>CM077010.1:87129703-89584703 GCA_039090855.1 Macrothele yani
TTGAAGAGTGTTCTCCGATGTTTCTCTCCTTATACGCCAACGTCTATCCGTTCGATGAAGCAGAAAACGTGGCTCATCGGGGGAGGCAATCCTTTGCCAATCAAGTGAGGTCCAATTCCGATACTGCCGTGCAAATGAATACTTTTTCTGTCAATGCACCTTCGTTAGCATAGGTGCAGTGACCATTCGTCTGCATCGGAGACACATACGCAGCAGGGTTCGCTAAACTGTCGTTTTAGGCACACTTCCGGTAGCCCCCTGGTTCATTTGGCCAGTGAGCTGCTTCACTGTAGCGTGTCGATCGGCCCTCACGCACCTACTGATAATAATCCCTTTTTGCAAATCTGATAAATCGCTCCTTTTATTCACGACAGCAACGAGTGATATGTTTTCAGAATGCCTACAGCACACCTTATATACCCTTCAAGCCAGCTCACGACACGTGACTTCTTTCATTGGCTACGCGCTGTTGACGTCAAAAGTAGGAGGTGGTCACAATAATGTGACTCGACTGTGTATCTTTAGTAGCAGCACTATGTCACTCCCTCCGTTCATCTATGGACACCATATTTCTGGAACTACTTTTCCGATTTTTAAAATTCTTTTTGCACTGGGAAGTATGAATTATGAAAACAAAGATCTGTTTTGATTCATAAGCTTGCCTCCAGGATGAATAAATGCACATGCTATTGAATTCGAAGTATATTTTATTTCATATTACTTCTAAAATCTCGGGGATTTTTTCCCCTTCAGAACGTTTGACGTAGACCATTTTGCGCAGCTTTTACATCAAATCAGTTTTACCTCTAGGCCGTAAAAGGAAACTCGCAGTCACGGTGACTGAGCAATCTAAGGAGTTGGAGTCGGATCGTTTGTCCGTGATTGAACCGGGCTAGAGTCCCGAATGAGCCACGAGTGGTGCGTTTGTCCGATGGCGCCGACCATCCCTCTTCCTTGGAACCAATGGTCTTAAATTAGGAACAGGTGACCACTTATAGCACTCCGATTTGTTCATGGTATATGTCAAACCCCCTCTCCATTTTTCCAAATATCTCTGCTTCTAAAAGACCAATTTGAAAAATCTTTTTTGCCTGGATATCGTCCACGGGG
Source organism: Macrothele yani (assembly GCA_039090855.1). NCBI lineage: Eukaryota > Metazoa > Arthropoda > Arachnida > Araneae > Macrothelidae > Macrothele > Macrothele yani. The sequence goes on from CM077010.1 coordinate 87,130,814, forward strand.
AGTAATACTATGCATATAATTTCTAATTTTATAATTTTTCATTACCCGCAGTTCTACCACGTACTGAGCTTTGTAAGTGCACATTTCTGTTAAGTCGAATTTACGCGTCAAACCCGGATTAAAAAATTGTACATTATTTGGTGAGATACCCCTCACTACGAAAGGCACGCGCGCGCACGTACACACACACAGTACACAAAACAGAGATTGGCTGACCCAAACTAAAAGCAGGCGATATACACAAGAGCAATTGAATTAGAGACAGCTGGCGTTATGCAATTGTGGCGCTGGCCCTGTAAACGGAAACGACATGACGTATGCAGCGATCCGACAATATAAGAAGTGATGCGACGGGAATCAGTAAGAGTTGGACGCAGTATGGGTAAGACGAAGGATCTAAGCGCATTTGATCTTGGGCAAATTGTCGGGGCCCGACGAATGGGTTACTCCATCTCGGAAGTCTTGCAGGCACTGGGATTTTCACGAGCCACTGTGTCACGGGTGCACCGGGAGTACATCGAATCCGGTAAAACCATCCCTGCAAGGGCCAACTGCCGTGGACAACAGCGTGTGGATGAGCGGGGTCATCGTCGGCTAGCTCGCATTGTAACAGCGGATAGACGGGCCACAGTGCAAGAAATCACTCGGCAATTTAACGCTAGTGCACAAAAACGTGTAAGCAGCTACGCCATCCAGAACCATCTCCTCGCTATGGGGTACAGAAGCCACGAGGGTACCGCTGCTGACCGCACAGCACATCACAGGGTGCAAAGATTAGCATGGGTGCGGAAACATCGCCACTGGACTCTAGACATGTGGGAAAATATTGCCTGGACTGATGAGTCGAGATTCATGCTGGTACATGCGGATGGCAGGATACGAGTACGGCACAAACGACATGAAGCGATGGATCCTTCTTGCCAGCAGGGTACTCTTCAAGCTGGTGAGGGTGGTATTCTCGTCTGGGGACTATTTACGTGGTGGACTGAAATGGTACCCCTGGTACGTGTGACATCGTCCCTCACAGGTCAACGTTACCGGGATATCCTGGACGACAATTTGCTCCCGTTTGTGCGTCTTCAACATCCCACTGGGGACCTCATCCTGCAACAAGACAATGCACCGTGCCATCGTTCCTGAATTATATCCGAATGGTTGGATGAACACTCCACCGACGTGACCTCGCTTCTTTGGCCAGCTAGGTCACCTGGCCTCAATCCCATCGAGCACATCTGGGATGCCATCGAGAGAGATGTTTGAGGCTTTGACTCCTCTCCATCAAATCTTCGTGAACTGTGGGAGCTTGTTCAGGGGTCGTAGATCCGTGTGGCTTCCCAACGTTTCCGGTGTCTTGTCGAGTCCATGCTGAGACGAATCGCCGCCGTCATCAGGGCGAAAGGTGGTGCTACACGTTACTAGACAGGTATCTCTAATTCAATTGCTCTTCAGTGTATAGGCAGGCAGCAGGACTTCCTAACAGTGTATCGAAATCGACCAACATGGGTATGCGTAGAGATGTGAGCAACTTTGATTGTGGGCTTATTGTCGGCGCAAGACAGATGGGTCATTCTATCGCCCAAGTGGTAAGAACCCAAGGGCAACCGTATCAAGGATGTACCGCCAGTATTTTTATTTATTTATTTATTTATTTATTAGAGCTCATTTGCTGTACAATATCACAATACAACACCGAAAAGAATGAACAATGTATCACATAATCTAAGATTAATTATAAAAGAATATATAGTACACCAGTAAACCAACATAAGTAAGACGATTTGTCAATTTTTAACCATACAATCACCATGTAACAAGAATAAACGCTTTACAATATAAAATGCAAAAATAATACACACTTAAATGATGTCAATATAACTAAAACTTGAATATCTATTTAAAATGTACAGCAAGGGACCAGGGGAAAAGGCTAAAATTTTAGCCTGACAAGCCCCTGATGACCTCTAAAATTTCCAAAAAAAAAAAAAAAATAATAATTTTTAGTCCAGTCAAGACAACGAATATGATATTATAGTATTCACTAAATGACATCGAGAAGGCCTAAAACTATAGAAATGTCTTTCACGCCCACAACCGATCCCTTGTTATGTACAATTTTCAATAAAAAAACTTAATAGTCGTCTGAAAACAGGGTATCGGATCCCAGATCCAATGGCAATGCATTCCATTCTCGCAGGCCCAATACACCGATGTTGTTAAACATCATGCCCGTACGCGCCCAAGGGACAGTGAATTCCGTCCCTCGTCGATTATCATATGAATGATTTGTTCTCGACGACATTATGAGACCTGAATATCTTCCTGAATTAATACGTTCATGAATCATTAACATGAATCTATATCTGTGCAACTGTTTTACAGTCAATATGCGGTAATAACGAAAAAGAACCTCTGAATGAAGCGGAGAGTTTAACAATCGCACATACCTTTTCTGCAAAACAGACAGACGAGTGAGGTTTCGTTTTGTAGTTACACTTCAGACCAAGATACAGTACGACAGCACAGGACATACAAATGAATAGTACAAAATCAACAAAACCCTAACTGGCAGGAATCCCGAGAATCTCGCAATCATGTCAACCCCTGATCTGAGAGATGACGCCAACTGATCCACCTGGCCATTCCAGTTCAAAGATATATGCAAAACAACTCCCAAGAACCTAATTGAGAACCGACATTCCAATGCCGTGTCGTACAAGTAAACCGGACTCAATTTACCATGATCGTGCTTAGTACAGGAAAACAGCACACAACACGTCTTAGCAATATTTAATGTAAAAACATTATCCGCAAACCAGCGAACAAACTTCAAAATTTCGAGATTTACTCGAGGAATCAATTCAGCCAAGGAGTCTCCCATAAAAAAAAAAGACTAGCATCATCAGCAAACAATACCATATGAGCTCTAGACGGGACCTGAAATATATCGTTTATATAGATAAGGAACAAAACGGGACCCAATACCGAGCCCTCAGGGACTCCATAAGAAACGGGTCTTACTTCAGAGCAATATCCGTTGATGTGAACGCACTGTCTCCTACCCATCAAGTAATTCCGAAATACCTTCAACACAGAACCCCTTATCCCGATCCTCTCTAGCTTAATCAATAGGACATCATGACAAACTATCAAATGCTCTTGAAAGATCAAAGAAAAGTCCGACAACAGTGCCCCCAGAATCCAAACTAGCATGTAGATAGTTCAAAACAGCAGTCTCTGTCGAGAAACCCTTACGAAAACCGTGCTGGTTGGGACATAAAATCCTGTTTCTATCCAAGAATGAATTCAATCCGCTTAGTATTAGTCTCTCCCAAATCTTTGCAAATACCGAAATACACTATCTACCAACAAGTAATTGGACACCTGTGATAGCAAAGGAAAACGAAGTTTATTCACCTTCAATAGTTGGTGGAGCCTCCACGAGCGGTGATTACAGCTGCGACCCTCCGGGGCATACTCTCAACCAGGCGTTGTACGACGGCTAGCGGTATTTTCTTCCACTTGGCTTGGAGAAGACAGGTCAGTTCTTTCACCGATTTTGGACGGTGGGGGCACACCTTAACTCGACGCTCCAACTCGTCCCAGAGGTGCTCGATAGCGTTAAGGTCCGAGCTCTGCGCAGGCCAGTCCATTCGATTAACCCCATTGTCACCATACCAAGCCATGGTGGACCTCGCAACATGACAGGTGGCATTGTCATCCTGAAAGTAACATGGGTCCACCCCGTGAAACTGCCACAACGTAGGAAGCGCATGGTCATCCAAAATAGTGCAGTAGGTCTCGGCGTTGAGTCTACCAGGAATTGCGACCAAAGGTCCCGTGACATACCAGGAGAAACACCCCCATAGCATAATTCCACCGCCACCGAACTTCACAGTTGGCACAATACATTCCGGCAGGAGATGTTCTCCAGGCAGACACCGAACCCAGACCCTGCCATCCGAACGGTGGAGAGTGAACCTTGATTCGTCGCACAAGATAACCTATTTCCACTGTTCAACGGTCCACTGTCGACGTTCTTTGCACCACGTTAGCCGAGCAGCGCTATTGGACTTGGTGATCAAAGGCTTGTGGGCGGCAACACGTCCATGATAACCCAGCGGATGGGCGTCCTTACGGATGGTATTCATTGAAAGAACACTCCCGGATGCCTGTTGAATCTCTTCGCGGATGTGGCCCATCGATTTGGTGCGGTTCTTTCGAATTTATCTGGCCAGCAGCCGTCGGTCTCTAACTCCCAGTTTTGTGGGTCTGCCGGGTCGGGGCACATTCCGACAGTCATCTCTCATCTTCCACTTGCCAATCACGTAGGCCACTGTCGATTTTGGGTACTTCAACTCGCTGGATATGTCACGTATGGATCGGCCATTTCTGTGATACCCGACGATTACACCTTTCTCGAAATCAGAGAGCTCCGAACTGCGTGGCATCTTGCATGCGACTGGTTGCGTTGTTGTTTCCCACACGATATTTAACGGCGGCGGCCGTGACGTGTATCAGGACCGCAGATATCGTCGATTGCAGGGGTGTCCAATTACTTGTTGGTCGATAATGTATTTGCAATCGGCCAATAGTTTGCCATATCTGTTTTCAAACCCTTTTTATGAATTACTGTAATTCGGCTAAGAGTCAGAGGTGGCGGAACAATCCCAGTTAAGACAAAATTATAAAAAATGTGAGTTAACGGAACAATTAGACGCGAAGAGACAAGTTTAACCACCTTAGGGGGAACGCCATCCGGACCAGGGCTCCCCGAAGGATTTAATTCATTTGAAACCTGAGCAAGATCACCGGCGACAGAAGTGAAATAAAATGATGAAGCGCCACGATCCAGAAGATAATCACGAAAACCACCAACTGCTGGATTTAAACCCGAAACAAGCTTTCCAGGCAACTCTACAAAGTAACTATTGAAGAAATTAGCAACCCTCTGCGGGTCTGAAACCATATCACCAATATGATCAACCTGTATAGATTCAGCAACAGATCTGGATCTAGCCAGGAGATCATTTAGAGACCGCCAAGTCTTCCTGCTGTTTGTAGGGGAAGCAAAACTGTTCAGATAATAATCTCTTTTAGTATGCCGAATCTTAATGTTATACCAGTTTCGATATCTCTTAAAAATTCTAAAATCTGCCTGATCCCTAGATTTCAAGAATACCCTAAAACGTCTATTCTTCCTAGGGAGACACCTAAGAAGTCCATTCGAAAACCATGGCTTTCTAGAACGAATAGAACTGAACATCAGATCCATGGATCCTGAATCGACGTCCCTGACGGAGTTGTGAACAATGCTGCAACAGAAATGTCTGGCATTACCTCCGGAAACCCTCCGGCATCTGGTGGAGTCGATGCCTTGGCGTGTACAAGCTGTAATTCTCGCTAGAAGAGGACCAACACACTATTTGGTAGGTATCTCTAATATTTTGTCTGAGTGTATCATCATCATCATCATTGTCAACCATTATCAATCCACTGCTGGACGAAGGTCTCCCCAAGTTTCCTCCACAACGGTCTGTCTTGTGCCAGTCTCCTCCATGTCATTCCCGCATACTTTCGAATTTCATCCACCCATCTTCCATGTAGTCTTCTTCTGGGTCTTTTCCTGTCCCTTGGAATCCAATCTAAAATTTCGGCTGTCCATCGATGGTCTGTCCTTCTGGCAGTATGTCCAGCCCATTGCCATTTCAGGGATTTAACTCTGATCATGATGTCTTCCACTCTTGTCATTTTTCGGATCCACGTGTTCCTCTTCTTATCTCTCCTGGTTACACCAAGCATGCACCTCTGCATGCCTCTTTGAGTTGTCTGCAGCCTTTGTATGTCTCTTTTAGCTAAGGTCCACGTCTCTGCACCATACGTAAGCACTGGAAGGATGCATTGATCAAACACTTTTCTTTTAAGACATAATGGCATATTGCTCTTGAAAATTATGCTCTTTCTTCCAAAAGCTCTCCAGGCAAGTTTTGTACGCCGATTAATTTCTTCACCAATGTGAGCCTCACTTGATATCTGCTGTCCAAGATAAACGTACGTGTCTGTTATCTCCAGCTTTTCGCCATCAATCGATAAATCTTCATTTCTTGTAAAAGCATTGTACATCACTTTTGTCTTCTGAAAGTTCATTTTTAATCCCACTTCTTTACTCTTGTCAGCAAGTTCCTGGATCATACTCTGTAGCTCTGATGGGGTAGTTGCAAAAATGACTATGTCATCAGCAAAACGAAGGTGGGTTAGATAATCTCCATTAATCTTTATCCCTTTGTTTTCCCAGTTCAGTGATTGAAAGACATTTTCCAATGTGGCATTAAAGAGCTTCGGAGATATGGTGTCACCTTGTCTCACTCCTTTTCCAATTTTTATGTGTGTTGTATTTTCAAACAGCCGAATCTTTGCACTTGCATTTTCATAGATGTTATTAATAATATTAATGTATGCATCTTCAATACCGCAGGATTTCAGAGCCATTGCAACTGCTGATGGTTTCACCGAATCAAAGGCTTTTTCATAATCGATAAAAGCCATGCACAATGGAAGTTCATATTCCCTGGTTCTTTCAATTAGTTCTCTCAGTACGTGGATATGATCTATTGTGCTGTAGCCACTCCTGAATCCAGCTTGTTCTCTCGGTTGAGCCATGTCCAGTGTCACCTTCAAGCGGTGTGAAAGAACTTTAGTGAAGATTTTATAAACCACTGATAGGAGGCTGATAGGTCTGTAGTTCCTGAGATCCTCAATGTCACCTTTTTTATGTAGCAAGATCATTGTAGCGTTGTTCCAATCCTCAGGAATTTTCCATTCATTAAGGCATCGAGTGTATATATACATATATATGCTTATACACTGCTGGACAATTGCTAAGGACGGATCATAAACGGCTCTATAGCGCATAAAAAAGTAAGTGTGGCTGGATGCCAAGTGAAATAAAATAATGTCAGAATGCCAGGACATTACAAGAAAGACAATTTATTGTGATCTGAAATCCAGAAGGCTTTAGAACGTGTTCAAGGGACAAACAGGCCATTTTGTGCAGAATACGTAAACGTGAAAAAAATGCAATTACCGTCCGCAGGCGTTCCGGCGTAAGATGTCAATACGGGATATGGCCACCATGGAGGGCGATGCAAGATTCCACACGTCGCGTCATGCTTTGCACAACATTATCAAGCAGCTGTTGGGGTAATTTATCCCATTCCTCTGTCAGTGCACGGATGAGGGTGTCCTTGTTTATTGGAGGGCATTGGCGACCAGCAAGACTCCTCCCAAAGCATCCCACACATTTTCAATGGAATTCAGATCTGGAGAACGTGCTGGCCATACGAGGCGTTGAATATCCTCTCTCTCAAGACACTCCTGGACAGCGACTGTTCGATGACATATTGCGTTGTCGTCCATGAAAATGAATCTATCACCGACAGCACCACGGAACATGCGAACATTAGGTAGCAGAACATCATTAATGTATCGTTGGCCAGTCATAGCCCCAGTTGGAAGCACATATAGGGACGTACGGCCATTGGTCATGATACCAGCCCATACCATGACACTACATGTCGGATATCGGTCATTTTCCTGTATGTTTGCTGGACAATATGCAGTACCACTATCACGCCAGATCAGTTGTCGTCGACAATCAGACGATAGACTGTATCTAATCTCATCTGAGAAGAGGACAGCAGACCAGTCGTTATCAGTCCAGTTGCGATGTTGATGGCACCATTGCAAACGGGCGGTACGGTGACGTCTGGACAATGGGATGCCTACAACAGGACGGCGGGTGTATTGTCCTTCTTCATGCAAACGTCTGGCGACAGTTTTTCGGGAGATCCGCTTGCCAGTAGCAGCCATAAACTGATTTGCTACCTCACTAGCTGTGCTGCGCCGGTGTCTTTTTGTTGATAGCACTATGTACCGATCTTCTGCAGGTGTCGTACTGTGAACACGACCTGCCCCGTGACGTTTGCTACACTCTCCATTTGTTTGAAATGATTTCCAAAGCCTTGAAACAACACTGTGGCTGACGTCGAACTCCCTGGCAACATCTGTTATTTTTCGCCCTTCTTCAATCTTGCCAATAATACGGCCACGCGTAAAATCATCTAGATGATGTCGGGAAGACATACTGAAAATTGCAAGTTCGTCAATTGATTCTTTCCCTTTCAACTTTGCGTTTGAACAACAACGGTCAATACGCGTCAAATCCTTTATATCTCTTATCAGCGCTATGACGTCACGAACAAGTTCGGCAATCCAAAATTTGCATACGCACAACACGTCTCACTGTATCCCGCACTTATGCTAATTTCCACATTTTCCTGCTTTCCATTTTATGGTTGCTATCGTTGCTATTGTCATCCGTCCTTAGCAATTGTCCGGCAGTGTATATATATGCTTGTAGGTTGCAGACAACTGCCAGAGGCATGGAGAGATGCTTGATGTAACCAGGAAAAATAAGAGACGGAACTCTGGGATCTGGAAAATGACAAGAGTAGAAGACACCATGAAAAGAGTAGAAGACATGTCCATAAAATGGCAATGGGCTGGACATATTGCCAGAAGAACTGACCACCGATGGACAATTGAAATTTTAGACTGGATACCTAGAGACAAGAAAAGACCCATAGGAAGACCATGTGGGAGATGGGTAGATGACATTCAAAAGCATGCTGGAGTGACTTGGAGGAATCAGTCTCAAGACAGACTGTTGTGGAAGAAACTTGAGTTGATCATCCAGCCGAGGATTGATAATGGTTGACAATGATGATGATGATGATATTTGACGTATACAATATACAGGGTGATTCATATTTATTGCCGGGGTTTCAGTGGCATATAATGGGAAAACGGGAAACAACAAACTGAAACCGCAAACAGAATATTACAAATGACAACTAAAAGTTTTATAACCTGTAGAATCGATACATCATATTGCTAAACCACTTCGACAAGCGCGCCTTTCGTGGCACGTAAGTTATCCAAGCAATAATCAATTTCCCGCCAAGTGTTCTCCAGCATTTGCGGCGTTACTGTTTCTATCGCAACACCAATTCTGGTCTTCAGGTCATCGAGGGAGGTCACAAGGGTCTGGTAAACGATGTTTTTCACGTGTCCCTACAGGAAGAAATCCAGTGGCGTAATATCGGGTGAGCGTGGAGGCCACGGAATGGGTCCACAACGCCCAACCCAGCGCCCAGGAAAATGCAGGCAAAGAAATTATCGGACAATAACAGCCCAATGCGGTAGTACAATCTGCATTTTGTACGCACGAAGTTGTAGGCGGTTATGCAGAACCCTCTAAACAGTCGTTTGTGGCAAACCTAATTGCGATGCAGCTCGTCTTGTTGACTTCTGAGGGCTTCGCAAAAGGCTTCAGGACGCAATGAACATCGTCCTTGATGCTGCACACTACACACTACCATTCTTTTGAAACTGCTTTAACCAACGTTGGATCAACATCGTCCTTGATGCTGCACACTACCATTCCTTTGAAACTGCTTTAACCAACGTCAGATAGCATTATCGAAAGGTCGAGCTCTGACATACTGCGTTCTGTAACGACGTTGCTTTCTGATGACTGACTTTGTTTCGAAGAACCAGAGTACGCACATTGCTTTTTCTTGAACAGTCGCCATTATGAAATATGACGTCAATTCAGCAGATACCGTGCTGCCGCATAAAACTTTCCGCGGTGAACTTGTTTCTGATGTAGGTAGTTTTATCTGCTCTGTTACGGTTTGACCATGCCAGGCTACGGAAACCCCGACAATAATTATGGATCACGCTGTAGTTTTCAAATTATTAAAAAAAATTGTGATATAGTAGCACGGAGGGTGAGCTGAAAGTTTTGCAGTATTTGTATAAACGCGTGTGCTGCGGCGGGTATGTCACGTGTTCAAACTATCTCAAGTCCCGCACTGCAGTCAGTCGAAAGGGATATAAAGTGGGAGTCGTTGCTGTGAACATCTTTGCATGTCGTCGTTCTGTCTGTGGTTGGGATGCCTAAAAGGTGAACAGCCGCAACCGGCTAATTAGGGAACTTTTGCTTTAAGAGTTTGGACTCGGCCATAACGGTGCTCAAGCAACACGAAACATTTGTCATGAGAAAGGGGAAGGTTCCGTGGACCACAGCACCGCAACCAGATGGTTCAAGAAATTTCGCTCAGGTGGCAGAAACCTCGACGATCAGCCAAGATCAGGTACGCCGCGAACCATTGGATTCTTAGGCCGTGCGCCAGGCCGTACAGGCCCATTCAACAGTCATCACTTAGAATTATCAGGCGAGCTGGGCATATCACAGACCACCGTGGTTCGTCACCTTCAGGACTTTAGCAAGGTCTGCAGGAGCTGCCGCATTGTCCCTCACGGACTGACGCCAATTGAAGCGAACCGCCGAGTGGAAGTGTGCGCGAAACATCTAGAAAACCCACGCGATACGTTTCATCAAGAGAATTGTTACGTGCGTTGAAAAGTGTGTCTATTTCCGTAATCCTAACAGACAACCGCAGTGGCTGGGCCCGTGCCAGCTTCCTGAACCTGTTGCCAAACGTGGGCGCTTCGAGCACAAGGTGATGCTCTGCGTCTGGTGGAATTTCGAGGGGATAATCCATTACGAATTTGTTCCAGACGGTCGGACCATCAACGCCAACCTCTACTCTGAACAGCTGGTGCGGATGTAAGCCGTTTTGGAGAAGTACCCGACACTGGTGAACAAAAAGCTCGCTCTCCTACTGCAAGACAACGCTCGGCCTCGTACCCCGCGAACGACCCCGGCAAAACTCAAACTCCAGGAACTTGAGGGCATCGAACTGATGCCACACCCAGCATATAGTCCGGACCTTGCCCCCGTCGGATTATTACTTGTTCCGGTCCATGGTCCACTTCCTTGCGGGCGGCACTTCAACAACCGAGAGGAGGTGGAAGTTGGGGTGAAGGTGTTCTTCGCCTCGAAGGACAAGAACTGATACCGCTGCGGAATCGAAGAACTAGCAGACTAATGGCTAAAGACGGTGCAACACAATGGCCTATACTTTGAATGCTAGCCAGCTTTCGTCATAAAGGTACTTATGAAAACATAAAGTGATCCAAATATTCCAAAACTTTCAACTCACCCTCTGTAAATGTAAATCTTCCTTTACTCCTTAAATAATAACAAAAAAAAAAAAAAATAGTGATGAAACAAGCACGGAAAAGATGCAGCTAGACTTAATATGTAAGGGTAACGGGAAAGTGAAGTTGAAAAGTAAGGATGCGCAGAGAACCTCAGTTCAAAAGCAGGTACGACATTGTTTTATGAATAGGGAATTTTAAAATTAAATGCAATGGTATATGATTCTTCACGTTATAAATGACCCCCCCCCCTCTGTCCCCCCCCCCAAAAAAATTGCAGACTGGTTCCATAAATTTTGACAATCCAGATACAGCTTTAAAAGAGTTTTGATGTGACAAAGCAAATTTTTTTTCAAGGGGGGGGCCAGCGTCACCCCGCTCCACCCAACACTGACGCTGCTGAAACGCAGATATATGTAAATTTACTTTCTTACTAATATAAATAAAACACTACCTTCGAACGCAATGAAAATATAACAAGAAATTATATGTAATCTTTTTCTAGATGAAACTTAACATGTGAATTTAAGATTGTGCAAAGCCAAAGCTATAATTGTGCAAATCCTCATTGTGTAAAGCCACCTGACTGTTTGGGACGACGCTATCACAACTCAGCGTGGATTCGCGTGCCTTATGTTAATGTTTGCATTTTGTCGTAAATTACTACTGAGAGAAAGAACAGGCAAACGCATTTTTAAAGTGACATGATTGACGAAGCAACTGAATTCGTAAAGGCAGTCATTTATTGGGCAACACTAACGTGATTTGACAGTGCAAACAGAACACGAATGCAGGTTTTTTTTGTTATTCAAAACCACCTCTCTTTCTGGTAACTACACATTACGTCTTTCGTAAAAACATCGTTTCTGCTATCATTTTAAGAAACATTACTTCGGAATTTGTCCTAAAACCAACACCCCGCTTTCTTTCATTGCCAATACAAGCAGGTGAGGCTTATTCCTATACTTTTGCACTCTGTATGTTCGTTTCTTTTGAATGTTTGTTTACTTTTTTTTTGTATGTTTGCATGCGGTTTGTTTGATCGCGGTTAAACATGGTACGTAATTAAGCCTCTACGAGTGCTGGTGCACTTGTTGTTTTCAGCTGTACCTAGGCGCGGACTGGTCCGCCGGGATAGGCCTATACCTAGAGAATTCCTAGTGTGCCTCATGCTAACTCAAGAACAAAAAGTAAATGTGTATACTCGTACTTCAATATTCTTGTGAAAAAAAAATGTCATATCAAAACGCGAAATTTGTTTACCACTTTCGTGGTAACAAATTTCGTGGTAAATTTGTTTACCACGAAATTTGTTTACCGAAATTTGTTTACCGCTTCAAACAAATTCTGTTGAGGTAAACACTGTTTTGGTACATCCTCTTCCCCTTTGTCAAATTCCAAATTCAAGCCCCTGTCCCTTTGGGATGACAGTCCTCTTTTGCCACACACACACAATTACCTAGGATACAGTTGAATAATCAATACAATCTAATAAAATATGCTATCAATAGTTTGGAATAGGAACTGGAAATTCATTGTGTACGTTAATGCATTGAGATTCACCTAAGGTAAAATTTTTGGGTTGCTGCTTTTTAAATGTGCATGCCCCCCCCCCTTTTTTTTCTTTTGAACGAGATCTGTATCTTATTTATCAATTTTTTAGTTTCTGGGCCTTCCAGTTACACGAATTCTTGTTGAACTGCAGTTCTGGAAAGTCCGTTTCAGCTTCAGTAAAGACTTTTTCCATTTGAAAGTAATTAAATAAAATTTAATTTTAGCATTCCTTAATTTCTCACACTTTATAAATTTGCACTGAAATTCATGCAGCTCTGGACATTTTCAATTTTCCCAAGAGCTTGTTTTGTAATTATTTTATTAATAATAGGTATGTCTTGAAAAAAAAGTAATTTTTGCAAATTGGGAGTTGTGTTCTCACTAAAAGCGAAGAAACTGTTACGAATTATGAATTCAGTTATCGCAACAAAATTCATAAAAATGAATAGTCTTCGACAGTCTCTCTCAGAGGACGTATCTTGTCTGTAGCTTCTTAGCAGAACCAGCTGCATTCCAGGAAAATGGGTAAAATGTTAAATGTTATTGCCTCAATACAACAAAAACTACAATGATTCGTAGGCTTGTGTTGAAAAGAGGTTTTAACAGTAAACGGTGATGCTTATATACCGTATTTTTTTTCTTTTAGGATGTGGTAGCATGATAATTTTTTCTTAAATGTGGTCCACTTAAAATCAGCTTCCAGGGCGGTTTATTTATCACTAGTCCGCCACTGGTTTTATCTGATAACTGAGGGGGAGGAGGCGCTGCAGATGCAGTGTCAAAAAAATTCTTACTTTAAAGGGTTAGAATTTTTTTACCAGTGACCCTAAATTAGGGACGGGCGACTGCTTATAGCCCATTGAGTTGCTCACGGTGGTCGTTAAACCTCCAAGCAATCAATCAGCGTTTGATAAGCTCATTGTTGGTGAAACAATCTAAGCAGGCTTAGACATTCTTAAAAGAAGAGCAGCGAGTAGACTATTACCCGAGGAGAGAGCCACTTTTTGAACTTCTGTAAGGCTGCATCAAACTACTTAAAAGGTACACCATCGACAACCTCATAGCAGCCAAATATCCACTGCCCACGCCCTCCGCCGAAAGCATTAGGGAAGGTGCATCTAAAGTTTCGTCAGAAATAGTAGGAATGTTTGTTGTTGGTCGGAGGTTTAACGACCACCGTGAGCAACTCAGTTGGCTATAAGCCGTTGCCCGTCCCTAATTTAGGGTCACTGGTTCCAGGGAAGGAAGAGAGCCAGTGCCGTAAGACAAACACAACATCCATGCCTCACGGGATTCGAACCCGAACCCCTTTCGGACGAATGATCAGAGGCCATCGCTTAGACCACTGCGCCACCGGGGCGGCAAATAGTAGGAATCAGCAACACATTCTATCTTGCAGTCACAGCCAGAGTCGCACTTCATTCAAAAATTCAGAGCGAGAAGAGTCTCGTAAACGAAGCTCTTTGATCTTTAAAAGACATTGCTTACAAGTTAGAAACGAAGTCATCTCAGCAGCAGCAGCAGCCTCTTACTCCAATGTTTTGTGTGGGGGCATATTCTGCCAAACATTCGAATATACAGAAGGTGAGTCGAACGTTTTTGCAATATTTGCATAAACGCATGTGCTGCGATGGGTATATCACGTGTTTAAACTAGTTCAAGTCGTGCAGTGCAGTCAGTCGACATGGATACAAAGGGGTAGTCGTCGTCGTTCTGTCTGTGGTTGGGACGCCTAAAAGGTTGAACAGCCACAACCGCCTAGTTAGAAAACTTTTGCTTTACGAGTTTGAAGTCGGTCATAAGCAACATGAAACATTTGTCATGCGAAGGGAAGATCTCGTGGACCACAGCACCGCAACCAGATGGTTCAAGAAATTTCGCTCAGGTATCAGAAACCTCGACGATCAGCCAAGTTCAGGTAGGCCGCGAACCGTGGCTTCAAAGGCCGTGCGCCGGTCGTAGAGGCAAATCCGACAACCAGCACTCGGCGATTATCAGGCGAGCTTGGCATATCACAGACCACCGTGGTTCTTCACCTTTAGGACATCGGCAAGGTCTATATGAGCTGCAGCATTGTCCTTCACGAACTGATACCAGATGAAGCAAACCGCCGAGTGGAAGTGTGCACGAAACTCCTAGAAAACCAGCGCGATGTACTTTTAATCTAGAGAATTATTACGTGCGATCAAAAGTGGATCTATTTCTGTAATCCTAACACACAACGGCAGTGGTTGAGCCCGGGCCAGATCCTTGAACCTGTTGCCAAACTTCGGTGCTTCGTGCAAAAGATGATGTTCAGCGTCTGGTGGAATTTCGAGGGGATGATCCATTACGAATTTCTTCCAGACGGTCGGACCATCAAAGCCAGCATCTACTCTGAACATCTGGAGCGGATGTATGCCGCTTTGGAGAAGAAATACCCGGCATTGATGAATAGAAAGCTCGCTCTCCTACATCAGGATAACGCTCGGCCTCATACCGCGCGAACGACTAGGGAAAAACTCCAGGAACTTGAGGGCATCGAACTGATTCCATACCCAGCATACAGGACGGACCTTGCCCCGTCGGATTATTAGCTGCTACGGTCCATGGCTCACTTCCTTCGCGGGCGGCACTTCAACAACCAGGAGGAGGTTACAGCTGGGGTGTAGGAGTTCTTCGCCTCGAAGGACAAAAGCTCGTACCGCCGCGGAATCGAAGAACTGGCAGACAGATGGCTAAAGACAGTGCAACACAATACTTTGAATGCTAGTCAGCCTTCGTCGTAGAGATACGTATGAAGGCATAAAGTGATCCAAATATTGCAAAACTTTCGACTCACCCTCTGTATCTATGTACGTAGTATATGTTTATATATTTTGATTCATTTTTTTATCTATATGGAAAAATGGAGGTATTATATCTTATTTATCTTAATTGCTTTTCAACGTTCCGGTAGTGCAGTAGTCCATGGTTAGGTCTCTGACCGCTCGTATGATGGATAGGCGTCACCCCACGTTGCCGACCCTTACCTGAAACCAGTGGCTCCAAATTAGGGACGGGAGGCTGCCTACCCCCAGAGCTACTGCCATGGTGTCTGTTAAATTCATAAAAAAACCAATGAATTTTATTAAGTATTTTGAAAATTTTAATGAGAGAGGACGTTGTTGTGGCAATTGAAAGCGCTTTTGTGTTGTTAAAGCAGTTTAAATTAATACTTCACCAAGGCAAAAGCACAAATAAAATATTCTAAATTACAGCGATTCCACGTATCACTTGCCGAATGGATACGAACAGAATATTGAAATTTTCCGAAGACACTTTTCCTGGGAACAGTCCGTGACACAAAAGTTCTGTCGACATATTCAGCTTCATTTCATGTGTTCGGTACTGATAGATGTACAGCAAGTTTTCACATTTGCAAAATGACGAAATTAACACAAAATAGGCAAAACGTTTTCCGTTTATGTTTAGTGGTCTGATTGACTAATCAGTTACTGCACTAGGAAGAAAGAAAGAAAAAATATAGCCAAATCTATCAGTCTCTAGAACTTCGAAATTTGCTGTTCTTTACGTTCTTTACAGCACAAGACAAGAATCTCGCAATTTTATGACAAGAATCTCGCAATTTCTTTCAACAAGATCCTACGGCTCTGGTTGTGTGAACACGATTGAACACAGAACCACAATTCGTCGCTGAACACCACACTGTTCCATTCGGCACCCTACGCAGCTTTGGAGCGACACCACGCCAAGTGGTGACGGCGATGGATTGCTGTTAAGGGCAGCCTTCGCAACAGACGGCTGGGCAGCAAACCAAAGGCAGCCAATCGGCGCGACACTGTCCGCGTCGATATTGGAACATCCAAACCTCCCCGTCCACTCCTCAAAATGTCGCCTGTTGTGCCCTGTAGGTCCTCTACGGCATGACGTCGGATGCAATGATCGGTGCGCTCGGACGTCCTTCTCCTTAATCCGGTTCCCCTGCGACGTTTCACAGATCCTTCTTGGGACCATTGTCTCCAAACGTGACCGACGGTTGTGGCATCACCTTGCGTTTCTTCCGCAATACGACGCAAGGACCAACCGGCGGTACGATGGCCTACACCTCTCGTCAACTCATCCGTTTGACGAAATCGCGTACGATGGGGTCTTAACGGCATTGTCACCTCTTCTTTGCTCTCCAAACACGGTTTCAGCAGAACTACTCACATCCGGCGGCAGCGATGACTTCTCGACTGGTGGCCACACGGGTTGGTTGTCCGCTTATATTCCGCGCGCAGTTCTTGCGATTGGCCTGCAAATGCAATCATTTGCATAACTTGTACGTGTGTACCCAACCTGCAATTTGCATGGCGCTGCGTTCACGTCTTCGTGGATTTCCTCTGAAGATTTGCGTTCACGTCTTGTGTGGCATTTTCTCTGTCAGGCAGTGTAATCTCGATGGTGAAAATCTTGCCAGCGGATCGTAAAGCGTTTTAGCCAACGAACACGAAATTTTTACAACGAACTTTCGTTCGTGGCTTTTAAATACACTGAAGTGCCAGAAAAACTGGTACACCAGAATACTTGGTAGGTCCCCCACGGGAGCGCAGGACTGCAGAAATACGACGGGGCATGGGCTCCACTAGCTTCTGGAAATATGCTGTAGGCAATGCACACCATACTTCCTACAGAGCGTTCCACAATTCGATTGTATTCCGAGGTCTCGGATTCCTGTGTTCGATAGCGCGTTGCATGGCATCCCAAATGTGTTCAATCACATTCAGATCTGGGGACTTGGGTGGGAATGGCAACACCCCAAATTCAGATGAATGCTCCTCTAACCACAATGTGGCGTCCCGACACTTGTGTGGAGGTACATTATTCTGTTGGGACAGGCCCAACCCATCAGCATGAATGCAGGACATGAACGGGTGTATCTCGTCAGAAAGGATGCGCACATAGCGTTGGCCGGTCACTAACGTTTGTAGACGTACCAGGGGTCCCGATGAAGTCCATCTAAACACACCCCATACCATTACGGACCCCCACCAGCCGGTACAGTTCCTTGTTGACAGGCGGGATCCATGGCTTCATGGGGTTTGCGCCACACACGAGTCCTTCCATCTGCCAGATACACTTGGAAACGCGACTCTTCAGACCAGGATACTTGTTTCCAATTATCAAGTGTCCAGTGGCGGTGTTGCCGTGCCCAAGCAAGGCGCATAGCTCTGTGTCGTGCACCCATCAAGAGGACTCGAGTTGGGCGTCGGCTCCCAAAGCCCATATCGTGCAAGGTACGTTGCATAGTCCGGGTATCGTAGGTTGGAGGTTTTGCCTGAATTCTTGTAGTCACGGTATATCCTTGCAATGGGGTCCGTAAAAATCCGAACTTCGTTGCCGAAAACAGCTCTGACAGCTGGCAAGGATGTCTATCGCTTTATTTACGCACTGGCGGACGCAACCGAGTACGAGCACTGGTGACGTTGCTATGTATTTTGCATAAGCTCGTTTGTACCAGTTTTTCTGGCACTTCAGTGTACGCTGAATGACATGTGTATTTAAATATTTTATTCAATTTCTGAGAGATTATATGAATGGGAAGGACGAGGAGACAATATAATTTGGCCCGAGCCAATAGGTCGCATAATACGACCTATGTAGGTTTATTGTTAACGTGAGAAACAAAAGTTTAACGAGATATTTTTCGATAAATATTTCGTGCTTACATTGAGTTTATTCCACGTAGGGCTGTTCTGAGTTAGATATCTCTAACACCTAGAACTCATAGGAGTTAGAAAAAAATGAACTCATAGACGTTTCCTCTAGGCATTAGAAAATAGTACTGGGGAACTCCTTTTGAGCGATAAAGAAAGAGCATTGAACGTCTTACTGTTCGTTGAACCAGAAGCGTATCTACCTGTTTCGCCTATTCTTGATTGGCCTATTCTTCGTACGTCGAAAGTTAATGGGTTCCGCCCTTTTAGGCGAGGAAATAATTCTTGATTCGCCTATTCTTGTCTTGCCTACAACTTTCACCTGCTAGAAGGGAGGGATTCACCTGGAACAAATGTTTTGATTCGCCTATTCTTGTTTGGGCTATTCTTCGTACGTCGAAAGTTAATGGGTTCCGCCATTTTAGGCGAGGAAAGAAGTCTTCATTCGCCTATTCTTGTCTGGCCTACAATTTTCACCTGCTAGAGGGTAGGGATTCACCTGGAGCAAACTTCTTGATTCGCCTACGTCGTAAGTTAACGGGGCGAGAAAATGATATTACATTATTTCGCTTAAGCTTTGACGGAGTGATTTTAAAAAAAAGATACATCTTTACCTCTCGTGATTTTTTTTTTATATCGAAACACTAAATCTGTCGTGTGTTAAAAAAAAAAAAGGACAATTTTTCCCGTGAAAAAAAAAAAAAAAAGCTAGTTTTATTTCTTTAATAAAAAAAAAGCCACGTAAAAAACAAAATTGTGCAAAACATTTATAATTTAAAAAAAGGGAAGGTGGATTCTATTACATTATTTCGCATAAGCTTTGACGGAGTGATTTAAAAAAAATATTCATCTTTACCTCCCGTGGTCTTTTTTTTTAATCAAAACACTAAATTACTAAATCTTTCGTGCGTTAATGTAGGGGATATCAAATGATGAGTAAAAAGTAACAAGTTAGAAAAATCATGCAATGCATTGATTATAATAAGCTTTCCAATATACCAGAAATCATTACTCAAGTTATGAGGATAATGGCTGTGGAATAAAGATCGGTCCTGTGCCCTGACGTTTGATTCCATTTCGATTATATTTAACAGAACAGATTTAGTATACCTCAGAAATAACATGATAAAGTTTTGTCGCAATGGAAGCATGTTTTATGTAAGTTATGATGCATAAGGGCTATGCAGTAGATTCCGCTTCTGTGTCCTAACCTTTGACCCCATTTCGCCCGTTTTCAATAGGATTCGTCCACAGGCAGGCCCCTACAACATACTAACATTTCATCCAAATCGAAGAATTTTTACGTAAGTTATGACGCATAATGGCGATGGAAGTGATTCCGCTCCTATGTCCTGACCTTTGACCCCATTTCGCCCATTTTTAATAGGGTTTGTTCCCCAGGTGGTCCCCTACCACATACTAAAATTTGATCGAAATCGAACCTGTTTTACGTTAGTTATGACGCATAAGAGTAGTGGAATGGATCCCGCTTTTATGTCCTAACCTTTGACCCCATTTCGTTCACTTTCAATAGGGTTCCTTCCCAGGTGATCCCCTTCCACATATTAAAAGTTCGTAGAAATCGAATGATTTTTACGCGAGTTATCGTGCGGACGGACATACGCCCACAACGCGTGACGTAATGAGGCAGATGGGAATCGCGCCATCTGCTCGCAAGAGTGTGACGTCATAAAACTTTAATAGGATCCACACACAATGCGTGACGTAATGAGACAGATGGCGTGATCGCGCGTCAACATCTGAAGTGCGAGATTGTGACGTCATAAGATCGTTCCCAGGTGGTCCTCTACCACATAATAAAGTTTCATCGAAATCGAATAATTTTTACGCACGGTATGATGCATAAAGGCAATGGATCCCGCCCGCTCCTATGCCGTGACCTTTGACCCCATTTCGTCCATTTTCAATAGGGTTCGTCCGCAGCTGGTCCCATACCTCATACTAAAATTTAATCGAAATCGAACCATTTTTACGCGAGTTATCGTGCCGACAAACAGACGGACGGACTAAGCTGGAGCATATACGCTTCTTCAACCAACGGTTGGAAAGCGTAAAAAAACAGAAGGTAGTCCTCACAGGTAGTCGCCAGCGTGATTAAGGTATTAAATGTGTCGTCCAATCAAAATCGAGAGAAACTATTTTTTTTTTTTTGATTGGAGGTTTAACGACCACCGTGGGCAACTCAATGGGCTATAAGCAGTCGCCCGTCCCTAATTTAGGGTCACTGGTTCCAGGGAAGGGAAAGAGCCAGTTCCGTAAGACAAACACAACATCCATGCCTGACCGGGATTCGAACCCGGACCCCTTACGGACGAATGATCAGAGGTCAGCGCCTTAGACCACTGCGCCACCGGGGCGGCGAGAGAAACTATAGTGAGGGGTGGGGGAGGGGTTATGTGTGTGCAAAGCAGAATTCAAGAAAGCGCTGATAACGAAAAGGTAAAGAAAAATAAAGGGTACAAGGATGTTGATGCGGGGTCCGGACTAAATTCAACCGGACACTGGCCCACCCGGACACTTGCCCACTATGGATGATTTGTATGTATAATACGTAACGTCGGAGGACGCTTCCGGTCTGGTCTAGGAAAAATGATCACATAAATATTTACCGACCACATAAAAATTGCACTTTGTTTTAGAAATGTTGAAGTTTAAGGGGGCTACCCCCAAACCTAGCCTAATATATATATTACCTTTGTTATGGGTTCAAAAAGCTCAAACTTAAATCACAAGACAACGCTATCAATAAGCGAACAACGCACTTGAAAATTTGGAGAAGTTTAAATTTAGGGGGTGTTAACCCTCGAAATGCAAACTAACATATATAATCATTTTCATGTGCTCTAAAAAGCTCAAAATTAAATCATTAGACAACACTGTCAATAGACGAACAACGCACTTGAAAACTTCGAAAAGTTTAGATTTAAGGGGCATTAACCCCCAAATGCAAACTAACATATATAATCATTTGACTTGAGATGACATAAGTGTTGTTATGGAGAAATATTTCCTTCGGGTGCTGTGGCATGCGTAAGTATTTCTAAGGGCTGGGTAATTGTTGTTTTCGTCGTGAATAAGAATCTTTCAGGGTAGAGGCAGGATAATTGGGTTGTCGTCATTACTGGACATCAGTCTTAATTGGAAGTGCAAATTTGGGACCTTTTTGCAAGGCTTGAACTCCAAGTTTCTTTGAAGGATTTAATAATTTTAACCAAGGGAATAATAACACAAATTCCCAAATACAGCCTATAAAATTCATTAACTTAAGCACTAAGATCCTTCTGATGAACTAGTTCAAGCCTTGCAAAAAGGTCCCAAATTTCCATTTCCAAATACCTCTCTACAATCTGAACTCGTCTACAATCTAAATGGAACAAATAATAAAAAAATCTTCCTACAAATGATCAAGATTACGTACGACATAAAATCACAAGATTCTTACCAAACTCAAGCTCAGCAATCCACACGGACCTACTAATCCATTACACTCCCGGAATGCTAAACTAGAACTCGTGATATTAAAGAACGAACCTAATATTTCGTTAATCATGGCTGATAAAACCTCAGAAATTGTAATTCTGAACAAGAAAGACTACGATAAAAAGATGTCTGCAGATATCACCAAAATTCCTCACACCATCACCGCCATAGATCCTATTAACCGAATCCTTCGACTATTAAGCAAATTGAAAAGCCAAGGCCATCTTCCTTCTCCATTACAAAAAGCTGCAACCCCTCCACTTGGACCTCATATACCGGCTCTGTTTGGGAAAATAAAATAGATTTCAAAGGAAATCTACTCATCTACTCATACCATAGATACTCCGGGAGATTGGTACCCTTCAAAGTCTGCGACGTTACGGGGTCGTATACATATTGCATAAATGACAAATTGCGTTTCGTTCCGAGATCTTGTCAAAGTGTGGGAGTTTCCCTAGTAGAACAAAACGAAATCTGTGTTTTCCTAGGGATATAAATGCGTATATAACATCATAATGACACAAGATCTATATGTCTATGTTTGCGACTCACTAAATCTAGGTCTATGTAGAAGCTTTGCGACTCGCTAAATCTTGACTTATGATTTTAATATTTCGCATGAGGGCTAAACGGGCCCAAGAGATTGGGGAGGGGAAGAAATGCACGCAGGGCCGACTTCGTAAAAGAACTACATCAATGTTCAAGTAGATGACACGAAATACCCTGCGAAAACCATGCCCAGGGTAGCCGGCTCCGACGCACCCGAAAACTCCCACTCCCCGTGGACTGTGATTACTCCATTCAACTAAGAGCGGTGTTATACTTCTCTGACCTTCTGCATGATAACTTGCGAAGAAATAGTTCGATTGCGGCGAAATTTTAGTATGTACTTTCGAAACAATAGTGGATCCTTTCTGTTGAAAATGTTCTAAATCGGTACTTAAAGAACTAATGCAAATGCGCGAGATTTGTTCGCCAGCTCTTTCGCGCTATAACTTCAGTAAAAAAAAATCCGATTTTGAAAGAATTTGTTTTATTCATAATGGAGGTAGTTTATGTTACAAATTAGTAGCGCACAAACAGATATGATTCCGATCTCCATCAACATCGGCCATTATACGTCTGCCCAGTCAAACCTGCTACCACGTTCAAA
Organism: Macrothele yani; assembly: GCA_039090855.1. Lineage (NCBI taxonomy): Eukaryota > Metazoa > Arthropoda > Arachnida > Araneae > Macrothelidae > Macrothele > Macrothele yani. Next base: position 87,153,824 of record CM077010.1, read on the forward strand.
GCAAGGCATTTTCCTCGGGCTCCTGGAACACTATATGATCAATAGTAAATTGGAATTTATTGACTACCAGTTCTCTGAACTAAAAAATAAAAACAGCTGGTATAAAATTCTGTGGGCAAAATCATTTGACTGCCTCGCGTCATCGAAATTGAAAATTTCCTTCCTGACGTGAAAACAACTTCAGTTTGATTGACCTCTAGAGTATGGAAAACAGATGTACTATTCCTACTTTCTCCCTGCTCCCCGCTCCTATAAAACTCCTATTATTCGCATGCATAATACTATATACAATGGCAAACCCTTGTGTACAGAAATCACCACCAGCAACTACGGTAGCCCATAGAATAGACTTGTTTCACCTGTTTGATGGCAGCCCATAGAATAGATGATATAACAAACTAGTTTTATATAATTTGGTGCTTTTTAGAGCCCATGTTAGTTTGCATTTGGGAGATTAACGCCCCCTAAATTTAAACTTTTCCAAATTTTCAAGTGCGTTGTTCGTCTATTAATAGCGTTGTCTAATGATTTAATTTTAAGCTTTTTAGAGCACGTGAAAAAGTTTATATACACTGGCGGAAAGTGAAAAAAGAACACCAAGAAGGAATTGGCGGACGACCATGAAATTTACATATGTTAATGGGGTCGAGTTTACGTAGGTGTGATGTTAATTTCGAGACCAACCGGTGAGCGCTTACGCCACAGCACGGCATAATATGCAAATTATCGTCGGTGGTATTTAAGGAGTACGGCGAAGTGAATGTAATCAGTCGTCGGCGTACGGACACGTGCGAAGACCCTGAAGAAGCTGCAATGCCTGGACATGGAAGACGTGTACGATTTCAGCAGTTATCGGACTTTGAGCGAAGTCGTCTAGTCGGACTCCGCAAGGCCGGGTGGTCGTATCGTCGTATTGCGGAGCGAATTGGACGGGGAGTATCGGTGGTGGTACGATGGTGGCGTAGATGGTCCGAGGAACATTCCCACACGAGAAGACGTGGAACCGGGAGTCACAGACGGACTGATGAGAAGACCGATCGACGCACAAGAATAGTGGCGTTGTCAAGCAGAACATCCACTGCGACGCAAATCCGAGCTGCCGTTGCACCTGAGGTGACTGTGCGAACAATCCGCAACCGTCTACTGGATGCAGGACTACGTGCACGTGTGCCTCTGGCATGTGTACCTCTGACTCCAGCCCACCGTCAGGAACGGCTGCAGTGGTGTCACTAACGTCTGCACTGGAGAATGCAATGGCGATCTGTCGTGTTCAGCGATGAAAGCAGATTCTGCTTGGGAGCCTCCGATGGCGGTATGGGTGTTCGCAGACGAACATCAGGGGAGCGTCTTCACCCTTCTTGCATCCGCCAGCGACACACAGAGGCTACACCTGGTCTCCTGGTGTTTGGAGCGATCAGCTATCACTCCCGTACACAATTAGTGTTTGTACCGGGAACGTTAAACAGCACCTCCTACATCAACAACATCATTCATCCCGTCGTTGTGACATTTGTAAGGTCGGTCCATCGTGATGTTTTCCAGCAAGATAACGCACGCCCACACACGGCACGTGCAACGCACTATGCACTTCAAGGTGTGAGACAACTTCCATGGCCTGCACGTTCACCGGATTTGTCCCCCATTGAGCACGTGTGGGATTTTATGGGAAAACGACTTATCCGGTCTCCACGGCCAGCCACGACCATCCCCGATTTACGCGTCCAGGTTGAGGATGCTTGGAACTCAATACCCCAAACTTACGTCCAACATCTGTACGACAGACTTCATGCCAGAATTGCACAGTGTGACGCAGTTCATGGCGGTTCAACCTCGTACTAACCATGTTACATGGAAATGTTATTTTTCAATTTACCAGCAAATACAGCTGTATTTTGCCATAATGTTTTGATCACGTTATCCTCTGTATTCCGTTATTATGCTGTATAAATTTCGTTGGTATCAGATGTCTCCTTCTTGGTGTTCTTTTTTCACTTTCCGCCAGTGTATGTTAGTTTGCATTTGGGGGGATAACACCCCTAAATTTAAACTTTTCCAAATTTTCAAGTGCGTTGTTCGCCTATTGATAGCGTTGTCTTGTGATTTAAGTTTGAGCTTTTTGAACCCATAACAAAGGTAATATATATATATTAGGCTAGGTTTGGGGGGTAACCCCTTAAATTTCAACATTTCTAAAACAAAGTGAAATTTTTATATGGTCGGTAAATTTTTATGTGATCAGTTTTCCTAGACTAGACCGGAAGCGTGCTCCGACGTTACGTATTATATACAAATCATCCATAGTGGGCAAGTGTCCGGGTGGACAACTGTCCGATGGGCAAATGTCCGGGTGGGCAAATATCCAAATGCGCCAGTGTCCTGTTGAATTTAGTCCGGACCCCGCATCAACATCCCTCTCCCCCTTTTTTTTTTCTTTACCTTTTCATTATCAGCGCTTTCTTAAATTCTGCCTTACACACACATAACCCTCCCCACCCCTCACTATAGTTTCTCTCGATTTTGATTGGACGACACATTTAATACCTTAATCACGCTGACGACTACCTGTGAGGACTATTTCTGTTTTTTACTTTTAACTCATCATTTGATATCTCCTACATTAACGCACGAAAGATTTAGTGATTTAGTGTTTTGTTTAAAAAACAACAACCACGGGAGGTAAAGATGAATCTTTTTTAAATCACTCCGTCAAAGCTTATGCGAAATAATGTAATAGAATCCACCTTCCCTTTTTTTAAATTATAAATGTTTTGCACAATTTTGGTTTTTTACGTGGCTTTTTTTTTTTTTTTTCGATTGAAGAAATAAAACTAGTTTCAAACCCTTGGGATAAAACTAGCTTTTTTTTTTTTTTTCAAGGGAAAAATTGTCTCTTTTTTTAACACACGACAGATTTGGTGTATCGATAAAAAAAAAAAATTCACGAGAGGTAAAGATGTATCATTTTTTTTAAATCACTCCGTCAAATCTTAAGCGAAATAATGTAATAGCGTTTCCTCGCCTCATTAACTTTCGACGTAGGCGAATCAAGAAGTTTGCTCCAGGTGAATCCCTCCCCTCTAGCAGTTGAAAGTTGTAGGCCAGACAAGAATAGGCGAATGAAGAATTCTTTCCTCGCCTAAAACGGCGAAATCCATTAACTTTAGACGTACGAAGAATAGGCCAAACAAGAATAGGCGAATCAAGAGATTTGTTCCAGGTGAATCCCTCCCCTCTAGCAGGCGAAAGTTGTAGGCTAGACAAGAATAGGCGAATCAAGAATTCTTTCCTCGCCTAAAATAGCGGAACCCATTAACTTTCGACGTACGAAGAATAGGCCAAACAAGAATAGGCGAATCAAGAAATTTGTTCAAGGTGAATCCCTTTTCTGTAGCAGGTGAAAGTTGTAGGCCAGACAAGAATAGGCGAATCACGAATTCTTTCCTCGCCTAAAATGGCGGAACCCATTAAATTTCGACGTACGAAAAATAGGCCAAACAAGAATAGGCGAATAAAGAAATTTGTTCCAGGTGAATCCCTCCCCTGTAGCAGGTGAAAATTGTAGGCCAGACAAGAATAAGCGAATCAAGAGTTCCTTCCTCGCCTAAACAGGAAGTAACCTCTGGAGGTTATACTAGTGCCTCGGTTATTTTACAATTAAACTTGTGTCACAACCATGACCCACCAAAACTGATCATATCAAATAGTGTTAAGCGAAAAGCAAGAGAGGATATTTCGGAACGGCCATTAAAACTGATCATACTACTGCGGGAAATAACTGTTTACTAATTGAAAAAATAAGCAGCAACAATGGAATATTAGTGCCAAGAAAAGGAAACGAATTAGAAAAAGAAAATAATAAAAAGCTAAGAAAAGAATAAAAACATTAAAATGAGCGATAAAAAATTAAAATAGCTAAAAAAAAGAATAAGAAAATTAAAATAAGAGAATAATAAATAATCTAAAAATAAAAAAAATAAAAAATGAGAGAAAATAAAATAAAAAAAGGAAATGAAATTTAAAAAAAAAAATGTTTTGGGGCATGAAGAAACAACCTTTACGTGGTATCCCCCAGGTTAACGGTAATAGTTCTGTTGATTTTACCATAGACTCTGTCGAGGTTCAATGTTCCAGCAAATGTTTCCTCAGATTCCACAACTAGGAAAAATATCAAGGTACTTTATTGCAATAGACTTATCAATAGTACACGACATGTCCGATCTTTAAAAATATAAAACATGCAGTAATAAATAATGAAAGTACCGGAACTTTGCTAAGCGGAAAAGGGCAAAGAAATCAGCGTATTTTTTTTTTTTTTTTTGTGACCCGTATACTAAGCTTTGATAAACAGTATACCTCTTATATCAGTTTTACTTTCCGGGAATTGCTCTCAAGTCACAGTGTTCGTCCTAATTCGGAAGAAGAACGCAGACTCCCAAGAAAAGGTAATTGAAACACACCTCAAATTCAGTGGTCTCTGAGTGCAGTAATCTCTGGGGAATGGGGTGAAGTGGAGTGGAGTACGAGTGTCTGTGTCCAGAGCAGTTAGCCCATTAGCCGGGAGATGCTGGGAGGGCAGCTAACTCTTTTCGTAATGGGGTCAGTGCAGTTGACCAACACCCTCAAATCCTCTGGAACTGATGATTTTCCACCATCTAGCGTTAATAAACTAAAACCGCGAGAATGATTTCTAAATACACTGCCTGACAGAAAAAATGCCACACCACGAAGACGTGAACGCAGTGCCATGCAAATTGCAGGGTGGGTGCACATGTACAAGTTATGGAAATGATTACATTTGCAGGCCAATCGCACTAACGGCGCGAGGCACATAAGCGGACAACCAGCCCGTGAGGCCATCAGTCGAGACGTCGTCACGCCCGCGAGAAATGATTGGTTCTACTGTAACCGTGTCTGGAGAACGAACAAGGGGTGCTAATGCCGTTAAGATGCCGTCGTACGCGATTTCGTCAAACGGATGAGTTCACGAGAGGTGTCATCGTAGGCCTTCGTACCGCCGGATGGTCCTGGCGTCATATTGCGGAAGAAACGCCACGTGCTGCCACAACTCTCGGTCGCGTTTAGAGACAGTGGTCCCAGGAAGGATCTGTGCAACGTCGAGGGGACCAGAGCACGGAGACCGACGTCCGAGCGCACCGATCGGCGCACCTGACGTCATGCCTGTGCGGACTCACAGTCGACATTTTGCGGAGTGTACGGGGAGGCTTGGATGCTCCGATATCAACGCGGACAGTGTCGCGCCGATTGGCTGCGTCTGTTTTGCTGTCCAGCCGTCCGTTGCGAAGGCTACCCTTAACAGCGAGCCATCGTCGTTACCGCTTGGTGTGGTGTCGCTCCAGAGCGGCGTAGGGTGCCGAATGGAACAGTGTGGTGTTCAGCGACGAATCGCGGTTCTGTCTCACTACGGATGGTCGCCGTGTGAGAGCCTGCAGGTGACGTAGCCAACGGGCGGATTCCTCCGCGTGGAATCATGGTGTGGGGTGCTATCAGCACCAACAGCCCCTAACCGCTGGTACGCATTACGGGTACATTGACGGTACGCTGCTATGGTGACGAGGTGCTGTTGCCCGTGACACTACCGTATCTGTAGAGCATCTCAAACGCCGTTTTCAGCAGGATAACGCCCGGCCGCATACCGCTCGGATCAGCCTGAATGTTTTACACGGTGTGCAGATGCTTCTGTGGCCAACACGATCCCCCGACCTCTCGCCCATCGAGCATCTGCGGGACACGATTGGACGTCGGTTGAGTACCCTCCCATCCCCACAAAATGCAGATAAACTGTGGACTCAGATCAACACCACATGGTCCACGATACCCCTGGACTCTATTCGGACTCTCGTTGCCTCAATTTCAAGTCGGATTCAACGCTGTATCGCCCAAAATTGGGGCCACTCTCCTTATTGATCATCCTGTAAATTCGGCAACTGGAGCCTATTCTGTATGTGACAATTAAATCATTTGTTTAGGACCTGTGTGTGCAGTTTGGTCTGTTTTCGAGCATTCCTTCATGCATGGTGTGGCATTTTCTCTGTCAGGCAGTGTATTTTACTTATATATTGAAACAAAAGACGTCTGATAAAGGTTTCTAATTTAAATACATTTCATAGTAAGAATCCTATTTTGGATTCAAGCTTTTCTTCTTTAACTGCTGAAATAAAATTTGTCTGTACTGTTCTAAATACAGTTTTGAAAAGCTGATTTTCATTTCCCAGAATTCGTAAGAATCTGCGTTTTCGGTTACACAGAAAATGTCGTACATTAGGAAGTTATAATCACACTAGTACAAGCTTGGGTTTAAACCGTATGAACGTAGTACACTCTACATTATTCTTTCATATGTTAAATTTCAGTGTTTTGTGAAAATTATTAATTAAAACAACTGGAAAAACAATTCACAAGAAACAGTTCGTTTCATCTTGCAATTCGAGTTGAAAGAAAGGAGTTTAACGGATGTACTCCTATAAATGTATTTACATGTGTGTATTAATAAAAGCATTTTATTTCTCTATTGATACCTTTCCCCTCACTATGCAGGAGGCTTGAATGGTGAAACCAAATAAGACGGCTTTATTGATATTCACGTCAAATGTGAAATTCATCAACAGCTCTTTTTTAACCACTCATATCAATGTTTGCCAGCTCAGTCCACGGAATCGAAGTTCCTTTAGCAATGTTCTTTGTCTCTAACGTATCACTTCCAACGAAGTACGGAAGTGATACGTTACTGGGGCACAAGATGACTGTTGCTTCTTCTTCGGGACTGAAGGTGGTGCTCGTTAACTGCTGTTAAGATGTTCTGTTGTGTGCAGGTTATCGTTAATGTTATTCGTAGTGCACATATTCTGTACCATCTAAAACTCGCCATTATTTAGAAGTTACCGCTGTTCGGTGATGTTTCTTCAATAAAGTTCGGTGAATGCACAATAAAAATAAACAGCAGGTAATATTTAATAACATTTAATTTACTGGCGTTTAAAATACTTCATACACTTTTGACATAGTTCATATAATTACTGAAAGCTGTGGGAAAAGGCCTCTTTCGTTATTTTCTTCAGCTGGGTTGTCACGTCGTTTGAATGTTAGAAATATCAATAAATTTCTTTCTATCAGTGCTGATATCGAGGGGGGGCTCAGATCAGCGCCAGATCAGGATAATACGGTGGGTTATTCAACGCAGCAACGGCTCGCTTACCAAGAAATTTCTTTTACTACCGAATAAGACTGCGCATTGTCATGCTGCAAGACCCATGCGCAAAGTGCGGCCCTACTGGACGAATGTGTTTCAACAGTTGTCTTAGAACTTGAAGATCGTATTTAGCATTATCAGTTTCTCCTACTGAAATAAATTTGCTTTGGATGATTTCATCTCTATCAAAAAAGACGATGAACATGGTTGATTTTCGGAAACGAAGCTTCTACCACTCTGGAGAAATGGGGCTCCGCCATTTCATGGTTTGGCGTTCCATCTCTGGATCATATTTAAAGCAGTAACTCTTCTCACCTTAGAAGGAGAGATCATAATCACACATGCTAATGAAATCTCCGGATGCCCAGAATTTGTGGAATTTTTGCCTCGTCGGTATAGGAGATGTGAAACGAATTTTGACAAGATCTTTCACTTCCCCTAATCCTTTTCAGCACGTCTTTTGTAAAAAAAGATAGAGCTTATGTTATCGGTTTGTCCGTCCGTCCGTCAGTCCGTCCGTCCGTCAGTCCGTCCGTCTGTACCCACGATATCTCTGCAACTGTTAGTCCGATTTGAAAAATTCTTTTTGCATTGGGAAGCTTGAAATATGCGAATCATGATCCTTTATTCCGTTTTTTTTTTTAAGATGTACAATTTCGCCGCTAGAGAGCGTTAATGCAGAAGATGTCGAATTCAAAAATACGTTTTATTCCACATATTTGCTTCTAAACATCCGATTGAAAAAATTATTTTATCTTTCGATTCCATTTATGCCGAAGAGTATTTTAGATATAGTTACTTTTTCAAATTACTTATAGATTTTCCGCTAGGGGGCGTAAAAGTAAATTACATTTCCCCCGATAACTCTTCTTCTAAAACTCCGATTTGAGAAATTTTTTTTTCAGCGGATGCACCTCCTGATGGAAAATATTTTGCATATAATTTCGAATTTTTGGTAAAGAATACTTTGGCCACCAGGAGGCGTAAGGGTCAATTTTTGCCTCTGATGTATTTGCCATAAAATCTAAGCTTCTAAAATATCGATTGAAAAAATTCTTTCCTGGTCTGATGCCACATCGATAAAAATTTTCGCAATAGTTACTTCTTAAAATATTCCACAGTTTCTCCACCAGGGGCGTAGATGTACATCTTATTTTGGTCAATATCTCTACTTCTAGGAGTCCGATTTGAAAAATTCCTTCTTTGTTGGATAGTGTTTTCAGTGTGACATGTTTTTCATATAATTTCAAAATTTTCAAGTAATTCATAGACTTTCCGCTAGGGTGCGTAGAGGTGAATTGCGTTTACCCTTATATCTCTGCTTCTAAAACTCCGATTTGAAAAATTCTTTCTGCACCGGATACAGCTCCTGATGGGAAATCGTTTGCACATAATTTCTTATTTTTGTGAAAGAAATGGTTTGGCCACCAGGGGGCGTAAATCTTAATTTCCGCTTCTGATGTATTTGCAGCAAAATATGAGCTTCTAAATTCTCGATTGAAAAAACGTCGTTTGTAGACCGATACTACTCGTATCGACAAACCTTTTAAAACATTTTCTTCTTAAAATAATGCATGGTTTCTACGCCAGGAGGCGTAGAAGTATATCTTATTTTTGTCAATATCTCTACTTCTAGGAGTCCGACTTGAAAAGTTCCTTCTTTGTTGGATAGTGTTTCCAGTGTGACACGTTTTTTCATATAATTTCAAAATTTTCAAGTAATGCATAGACTTTCCGCTAGGGGGCGTAAAGGTAAATTGCTTTCCCCCTATATCAATGCTTCTAAATCTCCGATTTAAAAATTTCTTTCTGCACCGGATACTGCTTCTGATGGGAAATCCTTTGCACATAATTTCTAATTTTTGGAAAAAGTGGTTTGACTACCAGGTGGCGTAAGCCTTCATTTCCGCTTCTGATGTATTTGCAGCAAAATATGAGCTTCTAAAATCTCGACTGCAAAAAAAGTCGTTCGTTGACCGATACTGCTTATGTCGACAAACCTTTTAGGAACATTTTCTTCTTGAAATAATGCATAGTTTCTACGCTAGGTGGCGTAGATGTGTATCTTATTTTTGTCAATATCTCTGCTTCTACGGGTCCGATTTGAAAAATTCCTTCTTTGTTGGATAGTGTTTCCGATGCGAAATGTTTTCCTATAAATTCAAAATTTTCAAGTAAATCATAGACTTTCCACTAGGGGACCCAACGGTAAATTGCGTTTTCTGCGTTTTTTCTGCTCCTAAAACTACGATTTGAAAAATTCTTCCTGTATCGCATACAAAACCTGATGGAAAATATTTTTCACATAATTTCTAATGTTTGGTAAAGAATGGTTTGGCCACCAGGGGACATAAGTGGTAATTTCTGCTTCTGATGTATTTGTAGCAAAATCTGGGCTCCTGAAAGTTCGACTAAATTTTCTTCTCTTGGACCGATACCGCTCATATGTATAAACTTTTTGAGAATACTTTCTTCCTAAAAAATGCATGACCCTAGGGGACGTAAGGTCACATCTTATTTTTTTCGATATCTCTGTTTCTAATAGTCCGATTTGAAAAATTCTTTCTGTGTTGGAGAGCGTTTCCGGTGCGAAACGTTTCTCATATAAATTCATGTTTTTCTTAACGCACAAATCTGCAACCAGAGGGCGTAAGCTCACGATTCCGTTTACAGCTATATCTGAGAGATTAAGAACCCGATTTAAAAACTTCTTTCTTCCGTCAGATACTATTGTTTTCCATATCGGTTCCATTGACTTTGAATAGCTTTGATAAATTTAATTTGCTTCAAAACGGATTCAAAAGATGTGCTTATTACACCCGAAAATTCGGTATCATCTTTCTTGTTTAAAATTGTACGGACGGCTTTTTGATTAACACCCAGTTCTTAAGCGATCATTAGCACAGTCAGTATTGACGATCATTCGATATGAGCTCGCACACTTTTTCAATGTTCTCAGGATTTTTGGAGGTGGAGGGCCTTCCAACCCAGGAGAGTGTTTCCACAGAGTCCCTTCCTTTGCAGAAATCTTTGAACGACTCGAAAACATATTTCAAGATTACTGACCCCTAGGGACGTATATAAAATTTAAAAGGTAATGTAAACTATAGAAGAAAAAATTAAAGCATTTTTTGCCGAAACAGGCTTTGTTACCCTTTTTAACAACTTTTTGATGGTTACGGACATGTTCACTCATGTGCTTGACTGCATCGTAGAAGTAGCAGCAGTTTTCACATTTCATTTTATGCGTTACGACAGCATTCACCGAACTTAATTGACACTGTTCGTATGCACTCATATACATATATACAGATAAAATGCTGTGAACTTTGCTATCCCGCGGACTTAATAGAATTCGATAAAACATTTTATCTTCTTCAAGCTTTTTATCAACTTGACGAAAAATCTACGTTACCCAGGCCTGTAGCAGGGCTAAGCAAGCTAGAAGAAGCTGTAGCTTATTTAAGCCTGGAACCGAGGTCCGAATTTTTGGCTTGAGCCGCACATTGGAAAATTTGCCCTCATTTAAAGGGAGGAATTCTAATGAGCGCCCCCAGAAAAATTGAGGGGGGGGGTGCCTTACTCCTCCCAAAAGCGGCGCTTATGCTTTTTATGTAAAATTTATGAACATCAGCACAGCGTATTACAAAATCCGGAAAAGGCTTCATGATTACTGATTTTAGCCTGAGCAGAAGTAGAACTTTATCAACCTGACTTATTACATAAACCTTATTCATAAGAAAACGGAAGATTAAAACAATGCTGAAAAGGCCTAGAACTGCAAAATTTTGGTTTCATTCCTGAATAAAGGTGGAACATTACGTATTGATTTGACTTGCTTTGTAAATTTTATGAATATGAATACGATGGACAAAAAATTGCTGAAAATGTGCAGGTTTAGGGCCTCATAATTTATGTTTTTGAATGAGAACAAGTGGGATATTATCCACTTGGCTTGTTATGTAAACCTTGTAAATATGAACACATGGCTAAAAATTGCTTAAAAGGCATACGTCTATGGTAGTAAAATTTTTGTTTGGGGATGGAGTAAAGGTAGAGTGTAATTGACTCGAACTGTTATGCAAACTTTTTGAGTATGAGCACAGTAGACATAAGCTTGCTAAAAAGGCGCCGGCCTAGGCCTTATAATTAATGCTTTTGAAACAGTACAAGTGGAACATTGTCATTTTGACTTGTTATGTAAACCTTATAAATATGAGCACAACGAATTAAAATTGCTAAAAAATACCTAGGTTTAGGATTATGGTCGTATTTAATCTATTTTATTTATTTATTTATTTATTTATTTATTTATTTATTTATTTATTTATTTGGAATTGAGTAGAAGTGGAGTGTAATTTACTTGAATTTTCATGTAAATTTTTAGAATATGAGCACAGTAGACTAAAATTCGCTAAAAAGCCGCCGTCCTAGGACTTATAATTAATGTTTTTGAACGAGTACAAGTGGAACATTATCATCTCGATTTACAATGTAAAGTTGATAAATATGAGCACAACGGATTGTAAACTACTAAAAAGGCCTAAGGCAGTTGTTGTTTTTTTAGTTTCGTAAAGATAGAGTAAAAGTGACTTGAATCGTCACGTAAACTTTTAGAATATGGGCCCAGTAGACTAAAAGTCGCTGAAAAGATGTCGGCCTATAGGCCTTATAATTAATGGTTTTTAAATGAGCACAAATGGTACATTTCCCCCTTTACTTGTTATGTAAACCTTATAAATAAATATGAGCTTAACGAATTAAAACTTTCTAAAGAGGCCTAGGCCTAAGGCTGTAACATTTTCGTTTTTTGATTGATTAAAGTTGGAGCATGGTTGATTTAAATTGTCATGTAATTTTTTTTATATCAGCACGGTAAATTAAAAATTGCTAAAAAGGCGCCAGCTTAAGCCTCACAATTACTGTGTTTTGAATGAGTACAAGTGGAACATTAGCACTTTGACTTGTTATGTAAACTTTATAAATATGGTAGACTTAAAGTTTTTACAAAGGTCCAAGGCCGCAAAATTTTTGTTTTTCATTTGAGTGAAGATGCAATATAATTTACTTGAGTTGTTATGTAAACATTTTGAATGTGAGCTCGGCAGCCTAAAAACTGCTAAAAAGACGCCGGCCTAAGCCTTATAATTACTGTTTTTTGAATGGCTGCGACCGACCCAAGACTCCGACATCTTCCAAAAACCATTTACGGTCTAATGTAGACCGTTTTTGGAAGTGGTTGGGGCCCGGGGGTCAAGGGGGTCAAGGGGGCCCCATACAAGAGTTTTGTAAAATCTGCAGTTTTCAATTTAGAACCACCAAAATACCACATTTGGTGCATTTGAGATGTTACCGACTGTATGACTACTTGCTGGCGGTGAACATTTAGAAATCTTGCACCAGAAGTTGAAGAAGTATTTTGGAAAAAATGTTCAAGATTTCGACTGGGTTCGTAATCCATTCATTGCAAATTCAAAACCTCTCCCGATTAGTATACAAGAGGAACTCGCAGATTTAAAAGCACACAGAACATTAAAATTAAAACTTCTCGAAGTGCCTCTAGGCACATTTTGGTTGCTACTAAGGAGTGAATACCCGGCTATCCCCGAGATGGCAGTTAATGTGTTTTTGCCATTTTCAACTGCATATTTGTGTGCACTGGGCTTCTCGACGTTGACTGAAATTAAAACATCAAAGAAGGAGAGACTCAAATCCGTCGATGAAGAAATGAGACGTGCATTGTCAACGATTTCGCCACGGATTAGCCGTTTGTGTGCAGCTAAGCAGGTGCAAGTATCACATTGAAGGTATAAGTGGAATTATTTACTTTAATAGTAATAGAAAAGTGTATTTTTTGTATTTTCTACAGTGAATTAAAGTTCATAAATTGTTAATAAATGCACAAGTCGATTTCTGTTTAATAATAACATAATAGGATAACAATATAATATAATAATTATAATAGGTTGATTACATTACTTATTTATATTAATAGTGACATATCATACGTTTTTGAGGGGATTAACATTTTGGTGTGCCGTGTTGAGTCATGGATAATTTATGGTGTGCCGTGTTGAGTCATGGATAATTTATAGTGTGCCGCGAGTAGAAAAAGGTTGCGGAATACTGATCTAGGGAGATATTAAAACTATTTATAGGGCTAAAAGTTTATTTGTTAGCCAAATGGACTTTTAGTCAGAATCAGAGCTTTTTGGCTCTTCCGAATTTTTTAGGAGAGTTCGAGTACACCGTCGCCCTGACTCACCCTTTTTGCGAGTTTTCGGCTTTTCACTTAGTATTTTTAGTTTTAAGTTTATTTAGCTGTCGGTCTTGAGGGGTTTTACTTTACTAGTTTGCTCTATATGGTATTTCCTCTCCAAACCACCGTTGATTTTATTTTTAGTATGCCTGGATTTTTATTTGGAGCTGACACACTTTTGCAGAAAAATGCAAATAATGGCTAAAATTATTGTCCGAATAAAATCCTTTTTGGTGTCTAGGTGTGTTTACAGACTAGGATTATGGTGCTAAATTTATTTTATGGATGAATAAATTAGGGCACAAATTCCAGCAAAATTACTGTGTTTTTTTTACCACAATTTTGTGAGAGAGACCAGATTTTGCTCTAAATTTTTATGTCTTAGAACCCGCTAACCAGAGCTTAGAAAAACAGTTTTTATTGAAGAATTACTAATTACTTAACAATTAGGTATCTCACTAAATTACCACGTAAAAGATTATCTACGATTAGAAATTGTTATATGCTCCGAGATTTTTATATGCCTCGAACTGTTCTGCAGTAAAGGCGCTTTGAGCAAAGACAAGGTAATAGAAAATATTTACTATTTGAAATTACGGAAAACTTTCGCGTCATCTTCGAAGATACTTGCATTCAGCACATAGGGATCTTTTCCTTCAATCTCTTTAATTTTTTCCAAGTACAGCATTTTGTACTCGGAAGTTAAACTTTCAAAATAGGGCGCCATCATTTCAACGAGGACTGGATGTCCTTCACTTACGTTACTAAGGCTCGTTGCCATGCTGAAAGTCACGTGTCTGCTACGCCCTCATTGTTCTTTGTTACAGGAGATGAAGAGGAAGAACTCACTTTTGAAATATCAGGCGATTCGGTCACCAGCACATCTGTTTTTCCCTGCTCTTCCAGTGGTTCCCAGGAAAGATAACTTGTTTTTATCGCTGATTCTGTGTCAAGCGTACCTTCTGCAGTTGTTATGTGTTCAGCCACAGTCGTTTCACTTTGAATACCTTTATCATTGAATTCAGAATTTTGGGGCACTCGCCGTAAATTTGATTTCATGAATTTGAAAATAGGAACAGTGTTCTTAGCACTTTCTGCCATGAGTCGTTTTATTTAGCTTGACGGAAGTCATTGCCAGATGGCTTTCGCTTTTTCTTTGCATCTTCCATTTCTCGACGCAGGCTTGTGCTGTGCACACTGAACAATTGCTGAAACTAATACTCGGGGCAAGGCTAACCTGACCATGGAGTTAAAGTTACGGAGTACTTCCACTGCATAATATAGTTCCAGTTGAAAAGCCCGTGTTGGAGGTTGAACTGAGACCTAAAAAAGATATGGATATACAGATGTTTTAAATGTTGTACGTACGCACATTAAAAAAAAATAAAGATCCCAGTTTCGGTCGCGTTTCTGAAAAATACAAATATTCCCAATTTGGCGACGTCATTATCACTCCTGTCTTGCTTCAGGGAGGCTTTACAGTATACACGGAGAATATTTACTGCGAGTGGGAGGAAAAAATTGTTTTAGCCTGAGGGTAAGTAAGGAAATAATGATTTGGCAGTTAAGCTTGCTCCCTTCTTTTCTTCATGGTTACTGTTTTAAAATAATCATTCAGAGATCATTTGTCTGGTGGTCAGCAAGGTTGCGAAGGTGGTGGTGGTGAAGGGGGGGGGGTAATATCGTGATGGAACGCGAGAAGTTTCCTTTTGTCTTGCTTTAAGTCACCCTTAGGAATAAGATTCCGCGCCAGATGGTACCTCATTAGTGCGCGGAGAAATACTGATACACAACACATATCCTTTTGGTAAAGCGGTTTCGCAACATTAAAAATGTAACCAGGTTTTTCCCTGAGTATAGCTACCCTTCTTTTCTGCCCGAGAGCAAAGGTGTCATCCACTGAATTTTCGAAACCCACATTTCTGGCGTGGGTGAGGGGAGGTTGAAAAATTAACGGGCGGGTTGGTGTTGTTGGAAGCAAGGAATTTCTACAAGAACTCTTGTTCTTCACTAATCGCATGTATATGCTTCAACGCGAGGAGAAGATGATGCAAGGTCACGTTGGTGTGGCGAGTGAGCTTGGAGAGAGGTGACGGCTTATCCAGTGCGGGTTGGCGGGGTGAGTTAGCTCAATCGGGCACAACAAAGGACCGTGGCGTCAGCGAATAGGCAAGCCAACTGCTCAGAGCATTTTTGTTTTCTTGTCCTTTTTTCCTTTTCTTTGTTGTCTGAAGTAAAAGGCAGAATGAGAATAGGCAGGGAAGGAATACTCCTAGAGGTAGTTTTGTTCTGCAAAGGGCGCTACAATGAGCATCTGAAGAGGGATCGAGCCCTCTGACCCCCCCCCCTCCAGTGGGTGCGCCTCTGATATGAGGGTTCCATTTTGCTTTCGGCGGCGGACAGTTCATCGTAGTAAATTGGTTGATTTTTTTCAGCGGAGCTCTCTCAGACATGCGTGGATAGAATGCGATGAATAAATTTTAATACAAAGGGATAAATTAGCGCCGCCCCGGCGGCGCAATGGTCTAGTTGATGGCCTCTGATCATTCGTCCGAAAGGGGTCCGGGTTCAAATCCCGGTTAGCCACGGCTGTTGTGTTTGTCTTACGGCACTGGTTTACGGCACTGGTTTTCTCCCTTCCCTGCAACCAGTGGCCCTAAATTAGGGACGGGCGACTGCTTATAGCCCACTGAGTTGCTCACGGGGGTCGTTAAAACTTCACTCCCAAAAAGGGGTCCGGGTTCGAATCCCGGTGAGGCATGGATGCTGTGTTTGCCTTACGGCACTGGCTCTCTCCATTCCCTGGAACCAGTGACCCTAAATAAAGGACGGACATGGCTGTTGTAAGGTGTGGGGCCAACGAAGCCGGTGCCCAGGGCCTCCACCTGAACTGGGGCCGCCAACGTCCCAAGAGTCCTATGGGTTTATAAAAAGTCAAACTCTTTGACCACTTATCAGCGGTTTGTTTGTTTTTCTTTAAAGAAAAGAAACACCAATTCAGGAAGTTGAAAGTTCTTTTGCCTTTTTTTTTAAACACCTTGCTCGTAGCCTCGATTTCCCGAGGAGGCAGGAGGAAAGTTAGGTATTAGGGTGGATGTTTTGTGATATAATAAGAAACAAAGAAATCCGGCCGACCTCCCGATCCCGAGTGTGGGTGAGGCTTGACCTCGAGAGCCACGCACAAATCGCATTTTTCGCCTTTTAAACAGTCGTTTGTGTTGTCCACACGAAAAAGTGCACGTGTGTTTATCACTGGGGTTTGCCCATCTGGGCTACTTAAACATAAATTCTTTCAATCGTCGCTGTTTAAAGAAATAACAATTACTGGGGCCCCATATCGGCATTTCTTTCCGGTGCTTCATATTGTTTATTTCTTTCTTCTGTTTTAATTTAATTTTCGATGAATAATTCGTAGAATGGGGAATTAAAATTATATCTTTCAGCACCCATTTCCTTGTAATTTGTTAAGCAACAAAATGTGAATGCATTTTCTACACTTCATGGAGGTCTACAATTTCCGTCATGTACCATTTTTCATTCAAGTGGTATTTAAAAAGTTACTGGATATTGAATGTTTTTTCTCATAGGGATAATATGGTGATGGTGGTGTATATAATAATTCTCATACATTGTATATATATCCGTATGTTGTATTTAATGTAATAATGCCATATGTGAACAAAAAAAGCACATATTGTAATAATACGATATGTTGTATGACAGTGGCGGTTCTAGACAAAAAAATTGGGTGGAGGTGGGGGCGGGACACAATTCTAACATGTGCCCGTATTTAATCAAAATTAATTCCCCAAAAAGATTATATTTGGGGGAGCTTGGGCACCCCGCCCAAGAACCGCCACTGGTTCTGTCTGTGTATAAAGATCAGGAACCCCTGAAAAAATGACGGCCCAGGGCCCTTAAAAGTGTTAAGACGGCACTGGGGACGGGCGACTGCTTATAAATACCCCATTGAGTTGCTAACGATTGGTTGTTTCAACGTTCAGAAATGGTTAATGGGTTGGTTGCAGAAGGATGTGTGCTTGATAAACCGTTGCAGAAACGTTTAAAAGAATACATTAAAAAAACACCAGGATGTGTGCTTGATAAACCGTTATATTAACCATTCGGAAAACCCATTTTTAACTTTTATGAAACGTTTGAAAAGCTCTTTCCTAACGTATTTAAAATAACTCAGAAAGCTAGATTTTTGGTTAAAGACGGGTTGACATAGTGTTTTCATTGTACCTTTCAGCTTCTGCCTTCATATAGAATTTAACAAAGCAAAATTCCTGTAATTAAAGTGATTATTGCATGCGCTTGTATATGGCAGATCATCAATAAAGTCCCTTGGTATATTACCCTCTATCCTTTAAATATACTAATACTTATTTTGAAGAAGATTCAAGCCTCTTCGTCAGTATCTACCGCAAGACGAAGTATTCAAGTAGCGAGAATCAAAACAATTTAGAACTGTCGTTTCGCCCCGTGGTATAGTGGCTAGAACAGATGGCGTGCCGTGCGATAATACTTCACTGTTTAAATTTCAGTTCCCTTTTTTCATGAAACCGCTAGAGTGCGCTCCTGCGAGCTTCGATGCTATGATTTTGAAACGTTAGCATGCTTTTCTAAGGCATGTTTGGTGGATAGCTAGTAAAAAAGTAATTTATTTGTTAGACCGATCATGAAAAGAAGTAATAATAAGAGTTTAACGTTGAGAACGTGTTTTATACATGGATGTAACAGTGGTTGCAGATCTTGTAAACAAAAAGTAACTCTGTTTTCCGTGCTGAAAGATGAGGCAAGTTGGGAGGAATGGAGCAAGGCAATTCCTCGTGGAGACAAACAGCAAGAACAGAAGTGTGTCTTATGTGAACGCCAGTTTGATGAACGTTTTATGGAAAGAAATTTTAAAATGCCTATAAATGGTGAAATAATATTAACGCCCAGAGCTCGGCCAGTACTTTTAGATAATGCTGAGCCCACAATTTTCCCAAATCTATCTGCGTATTTAACCAAACGATTACCAAAGCAACGTAAAATTCAGATTAATTAAAATTTAATTAAAGAACGTAAAATTAACATTCAGCTATTGCTGAGATCAGCAGTAGCTCATTGTGATTTACTGTTGCTGAGATTTTATTTAATTTCTTTTGGCGTATTTCACATCGCTGTGGGTTTCTGTGGTTCATATCAGGGGTGTAGTGTGTCGCCGTTCAAATCAATCACGAATGCACAGTATTGAAGATAAAAGACTTCTTGCCTGCCACTCATTTTTGGACGGCAGCTCTTGGGTGCCGGGTGTTGAGGTCGTTATATATCAGTTGACAATAGAACATTAATCCAAAGGAAATATATGTTTCCGCTGTTGACACAAGGAATCACTCGAGACACAAAATGAACATCTAACATATAATTAACACAAACAGATGACCGACCGCACATATACTAAAGACACGTAACATAAAACACCGGCGTTGTTTTTCATCTTGAGTTCCATCTTGTTCAAAACACACGACCTCTCCTTTTCGAGTTCAAATCACACGATTTTTTCTATCCTCTCGCTTCCCACTGAGTGACAGCGCCCTCTATTAGAATCGTCTCCACAGCTTCTCGGATTTTATTTATTTTTTCTCTTCGGGAGTTGTTGTTCTTCCGACAAGAAGGGGTGTGTGGAGAAATCTTTTGAGTGGACAGTGTTTAAAATCCACCAGTACAAATTAAAAATGAATTTTTTTTATCTAATGGGAGTTGATGAGTACATATTTTCTCATGTTATTTAAACAATAATAAAAAATTCAAATTTTCGGGGACGAGGGCTCCATGCTCACCTTAGTATATTGTATAGGTAAATCAGTGCCGTGAATTTTAATTTCTTCTGTAAACTTTATGCAGTATGTATCACATTATCAAGTCACTAATGTGACACATGCTTTACTGTTTTTACTAAATTTCTGTCTGGATTTGTTGCGAGAAATATGGTTATCTCTGAAATCGCTTTGAGCAAGGTACCAATAGTATTATTCGATCCAGGGCTTAATAAAATTGGGTCTCAAACAATGTTTTTTATGTTTCAATTTACGAATAAAATTTTGTTTTGGGATATCAGTGAATTTCATTACTTTTATCTTTTAATCGCCAGCGAGATACGAACGGGACAGCAATTTAAAATCTTCACTGTGAGAGAGATGTTTCCTGGAATGCTCATGAACGATCGAGCGTTCTAAGGGGCATATAATTGCTAACATTTTACGGAAAAGTTACGCAAATTCAAGTGTTTAATTAGAGATATAATTACGGAGGAAATTTGTGTCCAGTAAGGTATTTGTACTTATCAGCCTTGTAACGCGTACATTCAATGCGAGATTACGCATTTCCCGACTAAGGTGGAGGAAGCTTCCCCAAAACCAACATTTGGAAGAATATTCACTTATATCTCTGTCCATGCATGATGATAATAACTTTTAGTATAACTGCAGGATAACGAAAAAGATATTTTTTTGGCAAAATTTTAGTGAAATTACTATACTGCACGGAACGGGAAGCACATATATCTATGAGCGTAAGTTCACAGCAATAGCATCGAAGCTGTCTTCAGCGCCCTCTGTGATATCATGATTTCAAGAACCCGTCTGCAGAAGCGCACGGCACACTATCTCTTCTAGCCACAAACCCATGGTTTCCACCATGGTTTTCTGCGATTAATCCATGAGGAGATGGCAACAGCCACTCTCCCTGTGCTTCTGGCGTGACGCCACTTTTTATCAGCCGAGGCTGACGAGAAAGACAGGCTTCGGTGCGAAAGGGCATCGACGAGATCACGTGACCAACTTAGTGCTGTTGCCTCTGCTTGGGGCTGCCGACAGCAAACGGTGACCGAGTAGAGAGCTATATTTTCCAACACGCAGCGAATATAAGGTGGCACATCTAATCATTGCATATTAATTTAAAACTATTAGAGAAGAAAACGTTTGAAAGGAACATTATTAAAATGGGAGTTCTACTGAACTTAATCGTTTAACACTACTGAATTAATTTTTTTTTCGTTTTCCGTGTAGTGTGGATTTTTGCGTTTAGCCGTTCCTTTAGCAAAGTCGTATCAAGAGACATATTCAGAAGTTTTGTTGCTCGATTTAATGAAATTAACTATATTTTCTTCGTTGTCCGTGCAGTTCATTTTTTTTTCTGTTTGCCTTCATGATTTTCTAGCAACAATGAAAAGCAAATTCGTTTAATAAATAGCGTACAGAATATAAATAGCAAACGGAAAACGTCAAGCGAAATCATATTGAGGTCGAAGAAAAAGTGTTCCCTCTCTCGATATATATATATCTGGCTAAAACGTTCCTTACTAAATTAAAAAAAGTTATATTTTTTTCTTGTTCTGGAAAAAATATTTTTTTTAATATTATTGCATGTATTTTGTTTAATGGGGTTATTTTTAGGACAATGCTTCTGTACACTAAAAGTACATAATTTGGAAATAATTCCTTCTTAAAAAAATGCTTAGGATCCCTTTTAATACAAATCATCTCTGTGCATTACAGTTTATTTAACTTATTTCTACTTGGGGGAAGAAAAAAAATTAATCCTTATCTGTATATATTTCAACACTTTAAAATTATGTGACAACACATTCTGGCACAAGCTATTTTCTTGGTAATTGAAAAAAAGTTGAATGAAGGACACTGTCACAAAAAATGTTCTCATTGTTTTGTGAAAAATTAATGCAAGAACTTTTTTCATAAAATTATTCATTTTTGTCACTATTAAATTTTCCTTTCATTTGTAAATTTACAATTACTATAATTGAACACTGTTAGGTAAGCCAAAAATTGAAAAAACTATTTCCATACTAGAATTTAATTAAAACTATAGCTCAGTAAACAGAATTCTTGCTCACCATTAACAGAAATTTAATTGCATTATGAGCCAATAAGCAATCTGAAATTGCAGATTTAGTGCTACTGACTAACTCTTTCATACCAGAAAATTTGAAAAATTCATCGCCGTGGAGCAGGAAGCGAACCTGCATTTCCCGATTTCCATTCGAGCATGCTACCGTTACACCATCCAGGATGAGGAAGTCCCAAACATCCGAGTGATTTAATCTGAATAATCACAGATTTTCGCCAGTCAAAGCGAGCCCTGCTTCATCGTAGCTCAGCTATTTAGAGTCAGGTCGATGCTTAGCAAATTTCCAGTTATTCAGGTAAACATTGGGGAAGAAATATTTCTTCTTATTATACATGGGAAATATATCTCTATAAGTAATCTGAAATCACATATTTACTGTTACGTAACTGAAATCAAACGATCGTGAATGGAATGGAAACATGTCACCTTTCCAACAAGGAAGACGTGAAAAGTCCAACTGTCTGTCTGCGGGAGAGGTCATGGCGACTGTGAATCTGTTGTTTACACAAAATTTCTGTCAAAAGAGACGACCATCAATAGTGACTCATATTGCCAAACACTATTAAATTTGTGAAATTCAATTAAGGACAGATGCCGGGATAAGTTGAGTGAAGGTGTCATTCTGCTGCCCAACAACGCTACGCAGCACGGAAAACAAAGGGAACTGCTGCAGTCATTCAAGTCGGAGGTGTGGCGACATCCACCTCACAGCCCCAACTTATCCTTATGCGGCTACCATTTGTTCGGTAAAATAAAACAGGACCTTAGTGGACAACGATTCCCAACCGATGATGCTGTGAAAAGTGCGGTCCTTAACTAGTTGCACCAAACTGGACTTTTTCTGTACAGGTATGGGAAAGTTAATCACACGTTCCGATAAATGTTTACAGTCCTTAGGTGACTATGTCGAAAACTGAATTAATGTTGTACCTTTAAACCAACATACATCCCCTGAGTATATCTTTGTTTGATTGTTTTATTCAACAGTGTAACTAACTTTTTGATCCACCCTCATATTATTAAAGCACTTTGCTGCAATTCAGAAATCCAATTTTTAGTTTGCTTTAAAAATTAGCATAAATACTACATTTGAAAAAAGTATCAACTTACCTACTGGCTATCAATTTGTCTTGTATCTTCAAGCGGAACGAAGTAAAAAATACTATTAAAAATAAACAAATGGGTCCATTTTTTTACATAAATGTACCTCAAATGTCTGTTTCAAATAGTTTGAAAGAAGGAAGTTATCACAAGCTGCAACTGTATTCAGCTTCAGATTGTTTACCCCAACTTGCCTTATGTGATAGAATCTGCAACAAAGTTATAGATACACACAACAAAATAAATAAAGAATTCTTGCCAACCAATGGCAGAAATTAAGACATCTGTTTCAAATAGTTTGAATCATCACAAGTTACATCAAAATTATCTCAGCTTTAGATCCTCCAGTATGTGTTACAATCTGAATATTTTATGTGTGAGTTGTGTCCATTATTTTCTTTACCTAAAATCTACTTATGTAATGTTCATACCTAACTGTGATCTACTTTTTTATAAAACATATTTGATATCACATTTTGGATTAGACAACATTTCAACAGTATAAATAATTATTTCCCACACATTTCTAAAGGAATTAAGTACAATTGGTTAGCAGTTTTTCATAGCACTAGGGAATTTATACATTTTACTAACATTCTTTACTAGAAGCCAAATTTGCTCATTATGGTAAAATTAAATTTTTACTTTCAATATACCTACTAAAAATGTCAAGCTAAGCACTAGTACACAGACACACCAGTGCTGAGACGGGCCGAACCCGAACCGGATGCTGGCTGCGTAATACTTACTGGAGTTCGAGCTTGGAGAGAGGGGAAAAATTTTCTTCCTTTTTTTTTTTTATGTGATTTTATATGATTTAGCACTCGAGGCTTTTTTTTCACTTTCTAGTTGTTAAAGAGAATTCTTCGGGAACTGGGTCTAAATGGGGAGTAGGAATTCTGCAGGGCTATCCATTCCGGGCTTGGATGACAAAATACCATAGGCCATGAATTACAGGATTTCTGCCAAGGATAAGTTTTAAGAAGTATAGATAGTAGATAGCAAGCTGACGGAATTTTGCTCCCTACCTCAAAGGGGCAGCTCCCTGCTAATTCTATTGAGCAACATACGACGTAGTTTGTTGTGCCACCAGATGTTTCCTGAACACCCCCCCCCAAAAAAAACATTTCAGGAAGAAATGAATGGTTAAAGAAACTATAGAAATAGATAGAATCCCTTTCCCACTCTGCAGTTGAGAAAGACATCGGTTAATTGCATGGGTAGGAAAGAGTGGAAGTTTGGAAGACTTTTTTAATGCCTATACAGGTTAATCATAGTTTTCGGGCTGACATACTTCAGGCTCGGGCTCTTAAAATTGAGCCTGAACTCAGCTCTGACTCACACACACTAACACTTCAGTTAACTTCTCACAGGTGTTTTTATCAAAAACCTTATGGCAATGAAGTCATAGTGGCAAGTATGAAAAATAAGAGAAATTTCCTGAAATTTTTTAGTACAGTATTAAAACGCAAACAAAAATGCTACAATATTACTGCTAACATTTATTAATCTGGAAATAAGTGACATGGAACTCTTACGGGTATGGTGTCTTTGAGGGACTAGCCAGACCCAATGACGTGAAAGAGTACAGCATCATCTTCCACGGAAAGAACATAGTCCATAGATTTTCAAATGAATTTGGACTGATGAAATCAAAACTGCTATTAAAATGAGGACCTCTGGCCCATTTTGCTGTGAAACGGCTTGGCAAATTAAGATGCATATCTTGGGATAGGAGAATATAAAAAAGGTATATCACAGGCACATTGTGTAAGACGGGCAACAACTGCACAAACAATATTAGTTCCAATTTGAAAAAAAAAAAAAAAAAAAAAAGACCACCACCAAAAATTAAATACAAATCTTCAGTACATAATGCCACCACCACTCAGCATCACTATGTGATGAAGCAGAAAAAAAGATCAGAAATATGTTACGAGACACGCTAACTGAAGTACTGCTTCCTGGTATACAAGTTTCAAAGATCACTTTTCAGAAATGTTATCTTCATTTACTACAGACGAAAAATACATTTCAATGCTTTAACCAACCTGGCTAAACACTTTACATGCATATAAAATATTTGATAAGTTTGAACTCTTTTTCCTATCTCAGGACTTTGTGCACACTATGCACTAAGGAAAGACACGGAAAACTAAGCGTTCAGACTTTCAACTTCTTAATTTTTCTTTCACATGATTTCAAATCATTTCGGTTATCATGTTTGGCTTTTACTAAGTTGTTCAAGAGTATTTTGCAGCTGAGGAGTTATGTTTTCCTATTTAGTTTTCAAGCTACTCATACACAAACATTCAACAGAAAATGAATAAAAAAATCTAAAATCAGAACTTTGTTTAAACATATGCAGCAGATTTTGTATAAGACAATGTTTGTCTTATACGAAATCTGCTGTATACATTACTTTGGTATGGCAAAAGTTGTAACAGTCTCCTTTTCACTTCTATAATTTGACTTGCAGTCACTAACACTGTGACACCGTGGCATGGCAATTCCTCTAAAAATCATTATACCTTTTAATACAAGTGAAGAACTAGATATGAAATTTTTAATCGAAAGTAGTTCCCTATGTTTTGTACAGTTAGAATAAAATTGATCATGCAGTTTTTCAACATAATCTGTCGACACTGTTCAGACAGCTTTAGTAAATTCAATCAGACAAATGCTATAATACAGTTGCATTAAGTTACGAAATTAAAAAATGTCCTCTTTAATTCAGAGACACATTACAATGCAACAGTTCAAACATTAATTTCATAAAGAAAGGGCTAACGATTGTTGGAGATGCAAATGTTATACAAATTTCGAAGGCTAATTACCTGAAAAGTTGCCCTGATTTCTGGTAATATTCAAGCTCTATGTGAATCGGCATTGGCAAAAAATATTAATTATTCTATTTGAACTAAGAATTCAACACCACAGAATAACTTACTTCTTTATACTTCACTATTCACGAGACATGAACAGATTTCAACAAGTGTGAAACTAAGATCTACTTATTAAACCTATAACTATCACTAAAACTAAATAAAACGTTTACTAAGAATTAACCTTATCTTAGAAATATACAAATACCTACCTCACAAAACTATACGTGTATCCAAATGACAATAAACGGAACACTCACTCAATACAAATAACTGTGAACAAACGATGCAATGGCTGTTCAACCGATTGACTTGGCGACAGCACTAAGTTGTGCACGTGAGTATTTCGCACCGTAGCCTGTCTTTTTCGTCAGCCTCGTTATCAGCTGACTACGCCAATGCGCCCAATCCGAGAATCTCCTGTATATCTCTATGGGGAAATCGCGATTTCGAACGGGCTTTTCAAACCCTTACTCTACCCATACACTCATGAAAAAAAATTGAGGACGAAGTGTTCATTTTCATAATTAAAAAAATCCAGAAAAAATAGGAAAATATGTGTTGGTATTTCTTTAAAAAATTAAACAAAATAATGCTTTTTTGAGCGGAAGTGCATACTGCTCATGTGCAATGAACCATGTTTAAAATATAACCAAAACCCTAATGTTGAGAAATACGAAGTCCGAAATATTCTGTGTTTGCGTCTTTGGTTTTGCATGGTTTGCATGCGCTAAGCGAAACTGCTTTTGGCACAGGAAGTGGACGTCACGCCTCCGAACTCCCTCAGACTTTCACCACCACTGAGAGAGGATCGGAACAGCTGATCAGTTTTGGCTTCACACAAAACAGGTAATTTCACCTCCTCTTCTTCTAACGTCCTTGGTTTCCACCATGGCTTTGAGTTTCCACTAAACGGTTGTTCATGTAGACCAATAGACGACGCTGGATTATGCTTTATGAAAGGAAGTGGAAATAGACTCAAGAAATAAAATATGATGTGTGCCAAAAAATTGAGTGTTTTTCAACACATAACAGTTCATATCCTTTTAGAAATTTAGTACTTATATGAAAAAGTTACCACTTTCTATTCAAATTAGGTGCCTTTATCATTAGTTTTTACAAGTTTTTTTTTTTTTTTTGATTGGAGGTTTAACGACCACCGTGAGCAACTCAATGGGCTATAAGCAGTCGCCCGTCCCTAATTTAGGGTCACTGGTTTCAGGGAAGGGAGAGAGCCAGTGCCGTAAAACAAACACAACATCCATGCCTGACCGGAATTCGAACCCGTACCCCTTACGGACGAATGATCAGAGGCCAGCGCCTTAGACCACTGCGCCACCGGGGCGGCACAAGTTTGTTGATAGATTGCGTTTGGGATCTGAGCCTGATTTTCAACGTTTTAAAAATTCCACGATTTAAACACCAATATATCAACTTTACTAAAACGTTTTAAAACGTCCACCGTTTCAACGTTCACCTGTCAACCACATATCAACGTTTTAAAAAGGTTTTAAACTAACAAGAAACCAATTACCAGCTACCAAACCAAAATTTAAATGTTCAAAAAACGTCACTGCGTTACATGGGAATTTTTTTTTTTGATTGGAGGTTTAACGACCACCGTGAGCAACTCAATGGGCTATAAGCAGTCGCCCGTCCCTAATTTAGGCTCACTGGTTCCAGGGAAGGGAGAGAGCCAGTGCCGTAAGACAAACACAACATACATGCCTCACCGGGATTCGAACCCGTACCCCGTTCGGACGAATGATCAGAGGCCATCGCTTAGACAACTGCGCCACCGGGGGCGGCTACATGGGAATTATAAAAAGTCAAAAATCTAAATTGACAACCACAATTTTCATATTAAGCTCTGAAGTTTATATGTTGTTAAAAGTTTGACTTTGCCAAGGTATGACCTATAAACTGATGCGCAGCAAAACATATTTTTTTGATTGGAGGTTTAACGACCACCGTGAGCAACTCAATGGGCTATAAGCAGTCGCCCGTCCCTAATTTTGGGTCCCTGGTTCCAGGGAAGGGAGAGAGCCAGTGCCGTAAGACAAACACAACATCCATGCATTACCGGGATTCGAACCTGAACCCCTTTCGGACGAATAATCAGAGGCCATCGCTTAGACCACTGCGCCACCGGGGCGGCAAAACATATTTTGAAGGCTGATGTATGCATATCAGATGATCTGACATCAATAAACATGTCTGATGCTAAAATACATCAACAAACATGTATCATTGGGAACCTTAAACGTTTATCACATATTACCGAATAATGCCCATATTTTTTTACTGATCCACATGTTGAAGATTAAAGATAAAAAGCCAAAATCTCAGTAAACGGAAATCCCATCCTCACAACTAATGTGATGTTTTGATCTCAATCAAGCCGCCCCGGTGGCGCAGTGGTCTAAGCGATGGCCTCTGATCATTCGTCCGAACGGGGTCCGGGTTCGAATCCCGGTGAGGCATGGATGTTGTGTTTGTCTTACGGCACAGGCTCTCTCCCTTCCCTGGAACCAGTGACCCTAAATTAGGGACGGGCGACTGCTTATAGCCCATTGAGTTGCTCACGGTGGTCGTTAAACCTCCAATCAAAAAAAAAAAAAAAAAAAAAAAAAGATCTCAATCAATTGTCTCACCAACATGACGGCAGAGCAAGAGCTTGAGCGTCTTAACGGCGACGTTTTGCCCGCTTCGTTTTGATTACATGATCGAAATGGGCGGACTCGTACTCCATCTATTCTAACCTCTATGTTATAGCCCTAAGAGTTGATCATGTGAATTTTTAAGCAGGGAAGCAAGAAAAAGAAAAATGTGTAAACACCGTATAATCTGAGGAGTAAAGAAGTAAACTTCCTAAAATATTTTATTTTGCAAGTGGCAACGACATTGTGAAGCGGGATATTGTTTTGGTTTTTCGTAAAAGGGTTTTTGTGGATGTTATTGGTTGTTATCGCGTTGTTCCCGTATGAAAGGCTGGCGGGTGACGATAAGTTTGCCTGTTGTCATTGGAAATTAGGTATGTACATTTTTTGTAATTTTTCTGTGATCACTGAATTTTTTAACTAATTCTTACGAGAAGATTTCAACAGGAAAAGGGATTACAAATCGTACTTTGCATGAGAGAAAGTAGAGTGTGAATCTTCAGCTGATTTGGGCATGTTGTAGCTCAAGTAAGCATGGTCGGAAGTGTGTTTTTGGGAGTGATCTAAAAATAATTCTCTTGTTTATCCTTTTTCGAAGGAATTTCTATGGGGAGTTTTGAACATGTGGATGAAAGCGTCTAACCTTAGAGTTCAAAGTTATTCTATACTGAAGAATATTGAAAAAAAAGGAAGTTTTGTATCAAGTAGATTATTTACTTGATAGTTTATTTCATTTATTCTATTTTCTTTTTTTTTCTTTTTTTTTTTTGTGGTGCCCAACACCTGTATTTACTTAACATGGTTTTTGATTTCATTGTATCTGTACATTTCATGAAAAACCCACTTGTGAGCTTTAGTTGCCTACTTACTTTGATGAGACCTTGCTTTCTTTTTTTTTTTTTTTTGGTATTTTTATGCAATGGGAGATTCCTTGATGTCCTTTGAAATCGGATTTATACAAAGGTTAGCAATAGGAATTAATTACACTGCTTTTGTTTGAAAAAGTGCAGAACTTGAAGGCGATTTTATTTTTGTGGACCCTGAAAGTTATTTGGTTATGAACCTGGAGTCAACATTCTTTGCCTTTAAGATGTGCATGTTCCAGTGTCTTGCTGTTCCAGAAAATTAGAGATGCAAAAAAAAAAAAAAAAATAATAGTCAAAGCCAAAGAAATATACCATGTGCAGTGCACTTAAAGTCTCTCCGAAGTGTATATTTTTAACTGAATCGGCCTAGTATTTTCCCTAATGCACACTGACTAGTATAAAGGAAATCCCCCTTTTTTGTGTTCTGACATTGAAAAAATCTCACTCAAAGAATACATAGTGATTCAGAAGTGCTTACTTTGGAGAGACTTCAAGTGTACTGCACATGACATGCTTCTTTGTCTTTGATTGTTTATTTCAGCAATGCTCACAATTTCTTGTTAGTGTATGAATAATGTCTGTACTAATAACATAGAGTTCTTTCTAAAAATTAGAGATGAATTTGACTGATGAAGCAAGAATGTGCCATATGACTTTTTCGGAACCCAGAATTTACACGATCCCTGATTTGGTTTTAACTCATAAATTATTCAATTTTCAAAACTAATAAAATGAATGAATCTCTTAAACATATTTTATTTTCATAAGTAGTGGCGTATCAAAAACACGGAGGACGGGGTCAACTGCAAAAAATATTTTCGAGGCTGTTGTGCAAAATTCTATTAGCCTCCAATTACTGAAATTTTTAAATTCCTTATTATTAACTTGATTTTATGAGCATTTTAATAATTCAAATTTTTTGGAACCTATCTACAGGTATTTCTCGTAAGACCAACATTATTGTACTTTATTGCCGGTAATGCAAATGTGCGTGTTGTAGTTAAAATAATTGCCTTGGATTTATACCAATACAAAATACTGTGAAACGCTTAGGCCAAAGTTCATCATATGCAGATTTTATTGTTTTAGGATACTAAGGCCATCCTCTTTGAAATGCCTCATGATTACATACATAAAACACATTACTGTCATGTGACAGCGTGTAAAAACCTTCCCTGATTTTTACAAAATACAGAACATAAGTAAGCAAATAAATAAGTAACAATTAAGAATTGTGGTACAAAAAAGCAAAACTTATTAAATGATTTGCTCTTGAATATCAAAACCACATTTAACATCATGCCACAATATTTTGCACTTAGTAAGCATACACAAGATTCATTTGTGGAATTTCGCTTTTTTGTCATCTTTTGGGTCATCCTCGAGATCAGTGAAGAACATAAGAGAAATTTTGGGGGAAGTAGTTGGGGAGAGTGGGTCGTTTTCCATCGGGGAACGGTATTTCATCTTTCGAAAACAGAGTAATTTCTTTTTCTCGCGGTGTTCCTTCTGCCCAGCATTGTTGTTAGACATAATTTTATTCCATAAATATTTGTATTTTAGCTTGAAAATGGCAATTTTTTTTTCGAAAACGGCACAAAAAATTCTCTGTAATACGAAGGCACAAGATTCTTCAATTTGTGCGTTTCTCGAGATCGTTGCAGAACCGAAAAGAATTTGGGGGGCTTGTTTACCGTTGGAGAATGGAAATCCGACTTTCGAAGTCTAAAGTTTGACGGAGTAAAGACTTCTCCCGTGTTAGTAATTTTTTCTTATGATGTTCCTTCTACTTGGTATTGTTAACTATTTAATTCTTAATGTCAGTAATTTTACATTTTGAATAAAGCAGTGTCCTCTAGTTTAATATTTGCATAAATAAATTACAATGAACAATTCTGTTTTGCTCATGCTGTGTTATATTCACACTGTTTCGCTGTGTGTTTTGATTTTGAACTTGGTTAAAAAGTTCAGTTTTTTTTGTTTGTTTTTTGTCAGTCTTATATATGAGTAAAAAGTCCTCCCTAAAAATGTCATTTAGTTCATTATATTCCAAATGATAAATAGTTAGTTGCAAACAACTAATAAATAACGCCATATTCTTATTGGTATAAAAATTTCATTCAATGAACTGACGTCTCCCCGTTATTTTGTTAATATACCTACCTGTATAGGAACAATTGCTGTGGCTGTGAAAAGGGGCCTCAAGTCATTATGAGTAGCTGCTTTTCTGTCATCCAGTTTTTAAAAAGTAAAAACTGCAAAAATGATTTCTAAATATTTTACTTATTTACTGAAAAAAAAAAGCTTTTTTTTTAATACTTCATTCAAAGCTGCCACAAAAATTCCTGGCTATTTCTTTAACCATCTTCATACGAAATTTTCACTAAAAAAGTTTGTACACTGCCGGAAAGTGAAAAAAGAATACCAAGAAGGAATTGGCGGACGATCATGAAATTTACATATGTTAATGGGGTTGAGTTTACGTAGGTGTGATGTTTATTTCGGGACCAACCGGTGAGCGCTTACGCCATAGCACGGCATAATATGCAAATTATCGTCGGTGGTATTTAAGGAGTACGGCGAAGTGAATGTAATCAGTCGTCAGCGTACGGACACGTGCGAAGACCCTGAAGAAGTTGCAATGCCTGGACATGGAAGACGTGTACGATTTCAGCAGTTATTGGACTTTGAACGAGGCCGTCTAGTAGGACTCCGCGAGGCCAGGTGGTCATATCGTCGTATTGCGGAGTGAATTGGACAGGAAGTATCGCTGGTGGTACGATGGTGGCGTAGATGGTCCGAGGAACATTCCCACACGAGAAGACGTGGAACCGGGAGTAACAGACGGACTGATGAGCGGACCAAACGACGCATAAGAAAAGCGGCGTTGTCAAGCAGAACATCCACTGCCACACAAATCCGAGCTGACGTTGCACCTGAGGTGACTGCAAACAATCCGCAACCGTCTACTGGATGCAGGACTACGTGCACATGTACCTCTGACTCCAGCCCACCGTCAGGAACGGCTGCAGTGATGTCGCCAACGTCTGCACTGGAGAACGCAATGGTGATCTGTCCTGTTCAGCGATGAAAGCAGATTCTGCTTGGGAGCCTCTGATGGCAGTATGCGTGTTCTCAGACGCACAGGGGAGCGTCTCCACCCTTCTCGCATCCGCCAGCGACACACAGGGCACACACCTGGTCTCCTGGTGTGGGGAGCGATCAGCTATCACCCCCGTACACTAGTGTTTGTACCGGGTACGTTAAACAGCACCTCTTACATCATCATCATCATTCAGCCCGTTGTTGGGCCATTTGTAAGTTCAGTCCATCGTGGTGTTTTCCAGCAAGATAATGCATGCCCACACACGGCACGTGCAACTCAACATGCACTTCAAGGTGTGAGACAACTTCCATGGCCTGCATGTTCACCGGATTTGCCCCCATTCAGCACGTGTGGGATTTTATGGGACGACGACTTATCTGGTCTCCACGGCCAGCCACGACCACCCCCGATTTACGTGTCCAGGTTGAGGATGCTTGGAACTCAATACCCCAAACTTACATCCAACATCTGTACAACAGACTCCATGCCAGAATTGCACAGTGTGATGCAGTTCATGACGGTTCAACCTCGTACTAACCATGTTACAGGGAAATGTTATTTTTCAGTTTACCAGCAAATACAGCTGTATTTTGCCATAATGTTTTGATCACGTTATCCTCTGTATTCCGTTATTATGCTGTATAAATTTCATTGGTATCAGACGTCTTCTTCTTGGTGTTCTTTTTTCACTTTCCGCCAGTGTATTTTGCTGAGTCTTGGAAGCCTTCTTAACTGTGAAGCCCACCACAATGCAAAGGTTTACACCCCTGATCACAAGTCTGTGGCTAGTATGCTGTTGTGTACTGGTGGTTGAAAATTATTCAGAGTAGCAATTGTGCGACCAGTTACTTTGTTGACAAATAACTGAAAAAAGAAAAATAGGATTTAATTATGCTTCTAATAAAAAGAACATAGTTAAAGGTAATTCCATTTATGTTGTTTTTATGGGAGCAGCAGGAAAGCATTTCGACTAAAGCTTTTCGTAGAAAATGGGTTGGCTTAAATGAAGGCCAGAAATATGTTACTTCCCACTGAATGTCTCAAAAATTTATCATTGTCATGGATATACCTAAAAATAAGGTTTGGAAAAAGAATGAAACTAATATTGGTTGTGTCTGATTATTAAAATAATGCACAAATTGCTATTTTGTCTTGTAAGAAATACACTGCTGGACAATTGCTAAGGACGGGTCATAAACGGCTATATAGCGCATAAAAAAGTAAGTGTGGTTGGATGCCAAGTGAAATAAAATAATGTCAGAATGCCAGGACATTACAAGAAAAACAATTTATTCTGCTCTGAAATCCAGAACACTTTGGAACGTGTTCAAGGGACAAACAGGCCATTTTGTGCAGAATACGTAAACGTGAAAAAATTGAAATTACCGTCCGCAGGCGTACCGGCGTAAGATGCCAATACGGGATATGGCCACCATGGAGGGCGATGCAAGATTCCACACGTCGTGTCATGCTTTGCACAACATTATCAAGCAGCTGTTGGGGTAATTTATCCCATTCCTCTGTCAGTGCACGGATGAGGGTGTCCTTGTTTATTGGAGGGCATTGGCGACCAACAAGACTCCTCCCCAAAGCATCCCACACATTTTCAATGGGATTCAGATCTGGAGAACGTGCTGGCCATACGAGGCGTTGAATATCCTCGCTCTCAAGACACTCCTGGACAGCGACTGTTCGATGACATGTTGCGTTGTCGTCCATGAAAATGAATCTATCACCGACAGCACCACGGAACATGCGAACATGAGGTAGCAGAACATCATTAATGTATCGTTGGCCAGTCATAGTCCTAGTTGGAAGCACATAGAGGGACGTACGGCCATTGATCATGATGCCAGCCCATACCATGACACTACATGTCGGATATCGGTCCCTTTCCTCTACGTTTGCTGGACAATATGCAGTACCACTATCAC
Source organism: Macrothele yani (assembly GCA_039090855.1). Lineage (NCBI taxonomy): Eukaryota > Metazoa > Arthropoda > Arachnida > Araneae > Macrothelidae > Macrothele > Macrothele yani. Next base: position 87,187,756 of record CM077010.1, read on the forward strand.
GCCAGATCAGTTGTCGTCGACAATCAGACGATAGACTGTATCTACTCTCATCTGAGAAGAGGTCAGCAGACCAGTCGTTATCAGTTCAATTGCGATGTTGATGGCACCATTGCAAACGGGCGGTACGGTGACGTCTGGACAATGGGATGCACACAACAGGGCGGCGGGCGTATAGTCCTCCTTCATGCAAACGTCTGGCGACAGTTTTTCGGGAGATCCGCTTGCCAGTAGCAGCCATAAACTCATTTGCTACCTCACTAGCTGTGCTGCGCCGGTGTCTTTTTGTTGATAGCACTATGTACCGATCTTCTGCAGGTGTCGTACTGCGAACACGACCTCCCCCGTGACGTTTGGTACACTCTCCACTTGTTTGAAATGATTTCCAATGCCTTGAAACAACACTGTGGCTGACGTCGAACTCCCTGGCAACATCTGTTATTTTTCGCCCTTCTTCAATCTTGCCAATAATACAGACACGCGTAAAATCATCTAGGTGATGTGGGGAAGACATACTGAAAATTGCAAGTTCGTCAATTGATTCTTTCACTTTCAACTTTGCGTTTGAACAACAACGGTCAATACGCGTCAAATCCTTTATATCTCTTATCAGCGCTATGACGTCACGAACAAGTTCGGCAATCCAAAATTTGCATACGCACAACACGTCTTACTGTATCCCGCACTTATGCTAATTTCCACATTTTCCTGCCTTCCATTTTATGGTTGCTATCGTTGCTATTGTCATCCGTCCTTAGCAATTGTCCGGCAGTGTATTTCTGGGTGATTATCTCCATCCCCCTCCCCTTGTTGACCCACAGTTTTTTTTTTTTTTTTTGTTCTATGGCATGAAGCAAGCAACATATGTTATAGGGTGAGAAGTAAGACTTAATAGGTATAGATGATTATTAAAGTATTAGCTGGAGGAGAACCTGTTTGGTTATTAAAGTTCAGTTTCTTATTTTGAGTCATAGGATTATGTCCTAAATTACCATTCTCTCATGATTTGAACACGCTGTGTAGTAGAAATTAAATTTGAATATTTCCTTTATTACAACCTTCCCGAAAACCCTAAAATTTCTACCAGCCACTGTGGCATGTAGGCTGATATTTTGCCAACCAAATGGAAAAACTTACCAGACACAATACAGTATAGTGCTATTTGCAAGATATGGTGGTGTGCGTGGTGGTGGTGGGGGGGGGGGGGTACAAAAATCTCTTACATATGGTTTTTTTTCGGGGGTCAGTACAAATTTTTTATTTGCACCATTGCAGTATAAAATCAAAACATGATTTACAAATGCATTAGAGCAAAGTTTAATACCTTTATACATATCAACAGGAGTTAAATTTGCATTTTTTAAAACATTTCAAGACAGGGCCAAATGTAACTTAGGTTTTTTGTGTTCTGTAACATGCATAATTGGTTCTTTTTTTTTTTTTTTACTCTGAAAAACTGCCAAACAATTGCGAATAAATCCACATTTTTACTTTTATAAATGTGATAATTTTTTTACTTTCTGCAGGTTTTTTTTTTTTTTTTTGCTTTACTTATGACATTGAAATTAATGCGCAGCCTATGCCAGAAAATCATCATATTTAAGTAGTGCTGGACTTGCATGGTACTTTTAAAAATAAATAAGCTATATTTACATTAAAACACTTGAAACCTAAAGATGAAAATGAATTTTTGGAATTTTGTGAATACGTAGTATATATTGAACATGTTGCGTATAAAATATTTATCACAGTCACACAACGCCTTTCTTCTAGTTTAAATAGGATTAATTTCTCAAAATAGCCTAGATGGGTGCCTACTCACTAAGGGGAATATTGTGTAATTATTCCTTAAAGAAAATGAAGATTAGCTGCGTATTTAGGAAAAAAAAAAAATTAGACCTTATCTTTCTCCTGCATTTTGATAACAATTGGAATTCCTATAAGTTACTATGAACAAGGTAATTAATATGAACATCTTTTTAATACAAAAATTGTTGTTTCTAAGAACGAGGATGAGTGTGTTCCAGAACAAAGAAATTTTCTAAAAATATTTTTTTAAACAAAACTAGAAGTTAAATCAGTAATAAAATTTTAATTTTGTCATAGCAGTGCTCATTTAGCATTTGTAACCCACACGTTTAACATTTCCATAAAAAGCGTCTGTCACAGCTGGATTGCCTCATGTACATCATATTCCTCAGTAGAGGGTCCATTATACTTAATCATCATTAAATCATTTAATGAAGTGTCCAGCAAATTTGCCCTAAAATTTGTTTTAATCTGGTTCATGGCAGAAAAATCACATTCACATGCAGCATTACTGCATGGTACTGTATCAGTTTCACCAGCTTTAATACATTGCTAAAGCTATGTTTTTCATTATCTTCTGCATATTTATGCTAAAACACAAAGATTCAAAAGTGACTCTGTTTCTAGTAGATTTCATTAAACTATCTGTTTAAGTTTTTGGAATACTCCATCATAACAGTGTCTATCTCCGTATTTGCCCTGAAGCAGAAGCTTTTTCAGGAGTCTGCAACAGAGAAAAGAACAGCTAAAAACTGTCTGCTGGATAAAGAGAAACTTAAATATTTATTTTTTTAATAAAATTTATAGTCAAACTAGCTTATCCCTGATAAGAACAAAAAAATATATTCAGAATCTTAACATCATTCTTAAATGCTTTTGAATTTTTTAAAATAATGATCTGGAAGTATAAACAATAGTAAATAATTTGAAAACTGTAAAATAATTTTTTTTCTGTTTTTTTTAATTGATTGAACTTTCAACTCCCTCCTTTAAAGGATGTTCTACCTGATACATATTGGGCTCTTATTATTTCATGCAGCAATTATGTTGTATTGGAGTCCTCATCAGCTGGTGACTTAAGAGTCCTCCATACCCAGTGCAAGATAGGATTTCGGCACGGTCAGCTGGAATCAGCTCCTCTGATGGACACCCCTAACTGAGCTGTCAAATTTCTTTCCTCCTGGAGGATGACTCTCCTTGCCCACTTGCCAGCCCAGGGTTGCCAGCCGACCACAAGTCGTAAATCATTACCCCTTCAGTGGGAGTTGTGGGATCTGATCCCTGCCTGCCGAGGGGGAAGGAAATGCCGTGTCTTCCGCCAAATGCGAAATTGAAACAAATATATGGCATCATGCAGATGGAAAAATCAATATATCATATCACTCGTATGTATTCCCAAATTTTTATATTTCGAGAGTAAATATCAAACTACTTTTCTGCTTTTCAACCTAGCAGATATCAAGATTAGAACTTTTTAAAATAACTGTCAATCTGCCCATTATTTCACACTTTTGGGATAATAATTAAAATATTACTCGGCAAAGTGACGCTAATATAGAAAGACAGAAAGATGGTTCTATGTTTATTCTACATGTGAAAAAAAACCGGGATTTCTAAATTGTTTTTTTATATATGTTATTTGGTTCTGCAAATGCGTGTTTTGAGCTATTTTTCACGAGGTATGGAGGACCCTTAAAAGCTGTGCAAGAGTAATGATCATATCAACTTTGGAAATGATAGTAATATACACTGGCGTGCAAAAATTAAGGATGAGAAGGTTTTTCTAATGTAACGTTGTGCAGAAGTGCTCCACATCAATTCAAATCATACCATAAGATCCCCAAGATGTAAGAATATGCCGCCCGGTGGCGCAGTGGTCTAAGCGATGGCCTCTGATCATTCGTCCGAACGGGGTCCGGGTTCGAATCCCGGTGAGGCATGGATGTTGTGTTTGTCTTACGGCACTGACTCTCTCCCTTCCCTGGAACCAGTGACCCTAAATTAGGGACGGGCGACTGCTTATAGCCCATTGAGTTGCTCACGGTGGTCGTTAAACCTCCAACAAAAAAAAAAAAAAAAAAAAAAAAAAAAGTAAGAATATGGGACAAGTGAGCAAAACCGTCCAAACAAGGAATCCAAAGGATACAAAGGCACTTTATTGAAAAGGTAGCTTCGAGCGCAACTGGACAGAAGACAGAAACATCCATGTGACAGGCGGCTGCCAAGAAAAATCCAGTCTTTAGTAGAGGATATGATCACCCCTGACTGCATTGCAGGATTTACAATGTCTGTCCATGCTGGGGACAAGGTTGTGAAGGAGCTGTTGAGAAATCACGGCCCATTCCTCTTGTAGCGCCAATCGCAGCTGCGGAATCATTGCTGGCGGCTGAGGACTTGCTGCCAAGCGTCTCCCGAGAAGGTCCCACACGTGTTTGATTGGGTTTAGGTCCTGGGACCTTGCGGGCCAATCCATGCGTTGAATATTTACACTCTCCAACAGTTGGTGTCCATGAAGAGGAACTCAGGACCCACAGCACCTCTAAACAGATGCAAATGAAGCAGGAGAACCTTGGTACAATAGCGAACACCGGTGACTGAACTTCCTTGGAAGATGTGGAGGTCAGTACGGCTACCAAGCATGATACCGCCCCGAACAAGAACTCTGCCACTTCCAAATCGGTCCCTTTCGATGATGTTGGAGGTGTGATTGCATGTTCCCTGCTCTCTCCAGATGTGTATACGTCCAGAATCGCTCGTCAGACTAAATCGGCTCTTATCCGTAAAGAGAACTCTATCCTATTGCTGATGTGTCCAATTCTTGTGTTCCTGGCACCACAGAAACCGCCGTCTCCGATGAGCAGGCATTAATGGCACACACCGTACTGGTCGTCGTGCAAATAGACCACCTTTGTACAGCCTCCTGGCCACGGTACAATGCGATAACGGACGTCCAGTTGTCTGTCGCATGTGCTTTATTTACTTTTCTGGAAGTAAATAAAAAAGGAAAAAAATTGTGCCCGTCAGCTACTGGAATGCTGTGTAATATACGGCTGTGGAAATGCAACAGGAGACATTAAAATACGTAGAAATATGATTTTACCAAAAAATAAATAAAAAATAAATTGCACCTGAATTTAACTAAAAGGAAGTTATCTGAAAGAAGAAAAAAAGAAAAGAAAAAAAAAATCTGCGACCGTCAACTTCCAGAATGCCATGGAAACGGAGAATGAAACGCAAACACTGAAAAATATGTTTCTTGAGAAAAATAAAATAAAAATACATGCACACACACGCCTCTTTAATCTAACTGTAAACAAAGCTGTCTGAAAGCCAAAAAAGGAAAATTTGTGACCATCAGCTCCCAGAAAATAGAGGAGTGATCACAAAAAAATTGTAAACATATGATTTTTGAAAAACCAAACAAAAAAAACTGTGTAAGTATGAGGTGAAGCCATCTGGAAGCAAAAAGGAAAAAAACATTGGACATGAAGTCCCAAAACACTGACGGCCGCAAAAACGGAGGGGACATTGAAAAAGCTTTAAAGTATTGCTCTTATAAAAAAAAATTAATCTAACTGACATGATGCTATTTGGATGTGAAAAAAGAAAAATTGTGGCCACCAGCTTCCAGAATGCAGCACAAGACAGACGTGGTGGAAACGGAGAAGCCATTAAAAATGTGCAAAAGTATTGCTTTCTAGCTTCATTATTGAAAAAAGCAATATGTCTCTCCAACTCAAAGTTATCTGTTTGTAAAACAAGGAAGAAAATGAAAATAAAATGAAATAAAACAATTGCTACGTGATCTATCGATATAACTTCACGTCTGGAAACTGGATTCACATTCAACGCTGAAATCACGTAAAAATTTCCCATCCTTTGCTTTAAATTTGAAAGGAATGTTAGAAACAATGAATGTTAAAGAAATAGTAAGAAATTCCTCGGGTTGAGTTGAGCAAATAGTTTAAATTTTTTTTAACATATGAAATAAATAATATAAACCTTTGAAACTCTCCAAAAGCAATCTGCAAGGGTGAAAGTAATCATCGGCACCTGCAGCACCGCGCCATTTCTGCCATTGGGCATATTTGGAATCACAGAATGAAGAAACAAATTGCAAATTTCATCAGTTCTTTAGAACCATATTCTACCAGTGCAGAACCATCGGAAAATGAAAAGGATCCAGCAGCTTCGATAAAAGGATGATTACTTTGGTATTGTAAAAGACATTCTTTGTCAAAAAGTACATTAAACTGTATTACTTCTTCACCATTAAAATATAAAAGCTAAGACAAATGTGACAAGGTAACCATTTGTGGAACTGTTGAAGTTAAATGCCAAAGTATTTCTTTTGTATGATACCAGAACAGATAATTCTGAAATCTTTGCTTTGTCTTCCACCAGAAGGTCGAGTTTAATCAGACCCCCTCCTCCCCCATCATCTTTGACCTTCATCCTTAAACCATGGATTAAACATCACCTTCCGGTGGAAGTTGACCACTCACCCCCATTTTCTGAAAATCGCAACGGCTGATTCAGCATAATGTACAACACGTATAAATTTAATTACTAATAAGATATTTGGTGCTGTTGGGGTATTACCGTACAAACTTCAATACTTTTCAAAGTACCTCTTTTTAAACCCAAATTATAGTTGTTTTTCTATTAAAAACTTCAAGCTTTTTTAAAGCCTTCGGTGCTGTCCATTCGAACCCTGTCTGTCTTCTTCCCCTCTTTTGTACACACACTCCCGATCCTCCAGTGGGCAATTAAGTGGGCATCTGTCCCCGCAAGACACGGTAACGTTGATAGGAAATCCAGTCAATGCATGCTGGTTTGCGCAGTGTGGAGAAAAAAGACGTAGTTCAAGAATGAATCAAAATTAATGCCTAAGTTAATAAGACAGCATTTAAAAAATTCAGTCTTAAAAAAAAAATAAAATACCGGGCACAGTGGGCGAGTGATGTAAATTTACAAGCCATTTCAAAAATACTAGGCACCATTTGGCGAGTGGCGACCGGTTTTGGGAAGGTTGCTATCAAAAGATAACTACTGCTAAAGAGAAGCTGCGTTTATTAGTTCAGTTTGACTGAAATCAGTATACTTCACTTCTTTGGAAGAGTGCTTTGTTGTGGATTGTATAATGGTATAGTGTTCATGTGAGTAAAAGTTACTGATGCATTTGTTGAGAATGTTTACGTGCTGGAAACTTATTTACCGGTCACCACCTATCTGAGAAAAAAATCTGCGATATATACCTTCTCCCAAATACAATAATTGCCATCCTTTTATTTTAGAAATATATATATCATAATCGTCATCATCGTCAACCATTATCAATCCACTGCTGGATGAAGGTCTCCCCAAGTTTCCTCCACAACGTTCTGTCTTGTGCCAGTCTCCTCCATATCACTCCTGCATACTTTCAAATTTTATCCACCCATCTCACACGTGGTCTTCTTCTGGGTCTTTTCCTGCCCCTTGTAATCCAGTCTAAAATTTCAGCTGTCCATCGATGGTCTGTCCTTCTGGCAATATGTCCAGCCCATTGCCATTTCAGGGATTTTACTCTGATCATGATGTCTTCCACTTTTGTGATTTTTCGGATCCACGAGTTCCTCTTCTTATCTCTCCTGATTACACCAAGCATGCACCTCTCCATGCTGCTTTGAGTTGTCTGCAGCCTTTCTTTTAGTTAAAGTCCACGTCTCTGCACCATACGTAAGCACTGGAAGGATGCATTGATCAAACACTTTTCTTTTAAGACATAATGGCATATTGCTCTTGAAAATTATGCTGTTTCTTCCAAAAGCTGTCCAAGCAAGTTTTGTACGCCGATTAATTTCTTCATCAATGTGACCCTCACTTGATATCTGCTATCTTCAGCTTTTCTCCATCAATCGATAAATCTTCAGTTCTTGTAAAAGCATTGAACATCACTTTTGTCTTCTGAAAGTTCATCTTTAATCCAACTTCTTTACTCTTGTCAGCAAGTTCCTGGATCATACTCTGCAGCTCTGATGGGGTAGTTGCAAAAATGACTACGTCATCAGCAAAACGAAGGTGGGTTAGATAATCTCCATTAATCTTTATCTTTTTGTTTTCCCAGTTCAGTGATTGAAAGACATTTTCCAATGTGGCATTAAAGAGCTTTGAAGATATGGTGTCACCTTGTCTCACTCCCTTTCCAATTTTTATGTGTGTTGTATTTTCAAACAGCCGAATCTTTGCACTTGCATTTTCATAGATGTTATTAATAATATTAATGTATGCATCTTCAATACCGCAGGACTTCAGAGCCATTGTAACTGCTGATAGTTTCACTGAATCAAAGGCTTTTTCATAATCGATAAAAGCCATGCACAATGGAAGTTCATATTCCCCCTGCTCTTCCAATTAGTTCTCTCAGTACATGGATATGATCAATTGTGCTGTAGCCACTCCTGAATCCAGCTTGTTCTCTCGGTTGAGCCACATCCAGTGTTACCTTCAAACGGTGTGAAAGAACTTTAGTGAAGATTTTATAAACCACTGATAGGAGGCTGATAGGTTTGTAGTTCCTGAGATCCTCAATGTCACCTTTTTTGTGTAACAGGATCATTGTAGCGTTGTTCCAATCCTCAGGAATCTTCCCTTCATTAAGGCATCGAATGAAAATTTGGGCGAGTACTGTTTCGATTTCTCCACATGCTTCTTGTATGATGTCTACAGTAATTCCATCTCCTGCAGCTTTCCCCCGCTTCATGTTCTTGATTGCATGTGCAACTTCTGCTGGGAGGACTGGAAGAACTCTGGTACTGGTACCTTTCATGATGTCTGGAGTACATGTATCATGCCTTTCATATAATTTGGAGTAGGAATCTTTCACTCTTGTCAAAATTTCGCCTCTATTTCTTGTTACAGAACTATCTTCTTTTCTCAGTCCCATACTGAGATGTCCCTTTGCTGTCTTTAGGCTTTGGTTGTTTTCAATTGCTTTCCTCACTAGTTCACAGTTGAATTTCCTTACGTCTTCAGTGATACTTTTTCGTACTACTGTCTTGCATAGCTCTATATATTCCACCTTGGAAGTCACATCTTCTTTAGTTGTCCTCATCTCTCTTCTTTTTTGCATCAACATATTGGTTTTTCCTGATAATTTGTTCACATGCAACTTGTTTTTAGACCCAGCTAATTTTGTTGCTGTTTCCATAAGAGCTTTGGTTACTTTTCTGTTAACTCCAGAAATATCCACTTCTTCCGATGTTAGGCCTTCTAAAGCAGAGAATCAGTTCTTCAGTTCCAACTTGAAGGTATTATGGTGTTTTTTAAGGTTAGTTATGCCAATACATTTTGTTTGTCTTATGAGCTTGCCACATTCGAATTTAGTGTTGAGGTGCATCTTACATCTCACCAATCTATGGTCACTACCTGTGTTGAACTTGTTTAGCACACTGCAGTCTTCTATGACGAATTTTTTGTTACACATAATAAAATCAATTTCACTTGTCATCCCATTTGGATGTCTCCATGTCCATTTCCTGTGTGGCTTTTTCTTGAAAAAGGAGTTCCAGATGAAAAACCCTTCTGCCTCTGCAAACTCAACGAGAGTATTTCCACGCTGGTTTCTGTTGCCGTGACTGAATTTACCTACTGAAGTTTCATTCTGTTGCCGTTGCCCTATTTTTGCATTGAAATCTCCCATAATTATCTTGAAGTGCTGCTTGCCTTTATTATTTAGATCACGAATTTCCTCATAAAATTCTTCAATTTCTTCTTCAGGATGACTAGTGGTGGGTGCATAAGTTTGAATATTCTGAGCCTTGTATCTTCTCGAGAGTTGGATAACGAGTCGTGCAGCTCTGTCAGAGGAACTTTCAACTTCTACAACTTTATCCTTCAGTTTCTTGTTTATTATAAATCCAACACCACTAGTTCTCCCAGTATCTGTCCCACAATAGTAGAAGAGATGTCCTTTTTTCAGTTTAATGAGATCTACTTTTCTCCTTACCTCACTTAGCCCGACGATGTCCCACTTGATCCTTTGTAGTTCCTCTTCCAATTCAAGAAGCCTTGAATCAGAAGATAGGGAGCGTCCATTATACGTAGCCAAGGTCAGCATCAGATGGCAACCTAGTCCGGTCCTCCGGGGATTCTGAGCACCCTCTGCCTTCATGTCGCACTGGCCGCTGCCTTGGCCAAGTACATTCCAGCTGCCGGAGACTGAGGGCCAAGATTTAAGTTGTAGAATCATTTTGGAGGGGTTTGGCCATAACTCACCACGCTATCCAAGCGGGTTGGTGAGTGTGGGATAGAATTTCCTCTAATCCCGATGGTATAGTTATGCCGCGATTGGCGGTCGTCAGAGCCCCATTTGTCAAGGAGAGGCTGTGATGTTACACATCACCTGACCTTACATCCCTATATATATATGTGTGTGTGTGTGTGCAGTATATGCATGTACAATAAGGCTTGATTTACGAAAAAATAAATGGGTATCAACATTTGCTATAAAAAATTAAGTTTTGTGTAGAAATGAGAAACTTTTGATTATCACTAAGACATTATGCTGTGATAGCAGTACCCAGTACCTGCTCAAAAACAAAGTAGAAAGAAATTTTAGATACATCTATTTATTACGTTTTTTAATGCTGCTCCTCTTCAACGTCACAAAATTTCTTACCATATGGCTGTGTGTCAGGCCTACGTGGTTTCGTGGTTTGGATTTTTTTTTTTTTACAGCCTCGTGAGGTGAAAATTTATCCATAGATGGTCGTTCAACAGATATGCAGATTAAAATTTCCAGCAAAGATTCATTAATACTGCTGTGTTAGGCACTCTTTATGTGACTCATCTTTACCCATATGTACAATGGCATTAGACACTGGCAAAACTAGAAGTATTTCAGGAAGATGAGAAATATCAGAGTAGATATTCCTTTTGAATTTTAAAATGAAGAACCACCAGTCTTCTCTTGATTAAGTTGCCATATTCCAGAGCCAGAATTTTTTTAAGCCCCCTTCCTTCCCCCTGCCTCTTCAGTAGCCCAGGTATAAACTTTCTTGGTTTGGAGCAATAAGGCAAAATGGTGAATCATGTGCCTGGTTTCATCCTGATCACAGTCTATGTATAACAGGTAAAAAATCACTCATTAATGTCGCTTGTCACTACATGGCGCAACCAATATGTGGGCCGATGACTCCACACAACCTATGTGTTCTTATGGGAGGAATCAGCAGTATTAGTTTTTTAAGAATGCTAATTTGCTTGGAATTGAAAAAATGAAACCTGAAATGCTTTGTAAACTTGTCCTTTTGTGCCTGCCAGATGGGATGTAATCAATTATAGCAATATATATATATATATATATTAGGATGGTCCTTACAAACTAAGATTTAAAATGTTAATGTCTTACCTGTTAATATTGTTCACTGGGTTGAGAAAGTGATGTACTTTGAATTTTCAGCTAATCAGGCAATTTTAAGAGGTGCCACACAGAGTTCGAACTTTACATATTTCTTTACTTAATGAAACAGTGAAACATGAGACTTTACATCAGAATCTGCCTCTTAAATTCTTTTATTGTACATGTAAATAAAGGAATGGCATTGTCCGTAAATAAACATTAAATACTCTTCAGTTACTATTCAATTTGCTGTTTAACTGTCACTCACGGACATTTTTCGTGCATTTGGAAATTTCTTCCTGTGTTCCCCACAATCTGCAGCAGGACTGTTACGTTATTTGTGAGAATGCTGTTGTCATGCATCAGCACCACTCCTCGCTCAGCTGAGTCATTTACTACCTTCAGGGCTTTAACAGCGCTGGCGAAACAATGTTCTTCCTCGCTCGTTTCATTTTCTTTGGAGAACCTGCTGTTGCTGTGTTTGCTTTGCGATGTTCCTCTTCAGTGCTGCTGCTACTCGATGAGGCTAGTTCAACCTTTGCAAATAACTGATCCCTTTGTTCAGCCTGTTTTCGTTTCAGTTGCTCAAAATTGTCTTCCTTCTCTCTCTTTTGGGCTTCCTGCCCTGCTAAATTTTTGTCTTCCCCACAAATGTATCCTTTCCTTCCCTTCTCTCTTTGGGCCAGTAGAAACTCTTTGTCTTCAAAAATGGTAATCATGTCAAGGGCGTTGGCATGGGCGATATCGAAAAGATTGGGCCAATTCCTCGGTGAAGAGTTTTTCCTTATCTATCTGCGGTTCAGATCGCCAAGAACCTCCCTTCCAAAGAGCACGCCACTGGTTGTACTTCTTCTGAACCTTTGGGATGATGTTGTAGTCAGCCATGGTAGGTATTCGGGCTTTTCCCCAGTTAGCTCTTGCGTGATAATGCTTGAAGCATTCTTAACTGTGTTCTTTTCCGTTCTTATAAGGAAGAACAAACGACGCAGAACATCTCCTTTCGGCGGGAGCTTCTTATCCGGAATAATATCAATTGGCTGCCCAACCAGCCAGACTTCAGAGTTTTTGCGAGTTACAACTGAAACGTGTGAAGCTGAAGCTATGTTCACACTTGTTTTGTTGTCACGTTTCACTAACTTACTGGCGACTGGAGACCAACGTGTTCAATTGCGGCAGAGCGCGCAATCACATAAGGGGAATTCCTGTACTACGTTCCAAAGGCGCATGCACAAATCTATGGAGGAGAAGGTCGTGCTTGCAAGGTTATGAAGCAGGAAAGATGGATGTTTCCTTTGGACTTCTTTTTCGTCTTCCGGGTGCGCTTAAATTTCGCGAGTGTTGTTGTATCCTTAAATTCTTTATGTTAACTGTACTTACGAAGTTTGGATTCGGTGTGACACGTCACAAAAATTTCTAATCAACCCCAAATTTTTTATGTAATGTTTTTTCCACATACACAACAATATTAGGGGGTAAGACTATGAAAAATTAAAAAAAATTACTGTGTAAATAATGACCACCCTAATATATATGCATATTTATGCTTGATAATTGTATAGATTAGTAGGCATGCATTTTATTTCATGCTTTCACACCTTTGTATAGGATAATTTCATTATTTACATATAAAGTTTAAAGTGGTGGTTAATAGTTTTTTTCCATTGTAAAATAGCTTTTTTATTAGAACCCCCCCCCCCCCCAATGGTTATCTATGCATGATTTGCTATTGCTTCATGTGTGTCACCATTTGCACTTATATAACTGACACACACACGCATGTATAATGTAAACAACTAACAGGTCCGGAGTTCCATTGATGTCAAAGGCCAAATCAGCAATTGTTTTTCATCTGTTGAGGCTTTAAAAGTTGATATACATTCTTTTCATATCAAATAACCTGTCTGACAGTTCACAATGCTTTCACCCCATATCAAAAATGTATGAACTGAACTAATCCTAGTCTGACACACAACTGCACTATATATTTTAGTCTCCTTCTAAATTAAAAAGAATTGATGTACTTTAACTCATGTAGTAAAACTTCAATGTTTGTGAAATTTCAATGCCACACAACTAAACAAAATAATTAATAAAAAATACTTGTGATAAATATTTACAGACTTAGCACTGATAAAATAAACACTATGTATTCCTATGATCAGGGGTAGAAAAATATTCTGAAGTCTGGTGGCCAGCTAAATTTTTTAGTGACCAGAATAAAAACATTGGACCACTGGGGCATGGGGGTATATGATCGGAGACTCCAACCATGACTGGAAATTTTCAGTAATAAAAACTACAAAAATCCATAGCTTTTGGCATTTTTCAGTGGTAATGAATAAAATTGTATTACACACTCTAAAAAACAAATTAGCAGGACAGCAAAATGACAGTGTAAATTCATTAAAATGACAGTGTAAATTCATTGCTTAGCAAATTGCCCATAAATTGAAGATATTTTCTGGGAAACAATTAAGTGGCTCCAGCATTTTTTGTTTGTTTGTTTGTTTCTAGTTTACCTCAAAAATCAGTGTATGTCCCAGTGGGAACCTTACAGTAAACATAGGAAGTGCTTACACAGACTGGAAGGTCATCTTCAACCTCCAAACAACAAAAACAATAAAGGAAAAAAGAAAAAAAACCCGAACGTTTGTAAAAAATGGTAACAGAGCACAAAAGTGACCTTATTTTTTAGAAAAGTTTCCCAGTGAAATGTTCCTTTTCTTATTCCTTATAGTACTTTCTTGATACATAAATCAATGGAACATAATACATTTTTGATTTTTGTTAAGGCAAACTTTAAACTGAAAATCATTACTTATCTTGTCCGTTCTGGAAACTGTACTATTCCAATGACCTGTACAATTATTTTCACAGCAGACTGAGGAACAGCATTATCACTTTTTGAACTGTAATTTTGCTGAAAATGCATGGTTTTCCATTACTTCTTGCAATATCAAGAAACAAAGAGGGTGAACATTTTCCCTTTTGTTCAAAAGAAGTTAAAGTTCAAAATTGAAACTTCAGTTTTCCGTCGCAGTCTTTCGTTCCTCGTAAAGTCACTTTCTCTGCACAATGAGCGAGTAGTAGTGTTTTTGAACTTCAATAATTTTGCTTTATGCAAAAAAAAAAAAAAAAAAAATGCTGTCTTTTGCTGTAGCAAGAAGTGTAAAAAAAAAATGGTAAAGCAAGCATTATAAGGGAAATTAAATGTGAAATATTGGTACTGCATTGCTCACTCTCTCATGAAACAATTTTACGAATCATGGAAATGACACAGATTAGAGTAAGTACCAGTATAGAGTAAGTACCAGTTTTTAAAATTTAATTCTACTTTAAAAAACAAGAGGACTGGTGAAAAAATACTTGCTCTCTACTGATTGGTTTTAAGAAAATACCATGAAAAACAGGGAAATATACAATAGGCTTACATTAGGAAAATGTTTTTTAAAATGCAGAGCTACTCTTCTTCCCTTTTACTGACGATCTTAAAACCAAGAAGATATTAAAAACTAAGAATATATAATGAGGGTGGAATAACAAAAAAAAAAAAAAACCCCACAAAAAATTGAAAATTTGAAAACTGAAAACGGTATATTTAACACAGGGCCAGCTGAACCATAGGGGTTCAGCTGTTCGTCGTACGGACACTGAGATTTGCAGATTCCAACATTACAAGATAGGGGGGGGGGAGGCAACTTTCATGTATGAACGTGTTTAAAATTTTAGAGTGTTACTAATTTGTCAGTTACTCCACTGTACATTAAAAATCAATCACTAAACATGTATCAGGGGAAAAAACTGTTTACACCAATTTATTTTAGAGCAATCCTTATTATATTTCCTATACACAAATATTCGCAATGAGAAAATATTCGCTAAGCAGGTATCTTTTTATCATTTTGTGAATAAGCTGTTATAAGAGTCACAATGCAACCTAAACCTCTTCTCCCGGTAAAGAAAATCGTAGATTTTAACACTTTTTACTCTCTCTCTCTCTCTCTCTCCCTCTCATTTTCTCTCTTTCTCTATCTCTCTTCCTTTCTCTCTTTTTCTCTTTCTCTCTTTTCTCTCTCTCTCTCTCTCTCTATTTCTCTTTCTTTCTCTCTCTTTCTCTGTCTCTGAACTTTCAGTCCGTATTATGGTCTTTTTCTTAAGCTTAAAGCAAATACTTCTTTGAGATAATCCTTTTGTCTTTACAGTAGTGTTCGTGTGTCTTTCTCACGGACAATAATTTTCAGAAATGACTATTAAAATATGAGATTTATTTTTTAGTGCCCACAATGAAATGTCGCCCAGGGCCCCGCAAGAGCTCCATCCGGCCCTGATTTAACATCCTTATTGCCCCTAGAGCAGTCATGTCTGAGAATCCCGAACATTTGCGCGATTCTCAGACTTTCTCGGTTCTTTCAATCGCTGGCCACTCTATCCAAATTTTTCAACCTTTATATTGAAACTGCTCGTTGCAGGAAATAATTTTAGTATTATTCCAGGACTTTGTGCAAAAATACAAAAACTAGCCTTGGTCTTTTCCAGATCTGGAAAGGGGAATAAAATTTTAGGATGTTACTAGGATTTCATGGGCTGTGATAACTGTACATGACCAGCGACGCTTAGATATCCAAAACATATTTAAAAAAGGCATGGAAGAAATGCAACAATATTGAAAACACTCAAGAAGCACTCTCCAAAATGTTTAATTAATATTAGAATCTTAAAAACATGAAAATAAACTTCACACACATCATTAAAAAGGTTATTTCACTGAGATTTTCAATTTCCATTGTATATCTGATGCTTTCTGTAATATGTAGCGGACCAATGATTTACGGGGTGACTATGGAGAATCTGTAGTAGTTGGAGTGTCTGTATAATATCAAAGTCATATACACTTTTGTCTAAAAAATAATGTTTAACCCTTAGCCTTTAGCTTATCTCTCCCTGGAAAAAACAAAAAATGGTAACCCCCCTCCCTCCCCGGGTTCGCAAATTCTTGAATTACATGTTCTTTAGTGATGTTTTTTGTGGTGACCCGGACAGTTTTTTTGGTCACCATGGGTGACCAGATGACTGCATTTTTCAACCCCTGCCTATGATGATTAGGGTAAATGGTTAGCCCACAACTCCTGCTTGCTCCTGGCAAGCCATGAGATTAACGATCCACTTACTGTTAATTATATGGGGAGTTGTATCACCTGGCTATCATACAACGGGATCTTGACCAAAGCTTTTAAAGGAATCACTATCTTTTGGCCATAATGCCACACATAAAACCTTCAGACACTTCATAGTAATACTTAACATGTCTGGAAATCTATGACTGGTTCTCTTCTTCAGGTCTTTGAGGTAAGTGACTGCTACATCTTTGTCAACCAGTGACCCAGTTAACTTTCTATTTCAGAAAGTGTCACCATACAAGCTGCAGTGCTCGAGTTGCTTTCAAGTGGACGTAGCTCTAATTTTTCAGTGTTGTCTTTAGACTTTTACAAATAGATTTTTGCATGCAATTAATTGCATTTGTCTTGTTGAAATGCTAAGGATAGCTTAGATAATGCATCACATACTTTAGCCATCTGCAGCAAATAGAAAAAAAAATTCTTCACATGAAAATCCTCAAATATCTAGTTAGTTTTTGTTGAGCAGCTTTTCCCTCATCTGGTTGTTCAATTCAATTTTCAATATGAGCAATGACACTATTATGTGATTTAGTACTAACAGCTGTTGCAGCTCTGTGGTCAATCCAGCATGTGTCCTGAGCATTTGTTGGACTGTTATATGTGAGTTCTCTTCTTGAAAAATAACTGCCAATTCAGTAAGTTTATGAGTATGTTTTGGGCTACGCTTATAAAAAACATATAAATTAGCATAGTGATCACAGTTTCAAAGTAAGTCTTTGTCATGGAGTCTTTCATAGCTATCTCTAGTCTATGATTCAGACAATGCATGATGACCAGCTATGGGCATTTTTCTCTGAGTTTTACTGTTAATTCTTGCACCAAGATTTACATTTGTTTCATCACTGCAGAAGGCAATACGTTTTTCCGAAATTTCAGATATACCATAGTCGTGCAAAATTTTCAGAACAGATGACAGTATTTCTTCAACTTTACCACTGTGGATATCACATAATGTCACAAATTTGGTATTTACTGTCCCATCCAGTCCAACATATCTGGCATAAACAAGTTTTTCTTTCGTACAGGTGTCTGTGGATTCATCCACCACGACTGAAGTATAATGAGCTGATTCTAGTTCTTTTTTTTCTTTTTTATCATTGTGGAAGGTTTCAGCAACACTTGCTGAAAATTCATTGCATTTTTATTATTCAGTTCATGTAAGTTTCACCTAAATTTACCCATTGTTGCCTTTGAAATTCATCAGTGGCTGGCAACATACAGAAGGAAAACTCTTCCTTTGCAATTAAGTATCTAGTATTAAGTAGTTTACTCAGCAATCTTCTTCTTCATTGCCTGCTTTGGAAAGTGCTTTATGTGTTTGCAGTAGTTTCGAAGTGCTTCTAGGTTTTCTTTCCAAATTTAATGCAGTTGCGTGCATTTCACTTTCCGCGTGCTTTGACGCATTATCCTTTTTGATACTTGATCTGGAAATTCAATTTACAAAAGAAGTGCTATAATTTTTCCGCATCTTCCATCTATCGGAATATTTTTTGCACACAGTGAACAGTTAACCAAAGTAACACAACTTTTCCCGTCCGATTCATATTTTATCCACTCTCCAGCTGAGTCAAATTTCTTTATCCAGTGTTTGACCATTTCTGCCTTTATTGACCCCATGCTAAAAAATGTTGAGAATAGAAGTTGCTAAACAAGCATGGAGCAATGAATAGAGCATGGGGTAAAAAAAAATTTCCTCAAGCATTGACGACATCTACTATTACTGACTCTATAGAGTCTGGCAAAGTGAGTTTAAGTGAGGCACAAGGGAAGCTAGGCTGGTGTGTGTGTGTGTGTGTGTGTGTGTGTGTGCAAACTGGAGATGCCGTGGTACTCTGTTTTTCCTGAAACTAAGTGACTTCTGATCACGACAGCTCTCAGGATCCCAGGAAGTCGCCAGCTTGGATGGTGGCACGATCACCCACTCGTTAAATCACAGAGCAGTTTGTTTTGAACAACCATTTTCCTACCACCGCCTCCACCCACCAATTTTCCCTCCGGTTCACCTGTTAAAAGCAATTAACCTTGAACAACTTCTCTCCAGCAAAACACTTAAAAAAAAAAAAAAAAAAAAGAGGCAAAATATCTTGGGGGTGGAGTGAAAGTAATATCGACATAAGGGCCACAGCAACAACCATAAAAGATTGAAAAGTCCACTGAAGGTCAGTGTAATGGGAGTTCAAAATGAAATGTACTGCAATGTTATGTGTAGCAAGTTGTATTTGCACAGCGATTCAGGTGAATTTGATTTGCAATTTGTGATGCAATGCCATGTAAATAGAGCCCTGTGGTGTATTGTCCAGGAGATTCTGTAGATTTGTTATCACTCTTGGCTTCATGTTGCTATTGTCCTTTATATTGAAACCGGGTCCTTGACTGAGCAATTGCTCAGATTGTTTCGAAATTTCCACATTTGAAATTTTTTATTTGGATTTTATTTGGATTTAATTACTTAACTGAAATTCAAATTGTCAGTCAGATAATGTCATTTTTTACTTAGGTTGTTCTGTGCATGTGGTTGATGGTATGTAAATTGATTTCTATTCTGTCAATGATTTTCATGAAAATAGCTGAAGGAAACATAATTTCAATTGAACTATTTTGCTCTTTCTTGAGCTTATTATTTGATATAATTACTTCAAATTACAGTTTAACTAAAATTTCCACTCACTTCATAGAGGTTCTATAAATGAGTTATCTGGCTTCTTTGATCTCTTGCAGAAGTCCATTTGTTCTTAAAGACTTAGGTTAGGACCTTTGCTTAAGTTAGAAGTATGGCTGATTTTAACAACATGGATCCACGCCTGATGCTGTTCAATAATCTTAGAAGTGTAACATATCAGATAGCAGCAGAAAAACATCCACCTAGAGCTGTGTGATCTTC
This sequence comes from Macrothele yani, assembly GCA_039090855.1. Lineage (NCBI taxonomy): Eukaryota > Metazoa > Arthropoda > Arachnida > Araneae > Macrothelidae > Macrothele > Macrothele yani. Next base: position 87,207,005 of record CM077010.1, read on the forward strand.
AGAGTGATCCATTCTTCCAGTCAAGGCATGAAACAAGGAATGAGTTCTGGAAACTGGATCATAGTGATAAGTTACCTGATATAAGTGACTTTTCCAGAATTGCTTCCATGCTTGGAAGCACATATGTGTGTACATTCTCCTCAATGAAGTTGATGAAATCCTACAACGAGGTAGTTTGACTACCTAAAGACTTACTGGAATTACTTTCAGATTTATTAAAAGCTGACTTTGAAGAACTTGTGAACTCATATGAGCATTTACAGAGTTCTCATTAGCTCATTTCATAGGCTTCACTAATGAGAGACTGATTTTTAAATAAAATCCTGTTTCACTTTAATATTTCATACACAGTTTGAAATTCACTTTTTGATCACCAGTGATTTGAACTGGTGCATAATATACATGCAATTTTGCATTATCATCAACCGTTATCAATCCACTGCTGGATGAAGGTCTCTCCGAGTTTTTTTCTAGAACTTTCTGTCTTGGGGCAATCTCTTCGATATGCTTTTGAATTTCATCCACCCATTTTCTGTGTGGCTTTTTCTGTCCCTTGGTATCTAGTCTGATATTTCAGTTTTTAAATGGTGGTCAGTTCTAGTCCTCCATTGCCAATGTAGAGTTTTTACTGTGATTATGATGCTTCCACTCTTGTCGTTTTGCTGATCCATGAGTTCCCCTTGCAGCATTTCCTGGTTATACCAAGCATTCACCTCTCCATGTTTCTTGGTATGTATGTATGTATGTATGTATGTATGTAGACTCAATGAACAAAACATTAGAGATACCTACCTAATAGCATGTTGGTCCTCCTTTATACTCGGGGCAAAGCTTACTTGTCTACGCTGCTGATGCAGATGCTGTGAAACTGATTTACCGGCAAGACATCTCTTGTGTTTCAGTATTTCTCTGTGCACTAATTGGGTGCCATGTGTGATAGACCCTTCCCCCTAAAGATGACTTCAGGCAATACAAAAGGGAACTTCCCGCATTCCATCATGTCCCCCTTCAAACCCCCACGCCTTCTGAAACTTGCCGACCACCAGACAAGCGATTTCAGAATGAGTATTTTAAAACAGTAACCATGAAGAAAAGACTAAGCCATTATCTCCCCTTTACTCAGGCTTAAGCAATTCTCCTCTCGTGCTCGCAGTAAATATTCCCCATGTATCTCTGGAGCAAAACAGAAGTGACAATGGCATCGCCAAAATGCGAATATTTGTATTCTTAGAAACATGACCGAAACTGGGATCTTCGTGGCTTTTTTTATGTACGTACATACCACATTTAGAACATCTATATATCCATGTGCTTTTTTAGGTCTCAGTTCAAGCTTGAACAGGAGTTTTTAAACTGGAACTATTTTATGCAGTGGAAGTACACACTCCGTAGCTTTATCTGCATAGTCAGGTTAGCTTTGCCCCGATTATAGTAACAATAACAGCCTGTGTACACTGAGGCATTGACTCCACCAGATGCTGGAGGGTTTCCGGAGGTAATGCCAGCCATGCCTGTTGCAGCATTGTCTACAACTCCGTGCGAGTAGTTGGTCCAGGATGTATGGATATGATGTTCTGCTTCACAGCATTCTGAGAGCTTCCACAGGGTTTAAATCAGGGAAATTGGGGCCACTGGATGTTTCCAAATTTCCAAACACAGATGAGTGTTCCTTGACCCATGCCTATGTGGTTGCACCTGAGTTGGGCGACGCATGGTCGTGCTAAAACAGACCATCACATGCAGGCAAAGTCCATGAAGGCATATAGGTGATTAGCCAGCACATGCTGGTAATGCACAGCAATTAAGGACCTCTTCAGACATACTAAGGGACCTAATGTGTCCCATGAAAAGGCTGCCCAAACCATCACAGAGCCGATTTAGCACGATGAGGCCATGACCTTATTCTGTTGATGCCACACCAATACCATCCTGTTAGCTCGGTGTAGCTGAAAATGGAATTCATCTGACCATACAATGTGGTGCCACTTTGCAGATATCCAGTTGTGATGTTCACAGCACCAGGCGAGACGTAATATCCAATGACGAGCAGTCAGTGGCGGCACACAAGTAGGGAGTCAACTACTGTAGCCTGGAGTGTACAGCATGTGTTGTACTGTTCACTCGTTGATGCTGCTTGGACCTCCAACATTTAACCAGGATATGATTTATGACATTGTTGCAAAACAGTTGGTGTGTAGAAGCCTGAATAGTGTATGTCAACCCCAGTTATCAATGACATGTTGTTAGCCACCGCAGAGTTTAAGGTGCCTCAAAAAATGTTGTAGCAAAAATGCTAAAATGGGGAGAAATGTAACAAAATGCTAAAGAAAGTTAGGCGCTTTTGTCGCTCGGGAAATCGTAACATCAACTGAACCGTTCACACCCACAACACTTTGGACTTTAGTGGAAAATTAATGTTTTATGGCCTGAGTTGTGGGGGGGATGCCGTAGACGTCACATCTGACTCAGATTTAAACTTGAATGGGGGAAGGGGTCTAATCCCACTAGCCTCTATAATCTGAACTCACCCTTTATTGAGTGCACTAGAATTACGGAAAGGGGGAGGTGTTATTTAGCAGACAGGTGCTGTAGGAACACACCTTAAAAATTAAGAAAATTATATTAGTAGAGTGCAAATCGCAGACAGAATCATAAACTAGTTTTCACAGAAATAGAAAAATCTGAGCACAATCAGATCATATGTAGAGTATTTTATAGGATGGGAGTGTCTGACCCCAGGTCTTGTCTTGTCTTGTCTTGTGTTTGGCGCTCTTTGGCCAGACATGGCCCTTGCGCCATAAAAACTAACAAACCAACCAACCAACCCCAGGTCTTAAACAACCCTTAGAAATAGAAAGCTAAGAGATTAGGGCTAGAATGCCTGATAGGAAAGTGGCAAGGAAGTGAGGTAGAAAGGGGGAGAAAGACACCCTTATTTATTACTGGGGGGCCAGTACCCGGGGTCCAACGACTTAACGTACCCATCCGACGAAAGGTAAATATTTAGTGGTTCAAGCGTTCGTACCTGCCCGGGATCGAACCTGAGGTTCCTCCGTGGTAGCCACATATGTTGACCTCTAGGCCATCCGCTGCTCGGGGTGAGAAGAATTCGCTGATGGGTTGATATTTAAATGGCTGGTGCCATTTTGCTGAGGACACTGATTTCTCTCTCGCCTTTTGGATTAAGTCATCGCATTTTGCAAAAATAGTGACCGTAGCTTAATCTCTGGGCCACCGCTTGCTCTCTGGATTTTTGTACATTCATCAACGGTATACTCGCTGTAGACTCTTGACATGGTTACTCTCAAGAACTTTAGGATTCTTACCCCTTGGGCGATAGAATGACCCATCTGTCTTGCACTGACAATATGTCCATGATCAAAGTCACTCTGATCATTATGTTTACCCATGTTCAACGATTGCGATAGTGTTGGGAAGCCATGCTGTCCACCTGTTTATCGCCTGCATTCAGTTTGTGTCAGTTCTGCTCTGTGTGGGGAATGCCATGCCAACTGCCAGTCACCCCTATCTGTTTTGTCTACTGAGTGTATATATGTTACACACCCTAAATTGGCATTGGTCATTAACTTATGTGAGTCCTTTCAAGACCTTAAAACATTCAGTCATGGCCCTTGAGTGCATACAAATTGACCTTCCCTGCCTTAAATTACTGTAGTATGAAGCTGTGGTTATCTGGAGATTATCACGTATGATATCAGAGCACCATGCTAGCCTTCATTTGTTATGTGCCATAGGATGAGTTCTGCATTCTACATGATGAACATCAGTGTTATGAACACACTTGCCCTTTTGCCCTTTACCTTGTCACTGTCTCAAAACAACAACAAAGACCAAATGCTTTTATGATTCAGCATACGTATGATCAAGAGGGTTGAAGAAATGCACTCTCCTGCTTGCCATCACTGTGAACATTTCATTTGTTAGGCCAGTAGTCTGTAGTGCTACTTAACTTTTTTTTTGTCTACTTGTTCTTTGTAATAGGTTAAATAATTTCTCCTGTTTTATTTGAAGAAATATAGAGTGGAGCTAAGTAATATCCCCAATTACAAGAACAGGCAATTGCAAAGGAAGAGTTGAAAGCATTTTGTGCCATTCCTTATGAAATTATATTTTATGTCCCACGTGTTGCCCAGCATAGTTAAATGCAAATGCTTTGTGACTAAGTAATGACAATTAGTTTGTTCAAAAATTGTTAGCCTTCAGCAGTCTTTTTGGCAATAGTGGGATGTAAATGCAATACCTCACAACCCTCCGCCCTCCAAAAAAGACAAGAAATCAGGTTAGTGAATAATCTGGGAACTGGATTGCCCAGCATTTGTGGATGGTTCATGATCGTCCAGCATTGAAGTAGTATGATATTCCAAAATTTTTTCTTACACAGATAATCTTCACTCTTATGTTTACAGGCAAGATCAGTCCGATAAACCTATACCACTTGTGAATAGAGTTAGTAGCTATTGGAGGTGTCTTTGATATTTCCATCTAAATTTTTGTGAGAAAGTTACCACAAATTTTGTAGACTGAGAAACTCGCCCGCAAAATGTCTTCTTTTGTTGTCCCTATGATTTGCTTCTGCAGTATGCTATAGTAACCAACATATCCTCCATTATCAGCAATAATGCATTACCATAATTTGGTTAGCTGTTTAATTCTCCTATCAAACAAATAGCGTCGTTCAAGTACAAAAATATCTGAATTGCCGTTTGACCTCATACGACCTTTCATGATTTTACCAGCCATATGATTTTGCAGTGACTGACATAAGTGAAAATCCTGTTGATGCCAAGACCAGTGAACATGGTGGGTGACAAAGTTTCCATCGAAGTTCCTGCAATTTGCGCTGTGTTGTCATAGTCGCATGTAGTATGGTGATGGAAGACATTAATCTTCATTTCAGGATAAAAATCTTTCCGATTCACCAAACTGAGATGCTTAGACTTCAAGGTCTCATTTACTCTGCAAAGTTGTGAAGAGTCAAGACTGCAGTGATGGTTTGGTTAGGTGCCAGCAGCTGATGATGGATAATTCCATTGCAATCCCATCAAAGAGAGAGCATGACCTTTGGGTGGAGATCAGTTTTTAGACTCGTTCATGAAGCTCCCTGTCCCCCTTTTTTTGTGAAAGATTTGGTTCATTTAATTTTCATGTATAGCACACATTTTTTTCTCCAGTCACCATTCGATCTAAGAACGAATCAGTTTTGTACCACGCTTGTGACATAGATACACTTATCATCACTTAATCGTACATATAAGTAAGAAATCAATCTCCCTGAAAAAATAATTCTTCACAAACATAAGGAAAGCAATACAAATGTAATTGTTATCACAAATGGGCTATATTTTCACTGTTTCCTTGTTGCAACTCCTTCCGAAAACATGAAAGTTTCGTTGCCCTGGAGCGGGAATCAAACCAGCATCTCCCAATGTCCGTTCGAGTATGCTATCAGTTGCACCACCCAGGACAAGAAAATTCCAAGCAACTCAAGCTAAGCAGATGTAGCTTAAAAATCTGAGAACCGTTCGGATTTGTGATAGTCGAAGCTATCCTGTGCTTACAAGTTTTTCATGTAACTTTCAAGGAAACGGTGAAAATTCTGCATATTTTTCATGTAACTACATGGAAACAGTGAAAATACTGCACATTTTTCATGTAACTACATGGAAACAGTGAAAATACTGCACATTTTTCATGTAACTACATGGAAACAGTAAAAATACTGCACATTTTTCATGTAACTACATGGAAACAGTGAAAATACGGCACATTTATATTGCCTTCCATGTATTTTTGAAGAATTATTTCTTCAGGGAGATTTGTTTCCCACTTGTTATATGGTGTTCTCTGAAGCACAGGAACTTGTGACCTACATCCGACCCTGGAAGCAAGAAAAAGGTTGTGGTGACGCCACGAGGATGCGTGGGATAGCTTCGACTAGCGCAAAAGCTGAACAGTTCAGATTTTTAAGCTGCATCTACTTAGTTTCAGTTGCTTGGAACTTCCTTGTCCTGGGTGGTGTAACGGATAGCATGCTTGAATGGAAATCGGGAAATGCGGGTTCGATTGTCGTTCCAGGGCAATATAACTTTCAAGTTTTCTGGAGGAGTTGCTACATGGAAACAGCAAAAATACGGCACATTTGTGCCAAGAATTACATCACCTAATCTGTTCAGTTTTTAGCCGATAAGCGATGTGGTACCCATTGATTCAGTTTTTGGACTGTTCCAATAACTGAATTCTCCTCATGGCAGTTTTGTTGAATTGAAAGTATGTTGGCAACGTCCTCGTAGATTTGGTGAAGGTCGGACTTAAATAATTGCCAATATTTCTGCATCACATTTCAGAAGGGCGTCCAGAATGGGGCTTAACTTCAAGGGTCCACAGAAACATTTCATGTGCTTTTGTACTCCCTGAAACCCGATCTTTCAGATTGGTCTTACAGGGAGTTAAAAAGCACATATTTTTCCGTTGTGAGATGTCGAACGGCGGTGCGGTCAGGACCCGATTTACACAGAATCAGGCCCTAGGCACAGCACAAAACGAGGTCTCCACCCGTCCACATTCTTGAAAGAGTAAGGACATTTGCCCCCACTAAATTTTAATAAATTAATTAAAAAGTTGATTTAATAAATGGGATGCATTGCGGAGAAAAATAGGAATTTTTTTTTACTTTTATTAAATCTTAATATTAGCAAGGAAATTCACACTTAAAAATATAGACAGGTAAGTAAAACACTATTTAATAGTTTAGAACAGGTATTTTCATATTTAATTATGTAATAATTAAAATATGCACAGATATTAAGTTATACATCCCCATTTAATCATTTTTAACCGATGAACATTATTTAGACTGGTACAGACTGATTTTTTGGGGGCGAGGTGAACATCCATGTAGCTAATTAATCACCTGTGCTGTGTTCAATGTTACAGCAGAATAATTCTATTAACATAGGAATGATAATTAGATTTGAGCAAACATTCAAAACTATAATTCTCACACTCATAAAAGCACATTATTCACCTCATTAATTTACTTAATTTGGCTCAAGCAATTTTAAAATCTGATATTTTTACCATATGAAATACTCAAAGCTTCTACAAATTGTCGTGGCAATACAAAACCTCTCTCAAGAGGTGTATAGTATATATAGGAATATAGCACATTTGTGGGATGTAAGGTCAGGTGATGCGTAACATCACAGCCTCTCCTTGACAAATGTCAACCCCGCCTTCTCGTGGTACATCCTGTTCCCACTAAAGGGGCTCTGACGACCGCCAATAGCGGTATAACTATACCATCAGGATTAGAGGAAATGCTATCCCAGACTCGCCAACCGGCTTGGCCAGCGTGGTGAGTTATGGCCAAAGCCCTCCAAAATGACTTCACAACTTAAATCTTGGCCCTCAGTCTCCGGCAGCTGGAATGTACCTGGCCAAGGCAGCGGCCAGTGCGACATGAAGGCAGAGGGTGCTAAGAATCCCCGGAGGACCGGACTAGGCTGCCATCTGATGCTGACCTTGGCTACGTATAACGGACGCTCCCTATCTTCTGATTCAAGGCTTCTTGAATTGCAAGAGGAACTACAAAGGATCAAGTGGGACATCGTCGGGCTAAGTGAGGTAAGGAGAAAAGTAGATCTCATTAAACTGAAAAAAGGACATCTCTTCTACTATTGTGGGACAGATACTGGGAGAACTAGTGGTGTTGGATTTATAATAAACAAGAAACTGAAGGATAAAGTTGTAGAAGTTGAAAGTTCCTCTGACAGAGCTGCACGACTCGTTATCCAACTCTCGAGAAGATACCAGGCTCAGATTATTCAAACATATGCACCCACCACAAGTCATGCTGAAGAAGAAATTGAAGAATTTTATGAGGAAATTCGTGATCTAAATAATAAAGGTAAGCAGCACTTGAAGATAATTATGGGAGATTTCAATGCAAAAATAGGGCAATGGCAACAGAATGAAACTTCAGTAGGTAAACTCTGTCACGGCAACAGAAACCAGCGTGGAAATACTCTCGTAGAGTTTGCAGAGGCAGAAGGGTTTTTCATCTTGAACTCCTTTTTCAAGAAAAAGCCACACAGGAAATGGACATGGAGACATCCAAATGGGACCACAAGTGAAATTGATTTTATTATGTGTAACAAAAAATTCGTCATGGAAGACTGCAGTGTGCTAAACAAGTTCAACACAGGCAGTGACCATAGATTGGTGAGATGTAAGATGCACCTCAACACTAAACTCGAACGTAGCAAGCTCATAAAACAAACAAAATGTATTGACATAACCAACCTTAAAAAATACCATAATACCTTCAAATTGGAACTGAAGAACAGATTCTCTGCTTTAGAAGGCCTAACATCGGAAGAAGTGGATATTTCTGAAGTTAACAGAAAAGTAACCAAAGCTCTTATGGAAACAGCAACAAAATTAGCTGGGTCTAAGAACAAGTTGCATGTGAACAAATTATCAGGAAAAACCAAAATGTTGATGCAAAAAAGAAGAGTGATGAGGACAACTAAAGAAGATGTGACTTCCAAAGTGGAATATATAGAGCTATGCAAGACAGTACGAAAAAGTATCACTGAAGACGTAAGGAAATTCAACTGTGAACTAGTAAGGAAAGCAATTGAAAACAACCAAAGCCTAAAGATAGCAAAGGGACATCTCAGTAAGGGGAAAAAACAGATTATGGCACTGAGAAAAGAAGATGGTTCTGTAACAAGAAATAGAGGCGAAATTTTGACAAGAGTGAAAGATTTCTACTCCCAATTATATGAAACGGATGATACATGTACTCCAGACATCATGAAAGGTACCAGTACCAGAGTTCTTCCAGTCCTTCCAGCAGAAGTTGCACACGCAATCAAGAACATGAAGCGGGGAAAAGCTCCTGGAGAAGATGGAATTACTGTAGACATCATACAAGAAGCAAGTGGAGAAATCGAAACAGTACTCGCCCAAATTTTCACTCGATGCCTTAATGAAGGGAAAATTCCTGAGGATTGGAACAACGCTACAATGATCTTGCTACATAAAAAAGGTGACATTGAGGATCTCGGGAACTACATACCTATCAGCCTCCTATCAGTGGTTTATAAAATCTTCACTAAAGTTCTTTCACACCGCTTGAAGGTGACACGAGACATGGCTCAACCGAGAGAACAAGCTAGATTCAGGAGTGGCTACAGCACAATAGATCATATCCACGTACTGAGAGAACTAATTGAAAGAGCGAGCGAATATGAACTTCCATTGTGCATGGCTTTTATCGATTATGAAAAAGCCTTTGATTCGGTGAAACAATCAGCAGTTGCAATGGCTCTGAAATCCTGCGGTATTGAAGATGCATACATTAATATTATTAATAACATCTATGAAAATGCAAGTGCAAAAGTTCGGCTGTTTGAAAATACAACACACATAAAAATTGGAAAAGGAGTGAGACAAGGTGACACCATATCTCCGAAGCTCTTTAATGCCACATTGGAAAATGCCTTTAATCACTGAACTGGGAAAACAAAGGGATAAAGATTAATGGAGATTATCTAACCCACCTTCGTTTTGCTGATGACATAGTCATTTTTGCAACTACGCCATCAGAGCTACTGAGTATGATCCAGGAACTTGCTGACAAGAGTAAAGAAGTGGGATTAAAAATGAACTTTCAGAAGACAAAAGTGATGTACAATGCTTTTACAAGAAATGAAGATTTATCGATTGATGGAGAAAAGCTGGAGATAACAGACACATACGTGTATCTTGGACAGCAGATATCAAGTGAGGGTCACATTGGTGAAGAAATTAATCGGCGTACAAAACTTGCCTGGAGAGCTTTTGGAAGAAACAGCATAATTTTCAAGAGCAATATGCCATTATGTCTTAAAAGAAAAGTGTTTGATCAATGCATCCTTCCAGTGCTTACGTATGGTGCAGAGACGTGGACCTTAGCTAAAAGAGACATACAAAGGCTGCAGACAACTCAAAGAAGCATGGAGAGGTGCATGTTTGGTGTAACCAGGAGAGATAAGAAGAGGAACACGTGGATCCGAAAAATGACAAGAGTGGAAGACATCATGATCAGAGTTAAATCCCTCAAATGGCAATGGGCTGTACATACTGCCAGAAGAACAGACCATCGATGGACAGCCGGAATTTTAGATTGGATTCCAAGGGACAGGAAAAGACCCAGAAGAAGACCACATGGAAGATGGGTGGATGAAATTCGAAAGTATGCGGGAGTGACATGGAGGAGACTGGCACAAGACAGACCGTTGTGGAGGAAACTTGGGGAGACCTTCGTCCAGCAGTGGATTGATAATGGTTGACAATGATGACGATGATGATAGCACATTTGTATTCATTCGCAAGTTTCAGATGAAAAGCACGGCAATTTTCCTGCCTTATCCATTTCTCACATTTGAAATTAAATGGATTCCATATTAATCAGTTTTTACAAGTTCCCTCGGTTGTGACTTTTCCAAGCAGTATGATTTTGAGGACCTAAAGTAAGTGTGGTGGTGTTTGTGTGTGTGTATTTTTGGTGGGCTTATTACTTGCATCTATGGCTTTGCAGAAACCCATTTCCAGCTAGGTATTTGTGGAAGTGAGAAAATGCAGAGTTTTGCCGGTCCTTGATAAAGCCAAGGCTCGGCATTCTCGACACTTTCTACATTCAGTTTGCTATTATTTTATCCTCTTTTTACTCATACCTGTCAGTGTATGAGTTTTACTATGTTGTTTTTGGAATATTGGTTAAAAAATTGTTATTGCATCTGTCTTTTCTTAATAGTATATATATATATATATCATCATTTATTGTCAACCATTATCAATCCACTGCTGGACGAAGGTCTCCCCAAGTTTCTTCCACAATGGTCTGTCTTGTGCCAGTCTCCTCCATGTTACTCCCGCATACTTTCGAATTTCATCCACCCATCTCACATGTGGTCTTCTTCTGGGTCTTTTCCTGCCCCTTGTAATCCAGTCTAAAATTTCAGCTGTCCATCGATGGTCTGTCTTTCTGGCAATATGTCCAGCCCATTGCCATTTCAGGGTTTTTGCCCTGATCATGATGTCTTCCAATCTTGCCATTTTTCTGATCCACGAGTTCCTCTTCTTATCTCTCCTGGTTACACCAAGCATGCACCTCTCCACGCTGCTTTGAGTTGTCTGCCGTCTTTGTATGTATCTTTTAGTTAAGGTCCATGTCTCTGCACCATATGTAAGCACTGGAAGGATGCATTGATCAAACACTTTTCTTTTAAGACATAATGGCATATTGCTCTTGAAAATTATGTTGTTTCTTCCAAAAGCTCTCCAGGCAAGTTTTATACGCCAATTAATTTCTTCATCAATGTTACCCTCACTTGATATCTGCTGTCCAAGATAAATGTAGGTATTGGTTATCTCCAGCTTTTCTTCATCAATCGACAAATCTTCATTTTTTGTAAAAGCATTGTACATCACTTTTGTCTTCTGAAAGTTCATTTTTAATCCCACTTCTTTACTCCTGTCAGCAGGTTCCTGGATAATACTCTGCAGCTCTGATGGGGTAGTTGCAAAAATGACTACGTCATCAGCAAAACGAAGGTGAGTTAGATAATCTCCATTAAACTTTATCCCTTTGTTTTCTCAGCTCAGCGACTGAAAGACACCCTCCAATGTGGCATTAAAGAGCTTCGAAGATATGGTGTCACCTTGTCTCACTCCCTTTCCAATTTTTATGGGTGCTGTATTCTGAAATAGCCGAATCTTTGCACTTGCATTTTCATAGATGGTATTAATAATATTAATAATGTATATTAATAATAACATCTCCAACCGCTTCCTAAAACCATCTACAGTCTAAGTTAGAGCTTCTTGAGAGAGTATACCGAATTTGGTGGTTCTAAATTGAAAACTGTAGATTTTATGACATTTTTTATGGGGTGGGTGGGGGGCTCTGACCCCGTGCCCCGACCAGTTCCAAAAACCGTCTACCGTCTAAGTTAGAGTACCGTGAGATAATATAGCACATTTGGTGGTTCTAAATTGAAAACTGTAGATTTTACGAAAATTTTATGGAGGAGGGAGGGGGGGGGCTCTGATCCCCCGGGCCTCGATCCGTTCCGAAAGCCGTCTGCTGTCTAAGTTAGAGTACCATGATATCAAATTTGGTGGTTCTGAATTGAAAACTGTAGATTTTACGAGAATTTTGTATGTGGGGTCTCTGACCATCCGGGCCCCGACCCGTTCCAAAAACCGTCTACCGTCTAATATTTTTAGTGCCAGAGAAAAAACGTAATATTCCTATCCTGTCTGAGTGTCCAAACCTTATAAATTTGATCAGGGCGGAAGACGTTCGAAATCGTACGTTTTCCTGCATTCGTTTTGTATGTAACCAAAATTTGTAAACGCGACGAATTGACGTAGTCAACGTATTGACGCGCGACGAATTGTCGTAGTCGACGAATTGACGCAGGCGACGAATTGACGTATAACCGTGATGAAACAAGCGCGCAAAAGATGCAGTTAGACTTAATATCTAAGGGGTAACGGGAAAGTGAAGTTGAAAAGTAAGGATGCGCAGAGAACCTCAGTTCAAAAGCAGGTACGACATTGTTTTATGAATAGGGAATTTTAAAATTAAATGCAATGGTATATGATTCTTCACGTTATAAATGAGCCCCCCCCCCCCCCAAAAAAAAAAAAATTGCAGACTGGTTCCATAAATTTTGACAATCCAGATACAGCTTTAAAAGAGTTTTGATGTGACAAAGCAAATTTTTTTTCTAGGGAGGGCTAGCGTCACCCCCGTTCCACCCATTACTGACGCTGCTGAAACGCAGATATATGTAAATTTACTTTCTTACTAATATCTTTTTGTAGATGAAGCTGAACATGTGAATTTAAGATTGCGCAAAGCCAAAGCTATAATTGTGCAAATCCTGATTGTGCGAAACCACCTGACTGTTTGGGACAACGCTATCACAACTTAGCGTGGCTCCACGTGCCTTAGGTAAATGTTTGCATTTTGTCGTAAATTACTACTGAGAGAAAGAACAGGCAAGCGCATTTTTAAAGTGACATGATTGGCGAAGCCACTCAAGGCGTAAATAAAGGCAGTTATTTATTGGACAACAATGATTTGTCAGTGCAAACAGAACACGAATGCAGATGCGGCTTGTTTGTTTGCAGTTCGACATAATTAAGCCTCTATGAGTGTTTTCAGCGTTACCTAGGCTCGGACTTTTCCGCCGGGATACATGGAGAATTCCTAGTGTGCCTCATGCTAACTCAAGAACAAAAAGTAAATGTGTATACTCGTACTTCAATGTTCTTGTGGGAAAAAAAGTTATACCAAAACGCGAAATTTGTTTACCACTTTGACCGCTTAAAAAAAAAAAAAAAAAAACCGAGGCAGCAATTGTTCTGTTGAGGTAAACACTGTTTTGGTACATCCTCTTCCCCTTTGTCTAATTCCAAATTCAAGCCCTGTCCCTTTGAGATGATAGTCCTCTTTTGTCACACACACACAATTACCTAGGATACAGTTGAATAATCAATACAATCTAATAAAATATGCTATCAATAATTTGGAATAGGAACTGGAAATTCATTGTGTACGTTAATGCATTAAGATTCACCTATGGTAAAATTTTTGGGTTGCTGCATTTTAAATGTGCATGCCCCCCCCCCTTTTTTTTTTTCTTTAGAACGAGATCTGCATCTCATTTTCACTTTTTTAGTTTCTGGGCCTTCCAGTTACACGAATTCTTGAACTGCAGTTCTGGAAAGTCCATTTCAGCTTCAGTAAAGACTTTTTTTTCATTTGAAAGTAATTAAATAAAATTTAATTTTAGCATTCCTTAATTTCTCGCACTTTATAAATTTGCACTGAAATTCATGCAGCTCTGGACATTTTCAATTTTCCCAAGAGCTTGTTTTGTAATTATTTTATTAATTATAGGTAAGGCTTGAAAAAAAATTAATTTTTGCACATTGGGAATTTTGTTCTCACTAAAAGCGAAGAAACTGTTACGAATTATGAATTCAGTTATCGCAATAAAATTCATAAAAATGAATAAAGTCTTCGACAGCCTCTCTCGGAGGACGTACCTTGTCTGTAGCTTCTTAGCAACGAAAGTAATTTTTTTTTCTTATGCTGAATTTAACTAGACAGCTGCGTTCCAGGAAAATGGGTAAAATGTTAAATGTTATTGCCTCAATACAACAAAAACTGCAGTGATTCATAGGCTTGTGTTGAAAAGAGGTTTTAACAGTAAACGGTGATGCTTATACACTGAGTGGCCACTTTATTATGACCAACCCTCAGTACTTCGTTGGGCCACCTTTTGCCTTTAATACTGCGTCGATTCTTCGTGGCATGGACTCCACGAGATGTTGATAGGTGGTTTGTGGGGTCTGAGACTATGCTTGATGAATAGCACTTTCCAGGAGTTTGAGATTGCAGGGTTGTGGATCCAGCTGTCTTATGGCTCGTTCAACTTCATCCCACAAATTCTCAATGGGGTTGAGATCTGGAGATTGTGGGGGCTACCCAAGCAAAGTAAACTCAGCGGCATATTCCTGAAACCAATCCTGTACAATACGAGCTCTATGGCAGGACGCATTATCTTGTTGAAAGTAGCCATCGCCATTGGGATAAACTATCCACATGACAGGATGCACTTGGTCCGCAACGATGTTTAGATATGATGTGCCAGTCAGACGTTGATCAACACGAATTAAAGGGCCCAAAGCATGCCATGAAAACATTCCCCAAACCATAACGTTGCCTCCACCAGCTTGATGGGTTGTAGCAATGCATTTGGGGTCCATGTTTTCGTGCTGTTTCCGCCAAATTCTCACTCGGCCATCGGCATGGTACAACTGAAAACGTGATTCATCGGACAACATAATTTGTTTCCAATTATCGACTGTCCAATCCTTGTGCTCCTGTGCGAACTGGAGACGTTTTCTCTTGTTAACTGCAGACAGCAAAGGTGTTCGAACAGGCCTTCGGCTGCCACATCTCATCCGATGCAGTGTACGGCGAACAGTGCGTGCAGAGATCATTTGAGGGGATCCTTGATTAAGATGGTCTGTAATTTGCTGCACTGTTGCCCTTCTGTTGTCTGTTACCAGTCTGTACACTCTCCGTTCCGCCTGAGCAGTCACTAGTCGATGACGACCACACGTTGCATGTAGAGACCCAGTTTTTTGGCTGACAGTCCATTCTTTAAACACTTTAACAATAGCTGCTCTGGAACTTTTCACGAATGCGGCAGTTTCGGTGATACTCGCTCCATGGCTCCGAGCTCCTACAATCATCTCACGTTGGAAGTCCGTCAAATCGCATATTTTACCCATCTCGTCACCCAAACATAACTTCTACTACTGTCGCAAGCACTAAGCTTTCCCTTTTTATACTAGCCTCGCCCTATGGCGGCAACAGCGTGCAATCATAACTCACTTAAAACTGTCTGGTGGTCATAATAAAGTGGCCCCCCTCACTCAGTGTATATATACACTGGCGGAAAGTGAAAAAGAACACCAAGAAGGAATTGGCGGACGATCATGAAATTTACATATATTAATGGGGTCGAGTTTACGTAGGTGTGATGTTAATTTCGGGACCAACCGGTGAGCGCTTACACCACAGCACGGCATAATATGCAAATTATCGTCGGTGGTATTTAAGGGGTACGGCGAAGTGAATGTAATCAGTCGTCGGTGTACGGACACGTGCGAAGACCCTGAAGAAGTTGCAATGCATGGACATGGAAGACGTGTACGATTTCAGCAGTTATCGGACTTTGAGCGAGATCGTCTAGTCGGACTCCGCGAGGCCTGGTGGTCGTATCGCGGAGCGAATTTGACGGGAAGTATCGGTGGTGGTACGATGGTAGCGTCGATGGTCCGAGAGACATTCCCACACGAGAAGACGTGGAACCGGGAGTCACAGACGGACTGATGAGCGGACCGATCGACGCATAAGAAGAGCGGCGTTGTCAAGCAGAACATCCACTGCGACGCAAATCCGAGCTGCCGGTGCACCTGAGGTGACTGTGTGAACAATCCGCAACCGTCTGCTGGATGCAGGATTACGTGTACGTGTGCCTCTGGCATGTGTACCTCTGACTCCAGCCCACCGTCAGGAACGGCTGCAGTGGTGTCGCCAACGTCTGCACTGGAGAACGCAATGGCGATCTGTCGTGTTCAGCGATGAAAGCAGATTCTGCTTGGGAGCCTCCGATGGCTGTATGCGTGTTCTCAGACGCACAGGGGAGCGTCTCCACCCTTCTTGCATCCGCCAGCGATACACAGGGCCTACACCTGGTCTCCTGGTGTGGGGAGCGATCAGTTATCACTCCCGTACACAACTAGTGTTTGTACCGGGTACGTTAAACAGCACCTCCTACATCAACAACATAATTCAGCCCGTTTTTGTGCCATTTGTAAGGTCGGTCCATCGTGATGTTTTCCAGCAAGATAACGCACGCACACACAAGGCACGTCCAACGCAACATGCACTTCAGGGTGTGAGACAACTTCCATATCCTGCACGTTCACCGGATTTGTCCCCCATTGAGCACGTGTGGGATTTTATGGGACAACGACTTATCCGGTCTCCACAGCCAGCCACGACTATCCCCGATTTACGCGTCCAGGTTGAGGATACTTGGAACTCAATACCCCAAACTTACATCCAACATCTGTACGACAGACTGCATGCCAGAATTGCACAGTGTGACGCAGTTCATGACGGTTCAACCTCGTACTAACCATTTTACATGGAAATGTTGTTTTTCAGTTTACCAGCAAATACAGCTGTATTTTGCCATAATGTTTTGATCACGTTATCCTCTGTATTCCGTTATTATGCTGTATAAATTTCGTTGGTATCAGACGTCTCCTTCTTGGTGTTCTTTTTTCACTTTCCGCCAGTGTATATATATATATATATATATATATATATATATATATATATATATATATATATATATATACGGGATGTAAGGTCAGGTGATGCGTAACATCACAGCCTCTCCTTGACAAATGTCAACCCCGCCTTCTCGTGGTGCATCCTGTTCCCACTAAAGGGGCTCTGACGACCGCCAATAGCGGTATAACTATACCATCGGGATCACAGGAAATGCTATCCCACACTCACCAACCCGCTTGGCCAGCGTGGTGAGTTATGGCCAAACACCTCCAAAATGACTCTACAACTTAAATCTTGGCCCTCAGTCTCCGGCAGCTAGAATGTACCTGGCCAAGGCAGCGGCCAGTGCGACATGAAGGCAGAGGGTGCTAAGAATCCCTGGAGGACCGGACTAGGCTGCCATTTGATGCTGACCTTGGCTACGTATAATGGACGCTCCCTATCTTCTGTTTCAAGGCTTCTTGAATTGGAAGAGGAACTACAAAGGATCAAGTGGGACATCGTCGGGCTAAGTGAGGTAAGGAGAAAAGGAGAAGATCTCATTGAACTGAAAAGTGGACATCTCTTCCATTATCGTGGGACAGATACTGGCAGAACTAGTGGTGTTGGATTTATAATAAACAAGAAACTGAAGGATAAAGTGATAGAAGTTGAAAGTTCCTCTGACAGAGCTGCATGACTCGTTATCCAACTCTCGAGAAGATACCAGGCTCAGATTATTCAAACTTATGCACCCACCACAAGTCATCCTGAAGAAGAAATTGAAGAATTTTATGAGGAAATTCGTCATCTAAATAATAAAGGTAAGCAGCACTTGAAGATAATTATGGGAGATTTCAATGCAAAAATAGGGCACCGGCAACAGAATGAAACTTCAGTAGGTAAATTCGGTCACGGCAACAGAAACCAGCGTGGAAATACTCTCGTTGAGTTTGCAGAGGCAGAAGGATTTTTCATCTTGAACTCCTTTTTCAAGAAAAAGCCACACAGGAAATGGACATGGAGACATCCAATTGGGACGACAAGTGAAATTGATTTTATTATGTGTAACAAAAAATTCGTCATCGAAGCCTGCAGTGTGCTGAACAAGTTCAACACAGGTAGTGACCATAGTTTGGTGAGATGTAAGATGCACCTCAACACTAAACTGGAACGTGGCAAGCTCATAAGACAAACAAAATGTATTGACATAACCAACCTTAAAAAACACCATAATACTTTCAAGTTGGAACTGAAGAACAGATTCTCTGCTTTAGAAGGCCTAACATCGGAAGAAGTGGATATTTCGGAAGTTAACACAAAAGTAACCAAAGCTCTTATGGAAACAGCAACAAAATTAGCTGGGTCTAAGAACAAGTTGCATGTAAATAAATTATCAGGAAAAACCGAAATGTTGATGCAAAAAAGAAGAGAGATGAGGACAACTAAAGAAGATGTGACTTCCAAAGTGGAATATATAGAGCTATGCAAGACAGCACGAAAAAGTATCACTGAAGACGTAAGGAAATTCAACTGTGAGCTAGTGAGGAAAGCAATTGAAAACAACCAAAGCCTTAAGATAGCAAAAGGACATCTCAGTAAGGGAAGAAAACAGATTATGGCTCTGAGAAAAGAAGATGGTTCTATAACAAGAAATAGAGGCGAAATTTTGACAAGAGTGAAAGATTTCTACTCCAAATTATATGAAAGGGATGATACATGTACTCCAGACATCGTGAAAGGTACCAGAGTTCTTCCAGTCCTCCCAGCAGAAGTTGCTCATGCAATCAAGAACATGAAGCGTGGGAAAGCTCCAGGAGAAGATGGAATTACTGTAGACATCATACAAGAAGCAAGTGGAGAAATTGAAACAGTACTCACCCAAGTTTTCACTCGATGCCTTAATGAAGGGAAGATTCCCGAGGATTGGAACAATACTACAATGATCTTGCTACATAAAAAAGGTGACAGTGAGTATCTCAGGAACTACAGATCTATCGGCCTCCTATCAGTGGTTTATGAAATCTTCACTAAAGTTCTTTCACACCACTTGAAGGTGACACTGGACATGGCTCAACCGAGAGAACAAGCTAGATTCAGGAATGGCTACAGCACAATAGATCATATCCACGTACTGACAGAACTAACTGAAAGAGCGAGAGAATATGAACTTCCATTGTGCATGGCTTTTATCGATTATGAAAAAGCCTTTGATTCGGTGAAACCATCAGCAGTTACCACAGCTCTGAAATCCTGCGGTATTGAAGATGCATACATTAGTATTATTAATAACATCTATGAAAATGCAAGTGCAAAGATTCGGCTGTTTGAAAATACAACACACATAAAAATTGGAAAGGGAGTGAGACAAGGTGACACCATATCTCCGAAGCTCTTTAATGTCACAATTAAAAATGTCTTTCAATCACTGAACTGGGAAAGCAAAGGGATAAAGATTAATGGAGATTATCTAACCCACCTTCGTTTTGCTGATGATGTAGTCATTTTTGCAACTAGCCCATCAGAGCTGCAGAGTATGATCCAGGAACTTGCTGACAAGAGTAAAGAAGTGGGATTAAAAATGAACTTTCAGAAGACAAAAGTGATGTTCAATGCTTTTACAAGAAATGAAGATTTGTCGATTGATGGAGAAAAGCTGGAGATAACAGATACGTATGTTTATCTTGGACAGCAGATATCAAGTGAGGGTCACATTGATGAAGAAATTAATCGGCGTACAAAACTTGCCTGGAGAGCTTTTGGAAGAAACAGCATAATTTTCAAGAGCAATATGCCATTATGTCTTAAAAGAAAAGTGTTTGATCAATGCATCCTTCTAGTGCTTACGTATGGTGCAGAGACGTGGACCTTAACTAAAAGAGGCATACAAAGGCTGCAGACAACTCAAAGAAGCATGGAGAGGTGCATGCTTGGTATAACCAGGAGAGATAAGAAGAGGAACTCGTGGATCCGAAAAATGACGAGAGTGGAAGACATCATGATCAGAGTTAAATCCCTGAAATGACAATGGGCTGGACATACTGCCAGAAGGACAGAACATAGATGGACAGCCGAAATTTTAGATTGGATTCCAAGGGGCAGGAAAAGACCCAGAAAAAGACCACATGGGAGATGGGTGGATGAAATTCGAAAATATGCGGGAGTGACATGGAGGAGACTGGCACAAGACAGACCGTTGTGGAGGAAACTTGGGGAGACCTTCGTCCAGCAGTGGATTGATAATGGTTGACAATGATGATGATGATGATGATGATGATGATGATGATATATATACGGGATGTAAGGTCAGGTGATATATATATATACACACATACACGATCGTATCAGAAAAATATAACCACCGCCGGAATCACAGTGAACCCGTCGAGCCGCGTCACAAAATGCACGTGACAAGGTCGACCACACGAAGATATAAGCGGCCGACCAAGACAGATGAACCATAGTGCGTTACGTGAGCACAGTGGACAGAGGTAATGATCTAACGCACGTTCAAAACGGAATGATGGGCTACCACGCCAAGGGTAGAAACATCTCAGAAACAGCTGACTTCGTGGGCTGTTCGCAAGGTGTTGTAGTAAGAGTACCAAGAATGGACCGCTGGCACACCGAATACCTCCCGTCGTCATAACTGTAAAGCCTCAAAGGCCATCGACCCCAGAGGAGAACTTCGCCTCCGTCGACTGGTAATGGCAATCAACGTACAACCGTGCAGCAATTGACCACGCAAATGAACGCTGGGGTACCCAGGTACGCGTCCACGATAACAGTAGAGCAAACCCTGTTACGCATGAATCTCCGGAGCCAACGCTGCGTCAAGGAGCCCATGTTAACCCAGGTGCATCGCAACGACTCCTGCAGTTCGCATGGGACTTCCGTCATTGGACAGTAGAAGAGTGGAAAAAGGTTGTCTTCTCCGACGAATCGAGGTTTCTGGTACACAGAAGTGACGGCAGGTGGCGGATATGACGTCAGACACACGAGAACCAACACCCGGACATGCTTGTGGATCAAGTACAGGCCGGCGGTGGCAGTGCGCATGTCTGGGGGATGTTTTCCTGGTATGACCTGGGACCGCTGGTACCACTGGATGGGTACCTGAACGCCAATGGCTACCTGTCCATCCTCGCGGATCTCATGCACCCCTTCATGTTGGGCATTTACTCTGGTGGTGATGGTGTCTACCAACAGGAGAATGCGCCATGCCACGTCGCTAAGGGTTGCGTGATTGGTTCCAGGAACACGACAGTGATGTCTCCGTTCTCCCTTGGCCGGCGAAATCGCCCAACCTCAATCCCACACAGCACTTGGTTCGACGTGCCAACCAACAACCGCGTCATCTCCCGGATCTCCGTGCTCTGCTGCAGCCCGAGTGGTCACGTGCGCCTCGGACAACCTTTGCGTCCATGCCACCTCGTCTCACCGCTGTCATCCGGGACAGGAATTGTTATTCCCATTATTAGGTAGGTGGTGATTATATTCTGATACGACTGTGTACATGTACACACACCACACACACGTAAAAAAATGACAGTCATCAGAGTTCTGAGGTGGTAATGAAAGAGCCTATTAAAAACACCAATGTTAATCTTCATTTCAGGATAAAAAACTTTTTTCGATTCATATTAATTAATTAATAAAAAAAAAGCATAAGTTATTTTCGCATTGCGATTCTGGGCCCCCTAAAATGCGAGACCGTAGGCCTGGGGTGTAGTTCGACATATCACCACGGAAACATTTCATACACACATAAAATGTTTCCGTGATAATCAAGGAGCCTTTTAATCGAATATACAGCTGCAAATATGTTGTAAATAGGAGTACCACTTACTTCCTCTAGTGACAAAACTGCTTTTGTGAGAAAACTTTTTAATTCAAAATATTTCTCCCAATAAATGCTACCCATCATAAAAAAAGAAATTTGCAGATCGAACTATTAGAAGCAGAGATGTGTAAAATAAGATGTGCTTTTTAACTCCCTAGCGAAGAAAACTGCATTATTTTGAGCAAGAAATATGCGCAAAATGTTTCCCATCGCAAGTCGCAGCTGTCCGAAAAGGTAGCTTTTTCCGTCCAGTTTTAACGAGTGTAGATACTTCTGCAAACATATCGGAAAAACAAATATGCGTTTACTCCCCTTACGGCCAAATTTTGCGTTAAAAATCAGAAAAGAAATGTTTCTCCATGACCTGTATCCGACCAGTGGCGACGCCAGCAGCTCAGAACTGGGAGGGGGTAAGGCCTAGCCATCATTCGGTTGGGGCACAAATTTTGAAGTGCTTTCTTGGTACAGGGTGTTTAACTAGGTAGTCCCCCCCCCCAAAGAACCAACTATTGCTTTCTTCCCACTTTACATAGAAACACGACGTTCGGTTTATAAGTAACCTTGATCGTTGAGAAATACGCGAGAGTTATTTTCCTGATACGGCGATGACTCATTGTGATGTCACCCCACCAGATGGCTGGGCACGCTAATTCTGTCCGGAGGCAGTCTCCGTGTTTTACTGTGCCGTTGAACGTCTTTCAGGATAGCTGTGTATATTGTTGGGGAGCGGGTGGTTGTAAACGTATATTCTCTTCCACACTTAAGAAAAAAAACAAGGTAGCCCCGATCCCCAAATATGTAAACAAATATTTCGAACTTCCTCATCTCCGCTGTAGCAAGGAATAGCGGTCAGTTGTTTTCGTGAAGCTGAAAAGTTTTTTGATGCAAACATTTCTCAAAAAAGAAAAGAAACACGTGATTTTAGCGAAGCCTTCTGTAAATAGAAAGCCGTGGTCACGTGACCTGAGCTGAGGCCCAAACTGCGACATTCCTTTCTCCACTGACCAAACCAATCCTCAAAGGCGAAGTCATAGTTTGATGTCATAGATATGTTTGTTATTTTTGAGTACATGTTTGCTTTGTCATGTTGCCTAGATGTACGTGGCAAGCATTTTTCGCTTTGAAATGAATACCAGCAATGAGCGGAAGTTCATTTCTTTTCGCGTATTACAGCTGTTTGGTTCCAAGTGTGATCTCACGTGACATCTCGGGTGTACTTCTTCCTCTGTGATTAATGAAAACCACTGTGTGAATTTGGAACTACGTGCATTAATTTACTTAAATCGTCGTGACTTGTGGAAATGTTCTTAAATTTTTTTTCACGAAATCAGGTAAAAGGTACCTACCTTGTTTTCGCTTCAGTCATATGAACCGCAGCTTTCTACTTATATATCGGCTGTATATTAATTACCTGATTAACTTCCATATCCTGAATATTTTTAAGTAGACCATTGCCCGAAGTTCCACATTCACAACGGCGGCTTTAATAAATCTGATGACGTCCAGTGACGTCATACGCGAAACCAGAAAGCTATAGTACATGCTTATCATACACCGTGAGTACATGTAATAAAATAGAATTACCCTAACTGCTTGAATCCGTATTCCCGCAATAAAATACTTGCGCTCACACAACAAATCGAATGCGTACTAGAAAGCAACTAACATTCCCATGACACTTTGCCTCTCCCTTGAGGATTGGTTTGGTCAGTGGAGAAAGCGGTTGAGCAAATTTGTGCCTCCGTTTCCAATACCTGCGCCCAGGTCTTCTCATTGTTAGAGGGCTTTGGTTTTAGTCGCCAACTCTGCATATGTAAACATTGCTTGGATGTGGGCTTGGGGTATGTAGGTCCAAGCTGCTTCCACACGTTGCCACAGTTCATCAGGCGTAGCCGCGGGTGGTGCTTGCCGGGCCACTCGGTTGCCGATCAACGACCAGACGTGTTCGATGGGCGACATATCGGGAGAACAGGCGGGCCACAGCAGCAGTGGCACCTGGTGGGCTGTGAATAATTGTTGCACGATGCGTGCCACGCGCGGCCGCGCATTTTCCTGTTGAAACGTGGCCGCTGGCAGGTCCTGCAGGTAAGGGAAGACTACAGGCTCCAAAACGGAGATGTAGCGGTGGCTGTTGAGTGTACCGGCGATCCGTACCAGAGGGGTGCGGGTGTCATATCCAATTGCGCCCAAACCATAACGCCAGGCGACGGAACGGTATGGCGATGTATAATGCAGGCGTCATACAGTCTCTCGCTGCGGTGCAGCCACACGCGGATCCGACCATCGTGGTGTTGCAGGCAGAAGCGGGATTCGTCGGACAAGACAATGTCGTGCCATTCCGTAGTCCAGGTGCGGCATTCAACGGCCCACTGCCGCCGCACTCGCCGGTGGTATAACGTCAATGGTAATCGGAGTAATGGGCGCCGTGCGACAAGTCCCCGCTCCTGCAGATGACGTCGAACGGTACGTGCTGACACAGGTTGTTGCGCAACACACCCGAATTCCTGCGCTAACATTCGTGATGTGGCGATGCGAGTCGTCAATGCCCGGCGCACAACATGCCGGTCCTCTTGTTCGGTGGCGTGCTGCGGCTGCGGCAATCGCTCACGTCGGTTCGTCCGTCCCTCCTGCACCCACCGAATCCACACTCGCCTCACCGTGGCTTGATGTCCCACAAGGGCGCCGATGTCTCGGTACGATAAACCGCTGTCGCGATAAACCACTATTTGTCCTATGTCGAATTCCGAAACGTG
Source organism: Macrothele yani (assembly GCA_039090855.1). Taxonomy (NCBI): domain Eukaryota; kingdom Metazoa; phylum Arthropoda; class Arachnida; order Araneae; family Macrothelidae; genus Macrothele; species Macrothele yani. Next base: position 87,231,540 of record CM077010.1, read on the forward strand.
CTGGAATGACTGCCGTATTCTGCGACGAGGCACCAGGAAGCTTCCCACGCACATGTCCGGCAGCACAACACACTTCCACACTTCCACTACTTACATCCGCCCTCTGTGCACCCTTCTTATTGTGCTTCTAGGTGGCGTGCCGGGCGCACATGATTTGCATATGTCCTGCAATGCTAATCGTTTGCACGTCCTCTCGCGGGCGACGCATGCTACGAATTTCAGGCCAATCGGATGCTTCCTTCTTGGTGTTGCATTTTGGGTGGCCAGCAGTGTATATATATATATATATATATATATATATATATATATATTCTATAAAGAAGATACCTAAGCAAAAAAATGCAAATATAATTTTGACTCACACCTAGTACAACATAGAAAAGGTTATGTATCTACCTGTGTGAGTAAAAGGAGAAAAGACAAAAAAATAAAATAAAACAACTGAATGTAGAAGGTGTCGAGAATACTGAGCCTTGGCTTTATCAAGGACCAGCAAAAACTCTGCATTTTCTCACTTCCACAAAGACCTAGTTGGAAATGGGTTTCTGCAAGGCCATAGATGCAAGTAACATTCCCACCTAAAATAGTTTAAAACATATATATATAAGTCATGTCCTCCGTAGAGTTGCATGACCTAGCACTAGTTAACAATTTCGCTTGCATCCATTAACCTTCATGGCCCGACCCATGCTCTTCATCTGTTACTATTAAACAGAGAGAAGAAGATTAAAGAGAACTCAAGCCGTGAGAGTGACATAATAATTAGAAATGATTTTCAGCCATAACGAAATTCCAAGTTCGTCTGAGAGAGAATTTAAACCTGAAAATCAATGCAAAGAAATCCAAATTTTACATTGCAATTAAAAAAGGAAATGTTAATTTTTAACGAACAGATTTTTGAAAGAAAACTTGAGTCTAAAACCCCCTACTCTACAACTTATGACAGCACGAAAACGAGAATAAGTTAAAGATAAAAATTAACTAAAGAAAACTTTGTGAAAGTTATATACCTTAAACAGTTAGTTGCAATATGTACAAAGTATTTCAGCAGTGCTTTAAGTGCATAATTAATTAGTTATTAAGAACTTAACTACTTTGAAAAAACAGCGCAGAGACAGCGCATAGAAAAGGAACAAGCTTAGCCATCTTCTGTTCCTAGGTACCCCAAAAGACGCTCAAAGTTACAAAGAAAAGAAAGAGTTAAAACCCGCAAAAATGTTAACAGACAAACCAATGCCTAAAAGCTGAAAAGCTAAAAAACGACAGAGAATAAGCGTCTAGGGAGTGGCGGAAGAGGTCAGCCATGTTCTTCTCTCGTGAGGAGAAAAGTTTTTGTCACATAAGAGGTAAGCTCTCTTCCTTGTTTTTGGGTTCTAGGTTTTATAAGTTCAATGTTTGTACTTATTCTCTGTCGTTTTTTAGCTTTTCAGCTTTTAGGCATTGGTTTGTCTGTTAACATTTTTGCGGGTTTTAACTCTTTCTTTTCTTTGTAACTTTGAGCGTCTTTTGGGGTACCTAGGAACAGAAGATGGCTAAGCTTGTTCCTTTTCTATGCGCTGTCTCTGCGCTGTTTTTTCAAAGTAGTTAAGTTCTTAATAACTAATTAATTATGCACTTAAAGCACTGCTGAAATACTTTGTACATATTGCAACTAACTGTTTAAGGTATATAACTTTCACAAAGTTTTCTTTAGTTAATTTTTATCTTTAACTTATTCTCGTTTTCGTGCTGTCATAAGTTGTAGAGTAGGGGGTTTTAGACTCAAGTTTTCTTTCAAAAATCTGTTCGTTAAAAATTAACATTTCCTTTTTTAATTGCAATGTAAAATTTGGATTTCTTTTGCATTGATTTTCAGGTTTAAATTCTCTCTCAGACGAACTTGGAATTTCGTTATGGCTGAAAATCATTTCTAATTATTATGTCACTCTCACGGCTTGAGTTCTCTTTAATCTTCTTCTCTCTGTTTAATAGTAACAGATGAAGAGCATGGGTCGGGCCATGAAGGTTAATGGATGCAAGCGAAATTGTTAACTAGTGCTAGGTCATGCAACTCTACGGAGGACATGACTTATATATATATGTTTTAAACTATTTTAGGTGGGAATGTTACTTGCATCTATGGCCTTGCAGAAACCCATTTCCAACTAGGTCTTTGTGGAAGTGAGAAAATGCAGAGTTTTTGCTGGTCCTTGATAAAGCCAAGGCTCAGTATTCTCGACACCTTCTACATTCAGTTGTTTTATTTTATTTTTTTGTCTTTTTCTCCTTTTACTCACACAGGTAGATACATAACCTTTTCTATGTTGTACTAGGTGTGAGTCAAAATTATATTTGCATTTTTTGCTTAGTTATCTTCTTTATAGAATGTGAATTCTGAATTTTCAAAACTGCTGCGTTGCGCGTTTTGATTTTCAGGTTTTTGCAACCTTCGTTTTAAATTCTAAAGTTTTTCCTTAGTCTTCAGTTTTGCTCTTAAGTATATATATATATATATATATATATATGTGGGATGTAAGGTCAGGTGATGCGTAACATCACAGCCTCTCCTTGACAAATGTCAACCCCGCCTTCTCGTGGTACATCCTGTTCCCACTAAAGGGGCTCTGACGACCGCCAATAGCGGTATAACTATACCATCGGGATTAGAGGAAATGCTATCCCACACTCACCAACCCGCTTGGCCAGCGTGGTGAGTTATATCCAAACCCCTCCAAAATGACTCCACAACTTAAATCTTGGCCCTCAGTCTCCGGCAGCTGGAATGTACCTGGCCAAGGCAGCGGCCATTGCGACATGAAGGCAGAGGGTGCTAAGAATCCCCGGAGAACCGGACTAGGCTGCCATCTGATGCTGACCTTGGCTACGTATAACGGACGCTCCCTATCTTCTGATTCAAGGCTTCTTGAATTGGAAGAGGAACTACAAAGGATCAAGTGGGACATCGTGGGGCTAAGTGAGGTAAGGAGAAAAGGAGAAGATCTCATTGAACTGAAAAGTGGACATCTCTTCTACTATCGTGGGACAGATACTGGCAGAACTAGTGGTGTTGGATTTATAATAAACAAGAAACTGAAGGATAAAGTTGTAGAAGTTGAAAGTTCCTCTGACAGAGCTGCACGACTCGTTATCCAACTCTCGAGAAGATACCAGGCTCAGATTATTCAAACTTATGCACCCACCACAAGTCATGCTGAAGAAGAAATTGAAGAATTTTATGAGGAAATTCGTGATCTAAATAATAAAGGTAAGCAGCACTTGAAGATAATTATGGGAGATTTCAATGCAAAAATAGGGCAACGGCAACAGAATGAAACTTCAGTAGGTAAATTCGGTCACGGCAACAGAAACCAGCGTGGAAATACTCTCGTAGAGTTTGCAGAGGCAGAAGGGTTTTTCATCTTGAACTCCTTTTTCAAGAAAAAGCCACACAGGAAATGGACATGGAGACATCCAAATGGGACGACAAGTGAAATTGATTTTATTATGTGTAACAAAAAATTCGTCATAGAAGACTGCAGTGTGCTAAACAAGTTCAACACAGGCAGTGACCATAGATTGGTGAGATGTAAGATGCACCTCAACACTAAACTCGAACGTAGCAAGCTCATAAGACAAACAAAATGTATTGACATAACCAACCTTAAAAAACACCATAATACCTTCAAATTGGAACTGAAGAACAGATTCTCTGCTTTAGAAGGCCTAACATCGGAAGAAGTGGATATTTCTGAAGTTAACAGAAAAGTAACCAAAGCTCTTATGGAAACAGCAACAAAATTAGCTGGGTCTAAGAACAAATTGCATGTGAACAAATTATCAGGAAAAACCAAAATGTTGATGCAAAAAGAAGAGAGATGAGGACAACTAAAGAAGATGTGACTTCCAAAGTGGAATATATAGAGTTATGCAAGACAGTACAAAAAAGTATCACTGAAGACGTAAGGAAATTCAACTGTGAACTAGTAAGGAAAGCAATTGAAAACAACTAAAGCCTAAAGATAGCAAAGGGACATCTCAGTAAGGGAAAAAAACAGATTATGGCACTGAGAAAAGAAGATGGTTCTGTAACAAGAAATAGAGGCGAAATTTTGACAAGAGTGAAAGATTTCTACTCCAAATTATATGAAAGGGATGATACATGTACTCCAGGCATCATGAAAGGTACCAGAGTTCTTCCAGTCCTTCCAGCAGAAGTTGCACATGCAATCAAGAACATGAAGCGGGGAAAAGCTCCTGGAGAAGATGGAATTACTGTAGACATCATACAAGAAGCAAGTGGAGAAATCGAAACAGTACTCGCCCAAATTTTCACTCGATGCCTTAATGAAGGGAAAATTCCTGAGGATTGGAACAACGCTACAATGATCTTGCTACATAAAAAAGGTGACATTGAGGATCTCAGGAACTACAGACCTATCAGCCTCCTATCAGTGGTTTATAAAATCTTCACTAAAGTTCTTTCACACCGCTTGAAGGTAACACTGGACATGGCTCAACCGAGAGAACAAGCTGGATTCAGGAGTGGCTACAGCACAATAGATCATATCCACGTACTGAGAGAACTAATTGAAAGAGCGAGGGAATATGAACTTCCATTGTGCATGGCTTTTATCGATTATGAAAAAGCCTTTGATTCGGTGAAACCATCAGCAGTTGCAATGTCTCTGAAATCCTGCGGTATTGAAGATGCATACATTAATATTATTAATAACATCTATGAAAATGCAAGTGCAAAGATTCTGCTATTTGAAAATACAACACACATAAAAATTGGAAAGGGAGTGAGACAAGGTGACACCATATCTCCGAAGCTCTTTAATGCCACATTGGAAAATGTCTTTCAATCACTGAACTGGGAAAACAAAGGCATAAAGATTAATGGAGATTATCTAACCCACCTTCGTTTTGCTGATGACATAGTCATTTTTGCAACTACCCCATCAGAGCTACAGAGCAGGAACTTGCTGACAAGAGTAAAGAAGTGGGATTAAAAATGAACTTTCAGAAGACAAAAGTGATGTTCAATGCTTTTATAAGAAATGAAGATTTATCGATTGATGGAGAAAAGCTGGAGATAACAGACACGTACGTTTATCTTGGACAGCAGATATCAAGTGAGGCTCACATTGGTGAAGAAATTAATCGGCGTACAAAACTTGCCTGGAGAGCTTTTGGAAGAAACAGCATAATTTTCAAGAGCAATATGCCATTATGTCTTAAAAGAAAAGTGTTTGATCAATGCATCCTTCCAGTGCTTACGTATGGTGCAGAGACGTGGACCTTAGCTAAAAGAGACATACAAAGGCTGCAGACAACTCAAAGCAGCATGGAGAGGAGCATGCTTGGTGTAAGCAGGAGAGATAAGAAGATTAGCACGTGGATCCGAAAAATGACAAGAGTGGAAGACATCATGATCAGAGTTAAATCCCTGAAATGGCAATGGGCTGGACATACTGCCAGAAGAACAGACCATCGATGGACAGCCGAAATTTTAGATTGGATTCCAAGGGACAGGAAAAAACCCAGAAGAAGACCACATGGAAGATGGGTGGATGAAATTCGAAAGTATGCGGGAGTGACATGGAGGAGACTGGTACAAGACAGACCGTTGTGGAGGAAACTTGGGGAGACCTTCGTCCAGCAGTGGATTGATAATGGTTGACAATGATGATGATGATGATATATATATATATATATGTGCACTGACTTAGCTTTGCATTGGGAACACCCCCTTTTTACATATTTGGAGCGATACCGAAGTACCACGTGATATCAACGTCACGTGCGACTACTATATATTATGCACACCTATCCTCTGTACGTAATCAGTAAACGTTTGCCAGTAATAGGGAAACGTGGCGACTTAAAGCCAATTTGACCGCACTAGATAGTTGGGACGAAGGGCAGGTGCCAGTATTTCGGAATCAGCCGCACTTGACTGGTCCCGTACTACTGTATCAAGGGTGTATCAGAACTGGATTTACCATACACAGACATCCAACAGGAGGGCTCACATTGGTCAGCCACGCGCTTTGATCCTAGAAGTGAGCATCGGGTGTCATGACTGGTATCTCAGCAACGGCGTGCAACAATCACCCAGCTCACCCACCAGTGTGACAGTGGTGCAGTTCGATCTATTTGCACATGCGCCGTACCTTGATTCGCCTGCGGTTCCCCAGCCGGAGACTAACGAGGGTACCCATGACGATGTCCAGTGATCGCAAAACATGCCTCGCACGGGCCGAGAAACGTCGGCAGTGGACCCTTGAGAGATTAAAAAAGGTCGTCAGGAGTGTTGAGTCCCGTTTTCTAACAGTAAAAAATTCGCAGGGCCGAATTTATAGGGAAGCCAGCGAAGCCCAGGCGCGGTTTCCCGCGATGCTGGAGGGCCCCCAAAAGTAATGATTTATAATTGTAATTTTTTTCTAAGAAAAGAAGTCGTAGAGTGAGGGATAAATTCGCTGTTCTGGGAACATTTGGGGGGATATAATTCCACCCGAAATCGAAGTACGTATTCCAGAAGCATGAATTTATTAGCTTAAATGCAGGCTCACTAAATATTGTGTTAAAAGTAATATTACTTAATGCTACACTACAACCGAACTTTCCAATTGGGTTGTTATTTCTGGCCAATTTTCTTAGAATGTAAATTTAGCTCTAGTTCAGCGATGTATATGACTTCCCATCTTTCCCTTAAAATTCCCTTTCCCCCCATTATGTTTAGTTTAAGAGGTAATCATAAAACTGATATTGTACGAGTAAAATGGTATTGGAAAGCGTGTTTTACGCGGCACAGGAATAGATTTCATCTATGTTCGGACTGTCTGTTCGAGAACTAACTATCAGTGGGATGGAATCTGCGATATGCGACATCAGATCCCACACCGCATGTAACATAAATGTCAGTTAAAGCAATACCATAAACTAACCTTACGCAACATGTTAAAAGTACTGTGGTTCAGTGGACATCTTTAAAAAGTTCCGACTTCTCTTCCTTAACAAAAGGCTTTTAACTTCACCCATTTCCACCCCATCAGGGTATCACTAATGCCTTCAGTATTAAATTTCGTCTTGATATCTATTGGGTTGGTGCAAATGAAATGTCCTGTGCGAACGAGCAGTGGAGACTGGCCCCCACCACAACGGAATGGGACCACCCACAGGTGCTGCGGGTATTAAGTCATAGAGTTACTACAAATAGCTAGCACGTATGTGAAGAACAAGGTTCGGGCATGGTTTGTTTGGACGTAACGTGGCTTGCAAAGGAAACATGCAGACGCCGGATTTGAGAGTCGTCTTCCTGCAGGAATTGCCGCTCGAAACGTTAACAAAGCGTTTGGGAAGAATACAGCCAACGAACGAACCATTCGGTGATGGTTTGTGAAGTTTCGAAGCGGAGATACGGACCTGCAAAACGTAGCACGTGGTCACCAACCTTTCGCTGTTTCTGACGATGTTCTGTTACGCGTGGTTGACGCGGACCCACGAAAAACGTGTCGTGAGATAGCGACAGAGGTCCACCACACGACTGCTCGGCGTCTTGCTGCGCTGGGTAAGGTCAACAAGCTGGGCATGTGGCTGCCGCTGTCGCATGACTTGACAACTGCCAACAAGACTAGGCGTTTGGAAGTCTGCACGTCGCTGCTTGCCAAGAATAAACAGGAACCTCTTCTGCATCGAATCGTTACCTGCGACGAGAAGTGGACTCTTTATGCAATCGGAAACGATCTGAACAATGGTTAAGCAAGGCACAGCCTGATAGACGGCATCCTAAGCCACCCCATACACACAAAGAAGATGATGCTCCTTGTCTGGTGGTCCACAGCCGGGGTAATTCATCGGAGTTTCTTGGCAAGAGGCCAAACCATCACTGCAAAACGTTGTGCTGAATTACACCAGATCCACCGGAAAGTGCTGCAGAAACAACCGGCTTTGGTCAACAGACATGGTGTTCTGCTCCAGGACAACGCTCGCTCTTATGTCGCACAACGAATGATGCTGACACTAAGTGCTTTGGGCTATGAAGCACTGCCTTATCCTGCCTATTTCCCAGACCATAATCTTTTTCATCGCCTGGATCACTTCCTGTCCGAAAAACAGTTCACGACAGACAACGAGGTTCAACGTGCAGTTGATGAATTCTTTGCGTTCCAGCCGCAAAACTTTTTTCGTTCTGAGATCATGGCCTTTCCGGACATATGGCAACTATGTGTCGATGCCAAGGAGGATTATTTTGCCTAGGTAAGTTGTCCTACTTTTCCGTTCTTGCCGTCTACGTGTGCTGGCCCCTTTGCCGGACATTTCATTCGCACCAACCCAATGTAATGGTTTTTGAACTATGGCGGCAACAAAACAACGCACACACATAGAGACACCATAAAAACAGTCAAATCATGTTTGGGGAAGCCCAAAATGGGTATTTCTGTTGAATACCGGAAGGCAGGTTTTGCATTGCAATACTTTTTTCATACTTAGTGGGAGACAGTAAAAATTCGCTGGTTATATTTTAAGGATGCCCGGGAAAGTAAGGTGACCCCAAAACTGATTCTGTGCGCAGGGTCCCAGTAACTCTAAATCCGCAACTGGGGATTCGTGGGAATACTCGAGGTTTGATTAACAGTTAAATTTCAGTTGTCTGTCGAAGGATGTGGTTTTGAAGGTCTGCAGCGAAATCGGATTCTGTGCATAGCATATTGCATGAATTTTGGTTATTGTGGCTCACGATATATCTTGTCTCCCCCATTTTGTGCACAAAATGGTGTTACTGTAAGAAACCGAGTACTTAAATTATTGTACAGGTGATTGTGCGATGCTTATGTATCAGTCTTTGGAACCTTTCAGAAAAAAGCTATTATAGCTATCAAGAGTTAATTTTATATTAAGGAATTTTGTGAAATAATACTATAAAACAGTACATTTCACCTTATCTTAATGATAATTGAAAGTCATTGTCAATTTAAAAAAAGTTTCAAGTTTTAAAGCATTCTGTTGCCTCGCGCTATTAGTTTTACTATGAACATGATTCAGATTTCCGAGTCTTTCTGGCTCAGTGTTAAGATACACGTTATGTTCAACTAACCCAGTTCGATACTCACCGCTCTGAAAGGATTATGTGGTGTAAGGGTTGAAAGATTCAGCATCTTCGATTTTGGAAATTTCTGTATAAATGTGGAAAAACTTTAAGCGGACTTTTCTGAAATAAACGGAATTTCTATCTACGGAAAATATGTGAAAATACGAAAGTTACAAAAAAAAAAAAAAAAAGTGCACTTTTAAAAACTGAAATTCCTCCATTAGAAGACGGACACCTACGGCACTTTGCTGCAAGTTATTTTTTGAAATTTTCCATGAATTTACACCATTTATTTTTTACAGTTCTGATGGCCGGGTTCGCATATGGCGTAAACAGCATGAAGCCCTATCGCCTGGTTTCACAGTGGGGTTGAACAGGCTGGTGGAAGTGGTTTTCTGGTCTGGGGGTATTTTTCCTGGCAAGCCCTAGGACCGTTGATTTATCACCCCACAAACACTGAATAGTGGATGTTACATGGACCTGTTAGCCGACAATCTCCATTCATATCTGCAGGAAGTTTGATAGGACCACAGTGCTATCTTTCAATAGGAGAACGCACCGCGTCATCGTGCTCGTATAACTACTGCGCGGTTGGAGGAACACGACAACGCATTTGTCACATTGCCTTGGTCCCGAAAATCCCCTGGCTGTAACCGAATCGAACACTTGTGGGATATGCTAGAAAGGGATGCGAAAACTGTCGATCCTCCTCCACGGAATGCGCGTGAACTGACGGAACTGCTGCAGCGGACATGGGTGAAGTTATGCATGCAGGACGTTCGACACGTCCTAGAATCTGTTCATAGGCGTCTGCGAGGTGTGGTTGCACAGAAATATATAGACCAACGCGTTATTGGGTAGGTGTTCCTAATGCAAAGCTAACTCAGTATACACTGAAGAGCAATTGAATTAGAGACAGCTGGCGTTATGCAAATGTGGCGCTGTGGGCATCCCTGTAAACGGAAACGACATGACGTATGCAGCGATCCGACAATATAAGGAGTGATGCGACGGGAATCAGTAAGAGTCGGACGCAGTATGGGTAAGATGGGTCACTCCATCTCGGAAGTCGTGCAGGCTCTGGGATTTTCACGAGCCACTGTGTCACGGGTGCACCGTGAGTACATCGAATCCGGTAAAACCATCCCTGCAAGGGCCAACTGTCGTGGACAACAGCGTGTGGATGAGCGGGGTCATCGTCGGCTAGCTCCCATTGTAACAGTGGATAGACTGGCCACAGTGCAAGAAATCACTCGGCAATTTAACGCTGGTGCACAAAAACGTGTAAGCAGCCACACCATCCAGAACCATCTCCTCGCTATGGGGTACAGAAGCCATCGTCCCACGAGGGTACCGCTGCTGACCGCACAGCACAGGGTGCAAAGATTAGCATGGGCGCGGGAACATCGCCACTGGACCCTAGACATGGACATGTGGAAAAATGTTGCCTGGACTGATGAGTCGAGATTCACGTTGGTACATGCGGATGGCAAGATACGAGTACGGCGCAAACCACATGAAGCGATGGATCCTTCTTGCCAGCAGGGTACTCTTAAAGCTGGTGGGAGTGGCATTCTCGTCTTGGGACTGTTTACGTGGACTGAAATGGGACCCCTGGTACGTGTGACATCGTCCCTCACAGGTCAACGTTACCGGGATATCCTGGACGACCATTTGCTCCCGTTTGCGCGTCTTCAACATCCCACTGGGGATCTCATTCTGCAACAAGACAATGCACCGTGCCATAGCTCCCGAATTGTATCCGAATGGTTGGATGAATACTCCAGCGACGTGACCTCGCTTCCTTGGCCAGGCTAGGTCACCTGACCTCAATCTCATTGAGCACATCTGGGATGCCGTCGAGAGTGATGTTCGAGGCTCTGACCCCCCTCCATCAAATCTTCGTGAACTGTGGGAGCTTGTTCAGGGGTCGTGGATCCGTGTAGCTTCCCAACGCTTCCGGTGTCTTGTCGAGTCCATGCTGAGACGAATCGCTGCCGTCATCTGGACGAAAGGTGGTGCTACACGTTACTAGACAGGTATCTCTAATTCAATTGCTCTTCAGTGTATATAAACAATGGCCGGAAATAAAAGTATACCGAAAGGTGGCAGCTCTATACACAGTTGTTATTCCGGGGAGCGCCGCGTGAGGAAGCTGCAGTGTGGCCTTGGTTCGTGAAGAGAGCGGTTGTATTGCACGGTTATACGTAATGGCTCTTAAGTATTCGTGAAAAGGCTTTCATTGTGGATAATTATTGTCGCTCATACGGAATCGGCCATTCCGGGGGAAATGTGAATTATTTTTTTAAACTTTTTAAAGATCCACAAAACCCCACAACGAAGTGAACAGTGTGATTGTCGGAGAAAAAAATTTAAGCTGACAGGATCTGTTCTGTGTCAACGAAAAAATAGCTGTAGACGAAAACGGACGTCCAGAAAATGAGCAAGCCTGGGAATTGTACTTGATAAGATTTTGTGATCACCAAAGAAAAGTCAGCGGCGTATTGCTAAAGAACTTGGTATGAAAAGAACGTCTGTGCAGACACTTGTTCATGAATTAGAAGCATTTTCATGTCGTATGCAGGTGTGGCATAAGTTACGCGACCCCGATAAGTTACAGAGGCATTTATTCTGTGCTCACATGTTGGTAAATGTGTATGAAGAGGAACATTTTCTGTCCAATATTTGGTTTGCTCATGAATGTCACGTCACCTTGGACGTTTATGTGAACAAACAAACGACCAGATTTATCGGGTTTGAACGGCCGACTGAGGTTCTTGAACGTCCTCTACACTCTGAAAAGGTTATTGTGTGGAGTGCCATTTCTGGCCATGGCATCATTGGACCCTATTTTTTGGAAGATGTGAATGGTAGACGTGTTACTGTCAATTAGGAAAGGTACAAAGAACTGGTTGTCTCACACTTTGTGTCATATTAGAGACTATTCTGTCGGGCTAGAAATCTGTGTTTCAGAAAGCAATGGTTTCAGCAGGATGGTGCAATAGCACACACCGCTGGGACGCATTGCAGCTTCTTCGACAACACGTTATAAAGATCTTACCATACGTGTAAAAGATACCGCATCATCTCAAGGGGAACAGAGGAACAAACTATCCACATCCTTCGAATTCTCCCGATCTCGAATCACCGAATGCTTATTTGTGGGGCATACTGAAAGAACGCGTGCACCACGATCCAATGCCTCGTGATATTGCAGAGTTGAAAACCGACACCAGACGTGTGTTACATTTAGTTTCACAAGACACAATTGCGGCAATGTTTGGAAACCTCTAGTGTCGGCAAGGTAGTTAGAATGAGAGAGGTAGGTCAAAGATTGTAAACAAACCGCGGGTGGTCTCCTCTCGCGGAGGGCTTGTGACGTAGCTGATCCCCAGCAGTCTTCGGGCGTGGTGGTAATAAATGGTGAAATGCGTGATTCTTAGTTCAAATTAAAAGGTTTTAAGAACACATATGCGGAATTTATACAATATGAATTACAGAATTAAAACAAAACTTACCGGTTATTAAAACTTGGAACTTTCCCTCCATTGTTTCCTTTTTTTTTTAACTCTCTGGAATTCAATGCATGTGCTTGGTTTTTTCTCTTCCTTGAGTTTTGTTGGTTGACTTCGTTAATATATTTAATACGAAAAATGTTCTTGTTCTCGCATAGGTTTTAATGACACTCACATCAACTTCTGGAAAGTTTAATTTCAATTTCGATTGAAGTTTGTTTATAGCCCCTTGGGATTTACATATGCCTGGTCCATGTAATTCTGAAAAAACTGATTCAAACTGTTTGACAGTTTCTATCCAAATGTTGTTTGGCATCATTAGCCCACCTCGTGATAAAGTCTCAATCCGGCCTTTATTTTGGTTCCCCGTTAAGTAGGAAAACGTTCCCAATTTTTATCCTTGTGACGAAATGCTAAATATCCAGCAAAATAGCGTATGGCTTCTTCCTCTTCAGGATTAGCAAAATTGCAAGTATTAATTGACACATACATTGTCCATCTCACAAGCATTCGAATTTTCTTCCTCGTCATGTGTTTCCATTAAATTAAAAAGTAAATTGGCGCTCATTATTTTGTCTTCGTCGTTTTTAACGTTACCATTTGCCGGCAGCGGAAGCTTTGATCCAAACAACAGCATTTTCATTCTGTGCTTGAAATCAGTTGGTAACAACGGATGATTATAAAAATTTCCTAAACCCCGAATTTGGGAGAAGAGGTTTTCTAATGCATCCTGGTTGAGCCGACTAGTCATGATGCTTTTTATTCCATACTCGGCAACATCTTGATGCAAACCTCTTAAACTAGAGATAGATACAAGTAATCCGTTTTGAAAGGGAATCATCTTTAATTTATTGCCAACTCGCAATTCTGTGATGGCCCTCTCCATTCTGTTCAATACTTTATCTTGTGCTTCCATATCATTTCCATGGGCAGAAAGAATATTATTATTGGAATCAATTAGAACCCTTGAGTTAAAAACGTCAAAAAAACTCGTTAACTGTTTAAAAAAATCACTCATAATTTTTTCTTCCGGCAAAAGTGTTTTCAGTGCACAGGCTGTATGGTGTGAAAATAATTGCACTGCATAACATGCTCGCTGCCTCTAACTTCAATATGTTTTGTTTTTAATTTTGGACAAAGCCTCATTTCATTTCCGTCTGCTTTTAGTATTCGATTTCTCCCTTTTGCATTATTTTTCCACCTAGTTTTAAGCCACTGTCTAAAAAGTGATTTCTTATTAATTTGATCATATGAGGTATATCCGCAAATGCCCACACTTTTCTTTGTTCATCAACTGGATTATTAAAAAAGGATTTAGTAGGGTTAATGCCCAGTTGTTTCCACAGACTTTGATTTGTGGCCCCTAAATCTGAAACGATAGCAACAACTTTGAAATCAAAATTTTCTAATTCTGTAATGACATAAAGAGCACAGGTTTTGTCATTCTTTCGTCAAAATCGTAATAAATTGGTTTCTTCCAATTATGTGTTAATCCTCTAGCTAAAATTACTTGAGAGTTTTTAAAAGGGCCTAAAATGCAATCAGTGGCATGATCATAAACAACATCACTCTTTATGTTCATCTCATCGAAAGACAAAACTGTAATTTTTTTCCATTGCTGTTAAATTTTTACCTTGCATATCCATCATTCGAATTACTTGAGACAGTATTCCAGGGGAACAGTGGAAACCTCGAATCCAAAGTTTAAGGGTGCTTATGCTTGGTAGTGGAATCTTCAGTTGCTCCCTTATGTGTGCATATGCCTTACTCGAAATTGCTCGCAACACTAACGCTTTTGCAACATCTGCATCTTGCCAGGGTGTCTTCATGTTGTCATTTAAGAGTCGTGCAATTTGCCCGGGTGTAAAACATTTCGACAATAAACGCACAGTTTCCTTATGTGCTAGTTCTTCCTTTTCCTTTTCCAGCATTTCACATTTTGCAGTTAGAATGCCAAAATCTTTTCGCAGTTCTTCATTTTCTCTTCTTAAATCTTCAATTCTACTTTCAAGAACCTTATTTTTCATTTCAGAACCATGCGATCAGGGCCCGACTTACACGGAATTGGGCCCTAGGCACAACCCAAAACGAGGCCCCATCCACTCGACATTTACTTTACGGAGTCGAGTAGGTAGTGTGACCATTTTGGGCGACTGTATTACAATCCAGCGTAATAATTTAATAAACACAATACATTTATAAGACTGACATTAAATTACGGTAGTACATGGTAAAAATATTGTTTTCTCCTAGATTTTTATGCTGTCCTACTGATTTGCATCTGAAAAGACTTGAACCTTCATCGATGAAACAGTTGTGTATGACAAAGCCATATGACGGGTAAAATTCAATTGGACATTGGATTTTTTGCCAGGTGTATCTAAACTATACTATTACCATATTAACCAGGGGTGTATTTAAGAGAGAAGTTTGGGGGTATTCAAACCCTGCCCGAATTAAGTCCAAAGATTTTTCAAATATAACTTTTGGGAGCTAAAATGTCAAAATGTTTAAAAATTACTTCAGAACATGCAGTATTTGAAATTGAAGTATATAGTTGATCTTAGTAAGCCATAATTACAAACATACACATACTGCTGGTTTTTATTACACAACACGACAATTTTTTGTTTAATCTCACACAAAAACCCTCCCCAAATTATCTGGAAAATGTTACTGATATTAACTAGAAATAACACATATTATATTGCCAGTACTTGCTTGTGTTTTGCCAGCGATTTATATATACACAGACGGAAAAAAAATCCCAACACCACGAAAAAATAGTTATAGAGGAATGAAATGGCGGCAATACATTTGTATAGGTAACATATTTAATCGATTAAGGTTTCAAGATCACAGCTTATTGTAAGCGCGAGAAGAGCCATTTTAAATGTGAAATGCTGGTACATTAATAACCGGTGTAACCACCAGAATGTTGAATGCAAGCACGCAAACGTTCATGCATTGTGTCGTACAGGTGCTGGATGTCAGTTTGTGGGATGGTGTTCCATGCCTGTTGCACTTGGTCGGTCAATACAGGGACGGTTAATGCTGGTTGGGGGTGACGCTGGAGTTGTCGTCCAATGATGTCCCACACGTGCTCGATTGGTGAAAGATATGGTGATCTAGCAGGCCACGGTAACATGTCGACACTCTGTAGAGCATGTTGGGTTACAACAGCGGCATGCGGGCGAGCGTTATCCAGTTGAAAAACACCCCCTGTAATGCTGTTCATGAATGGCAGCACAACAGGTTGAATCACCAGACCGACGTACAACTGTGCCGTCAGGGTGCGTGGGATAACCACGAGAGTGCTCCTGCTGTCATAGGAAATTGCTCCCCAGACCATAACTCCAGGTGTAGGTCCAGTGTGTCTCGGCCGCAGACAGGTTGGTTGCAGGCGCTCACCTGGCCTCCTTTTAACCAACACACAGCCATCACTGGCACCTAGGCAGAACCAGCTTTCATCAAAAAACACAACAGATCTCCACTCTGTCCTCCAATGAGCTCTAGCTTGACACCACTGACGTCGCAAACGGCAGTGGTTTGAAGTAATTGAAGTAAATGGAATCCACGCTACAGGGCGTCTGGCTCGGAGCTGTCCTTCAAGTAACCGATTTGTAACAGTTCGTTGTGTCACTGTGGTGGCAACTGCAGCTCGAATTGCTGCCGCAGACGCGGTACGATGCGCCACGGCCATACGCCGTACACGGTGGTCTTCCCTCTCAGTAGTGCCACGTGGCCGGCCGGAACCCGGTCTTCTTGAGGCAGTACCTTCCCTTGACCACCGCTTCCAACAATCATGCACAGTGGCAATATTCCGGCCAAGTCGTTCTGCAATATCGCGGGAAGAAAATCCACCTTCTCGTAGCCCTATTACACGACCTCGTTCAAACTCCGTGAGCTGTTGATAATGGCTTCTTCGCCTTCTTAAAGGCATTCTTGACTAACATCAACACCCTACGTCGAATCTCAACGATAACTAACGCTCACGAACGTTACAGCGCGTATTTACAGCAAACCTGCTTTGCATGTTCCGAGGGGCGCTACTAGCGCCACACGTATGCGCCGAGCGCGAAATTTGCATAGACGTCATCTTACAGATGTTCTCTCACCGCCTACCAACTGTCGTTTATCTAACACAACCCCTTCTTGGTTTTGGGATTTCTTTTTCCGTCAGTGTAGTTACTCCACATCACATCTTCCCACGTATAAATATTTTGAAAAAGGGAAAGTTTTTTTTCTTAACCAAGATTTTGGGGCCCTTTCAATTTGAGGGCCCTAGGCATGTGCCTTGCGTGCCTAGGCGTAAATCAGGCCCTGCATGCGATGCTTCTTTCAATTTCTTTAATTCGGAATGTAAATCTTGATTTTCTTTAATACAAGTGATGATTTTCTATATTGGGATCATTTGCAAAGGACACAATACTTAAATTTTGAAAGTTGTCCAGAACTGGATCCGAATTCTCTGAAGTATTGGCGTCATTATTAAAGTTTATTAAGTTATTGATTTCCTTTTTCTGCGTGCGCCGATGATGTCTATTATTTCTTCCAGAGTCACCCGATGCATTGTGATTAATCATAGGTAGTAACAATGTTGGTACGGCATCTGGTTTCAAACGTTTTTTTGAAGGTAGGTCTAATAATTCCGCTTGTAAGTCACGCAAATAAGATGCTTCGTCAAAATGCGCAGAACAAACACGTGCATTCTCGACAGGGAAAAAATCTTGTCTTCGACATCTCAAAGTCCACAGTTTGTTTACGCAATTCAGCATTTTGCGGAAAACGGTGAAACGAAATTCCTTTACTGGACTTTCCGGTTTTGCATAAAGCGACAGCCCCAAAACCATTTTCAGCAGTTGTTGATTAAACAAAGAAATATAACTTCCTTGATCTGAAACGAATTCAAGATACCAAATGGATGTCTGCACTGGGGAGCGAGAGCGTTAGACGGCTCCACGAGGGCTCCACTGACGTCACTGATTCCTGGAACTCTAAGCTGGAGTGGGTTGGGCGAACTCATTGACCTACCTTCTCTCATTCTAACTACCATGTAGTGTCGGTATGAAAAATGTCTGGAGTTGAATGGCTAACACCTGTAACATGTCATCTGAATCTTTTACACGTATATGGTAAGATCTTTGTTACGTACTATTCTGAAATTAATCACCTAAACTATCACGTGATGCAAAGAAACGTGCTAATTAACATGCTAATTAGCTCTACGAATTGTTCCATATAAAGGATATGTTATTTTATGCGCATAGCACATGAAAAAATCCCTAAATTTTAAATATCGTCCAAGTAGGATGATTGATAGCGAAGATATTTGCAAACAAAGTTAGAGGGCCACCCATATATCTACATCTGGAAAACACACCTGGAATGCTTTCTTCCCTGCAAGAAGAGCGATAATGCTGGAAAGTCTGCATCTTGCCTGAACCTCCGACAAATTGAATACAAAGTATACAGATGAGCACAAGGCCCTGACCGAGATCTGTACAATAACTTGGGCACAGCCCATCCAGGGATGGGGCTCATTTACTCGTGTCGTTTTCTTTATAACAACTTCATTTATTCGTGCTCATGACTTGAATTAGTGTTAGAATAAACAGTATGTATTTTTCTAGCAATGGTAAACCCAAATTTGTGCCAGCTGAAATTTGGTTTGAATATTCTTGTTTCCGATCATTACATTTTCTCTAGGAACTGAGTATTCGCGTGTCATTGAAAGGTTGTTTCATAATATAAAATTAAAGCAGAACCACGAAATCCGATTTTTTAGCACGTCTTTTGTAAAAAAGATCATGCTTATGTTACTGGTTTGTCCGTCCGTCCGTCCGTCTGTGGATACCATGTCTCTGCACATATTAGTCCGATTAAAAAATTCTTTTTGCATTGGGAAGCTTGAAATCTGCGAATGATGACCCTTTATTTCGTTTTTTATGATGCACAATTTCGCCGCTAGAGGGCGTAAATGCAGATGATATCGAATTCAAAATATATTTTATTCCATATTTATTTACTTCTAAACATCCGATTGAAAAAATCTTTAACCTTTCGATTCCATTTACATCAAAGGTTACTTTAGGTACAGTCACTTTCTCAAGTTACGCACAGATTTTCCGCTAGGTGACGTAAAAGTAAGCTGCGTTTCCCCCGATATCTCTGCTTCTAAAACTCAGATTTGAAAAATTCTTTCTGCTGCCATTACAGCTCTTGATGGGAAATCTTTTTCATATAACTTCTAATTTTTGTTTAAAAATGGTTTGGCCACCAGGGGGCGTAAGTGTTAATTTCTGCTTCTGATGTATTTGCAGCAAAATCCGAGCTTCTAAAATCTCGACTGAAAAAAATCGTTCGTGGACCGATACCATTCACGTCAGTAAACTTCTCGGAATTTTTTCTTCTTAAAATAATGCATGGTATCTCCACCAGGAGAGTAGATGTATGTCTTATTTTTGTCAATATCTCTACTTCTAAGAGTCCGATTTGCAAAATTCCTTCTTTGTTGGATAGTGTTCCCGGTGCAAAATGTTTTTCATATAATTTCAAAATTTTCAAATAATTCATAGACTTTCCGCTGGGTGGCGGCGATGGTAAATTGCGTTTCCCCCGATATCTCTGCTTCTGGCACTCCGATTTGAAAAATTCTCCCTATATAGCATACACCTCCTGATTGGATATGTTTTGCATATAATTTCTAACGTTTGGTAAAGAACGGTTTGGACACCAGGGGGCGTAAGTGTTAATTTATGGTTCTGATGTATTTGCAGCAAAATCTGAGCTGAAAACTCGATTGAAAAAATTCTTTCGTTGACGGATACCGCTCACATCGGAGAACCCTTTAAGAATGCATTCTTCGTAAAAGAATGCATAGTTTTTCCGCCAGAAGTCTTAGACGTATGTCATGTATTTGTAGATATCTTTACTTCTGAGTGTCCGATTTGAAAAATCTTTCTTTGTTAGAGAGCTTTTCGCAGCGAAAAGTTTCGCATCTAATTTCAATTTTTTTTAACGCTAAAGTCTGCTACCAGAGTGCGTAAGTTCACATTTCCGTTTACAGCGATATCTGCGGGACTAAAAACCCGATTGAAAAGCTTTCTTCGGCCAGATACTACTAACTATGCAAACTCTTGTGTGCGTATTTTCTTCCCAAAATAATGTACAATCTCGCCGCTTGGGGTCACAAATGTTTGCTCTGTTATTTTCAATATCTCTGCTTCTACGCGTGCACTATTAAAAATTCTTTCTACACCGGATTCCATTTACTTTGTAGAACACTTTAGGCTAGTGAGGAATTTTGCAGTTCACAGTTCTGTCGGTAGGTGGTGCTTGTGTACTTCTGTTTGCAGCTGTATCTTCGCTTCTAAACACCCTATTGAGAAATTACTTTTTATACAATATGCCATTCATGATAACAGAGATGTGGAACATTATCCTCTTTAAATAATGCACATATTTCCCGCTAGGTAGTGTAAGGGGCAATACTTATTTTTTTTTTCGCTATCTCTGCTTGCGGAAGACGTATTTGAAAAGTTCTTTTTCTTTAGCATAGCTTTTTCCATGAAGAATATTTTAAGCCTGTTTCAACTTTCCCATTATGCATAATTCTTTCGCTAGAAGGTGTAGAGTTATATAATGTTTTCTACTATATCTGTTCTTTTAACTGTTCGATTTGAAAATCTTGTTGTCTCCGATATCCTTCTGCTATGAATTATTTTTGTGCGCCATTTGTTAATTTTTGTAACATACGTTTTAGCTAAGGTGAAAATCCTCCAAACACGTGGCGCCAGTAAATAAACAAACACATCGCTCTCTCCACGTTCCAGAAACACATAGCAACCGAAAAATTGTTTTCAGCCGCCGCCGTGGAAATGAACAACGGATCTCTCGATATCCAGCCGAGCGCGCCAGCCTTCCACGGCGGCGGCTGAAAACAATTTTTCGGTTGCTATGTGTTTCTGGAACGTGGAGAGAGCGATGTGTTTGTTTATTTACGTTTTAGCCGCTGTTGAAAGTAATGTAGCTGTTTCTATTCTGGGGGTTATCGATTGTAAAAGCTCGGTTGATTTTTTCTAACTGGTTGCATTGACTTTGAATAACTTTGAAAAATTTAATTCGCGCCAGAAGGGATTCAAAAGATATGCTCATTACAACCGAAAATTCGGTGTCGTCTTCCTTTTTATTTCAAATATTAAATGTGCAACTTAATTCTCGGCCACAGGCACGACACGTTGACAGCAAATTATAGCAAATCGAATACGTACCTAATCAGGGAAATAATCCCCGTCGTGTTGGATACATTTGAGCCATTGGTCAGGGAGCTGCCGAATGCCACTGCGGAAAAAAGAGGGTTGTTTCGGGTTGATAAAGTCATCAATACTTGTGTGGACCTCCTCGACAGAAGTGAAGTGCATATTACTCAGGTGATGATGCACGGAGCGAAAGAGGTGATAATCCGACGGGGCGAAGTCTGGAGAATACACCGGGTGGGGCAAAAACTCCCATCCCAGGTCAGTGATCGTGTTTAAAGTCGTTTTCGCGGTGTGAGGACACGCGTTATTCTGAAGCAACAGGACCGACCTTCTGCCCTTGCCGGTGTATGGCCTTTTCGTCTCCATTGCGTCACTCACACGAATGAGTTGCTGACAATAACGCTCAGCATTGACCGTTTCACCAGGTTTGAGCAACTCATAGTGTACGACACCGCGCTGATCCCAGCATATGCACAGCAACAACTTCCTGTCATGGATATTCGGTTTGGCGGTACTGGTGGTAGGCTGACCTGGATAAACCCACGATTTGCGTCGCTTTTGATTATCGTAGAGGATCCAGTTCTCATCACAGGTCAAAATCTTGTGGAAGAAATCCTTCTTGAATCTAGAGAGCAAGGACACAGACACATCGTAGCGCCAAGACTTGTTCGCAGCTGTGAGTTGATAGACACCCAACGGCCCTCCTTGTGAATCCGTCCAAGCTTGTGCAGGTGCTTTTTTTTTTTTTAAGATTGAAGATTTAACGACCACCGTGAGCAACTCAATGGGTTATAAGCAGTCGCCCGTCCCTAATTTAGAGCCACTGGGGAAGGGAGAGAGCCAGTGCTGTAAGACAAACACAACATCCATGCCTCACCGGGATTCGAACCCGGACCTCTTCTGGACGAATGATCAGAGGCCATCGCTTAGACCACTGCGCCACCGGGGTGGCTCAGGCGCTTTGCAATGGCTTGACGTGTTACTCCGAGTTCCTGGGCGAACTCTGACTGTGTGCGACAGGGATCTGCGTCCAACAGTTGTTCCAGTTCTTCATCGTCAACTTTCTGTGGCTGTCCCGGACGTTCTGCATCACGGAGATCGAAATTTCCCTGCTTAAACCGCTGGAACTACTTCTTACACCGCTGGAACTACTTCTTACACGTACTGTAGGACACAGCAGCCACACCCAAAGCAGCACAGATCATTTGCTGGGCTTCCGCCGCACTTTTTTTCAGCTGAAACGCGAACAGGAGGCAGTGCCTCAAATGTTGCTTCTCGAACGACATTGCTTTCACCGTCAACTTTCGTCCCTTCTGTCACTACAGCTCTGAGCGGTTACGATTGCATGGAAAGCTGTTGGATGACGCTGCAATCAGCCATTATCGCATACAGCTATTTGCATTTGCCGACGTTCTATGATCGCTTGCACTTAGGGGCCGAGAATTAAGTTGCACACCTAATATTTGCATGGCACAAATACAGAAAACGAGGATCTAAATATCAAATATAACTGGAAATACGTATAAAACTGTATGCTGCTTGTCACTGGTCATGTATTACGAAAACAAGCTGAAAAAGTCCATGCCCTGTTCTGATTTATATATACCATGGAATATACAAGGACTGGCGCTGATGTTAACCAACTAAATGGATAGCAGACAGGGGCGGCTCCTGCTGGGGGCTGCGGGGCTGCAGCCCCAGATATTACGAAGCACATGTTATAATTTTTTCTCTCCTTCCTGCCGTTCATAGTTCCCTGACGGCCTAACCTTACTTAGTTTCCGTGTACATTGTACAACTGCAATATACGCAATGCGCGAGACTGCAAAATTCGCAGGTCTTTATCTAAAGAGCGTGGCGAGGGGCTGAAATTCCCGTATGTAACATCTGTGTGTTTAAACTTACAAGGTGGGGATACAACTTCACCGGGACTGGTATCTCTGCAGCCCTCGCTTCGAAATATCTTTTCATTGGCTGCCGTTAAAACAAACTTCGTGGCTCGTGATGTCGATCGCCTAGGGGTGGGGATAACTTGTGCAGGGATCAGAAAATCTAATGAAGGGAAGCTTCCCTCTCTGAACCCCCACTGCAATTCCCGTTCCCCAAAAGTTTTGGAAGACTGAACGGTGTGTGTGTGTGTGTGGGGGGGGAGTCACTCGAATGCATTTCTTGTTTTTCATCGGAGACTGCAGTTCCTGCAGCCCTTAGTACTAAATCCGTTTTCACTTGCTGCCGTAAAAACAGTCCTCGTGGTGACGATCGCCTAGGTGTAAGCTGGACGGGTAGGGCGCATAGGGCGAGGGTGGTGAATAGAGAAATTTCCCGCTCAGAACCCGTTCTGCGCTTCGCCTTAAGCTTTAGGAACATGAAAGAGAAGGGAAGGGGGTCACTCCAATATATTCCTTTCCGTGTTTCTCCGGAGAAGAAATGTTGATTATTTGACATTCGCATTAGCGGTCAGTTTGCTTTTGCTGTTCGAGAGTTCAGTTCGAAACTTTATTGTCCCTTGCGTGTCATCAAAATTCTGTAGTTAGTATGGCGCAAACTGTGGAATATCTGAAGCGGATTCAGTTCAGCAATTTGACATTTCAAGAAAAATTAGGCTTGAAAAACTTTGGTAGACCGATGCCTGATTTGAAAATAACGCAGATAGCACATAGCCGAAATATAAGTTATCAGCGTAATTTTAACACTAAGATGTACATGGGAAATGACTGGATTTGTGGATGCGAAGTCTCAAACTCCCTGTTTTGCTTTCGATGTCTGTTGTATGGTGGGGACTCTGTGTGAACCAAAACAGGTGTGAACGACTTAAAAAAACTCCGTGAAAAAATGAAAAAGCATGACAATTCTACGAAGCACATAGAAAGTTCAGTGGATTTCGCGATGTTGGGGAGTGTCAATATTGCTTCGCAAATGGATAGTGCGTACAAATTGAGCACTGAACGCCACAATAAGGAAGTCGAGAAAAACAGGTCAGTGTTTTAAAAAATTATTGATTGCATCAAATTTTGTGGAAATCACGAGCTTGCACTAAGGGGGCATGATGAAACATCGGAATCCTCTAATTCCGGAATATTTCGAGGTTTACTCGATTTTGCTAGTCAGTTAGACCCAACAGTCAGGGAACATTTGGAGAATTCAACAGTCTTCAAGGGCACATCAAAAACAATCCAAAATGAGCTCTTGGATTGTATGTTAGAAATTTCACACCAACAAATAAAACAGGAAATTGATTCTGCACAGTTTTTGTCCATTATGGGAGATGAAACCACAGATGCATCGGAAATAACACAAATAGCAATTGTATTCCGATATGAGTTAGAAGGTTGCGCTGTCGAGCGTTTCTGGGGCTTTTATAATCCTTCTAGGCAGGATGCTGCTTCCATTTCAGGATGTCTTCTAAAAGTGTTGGAAGAAATAATTTCCAATGAATCTCAGAAATTAATAGCACAGAGATGGTGCAGCTGTGATGAGCGGTGCAACTTCAGGTGTCCAGGCCAGGGTGAGACAGATATATCCTAATGCTTTTTATATTCATTGCTATGCTCATCAGCTAAATTTAGTGATGGAGAAAGCCGCATCACAAAACACTAAAGCCAGGATTTTTTTTTCAAACTTATCTGGAATACCTACATTTTTTTCTCGTTCACCACAAAGATTAGCAGCTCTTAACACCGTAGTTGGAAAGAAAATTTCATACTCGGTGACGACCCGTTGGAATTTTAATATTCGTACTGTGAATTCTGTTTTCGAACAACAAGTCAATCTATTGGAATGTTTTCGATCACTCAAGGAAGGTAGTACATCTCCAGCAGTTACAATAGATGCTGCAAGTGGGCTTGAACGGCTATTGAAAGATCCGGAATTTAAATTCTGGTTGACATTTTTTCATAATCTTATGCCTCACGTAGACATATTATACCACCAATTGCAGAATCGTCAAACGGATGCAGTGAAGACAAAACATTGTGTTTCAGCTTTCATTAACGCTGTGCAGAATATAAGGGCTCATATGCCGACTGACAATACAGACTGTTCTGAGGACGAAACTCCGGATCAGCCTCCCTCTCCAAAAAAGAGATAGGTCGAGCAGAACAACAATATTAGAATAGTTGCCGCAAAAGAAGTATGTGATCTAATTACCACTCAAGCCACTGAACGGTTTCATTTCACAGATCATCTTGAAGCTGCCAAACTTTTTTACCTGAAAATTTTGCCAGTTACGCTAAGCAGTTTCCAAACCATGAAATGGACATTGCAGTAAAACGTTTTGGAGTGCTAGAAAAGGAAAAGCTGTATTCGGAGCTCAGCGTGTTGTATAACCGAAGCGATTTCCACAATATTACAAGTGCGACTCAGCTGTTACAGTTCATGCTGAAAAATAATATGGAAGCATCCTTTTCGGAAACTGTGAAACTTCTTCGCATCTTAGTTACTATCCCAATGACCACATCAGAGCCAGAACGTTGTTTCTCATCCCTCAAGAGAATCGAGACTTTTTTAAGGAACAGTATGGGACAAGATCGACTGACAGCACTTGCAATGTTGTCAATAGAAAAAAACATTATTGCTAGCACCAAGAAATTCAACGAACAAGTTATTGATATGTTTGCTACTCGTCGAGATCGGCGCATGGAATTTATTTACAAGTGACAGGTATGTATGTTATCACTGCTAAAAAAATTTTGCACGCTTTGCTAAAAACTGCTAACATTTTTATTTTGTGTGTATTTTTTGATCCTATGTGGTGCCCTGTTTGGTGTTGATCACTATAAAATATTTTTAATATCTTATATCTCAAACAGAATAACTTTTTTTTTCCAAAATTTAGAAACATTCTTTTGTGACCGATAACATTTAAAAATCGTAATGTTTAGGTACAATTAAATTTGCAACATATTTCATAAAGGAAATTAGAAAATTTTTAAGTCACATTGGAACAGGTATTTTAGGTGAAGCCAAAATTATCGGTATGATTGATCCTGAAGCACAATAAACAGTTGTTTGATACGGTAACATTTCAAGTAGTTCTTAAGCCCCCCCCCCCCTAGGAGTGATGAAAGTCCTGCATCGTTGCTTTAAAAGTTCGTTAACATCTAACATGCGCTTCGTAAAACATAAATTTACTAATTTAAGCAGTACTGAAGTTTTAATTACGGTGAAATTCCTTTGTATCATATTTATTAATCAATTTAAAAAAAAATATTTTGATCTCCCAATCACTGCAAGTCATTTCTCAATTTTAACGCTAGGAAGTAAATTTTTTATTGCTTTAATTAAAATTAAGAACCGTTTAAAAATTCTTAATGTACTTGAAGGAAGTCAGAAACTGTTAAATTTGACATTATTGACATTTCCCGCTTGCACTGCAAATTTTCCGTGGCTTCCGCTAAATATCAGTAAATTACGCAAACCATGTGCTTTTGTTACAAAATGTATTCTTGATATTCCTTAAGCAGTGGAAAGTTACATAACTGCCAATATTCCAATACGGAGTGCGCTGGGCCGAGGTAGCTCAGTGGCAGCATGCTCGCCTCCCGACTTGAAGGGTTCTAGTCTCGTTGCCGCTGAAGACCCGTCGTGGTGGTAAGGAAGTGATGTTAAGCCGGCGGTACCGGGGTAATGACTCCTCGTTATAAATAAACCTAACTCCCATCCTCCGATGTTTGGCCCCGGCCGTTTAGCCCTCAGTGTAGCATAAATAATCACCGGTGGGGGTCAGCTAATAATGTTTTATATATATATAATGGAAAATAAACCAGCAGGCAACCGGTGAAAGAAAACATCAAAGTGATTTACTTGCATTTGGAAAATAAGTGTATAAGTGCAAACTGGATATCTTTTGCTTGTTAAACTTTTAATTAATCATCTCTGTTAATGTAAGTATCGGGAGGGAAAAAAGCTGAAGTGTATCTGTGGAATTAAGCTCTAAGCATATAATATTTTTTATTCATTTCAACTGTATCACACAAAAAATTTGGCTGTATGTGTACACAACACAGCAATAAATAACCCTTACCAAAGCACGAACAGACGCAAAAAAATTTATCTTTGAGAAAGATATCCATAAAATTCGGATGCAGCCCCCTTATCAACTAGGCACGAGCCGCCACTGATAGCAGATGAATATCTATGTGCAGTTGCGCACCGAATGGCACATGATATATTTTAAGTCAAGTTTCACTTAACCAAAACCCGCTATTTAAAGTAAATTAGTGCATACAGTTAAAATGATGCAGACGCTTGAGCATGTCTTATTTCGATAATTTTTCTAGCTGCCGGTGGTATTTCGGACAGTGTTCCATGCTTCTGCCACGAAGTGTTCCGAATGTGTTATGTAAAAATATTATCTTCTATTTTTTTTTATATTATCTTCTATCATAAGTAAATTAGTGCATTAGTACAGTTAAAATGATGCAGACGCTCGAGCCATGTCTTATTTCGATAATTTCTTTTCTAGCTTTCCGTGTATTTCTATGACAGTGTTCCATGCTTCTGCCACTAAGTGTTCCGAATGTGTTATGTAAAAATATTATCTTCTATCATAAAACATTTTGTGGAGGATAGAGCATCAATGATAACACATGCAGAGAACATTGATAACACATAAACATTCGGAACACCTTGGGAACATATGAGGAACGCAGTGATCACCCTTTTTTTGGAAAATGGCTTTCGCAAAATGTTACAAAAGTGTTCAATCTATTCCAAATGATTTGTTACTTGGTATTTTCCACCTCAAAAACTCACTTTGCTTTCATAGTTATCGTGCTTAACATACGAAGTAATGGGAACAGTTATGTCTTGTAATTTAAATTTGCACCTCTGATATTAATGGCACGTGTCAATCTAAAACAATATAATTTTCTTTGTTTGAACGTATGAACGTTTGTCCCATTTTTTCGCGCACAGCCCACGCGTGTACCACTTTGCTTTGTTGTCATTGCAACAAAGACATATTTTTAATAGCTTCTATGTGGCGCCATCTCATCTAAATCATTCTGACATGACGTCAGAGACGCGTTACTTCACACGATCAACTCTTTTGAAACAAAAACGCTACGTCAGGAATTTTGGATCTACTTTGTTGTTCATAAACGACATGTAGAAATTTTCATTTGGAATCCTATTGTATGAAATTTAATTTTAAGATTCCCGTTGCATACCTAAAATGTTTGTTTTGGATTGTCAAACCAGTTTCTTTTCTCATTTAAGTCTAAAAATTGAGAGTTCCAATAGAGTAGGTAACCGTGTGTTTTTATTATTTCATGCTTATTCTGAAGAAACATGATTGGGAACTTTCTTTTTCCATTGTCTTTACGAAATTCTCAGAATATAGCTAAATTTTTTTTGCGGAGTATAACCAGTTATTATTTTATTTATATTTCTAGAAGAATTGAAAAAAAAAAAAAAAAAAAGAAGGAAAGAAGAAAAAATACTGTTCGTGGTGTTCTGCACATGAACTACCATAACATTTAAACATTTGGAACTGCGGAGTTCTAAGTTTCCGAAAATGCTTTTACTATGTTAACACTTTTCTGCTACCTAGAACGTAACTGCTTGCCATCTGCATGATTTTTTTTTTCCTATAGTAAGTGAAACAATGAGCTCTTTAGGGCCACTATGCCTTTTTTGATGGGTTTCGAAGGACGGGAATCACTAAAAAGGCTTGCTTTCAGACGATTTCATAAAAAAATGTCGGAAATATTACAACTGGCTGCAGCTTTTGTTTTTCATATTTCATCAGCTTCCTATAGGAACATCTGATGTGCGGCGATCAAACACTGGGAAAATGCGAGCGCTTGCCGGTTTTAATTGACGAATCCCTGCCTGAACAGATAACGCTTTTTTATTGTTGTAATGTTCATGAAACATACTTTCACAGTTGGACATCACAACCAAAAAGAATACCTGGTTATTAAAAAATTACTTATTTCCCCCGTCATTATTGACGGGCTTTCACCTAATCACTTATAATTTACTTGTAACATTGACAATGGTTTCTGTAGTTCCCTGAGATATATTTAAGTTAAAACCTTATTTTTGTGAAATTTATCTGTCTACACAAATGCAGCGTGATATCTAGTTTGGCCTGAAGCTAGAATTAAACTAAAGGTAGCTCTGCTTAGGTATTCTCTCTATTTTAACCTGAGAAGACAACAGTAGACATGTTCTGCGGCATTGTGAGACACCAGGAACAATATGCAAGAGTCAGCTATGTAACTAAAAGAAAAAATTAAATATGTAACTTCACGAACTACTTCGTGCGTTAAGTTATTCTTGTGAAAAATTATTAATTTATGTTCATCATTGAAAGTTGCAATTTTGAATTTAATGGTATAATATTTCGCATCCCATGGTTTCCTTCCTTGCACCCAATTTCAGTATCAGTGTCACGTAGTATCAGTATCACGTACTTTCTCCTAAGTATTTCTGCGGGGTAAACCGTTTTACAGTAAGTAGAGGAAAATATGTTTTTTATGCATAGCCCCTTAATCGATGCAGGCTTGAGTTTTCGCTTATATCTCAGCAAGGTTTTATGCTATCACGCTGTAAATTTAGATTTAAGGGTTTAATAATATTTCGCATCCCATGGACTATTAATAAGATATGGTCATAATTCATTATTTTTTCATGATCATATTCCATA
The DNA here is from genome assembly GCA_039090855.1 of Macrothele yani. Taxonomy (NCBI): domain Eukaryota; kingdom Metazoa; phylum Arthropoda; class Arachnida; order Araneae; family Macrothelidae; genus Macrothele; species Macrothele yani. The sequence continues at coordinate 87,261,042 of CM077010.1, forward strand.
ATTTATAATTCCCTTAATATACCAGTTTTGTTCTTGCATGCGACTCATATTATCTGGGTCTCTTTATGTTTTACTGTTGCAACACCGAATCATTGTATCTGTTCTTGATTAAATGATACAAATCAAAAACATGAATGATACAAATCAAAAACAACTATCGCAGTTTAACATTAGCTGCACCTTTTTTCCGTAGCTCACTGTACACGTATTTATTAGTCGATTCGTATTAAATTTGGAATTTAAGGGTTTTACTATGTGCTGAATAGAATGCGCGTAAAATAACATACCTCTTTTTATGAAAAACTTCGGCGATAGAGAGCTGATTAGCATGTTAATTAGCTTAATTAACACGTTTCCACGCATCACGTGATAGTTCCCTTTGAGTCCTCTCCTTTTTTTACGCTTTCCAACCGTAGCTTGAAGAAGCGTATATGCTCCAGCTTTGTCCGTCCGTCCGTCCGTCTGTCCGCACGATAACTCACGTGAAAATGGTTCGATTTCGACGAAATTTTAGTATGTAGTAGGGGACCACCTGGGGACGAACCCTATCGAAAATGGGCGAAACAGGGTCAAAGGTTAGGACATAGGAGCGGGATCCATTCCATTGCTCTTATGCGTCATAACTTGCTTAAAAATGGTTCGATTTCGATGGAATTTTAGTATGTGGTAGGGAACCAACTGGGGACGATCCCTATTGAAAATAAATGGAATGGGGTCAAAGGTCAGGACATAGGAGCGGGATCCATTCCATTGCCTTCATACATCATAACTTGCGCAAAAATGGTTCGATTTCAATGAAATTTTAGTATGTGGTAAGGAACCACCTGGGAGCGAACCGTGATGAAAATGGGCGGAATGGGGTCAAAGGTCAAGGCATAAAGGTGGAATCCATTCCATTGCCTTTATGCGTCATAACATGCGTAAATATGGTTCGATTTCGATGAAATTGTAGTATTTGGTCAGGAACCACCTGGGGACGAACCCTATTGAAAATGGGCGAAATGGGGTCAAAGGTCAGGGCATAAAGGTGGAATCCATTCCATTGCATTTATGCGTCAGAACATGCGTAAATATGGTTCGATTTCGATGAAATTGTAGTATGTGGTAGGGAACCACCTGGGGACGAACCCTATTGAAAATGGGCGAAATGGGGTCAAAAGTCAGGGCATAAAAGTGGAATCAATTTCATTGCCTTTATGCGTCATAGCATGCGTCAATATGGTTCGATTTCGATGAAATTTTAGTATGTGGTATGGAACCACCTGGGCACGAACCCTATTGAAAATGGGCGAAATGGAATCAAAGGTCAGGCAATAAGAGCGAGATTTGTTCCGTTGCCCTCATGCGTCATAACTTGCGTAAAAATGGTTCGATTTCGATGAAATTTTAGTATTTGGTAAGGAACCACCTGGGGACGAACCCTATTGAAAATGGGCGAAATGGGGTCAAAGGTCAGGGCATAAAAGTGGAATCCATTCCATTGCCTTTATGCGTCATAACTTGCGTAAATATGGTTCGATTTCGATGAAATTTTAGTATGTGGTAGGGAGCCACTGGGGACGAACCCTATTGAAAATGGGCGAAATGGGGTCAAAGGTCAGGACACTGGAGTGGGATCCATTCCATTTCCCTTGTGCATCATAACTTACCTAAAAATGTTTCGATTGCGACAAAACGTTATCATGTTGTTCCGGAGGTATAGTGAACCGGTTCTGTTGAATATCAACGAAATGGGGTCAAAGGTCAGGACACTGGAGTGGGATCCATTCCATTTCCCTTGTGCATCATAACTTACCTAAAAATGTTTCGATTGCGACAAAACGTTATCATGTTGTTCCGGAGGTATAGTGAACCGGTTCTGTTGAATATCAACGAAATGGGGTCAAAGGTCATTGCACAAAAGCAAGATTTTTTCCACACCCATTAGTCTCATAACTTACATAAAACTGCTTCTATTGCGACAAAACTTTAGTATGTTATTCTTGAGGTATACCGAACCGGTTCTGTTGAATATCATCGAAATGGGGTCAAAGGTCAGGATACAGGAGCGAGATTTATTCCACAGCCATTCTCCTCATAACTTGAGTAATAATTTCTGGTATGTTGGAAAGCGTATCATAATCAATGCATTGCATGATTTTACTAACTTGTTTATATCTGTACACACATATATATATCATCATCATCAACCATTATCAATCCACTGCTGGACGAAGGTCTCCCCAAGTTTCCTCCACAACGGTCTGTCTTGTGCCAGTCTCCTCCATGTCACTCCCGCATACTTACGAATTTCGTCCACCCATCTCCCATGTGGTCTTCTTCTGGGTCTTTTCCTGTCCCATGGAATCCAATCTAAAATTTCGGCTGTCCATCGATGGTCTGTTCTTCTGGCAGTATGTCCAGCCCATTGCCATTTCAGGGATTTAACTCTGATCATGATGTCTTCCACTCTTGTCATTTTTCGGATCCACGAGTTCCTCTTCTTATCTCTCCTGGTTACACCAAGCATGCACCTCTCCATGCTGTCTTATTGCAGGATGAGCTCCCCAGTGGGATGTTGAAGACGCACAAACGGGAGCAAATGGTCATCCAGGATATCCCGGTAATGTTGACCTGTGAGGGACGATGTCACACGTACCAGGCCTCCCACATCAGTCCACGTAAACAGTCCCCAGACGAGAATGCCACTCCCACCAGATTTAAGAGTACCCTGCTGGCAAGAAGGATCCATCGCTTCACGTGGTTTGCGCCGTACTCGTATCCTGCCATCCGCATGTACCACCGTGAATCTCGACTCATCAGTCCAGGCAACATTTTTCCACATGTCTAGGGTCCAGTGGCGATGTTCCCGCGCCCATGCTGATCTTTGCACCCTGTGATGTGCGGTCAGTAGCGGTACCCTCGTGGGGCGATGGCTTCTGTACCCCATAGCGAGTAGATGGTTCTGAATGGTGTGGCTGCTTACACGTTTTTGTGCACCAGCGTTAAATTGCCGAGTGATTTCTTGCACTGTGGCCCGTCTATCCGCTGTTACAATGCGAGCTAGCCGACGATGACCCCGCTAATCCACACGCTGTTGTCCACGGCAGTTGGCCCTTGCAGGGATGGTTTTACCAAATTCGATGTACTCACGGTGCACCCGTGACACAGTGGCTCGTGGAAATCCCAGTGCCTGCACGACTTCCGAGATGGAGTGACCCATTCGTCGTGCCCCGACAATTTGCCCACAATCAAATGTGCTTAGATCCTTCGTCTTACCCATACTGCGTCGGACTCTTACTGATTCCCGTCGCATCACTCCTTACATTGTCGGATCACTGCATACGTCAGGTCGTTTCCGTTTACAGGGCCACCGACAGCGTCACATTTGCATAACGCCAGCTGTCTCTAATTCAATTGCTCTTCTGTGTATATATGTCTGTTTTTCATTCCTTGCTACATTTAGCAAGCTTTGATCAGCTGTTGTTTTATTTCTGAGGGTTTATCTGGCCCGATTTCTCAACTATGCGTTAAGATTTTTGTTGTTCAGTGAATCCCTAAATTTTGACTGAATTCTGTTTTGTGTGCGAAAGCCAAATTCACATTGTACACTTGTTAAACGCAGCACAAGTGACTTACTTGCAAAAGAAACTTTTGACACTAATGGAAATGTGTGCAGATGGTTGCTTATAAAACTATTAGAAAACTTTGGACATTGGCACATACACTCTTCATTTTTTTACAGCTATGTTTGAATAGTGAGTATTTCATAACTGCATCTTCATTAATTTTTGAGAAATAAAAAATGGTCTGCCAAGCTTTTGAAAAACTGGACCAAAACGCGCGCGCGCGCACGTGTGTGTGTGTGTTTCTTCACAGATTCAGATTGTATACACCCAAACTTCAAAAAGGGTTCCATTGTGGCAGAAGGAAATCTGCAGTCTATTTCAATCACAAAAAATAAATCTTCACTGGACATTGTGATGTGCAAGTTTAGCATTACAAGGCCAAGGGTCAACTAATTTATTACTTTTGAACAAGTTTCTCTTCAACTCTGAAAAGAAAATATTTCTTTTCGAAAACTATGTATGAGATCTATACAGTTAACATAATTGAGTCTTGGTTGATTCAACCATTCTTCTGTTATGAGTGTCCAGTTTTTCCCTTTGCAACTATTTATGAAGGGAAAGTAACATTTCACAATAATTCGGGAAAAAATTACAATTACGAAAAAATCTTCGCTCCGTCCGACTTCCGTTTTCGGAAATTTTCCCTCCATTTTCAAGCTGAAACACAATCAGTTATCGAACAAAATTATATTTTACAGTAATACTGAGCAGAGGGAATAATCGCGAGAGAAAAAAAATTACGACTACAGATTAAATCTGCAGTTCGCCTAACTTTCGTTTTCAAAAGTTTTGAAAGACGAAATTCCGTCCCCATCTGGAACCCCTTCCACTGCCACACACACACGCCACCCCCACCCCCAAAGTTATCTTCAGTTTTGCATCGTTCTCGAGAATGACGCAAATGATGAGAACAAAGTGAGAGTTCCTCGAATCCCCGGAAGAAACACATACCAAAAGTTTACAAGTAAATTTTTACTCCGTCGAATTTCCGTTATCGGAAGCTGAAATACAAACATTTATGCAATAAATTTATAAATTTATATTAAATATAACAATACTGGACAGAGGAAACTTCGCGAGAAAAAAAATTACGATTGCGGGAAGATTTTTCACTCCGTTTAACTTTTATTTGCAGAAGTTCTGAAAAACCGTTTCCCGGACGAAAAACGACCCCCCCCCCACCCATACATAAAAACTAATCTTCCGAAAATAAAACATTTTCTTCAGTTGCTGCCCCCCTCCCCAATCAATCTCTAATATAACCGAAATGTGGCGAAAAAAGCGGAATTCCGCGAATCCGAAGAAGAATCTCATGCCTGATTCGTAACAGTCCGCGATATGCAAAATGAACTGCTCAAGCGGCTACATATGAAAGCCGATCAACCTGTCCTTAAACTGATTATGTTCCCGACAAGAACGATGGTATTCGAATGCAATTTTCGGAACTCTAAACGATCCGTTTCTAACGCACGAATTTTTACGAAGGTACACGTTTTTAACGCGCGAATTTTGCGAGTGGGGGTTAAAAACGGACCCAAGATTTTATATTTATATAAATTTTTTCTTAAAATTCCGTAAGGCGGGAGGCTCCCGCCTTAACAATTTCGGCGGGTATCCCGCCATCCCACCCTGAATTTTAACCCCTGCGTATATACGATTTGAGATAAGTTAGTGTTGTCTTATATACTACTTACTAGCTGACATGCTTTCCGAACCGTGAATCTATAAAATAAATTTTTGAACATAAAATTAAAGAAAGGGAAAATTAATTAAGTGTAAGACAAGTAATTTAAGATCCGCAACTATTTTACGATTTTGAACAGGGCCGTGACGTCAATGCATACGGTTTGACGTAAAACGGTAGCAGGCTTTGGCGCCCCTTAATGATAAATCAAAATTTCACGGAATTTTTACAGCATTCCGATATTTCTGGCATAATTATCTTTAAACCTATCAACATTTTGAACAGTAAAGCAAAGCCAACCTTTTGAATTTTTTTGTTTTCAGACTTTTCTAGGTGTAGAAGGGGTAGAAAAATTGAAGCTGACGTTATTCCAAAGCCGCCATTTTGATTTTATGATTTTCGGACTTTTCTAGGTATCCTGACCATAAGACCAATCAACATACAAATTTTCAGATTTCTAGGTCATTTAGAAGTAGTGGAACAATTCGCGGACGGAAACACTCGCATTTTCCCACTTTGTTCATATAGATTTGAGATCATTTAAAATTGTTGTCTTGTATACTACAGGATGGTTATAAATTAGTTGGGCAAAAAGAAAACGTTATTGTGCATAATTATAAGGATGCATATTATAACAAGTGCGAATAATATATAGTTAAACACACCAAGTTTACCTTTTGTGGACCTTTTTTTGTGGACAGATCGTTCAAGCTCTGAAGGATGGCGACAAGAGGCAGAGAGCAGATTTCTGTAGTGATATGTTAAATCGCATGGGAGCTTATGAGGACTTCTTGTCGAAGTTGGTGTTCAGTGACGAGGCGACCTTTCACTCAAGTGGCTAAGTGAATAGACTTGTAATGTGAGTGTTTGGGGATCAGAAAACATGAAAGGAACAATCCCAAAATAAACGTTTTTTGTGCCGTGAGTTGTGCTTCCATTTTTGGCCCATTTTCCTTTGCTGAAAGAACTGTTACTGGAATCACATATGCTTCAGATTTACCTAATGCCAATCCTCAAGGAAACAATGGAAGGAGGTTGTAATTTACCAGCAAGACGGGAGCATGGGGCGCCTCCTCACTACCAAAAGGACGTCACTTCTTACCTCGATGCTGAAGTCCCAGTTAGGATTGGTCACGGCGGCCTAATTGCATACCCCCCTCCCGATCGCTAGACCTAACACCCGTAGATTTGGGCAGGCCTGGATTTGGGTCTAAGGGTTTTTGTTAAAGATCAGGTCTACCTTCCGCCGCTTTCCAAGTCCCTTTCTGAACTGAAATCAAGAATCGCCGCTACACTCGCATTGGTCGATGCCGACATGCTGGCAGCAATGTGGGAAGAACTGGTTTACAGTACAGATGGGACATTTGCGGAGTAACCAAGGGAAGCTACATTGAGCATTTGTGAAAAAAGGTAAACTTGGTGTGTTTAACTATATATTATTTGTACTTATTATCATATGCATCCGTACACTATGAAGTTTTCTTTTTGCCCAACTAATTTATAACCACCCTGTATTTTAGATCAGTTAAAATTGTCGTTTATACTATTTTAGATCAGTTAAAATTATTGCCTTAATATTACGTATGTTGAACCAGTCAATTTTTTTAACCAGTCATGGTCGATGCCGACATGCTGGCAGCAATGTGGGAAGAACTGGTTTACGGTACAGATGGGACATTTGCAGAGTAACGAAGGGAAGCTACATTGAGCATTTGTGAAAAAAGGTAAACTTGGTGTGTTTAACTATATATTATTTGTACTTATTATCATATGCATCCGTACACTATGAAGTTTTCTTTTTGCCCAACTAATTTATAACCACCCTGTATTTTAGATCAGTTAAAATTGTCGTTTGTACTATTTTAGATCAGTTAAAATTATTGCCTTAATATTACGTATGTTGAACCAGTCAATTTTTTTAACCAGTCATGGTCGATGCCGACATGCTGGCAGCAATGTGGGAAGAACTGGTTTACGGTACAGATGGGACATTTGCAGAGTAACGAAGGGAAGCTACATTGAGCATTTGTGAAAAAAGGTAAACTTGGTGTGTTTAACTATATATTATTTGTACTTATTATCATATGCATCCGTACACTATGAAGTTTTCTTTTTGCCCAACTAATTTATAACCACCCTGGTATTTTAGATCAGTTAAAATTGTCGTTTATACTATTTTAGATCAGTTAAAATTATTGCCTTAATATTACGTATGTTGAACCAGTCAATTTTTTTAAAGTTTTTTAATATGTCTAGGAGTTAAGAAAAAGATAGCACCTTCTCAACTTGGTACCATCGAAGGTAATACAGCGTCGTAAGTGTTCGCGGCAACGCATTACGTAATATGTAACTGGAACTCATTTAGCAACTCTGAATTTCCGCTGTTCACCTCCGTCCGTTTATGTTTTATGTGCAGGTGAGTATTGTAGATTTACTTCACCTGTCGATATGATTCGTGTGCAGAAACTAGTCCTATTTAATCCTATCTGATGTTCATGTATACAGTATGTGTCTGTTTCAAGTCTCTTGTATAGACACCTGTTTCATGCGCCATTCGCCTACTCATACGCTGTTTGCTTTTCCTTCCAATTTTTCGGCGAGAAGCTCATATTATCGTCGCACGGAGCGAAACTGATTATTCCCGCGATGTGGAGGAACTCGTAGGACAGTTTGTGTGTAGTTAGCTTTAGGTTTGAGTAATTACAAATACTGACTGGAAATTTTAACAAGGTATTTCGTTCTGTTTAAATTTATATTAAAGTTTCGTACTGTAGACAGTGTACATGTCTGTGACCGAATAATGTTGATATCATAACTGATTAATGCTTGTAGTAATTACTATGTTTCTCTGAACATCAGAATTGCGTGCATTGAAAGAAATTTCGCGTCAGAATCACATTTATTATTATTATTTTTATTATTTCTTTCGGATTTCACCGACCACCATTAGCAGTGGCTATAAGCAATCGCCCGTCCCTAATTTGGGGCATTGGTTCCAGGGAGGGTGAGAGAGCCAGTGCCATAAGACAAGCTCGTCACCCATGCCTTATCCGGGACTCGAACCCGGGCCCAGCTCCGATGACTACTAAGAAACTTACAAACATCTGCCACCGGGGCGGCGAACTATAAGTTTCAAAGAAGCTGACAAATGTTTCACTTGTCCTTATTCTCGGTTTACAAACCGTGTCGGTATCTTAAATTCGCTGGCATTGTCCCAGTCATTGAAAATCATCCTGCTTGCCAAACAAAGATCTGCCATATTTCATTAGGGAACACGATTGCGAATTGTATACTAAAATTATACAAAGCAGTAATAGGATAAGAATATTACGTAAATGGGAGAAAGGTGGGGCGGGGAAGGAAACAAAAGAGGTACCATTACAAAAAAAAAAAAAAAAAAAAAAAAGCCATCCAGGCTGCAGAGCTAATGAGGCCTTGACTTTCGATCGTTCGTCGGAGTTGGACCGGGGTCATAGGTGGTGTGTTTGTCTTACAGCGCTAGCCGGCTCTCCCACGACGCGGAATTCGCCGGCCCTAAATTAGGGACGGGTAACAGCTTATAGCCCAATCAGTCGTTACGCGTGGTGGTCGTTAAATCCCGAAGCATAAAACTGACCCAATTTTGCTGTTTTGAAAACTCACATTTGATTGCACTGTTGTCAGGATTCAGAGTTTTCGGGGAAATTCTTGAATATTTCTGGCAAGTTCATGACCTAGAGTTTACTAGTTTCCAGGGTGATTCTTGAAGTCACGTGTTTATAGAACATATACCGAAAAGCCAAAACATTATGACCATCTGCCTAATATGATGTTGGTTCTCCACGTGACGCCAAAACAGCTCTCAGCCACGAGCGTAAACGCTACAAGATTTCTAAAGGTGTCTTGTGGTATATGGTACCAACACATTACCAGCAGATCCTTTAACTCTTGTAAGTCACGTGGTTGAGTCGCCGCAGATCGGAATTGCCGTTCCAACACAAACCACAGATGCTCGATTTGATTGATGTCTGGGGAATTTGGAGGCCAGGACAATACCCGCAAGTCTTCCTCTTGGTACGCGAACTATCCTCGATCAATCCGGGCAGTGTGGTATGGCACATTAACCTCCTGAAAGAGGCACTAATAGATGGGAATACCATTGCCAAGAAAGGATTACCTGTTTGTATGATATTTAGTTAGGTGGTAGACGTAATAGTTTACTACACATAAATGACTGGGCCTAGAGTTTCCCAGCAGAACTTTGCCCAAAGCATTACACTTCCTCCACCGACTTGTTTCCGTCCTACTGTGCATCCTGGTGCCAACACGTATCCAGTGCAAATGGTTTGTACATGATGCAACAGGAAAGGAAATTCATCGGATCAGACGACCTTCTTCCAATATAATTCAAAGTCCAGTTTTGACGTTCGTTTGCCCATTGTAGGCTCTTTCGATGGTGAACCGAGGTTAGCGTGGGAAGGGAACTCGTGGCGCAGGCCCATTTTCAGCAGGTTCCGATGTACAGTGTGTTGTGAGACATTACACCCGTCACCAGCATTCAAATTACCGGCAGCGCCACAGTATCCTTTCTGTTGGCTCATACCATACGGGATAGCTTCGCTCCCCTTTAGCATCCACGAGCCGTTGTCGGCGTACACAACGCTGGCGGTTCGCGGTTTCTTTCTTTCCTCGGACAACTTTTTGGAGATACTAACAACCGCTGACTGTGAGCTCCACACAAGCCTTGCCTTCTCGGAAATACTTAGACCTAGTCATCCTGCCATTACAATTTTGCCTTTGTCCCACTCGCTTAAGCCTGCTGCCTTTCCCTTCTGGAGAACAAGAATAACATTGATTAACCGAGCTCAGTATCTAGTGTTATTTATGCGTTTCACGACTTTCACACGTGCCGTCGTTTACCTGCACTTGCTCTGATTTGCATAAAGACACGCTAGTCGTAATGTTTTGGGTTTTTAGTGTGTGTAATAATTGTTGCGCACGATATACACGAAAAGTTTTGTACCTGCCCTCGTACTTATCGATTTCAGTATATCGTGCTAATCAGGAAAAAGAGGTTCACGTGACCTAGCGGCAAAGCTTAGCGTCAAGAACTTTTTGAAAATGCGTGAATCAGCGTTCTTACGGATAGCACTTGTGATTAAAAAAAGAAAGAGGAAAGATAAAACTAGAACTCATTTATAGAGGCAAATAAATAAATAAAAAAGGGCAAAGAGAAAACAGGATTTTGAACATTATTGTCATGTAACAAACTTCAGAAGTCTAACATGGTTTACTTAACATGAAAAGAGACAAATATTAGGTGCACAAATAAGTTTTAAAGCGTTTTAAGACGATGCAACATGTAATTTGAGAGAAGAAAGCAATACCTTTACGAATCAAAAGATGCGCCGTCATTATCTATCACATTCCGCCATCGGTCGGGCAGCTGACGGATTCCGGTCATGAAGAATACTTCTTCGTGTGACGCGATGAAGTCGTCAACCCATTTTTGCACGTCGCCACATGTCCGTAACCGTACAGCAGACAAACCATGTTGCATCGATCGGAACAAATGATAGTCTGATGGGGCTATGTCGGGACTATACGCCGGGTGCTCCGAAACTTCCCAGCCAAGCATCAATAATGTTATCTTGACCGATTTCGCAACATGCGGCCTAGGGTTGTCATGCAGTAATTTCACGGGACGCAATCCTTTGCCTGTGAATGGACGTTTTCTACAGATTTCCTGGTTCAATCGCTGCAATTGTTGCTTGTAGCGATCAGCAGTAACAGTTTAACCCTGTTCCAGTAGTTCATAATAGAACACACCATTCATATCCCACTAGATGCACAGTAGAACTTTCTTGGAGTGAATATTGCATTTCGGTGTGGAGTCATTGCTTCACCGGGGTCTACCCAGTTTTTTTTGCTTTTGAGATTGTCGTATCATATCCACTTTTCATCACCCGTAACGATTTTCCATAGGAAATACTTTCTGTGTTGTTTATTCAACAGATTCAAACACTTCATGACACACTCATCCTTGTTCCTCTGGCTCAGGTCATGTGGGACCCATTTTCCTTCCTTCTGAATCTTTCCCATTGCGCGTAAACGATTGGAAATGGTTTGTTGAGTTACCCCAGTTGTTCAGCTAGTTCTTCTTGCGTTTGAGACGAATCTTCATCCAGCAATGCTTGCAGTTCCTCATGTGCAAACCTTCTGTGGGGCGCCGTTACGTTCTCGATCGCTAACATCAAAATCACCTGCTTTAAATCGTCTAAACCAAAACTCACACGTGCTTTTCGATTCAACATTTTTACCCCGAAACAGAACTGATCGATGCACATGCTTTTGCAGCATTTTTCCTTGATGAAATTCGTAACGAATGCAGTGTCGAATACATGTGGTATCGCCTACCATCTTTCACCTAACGATGTGCAAGTGCGTTTCACTGTTGGACAAACTTCTGTGTCACATTGTATACTCTAGACCAGTTACAATCACATGACAACAACGCGGGGGAATGTCGGATATGTAAATTAGCGGTATACGTCATATAAAAAACGCTTTAAAACTTATTTCTACACCTAATACTTTATCGTTGTTAACGTATAAATGGTTTCATGGTTTATAAATGTACAAGAACAAAAAAAAAAAAAAACATCGGAAAATGAGGCTTTTGTGCTTGTTTTCAGAAATTTTTACATTACGTAATTTTAATGTTCCCTGCATTTTGACATGCGAAGGCTGTACAGGAATAATTTGAGTTGTAAGACACTGACGAGAAAACCAAGATTTAAAAAAAAGAAAATAAAAAGCTTGGTAAGTAGACAGAGCACACAGTGAAAATACTTTTAATATGTGTTTCTTGTTCTTAACTAATACTGTTTTGCTCTAACCTCTGCAAAGTCAGGTTTGCGATTTTGCTTTGTTAAGGGACAGGGGCCGCAATTTCCTTCCATTTTCAGAATTGCCAGTTCTTTGTATTTATGCGGCAGGTCCAGTTTTGCTGTTTGAAATTTTTTGTTAGATTTTTTCGTCGTGCGGTGTTTACCAACTGGGCCCTCTCGCAGAAGTACACTGACATGGAAAATGTCATACCATGAAGCAATGCACAAATTAGACGAAACTTACCATACATGTTGACAAGTAGTTGGGAAAGAAGTGGTTTAATTTTGAGAAATTACATGAATGCGATGAGTAAGGAGAGAATATAATATGGTCTGAGTCACAGTAGGTCGTATGACCGCCATGTTGGCCATACGTTCGGCAACACGTCATGACATCCAGTAGAAAAGACCTTGGATGGTGTCCTACGGTATCGCTGACCGTGCGCGTCATCGACGTGTGTCCACACTTCATCGACATTGTGAGTGGTCACACCGAGGCGTTAAGTCGTCTGGCAATGACATTCCACAAGTTCTTGGAGAGAAGTCTTGGGGTCAAGCTGGTTAGTGCAGTACCTGAACACCTTGTGAGCACTGTCCGCTGATATTGATAGTGGGCGGGCGGGTGTTATCTTGTTGAAACTGGTATCAGGGATATCACGAAGATTCAGCAATAAAACGGGCTGGAGTACCTCATCGATATATCGTCGTGCTGTCATTGCACCCACTATGCGTACGAGCAGTGAGCGACTGTTGAAACTGATAGCTTCCCAAACCATAACACCAGGATAAGGAGCCGTATGGCTCTCATGAATGGCAGCGAGATCAGCCCTGCGACCTCGTCGTGTCCAGACTGTTAATTGGCGATCGTCGGCACTCAGACGGAAGCAAGGATTGTCGCTGAATACCACATGCTACCCATTTGTCGGGTCACACATGTCTGGTGCGTTACCACTGCATCTTTGCGTGACGATGTGTTTCGGTGAGGGTGAGTGGAAGTCGTCGGAATGGCTGGAGAGAGCGCAAACCTGTCTCCGCCAATCTGCGATTCATAGTCCTTGTCCGAACAGGATTGTCCGTAGTTGCCTGTGCACCTCGTCGAATGTCGTCCGCTGTGTATTGTGGGGCTGCTACGGCCTATTACCGTCGAATGCGGCAATTGAAGCTTCCTAACGTCCGCCTACGTGTACCAATGTCACCCAATGCGACGCACGTTACCTTTCGCCAGCCACTGTCGCCATATTCAGCCGACAATTGTTGTATCCCAAGGTGTTTCTGCCGCAATGCAACTCTGGGACCAGTCATTCCTACGTAGTCTTATGTTTAAAGCTTGGGTAAAGGATTTTCGATGACGTAAAGGACTCCCGATGACGTCGCCGAAGCATTCTCAATCCTTACAGGCGCTTTCGCCACCGAGATCACTCCTATGCAATAAGTCCACCCGCCTAGTCGAGGACTACGAAAATTGGCTACGCCGAGCCGTTTCCCCCTTTTATTTTCCTAACCTATTAGGTAATTGGTTCGCAACTGCTATGATATACATAACCCAACTGACTGCACCTACCGACCAATTTGCATGGCTCTCCGACAAGTACTTCGCAGAGTGGCATTTTCTGTGTCGCGCTGAAGTAATTAGAACATTTAAAAGAATTTTAATTCGATTTAATTGTTGATTACATTGCTTCGAGATTCAGTAAATGTGAATCTCACACCTAGCGCACGGTAAATATTGCAATAGTAAAGGGGGTTTTACATCTTAAGAGGAATCACCGCGTGTAGGTAGCATCACCTCATGACGATGTCTTTCTGGATGTCCGTTATGTTTAGATGGATTTTTTTTTAGATAGATGATTAATGCTTACCTGAAAACCATTTATTTCCTTTCTTCCATTTCTGCGATTTCTGTGTTTTTTTTTTTTTCAGAATGAAGTTTTAAAACCTGTTAAGTATAAGGAAATCTCATGTTCGACCTATAAGCAGTCGCCTGTCCCTAAGTTAGGGACAGAGCCAATGCCGTCAGACAAGTACACAACCTGTGCTTCAACCGGGACTCTGACCCTGGCCGATCTCAGACGAATGGTCAGAAGCTAGCGCCACAGGCCACTGTGTTAAGATGTGGGGTCGGAAGAAGCGAGGGAGGAGAAAGAGACTGATTTAACACATTAGTTATACAAAAATCAAGGTTAACGCGTCACTTTAATCATGTAAGTGTGCTGTACCGAATCCCTTTCCCTGTAAACAGGGAATTATTGTTCCAGGAAACAGGAACAATGTCCAGAAGGCTGGGACAAGGACGTCCACGAGCCACAACAAGTAAAGACAATCGGTATTTATCTCTAACAGCTCGTCGCGAATCGACATCCAGGCTACTCTCGCAGAAGCTCTCATCTGCTACGGGGACCACGATATCGATGCTAACACGTTAGAGAAGATTCCACGAGAGAGGTCTGTATGCAAGAAAGCCAATGATCTGTATTCCACTCACTGCATCGCACAAAAGGATCTGTCTCAATTTGACCGGCCAACATCACCCTTGGATCCCTGATCAATGGGCATGTGTTATGTTCAGTGACGAGTCGCGGTACAACCTAAACACAGATTCTTGACGTGTATACATTCGGTGAGAGGCGGGATGCTGAAGTCTTCTGTCCAACATTAGGGAAATAGACCACTACGGTAGAGGACTCCTGGTTGGGTTGGCTTATGTTGTATGGACACACGTCGCTGCACGTGTTTCGAGGAGGCAGCCTGATTGCTGCACGCTGCAGGGATGACATCCTACATATAGAATCCAACTACTACGGAAATCGTCGGTCCGCTACGGATTACGGAAAGCATCTGATATACTACGGAAATTGAAAATCTCAGTTAAATCTCCTTTCTAACGATATGCGTAAAGTTTATTTTCCTGTTTTCTATTATTATAACATTCATTAAACATGTTGGAAAGTGCTTCTTGGATGTTTTCAATATCGATGCATTATCACGGCTCATGGAATCCCGAAAACGTCATGAAGATTTAGTTTTCTTTCCAGATCTTGGAAAGTCCTTAATTTTTCTTATTTTTGCGCACAGTCGTGGAGTAGTACTATAATTCTTTCGTGCAATGCAATTTTTTTTTAGTTCATTGCAGGATAAAAAAATGGCAGGAAATAAAAACTTTATTTTTTTATTTACATTCTTTTTAGGGTTTGAAGAAGACCATAAACAACTTCCTGTCTATGTAGGCACTTAGTATGTTTACTGTAAGGTTCCCATTTGAACATACATTCATTTTTAAGGTAAACTAGAAAAAAAAATGGGAAAAAATATTGTAGCCATTTGGTGTTTCTCGCAAAATGTTTTCAATTTACGGTCAATTTTTTAAGCAAAAATTCCCTTTTTTTAATGAATTTACACTATCATTTTTCTGCTCTGGCAATTTGTTTTTTTATCGAGTGTGTGATACAATTTTATTCATTACTATTGAAAAACGCTGAAAACTACGAATTTTTTTAGCGTTTACTACTGAAATTTTTCAGTCAGAGTTGAAGTCTCTGCCTACAACCCTATGTACGGCTTTTCAGGGGTGCTGTTGACCCCAGTTCCTTCTTTATGGACACGTCTCCATAAGGCTCGGCTAGTCGACGAATACCCGAAGGGTAAGAACATTCACACGATGAAGTGGCCCGCGAAATCTCCGGACCTAAACTCGATAGAGCATGTATGGGATATCCCCTGGGAAAAGCAGTTTCAAGCCGGCAGCTCCCTTCCAGAATCCTCCCGAGACTCCGAGTAGTCTTGGTGGAGGAATGGCTCTTATTGTCCCAAACACTCATTCATAGCCTTGTGAACAAACAGCATGAGGGATCGTTGTGCGAGCTGTATCGCTGTTCGAGGTTATCACACTCTCTATTAGCCCCTCGAAATCCGCGCCTCTTTCTGATGTTATCATGCGCATGCTTCCTCCTCATGCAGTAGTGGCATTCCTTTTCTGTTGTGTATTGCTGCGTTCTCGATAGATGTATGTTCGTACCAACTGTCATTCAACCCTGTCATGCAGACTTCGCGTTATTCACGATTTTGTGTTTTTCACGTTAATTTTGGAACGCCAGTGTATATAGACTTTGCATGTTTTCACTACACAACTCCATCTCCAACCTTCCGGTAGCCTAAGTATTTTATTGTTTACGTCTAACGTACAAATCTTCTTGGCAGATCTTGAGAAAAGGGATTAAAGTAAGAAGATAACTATTTGGGAGTTGGCAACCCCGAAAACAGTGACCCCAAATTTAGGACGTTCAACTGTTAATAGCTGCAAGAGTTGTTAATGGTGGTTGCTAAACCTCAAAGCAAAAAAGAAAAAAAAAGCGTTAAAACATTGCTCTCGGCTATTTTGGGGGTATCCATATTACAGTAGCTTTTACTCCAGGTCTAAAATCGGCCAGTGCAAATGAAACTTGTAACTCTTAAGTTCTGTAGCTCTATTACCACGCCCTCGACTGTGGACGTGAACCACTATGTCGGCAATTCGCCACAATGGAATATTTATTACTTTATTACTATTTTAAATACTTACGGAATTTACATGCTGATAAAAAAAAAAACCGCCTAGGGAATTAACAACTTTGAAGTCGGATTTCCTATCCCTTATAGGAAAGAATTCCGTGCTCAAAGTTGCGGACAAAGTACGCGTTGTGTTTCACCTAAATCGTAGCGGGAATTCCGCTTAAACTTAGGTGCCGCAAAAGTTAAGTTAAGGTCAGCAGGTAGCATGCTAATAGAACGTAAATACTCGTACATATTATGCACAGTATAAAAAGTGAAAAACTGCGGATATAGAATTTACGACAAAAGGGTGACGTTAAAATAAGTTGTTTATTCTGAATAAATGTTGCTTAAAACTAATACATGTTTTCGGTGGAAGTGATTAAGTTATTTAAATCATTTTCTAAAGAGTTATTACTTTTGAAGTTATTCCTAGTATTACTTCTAGCAAACTTTCAGTTAGAATTTTATCGTGGTGCACGTATTGAGAAATTTCCCATTTAAGATTGGAAGGGATATGATACCTCTCGAGGGGCTAGCGCTTTTTAAAGAATTCGCCAAATACAATAATTTTTATCGCCAAACTGTAACAGTACAAAAATGTAATCGCCAAAGCTCTTTTTCCATCGCCAAAACGATATTTTTTTCGCAAATTGCGATGATGGCGATCGGTAGCGCGACCTCTGCCTCTCATAGAACATGCAGTATAGGGAACTGACAGTGAAAATTCATCTTACCCAATCTCTAGGTCTTCGATGTCCCGAAGGTCTTCCAATGGACGAGTATCTTCCTTTCAATTTTTAGAAAAACTCTCACGTTTACTACTCTGCCGTCGTCTCTCTCTCCGCACGCGTGTTCTTTTCGTTTTCTTGATTGCAGTCCCCAAAACTCTCCTCTCCATCTCCTTTCCCCCCCCCAAACCAATTCCATTATACACTATCTACCAACAAGTAATTGGACACCTCTGCAATCGACGATATCTGCGGTCCTGATACACGTCACGGCCGCCACCGTTAAATATCGTGTGGGAAACAACAACGCAACCAGTCGCATGCAAGATGCCACGCAGTTCGGAGCTCTCTGATTTCGAGAAAATTGTAATCGTCGGGTATCACAGAAATGGCCGATCCATACGTGACATATCAGCGAGTTGAAGTAACCAAAATCAACAGTGGCCTACGTTATTGGCAAGTGGAAGATGAGAGGTGACTGTTGGAATGTGCCCCGACCCGGCAGACCCACAAAACTGGGAGTTAGAGACCGACGGGTGCTGGCCAGAGAAATTCGGAAGAACCGCACCAAATCGATGGGCCACATCCGCGAGGAGTTTCAACAGGCATCCTGGAGTGTTCTTTCGATGAATACCATCCGTAAGGGAGCCCAGCTGCTCGGTTATCATGGACGTTCTGCCGCCCACAAGCCTTTGATCACCAAGTCCAATAGCACTGCTCGGCTAACGTGGTGCAAAGAACGTCGACAGTGGACCGTTGAACACTGGAAAAAGGTTCTCTGGAGCGACGAATCAAGTTTCACCCTCTACCGTTCGGATGGCAGAGTCTGGGTTTGGCGTCTCCCTGGAGAACGCCTTATGCCGGAATGTATTGTGCCAACTGTGAAGTTCGGTGGCGGTGGAATTATGCTATGGAGGTGTTTCTCCTGGTATGTCACGGGACCCTTGGTCGCAAGTTCTGGTAGACTCAACGCCGAGACCTACTGCACCATTTTGGATGACCATGCGCTTCCTACGTTGTGGTAGTTTTACGGGGTGGACCCATGTTACTTTCAAGATGACAATCCCACCTGTCATGTTGCGAGGTCCACCATGGCTTGGTATTGTGAGAATAGGGTTAATCGAATGGACTGGCATGCGCAGAGCCCGGACTTTAACCCTATCGAGCACCTCTGGGACGATTTGGAGCGTCGACTTAAGGGGTTCCCCCACCGTCCGAAATCGGTGAAGAAACTGACCTGTCTTCTCCAAGCCGAGTGGAAGAAAATACCGCTAGCCGTCGTACAGCGCCTGGTTGAGAGTATGCCCCGGAGGGTCGCAGCTGTAATCGCCGCTCGTGGAGGCTCCACCAACTATTGAAGGTGAATAAACTGCGTTTTCCTTTGCTATCACAGGTGTCCAATTACTTGTTGGTATCACCCAAAGTAATCGAGGTAGTTGCCTTCAATGCACGATCTTAATAACAAGAGTCACTTACAATACAATTTTAAATTCGTTGGCTGAATTTAAAGATTTTATTGTATAAGAACTTTCGGGTTTCCCTAGAACCCATCATCAGATACAGAAGAAGGAATAAGTTTAAATAAAAATTGGACTATTTCTGCACGAATTTGAATTCTCGTAATACTTGTTGGTAGATAGTGTATTTTCTTATTTCTCAGTTTCCTTTCTACAAAGGAGAGGGAGTCAAGATTTGTGGGTGTTACCTTGCCTCTCAGGCCCGCGATTGACTAGCAAACTTTGTATGGCATTCCAAAGGGGTACAAGGGGTCTCCATTAGTTTACCTGATCTGTCACTATACGTAACTTTTCTTGTTGTGGAATTTTGGGAACTTAAACGGCCTGTCACTCGTAACAAAAGAAAAGAGACCCACCTACTCGTTTGCTTGAATCGAGTGCATACGCTGGGTGAAAGGGAAAGTGGCACTACATTATACCTGTTTTGTGAAAGAGTGGATGGCCTCTTCTTCATATAGCCCTTTCCCTGTCCTAGGAATTTAAACGGCCTGTCACTCGTAACCACAGAAAAGAGACCAACCTACTCGTTTGCTTGAATCGAGTGCATACGCTGGGTGAAAGGGAAAGTGGCACTACATTCTTATTCCTGTTTTGTGAAAGAGTGGATGGCTGCTCCTTCATAGCCCTTACCCTGTCCTAGGAATTTAAACGGCCTGTCTCTCGTAACAACAGAAAAGAGACCAACCTACTCGTTTGCTTGAATCGAGTGCATACGCTGGGTGAAAGGGAAAGTGGCACTACATTCTTATTCCTGTTTTGTGAAAGAGTGGATGGCTGCTCCTTCATAGCCCTTTCCCTGTCCTAGGAATTTAAACGGCCTGCCACTCGTAACAACAGAAAAGAGACCCTCCTACTCGTTTGCTTGAATCGAGTACATACGCTGGGTGAAAGGGATAGTGGCACTACATTGTTATTCCTGTTTTGTGAAAGAGTGGATGGGTGCTCCTTCATAGCCCTTTCCCTGTCCAAGGAATTTAAACGGCCTGTCACTCATAACAACAGAAAAGAGACCCACCTACTCGTTTGCTTGAATCGAGTACATACGCTGGGTGAAAGGGAAAGTGGAACTACATTGTAATACCTGTTTTGTGAAAGAGTGGATGGCTTCTCCTTCATATAGCCCTTTCCCTGTCCTAGGAATTTAAACGGCCTGTCACTCGTAACAACAGAAAAGAGACCAACCTACTCGTTTGCTTGAATCGAGTGCATACGCTGGGTGAAAGGGAAAGTGGCACTAAATTGTTATCCCTGTTTTGTGAAAGAGTGGATGGCTGCTCCTTCATAGCCCTTTCCCTGTCCAAGGAATTTAAACGGCCTGTCACTCGTAACAACAGAAAAGAGACCCACCTACTCGTTTGCTTGAATGGAGTGCATACGCTGGGTGAAAGGGAAAGCGGCACTACATTCTTATTACTGTTTTGTGAAAGAGTGGATGGCTGCTCCTTCATAGCCTGTTCCCTGTCCTAGGAATTTAAACGGCCTGCCACTCGTAACAACAGAAAAGAGACCCACCTACTCGTTTGCTTGAATCGAGTGCATACGCTGGGTGAAAGGGATAGTGGCACTACATTGTTATTCCTGTTTTGTGAAAGAGTGGATGGCTGCTCCTTCATAGCCTGTTCCCTGTCCTAGGAATTTAAACGGCCTGCCACTCGTAACAACAGAAAAGAGACCCACCTACTCGTTTGCTTGAATCGAGTGCATACGCTGGGTGAAAGGGAAAGTGGCACTAAATTGTTATCCCTGTTTTGTGAATGAGTGGATGGCTGCTCCTTCATAGCCCACTCCCTGTCCAAGGAATTTAAACGGCCTGTCACTCATAAGAACAGAAAAGAGACCCACCTACTCGTTTGCTTGAATCGAGTGCATACGCTGCGTGAAAGGGAAAGTGGCACTACATTGTTATTCCTGTTTTGTGAAAGAGTGGATGGCTGCTCCTTCATAGCCTGTTCCCTGTCCTAGGAATTTAAACGGCCTGCCACTCGTAACAACAGAAAAGAGACCCTCCTACTCGTTTGCTTGAATCGAGTACATACGCTGGGTGAAAGGGATAGTGGCACTAAATTGTTATCCCTGTTTTGTGAAAGAGTGGATGGCTTCTCCTTCATATAGCCCTTTCCCTGTCCTAGGAATTTAAACGGCCTGTCACTCGTAACAACAGAAAAGAGACCAACCTACTCGTTTGCTTGAATCGAGTGCATACGCTGGGTGAAAGGGAAAGTGGCACTACATTCTTATTCCTGTTTTGTGAAAGAGTGGATGGGCCGCCCCGGTGGCGCAGTGGTCTAAGGCGACAGCCTCTGATCATTCGTCCGAAAGGGGTCCGGGTTCGAATCCCGGTGAGGCATGGATGTTGTGTTTGTCTTACGGCACTGGCTCTCTACCTTCCCTGGAACCAGTGACCCTAAATTAGGGACGGGCGACTGCTTATAGCCCATTGAGTTGCTCACGGTGGTCGTTAAACCTCCAATCAAAAAAAAAAAAAAAAAAAAGAAAGAGTGGATGGCTGCTCCTTCATAGCCCTTTCCCTGTCCTAGGAATTTAAACGGCCTGTCACTCGTAACAACAGAAAAGAGACCCACCTACTCGTTTACTTGAATCGAGTACATACGCTGGGTGAAAGGGAAAGTGGAACTAAATTGTTATCCCTGTTTTGTGAAAGAGTGGATGGCTGCTCCTTCATAGCCCTTTCCCTGTCCAAGGAATTTAAACGGCCTGTCACTCGTAACAACAGAAAAGAGACCCACCTACTCGTTTGCTTGAATCGAGTGCATACGCTGGGTGAAAGGGAAAGTGGCACTACATTCTTATTCCTGTTTTGTGAAAGAGTGGATGGCTGCTCCTTCATAGCCTGTTCCCTGTCCTAGGAATTTAAACGGCCTGCCACTCGTAACAACAGAAAAGAGACCCACCTACTCGTTTGCTTGAATCGAGTACATACGCTGGGTGAAAGGGAAAGTGGCACTACATTGTTATTCCTGTTTTGTGAAAGAGTGGATGGCTGCTCCTTCATAGCCTGTTCCCTGTCCTAGGAATTTAAACGGCCTGCCACTCATAACAACAGAAAAGAGACCTACCTACCCGTTTGTTTGAATCGAGTGCATACGCTGGGTGAAAGGGAAAGTGGCACTAAATTGTTATCTCTGTTTTGTGAATGAGTGGATAGCAGGTCCTTCATAGCCCTTACCCTGTCCAAGGAATTTAAACGGCCTGTCACTCATAACAACAGAAAAGAGACCCAACCTACTCGTTTGCTTGAATCGAGTGCATACGCTGGGTGAAAGGGAAAGTGGCACTACATTCTTATTCCTGTTTTGTGAAAGAGTGGATGGCTGCTCCTTCATATAGCCCTTTCCCTGTCCTAGGAATTTAAACGGCCTGTCACTCGTAACAACAGAAAAGAGACCAACCTACTCGTTTGCTTGAATCGAGTGCATACGCTGGGTGAAAGGGAAAGTGGCACTAAATTGTTATCCCTGTTTTGTGAAAGAGTGGATGGCTGCTCCTTCATAGCCCTTTCCCTGTCCAAGGAATTTAAACGGCCTGTCACTCGTAACAACAGAAAAGAGACCCACCTACTCGTTTGCTTGAATCGAGTGCATACGCTGGGTGAAAGGGAAAGTGGCACTACATTCTTATTACTGTTTTGTGAAAGAGTGGATGGCTGCTCCTTCATAGCCTGTTCCCTGTCCTAGGAATTTAAACGGCCTGCCACTCGTAACAACAGAAAAGAGACCCACCTACTCGTTTGCTTGAATCGAGTGCATACGCTGGGTGAAAGGGATAGTGGCACTACATTCTTATTCCTGTTTTGTGAAAGAGTGGATGGCTGCTCCTTCATAGCCTGTTCCCTGTCCTAGGAATTTAAACGGCCTGCCACTCGTAACAACAGAAAAGAGACCCACCTACTCGTTTGCTTGAATCGAGTGCATACGCTGGGTGAAAGGGATAGTGGCACTACATTGTTATTCCTGTTTTGTGAATGAGTGGATGGCTGCTCCTTCATAGCCTGTTCCCTGTCCTAGGAATTTAAACGGCCTGCCACTCATAACAACAGAAAAGAGACCCACCTACTCGTTTGCTTGAATCGAGTGCATACGCTGGGTGAAAGGGAAAGTGGCACTAAATTGTTATCCCTGTTTTGTGAATGAGTGGATGGCTGCTCCTTCATAGCCCTTTCGCTGTCCAAGGAATTTAAACGGCCTGTCACTCATAAGAACAGAAAAGAGACCAACCTACTCGTTTGCTTGAATCGAGTGCATACGCTGGGTGAAAGGGAAAGTGGCACTACATTCTTATTCCTGTTTTGTGAAAGAGTGGATGGCTGCTCCTTCATAGCCCTTTCGCTGTCCTAGGAATTTAAACGGCCTGTCACTCGTAACAACAGAAAAGAGACCAACCTACTCGTTTGCTTGAATCGAGTACATACGCTGGGTGAAAGGGAAAGTGGCACTACATTCTTATTCCCTGTTTTGTGAAAGAGTGGATGGCTGCTCCTTCATAGCCCTTTTCCTGTCCTAGGAATTTAAACGGCTTGCCACTCGTAACAACAGAAAAGAGACCCTCCTACTCGTTTGCTTGAATCGAGTGCATACGCTGGGTGAAAGGGATAGTGGCACTAAATTCTTATTCCCTGTTTTGTGAAAGAGTGGATGGCTTCTCCTTCATAGCCCTTTCCCTGTCCTAGGAATTTAAACGGCCTGTCACTCGTAACAACAGAAAAGAGTCCAACCTACTCGTTTGTTTGAATCGAGTGCATACGCTGGGTGAAAGGGAAAGTGGCACTACATTGTTATTCCTGTTTTGTGAAAGAGTGGATGGCTGCTCCTTCATAGCCCTTTCCCTGTCCAAGGAATTTAAACGGCCTGTCACTCGTAACAACAGAAAAGAGTCCCACCTTCTCGTTTGTTTGAATCGAGTGCATACGCTGGGTGAAAGGGAAAGTGGCACTACATTGTTATTCCCTGTTTTGTGAAAGAGTGGATGGCTGCTCCTTCATAGCCCTTTCCCTGCCCAAGGAATTTAAACGGCCTGCCACTCATAACAACAGAAAAGAGACCCACCTACTCGTTTGCTTGAATCGAGTGCATACGCTGGGTCAAAGGGAAAGTGCCACTACATTGTTATACCTGTTTTGTGAAAAAATGGGTGGCTGCTCCTTCATAGCCCTTTCCCTGTCCAAGGAATTTCTGGGCGATAAGCAACCATTGTTCGTGTCACGTACAGGGTTTCCTGTGTTTTTGTTGTTGTGTCCCTTACGCTAAAGCAATAAAAAGGATGTTGAATGGGGATGACAGCTGTGCAGAAAATCCCGCCTTAACCGGACGTTTTAATGGGAAATCGTGAGATTTCGCGGTAACAGCTCCATTTTACTGTCCTTTGAGTTCAATATGTGATGGCGCGTACTTCTTTATTTCTGTAACTCTATTTTTGTTTTACTAATTGGACGCTTTTAAACGTTCTTGTAAAGTTTCGACTTATGGAAGTTTCGCTATCAAGGCACCTGGACACCATCTCGGTCACCGGGTTGTCGTGCCAGCTCCGCTTGGATTGTGGGGTAGTATCTGCTCATGGTATATGCATTGGAACAGTACGTTATCTTTATTCCCCGGCATATAGAACTTAAATTCATATTCTCAAAAATTATGTGGGATTTGCTGATGATGTTTTATCGTAGTTCTTGTACAGTAAAAATTTAAAGTCATTACATTCATTTAATACATTTGTAACGATCCTGAGTTTAAAATTTTCACTTTCCTTTCCTTTTTACCTTCTTTTTTTTTTTTTTACTTTTGTTGCATTACTTGAAACATATGTGCAGTTTTGTATTTTTTTCAGAAAATAATTAATATTATCATTTTTCTGAAAAAGGAAAACATTTTCTTTCAGAAAATAATATTACTTAAATATTTTCTTTCAGAAAATATTATTACTTAAAGTATAGTCCTTGTAACTAAAGAAGAATTGTGGGTCAGATCGATTATTTTCCCACTCACGGCAAAAGGCACTTCTACGAGCTAAAGAACGTAGCACCTGTACGCTTCCCGATTTCACCGAAAAGAACAACAGAACCCTAATTGATTTTTTCTGAGATCGAGTCCAATGTTCGAGCTAATCGTTTTGGATATATTTCCTAAATCGCCACCGCAAACATTCATTCGAATTGCGATTTGCAGGAATGAAAGAATGAATAGGGAAATGAAGATGTTCGTAGTGTGCGTTTTGTTCTGGCGCCTAAACATGTGTTATTTTCTTTGTTACTTAAATCCTATATGGTGAAGTTGTACCATTTATATACCTTAAATAACTTCCCCCTTCACACCAAACCCGAATTTCGGGCTCCCTTCCCTTTAAAATATTTTGTTTATGGTACGAACACGCGGTGAAGGAAAATCGCAACAAAAGAAAAAAAAATGCTGTACCTCAGCAAATGCAGACTCCACGTTGACGGTAAGTATCTATAGCAAACGCGCATTGGTTAGGCAGGTCGCAGGTGCACTGCTTCATACACAAGGTTATTTATTGTACCACCTGTCTTAAAATGGAAGCGTAGAGTGCGATGGGCTGAGGCCGAAAGGAAGGTCAGAGTGAGAATTGAGAAAATTCGTTTTTAAACATTTCGAACTGAGCGCCACACCGGCACATTAAAAGTCATCTAGTGTAGAAAACAAGATGAGGAAAAGTTTCATCATCCCATCAAATGAAAAAGGCACACGCCAAGATGGGAGTGGACGCGGAAGTCGTTGAAGCTGAAGGAGATGTTGTGTACACTGGTGCGAAGTCCAAAGGTGGTTTCACTGCTGAAAAGTGAACATTTTTTAACAGAGATAACCTTGGATGGATGGACTTAACATTCAAGGCATGTGGTCAAAAATAGTGAATAACATGGGAGCTGACTGAAGAAGTCGATGCAGATTGGAGGAAGCAGGCTGCAGACATCTCAGTATGTGCAAAACCCCATGTTTATGTTGTTGCACAACCTCTTGCTCAATTGAAGCCGAAATTCCACCTTAGTAGGTCATTTATGGTTCAACTGCAAACTGTCGTGTTGCGTGCTTGAGCTGTTGCCCAGGAAGCAACTCTCAAGACTGAAAAGCATATTGTTTTACTTCTATTTATACACTGCTGGACAATTGCTAAGGACGGATCATTAACGGCTATATAGCGCATAAAAAAGTAAGTGTGGTTGGATGCCAAGTGAAATAAAATAATGTCAGAATGCCAGGACATTACAAGAAAGACAATTTATTGTGCTCTGAAATCCAGAAGGCTTTGAAACGTGTTCAAGGGACAAACAGGCCATTTTGTGCAGAATACGTAAACGTGAAAAAAATGCAATTACCGTCCGCAGGCGTTCCGGCGTAAGATGTCAATACGGGATATGTCCACCATGGAGGGCGATGCAAGATTCCACACGTCGTGTCATGCTTTGCACAACATTATCAAGCAGCTGTTGGGGTAATTTATCCCATTCCTCTGTCAGTGCACGGATGAGGGTGTCCTTGTTTATTGGAGGGCATTGGCGACCAGCAAGACTCCTCCCAAAAGCATCCCACACATTTTCAATGGGATTCAGATCTGGAGAACGTGCTGGCCATACGAGGCGTTGAATATCCTCGCTCTCAAGACACACCTGGACAGCGACTGTTCGATGACATGTTGCGTTGTCGTCCATGAAAATGAATCTATCATCGACAGCACCACGGAACATGCGAACATGAGGTAACAGAACATCATTAATGTATCGTTGGCCAGTCATAGTCCCAGTTGGAAGCACATAGAGGGATGTACGGCCATTGATCATTATGCCAGCCCATACCATGACACTACATGTCGGATATCGGTCCCTTTCCTGTATGTTTGCTGGACAATATGCAGTACCACTATCACGCCAGATCAGTTGTCGTCGACAATCAGATGATAGACTGTATCTACTCTCATCTGAGAAGAGGACAGCAGACCAGTCGTTATCAGTCCAATTGCGATGTTGATGGCACCATTGCAAACGGGCGGTACGGTGACGTCTGGACAATGGGATGTACACAACAGGACGGCGGGCGTATAGTCCTCCTTCATGCAAACGTCTGGCGACAGTTTTTCGGGAGATCCGCTTGCCAGTAGCAGCCATAAACTGATTTGCTACCTCACTAGCTGTGCTGCGCCGGTGTCTTTGTTTTGATAGCACTGTGTACCGATCTTCTGCAGTTGTCGTAATGCAAACACGACCTCCCCGTGACGTTTGCTACACTCTCCATTTGTTTGAAATGATTTCCAAAGCCTTGAAACAACACTGTGGCTGACGTCGAACTCCCTGGCAACATCTGTTATTTTTCGCCCTTCTTCAATCTTGCCAATAATACGGCCACGCGTAAAATCATCTAGGTGATGTCGGGAAGACATACTGAAAATTGTAAGTTCGTCAATTGATTCTTTCCCTTTCAACTTTGCGTTTAAACAACAACGGTCAATACGCGTCAAATCCTTTATATTTCTTATCAGCGCTATGACGTCACGAACAAGTTCGGCAATCCAAAATTTGCATACGCACAACACGTCTTACTGTATCCCGCACTTATGCTAATTTCCACATTTTCCTGCCTTCCATTTTATGGTTGCTATCGTTGCTATTGTCATCCGTCCTTAGCAATTGTCCGGCAGTGTATTTTCATCATCAGATAAGAATGTTAGTGCTTCCCGTCAATGTAATTTTTTTTCATTGAAATTTAAATAACGGATCGGGAAAACCACATATTCTCCGGCATGGATTTTCTGTTTTATTCTTTCTGGTTCACTCACTGTCAGGCATTATTGCGTTCTCAAAAGCTGGAATGAAACAGGTCACATCTCAAATAAGGTGTATATAATACTTTGCACCTAATCGAAACCAAAACCACTGGAATGTGTTGTACTTCTTTGCTTTGTGAGTGATTCGTCATGCAGAGAGTTCTGAAAGCGAAAGTTGTATTTGAGATTTTCAGTTGGCACTTGGATATCTCTCTTCCTAATTCCCCCTCCGTAGCAGCCCTGGATAATTGGCTTTTGGCCAGCCTTGAGCCATCTGCAGCGGCTCACCTTCATTTTCACAGAATGGCAGGAAATTCCAATTTTTTAATTTACAGTAGCTAACAGAACTTAAAATTTTAGTCGCCAAAAAACAAAAAACTTTATATAACAGTTTTCATCGTTTCTAAGAAAAAATACAGAGTTTTTACTTAAAACACTCACAAACGGTTTTTCAGTCACGAAATGCAAGCGAAACACGCAATAAACAATAATTAAGAATTTTAAGTGGAAACAATAATTAAGAATTTTAAGTGGAGAACAAAAGGGAGACTAACAGTTCATCTAAGCGTTTTCTATTGGGGTATTTTAATTCGGATGGCAGTGTTAAATAAAGTTAATTAAAAAAGCGAAAGGGAAAATTAATTTGAGCTCGGGCCCCTAATATCTTTTTTTCAAAGGCGGCGGGCAAGGTGATAGGTATTGGGCTCCCTATCATCCTGCCCGCCATCTTTGAAAAACAACGGTTTTTGTTGCTGCAATTTCTGTCCCCGCCATTTCTGGTTCCTATTACGCCATTTCTGGTTCCATGCCTCACTGGGGTTGAACCCCAGTGAGGCATGGATGTTGTGTTTCTATTACCGCATTGGCTCTTTCCCTTCCCTGGAA
This sequence comes from Macrothele yani, assembly GCA_039090855.1. Classification (NCBI taxonomy): domain Eukaryota; kingdom Metazoa; phylum Arthropoda; class Arachnida; order Araneae; family Macrothelidae; genus Macrothele; species Macrothele yani. Next base: position 87,289,644 of record CM077010.1, read on the forward strand.
CCAGTGACCGTAAATTAGGGACGAGCGACTGCTTATAGCCTATTGCGTTGCTCACGGTGGTCGTAAACCTCCAATAAAGAAAAGAAAAAAAAAGAAGAAAAATGCCTGTTAAACTGGATTAAATGAGAAAAGAGAACGTTTAAGGGAAACATGGGAGGTCGTATTAAACACCGAATCAAAGAGATATTCAATGTATAGGGTGAGTGAAAAGTCGCAGGACACCCTTGTATTTCGGAAAGGATAAGGAAAAGGAAATATCTGAATACCCCAGCAAAGAATCACTGAGGGGGCCTATCTTTTAGGCTGTTTCCAGAACATGGCCGCCATTTTGGATCAAGGTCAAATGTGAGGGGGGGGCTTTGTTGCATATCCCTTGCAGTGACGTTTGTACCCCTAGCAAAAAAAATCTCGTGAGGGACTAATGTCTTCAACCCTAAGGTGGACGCAGCTGCAGTGATGACGGCAGACGGAACTAAAGCTTTTTTTTTTTTTTTTCTCCGGGATCAAGACAGAAATGCGTTACAGCAAATAGAGACTATGTCAAAAGATAAAGAAAGAAGTAATGAGTAACAATACAGCTTTACTGCATGTGTTAAAATGCGAACTTCGTGCATGACTCCCGTAAGTTTTATCAGATTTCACTGTTAAAATGGGAAAGCATTCCTATTTATCAGTGTTCTTCGAGGCTGACTACTGTCCTTGTAGAAATTCCTACGTTTCACAATGAAACAAAATTAGTGTATTTAATTCGCACTTGGTTACATCCAGTAGCGATGAGAGAGTTCACATTTATTCACCTGAATAATCTCGTTTAGGGCCGTCCCGGTGGCGCAGTGGTCTAAGCGATGGCCTCTGATCATTCGTCCAAAAGGGGTCCGGGTTCGAATCCCGGTGAGGCATGGATGTTGTGTTTGTCTTACGGCACTGGCTCTCTTTCTCTTCCCTGGAACCAGTGACCCTAAATTAGGGACGGGCGACTGCTTATAGCCCATTGAGTTGCTCACGGTGGTCGTTAAACATACAATAAAAAAAAAAAAAAAAGATCTCGCTTAGGAATAACTACGTTGTGGAAGGAGGATGCGTGGCATGTCTCCATCTCTCGTTCATATTCAGGCGAGCTCTTATGTAATTTCAGTTTGTCTCTGAAAAGAAAAAACACGCCGAAACTAACAACTTTTTAATAAACAGCAAACGTACAAAGGCCGTTCCATAAAAACTAAGAGTAAATTTTTTTTTTTGATTTGGCAACAGTGCGAAGAGGAAAAGTAACCACGCAGACGACTAACTGAATTAAGGAAGTATCTGTGGCAACAGTTATTAGCCGTGGCAGGCAATTCTGGTTTTGTTATTGCGCAGCTGTTTAAGGTACGTCTGCATTTCGTCGTACAGCAATGGAGGTGAGTGATTCAGAGTTAAGAAGTGAAGTGCGTTGTGCAATAAAAGTTTGCTATCGTTTGGGTAAAACGGCTCCAGAAACAGTTAATTTAATGAAAAAGCTTACAAAGATAAATGTTAGGGTGAGTCAACGATTTTTAGATGGTACAATGATTTCAGAAAAGGGCGTTTGTCGGCAGAATTTCAGAAAAGGGCGTTTGTCTCGCTTCTAGGCCTGGTCGACCTGAAAGTGTTGTTACGGAGCGTATTGTTAATACCGTTTGGCCGCCCCGGTGACGCAGTGGTCTAAGCGATGGCCTTTGATCATTCGTCCGAACGGGGTCCGGGTTCGAATCCCGGTGAGGCATGGATGTTGTGTTTGTCTTTCGGCACTGGCTCTCTCCCTTTCCTGGAACCAGTGACCCTAAATTAGGGACGGGCGACTGCTTATAGCCCATTGAGTTGCTCACGGTGGTTGTTAAACCTCCAATCAAAAAAAAAAAAAAAATAACGTTTGAACAATCCTACAAGAAGATCGACGAATGACGTGTGAAGACATAGCGGCGTCAACTAATATTTCAAAAACGTCGGCATTCCGCATTCTACGCGACAAATTACTGCTGCATCGTGTGTGTTCCAGATAGGTACCACATCACCTGATGAGAGAATAATTGTTAGCCAGAGTTCGGGTGTGTGAGTAGTGGAAACAAATGATTGCAAAGGATGCAAACTGTATAAATGTATAAACACAGTGAAAACTAAACTGCTAATGAAACGTGGGTCCACTATTTCGAACCTCTCACGAAGCGCGGAACGAGTGTCTGGAAACGTGGCTCGCCTCCTCCGAAAAAAGTCCGGCAAACCAAATCAGCTAGGAAGGTGATGATGATAATTTTTTTTTATGATAAAGGTGTCTACCAGCATGCCGTTCCTTCACAGATTTCTTCAATGCTGTGTATTGCATTTCATCCTTGAAGCGTCTGCGATGACACATATCGATTAAGCTACCAGGACTGGTAGGCAAGTGGACCCTGCACCATGATAACACCCGCCCACATGTAGTTATTGTGTTCAACAGTTTCTTACGAAATGCAGCATTGAAATCGTGCCACAGCCTACCTATAGTCCTGACCTCGCCCCGTGCGATTTCTCGTTGTTTCCAACAATGAAGAAGTTCTCTGGCGCAACATTGAACACAGATGCTGACGTTAATCAAGCTGTACGGGGATCGGTAAAGCAGCTTCCATAAAATGCTTTCGTCACATGCTTTGAAAAGTGGACTGAACTAAGGGACCGTTTCATATCATCCGAGGGAAGATACTTTGAGAAATAATAACATATTTTGTTGTACCTATATTTCTTCATTTTCCGTGATTTTACTCTCAGTTTTTATGGAACAGGCATTGCATATTTGCAAAAAACACCAGAGGGAAAAAAGCTGCCAAAGACTTAATAAATGTATAAGTATAAAAACATAAAAAACCAAATGTAAAATTTGCTTATATTTGGAACTGTTCATTACGGAGTTGTTCACCTCGATCAGTTATGCAAGCAAACAGAGGCGACTGTGGGCTTAACGTCAGTGAGATCAATGGTGCGCTGAGATATGGCATTCCATGCAGTAACCGTCTGGGCACGCAGTTGGTTGCTGCTTGAAATGTGTCTGTTCCTGTTGCCATCCGCTGGAGGAGGGAGGTGGCCACACATAAGGTCCCACATGTGCTCGATGGGTTACAAGTCCTGTGAGTTGAATGTCTACGCTTTGGGTACTGTCCCTTGTAACATAAGCAGTTAGTGTATGTGCGGTTTCCTTCAGGAGCAACGTTTCCGGTGTGGCGGCAAGGAAAGGTATAACGGGATTCACGATAACATAGACGTAGGGTATCTAGCGATGGTCTCGCCAGTACAGTTCCAGGAATATAGACATGAGATGTCCTGTGCAGTGTCGTATTCCACTCCACACCAGTACATAGAATCGAGGGCGTTTTATGGAGGAGGGTCATAAATGCATCTGCATGTTGCAGTGGCGGCTCGTGGTTGGAAAAATAGGTGAAGAGCTACAAGAGCAATATGAAAAGATATCTACTGTTTCAATGAAAATCACTATATGAGGACTGACCTATTTTATGTATATTAGGTCAATTCTTCTTTCTTTTAAAGCTGCAAATTTGTCGATTATGTCGTCATAGAATGGTTGTTTCTTCGTGAGCATCAATAAAATATCTTTCTGAATAGAAATATTTGCCAAAGAAGCAAGTCTATCTTGAGAAATAGTGTTTCTTGAGAAAGTTTGTATTCTTTTAAGGCAAGGAAAACTTCTTTCCACTGACACATTTGTAGATAAAATTGTTAAAATGAGGGAAACCAATTTACAAGCTTCTGCAAAAATGTCTTTATCTCCATGAAGCACTCGAAGAAGTTCTTTAGTCGATATATTCCTTAATTTTCCATCGGCATATACAAGACTCAGTTCATTTTTAAGGCACTGGAGTTTAGTAAATATTTTCCCGTAAAAATGTTATAGATTTTCAAAAGCGTCGGAGTGAAAACATGAATTAAATTGGTCGAACTTGGTTGTGTCAGCAAGACAGACAAATTGAAGTTTCTCACAGTCTTCAAATCTTATATCCATTTCCATAAGAATGTGGTCCGAAATTTCAAAATACAATATAATTTTGAAAAATTGTTTCTTCTGTAAGAGCAGCATATTCCCGTATAGATCTGCTTATTTCTGGGATTTTTCTATCTTTTCCAAACAGTGTTTCAAATACCTCATCGTTAAGGCAATTACTTTTTGCAAATAAAATTTAAGAGGATTTAGTACTTAATTTGAATAAGTAATGTGTTTATAAGTATATATATATTACTTATTCAAATTAAGTACTTAATCCTCTTAAATTATATTTGCACAAAGTGGGTTGCCTTACTCATCGTTTCTTTTATGGCTCAAAATTTCACGAGTTGTTTTAATTTGAGTTACACATCAGTACTTTATGTCTAGTGATGTTTTTGCAAAATTTTGAATTATAGATCGGTGGAGCCAAAAATTTCATTAAATACTATTGCCAAAAATGTAAATTCAAAAGTGTTCATACCATTTAAAAACCCCTCGGCAAGTTGAATTGAATTCTTGTCTGATTGTTCACAGTTTGTGAAAAATTCTAATGCTTCCTCCAATTTATGCCAGTCTTCAACAATTACACTTACTAACTTCGAAGTGGAGGACTGTAGAGTTTCTGTTATGGTTAATATGCATCCTGCGGTTGTTGATGCGAGTTTATAAGATCGCTTCGCTGAGTGGTGAAAAAACGAAGGAATTCCACAGAGACTTGCATAAAATATTCGACACTTAGAAATTTTAGAAAAACTCTGCTGTAATACAAGTTTCAAACGATGCGCTAAGCAATGAACAAAAACAGCTTGAGAAGCTTTATCCTTGATTTTTTTCTGGAGTCCATTCAAGTGTCCAAACATTACACTTGCCCCATCGTTACCTTGTCCTATTAATTTGCGTTGATAATCAAACTGTTCCAAAATTTCGTGGAAACCCAAAAATCGCTCAGCCAATACACCTTCCGAACAACAAATCTTATTATTAAAGAGCACTAAGAAGTCTAATTTATGTCTGTGGTGTCATCTACTTTAATAGAAAAGCATTCAACTTCATTTATTTCATTTTTAACGTGATCGTTTATATATTCAGAAATACATTCACTTAATTCATTTTGAATGGTTTTTGAGTCACCTGTAAAGACATTTTTTATCTTTTCGTATTGATTTTGAATTTCTAAAGGAATTCTTGATATCAACAATGAAAGTAATTCCGTGAAATTTCCATGATTTATCGAGTCGATGCTTTCGTCATGGTCACGGAATGCTAGTTCTTGTTTGCTCAAATACAGTACTGAATCAATCACTATCTGCAGGAAAAGTATATTTAAACGAACGTCTCTGTTGAAATGCCTTTTCAAAACCTAGCACTCTCCCTTATGTTCTGATTTTTTCAAAATTCCTTAACTTTTATTCGCATTTCAGGTGTTCGCTAGAATCACCATGTTTATGAAATGACCGAATGTTTATGAAGTGACCGTGTTGTATTTAATAAATCTGAGAAACCGTCTTTATTCCACGCCGAATGTTTTTTTCTATAAAGTAACACGGCCAAGAAAATCATTTTTGTAACACAGAAGTTCTACAAAGCCGTTTTCTGTCATGAGAAAGAAGAGATATTCAGTAAACCGACAGTTTTTAACAATTAAAATTGTAAGATTTACCGCTCTTCCTGACTTCTTTCTTGGCGACAATTGTCAGTGAATCCGTGATGATAAAAGAGACATTTTTCCTTGAAGTAAAATGTCTCTTTTATCTTCATCTTTCCATCGATCAAATGGAGTTTGCAATAAATTACAGACAATGCCGCTCACAGAATACATACTAAAAACTACAAAAACACGAAATTTAAGTATCAGGTGAAGTTTTCGATAAGCAATCACAAAGCACGAAAAAACAAATCTCTTTCGGAATGCATGTACCGCAACGAGAAAACCCTAGTGGATTGCAAGGTACCATGGGCAATCTGTCCTGTTCCTCCGCGATCTCATCCGAAGGTCACGACTCCAGGTGCAGAGCCTGAGTGTCTCAAGCTAAAACTCTTCACTTGCCCGGCAGATAGGAGAGGTGACGTCACGGTTACCATGGTAACTCGGCCGATAACTGCAGACTTCCAAGCATTCTCATTTTGGCTCTTCACTTGAACTGTTTTGCGTAGAGAGACTTGGTTTCCGTATTGAACGCCCATTGTGAATTGATCTAATAAGAATTTTGAGCATTTTGGCACTCAATAAAGGCAAAAAAGAATATATACACAAAATTACTGAATAAAATTTTATTTTAAATGAAATAGGTGAAGAGGCACTTCACCTACTTCACCTGAAAAGCCGCCACTGGCATGTTGCTGATGATGATGGGCCATATATAGATATCAGCCATCATGCACGCCTGAACAACCTGGACTCGCCCGTGAATGGTACGCGCCTTAATTCTACAGTCCAGTGTACTATACCTAATGACAAATCTTAAGATGCGGCAACAAGTGGATTTTGTGAACTGGTCGTCTTGCCCGTAGTCCCACGTTCGCCGCATCGTTTCGGTGGACACCTCTGCACACTTAGCAGTTTGAAGGTCACTCTGCTGCACGGTTGCCGTGGTGAATTGGTCGTAAACACTCCCTCTACGGAATAGGCGATCTTTCGTGTGGTCCGGTAGATGATATCTTGGTCCTTTCCCTCAGGCTATTCGGTGTTCAATGGCATAGCGCGACACGCAGTTTTACACTGTCATCGCGTCTTACCCGTTCGGAAATTGCTCATAAACTGAGACCCAGCTCTGGCCTATCGACGATTCTCATCCGCTGTATGTCAGTCAGTTGATCATAGGTTTTTCGTTAGCGTAACAGCGGCACATTACGAAGGATTTCGACGAACACATTCGATCCTAAACATTTGCCTTACCACGAGGGTAGCCCGAACCACAGAGTAGAAGACCGAGCGTTAAGCCTTCCACAGATGCTAATAGAAAGAGTTTAACCCAACGTTGGCCCCGAAGATGTCAATAAAACAGCGCTCCAGTGGGCGGATATAGAACTAAAGCACCATAACTGTAAAAGTCTTTTTTTTTTTTTTTTAAATTCCCAAGAGTTTACAACTTTCTCTGTACTACTTTTATAGCCACTGGTATCGTATCACGTGACAGACATTAACGTAGTTTCATGTCCGATCACTTGGGCGCTAGTAAACAGACGAGTTGAATCTCTGCCCCTTCTCCCGTGTGGCTCAAACGAACTTCATGTTAAACCGTTATCAGTCGGTGTCTACGTGGCCATTGCTTCATGTAATTTACCTATCTCTACATTATTCACGTTTAGCAGTGTAATATGATAAACCAATTTTTAAACTACTTTCCAATTCCTAACAAAAGTGCTACTTTCATAGTGAATAAAGTGCCATCGCTTGTTATAAAATTTTCGTTGAATTAAACGTTAGTTATTATTTTTTCTTTGGGGTGTAACGACCACTATGAGCAACTGTAAGGGCTATAAGCAGTCTTATCATCCCTGATTTTTGAGGCCACTAATTCCAGGAAAAGGTGACTGCTTATAGCTCTAAAAAGTGCTCACGGTGGTGAGTATAACCCCCCCCTCCAAAGAAACCTAGCTTCTTAAAGCAAAGGTCAACGTACGAGCACAACGCTGTAAATATCCATCAAGCATGGGACCTCACTTCGTAGTGTCAAAATAAGTAGTTTAAGTATAATATTATTTGTTAACTCTGGTTTCTCTCCGAGCAAAAAAACAACAACAAAAAAACAAAAAAAAAAAAACTGGTAGTACCAGTGATCTACGCGATTTTGAAACCATATTTTGATGTCTCTGCGAGCTTCCTGGCCTGCTGTACGTATAGATAGAAAGTGGAAACAAGGTGAAACGGTTTAAGCCGATACGTTGCAGTGTTGTTTTTGCCAAATATGACATTTGATCTAAAAATTTCAGTAAGCTAATAAAACCGGGTAGTTATGGTTCCAAAGGCCGCTGTTTTCAAACGTTAAGGGGAAAGCATAGTGTAGAAGAATATTAAATGATTTAAAAACATTTTTATAAATCAAAATTCTGTAATTTAAGAAACTAGCCTCATTCTCGATTTTTGCCGCCCCGGTGGCGCAGTGGTCTTAAGGCGCTGGCCTCTGATCATTCGTCCGTAAGGGGTCCGGGTTCGAATCCCGGTCTGGTATGGATGTTGTGTTTGTCTTACGGCGCTGGCTCTCTCCCTTCCCTAGAACCAGTGACCCTAAATTAGGGACGGGCGACTGCTCATAGCCCATTGAGTTGCTCACGGTGGTCGTTAAACCTTCAATCAAAAAAAAAAAAAAAAATTCTCGATTTTCGAATGGGAATTTGGGAAACGACGAAGTCTGGGATGTCCAAAATGTCCCCAGTGCTTCGAACTTTCTTATTTTACAGTCAATGAGTTTGTTAGCGCCTCCAACTACTGTGAGACGTAAAACAGCTACCTTCAACACCGACCAGTTGTTCGTTTGAAGTATTGAAACCCGTTGACTGTAGAAACTGATAATCACGGTGGCGCAGTGGTCTAAGCAATGGCTTCTGGTCATTCGTCCGAAAGGGGTCGGTTTGAATCCCGGTAAGGCATGGATGTTGTGTTTGTCTTACGTCAGTGGCTCTCTCCCTTCCCTGGAACCAGTGGCCCTAAATTAAGGACGGGCGACTGCTTATAGCCCAATAAGTTGCTCACGGTGGTAGTTAAACTTCCAATAAAAAAAATAATTGCAGTTCGTCAGAAATACATTGGCTGCCCCGGTGGCGCAGTGGTCTAAGCGATGGCTTATGATCATTCGTCCGGTGGCGCAGTGGTCTAAGGCGCTGGCCTCTGATCATTCGTCAGTAAGGGGTCCGGGTTCGAATCCCGGTCAGGCATGGATGTTGTGTTTGTCTTACGGCACTGGCTCTTTCCCTTCCCTGGAACCAGTGACCCTAAATTAGGGACGGGCGACTGCTTATAGCCCATTGAGTTGCTCACGGTGGTCGTTAAACCTCAAAAAAAAAAAAAACCTCCAATAAAAAAAAATCTGCCGTCAGACGCTAGAACGTCTGACGGCAGGTTTGGGATGCTTACAATATTCGTCATCGTCTCAAATATGGGTGGAGCTGCAAATGCCCGCCAATTAGCGTGGTCCTCTCAAATACGGCCGTGTGATCTAAGCATCGTCAATGTTTCCATGTAAACTGGCCAGTAGCCTAAGCGATGGGTCCCGGTTCGAATCCTGGTGAGGCATGGATGTTGTTTGTCTTTCGGCACTGGCTCTCCCCCGTCCCTTGAGTAAAAACTCCGGAAATATGGAGTCTTCGAGCAGCACGTGCAGTGTCTGCAGACCTTGTTTTTCAACCAAAAGTAATATAAAAAAGCACGAAAGAAAATTTCAAATGGATGGGAAAGAGGACTATTGGAAAGTCACGTGCACGATTTGCACGAGTAGTCATTGTATTTCTACTAGACTCCAAGGTATTTGTTGCTGCTTGATTGTTGTTTTTCGTGACGTAGAGTGACGGAACAATTTGAAATCATGTTATTTTGAAGTCCAGCTAAGCTGTATGTTCCGAACGATGTCCGGGTTCGAATCCCGGTGAGGCATGGATGTTGTGTTTGTCTTACGACACTGGCTCTCTCTTTTCCCTGGAAACAGACCCTAAATTAGGGACGGGCGACTGCTTATAGCCCATTGAGTTGCTCACGGTGGTCGTTAAACCTCCAATCAAAAAAAAAAAAAATAAAAAATAAAATAAGCTGTATGTAGCTCCTGAGATATGTTATTCCCTGTAAATCGCCCATTTGTAGTACAGTGATTCATTTTGTTCATATGCAATGGTAAAAGATGTTTTAATAATGATCCTCTTTTTTCATTATTTCTCAAACTACAATTTAAACTCAGATTCTTTTTTTTTTTTTGATTGGAGGTTTAACGACCACCGTGAGCAACTCAATGGGCTATAAGCAGTCGCCCGTCCCTAATTTAGGGTCACTGGTTCCAGGGAAGGGAGAGAGCCAGTGCCGTAAGACAAACAGAACATCCATGCCTCACCGGGATTCGAACCCGGACTCCTTTCGGACGAATGATCAAAGGCCATCGCCTTAGACCACTGCGCCACCGGGGCCGCAAAAAACTCAGATTCATTGGTAAAATAATAATGGAACTTATTCACCTCGCATTGCATCATGGGAAAACTTTTTCGTGTCTTCAGACCAGCAAGCAAGTGCCGCCCCGGTGGCGCAGTGGTCTAACCGATGGCATCTGATCATTCGTCCGAAAGGGGTCCGGGTTCGAATCCCGTTGAGGCATGGATGTTGTGTTTGTCTTACGGCACTGGATCTCTCCCTTCCCTGGAACCAGTGACCCTAAATTAGGGACGGGCGACTGCGTATAGCCCATTGAGTTGCTCACGGTGGTCGTTAAACCTCCAATAAAAAAACAAAAAGACATCGCGATTTGGTTAATTTATTAACGACATGCCTAACTTTCTCATCGTTTGGTTTTGCTAATAAATTCTGGCACCTAAAATGTACAGAAGAATGATAACTTTCTATAATTTTCCTCGGAAAATGCCGAAACTATTAAAGGAATGGCTGTGTAAAATGAAACACGATGATTTCCATCCCAATGTGCATTCTCGAATATGTTCTGTCCACTTTAACAAGGAAGATTTTCAATATAATGGCACTAAGTAAGAATCGAAGGCAGTTAAAACCTGGTTGTTATTCCTTCGATTTTCAATTTCCAAAAAGATGTGAAGGAAAAACGAATTACATATCTAGATCGGTAAGTTACAAATTAATTTCTACGTTCTTTCCCCTCAGAACAAAGCATATCTGTAATTTTTTTTTATTTGATGTTACACATTCATTTTGTTTTTAAGTAGATTGCCTCGTGGACGACAATGGAAAGTTTTCATTTTTTTTTTTTTATCTTTCGGTTTGTTTCCACATTACCTACTTTCTGGACTTCTAAATATTTCGTTAAACAAAAAAAAAAAAAAAAAAATCCAGGTTTTTGTTTAAGATGTTTCGCCAATTTCAGACACAAGATTGTGAAATTTAATATACCGCATCTCAGAAATGCTTTGTTAAAAGTTTCACCATTAACTAATGGCGCCGCCCCGTTGGCGCAGTAGTCTAAGCGATGGCCTCTGATCGTTTTTCGGAAAGAGGTCCGGGTTCGAATCCCGGTGAGGCATGTATGTTGTGTTTGTCTTACGGCACTGGCTCTCTTCCTTCCCTGGAGCCAGTGACCCAAAATTAGGGATGGGCGACTGCTTATAGCCCATTGAGTTGCTCACAATGGTCGTTAAACCTGCATTAAAAAAAAAAAAAAAAAGACCTAATGGCGATGTTGTCCTGCATCATTTGAAATAAACATCGAACACAAAATTGTCTTACTATAGTTCTGCATATTTGATTTGTTCTTCTAAGAAATTAATTTCATCCACTTCGCTGTGTAGCTCTATTAATTCATGAGCATACTCCAAGACGTTAAAATTAAAAAAATTGGCCAACAGTAAGGGGTAATCTAATGCGGCAACATTGAAAGCAGCCATGTTGGGCTGCAGAAATCCACTTCTGACGTCACATGAATGAAGGCAATTGATTACGCGTGATGCGAGCGATCTTCTGAACGCGAACTTAACGTTCTCTTGAGAAACCGTAACCGTCAGTTTTGTGGTTATGAAGATTTATTAACCGCGTTTGAAATACGAAATTACTGTTTCGGATGAGGTTGTTTGTCTGCAAGTTACTTAGATATAAGTAATTAAAACGGTTTATTCTTAAAATGAATATGTATTCTGGCGGTGATCGTTCAAATCAAGACAAAGAGAAGAAGAGGAAGGAAAGTATTGTAGATTTATCGAAGTTCTTGGAGAAACCGATAAGAGTTAAATTTCAAGGAGGTAGGGAAGCAACTGGCATTTTGAAGGGTTACGATCCTCTGCTTAATCTAGTGCTGGATAACACAACCGAGTTTTTGAGAGATCCAGATGATCCGTATAAATTGACCGAAGACAGCAGATTTTTGGGCCTTGTTGTTTGTCGTGGAACCGCCGTTGTGGTGATCTGCCCTATGGATGGTATGGAATCTATTCCCAACCCTTTCATACAAAGCGAGTCCTGATGTAGTCAGAGGAACATCGGAAACATTCAGCACGCTTATGAACAAAAAATTGTGTTGTGTGGCAAGAAGGCAACATTATTACATACCGTGTTTGTGTTTCTTCATTTGTGGGTTACGAATGACAGTGAAAAAACGAAGTACCTAATAAATAAACTATAGGGTAAAAATATGTATTTTGTTTTCTTAATATGTATTTAAACCTTGCAAGTGTGACTTAATATTTATCGAAGTAACTGACTTTTTTAAGTGCGAGATTAAATTTCCTTTTCTAAACTGGTCTTAAAAGTTTTAAAGAAAGAATTAAGCGTAAGAAAGTAGTTACTGCTACCAAACAGCTTCTTTAGCAGTTTAAAGGCAGAATAGAATTGGGAAAAAACACATTTTGGTGTAAAAGTTAAATTGTGTAACAATATTTACAGAAATTTTAGCCTTTCAGCATTTTTTTCATATACCAGTTTTAATTTCACTACCAATAAAAAGAGTTAGCTTTGCGAAATGATTTTCCGTGATGCTGACAAGGAATCGTAATGTTTATTAAAGGGAAGTAGTTTGTTTTAGTTGATTTTAATATTTGTGGCAATTGCAGCATATTAGGATTATTGTGATGGAATTGTTTGGCCATCTGAATTATTGTGATTTATCAGAATATATTTGCAGAATGATAATTAAGGTTAATCTTGCATTTTTGTATATCAGAAAAAAATGCAAGACTGCCCTTACCACACCATGCTTGCATGTGGATCTAACTTATTGGTAGTAATTTGCAGCACAATTTTTTTTTCAAATATGAAAATTAACGTCATACGGTGCAAAATGTAATTATAAATAAATGTTTTAAAAGATTTTTCCCATAAAATTTGGTTGAAGTTATAACACTCTCAGTAAAATTGGCTGTTAGCATTGTTCTGGAGAAGTGACTGAAAGATTGCCTATTTGACATACATGCATAGGCTTATTTGAGGTACTCTGCTGTAGCAGTGAGGTGCTGCACTTGGCTATAATAATCTCTAAATTGACATGTGCTTGCATTCTACTGTGAATTGCAGCGAGTATTTTGTTGATTTGAAATTCCTCCTCTGAATACAACAAAACCCTGTGGATGTGCTGTATATTAGGAGCCATCCATAAAGTATGTCCAAAATTACAAGGGGAGGGGGAGGTTGTTCCTGACTACTGGAACAAATGTGACATGGAGGTTCAGTAATTCGAATGCCCAGCAGCAAAAATATAGTGGATGATATTTCTTTGTTTTGTTTTCTCTTTACTTCTTTTAATAGTTAAAAAAAGGTATGAAATATTTCTGATGATATTTAGAAAAATCAGAATATCAATATTAAGTTCTCGTATTTGTGCTACCAAATCTACCATGTTTTGTAGATGGTATAATCGGGAGTGAAGCAATCTTGAATGCATGCGCTCATTTGTAGATCTTTATTTCAGAATGATAAAGTTTGGGTAGCATTTGGGAATAAATTAATGCCTAAGTAATAAATATTTTTTGAAGCAAATGTGTAAATATATGGAAAATTCCTTTAAATAATTACGTTTTCCGTCTGTTTCTCAATGGATTCTAAAAGCAGTCGTCAAAAATAAAGGGGTTGGAAGGAATTAGGATGTTCTTTTTAGGGCGGGGATGTTAACAATCTGACAAAATGTGATATGGGAGGGGGAAGGGCATCTAAAATAGTAAAAAATCATGGACATACTTTATGGACAGCCCTTTATGTGATAATTGCCACACTTGAAGAGGCAACCACTACTGCTGCAGCGTCTCCTTTTACTCCTCCCATGTGGTGGGGTAGTGCTTGCTATAGATATAGATGACTGTGTCATGCTTGCGCACGGTTCATGTGCTCCTTGAAAAAGTTTAAGACTCCATAAAGAGTACTTCTAAAAGGTTTTGTTTTTGAAGTAATGATATAAAGAGCATGTGTATGCGTGTGACATTGTTATGGAATGAAACATCAGCCATGGGAGTAAAATAAGTGGAATGATGTATTTGTAAATTGTAATGGACCTCTGTTAACTGGGGTTAGGGATGCAATCCTTGCCGGAGGGTGAATACAAAAATAATGTACTTTCAAAATATTCTACAAAACAAAATTATTTCAAGAAACACCAAAACAGGGGGCTATTAAAAGTTAATAAAATAAACTAACAGGAGGGCAGGGAGATAATTGGCAAGTCATTAACGATGTGCCCGTACCAGCTAACTTGCTAAAATACCTACCTACTGACAGCACCACACATATGCTTATTTGGTTTTGAAAAGTGCTTGAATTTGTTTTGCTTGGAAGAGTACAAACCTTGTTGCAGGTACATTTTATGGAAAAAAATATTTTAATACATTCACACCATTTTATATAAAGATTTATATTTAAAAAGATGTGCATCTTTTTGATATTTTCTTTTAGTTTTAGATAATATTTCACATTTTTTCGTATTTTGGGTGGCATTGAAATCTGTCAGCATGTTCAAGTACTTACTGTGTTTCACCCTGCTTTGTTTACATATGCATGTGAATACCCTCTTTTGCGGGGTGAAATAACTAGCTTCGCTGCTAAAGAAAAAGATTGCAACTCTCTCTTTTTTCAAATAATATATGTTTAAAATGTCAACATGAGGTGAAAATTTGCTGCTTAACAGAAGATGAACATAAAAACATTAATTGCACTGATGGTTAATTATTTGTTCCTGTAGGGCAACCTTCTCGAATGTGCCCAAATTTTTACCAGCCACCTTGGCTGGTTAGGTCTACTTTTTACCAGCCACTTGAAAAATCTTACTCGTCAAAATATAAACTAATTAAGTTCTAAATCAACTAATATTAATGAAAAGATATTTAATGCATACTCACAAATTTTTTGATTGATGCAAGCCTATTTATGACATTTTAAAAACAAAGCTGCATATTAGATAGAGGCCTGGGCTAATCTGCAAGATCTGTACATTTGAAGCACGAGCTCGGACAATTTTTTTTTTCGTAAATATTTTTGAAAATTTGGTGTTTTTTGGTGATATTCCTGTCTAATTTACGGTTTGAATCCATTAAACAATTCAAATAACATAAACTTGAATTAATATTAGCTTTATTAAAATTGATCGATATTGTATTAACACAATGCTAGTTTGGGTTTTATTTTTTATTTTTTTACACAGTATGAATGCTAGTTTAGGATATAAATTTTTTTACACAGTATGATTTTTAAAAAAACTTGCATAGGGCTTTATATATATAAAACTGAAAGCATAAAATATTATTTAGGTAGGGTAAGAACTTAGGATTTTCATTTAATGTTTGTAGTGCTTTCCCATCGGACGTATCTGTCCACCATAGTTTGATAGCACCACATGGTTCATATTGTTCAATGGGTGGTCATTCCATTGCACCTAATCATCATTAAATCATTCAAAGTATGGTGGTTCATGTTTGCCCTGAAACATGATTTTATTCTGTTCATAGCAGAAAATCTTCGTTCACAAGCAGCAGTACTGCACGACACTAACTGCACCAACTCCATTTACTTTAAAATGTTGCTGTAAAAATGTGTTGCATCTTCTTCAGCATAGAGTCGACTAAACAAAGCCTCAAATGTACTCTTTTTCTAGTCGATGTCATTATACTCGTTGCATTGCTTTTTAGCCTACAATATTCCGCCATCAGTGAATCTTCATTCCCATTATGTAAAACAGACTTGGGCAGTAACCTGCAAGAGTTCTTCATTCCCATATTCATTGATTTCAGTGTTGTTGTCTGGAAAGTAAGAGGGGTTTAAAATTTTTGCCAAGGGAACAATAAGACTGTCAGTAACTGAAAATAATCTTTCTTTGATTTAGCTTTTAACTGCAACAAGCAGTTTTCTCCCATCCTCTTCAAAACAACCAAGTTCATTTCGGCTTTGCTCAGAATCCAATTTAATATCACTGAATGTACCATCAGAGATCAAACCATCAAGTTCAGTTTCACGGACATCTTTCGAACATAGGAAATTTTGTAATCTTGGTATGCACGTGCTCATTTCATTAACTCCATGATGTAATACCAATTTTTCTCTTTGTAGAAACAGGGATGTATCGCTTAGCAATTTACTAAAATCACACAGAAAAAATAAGAATTTCAAAAAGCGCGCACTTGTCAGATGTTTCAAGAACCCTTTAGTTTTAGCCTTCAGTTTACTTGCTTCATTTTTGTCTGCACATATGTGCTGCAAATGGCTACAAATTATGTGTATATTGTTATGCAGTGCAAAAACTGCTCTATACTTTGACATGACCCATCGGATGCTGTTTATTGGGCGGCACTCATTAAGAAAGTCAGCCACTTCCTTTACATTTCGTAATAACTTCGGACTTTTATTTATTATACAGTCCCTTTATTACATCCTCAAAAGTTGTCAAGTAGCTCACATCGTTGCAGGCATCATTCAAGGCATGTTCTAATCAACTAAACCATCAACTTTATCTTTCAGTTGTTTGGCAACACCTTCAATTGATCCCATGTTCACTGATGCTCCATCGAAGCAACTAATCTTTCTTTCCAATTAGCAATGCCTTTCTCATTCATCATTGTTTCTATGGCCTCCATTGTGCCAGATGCATCAGCTTTCCAAAGAGGCTGAAGACCAAGAAAAGAAACTTTTTGATTTAGCCCATCCATATACTGGATGTACACAATTTCACTTTCTGACATACGTTTGTCGGTTGAGGCATCTGCCATTATTGCAAGAAAATTATTCGTTAATATCCTTTACAAGGTTGCTTTGAATTTCTTTTGCTATGTAGCTTACAAATATTTTTGCTGCGTGATCATTAATGTATGTATCACTCAACTGAGTTCCTAATTTTTTCTGAAGTGCACATAAACTTTTGAAATCATTAAATGAAAAGTTGCCTTTTGCAATTGTGTATGAGGTATAACACCATGGATTTTTCTAATTCTTGGGTCATCTTAGATACAGCTATAGCAAAAGGAGCCTCAGATGGTTTGGTCTGTACTTTGTACACAGAACATGCTTGTTGATGTAGTTTAGAAGCATTATGACTTTTAACCTGAAAAGTAAACATAAAAGACTATGAGAATTTGCACTTGGAATATCACTTACATAATTTGTTTAGATTTCTAAAACTATAATTAAACAAGTTAGTAAAATCATGCAATGCATTGATTATGATACGCCTTCCAACATACCAGAAGTTATTACTCAAGTTATGAGGATAATGGCTGTTGAGTAAATCTCACTCCTGTGCTCTGACCTTTGACCCCATTTCTATGATATCAAACAGAATTGGTTCAATATACCTCTGGAACAACATACTAAAGTTTTGTTGCAATAGAAGCATTTTTAGTCAAGTTATGAGGATAATGGCTGCAGAATGAATCTCGCTCCAGTGCCCTGACCTTTGACCCCATTTTGATGATATTCAACAGAACAAATTCAGTATACCTCCGGAACAACACGATAAAGTTTTGTCGCAATCAAAGCATTTTTACGTAAGTTATGACACATACGGGCGATAGAATGAATTCCGCTCCTATGTCCAGACATTTGACCCCATTTCGCCCATTTTCGATAGGGTTCGTCCCCAGGTTGTTCCCTATCACATACTAAAATTTAATCGAAATCGAATCATTTTTATGCTAGTTATCGTGCGGACAGATGGAGAAAGCTGGAGCCTATACACTTTTTCAACGTACGGTTGGAAAGCATAAAATAGGGCAGTAACATGCCTATTTTAACATATGGTGAGTAAAACACTGTTTCTTAAGTCTGCAGTTAAAAAACCGCATTTATTACTGAATGTTGGTAATCCTGAACTTTAATAAGTGTCGATCTTTTCACCGGAATGCGTCTCCGCTGCATGTCGCAAAAACCTATCTGCAAAACGGACACAAAGGGGGAGATATGCCATTGTTGCAATAGTCATCAATAAATTTTTCTGATAATCCTCCGAAAAATAAGCATTTAACTATACTAATTATATGTCAACTAGTTTTCGATATCTGTAAATTATAATATCTTTACTTTTTCGGAAAATCCTGACAGTTTTATTAACTCAAAGTTGAAGTTTCTCAACTATTAATAGGAAAAATAAACTTTTTATTTTAAAATCATTCGAAATATCAATTTATGATAATATTTTTCGATCCAAAATGATTATTATCAGTTAACTTTATCTAAAAATGCCTGGCCTCCAGCGTCGGTATGCGCTATGATGTTCCCGTTTTCAAAAACAACAAAGAATGAAACAAAACATGATTAATTACATGAAAACAAATAAATACATTATAAAAAGATTAAGAAAAATTGTGAACAATCTTATTACAATAAACTAAAAAATAAGGAAATATAACTTACCGCTTCCAACTTGAACGTTGAGCATCCTTTTCCAAAACTGGTGTGATCAGCTCGAGCGTTCCGTCGGCATACAGAACAAAACAGATTTCTGTTTTCCGTCTGCAGCCAGCTGTAAGTTTTTTGCCACTTTTCAAAAGTACCACGGTTAAATATACGAGCTTTTTTGGCCTGTGGCAAGTCTGAGGAATTGCAAATTTCCGGTTCACAAATCTGTACGTTAGCGTCAGCAGTTTCAGCTGAAACAGCATTAATTTGCACATTATAACTTTCGACTGCGCTATGCTGTACATTCTCACGAATAAAATTTCTACTATCCGAGTTCCCACCCCAAAACGCAAAAAGTTTTTTTTTTGCGACATCGAAAAACAGCCAAACTATTTCTGACCTAAACGAAATCGATTATAAGCTATAAGCAAACACCAAACCAAAAGCACGTTGTGTTCAACAATAATGCAGCCTTTGCAAGAGCACAGACGCAAAGTGTCGTCTAACGACCATGCAGCATTAGAAACCCGGTTTGTAGGGGCTCTTAAGCTCCGCTCTTAGCCGCAGTTCCCGAAGCGCGTGCAGAGGAAGAGGGTAGGTATTCGTTATCAGTGACCAGCCGAAATTCTTTTAGCAGATACTGCTAAAAGAAGTTTGGCCTTTTTCAGAATCGGAATCCCGATTTCTTTTTTAAGAATCGGAATTCCGATTCTGAAAACAGAAAAGCTAAAAAAATAAACTACTCGCCAACAGTGGCGATTGTGCTTCAATATTTACCCGCCAGTACAATGTTTTTGATCGCCATTTGGCGCCTGACGCCCGACATTCGGGGGTTCCCGTAGGGCCAATTATAATGTGTCAATAAATTTTCCTATTCATATCAACTGAATTACTTTCATTAATTCCTCAAAGGAATTTTAATGTTGCATTTAGCACATGCATTGAAGCAAAAATTCTAAGAGGCTGTGGCCAAATGTTCTGATGTAAAAATATGGCTTTCACATCATTTGCCTCTGCTTCCTTTAATACTAACATAAGTAGCTGTAGCTAAAGCCTTATAACTGACACAAAATGCTAAATTTTCAAATTATGTATTTTAAAAGGATGCATTTTTTTAGATGGTATGTGTTAGCAGTGGCATAGGAACATTTTTAGTTTAGGTAATTACAAGCCCATCAACTTTACACAAGGATTAAGCCATCTGAAATGACACCCCCATCGCATATTTTTGGGGGCGTGGTATATTAGTTTTTATAAAATATGTATACCGATCAGAATTTCATTCAAATGAAAATTATTTTATTATTACCATTATTATTATAGCTGATAAAAATTTCACATTTTTAATTAATGAGAAAAATGTATGGCGTAGTAGCTTTTTTATGTGTTTTTTGTCAATTTATGTGCGTTTTTTTGTTCTTGTTGTTTTTACTAAAATATTGAGTAGGGACAAGTGAATAGTGATTACTTAATTTCTGTCTGCAGGGTTTTGATACACAGGTTAACAATTCAATTGATATCGAAAACATATTGGTCTGGCGCAAAGCTAAATGGTGGTGGAGATATCCCAGGAGCACAGCCGTGCAATTTAACATTGGCCAAACAAATTCTTGTATTTACAACTTCAGTGTTTTTTATTCTAAAATGTTTTGGGGAAACCTCAAAATATAAGTAAACGTTGTATTGCAAATGCGAACAAAAATTGGAGACAGTAAAAAATATATATGTATGTTTTCCACTCACATTAAAACATCTGTAAATATCAAAATGAACTATCAGATAGGTTCGCTTTGATATTTTTATGTTTTACTGTTAAATGAGCTTCCAACCTTTTCTTCATTAAACAGAGATTGCTTGACATTAGGGTATCTGTGTGATTGACACTGCATTTTCTTGGTGTCTTTAATCTTTTTGCCAGGCCTTGCAAATGTCGGTTGCCAGTCACCAAATGGCGACCAAATATTTCGTAGTGGCTAGTAAATTTTTTAGTATAGTAGCCAATGATGGCGAGTAAATTTTTCCCCTAAGTGAGCAACTATTTTGTCCAACTTTTCCCCCACTAGGACTCTGCAATGTATCGATACATTGCGAAAAACCTGTGTGAATTTAACATCGATGTTACAGTGTTTCGACTGACGAAACTACGATTCATCACCACCGTGATGTAAATACTCGCGATGTAACCGCCGTTGCGCGCCACCAAGCGCTATTGTTCAAACCGGTTTTCCCGGTCTTAGACACGTGAATATCATCGGCTGATCCTCATGCATGCACACGCGTCTTCGATGTAGTTTCTCGCGGTGTCTTGTTCCAGGCGCTACATCAGGGGATTGCTCATCGGAAATTCGCCTGCCAGGCGAGTAATGGTGGATATCGTAGGGGTACCATCACAATGTTTAAACAGGTTTCTTATCAGGCCTCCTTGCGTCGACGATGATGTTAAGAGGCTGCGTGTTCCACCCATTGGATCTCGGAAATTCACCACAGCTTAGGAACAATAGGAAGTATGTGGCATGTTTTTTTTTTTTTTACGTGAACAAGTCTTTAAAATCAGACCAGTACCAGTGCGGAAAGTTGAGCTTTACGAAAAAATGGGCACCGAGTTCGGTCTAATTATTTCTATATTATCAATGTAAACCAAACCAACCTAGTGCCATTTGTTCGATAGCTAAGGGAACAAAGACTTGTTGGTGACCTTGTGTTACCACGCAGCAATGGGGGGGGGCTCTGCACCGCCACAAACTTCTAATCAGTATAACTCGGCACTGCAAAGCGCTACAATGTTGAAATTGGTCTCAAACGAAAGCTAACGTCGAGATCTGTCGATTTAAAACACTAGAAGTGAAATCGAATACAGTGTTGGTTGTGAAACTTTAGACCACAGTTGAAAAAATTTACAATGTCGGCATAAACTCGTTGAAAAGCCAAGCAAAAATACATCGGACGTAGTCTATGCGGAAGAGCAACTCGTCAGCTTTCGATAAACATCGCAATGTCCGCGGCAGAACACGTGAGAAAGTATCGGGAGCAAAAGAAAATTGCATTGTAGCACTTCGGCGGCAGCGACGCACGAGCCCATTGATGTGGAGCATCAGCAATGAACCTCATAAAAACCAGTAATTGGGCATGTCTGAATAGTGACACTTTAAACGACTTAATGATGATTAGATGCAATGGCACTTCAATTGAAGATTTTAATCCTCAACATGCTATTCAATTGTGGTTGGCAGATACCTTTGATGGGAAGATCAGACACAGTACATATCAGTGGTAAACTGTATCAACATTTATTAGTGCCACTTTATATATATCCTAGCTTTTGTCCCTTTGTTTTAAATATTATTAAAAGAAATCGGGCATCTAAATTCAATGTCCTTTCGAAAATAAATTATATATGTGTAAATTAAGATAGTAAGAATAATGATATTACAGCACAGAAAAGAAATTATCAAAAAATCGATCATTTTGGAACAAAAGCATATGCAATATTTGCAGTCAATCTAATGATCCTGTGCAGTAACTGCTCTGCATCTGTTTTTATGAAGTTAATGGGAGAGGTGTCTCTCATTAGAAAGAAAAAAAAACAAACAAAAAAACGTGCTTCCATTTAATTTAATTTAATAGAAACGTAAGTAGAGCAGTTACTGAATTATTATTATTTTTTGTAATTTTGTATGGCCAATAGATTTTGTCATTTGGCTAGTAAAATTTTTATTCCACTAGTCATATTGGCTAGTAGAAATTTCAGCAGTTTTACAAGGGCTGCTTCTCACCCCCTCCCATTTTTTTCACTACTTTTGTTCCAGTGAACTGAAGATGCTTTCCTTCCCTTTGTTTTCTTTACAAGCCCATGTGGTACATCTTGGCAAACATAAACTTAACAGGTTGTATTGAAGATAAAGCACATGGGATGGGAGGTTAGCAAAAGGGAGACAGAAAGTATTCCGATCTTTATTTGGGGACATTCCACGTCAGATCAATATAAAAAAAAATAAGTTTTTGACCTCACCATTTCTGATTTTGATGAAATTTGGTATGAAGCACACATATGACAAGGTAAGTAATTCTGCCAATTTTCAGATTTTTATTTTGAAAATTGTCCAAGATACACACATAATAAAAATCGAAATTTTCGTAAAAAATGACAAACTCGCACACTTATAAATGGCTGTAACTGTTTTCCTAATTGTAGGACAGTGACAATTGAAACACAGCTGCAAAGCTAAAGCATTGAGCTTTCTATAGGTATCATACATGACCTTCTTACAACAGATTAAAGTTTCAAGGTCATCCAATGTGACCTTTGACCTTAAATATCTCAAAACATGTCATCTTAAAAAATTACGAAAAAAATATATTTTATTGCTACAACATTCTTCTACCCATGTGCCAGATATTAGGCTGGCACTGGCAAGGCAGTGTAGGATTAATAGGAGTATATGTCCTCCAGGTTAGGTTTGGACAAATGTACAATAACTCTTTTCCAGATGCATGTATGTATTAATTTCACAATGTGTTACAGGTTATATTAGTGGTGTACACATACAAGTGAACCGCTTGGTTAATAAGGTTGCAAACCAAAAGAATGTGATGCCATCTTGCTAGTGACCATCTCTATTTCGCTTCTCTCCATAAAATATGTCCGACCTGTTGCTGTTCGTAGGTCAACCTTCGTAATGACCGCTGTTTTATCCACTTCTAATATATCTGGCTTCTGTGGGTATGTGAAAGACACTGAAGGTCCATGTGGGTGCAGAAAACTTATCTTAACTTGTTCTGTATGAATGTTCACATCCAAAACACAACCAACCCACCACTGGTTATCATACCCAACAATAACATAGCCACGAATATCCTCCAGATCCAGTTCTATTGGATTTAGCAATACTGACTCAACCTTGTATTCAGTTGAGTTTGAATACATCTTGGTTTTAATAGCTGTGCGGCTTACTGGTATTACACAGTAAGTTTTTGAGTACCAGGAATTGGTCGAGCACTAGCATGACATATCTCGAGGAACTCCTTGTGGTTCTCATAGTCCTTGCCCGTGCTGTATTTAAAATGGCACGAAGGAATGTTTCTGGAAGCCCAATCATACAGTTGTCGCGGTGTCATAATTTGGTCATTGTATGAACACTGAAGGCTGGCACGTGCAGCTAATCTCTTAATGGTGCCTGCCACGCCATCACATGGCCCCTTTCCATGCGAGGTGACAAAGAAATGCCACTCAGCTGCGATACCAAAATCTACATCATGATGGCACAGATTGACAAAATTCTTCCTGTTCTTATACTGTGAGGCTGCACCGTCTGAGAAGTAATAGATGTGTTCTACTTTCTTGTCAAAATGTGATGATATAAACTGCAACAATTGGCTCTGGAAAAGGTGAACACTGATAGTGTCATGCTTAAGACATTCTGAGATGACAACAAAAGAAACATGATCCAACTGAAGTGTGTGTGAACTTTTGTAGTACACGACGAAAGGGTGAATAGTAGCTTGGGAATTGTTCCAGTGGTATCCTTGGACTGCATCCTGCAGTATGAAGGAATAATTCTCAGCAAAATCGCACAACACAACACACTGATGATCATCAAGGTTTTCTTTCAGATTTGACAGAAAGTGTGACTACTGAATAGCTATAAAAGAATGTGGCAATAGCAATTTCACTTTTGATTCAAAGGTCTCGAGGAATTCTACAGTGTTACAGACTGTCATAAGTGTTGTGCGATCAGTTGTAGTCCACAATTTATATACAATTTCATCAATCCCATTCATGGTGAATAAGCTACTTATTTGCTCTAGTAAGTGTGCTATACCAGGACAAGAATCACACTTGAAGAAGCATTCTGTCTTGAAGAGGAGGGTTACAAGTTATTCTTGCAAAGCAATCTTTGTATGTCCTAACTGGTAATTCATCATTACGAGTTAAGTCTTGCAATTTGTACCCTGCTAGCATAAGTTTTACATTTTCATGAGCACAACACACACAGACACAGTGTGTTCCACTTGCACCAGCCAGCACACAATTCTTTGGGCGTAAACCACAGAACTTTGAAAACCCTACTTTGACATTAGGATTCTTGTCTTTAAATCCTTGAAATATCTCTTTCAAATTTCCTAGAATAAGACGTTTCTGTTTTTGTACTTTTGATCCTGATTCCATCATCGTAACAAAATCTTTTTTCCTGGTAAACAATGGCTCACTTCATCAGTATTATAGTATAAGCTTGGATGTATTTATTTAAAAGAAATCTGTGTGTTGCGGACATGGCATAAATTCCTTTAAGGGCTTTCTACTATTATGATACATCAGTTATGCAAGTGTGAGAAAAATGGTAAAGGTTTCTTAAATAGTCTTTTATGCTGCTGCATTATTCTTGGTTGTTATATCACATAATTTTTATAAATTTTTACCAAATTAATAAATGCCAAAAATGCATAAGACATTTTCATCAAGTATGGATAGGCTCAAAACTAAGCTAAGAAGAAAGTATGATTGACCAGTTTCATTCTTCAGTATATTTTATTAACAATGCTCTTTATCTTCAGTGCAATAATCAAATCATAGGGAAAAAAACATGCTGTTTGATCAGGTGACAGATCACACGTCAACACAGACAAATAGCTATGAATTCTAATCGTTTCAAACTGTGGCCTTTCCAAATACTTAAATTTGTTTTCAGCTATGGACTTGAAAACATGTTTTACAGTTATGTGTTTTTGGTCTACATCAACTACTTGACCAGGCCACCAATGCTCATCAAATAGGACAGCAATCCATTGGCCTTCTTGTAAATCTTTTATTATCTGGGGAGAAGCTGATTCAGAAGCTTGAAGAACATGCTGCAGAACAGTTGTAGGAAATATTATGGCTTGTTTCATCCTGTGGGGACATGAAAATGTCTTAGAATTGAGGGAATATTCAACTAAATTTGATCTTATAGGGTGTATAAAATGTAGGAATCTTGTATCAGGTACAGATTTGCAGGTACTATGTCTCTCTTTCAGTTTTAACACTTTAGCAGAATCTTTACTGTGTGTCAAATTGTCAGAGATGATGGCATAAGATTGGTGCTGCAGAGTGCCATCTGGCCCCCAAAATACGCCACACAAGTATAAATCGGTATACTTTCGTCAGCCCAGTGTGCGCTCGTGATCTCCCGATCGTGCTTTATCGCATAATTTGCTACAAAGTCAATGTGCATGATTATCTCATCATTCAGAAGGTGTTCTTTTAGATGATGTAGCTCTGAATGTGAAAGAACAAACACTTTCCTTGAATCTGAAAGCACAAACACTTTTCTTTGCAAGTATTTCTGTATTTTTTGGGAGGTCAGGACAAATAGTGCTGAATCCTGAGAGAAGCATGTCAATGTTTTCATGATAAATGCACAGGCATACTTCCTGGTCTTTTTTTCTTGATGGAAGAACATGCTTGGAGTGCAGCTTATGAAACTTAGTTTTACCAACCTCAGCTTTGGGATTTTCACTCAAAAAGACAGCATGTGCTTTTCCAATAGTCATGACTAGATAATGTTTCTGGTGAGTTTCACTTCCTGTTGGTGTTTTCATAGTCTCTTTCTTTCCTGAGCACATGCAGCTAATGTCATCTCTGACAAAATTTCCCTACTTTTACGATAATTTCTTCAGACAGTGTATCACACCTTGACTTCCGGTTGATACCAACTTCCATATTTAAAATACATAGATGTTGTCTTTTTTCTGGAATTGCAGTTTCAATCAACTTCTTTCTCCTCAGTGGTGACATTTGCTATCAAGGTACTTAACACATGGACCTTCTTAGTTGTGGGTTTTGGCAAGAAATTTCTGGGTACCATGCTAGAAACCCTGAGGTAGATGGTTAGAACATGTTTTTTTAATAACCATAAATAAAATTTCGATTATATGTGGTCATATATAACCCGAAATAAAATTGTGGTTAAAACAGCATAACTTTGTCATGTCTGCAACATTGCGGACATGACACAATTGAAGAAAAAAATTAAAAAATAGTAATCAACAACAGAAATTCAATTTTCTTAATCAGAATGCTGAACATTATTAATAGACAGAGAAAATAAGCATTTTAAGGGTTCAGAGTTATTAATGGCTACTCTTGAGGGAAAATTTGGCATTTTTTTGTTGCAGACATGACTGAATCTTACTTACGGGTCCCTAGGATGCAAGATAATTGTCTAAGGTTTTCTGTCTCTATTATTGAGATTGCATGGATGTGCAAGAAAAAAAAATGCTTATTATTAATATTACATGTGGTAACAACAGAAACCTGAAATATTGTTAGTCATGTCCGCAACTTCAAAACACGAAATTTCACTATATTTTATGAATTTTATGGATTTTTTTTATTATTTTGCCAAAACTGTTTTAAAAATCATAATCTACATACAATTGCCTTTAATTTGATATATAACATTTTATGTTTTCAGTGATGTGAAAATTTAACATCACAGGCTCATAATACTGTGAAATCACCCTAGACAGTCAAATTCGGTTGACATTAAATGTCTGTAAATACTGTTTCACACGTTATACAAGTTCCGCTATCGGGAGTTTGCAAAAGGACATTAACGTAGTATTGGCAATTGAAATCAAGTATAATAATAATAAGTATCTATACTTACAATATTTATAGTGGCTGTAGGTGCTTCATATGTGCGTCATCCAAGAATGTGAATTCTTTCAATTGTGAAGTTAAAATTCATGATACTGTAAAATCTGCGCCAGATAAAATTAAACAAGATGAATTTTCTACAATGCAAAAAAATTCTTTAACATCGATGAAATAAGAAACTGAATTAAAACCTTGTTGAATTTTTAAAAACGAACTACAATCCTGAAGAGGAGACTATCTTGACCGCGAAGCATCCTGATACATAATGAAAACCAAAGATGAATTATACTTTTGCCAAAACCTCAAAAAATAAACAATCTTGAAAAAGAAAAATACAAACATACAAATCTCCCGAATGCGAAGCACCAAACTAGTTTCTGCTACAATTTATAGCCATCATCAGTGGTAGGTGCACGGACAATAGGATCGCCGCACTCACTCGCTCAGGTATGCAGCCTAACCCCAATGTATGTACAGCCCTGTCGTGTAGATATTTGCGCATCATGATTTAGGTTCAACTGCACATATCAATGGTGTCGCCATCTGTTGTCAAACAAAAATATACTAGTAGCTTTTACGTAGAAATATTCAACTGTATTTTTTTAAGTAATATTTGATGTCACATGTTTTTTGTTAATATTTTTCCTCTTGAAATGTTTCCTCTCCTGTTCAATAAGGTACCTCCATGCAAAGTGAAGCTCCACTGGACTATTAACGTTACAGTTGTATCTCTTGGTTTTCTCAATGACTACAGCCTCGGAGGTTAGAATCTGGGCATGTGATCTATGTGATGTTAGAATTTTTGTGTTAGTCCAATCAGGAGTTACATGATTTTTGATACAATGTTGTATTAATGAAGTTTTTTCATCTTTTCTTGTCCAGTTCGTAATATGTTCATTTAATCTAGTCAAAAATCTTCTACGCGTACTTCCGATATATACTTTGTCTTTTTGGTTATCATCCGTAACTGTTGGAATGACATAAACTCCAGATTTATTTAGAATTGATCTATTATTAGTAGTAGTAAGTATGCTTCCATTGTCAATAACTGTTTCTGCGATGTTAATATTGTTGTTGTAACATTCTTATTTTAAAATAGTACTAATAGGAGGTAAGTATGGAAATTTTCCATAATATTGCTGTATTTCTTTTTTAATGTTATTATCGAAACGATGTATATTGGCCGTAATGTTGTTATATAAAGATTTGACTAATCAAATCTTTATATAACAACATTACATAACAACATTACGGCCAATATACATCGTTTCGATAATAACATTAAAAAAGAAATACAGCAATATTATGGAAAATTTCCATACTTACCTCCTATTAGTACTATTTTAAAAAAAGAATGTTACAACAACAATATTAACATCGCAGAAACAGTTATTGACAATGGAAGCATTCTTACTACTACTAATAATAGATCAATTCTAAATAAATCTGGAGTTTATGTCATTCCAACAGTTACGGATGATAACCAAAAAGACAAAGTATATATCGGAAGTACGCGTAGAAGATTTTTGACTAGATTAAATGAACATATTACGAACTGGACAAGAAAAGATGAAAAACTTCATTAATACAACATTGTATCAAAAATCATGTAACTCCTGATTGGACTAACACAAAAATTCTAACATCACATAGATCACATGCCCAGATTCTAACCTCCGAGGCTGTAGTCATTGAGAAAACCAAGAGATACAACTGTAACGTTAATAGTCCAGTGGAGCTTCACTTTGCATGGAGGTACCTTATTGAACAGGAGAGGAAACATTTCAAGAGGAAAAATATTAACAAAAAACATGTGATATCAAATATTACTTAAAAAAATACAGTTGAATATTTCTACGTAAAAGCTACTAGTATATTTTTGTTTGACAACAGATGGCGACACCATTGATATGTGCAGTTGAACCTAAATCATGATGCGCAAATATCTACACGACAGGGCTGAACATACATTGGGGTTAGGCTGCATACCTGAGCGAGTGAGTGCGGCGATCCTATTGTCCGTGCACCTACCACTGATGATGGCTATAAATTGTAGCAGAAACTAGTTTGGTGCTTCGCATTCGGGAGATTTGTATGTTTGTATTTTCCTTTTTCAAGATTGTTTATTTTTTGAGGTTTTGGCAAAAGTATAATTCATCTTTGGTTTTCATTATGTATCAGGATGCTTCGCGGTCAAGATAGTCTCCTCTTCAGGATTGTAGTTCGTTTTTAAAAATTCAACAAGGTTTTAATTCAGTTTCTTATTTCATCGATGTTAAAGAATTTTTTTGCATTGTAGAAAATTCATCTTGTTTAATTTTATCTGGCGCAGATTTTACAGTATCATGAATTTTAACTTCACAATTGAAAGAATTCACATTCTTGGATGACGCACATATGAAGCACCTACAGCCACTATAAATATTGTAAGTATAGATACTTATTATTATTATACTTGATTTCAATTGCCAATACTACGTTAATGTCCTTTTGCAAACTCCCGATAGCGGAACTTGTATAACGTGTGAAACAGTATTTACAGACATTTAATGTCAACCGAATTTGAATATCGTAGCCACGTAAAAAGTATGTTCATCGCAACTTAGCGAAAATTGAACAACGATATATGACACCCTAGACACATCTGGAACCACACACAATTAGAGCAAAGGGGGAACTGAAGATGTGAAATCAGTCCTTGATGATCACAATGGCCAGAAGGAGTTGCCCCTTCTGATGTCTTCCATTAATTACCTTCCGTCGATTGCTAGGTTACAGTGGTGGTATGCCCAGAAATTGTGGTTGGCCTCCAATGGGCGTCGCATTTTTAGCGTAAATCCAGCTTCTGCCTCAGAGCAGATTACCGCATATTTACAAATGGAGGACCAGACAGCACTGACATCTGAACAGTTGTGGAGTGGCATTCTGCTACTATTAGTCATGGTGTGGGGAGCCATCTATGACAGCCAAATGCCTCTAGTTGTGATAAGGACATTAACAGCACAAAGATACATTCAAGAGAGAGAGAGAGAGGACCTGTTATCTTGCCTTTAATGTCACATTTTTCAGGAGTAATTTACCATCAGGATAATGCCCAAATTCATGCAGCTTACTTAGCTCTAGGGAGTGCGTACTTTAGTGTAGCAACCCACCCTTGACCAGCCAGGTCCCCAGATTTTTCTTCCATCAGGCATGTCTGGGACATTCTGAGACATCAACTGTTGCCATCATGGAATTTCAGAGATCTTGTGCAGCAATTACCCTTGCTAATTTAGACATTAGAGTTATGTTTGACTGCATGCCACATCATATATCAGTGTGTGTTTCAGCCAGAGGCTTCACGAGGTGCTAATCCTTAACAGTTATGCTATGACTCTTTTGAAATAAAGATACCTACTGCTGTGATATTGTAATAGTCTATATCTCTTTCTGCACAATACATGTGCTGGGTTTCATCACAATTAGACTTGTTTTGAGGTGTGTTGACTTTTTGGGGTAAGAGTGTATATCTTCATGTCTTGCTCTCAGAAAATAAAAAAAAATCAGGACAAGAACAACTACTACTCCAAAGCCACTAGCAGGAATCTTGTAAGCTGTCCAGAAAATCCTGGAGTAAACAAGAAATCTATGAATCAGTGGATTTCAATATATTACTAGGGAATGGATTTTTTAGGTGCTAAATGAACAAAATGGAACTTATTTTTTATGCTAATAGTTTCAAAAATATTTGTTAAAAATACCAAAAATAAAAATATATTTGCTAAAAAAAATATATTTTCTTCAATGATCATGTAACTAGTTATTTTGTGTGATAAAAAAGATAATGTGAGCACTCGCCTCACGAATGAATCACGGCTATACATTTGTCGGAAAAAGTTCTTTGGAGCTGCAGTAGACGAGTAACATCACTTAGATTTTCCATCACAAATATTTGCCTACTGGGGCTTGTTAAAGATCCCAGGGTTTTTCATTTTCACACATGGACCTAATATATTGAAACATTTCTTCATAACACTTTGGAAAAAACAACTTTTTTTTAGAATCGATTTATCGGGGGGGGGGGGGGATCAATGTTTGTGGTAGATAAGAAACTTTATGAACTCTGAATTGTTAGCTTTATGTAGAGGAATATCAGCTGAAAAAAATGCCTTATATGGAAATTAAGAGAATCACTAAAATCCTCATGTCATTCATTGGTTATGTTACAAAAAAGTAAATGGTGGAACGTTTCAGTAATTGACTTCTACCCTTCCTCAGCCATAGAATGAAATATGTGACATTAGCATCAGTTGTTGCCAGATTTCGAATGAAAAGGATCTGAAAAGGTGTGTTTGTGTTGCAAATGTGTTAGAGGAAAGGTAGATTTCATTGCTTTCGCGGTACCTAAGGGGTTTTCAATTACTTCACGAAGCAATACGACCACATGTTTCATGCCATGGCGGGGGAAGGGTAGAAGTCAACTACCGAAATGTTCCACCAATTACTTCTTCATAATGTAACCAACGAGGATTTTAATGATTCTCTTAATTTTTATTGTGTTACGTGCTTTACTGCCAATCCTTCTCATTGGGAGCCTTGTATAATAAATTGAATAATATATGCAGCACTTTGAATGGCAAGAATGGAACTGGATATCTTAGAAAGAGCTGACTAGGAATCACACGCAAAGCAGCGATGATATGCTTATTGCTAGACAAATGTTGTGTTACTTGAGAACACTGATCTCCTTTTTCATATTCCCCACAAGCCTGACAAAATACAGTAGCCGCTGGTTATATCGCTCTCATCTGGAGACAAGAAGAATGTGCGATATATCCGGCGGCGTAATAAAACTGAGATTTGTACTACAGTATACTTAGTATACGTAGAAAAAAAAAATTAGAATTTGCAAATCAAGTTCCTAAGAACAAAATACATACGTATAGTGTATGTTTAATCAAAATAGAATTTAGAAATACAGTAAAATGCTGAATTCCCGATTTAATGTAGGTATATACACAGTACAGTACTGTAATAGGAAAATTAATAGGGTATAAATTAGTAGACGTACATAGTGAATAAAAAAAATTGCACAAAAGATTCATTCGTACCTGCACTTTCACTAAATATGGTAGACACATCCAACGCTTGGAATTAAAGCACGAAAATGAACTAGTTGCATCTCAGTTATGTGGCTTGATTCACAGGATTCATATGCTGTGTAGGCCTTCTCTAACATTTCAACAGCATCTTTCATAAATACTGCGGGTGTGGGTCTTGTTCTTCATCTCTGCTACCCTCAGCATTTACATTTTTCTCCAGTCTTATTCTTTCTATAATGTCATTATCGGAAAGTTTCAAATGTCAGTTCTTCGTCCTCAATATGAACCCATTCTTGAATTTCTGTTTCCGTGACATCCAAGCCCTGGTTGGTTCAACTCGGATTTGTATAGGATCTGCATCATCTTTGTCGAATTCAGTCTGCTTACCAAAAGCCTTCAACCAACATTTAGTTATTGATGAGGACTTGACATCTGCCCAGGCTGCCTTAAAAGATGTGCATTACATCTTTTAAGTTAACTTTACGCTGTGCATTCGGTAAGGGCTCGACTTCACACAGCTTAGCAGTTCTCTTCTGTAATTCTTTTTGAATGTTTCAATTATTCCCTGATCCATTGGTTGAAGGAGGCTTGTCATGTTTTTGGGACATACTAGACTGATTTTTTTTTGTCAGATGATACAAGTTCATTTTCTTCTGGGTGAGCTGGACATTGATCCACTAAGAGAACAGCTTTTTCTTCCAATCCCCTGTTTTGTAAATGCAAGCATACAGTTGGAATGAAATTATCAAAGAACCATCTCTTAAATTTAGCTTGGTCATCCAAGCATTTTTTGAATTGTCATAAATGACTGGCAAGCTCTTTGTGTTAATAATTTTTTAGAACTCTTGGGTTTGGGCTTTTTCCCACTACAAGCAATTTTAATTTGTGAGTTCCAGTTTTGTTTGCTGCAAAAAGTAGTGTGAACCCTTCCTTTTGCTTCTTATATCCTGTGTTAGTTTTCAGGGCTTGAAAAATACCATGCCCAAGATGTCTGGGGCATATAAATTATTGACCTGGGTGAGTAAAAATGAAATCTAGTTGCTCGGTCGGGCAACTATATTTCATTTTTACTAGATTTCATTCTTGAGATATTTTATGATGCAAAATCCCTTCTGTTTGCACAAGAAAAAAGGTAAATTATTTTTATATTCAAAATTGTTGTTCAAAATTACATAAACTGCTGTATATTTTACTATGATTATTTAATTTTTCTGCAAAACACAGGATACATATTAAAAATTCTTCAACATGGCATCATCACTAAATTTCTCAAATACTATCTTCAGCTTTATTGCCTTTCTTAAAACTTGAGATATACGCTTTTGTGCATTGTGAATACAGGCACTTTAAAATGGCAATGCAAAACATGTATAAAAAGTTTATCATAATTTTTAACTTTAAAAAAATGAGACTTTTGATTT
Organism: Macrothele yani; assembly: GCA_039090855.1. Classification (NCBI taxonomy): domain Eukaryota; kingdom Metazoa; phylum Arthropoda; class Arachnida; order Araneae; family Macrothelidae; genus Macrothele; species Macrothele yani. Next base: position 87,323,230 of record CM077010.1, read on the forward strand.
GTTATCATAAAAGATAAATTTTTCTGGGCATCCAGATTTTACTTCCTGGGCAGGTAAATATTTTCTGCACATGCCCAACTGAGTATGTTACTTTTCAGATATTTTTCAAGCCCTGGTTTTTCTCTTTAAATATTGTGTTTTATGAGGAAGGAGTTTCCAATAAAGAGCAGCCTCATCGGCATTGTAGATTTGTTCATCTTCAAACCCTTCTTCAGCCAATTAATCTTTTAATTTGCTAGGAAATGCAGCTGTTGCATCATGATCAGCAGATCTCTTTTCTCCGTGAATTTGGACCTATCCTATGCCATGCCTTTTCTGCCAGTGCCAACCCCATCCATCTCTTACTTCAAATTCTGTTTCTGCATAAGGTTTAAATTTTTTTGATAAACTTTTTTCTTTTTCTTTAATAAGTGGGCATGATAATGGTGTTCCCATCGCACGTTATTCAGAAAACCATAGAAACAGTGCCTTATCTAATTCATCCTCTTTTGATAATCTTGCCCTTTTCCTTTTAATCCTTCAGTTCAATCAATATTTTCCCCAAATTTTCAAAGTTTTGTCTCCTCTTTAATCCATCCACAAACAGTAGTAGAGCTAACTCCCAATTCATTTGCTATGGCTACCTGTTTTGCTCCCTTTCTAACTTTCTCTGTTGCATCCAATTTAAATTTTGAGATATTCTTCCGTTTTAACGACATCTTCAATAAAATGAAATGTCTTAGAAGTGATCAAGTGAAATGATTAACTCACTGACTGGGTAAACACTAGGAACCTCTCATTCTCTCGCCATGGCTTTCGGACAGCGACTATCTCCCCCCCCCTGCTCGCTCTGGGATTGGGAAAGGTTTACTTTTAAGTGCGACAGCGACGTTATAGGAACTGAAGAAGGGATTAACGGAAGTACAGTGCCCCAACTCCTTTAGCATGTGTGACAAAATGTCTTGACGAATGCACCCACAGAGATTTTCGACGGGAGATCTGAGTCTGAGGTCATTTAACCGTCGTAGTCACTTCCTGATGATGTGTGTGTGTGTGTGGGGGGGGGGGACAGCTTTCCCAGCAAACCCCTTGTTTTTTTATTTTTTGGACAATTCACAGGTTTCCAACGAGAAACTCAATGCTACAGATAAGAACCTTTCCGGATTTTTTTTTTTTTTTTTTTTATGCGTCTAAAAGGGGAAGGGTTAGGAATTTGTCAACTGCTCCTGGGAACTTGGGAGACATGAAAAAAGCTCGATATATCTGAATGCGCGAGATAAAAGCGCACGATATAACCGGCGGCTACTGTAGTACTTTTCAGTTGGTAGTAAACATGTTTCCAAATTAAACGACATATCTCTGCAGACTGGAATTTACCCTTGATTTGACTTTTGGCATTATATATGCCTTCATACTTCTCTAAGCAATCTATCACAAATTAATGAGACTACTGAGTACTGAAACTAAAGAGATGATGTACCGGTTCAAATAAAAACTTTCACCTGGTGAAGGCCTTCAATTCGAAACCATGCAATCCACAGACACTGCTAATAGGCATGAGAAATACAAAGTAAAACTGCAAACTCTGCAAAATGTTTTTGTTTCCCGTTTGGTCTGGACTTAAGTTCTTTGTTGACGATAATGTCATATGATGTCACATCCACTTAAAGTTTTTGATAGGATGCTGCTATGTTTTTGTTACTTTTCTTGGGCTTCAGTTTTGAATGATGCTTTTTCACTCGCAAACTTGCAATGAAGAGGCAGAACACTTGTTAAAACTCAACACAGAAATTTATTCTTTACAGTTGTTTGTACATCTTAGAAATAATTAACTCGGTGCTCCCCTTCTCCGCCCTCTCTCTTCACCTGCACTTTTGCATGTAATACAGGAGCAGAATATCGCAGAAAGAACATGCTGACCTCAGTAATTCAACATAACCGCATAAACAGCAATGATGATAATACAAGCGGCATATTTATACTGTCTGTGTTAAAATTTGGGACCTATTCATGTGGTGCCTAAGACTTTGTGGGTGCAAAAGAACTTATGGCTTTGCATAAGACGTCGTTCGCCAACACGCTGGCGGCAGTGAAATGTGTCCTCGTGGAGGGAAGGGGCATAAACGCCGCCACTCATTATAATATTTTCTTTTTCTTATTTAGCTGAATTTTTACATATGGTTTATTTATGCTAAAAATTAAAAACAAAAATGAAGGGAACATGCAAATTTATTTATTACAGAATTTTAGAAAATATGCATTTACATACAAAATTTTCAAAAATATGTTTTCATGTGAAAAAATTTATTAACCTAAAAATCCATTCCTTAATAATAGCATTTCTGTGCATTATCAATTAAGTGAAAAAGTTGGAGATGTAGATAGAAGCTTGTGAAGTAAGTAGTTGTGATGAAAGTAATAAGGACATATTTATTAACATTGAAAAGCACTGAAATTCATAGATTTTATTATATCCCAGATAATAAAGTGAAAAAATAAAATAAAAAAAAGTACATCAAGCATTGCTTGTTTCACTGGGATAAGGAACACACAAACACTGTACAACAGAGGAAAAGCAGGTTCCCAACTTTTATTTATATATAAATCATATTCAGGAAAGCATATGATTTGTATTGTCTTTCCGTCTGGCTTTCTTTCCTGCAAGAACAATACTTCCACAGTTGATTTGCTGAAAGATTGCAACATTTATAAGATTTCAGACCTCACTCTTTACCTAGCAATCAGATATATCTGAATCACCAGTTTTACTGTTCAACACGTAACGTCATCACATCAGACAATTTGAAAATTGCATAGCCCTGGAGCGGGAATCGAACCCGCACCTCCCGATTTCCGTTCGAGCACGTTATCCATTACAGCACCCAGGATAATGAAGTTCCAAGTATCTGAGTTAGAAGAATCTGAATTTCTTCAGATTTTGCTCATTGTAGCCAATTCTTTTCTTCGTAGTGTAATTAATTTCATCACCAGTATCTTGTGCATGGATTCTTTGGAAGAAATATTCTTCATTAATTACGTAGAACAAGGTCAAGATTTAGTGAAGAATATTTCTTCCACAGAATCTATAATCACTGCTGCCATTCTGAGCATTAGTTGGTCTGTCAAATAAACAAATCCAAGAAATACTTTCCATGGCAAACTGAGACTGGCATGCATACAATGTTATTCATGTCTTTTCATTCATCTGTCTATTTCAGACCTCTCTTTCTGTCCACCTGTTTGGCAGTTTGTGTCTGTACATCTGACTACAAAAATTACGTCTCCACTTCTAGTGGCCAAGTGTTTATACAGAGGGATGAAGGGAAGGAGAAACCCGGATACTCTGTGCATTCCTACATCTATCCTGTGAAATTTCTTCCAGGTTGATAATTAACAGCAGATATGCTTCTGTAGACAGACAAACTGATAAATGGATTGACAGAAGAAAAGTCTGCAATCTTATGCTCATATTTTCTCCCATAGGACAGAGAAAGAATTTGAACAATCTGAAAATTCAAAGTGGAAGTATTGTTCCTTCAGACAGCTAAGCAGATGAAAGGAACAACAGACATCATAAACTTGTGTGCATGCCTGTCTCTATTAATCATGTAAAAAATTACTTTGGCATTAAAAGTGGAAATGTAATTTAGATAAGCCAACTGGTGATTGCACAACAGGTGTAATGTCTGAAATCTTGTACAGGGTCATTCCATAATGAATAAAAAAAATATATTTGTACTTATGGAGTATATGAAAAATCTAAATTTTCAGATTTTTTGGTCAGTGGGGTTTTTTATTTCTGATTTTCAAAAATGGCAAATTTTGCAAGAATGCCATTCACACACGCACGCACACACAAATTCTGCAGGTAGTAATGCCAGGGCTGAAAAAGCTCTTTTCATGGGCTTGTTTAAAAAAAACAAAAAAAAAAAAACTACCTGCACTTTAAGAAAAATAAAGTCTGCAGGTAGTGATGCTAGAGCTTTTTAAAGCTCTTTTTATGGGCTTTAATTTGATATGCAACACAACCCACTTTAAAGCATACATTTTTTTTTACTAATTTTCAAAATTTTGAAAAAAAATACATTAATTTTACATATGTTGGCTTAGAGGTATGCAAAGTTTAAAGATAGGGAAACAATTGGCATTTGAGAAACATTTTTGAATTTAAGAAGGTTACATGTAGTTATGATAAAAAGCAGTGAAAGTTCTGACATGTAATAACTTGCAAGAACAGCATCTAACAGAAAGGAACAGGTAATAAATATCACAACCGAGTTTCAAGGAGTTGAGTCTGGATTCATCACAGTTTATGATGGTTCTTTGTGGCTTGCTTGTATCCTTGCTAAAAAATCGTGAATCAAATGATTACAAAGTTGGCTTTCTTCACTCTAAAGGACTGGTTCCATCATTTTACTATCCCAAACCTTGACTTGAATTCTGAATGTTTCGGTTGATACTCTCTTTAGATAAGTAGATCCCTGCACAGCAACAAGAGGAATGTAAATATCAGCTTCAACAGCTATTTTAGAGAAAAAGTTACATGCAAAGTAGATTCACATCAACTTATTTAAAAGAAAGAACATGGAATTTGAAAATCTATAACTTGTAAAATAGGAGTCTTTATTAGCTAATAGCTATTTACTGTAAATATTTTTTTTTTTGCTACTGGACTGCATGACGATAAATGATATGAACTGTATAAATAGTACAATATAAGAGCAAATGAAACATGTTTTGAGTTTTAAAATGTTTAATTGCCACTGCTTCATTTTGAACAACTTTACCCAGATTAATTTAGCCTATCGGATAATACATTTTTATTTTAAATTACCACGGTTACTATATATATCTTTCCATTATTAAAATAGCTGCCATGTAGTGATGAGAAACTATCCATAGCCAATTATTCAGCTGAATACTTTAATAACTAGCTTAGTAACTAAACAAATACATCGCTCCTTCCACGTTCCAGAAACACATAGCAACCGAAAAAATGTTTGCAGCCGCCGCCGTGGAAATGAACCACGGAACTCTCTATATCTAGCTGAGCGCATTAACTTTACACGACGGTGGCCAACAATCCACGGAGCTATGTGTATTTTTCAGTTGGCTTCTGACATCATGAATTCGTAAGATGGGCTCAGCTACTGAGACGTCTCCATCTGGTGGGCATTAACGGCACTGGCTATATATATGTTATAGCAGTTAAATCCAAATATGTGGCATCAGTAAATAAACAAATACACCGCTTCTTCCACGTTCCAGAAACACGGTGGCGGCTGCAATCAGTTTTTTGGTTGCTATGTGTTTCTGGAATGTGGAAGGAGCGATGTATTTGTTTATTTACTGGTGCCACGTATTTGGAGGATTTTCACCTTGGATCTCACCCTTTGGATTTAACTGCTATAACATATATATAGCCAGTGCCGTTAATGCCCACCAGATGGAGACGTCTCAGTAGCTGAGCCCATCTTATGGATTTATTTATGTCAGAAGCTGACTGAAAAATACACATAGCACCATGGATTGTTGGCCACCGTCGTGTAAAGTTAACGCGCTCGGCTAGATATCGAGAGTTCCGTGTTTCATTTCCACGGTGGTGGCTGCAAACAGTTTTTCGGTTGCTATGTGTTTCTGGAACATGGAAGGAGCAATGTATTTGTTTATTTACTGACACCACGTATTTGGAGTATTTTCACCTTAGCTCAGTAACTATTGATAATAATTACCTATTACTACAGATATACTAATCTTCAAAATTCGGTTTCTCAAAAACCCATCATTTCTCCATTTTCAAACTTGTATACCTCTAGCCAACACGTGAAAGATTAACATATGTTTTTAAAAAAAATTCAAAAGGGTTGTTCTTTAGATTTTCAAAATCAAAAATTTTGAAAATTTGTCAAAAAAATTTTATGCTTTAAAGTGGGTTGTGTTGCATATCAAATTAAAGCCCATAACAAGTTAGTAAAATCATGCAATGCATTGATTATGATACGCTTTTCAACATATCAGAAATCATGACTCAAGTTATGAGAATTATGGCTGTGGAATAAATCTTGGTCCTGTGCCCTGACCTTTGATCCCATTTCGATGATATTAAACAGAACCGGTTCGGTATACCTCCGAAATAGCATGATAAAGTTTTGTCGCAATCGAAGCATTTTTACATAAGTAATGATGCACAAGGGCTATGGAATAGATCCCGCACCTGTGTCCTAACCTTTGACCCCATTTCGCCCATTTTCAACAGAATTCGTCCCCAGGCAGGCCCCTACAACATACTAACATTTTATCCAAATCAAAACATTTTTACATAAGTTATGACGCATAATGGCGATGGAAGTAATTCCGCTCCTATGTCGTGACCTTTGACCAAATTTCGCCCATTTTCAATAGGGTTTGTTGCAGGTGGTCCCCTACCACATACTAAAATTTCATCGAAATCGATCCTTTTTTACGTTAGTTATGCCGCATAACAGCCGTGGATTGGATCCTGCTCCTATGTACTGACCTTTGACCCCATTTGGTTCACTTTAAATAGGGTTCCTCCCCAGGTGATCCCCTACCAGATACTAAAGTTTAATCAAAATCGAACGATTGTTACGCGAGTTATCGTGCGGATGGACATACGCACACAACGCGTGACGTAATGAGGCAGATGGGAATCACGACCATCTGCTTGCCACAAGAGTGTGACGTCATAAAACTTTAATAGGATCCACACACAACGCGTGACGTAATGAGACTGATGGCGTGACCGCGCGCCAACACTCTCAAACGCGAGATTGTGATGTCATAAGATTTCTAAGCATTGGTAACATTAATGGAACGACGCCATGCCAATAAAAACGTTATAATTCGGGGTGGGTATTTAACCCACTAAACAAATTCTAAAGTCGAGATCAAGCTAAATCGATTTCTAGTACCAGAAAACTGTAGGTTAACGACTTTCATCAAAATTCTTAGAGCCGTTTTCAAAATAAAATGTACATACATACATACATACATACATACAAGAATTGCTACTTTAAGGTGGACGTCAAGTAATTTTGCTTCCTATACTTCCAATGGAAAAACTTCTGTACACATTTTCTTCACAAACAATGCGTTCCCAAGGATGAAAATTTGAACATCCATCAAGATAGCTTCATTTCATAACTTGGAATACTTAATATTTTCTAAACCGTAACCGTAATTATGCAATCCAACATTTATTTGTCCACTGACGTCATCAAAGCACAGATCGCGCCGTCTTTTTTCTGGTTTCAACACCACCAAAGGAAACGTTATTGTTCTTGAATATAATTATGGATATGTTTTACAAAATGTTAAGTATTCCAAGTTATAGCATGAAGTTATTTTAATCGATGTTCAAATTTTCATCCTTGGGAACACACTAATTGTGAAGGAAATGTGTACAAAAGGTTTTCCATTGGAAATATAGGAAGCAAAATTACTTGACGTCCACCTTAATAGTGTGGGATAAGGGCGATGGAATGGATCCCGATCCTATGTCCTGACCTTCGATTCCATTTGTCCCATTTTCAATAGGGTTACTCTCCAGGTGGTCCCCTACCACATACTAAAATTTCATTGAAATCGAACCAGTTTTACGCACCTTATGCAGCATAAGGGCAATGCGATACATCCAGCTGCTATGTCCTGACCTTTGACCCCACTTCACCCATTTTCAATAGGGTTCGTCCCCAGGTGGTCCTCTACCACATACTAAAATTTCATTGAAATCGAACCATATTTACACAAGTTATGACGCATAAGGACAGTTGAATGAATTCCGCTCTTATGTCGTGACCTTTGACCCCACTTCACCCATTTTCAATAGGGTTCGTCCCCTACCACATACTAAAATTTCGTTGAAATCGAACCATTTTTATGTGAGTTATCGTGCCGACAGACGGACGGAAAAAGCTGGAGCATATACGCTTATTCAACCTACGGTTGGAAAGCATAAAAAAGAGCTTTAAAAAAAGAGCTATAGATGAGCCCTCTAGCATCACTTCCTGTAGACTTATATTTTTTGTAACTGGCATTATTGCAAATTTTGGAAAGGGACAGCCAGACAGTGACTTATATGGGATTTTTGGATTATGGACCTCATAATTTTTTGAATCTCAGAACATTGTGCAGAGAAGCTGGTATGAACTTTGGAGACAAGACTCATAATTTATTTTCCCTTGTAAGAAGTGACCAAGATAAACAAATTAAATTTCATCATGGCATATATTGTGTACCTTTGAAAGCAGTTTCTTCTTCTAATGCAGACTGTTATTACATCAGGTCCACGTTGAGGACAGTTCAGACACGTTTATCTGAACATGTGTGCGATTTGAAAACCTTGGCTGTCACTACCGCACTTTCTCGCTGTGTGCACAGAGGTTTACACATTCTTCAGTGGAATGCGGTTCGGATCCTGGCTTCACCAAACTCTTAAGACTGCGACTCTTGTAGAAAATTTATGTATCCATTTAAATCAAAAGGTATGTTGTAATGATGAGTTACCTTCAGATATTCCCACTGCTTGGTTAAATTTATTGAATGATTTACTCCCATATCTTAATCGTGTTGCAAAACTACTTTCGATCCCCCTCCCTTCCCTCCCCGCCCCTCGTCTTCCTTAAAATTTTTCGAACTTTGTTACGTATGTCATTTTGTTTATCTGCGCATGTATCAATCTTCCTCATCTGACACATGTATTTAATGTTGGCCTGAAGATGACCTTTAGTAAGGTCAAAAGTTCTTGCCATTGTAAATACCATCACTTTAGCTTGTCATGAGTTTTTAACCAGTCATTAAATGTAGTAACCATCAAGTAATCATGAGCTAATTGTTGATGTGTATGTTTTTACTTGCGTCATCGAATATTTTACTGTGAACTCAACACGAATTTTATACTACTTCAGTAACTCATATGATCCTATAGTTCTTTTTTCTAGGGGGGGGGGTGTAAACACACGTTTCAAAGTGAAAATATTGTACTTGCATGTAGGAGAGATGGACAGAAAGCTTACCCAAACTGCAGTCTTTCTGGTATACAATTTGTATAATTAAAAGTTGGAAATGTGATGAATTGATACATAACTACGAGAAGTAAATACTGCAGGCTAGTGGAGGAATAATGGTGTAAATAATGCTTCTATACTGTGCATTGAGTCTTTTGATAGCAAATGAGCAAAAATTGAATAGCACATTGTCTAAATGTTGTTGCGGAAAAGAGTTATCCCATCATTATATTAGTATACCCACCTGGAAATGTTTTTTGTTGTTGTTTTCAGAAAGATAATGCGCTGAGTCGTAAAGTTAGGGTTGTCCTTAAGTGGTTCTGGAATCGTGACATAGATTTTAGTTTACTATAGATGCCATTGCAGTCACCAGCTTTGAATCCAGTTGAACACATGCTTGCCAGATAAAATGAGTTTTTCAGACTAGATACAGGTAGATTTACAACACTTACATGAAGCAGTCGAATTGACATTGACCAGCATTTCCTGTGGCATGCTTTTGACACTTTGTTGGGCTGACATGAATTCATGCTGCTCCAGGGAGGGAGGAAGGGGGTCTGTCAGCTGTTCAGTTGGTACACTTGATAAGATGATTTGTTCAGCATGTATATAATCTAAGTGTACTCTAGGTTTATATTTTTTTGAAAAAGAGGAGAGATCTTTACGAAATACTTTTTTTTCGTAATTTTTATGAATCGTCCAAACTCTGACCTTTTGTATTTATGGCCCTTGCTCCAGGAAACTGGAGGAATTATATAAGAAACTTTCTGAAAGTCGGCATTCGAAATGATATATATAAGAAACTTTCTGAAAGTGTGCATTTGAAATGATTAAAAACAAGAAAATTTCTTGAAGCTGAAGTTCATATTTGTGTAATAATTTAAAATAATGTGTTTAATTGTTAAAAAAAAAATTGAAATGGTGAGTGTTGAATATATTTACACCTTTCCTGTGAATGTGAGGCCTGCAGTGCAGTTATGCATAAGACTTTATTCCAGTTACAGGATATTTTTATGAATCTTGTGAAGATTTGGTAAGAGGGTCATACACACATATATAGCAGCATCTTGTTGATGTAATGTAAGTTGGTGGAGAGCTTCTGGCTTACTTCAATATGTAATTTAGGGTGTCTGGATGTGGGAAAGGAAAGAATCTGAACTATAAAACAAACACTCCCCTTGCTTGTTAAATCTGACTTTCACCTGAGCCTAAATGCATGAGATAATAAACTTCCTATAATCCTTATTAATCTTTAAAAGTGTTTTTTTTAGGGTGCTTCTTGCCATTTTTGACCAAAAATGGCAAGAAGTACTTAAAAAGTACTTATTTTTCCTAACTGGCTGTGCAAAATCCAAAAGTTGTGATGTAGTGCCTAAAACTTATCCTGCTGTTTGACTGTGTTGATGCTGATGTGTGTGTGTCACGTGACATCATCTGAAAGTGCATGGAAAAGAACAGGGCGGAGTGAGATAAGTAATTTACTGAAAAAAGTGAAGGATCATGAGCTAAATTAAACACATCCAGCAGATTCCACCCGGCAAGCCCCATCACCATCTCTTGGTACTGATATTTCACTTTTGTATTTCTCCTTTTTGTTTTTTCTTTTGTTTTGAAGAACTTTCCGTTATGTCTTCGCTTTCTCTGAAGTGAAGACATAAAGGAAAGATGCCAGAAACATCCAGAAAATATCTAGAGGCCAGAAACATGTGTGAAAACAAAAGAACTCAGAGGAAGTGAAAACTTAAAGGAAAGTTCTTCAAGATAGAAGAGAAGTACATTTATCAGAGTAAAGCCTGAGGTTTAATCTCCTTTTTGTACATGCATGTAACAATTACTCAGTTTACCACGAGAAAATTAAGTGTAAAATTAAAAACTTGAACTTGTAATTTTGATTATAGTTCTGTAATTTAAAACGAGATAAATATGTGCAAAATTCAAATCTTGAACTGAACCTTTAACTGTAGTTTTACAATTTACATATATATACAAATTACCTGTATGAAACCCATAATATCAATTCTTTCACTGTACACTTTATTACTCAGAAAAGGAAAAGTGATTTTACCAGCAGAGTTGTGCTTTAAATTACATGAATTATATTGATTACCTTCACAAACTTAAATTATGTGGGAAAATATTGCAAACTTCATTAGCATATTTCACTTTGCATAATTAGCCATATGTAAAAAGTATATTTGTGAACATATCAGTGTTGCATATGCAGTTGACAAGGCTTAAAAAATTAAGTGTGCTTTAAATCCTTTTTAAAGAGCTTATTTTTTTGTGGGAGAAACAGTGGAAACCCTGGATTAGTTGGCCATTGAGTGATAATGACCATGATGTTCCTATAACCCATAATGATCGAACCTTATTTTTTCATTTGTGATCTCATCCCATCAATGATTTTTGTCCGTTTTGTGTTGTTCTTGAGTGATAAAAAAATATCTGCCTCTACTTTCCCTCTCTCTCTCACTCACTGAGTCTCTGTCTTACGCACACTCGCTCACTTACTATAGGTAAAAAAAAGAAACGCTATGGTAATTGTATGGTAGCTGCATACAGGGGTAGACAAATCTGAGGTACCATTGCGCCTGAGTTTTAAAATTGTGTTCTGAAAATTTTATTTTTCAAAATTTGGATTTCTATTATGAAACTTCTACCTCTTTAATAAAGCAACAACTACAGTATACAGATGTTTTCTATTAGCATGTTTGTTGTAGACTGCTTACTGTAAAATCCGAAATAAGATGACAATATCTGTTTTTGGCACAATCGCCAGCAGAATTTTACGTTCTGCAGCAATATCAGCAGTAGTGATTCAGGCAAAGTTTGCGGTACGACCCAAGGCAAGTTTGTGCATGCATGCAGAGTAAATACCAGAAATGTCTGAAACTATGGCATTGATATTGCACAGGGTGTTTATAAATAAGTGGATTTATTTATTAGTGGTTTTATTGAATTTTAAACACCAGAAGACATAGCTCAACTTCCTAAAATTGAAAGCATTTTCAAAATGCAACTATTAACACAAGTGGGTAATATGTTCTATAGAAAAAGTGTGCTGGCACCTATAAATTTCATGTTGTTTTTTTTTGTCTACCTGAGGCTGCATAGTAAGCAGTGTTGAGAAAGTGGGCAGAGTTGTCCTAACATGATTTTGAAAATGGGGGAAGTTGGTAAATTTGTTCAAAACAGGCAGATATTAAAGGTGAGTGCTCAATAAATACTTGTATGTTGTCAGAATCATTTCAAGTCTGTGAAAAAATGTATTCCATTTGATCACCTATATTACAAGTGAAATATTGCAAAGCATTGTGAATGAAGAAATCAGCAAAACATAACTACAGGCCATCATTCATACTTTGTGACAGCATAACAGTAACAATGGGTAGAACCAAAGAACATCTCAAGCTGTGTTTCTTTCTGGCATAAAGAAATTCTGTTTTATCCTGATTTGAATTGTCTGTGATGAAGCCACTTATTCAGAGCGTAACTAATGACATTTTGTTTTCTTTATCACAGACCAGACTTATTTGTAATCTAGGTGTATCCAGAATTCCGGGGTTCTGTCACATTCTAAACCCGAAAATCTGTGTTTTTAAGTTTTAGAAGAATCTGAGATTCCCCAGTCATTTCATGTGTAAAAATGCTATGAAATGATAATTAAAAGTTCCTTTCAAGTTCTATTTTCTTTGGGAATTACTATGTGTTTGATTGAAAACACTGCATTTCTGTGTGGTGAATGTAAACGATTTGTGACACCTTGAGAGTTTGCGTTGTTATCAGACAAGCTCTCAAGACAACGGAATGCTGAAAAGAAGGCTTTTTTCATCACTTTGGAAATTGCATCTATATCAAATGAGTGGGTTATATTAGATTCAGTTAATCCAATGAGTTGCATTTTAGAAATTGAATGGAAGCCACTCAAGGCTTCGAGAACTGATCTCCATAGACTGCCCAAGTATTATATAATATGAAGTGCAAAATTTAACTTCAAAAATGCAATGTTTGAAGGATTTCTAGCACACTGAAAGTAAATTTGGCACAGTAAAAGATGCAAAATTAAACTGCACAGGCTCTTGTGCCTATATGTTGTAAAAAAAAAATAATACATGTCTGAGCTTAGAGTTTCTGAGCTATTTGTTTCACCTCACAATCACCCCTGATTTACTAGTACATTTGAAACATAGTTCATTGCTTTTTTGCATGAAAATACACAATTATGGGAAAGCTACTTTTAAATGTAGCTAAACTACAACTATGTTATAAAAAAGTAGCATGGTACAGCTACAACCATTTTTTCTAGAAAGTAGCTAGCTACACTACTTTTTCTAGAAAAAGCTACTATTAGCTACTTTCTTTACATTTAGATTTCAGTTGCATGTACAAATTCTAAAGGTGAGCTTTTTATGTACATTCTTATATATATCAACATCATCATTGTCAACCATTATCAATCCACTGCTGGACGAAGGTCTCCCCAAGTTTCTCCCACAATCGTCTGTCTTGTGCCAGTCTCCTCCATGTTACTCCTGCATACTTTCGAATTTCATCCACCCATCTCACATGTGGTCTTCTTCTGGGTCTTTTCCTGTCCCTTGGACTCCAGTCTAAAATTTCAGCTGTCCATTGATGGTCTGTCCTTCTGGCAATATGTCCAGCCCATTGCCATTTCAGGGATTTTACTCTGATCATGATGTCTTCCACTCTTGTCATTTTTTGGATACACGAGTTCCTCTTCTTATCTCTCCTGGTTACACCAAGTATGCATCTCAACATGCATCTTTGAGTTATCTGTAGTCTTTGTATGTCTCTTTTAGTTAAGGTCCACGTCTCTGCACCATACTTGATGCACTGGAAGGATGCATTGATCAAACACTTTTCTTTTAAGACATAATGGCATATTGCTCTTGAAAATTATACTCTTTCTTCCAAAAGCTCTCCAGGTAAGTTTTATATGCCGATTAATTTCTTCATCAATGTGACCCTCACTTGATATCTGTTGTCCAAGATAAATGTAGGTATTAGTTATCTTCAGCTTTTCCCCATCAATCGATAAATCTTCATTTTTTGTAAAAGCATTGTACATCACTTTTGTCTTCTGAAAGTTCATTTTTAATCCCACTTCTTTACTCTTGTCAACAAGTTCCTGTGTCATACTCTGCAGCTCTGTTGGGGTAGTTGCAAAAATGACTATGCCATCAGCAAAACAAAGGTGAGTTAGATAATCTCCATTAATCTTTATCCCTTTGTTTTCCTAGTTTAAGTGATTGAAAGGCATTTTCCAATGTGGCATTACAGAGTTTGGGAGATATGGTGTCATCTTGTCTCACTCCCTTTCCAATTTTTATGGGTCCTTTATTTTCAAATAGCCAAATCTTTGCATTTTCATAAATGTTATTAATAATATTAATGTATGCATTTTCAATACCGCAGGATTTCAAAGCCATTGTAACTGCTGATGGTTTCACCGAATCAAAGGCCTTTTCATAATCGATAAAAGCCATGTATAATGGAAGTTCATATTCCCTCGCTCTTTCAGTTAGTTCTGTCAGTACGTGGATATGATCTATAGGGCTGTAGCCACTCCTGAATCTAGCTTGTTCTCTTGGTTGAGCCATATCCAGTGTCACCTTCAAGCGGTGTGAAAGAACTTTAGTGAAGATTTCATAAACCACTGATAGGAGGCCGATAGGTCTGTAGTTCCTGAGGTACTCAATGTCACCTGTTTTAGGTAACAAGATCATTGTAGCATTGTTCCAATCCTCGGGAATCTTCCCTTCATTAAGGCATCGAGTGAAAACTTGGGTGAGTACTGTTTCAATTTCTCCACTTGCTTCTTGTATGATGTCTATGGTAATTCCATCTTCTCCTGGAGCTTTTCCCCATTTCATGTTCTTGATTGCATGTGCAACTTCTGTTGGGAGGACTGGAAGAACTCTGATGCTGGTACCTTTCGTAATGTCTGGAGTACATGTATCATCCCTTTCATATAGTTTTGAGTATAAATCTTTCACTCTTGTCAACATTTCACCTCTATTTTTTGTTACAGAACCATCTTCTTTTCTCAAAGCCATAATCTGCTTTCTTCCCTTACTCAGATGTCCTTTTGCTCTCTTCAAACTTTGGCTGTGTTCGATTGCTTTCTTCACTAGTTCACAGTTGAATTTCCGTACATCTTCAGTGATACTTTTTCGTACTGTCTTGCATAGCTCTATATATTCCACTTTGGAAGTCACATCTCCTTTAGTTGTCCTTATCTCTCTTCTTTTTTGCATCAGAATATTGGTTTTTCCCAATAATTTGTTTGTATGTAACTTGTTCTTAGTATCAGCTATTTTTGTTGCTGTTTTCATAAGAGCCTTAGTTAGTTTTCTGTTAACTTCAGAAATGTCCACTTCTTCCGACGTTAGACCTTCTAGAGCAGAGAATCTGTTTCTCAGTTCCAATTTGAAGGTATTATGATGTTTTTTGAGGTTGGTCATGTCAATACACTTTGTTTGTTTTATGAGCTTGCCACGCTCGAATTTAGTGTTGAGGTGCATCTTACATCATACCATTCTGTGGTCACTACCTGTGTTGAACTTGTTCAGCACACTGCAGTCCTGGATGACGAATTTTTTGTTACACATAATAAAATCAATTTCACTTGTCGTCCCAATTGGATGTCTCCATGTCCATTTCCTGTGTAGCTTTTTCTTGAAAAAGGAGTTCAAGATGAAAAACCCTTCTGCCTCTGCAAACTCTACGAGAGTATTTCCACGCTGGTTTCTGTTGCCGTGACCAAATTTACCTACTGAAGTTTCATTCTGTTGACGTTGCCCTATTTTTGCATTAAAATCTCCCATAATTATCTTCAAGTGCTGCTTACCTTTATTATTTAGATCACGAATTTCCTCATAAAATTCTTCAATTTCTTCTTCAGCATGACTTGTGGTGGGTGCATAAGTTTGAATAATCTGAGCCTGGTATCTTCTCGAGAGTTGGATAACGAGTCGTGCAGCTCTGTCAGAGGAACTTTCAACTTCTACAACTTTATCCTTCAGTTTCTTGTTTATTATAAATCCAACACCACTAGTTCTGCCAGTATCTGTCCCACGATAGTAGAAGAGATGTCCACTTTTCAGTTCAATGAGATCTTCTCCTTTCCTCCTTACCTCACTTAGCCCGACGATGTCCCACTTGATCCTTTGTAGTTCCTCTTCCAATTCAAGAAGCCTTGAATCAGAAGATAGGGAGCGTCCATTATACGTAGCCAAGGTCAGCATCAGATGGCAGCCTAGTCCGGTCTTCCGGGGATTCTTAGCACCCTCTGCCTTCATGTCGCACTGGCCGCTGCCTTGGCCAGGTACATTCCAGCTGCCAGAGACTGAGGGCCAAGATTTAAGTTGTGGAGTCATTTTAGAGGGGTTTGGCCATAACTCACCACGCTGGCCAAGCGGGTTGGTGAGTGTGGGATAGCATTTCCTTTAATCCCGATGGTATAGTTATACCGCTATTGGCGGTCGTCAGAGCCCCTTTAGTGAGAACAGGATGTACCACAAGAAGGCGGGGTTGACATTTGTCAAGGAGAGGCTGTGATGTTACGCATCACCTGACCTTACATCCCACAACCCACATACTTCTGCTTATATAGCAGATACATGGATGACATCGTATTTATAATAGATAGCTCAGAAATTATTCCCGAAAGAATTCTAGACTCATTCAATGAATTAGATGATTCCCTTAAGTTCACTATTGAACTTCAAAAAGAAAGAAGAATTAACTTCTTAGATATTACTATCTATTATGAAGATGAAAAATTCCTCACTAGTTGGTATAAAAAACCAATGAATACTAATAGACTATTGGATTTCAATTCCTATCATTCAGTTTCTATTAAGAAAAATGTAGCAAGTCAGTTTTTAGAAAAAAATAATAAAATAGTTTCTACAGCAGATAAAAAAGAAGCCCATAAAGAAGAACTTAAAGTCATACTTGCAGAAAATAACTATCCTAAAGAAGAAATTGAGAAGCTTCTAAATTTTAATGGTACGAAGAACCCGCAAAAGCAACAAGTAAAATTCACTAGAAAAATTTCTTATCACAAAGGTTTATTTGAGTCTTTAAAGAGAATTAGTAAGAAGTACAATATTAGTGTAGCTCCAAGTTTAGAGAACAAAGTTAAAAATTTTTTCCCTAAAATAGTTCAAAGAGAAGAAGATATTTTAAAAATGCAAGGTGTAGTCTATGAAGTAAAATGTAGTTGTGGACTATCTTACATAGGTGAAACAGGTTGCAGACTAGAAACTCGTATAGCAGAGCATAAAGCAGCTATAAAAAATTGCTCCAACAAGACTTTATTAGATAGGCAAGTTAGAGAAACTAGTCACAGCATGGATTGGAATTCCCTTAAAGTCATCAGTTTCCAAAGCAATTTTCAAAAAGAAAGCTGAAAGAAGGAATAGAAATTGAGAAAAATCAAAATTACATCATCAATGACTGCAAAGGATTTTCCCAGCCTAACATCTGGCAGGATTTGTTGAAAAATAGCCTAAACGGTCAAGGT
Organism: Macrothele yani; assembly: GCA_039090855.1. Lineage (NCBI taxonomy): Eukaryota > Metazoa > Arthropoda > Arachnida > Araneae > Macrothelidae > Macrothele > Macrothele yani. Next base: position 87,340,786 of record CM077010.1, read on the forward strand.
TAACCGTAACCGCGATAGTGACAGGAATAAGCGAAAAAAAAAAAAAAAAAAAAAGACAGCCTGAAGAAGGAGAAGAGTTTTCTCCGAAAATTTGCAATTAAATAAAAAAATTTCCTAGTAAAATTCCCATAATAGTTGTTTTAGATTAGTAATTGAATTGAGAAACTAGGAAGCCATTTCTCATCATGAGCTTTATTCAAAGAAATAAAAAAGAATTTGATATTCCAGGATAATTACAGTTTTTCGTTATTGTACAACACAAATTAAACAATCATAAAAATGACAGTTTAAAGAAGTTACCTTTTAAAATTTCCTGAATTTTAAATTATGAAACCTCATGTTTAGTTGAATTTTTCTTTCCCTTAAAAAACAAAACAAGTTGTTTTACAGAACCAAAATACTAACAAAAATTATGGAACAAACAATCTCTCATGCAGTTTCATAAACTGATGACTTAGAATTATAAGATAATAAATACCTTCCTTTTGCTGGTGTAATGTTTTCTAATGAGATTCCTTCCAAAAATTCTGTTTGAAGTCATTTTCTCGCTTTATGGCCATGTCAGTATATGTCTTGCCTTTTTATCGCCGAAATACCAGTGGTCCACTGAAGCTGATGGATCAAATTTATCCATTTATGCTGATCATCATTAGGTCACACAAACTGTCAATTTCCATATTTGATCTGCAGTTGTTTCTTAATAAATTCATTGAACTGAACCCTCGTTTGCAGCACATGGTTGAAACTGGCAGCACAGTGACTATGGTCATGAGCTTTGCTAATACTGGAAATCTCACCTCGTTGGTCAGAACTAATCTCTAGCAGCTCGTGAAATTTAATTCCATGCCCGATAACCTTAAATTCATACCACTCACCTAGCAGACAGAGTAGTGTGGTTTAAAGAGATTTATCAGGATATCCAAGCTGTTTATGGAAGTTCTTACCCAATGTTGTAATGTCCTCCTTCCCAAAATTTTCTAAGCTATTTTCTGATGGCCACGTAAATGTGTCAAAGACCTTTGTACACCTGTGAACGCTTCCAGAAAGTCCTTAAACCATTCCTCTAGATATTTGATGCCACATTCCAGAAGCTTCTCATTGTCCATTTGAAATGAAGAATTGGCACTATTGTAGAGCCCATGCAGCTGCACTTCTTGATGTATTCCTGTAAGAGTTGTGTTATTAAGAAAATTATCTTCATGATGGCCAGGTGCATCCTTCATTGTCTGAAGTGCTGAAATGACATTTCTAACATGAAGTTCCACTGCACTAATGATTAGTTCTTCCTTTTGAAATATATGAGAGACAAATTTTTAAATACAGAATGGAAATCTAAGAGAAAGTGCAGCATCATGACAAACTTGAAATCTTTTAACTATTTCAGAAAGCCCTTTGCAACTGCTAAAACTGAACTGTTCCCTTTTTCATTTGTGATATTTTCAAGATGTACAATTACACATTTCCAGTCTTTCACAAGTGCAGCAAGACCACCAACTTAACTTGCAACCCATCTTACATTATGAAGGTATTGAAATTTTAGTATTTGACTGAAATCTTCTTAGATCTGATATCTTCTTTAGTTGACACATTCTATTTGGGGAATGTTGATAGAATTTGTAGTTTTCGCAGTACTGAATCAACCTCATCAATAAATTTTACATTTTTTATTGCCCGTAACACACTTTAAATTTAACTTGCAAGCAATGCAGTGAATGCAGGGATCGCATTCCTCCTAAAATTCCTAAAATTCCTAATATTTTGTGACCCTCCTTAAATTCCTAAAATTAGACCTAAAATTTGCTATTCATCCTAAAATTTTCGTAAGCTTATTTTTATTAAAAACACAACCGTTATTAACGCCAATAAATTTACCATTACAGTAAGGTAAAAAGACCTGTTATTGTAGAAACACAGCCTATATGCTGTGCTGCTGAAGGGAGGGAAAAATGACGCCATCGAGATGCACTTGCTTCGGGGCGGGCGTTCCATTTTTTGCCTTCGAACAGTTTTCGAGAGTAACAAGAGATCTAAGGGAAAAGGGGAGGGGTCATTTTCACCCCTGGTTTGCGCTTTGCAGACGAACTCCGTGGCACGCAGAAGATCGTACTTTATTTTTGTACATGCCTTGTGGAACCTCCTCTTTCTGCTGATGTTTTGTTATTGTAAACCGCAGGTGGGTGGAAGCAAAGAGGAAACATGTGGTCTCCTTCCGTAACCTCCGGTAATGACAATGGGATGGTAGCTGAGTATTATCTTGGCAGGCAGTAGAGCACGTGATCATTGACCTTCGATCATGTGTCGGCGACAGCGACCTTCGATGCGCAATATATCTCGGCTCCGACTCGCTTTGACTGAACTTGCGTGAGATGCGTATGATAGTTTCTGGTTTTACGTCTTTTATGGTGTTCTCTGTGCTGTGTGCAGGTTCAGTTCTCTAGTGGTGACCTGCTTTTTTTTTTTTTTTTTTTTTTTCCATATCTTCTGACATCCTCGCAGCCAAATTTCGGGAAGTTGTCTGGTTTTGCAATATTGGAACATGTTTTTGTACTTCCCTTTCATTTTCTGGTTAGTAATACAAGTGTTTAAGATGCCTAAATCCAAAACGAAATTTCAAGATGCGTGGCTCGCCAAAGAATTGGACGGAGTGAAGTTGAAAGAATGGTGTTCTGCAACTGAAACAATATTTTCTGCTAAGTGTATATTGTGTTCAGAAATTTTCAACATTTCTAATAGTGGCTTTTCACAAGTAAAAGCGCATCATAAAGGAAAAAAACATTTGCAGAAATTTCAAAGTAAATTTCAAAATAAGTCCATCCTGAAAGCCTTTGGAGGACGGGATCTTCAGCCCAAAACAAATATTAGTGAAGTACTGAGTCATGATTTACAGTTGGCTAAAGCCGAAGCATTATGGGCCATGAAAGTTGCTAAGGACAATATGTCTTTTGTTTCATGCACTGAAACAGTTGAACTTTTCAAAGAAATGTTTCCTGATTCTGCTATTGCAGCCAAAATGCAACTTAAAGAAAAAAAGTTGCTTATGTGATATCACATGGATTGTCAAAATATTTTGAAGAGGATTTGAAAAAAGTCATTGCATCTAGTAGCCCAGGAAAGGTTACTATAGCATTTGATGAAACTACAAATACACAAGTGAAACGGCAGTTGGATATGTATCTCAGGTACTGGTCTTCAGAAATAAATTCAGTTTCTTGCCAATACCTAACAAGCGTTTTTCTGGGTCATGCAACAGCAGATATTTTGCTAAAAGAAATTCTTGATGTGTTATCATCCTTCAATATTTCGTTGAACAGAATTATTTGTGTATCCATGGACAGCCCAAATGTAAATAAGTGCTTTTTACGCAAATTCAATGAAGTTGTAAAACAAGAAACAGGCCAGAAATCTTTGGAACTAGGTTTTTGCAACCTGCATGTTGTTAGTAATGCATTTAAAATTTTTTTGACAAGCTTAAATATAGATTTTGACGAATTTGCTACTGATATGCATTACTTTTTAAAGAGTAGTGCTGCAAGACGAGAGGATTATAAATCTGTCGAGGATATAACATTGGTCACTGCCAAATTTCTTTTGCGTCATGTCAGCAACAGATGGTTAACCGTTGGTTCTGTAGCCCAGAGGCTCTTGGATCAATGGCTAAATATTACAGAATATTTTTTAAACTTCTTGCCATCTCAAAAAATATTTGAAAAACAACTGCGCAATTCGGCAAGGTATAAAAGAATTCACTGTTTCCTGAAAAATGAGCTTACTCCTTGCTATTTAGCATTAATTTCATTTTCACACCAAAATTTTGAAAAGTTTTCATTATGTTATCAGAGTGAAGAACCAAAAATACACCAGTTATATTCTGATTTAAATACTTTAATGAGGAATGTTATGGCTCAGTTTATCCAAGATGATGTTATAGCAGGGAAATTTGGAGAAGACCTAAAGAATGTAGATTTTGAAAACAAAAATTCATGGAAAAAACTAGGGGAGTTAGAAGTTGGTATGAAGACAAAAAATCTCCTCAGGAATGTTCAGGAGACCAGGCAGAAATTATTTCTCTTAGATGTAAGATCATCACTAATTGCAACCACAAAATATTTAAAGTCAAATTTGCCATTCTGCAATCAAAAGCTAAGAGACATAGAAGTTTTAAAGGTAAAAGAACCAAAGAAAGAGTCAACTCAACTTTCAGTCACTGAAGGACTTTCGGAAATAACCAGAATTTCAAGTGTTTTGCATCTTTCTGAGGAACAAATTGATAGAGTAAGAGAAGAGTGGAAACTTTTAAATTGCGATAAGCCAACTCTAGATGAACTAGTGAAATTTTCAGAGGAAGGGCATATTCCAGTGCGGATTGATCATTACTGGTGTAATATATTTAGTATTAAAGACTGTAGCGGAAAAGAAAAATACTCAAATCTTGCTAAACTCATCAAGTCAATTTTAGTTTTACCTCATGGTAATGCTGATGCAGAAAGGGGATTTTCGGTCAACACTGCTCTGTTAAGGAAGGACAAGGCTAACTTAAAAGACTCAACTATAACATCATTAAGAATAGTTAAAGGGGCCATTAAACACTATGGATGTGTAAGTAAAGTTCCCATAACAAGAAATTTGTTAAATAGTGTTAGTGATTCACATAAATTTTATAAAAAGTATGTTGATAAGCTGAAGGAAGAAGAATCAAAAAAGGTAAAAGAAAGGAAGCAGAAAGAGAGGGAAAATAAGGAAAAGCAGCTAGAGAAAAAAAGAAAAGCTGAGTTTGATGACAAAATAAAAGAAAATGATGCAGAAATAAATAGACTTAAAAACGATAAAGAAGCCTCCCTAGCAATAATTCAAGAGGGAACAGAAAGAATGAGAAAAGCTGTAGAAAAACAAAATACTGTTGAAATAGCAGTTGCCTCTAACTTGATCATACAAGGTTCAGCTGAAATAAAGAAAACTGAAAGTAAATTAGTTGTGGTAGAAGCAGAAAAAGATAGGCTAATCAGGAAAAGGTTAAAACAATAATATGAAAAAAGTAATTCAGTGAACAATTGTACATAGTTCTTGGTTTTCAATTACCTTTTTAGGATATTATAATTTAATGTGAAACCTGAAAACTTTACTGTGAAAATCGTGAATTGCTTCTGGTTCAACAGCATATTAATGTTCAAAGTGAAACTTGAATGTGGTAAATATACTTGAATATGATAATAACACGTGAAAAGATAAGAACTGAACATTAGAAGTAAATCATACTTAAACTTTAGACATTAGACGTTATGCAAAAAATTTGGGTGTTAACTTCGACCATATATACTAATGGACTGCACATTGGCAATAGCTGCATCAAAGCCGCCATGGCTCAAACATTGGGCACGTCATCATCAGACTCCAAATTTCGTGTAAAAATGCTGTTATGATTACTAATTTACGCTGCAGAACTTCAGTGTTTTCGGTGTATTATGTGAATGCGCCTCATATATAATGAAAACTCTTCAGGTAAGTTTACTTATGAGCTATATACATGCATGATCGGGTTGTTTACATTTTGTGATTTATAATGTGATGAACATTTGCGAAGAATTTGGAACATGCATTCCATTTTTTTCTTAAGTTACTATATTTTTATATCAATAGCTGCAAGTTTCTGGTTAAGTAATTGAACTTTATTGACTTAGGTATTTAATTCGTTTCTTACCCATGAAAAATCATAGAACTTTCTTTACTATTTCGGTCAGAGCAACCATAAGCACAGCAGGTGTAACCCATCTTTTTGACTGTTGTCATGTGATTTTATGTTGGAGCCAGAAATTTTGATGTCATGCGCAGTCTATCAGTATATATGGTTGAAGGGTGTGAAGCAAACTCTTTACAATGTATACAAAGTTGTTTTACTAGATGTATACAAATATACATCTAGTTTTTATTGAAATACACTCCTAAAATTTTTCTAAAAATTCCTAAAATTCCTACCTAAAATTTCCCAGAAGTATGCTATGATCCCTGTGAATGCCTATTAAATGCTTTAGTTCTGATAAAGTTTTTGTACCAGTCCATTTTCTGCACCAATCGTACTTGCATCTCCATCTGTTCCAATTCTAACTAGATGGTCAGAAGACAACCATTGTGAAAGTCCTAGTGTTTCTTGTTCACCTTCTGTGGATTTCAAATAACCATTCCCAGTTACATTTACAAGAGGAAGAATAGATAAAATATCTCTTTTACCCCTTTTTTCTTTAATATACCTAGCACACAATATCAGTTCTTCCACATCTCCTTTATCAGTTGAGCCATCTAGCAACAAACTCACACCATTCTGGCCTTGAAGTTCACATACCAGTTCTTTTTTTATCACAGCTGCAATATGTGAAATAAACTATTTGCAAGTCTTGTGATTACTATATTCATTTCTAACTTCAACTGCTAAATTTACCAGCCAGTATTAAAAGTTATTTCATGTCACTGAAAGGTTTGTTGTTTTAGCAATGCAATATGCTACATTAAAACAAATCTTCAAATGTTCAAACAGTTTTTCATCAATTTTTTTTGCGCATAGAGCAAGCGGTGTTGCTTCTGGGCACATTTACGCATTGTATGCTGCCATGCATTTTTCATGTTGAAACAATTTATCGTGTTTCTTGAAGGTCACAAGTTTGAATGGACCAATAAAGCCTGTCACTACTTTGGATTTTTTGTCCGATATTCCTGGAAACATGGCACAAACATCACATCACATTTTCCATTGCCAATTGTTTTATCACCGTACATTTTTTTGTCATCGTTTGGGTCAATCTTTAGATCGATGCAAAAATGAAGAGAAATTTGGGAGGATTAGCGGGGGAGCAGGTTGTTTTTCTTTTGGGGATGGTATTTCATATTTTAGAACTTTCAAAAGCGGAAGTTAACTCGCGATAGATATTTCTTCTGCCTAGTACTGTAATTAAATGTCATTTTATTTAATAAATATTTGCATTTCAGCTTGGAAATGGTGGAAGTTTTTCGGAAAACGACAGTTAGACAGAGAGAAAATTTCCCTGTAATCTTCAGACATGAAATTTTTTCATTTGTATGGTTCTCGAGATGGATGCATAATTGAACAGAATTTTCGGTTGCATCTGTGGTGGTGGGGATCATTTTCCGTCTGAGGACGAAATTCCAACTTTCAAAACTTTTGACAACGGAAGTTAGACGGAGTGAAAATTTCTCTTATAATTGTAATATTTTTCTATCTTGATGACCTTCTGCCCAGCATTGTTGTTCAACATCAATTCATTCCATAAATATTTGTATTTCAGATTGAAAAAGGATTAAAATTTTCTGATAGCGGAAGTCGGGTTCGATCCATAATCATAATCCTCCCCCCGTGCGAAGTTACCTCTATCCTGTGTTGTTTATAAATGTGAGTAATCTTATATTTTGAATACCGTAATGGGCTCCAGTTTAATATTTACTTAAATAAATTATAGTGAACAATTCTGTCTTGCTCATACTGCATTATATTCACACTGTTTTTACAACCCATTGTGATTTTTCACCCAGTTCAAAAGTTCAGCCTTTTTTTTTGTCTTCATTGTCTCGTGTATGTATCACAGTACAGCCACCTTAGTTCTTTCAGCCAAGCTTCTTGAAACTTCCTGGCCTTTACATCGCTTACATGACTACTCCATAAGCATGGTGAACTTCAGTTTTCTGTTTGGAGTATTTCTTTCTCAGTTCTTGCAGAGGACACAGGGGTAGCGAAATAAGTGGTCAGCCTTGCTAGTTTGCATTTTCTTTTTTTCACTAGTAACCTCAGCATGCTTCATGATTCTATAGATGTTCATAGAGTACACTTTTATGACTTTAAACGCTGGACTAAAATCGGAAAAAATGGTGCAAAAAAATTAAAATTTGTGAACAGCCCAAAACTATTCCAGGCTCAAACTCTGAAACAACAGTGATGGTGACAGAGAAAGAAACTGATGCAACTGCATACTTTTTCAAGAAGAAGTCCCATTTCCCTACCAATCCCAACACGGACAAGCTTCCTGTGCATAGTAAAAGCAAAGCTAGAAGGGAAATGAATTGCATTTTACAAGCGACATGTTTCACGGTAACTGTTACGACAACTTTAGAAAGTAAGGAAGTTATTCCCTTGATTTATAAACTGTATTTAAAATGCTTGAAACTGTAGAAAGTTACTGATGTTGTTAAGAAAATAGCAAAATCCGCTAAAAGGAAAAGTTGATTATCTCAAAACAGTATTTTTATTGCTAACTTCAATTTAAATTCCCCGAATTTAGTGACTTTTCCCTCAGATTGACAACACTGTAAGAAACAGCAAGAACAGAGTATTGCCAGATTGTCAGGCTAAAATTTCTTTTGCCGGCAGCTTAAACCGGACCATGTGATCTTCAATGCTTCCACGATCTGACAGGTTAGTCACGTGACTCGGAGGGTTTTGTAGTGTTAATCTGCTTGAAACACGTGGATCAGGATAAAAGCTGACAGAATTTTATAAATGCGATCAAAGCAGAAAATTTCGGAGTTTGATTTTATTAAATTACAATTTGCTGAAGTTACATTTTGCATCTGTGAGCTCAAAGTAATGACTGCAAATTACGAAATTTGAAGTAAAGAAAAGTTGGATGCCAGGACCAAATTTCTAGGCACCTGGGCGACCTGGCACACAGTAATTTTCCAGCTCTGTGCTTAATATACACCTATGTTTATTGAAAATACAATAACTGTATTAGCTATTTTTATGTGCCAAAGTTTTGTCAATTTTCACTTTTAGCTCTACTAGGATATAATAAAATCTATGTATTTCAGGGATTTGCACATTAGAGCTTTAGTTTTAATGTCTTCATACTATTTCACAAGCTTCCATATATCTACAACGTTTCACTTAATTGATAATGCATTGAAATGTTATTGTTTATTGAAATCCACTGATTCATAATTTTTTTAGTTAATCAAGGCTCTCCTGTAAAACATCTCATGCAATTCCTACTTGACTTTTATCTTTTTATCACCATCCCCATCATCCTCAGGTCTTTCATTCTTTCAAGTCATTGATCAGTTGCCAGGGAAGAATTTCCTCCCTTTTAACAGATTTATTTTTTGAAGCCCCCACCTCCCTACCCTCAAGAAAAAAAAAAAAAAGATGGAAAGAAGTAAATGTTCACTGTGCTAGGGTTTTATTATGTTTTAAGCAATTTTTATGACTACCGGTGAATGAAGTGAGAGAGAAAGTTAATATATAAAATAATGAAGAGATATTAGGTTTGGGTTCAAAGCCAGCTTTGAATGCAGAAAGGCTATTCTGTGCATGGTCAATGTTTTTGTGAGTTGGTTCTTGTTACGAACAAGCATGAATTTCTTGTGCTTGTTTATCGCCAAGTGTACCTAAATGCTTCATAACATTAATTAACAGTTGTCCCTGCATTTATTTATTTGAAAATACTTCAGTTCAGAAACTTTCATACACTGGCATGCAAAAATTAAGGAAGAGACGGTTTTTCGAATGTAACGTCATGCAGAAGTGCTCCACATCAACTCAAATCATACCATAAGATCCCCAAGATGTAAGAATATGGGACAAGTGAGCAAAACTGCCCAAACAAGGAATCCAAAGGATACAAAGGCACTTTATTGAAAAGGTAGCTTCGAGCACAATTGGACAGAAGACAGAAACGTCCATGTGACAGGCGGCTGCCAAGAAAAATCCAGTCTTTAGTAAGGGATATGATCACCCCTGGCTGCATTGCAGGATTTACAACATCTGTCTATGCTGAGAACGAGGTTATCAAGGAGCTGTTGAGGCATCGCTGCCCATTCCACTTGTAGCGCCAATCGCAGCTGCGGAATCATTGCTGGCGGCTGGTGACGTGCTGCCAAGCGTCCCCTGGTAAGGTCCCACACATATTTGATTGGATTTAGGTCCGGGGACCTTGCGGGCCAATCCATGCGTTGAATATCTTCACTCTCCAACAGCTCTGCAAAAGCCACTGTACGATGAGGTGTACCATTGTCGTCCATGAAGAGGAACTCAGGACTCACAGCACCTCTAAACAGACGCACGTGAGGCAGAAGAGCCTCGGTGCAATAGGGGACACCAGTGACAACCTCCTTGGAAGATGTGGAGGTCAGTACGGCTACCAAGCATGATACCGCCCCAAACGAGAACTCCGCCACCTCCAAACCAATCCCTTTCAATGATGTTGGAGGTGTGATTGCATGTTCCCTGCTATCTCTAGATGTGTATACGTCCAGAATCGCTCGTCAGACTAAATCGGCTCTCATCCGTAATGAGAACTCGATCTTATTGCTGATGTGTCCAGTTCTTGTGTTCCTGGCACCAGAGAAACCGCAGTCTCCGATGAGCAGGCTTTAATGGCAAAATGGACCGCTTTTGTGCATCCTCCTGGCCATGGTAAAACGCGATAACGGACGTCCAGTTGTCTGTTGCATGTGCCTTGCGATTTCTCCCGCTGTCTGCCGTCTGTCTCTTCTCGCCGGTAGGACAATATACCGATCGCCCGCCGCTGTGGTTGCTCATGGACGATCACTGCTAAACTTTCTGACAGCTTTTCCTATCGTTTGAAATGCTCTCCAAGCTCGTGAAACGATGCTGTGAGCGATCCCGAACTCCTCGGCCACACTAGTCACACTTCGAACTTCTTCCAACTTCCCAGTGACACGACCTTAGGTAAAGCCATTCAGATGTCGTCTACTGGATTGCCTGTTGGCCATATCACATGGTGGCAGCAACTCGACGTCGTTCAAACCGATTTACACCATGCAATAGCTTTCACCGAATTGCTGAGCCTACACCTCCCGTGTGCTTTATACCCTTCCGACACTCCCCCCCCCACTTCATGCTGCATATATGCACATGCCCTACCGTACCGGATCCTAGTCTATCTCCTGAGTTGTCTTTTGGTCCGTTCTGCCTGCTCGTTCCGCTGTTATGCTAATTTCTCCTCTTCGTCCTTAATTTTTGCACACCAGTGTATCAAAAGAGGAACAGAAATGCTTTAAATTTCATGAAAGGCGTCAAAAGTTCCAACGAGCCAGACTATGGAATACGAAACGTAGTCAAAAGGAGAGCTAGTAAAATTTCACCACGGTATAGTAATCTAAAAATTAAAATTGTGCACTAAAACTTCAGTTAAAAATGTGAAGGTTGCTACCATACAAAAATGGAGGTTAACCAACAAATGGAATTGGATTAATTATAGTGATAGATACATCTCCATCACATGTGAAAGAAAGCTGCTGCAAAATTTGTCATGAGTATGGCATAAAAAAGTATCAGACTCAAAATATAAAAAAAAATCTTGTTTCTCCATACAGCAAATATTTTGACTGTGTTAACTGCATTAACATATAAAGTTTCCAAGGGAGGGGAATCATGTGGTACTACTATAGTGAAATTATTTAGAGCTTTCAAAAGAGATAAAGTATTCCACATTGTACTATGGCTAAATCAAAGTTCAAATTCTTTGCAAAATTTGTTTCTTGTTACAAAATCATAGCCAAAGGTAAATCTGATATAGGGGTTACCTATCACCATAATAATAATTGCTACTTTTATTCATGTCGTTGATAATGATACCAGTGAAACAATGTGATCAAAATTTAGAAATGCTTGTGTTTTCTCACTGATGACTGACAAATCTTACAGATAAGGGTGGAACAAGAAAATTAGTGCTATATGCCAAGTTTTTTTCATATATATTAGTGGAAAATGAGTCCTTTTGAATTAATATTTCTTCAAGGGATATCTGATTTCCCAGAGGTATCTATGATCTGAAAAAACTGGAATTATTGACTTATGTCTATACCTGGATGAAACAAGGTCCTCAACTAGGTTTTTTTTTTATAGTGATAAGTTCTCTAGGGGAGGATAGAAAGAATTTCAGTAAATTAATTTTAACTTAATATAGCAGTATTATACAAATGTAACTAATATCAAGGTATTGTATACCTAATATTGGAAAGTATATCGCACGTTACACGCTCAGTGAGGCACGTGTTCTCAGCCCGAGAGAGCCTAATTATGCAACAAGTCTTAGTTACTAGTTTAATGGGAACACATGCCTCACATGTGCCTCACTGAGTGTGTAACGTGTGATATACCTTCCAATATTAGGTATACAATACCTTGATATTACATTTGTATAAGTTGAAGTACGTTTTGCCATGAAATTGTCCTTAGGGATATGTTCCACGATATGTATATTTCTTAATAGCAATATTGGTTGAAAAATTAGTAAGCACAGCAATATATATATATATGGGATGTAAGGTCAGGTGATGCGTAACATCACAGCCTCTCCTTGACAAATGTCAATCCCGCCTTCTCGTGGTGCATCCTGTTCCCACTAAAGGGGCTCTGACGACCGCCAATAGCGGTATAACTATACCATCGGGATTAGAGGAAATGCTATCCCACACTCGCCAACCTGCTTGGCCAGCGTGGTGAGTTATGGCCAAACCCCTCCAAAATGACTCCACAACTTAAATCTTGGCCCTCAGTCTCTGGCAGCTGGAATGTACCTGGCCAAGGCAGCGGCCAGTGCGACATGAAGGCAGAGGGTGCTAAGAATCCCCGGAAGACCGGACTAGGCTGCCATCTGATGCTGACCTTGGCTACGTATAACGGACACTCCCTATCTTCTGATTCAAGGCTTCTTGAATTGGAAGAGGAACTACAAAGGATCAAGTGGGACATCGTCGGGCTAAGTGAGGTAAGGAGAAAAGGAGAAGATCTCATTGAACTGAAAAGTGGACATCTCTTCTACTATCGTGGGACAGATACTGGCAGAACTAGTGGTGTTGAATTTATAATAAACAAGAAACTGAATAATAAAGTTGTAGAAGTTGAAAGTTCCTTTCATTATCAATCCACTGCTGGACAAAGGTCTCCCAAGTTTCCTCCACAACGGTCTGTCTTGTGCCAGTTTCCTCCATATCACTCCCGCATACTTTCGAATTTCATCCACCCATCTCCCATGTGGTCTCCTTCTGGGTCTTTTCCTGTCCCTTGGAATCCAATCTAAAATTTTGGCTGTCCATCGATGGTCTGTCCTTCTGGCAGTATGTCCAGCCCATTGCCATTTCAGGGATTTAACTCTGATCATGATGTCTTCCACTCTTGTCATTTTTCGGATCCACGAGTTCCTCTTCTTATCTCTCCTGGTTACACCAAGCCTGCACCTCTCCATGCTTCGTTGAGTTGCCTGCAGCTTTTGTATGTCTCTTTTAGTTAAGGTCCATGTCTCTGCGCCATATGTAAGCCCTGGAAGGATGCATTGATCAAACATTTTTCTTTTAAGACACAATGGCATATTGCTCTTGAAAATTATGCTGTTTCTTCCAAAAGCTCTCCAGGCAAGTTTTGTGCGCCGATTAATTTCTTCATCAATGTGACCCTCACTTGATATCTGCTGTCCAAGATAAACATACGTGTATGTTATCTCCAGCTTTTCTCCATCAATCGATAAATCTTCATTTCTTGTAAAAGCATTGAACATCACTTTTGTCTTCTGAAAGTTCATTTTTAATCCCACTTCTTTACTCTTGTCAGCAAGTTCCTGGATCATACTCTGCAGCTCTGATGGGGTAGTTGCAAAAATGACTACGTCATCAGCAAAACGAAGGTGGGTTAGATAATCTCCATTAATCTTTATCCCTTTGTTTTCCCAGTTCAGTGATTGAAAGACATTTTCCAATGTTGCATTATAAAGAGCTTCGGAGATATGGTGTCACTTTGTCTCACTCCCTTTCCAATTTTTATGTGTGCTGTATTCTCAAACAGCCAAATCTTTGCACTTGCATTTTCATAGATGTTATTAATAATATTAATGTATGCATCTTCAATACCGCAGGATTTCAGAGCCATTGTAACTGCTGATGGTTTCACCGAATCAAAGGCTTTTTCATAATCGATAAAAGCCATGCACAGTGGAAGTTCATATTCCCTCGCTCTTTCAATTAGTTCTCTCAGTACGTGGATATGATCTATTGTGCTGTAGCCACTCCTGAATCCAGCTTGTTCTCACGTTTGAGCCATGTCCAGTGTTACCTTCAAGCGGTGTGAAAGAACTTTAGTGAAGATTTTATAAACCACTGATAGGAGGCTGATAGGTCTGTAGTTTCTGAGATCCTCAATGTCACCTTTTTTATGTAGCAGGATAATTGTAGCATTGTTCCAATCCTCAGGAATCTTCCCTTCATTAAGGCATTGAGTGCAAATTTGGGCGAGTACTGTTTCGATTTCTCCACTTGCTTCTTGTATGATGTCTACAGTAATTCCATCTTCTCCTGGAGCTTTTCTCCACTTCATGTTCTTGATTGCATGTGCAACTTCTGCTGGGAGGACTGGAAGAACCCTGGTACTGGTACCTTTCATGATGTCTGGAGTACATGTATCATACCTTTCATATAATTTGGAGTAGAAATCTTTCACTTGTCAAAATTTCGTCTCTATTTCTTGTTACAGAACCATCTTCTTTTCTCAGTGTCATAATCTGTTTTTTTCCCTTACTGAGATGTCCCTTTGCTATCAGTTGTGTTTTGTAATCGTTTTTCTGTTTTTTGTGGCAGATGACGAGTGTGGTTTGGGCCAGGAAAGTTATAGATGCATGCAAAAACTTTATCTAAATTATTCTTCATGTGACTCTGAGGAGGTTATGCTAATTAAAAATTTTAGTGGACTTTAAACTTGCATCTATGGCTTTGCAGAAACCCATTTCCAACTAGGTCTTTGTAAAAGTGAGAAAATGCAGAGTTTTGCTGGTCCTTGATAAAGCCAAGGCTCAGCATTCTCGACACTTTCTACATTTAGGTTTGCTATTCCTTTATTTTCTTTTTTTCTCCTGCCTGTTGGGCTTTGAAGTTTTCTATGTTGTTTTAGTACTTGTTAAATAATTTTTTATTACTGTCTCTACTTAGTAGTGTGTGAGTTCTAAATATTCATGACTGCTGCGTTGTGCGCCATGATCTTCAGGTTGTTTTTTAAGCAAATTTAGTTTTAAATTCTTAGGTGTAAAATTTTGTCTTTGACAAATTCGAACCCAGCAAACCACAAAGAAAAATCAGTCATAAACCAAACCTAGGGTGTTTCGTTCCGAACATTGGTTCGTTTTTAAGTTTTCAAGTTTAGTTTGCTGAAAGGGTTATCTTATATATCTTCCAAGGGCACCTCCTATTTCATATTAAGGGCACCAGAAGAAGAGGAGGTACTGAAGATACCCTTGGAACTTTTTTTTTTTTTTTTGAGCCTGAAATAACTCAAACTGTAGCTGATCAAAACAAAAATTTGATGTTTCCAAGCTTTGCTTCTAGAAATGTTTATAGTGGATTGGTTGAAATTAGACAAAAGTTTCCTTTATACATATAATGAGTACTGTTGCTTCTTTCCTTTAGGCTAGGCGATTTAAAAAACAGATTTGGATGAAATGTTTCTAAGAACTCCAAGGGAAAAATCATTCAAGGAAGACCAAAGTTAACATACTGATAAATTTTATATGATAAATATTTAATTAACAATAATTTAAAACTAAACAGGAACTTTGCAGAATTTAACTTATTCCATGGTGAAACAATTGCAAAGAATTATTTCTTCAGAGAAATTCGTTTCCCACTTATGTATGATGGAGAAACGCATTTTTGAGCTCATACAGGTGGCTGCAAATTCCCTACATATGTCTAATAATCGTATATTTTGCATTGCGTTTCTGTTGTGCCCAAACTTTTTAAGGTGTGTAGGTTCTCTCTCTTTCATGCCATATCTGTCTTTAATTATACACATTGCATGTATTGGTTACCCATTGAATAGTGCAATACATTTTGAAGTGATAATTAGCACAGCAATCGGGCATCGCTGAATTGACTGTAATTACTGTTTCACACGTGAATTAAATCACATCAGAAAATTTCATCGCCGTCTAGCGGAATGAAATTTTTAAGTTTTCTGATGTGATTTAATTTGTGTGTGAAACAGTAATTACAGTCAATTCAGCGATGTCCGATTGCTGTGTTAATTAACATGACGTATTTACCACATATTATGAGAAGAATATTTCTTCGACTCTGAACATTTTGAAGTGTTTCACTTGCTTTCTGATATTTGTGTTCCTTTGCTTTGTGTTTTTTCATTTTAGCATTGGCCGCCCCGGTGGCGCAGTGGTCTAAGGCGCTGGCCTCTGACCATTCGTCCGTAAGGGGTCTGGGTTCGAATCCCGGTCAGGCATGGATGTTGTGTTTGTCTTACGGCACTGGCTCTCTCCCTACCCTGGAACCAGTGACCCTAAATTAGGGACGGGCGACTGCTTATAGCCCATTGAGTTGCTCACGGTGGTCGTTAAACCTCCAATCAAAAAAAAAAAAAAAAAAAATTTTAGCATTGATATTTATTTGATATTTATTTGTGCCTAAACTTTTGTGATGTACTTCATTTAATAAGTATTTCAAAAATTAATAATTATAATGAGTACGGGGAAATGGACACATAAACATACGATGCATGGTTGCAGTGGTTTATCACAGAAGTTAGAGCGACAAATTGATCTGCAAACTGTATTGCTGAGTCTGAAACAAGCTTCTGAAAAAACACTTCAGTGTTTTAAAACTTCCAAATTTCATATTTATAGGTCAGCAGACATGATCTTTAATCAGCTGATTTAAAGGCTTTTTCTCTGTCAGATCGATACGTAACGCTTTAAGTGTGATATTGAATTCTTTTTCATTAATTTTTTGTACTAATTATTATTACATTCATAGGGGAGACTCAAGCTATGTTCCTGGTCTTCAGTGTTATGAGAAAGCATGGATTGCTTTTTACTAGTACAAATCTGAAAGCTTCAGATTTCTAAGTTACAGTTGCTTAGCTTCAGTTGCTTGGAACTTCATTGTTCTGAGTGGTATAATGGTAGCATTCTAAAACAGAAATATAGGTTTGATTTGACCTCCAGGGCAATATAATTTTATATTTTTCTGAACATGGGAAACAGTACGTGTGCCAAATAATGACACAGTTCATTAAATTGGTTGATCTAAAATCTACTACTGCTGATTTAAATATACTATGATTTACATTTTAAAGGCAACAAACATCTGAAATCTATTACTGCCCTGGCATTTTAAAGACACAAATTGTATTTTCAGACAAGTTGAATGTTCCTCAGTGGATGGGCAAAATTGTTACCTTTGGGACTGGTGGAGCTGCAGTTATGACTGGGAAAATATCTGGATTTGGGACCAAACTAAAAGGAGCTTGTTCTTTGTTGGTTAATATGTACTGTTGCTCATCAAGTTAGGAAAGACAAAATAGTGTCTGGATTTCCATATCTCATGTCAGCTTCATGTTCATCCAATTTTTCTTATGATCTGAGACATCAGACTAGGAAGTAGAAATGTTGAAGAGATTATATAGCTGTCATGTAGTATTTCAGCAAGCAGTGCTGAAACACGTAGTGAGCGATGGGTTTGCCTCCTCGGGGCGCTCCATGGTAACAATGGCACACACAACAGCAACTAGGGCCTCTTTGAATCTTGGAGAGGTGCAAGCTAGTTCTGTGTGACATTGGCAAAAAGACCCCAACTCACTGGGTTTTGTTCCAGAATCCTTAGGTTGAATGACCAACTGGAACCCTCAGCTGTGGGCTAATCCCCCACACTGATGTACTTACCTGATTAAAAAGACAAAAAGAAATATTAATGACTCAAGTGTGGAATATGGTGGACCTACCACACTTGAGAAGGACGGTCCACCACGGAATCGACCTGGACTTTCTAAACGGCGTATGAGAAAGCGATCTCTGCTGAATGAATGTAAGATTGGTGTATGGAATACTAGAGGTATAAATGGCAAGATGAGTGAGGTGATTGAGGAGATGAATAAGTATAGACTGGATGTGCTGTGTGTAAGTGAAACCAAAAAGAAGGAAATTGTGGTAGAAGAAGTGAATGGCACGGTGAGTGTGTGGTCTGGAGTATTGGATAATGTGAGAGGACAGTAGACACTATAATTCGTGCATGAATACTAGTATTAAAAGAAATCCGTCTTGTTGCACGATGATATTTATTCAGCTAAAAACCGAAATCTATATACAGTTTAAAAACACATAAGCACTTTCGGTGTCACATTGACACCTTCATCAGATGTGATTTCACCATGTGGTTACATGCTGGTCTTAAGTACGTGGAGTAGATGCATCATGGGAAAGGTAATGTCAATGTCACATGATATACCAGATAACAAGACAATCAAAAAAAGGCATAATTAGCCAATGAAGATCACTTAACAGAAGCAATTGCTATTGTGCTGTCCTTCCCAACAAGATTGCTCCAAGGTTCAGGTAAAACATAAGGATAATAGTCATTGCAGCAACGTGTATTATAAGCCGAAATATAGAGGCTTTCTGCAAATAATGAGGAATAAACAGAGTTAGGTGTGTTTATGATCTTAGCATTGTCCCAGTCTGGGATGGAATTTCCAGCACTTATGGTTCTTGCAAAAGAGGTGCTTTGGTGATTCATTTTTAGATCATATCTGTGTTCATTTAATCTCAAATCCAAATTTCTTTTGGTAGAACCCACATACGTAGTACGGTTTTCTATGTCAACTGCTTTAATTAGTGAACAAGTGCCTAAAAAATATGTTGGATCTGTTGATTTTAATCCACATATTGTAAACCTCCTTACCAACATATGTTCTCGTCATAAAATACAATTTGGAATACGATCATGCAATCTATATACCATTATCCGCAACGATCGTGACAAAATTGACAAAGGGAAAAAATGGGGTGTGTATGTTATTCCTATGCTTGACACTATCTCTGGTAAACTAAACAATCATTATGTGGGTTCTACCAAAAGAAATTTGGATTTGAGATTAAATGAACACAGATATGATCTAAAAATGAATCACCAAAGCATCTCTTTTGCAAGAACCATAAGTGCTGGAAATTCCATCCCAGACTGGGACAACGCTAAGATCATAAACACACCTAACTCTGTTTATTCCTTGTTATTTGCAGAAAGCCTCTATATTTCGGCTTATAATACACGTTGCTGTAATGACTATTATCCTTATGTTTTACCTGAACCTTAGAGCAATCTTGTTGGGAAGGACAGCACAATAGCAATTGCTTCTGTTAAGTGATCTTCATTGGCTAATTATGCCTTTTTTTGATTGTCTTGTTATCTGGTATATCATGTGACATTGACATTACCTTTCCCATGATGCATCTACTCCACGTACTTAAGACCAGCATGTAACCACATGGTGAAATCACATCTGATGAAGGTGTCAATGTGACACTGAAAGTGCTCATGTGTTTTTAAACTGTATATAGATTTCGTTTTTTAGCTGAATAAATATCATCGTGCAACAAGACGGATTTCTTTTAATACTATGAGAGGACAGGCTGGTGTAGGTGTGATTTTAAGTGAAAAAATGAAGAACAACTTGATTCACTATAGTTGCATAAGTGAGAGAATTCTCTGGATTCGTTTGAAAGTGAAACTACAGAGAATTGTAATTGTTGTAGTGTATGCTCCTTGTGACTCGGAACTTTCTGATTAGAAAGAAGATTTCTGGAATGAGCTAAAAGCTGTTTTGAGCCAGTTTGGTGCTAAAGAAAAAGTTATAATAGCAGGGGATTTCAATGCTAGAGTAGGTGTGCAGAATGCAATTTCTGACAATGTTCTGGGTAAGTTTAATGATCCTTGTGTGAATGATAATGGTGAAAGATTAATTGAACTCTGCATTGAGAATGATTTGTGTGTATCTAATACATTTTTCAACCACAAGTATATACACACATATACTTGGGAAAATCGTACTCTTGGTCAAAAGAGTGTGATAGATTTTGTTGTTTACGATCAGCGTTTGAAACACTTAGTTGTTGACACCCGTGTGATGAGAGGTGCGGATGTTGGTTCTGATCATTACTTGGTAGTGTCACGAGTGAAACTTAATGTTGGTTAGAGGAAAAGGAATAGGAAGAGACCCAGGATAGAAAGAATAAAGGTTGACAGGCTCCTTGAAGATCATCAGCGGTATTCTGACTTACTCAGAGAAAGACTGAAGGATCTGAAATCTTGTGAGAGGGATGTAGAAAAGAAGTGGGAATGTTTTAAGAACTGTGTTGTTACTGCTGCTAAAGAGGTCTGTGGCACCACAATAGTGGGTAACAATAGAGGTGATGCTTGGTGAATAGTGAGATTGAGGAGGCAGTAAAGAAAAAGAAGGAAGCCTATTTGGGGATGTTGCAAGGTAGAGTCTCTGTGGATGAATATCGCTGTAAGAAGCGTGAAGCTACTTAGTTGGTTCACCACAGTAAGGCAAAAGATAGGAAGGAGAAAGTGGAAAGGCATGAACTGGCTTTTTGGAAAGATAGAAAGTCCTTCTGGAAGTACATGAGACTCAGGAAAAGTAGGGGAAACAAAGTTGTAAGTTGTGTGAAGAATGAGATTGGGGAAATGATATGGGAGCCCAATGAGTTAAGTGACAGATGGGGTGAATACTTCTGTGAGTTATTAGATCAGGAGAGCAAAAATGATTCTGAGACAGATGCAGATGATGTCACAATGAGGGATGAAAGCACAGGAGGGATCTCAAGAGAAGAAGTGTGTAAAGCTCTAAAATCTCTTCAGAATGGTAAGTCTCCAGGAGTTGATGGCATAACTGCAGAGATGTTGAAGTATGGTGGTGACTCTATAATTGACTGGTTAACTGAAATTTGCCAGTTGTGCTGGGAGTTAGGAATGGTCCCTCGGGATTGGAAGAATGCTATTATTGTTCCCTTGTATAAGGTAAAAGGTGATCAGACTGAATGCAAGAACTATCGTGGTATTAGCTGACTGAGTGTGCCAGGGAAAGTGTTTGGTAAGGTTGTTTTTGAAAAAGTACGGGGTCTTACATTAGAGAAAGTGTGGGATGTTCAGAGTGGTTTTATGCCTGGTAAAGGTGGCACTAACCAGATTTTTGCATTACGTACGATGATTGAAAAGTATCTGGCTGTTGGGAAGAAAGTTTTTACTGTCTTCATAGATTTAGAGAAAGCTTACGACCGAGTCAATAGGACACTTTTGTGGAAGGTATTGAATGAATATGGTGTTACTGGGAATCTACTTAATAGTATAAAAGCCATGTATGCTGGTAGTAGAGCTTGTGTACGAGTGAATGGTGTTTTATCAAAATGGTTTTCCATTGGTGCAGGAGTTAGACAAGGTAGTGTAATGTCACCATGGCTGTTTAATATATTTATGGATGCATGCATGCGTGAGGCCAAAATAGATAATAGTGGTTTATGTCTTGGTGATATCCGTGTGTGCAGATTGCTGTATGCTGATGACACTGTCCTGTTAGCAGAGAGCAAAAGTGAGTTACAAAGTATGTTGACTCTGATGCACGAAGTTTGCATGAAATTCAAACTGAGTATAAATAAGGGAAAAACCAAAGTTATGGTGTTTGAGAGAGGAATGGGTAGCACTGAATGTAATGTAAGTATAAATGGCACTGTGATTGACCAGGTGAGTGAGTTTGTGTATTTAGGAAGCATGTTTGACAGAGAGAACAAGTTGGATGGTGAAATCAGTAGGCGAGTGAATTCATTTTTGAAAGTCATAGCTGCTCTGGGAGGTTTTCACAGGAATGATGGGTTCTCTAGAGAGTCCCGCATGGCTGTGTATGAAACAGTAATTGTTCCTACTCTGATGTATGGCAGTGAAACCTGGGTACTGCAGAAGAAACATAGGAGTCGCTTGTGTGCTGGAGAAATGCGTTACTTACGTGGGGTTTGTGGCAAGACACGATATGATTGTGTGAGGAATGAAGATGTATTGCAGTTGTGTGATGTAAAGCAAAATGTTGTTAGCAAGGTGGAGACCAATATGCTTCGATGGTTTGGCCATGTTGAAAGAATGAGTGATGAAATGCTTACTAAGAAAATCTTTTCAGCCCAAGTGGCAGGAAGGAAAGGCAGAGGAAGGCCAAGGAAGACATGGGTGGATCAGATTCAGGAGTGTCTGCATGAGAAAAAGATTAAGAGTATGAAGTATAAAAGATCTTGTGTACGGCGTGTAATGGATATCAGTGAAGCACGAGTTGTATGTCAAGGTCACTGTAAATGGCGAAGTTTGATACGACAACAATAAGTAAAAATATCTGGAAGTTTGTATTTCTTTTGGAGCTAACCTCTGAATCTCAGAGAACAGCTTAGTGATATGTATGTATGTATGTATTTGGATCCTTCTGTTTTGGGGCTTGGGTTTGAATTCCAGATAAGACAAAATTGTTGTATTCATTCTTGTATTGTTTTTCCCCTTCCTTGGAACAGTAGTGGCTCCAAATTTGGGATAAGTAACTTTGTCAAGCTTAAAGATGTTCATGGAGATAATTAAACTAACTATTAACAATGTACTTTTGATCATCTTTTCCTCAGGAGATTATTATACTCATATGAACTCTACATTCCATCTAACCAATCTCTACTTCTATTGAATTTTAGTTTGTGTATTACCAAAAAATATTTTTGATAATACACACCTGCATTCGTAGTGAATACAAGAACACAGAGAGAGAGAGAGAGAGAGAGAGAGAGAGAGAGAGTAATAATACTTTGATGTATTTCTTATGTATTGTACAATGGCCATTCCATAAAAACAGAGAGTAAAGTAAAATCACACAAAATGAAGAAATATAGGTACAGCAAAATATATGTGATTCTTTCTCAAAGTATCTTCCATCGGATGATATGTAACAGTCCCATCGTTCAGTCCACTTTTCAAAGCATGTGGCGAAGGTATTTTGTGGAAGCTGCTTTATTGACCCCTGTACAGCTTGAATAACGTCAGCATCTGTGCTGGATGTTGCACCACGGAACTTCTCCTTCATTGTTGGAAACAACCAGAAATTGCACAGGGCAAGGTAAAGACTGTAGGCAGGCTGTGGCATGATTTCAATACTGCATTTCATAAGAAACTGTTGAACACAAGCAGCCACATGTGGGCGGGCATTATCATGGGTAGGGTCCACTTGCCCACCAGTTCCAGTAGCTTAATCGATATTTGTCGTCACAGACGCCTCAAGACTGAAATGTAATACTCAGCATTGACAGTAATTTGTTAAGGAATGGCATGCTGGTAGACCACACCTTTATGTATGATCAAAGAAAATTATCATCATCACCTTTCCCAGCTGATTTGGTTTGGCGGACTTTTTTCGGAGGAGGTGAGCCTGGTTGTTTCCAGACACTTGTTGCACGCTTCATGAGGGGGTCGAAATAGTGGACCCATGTTTCATTGGCAGTTATTACTGTGTTTGGAAAATTTGGATCCTTTGCAATAATTTGTTTCCACTCGTGACACACCTGAACTCTGGCTAACAATTGTTCTCTCGTCAGGTGATGAGGTACTCATCTGGAACACACACGATGCAGCAATAATTTTTCACATAGGATGTGGAATGCTGATGTTTTTAAAATATTAGTTGATGCCGCTATGTCATCGCACGTCATTTGTTGATCTTTTTGCAGGATTTTCCAAACAGTATTAGCAATACGCTTCGTAACATTTTCAGGTCGACCAGGCGTAGGAGTGAGTTCTGCCAATGAGCGCCCTTTTTTTAAATCATGGTGCCATCTAAAAATCGTTGACTCACCCAAACATTTATCTCTGTAAGCTTTTTTTTTTTTCATCAAATCAACTGTTTCTGGAGCCATTTTACCCAAATGATAGCAAAATTTTATCACACAACACATTTCACTTCTTAACTCTTGAATCACTCACCTCCATAGTTGTATGGCAAACTGCAGACGTACCTTAAACAACTGCGTAACAACAAAACTAGAATTGTCAGCCTGGCTAATAACTGTTGTCATAGATACTTCCTTAATTCAGTTAGTCGTCTGTGTGGTTATTTTCCCCCTTCGCACTGTTGCCAACTAAAAAAATTACTCTCAGTTTTTATGGAACGGCCTTTGTATGTGCACCTGCTGTGTTAATATTTTCTGTAATTGCTGGTCTTAGTAGCTTATCCATAATTTTACATGCATCCTCAAACCCAAGTTTTGGATATTCAGTGCAAACTGTTATACTATATTGCCCATTTCTTTTCAGAAGGCAAAACAATCTTTAGCAATGGAGGAAGAAGAATTGAAAGATTATGAGAGTGATATTGACATTTATTGTGACTTGGAAGACACACGTGCTGTTAATAGAAAATCAGAAGGATCTTCTTCTAAAGCTAATGGTGTTAATGTCCAAGACATATCTACATTGTTTTCGGAAAATGAATGCAAGATCTCGTTTTCTTGTGAAGATGGGAAAAAGACAAAAATTAAGATTTCAAGGCAGCCAGAAAATAATCATGACCGTGCAAGCTACCAAGCTCTCCTGGCGAAGGAATTTGATTTATTTAGTGATGTTCTAGATGCGGAAGTCACAGAAAAATTAGCAAAAGTAGAAAAGGTAAGTTTTAAGAGTTTTATTTTGTTTTGTTCTGCATTCTGTTGGTTGACTTTCCAGGCTTTATGTTACGTGATTGTAAACGCTATTTTAGAGCAACCGATTACTGTGTTCTGATGGTTGAGTTTTCAGGCATGATGTCATGTGATGATATGCGGTATTTTAGAGTGACAGGTAACCAAGAGGTTAAACATTTGAATGAAAAAAAAAAAATCAGGTCAGTACGAGAGTTAGCTCTGAAACACAGACATGAATAAATATGGAATGTTGATGACTATTAAATGAAGTACTGGACCTTCCTTGAAAATACCTTCAGAAGGTTATAATTTATCCAATCCTTTTTTTAATAGTCTATAATTCTAAATTTTTAAGGGTGATGACATAGTGGGTAACTGTAGTATTTTTGTCTTCTGTTCTAGGCTGCTAATTAAAAAAAAAGTTTCAAAGCCTATTATTTTATTATTATTATTATTATTATTATTATTATCAGCATCAGTTGAATAAGATTTGCTGAAAACTTGGAATGACTTTTAATGCTAAAGCATCAATCAGCAATTCTGAATTGAAGTCCAAAAGACATTATTTACGTGGTTTAGGAGAAGGTACTTAACTAAATTTGACTTGTCTATCATATACGTCTGTTATTTCAAATTTAGACAACTAAAGTTGAAAAGCAGAGAAAATCTCTGATAAGCTGTACAGAACCGCTTTCAGTAGGCAAGCTCAAGTAGACCTAATTTATCCAATCTTGATCGATACCTGTGGTGTATCCGAGAAAATGTACTTGTTTGTGCACAGTGTAGTTTGTTTATTGGCTGCGACCTTCTAATTATCATATTCATGAATTGTAGAAAGTATTTTTATTAAAATTCTTTTCAGTTGGTAGATTATTCATAAGGTGTCAAAATTACTTGAACATTAAACCTTGGTTTGTTTATTGATTTGACAGAAAAAAGGTACTCTAAAAGAATCGCCATGAAGAAAAACATTTTACACATGTATACCATCTGTACGGTACTGTTGTTACATCCAGTGTTTGTTCTCATTCAGAGGTTTTCAGGATTTCTTGGCTACACAAGAACTTTTGAATGTGAATAGATAGTGGGATGTAAAAATCACACTGTGGGGGTGGTAAAGATGTACAATGTTTTCCTTCAAATTGATTATTTTTTGTGGAAATTATTGTGCCTTTTTTTTTTTTTTCAAATTAGTAAGTGGACCAAGATTCATTGCTCAAACTGACCTATCTGAAGATGTTTGCTATGGATTGAGAGCCATATCACTAAGCTGTTCTCTAATATTCAGAGGTTAGCTCCACAAAGAAATACAAACTACCAGATAATTTTTACTTACTGTTGCTGTATCAAACTTCTCCATTTACCAGGGCTGTTTGTGTTCCGGGTCTAACCCGGATTTCTGGGTTTGGGCGATCTTTCATGCCCGGAATTCCGGATGTTTAGTTTTGAACACATTTTTAAGATTGTTAAATTTTGAGTTCTAATAAGCAACAACGTAAAAAAAAAAAAAAAAAAAAAAACTATTCATGGCAAAAGTATTTACTAAAAAAAAATTGCTTTTCACCAATGAATTAATTTGTTAATAATATTGTCTTCCTCGCCGATGCAGCTGACTCGAGCTTGACACACGAAGCGGCAGTTCGTGCTGTGGTTGTCCGTTGTTCTGTGAGAAGGGCATGCGCGCAAATTCTCAGTCATTTCGTCGGCGCTTCTGCTCCTTGATGCAAAAAAACAGGTTTTCGCTCTGATGAGTGATGTGAGATTGGAACTTGGAGATGGCGTGGGAGGGGACGAGTTAAAGCAAATAAAGTACGTCCCTCACGTGTCTGCACCTACGCGCGGAAGCAGCCTGCCTCATTGTATTAGTAAGTCAGTGATGGAGAGGAGGTGTCTTTGTTTCCCTGATGAAATGTTTGTGGTTTTTTGTTTAGGCAAAAGTGATGGGGTTTTTTTTGTGTGTGTGTGTGATGTATGAATGTTTTTAGGAATTTGAAAGTTTACACGGTTTAAGTTAAGTTCGTCATCAACGATGAAATTTTTAACCAAAACTGACGATCTCAAGACATTAGAGGCTTCAGTCAAAAATAAATTCCAGTGGGATTGGCTAGAAAAAAAAAAAGACACCCAAAAGGAGAAAGCTGGGATATGGTGTCGGAAAATTGATGCAGCTGGGTCATGTTTCTGCATATATAAATGGGGTACGTGCTACAGTTCTGCCTCCAAAACCTGTTGAAGCAATTATAATGGCTACTTGTAATAGTAAAGGTTCTCCTCTTCGGTACACAAACAAGACACTGCAAATGAAGGATGTTGGAAACATAAGCGTCAGCCTGATAGCGTCTCCGCTAAAACACAAATGAAGATTGCACACTTTTTTAAGAAATAGTGTTATTTTATTTGTAAATATAACTTTAGATTAACACCACACCAGACTGATGTTTTTTTTTCATTAATAAATCGAACTTAGATCAACATCCAATTTGCTAAATATGCTGTTATTTTATTAGTAAATAGAACTTTAGGTCAATACCACCTGACTGAAACTCAACGACTAAAGTTTCTGTTAAAAAAAGATCAATATCCTATGAAAAAGAGGAGTTGCCCTTCTAGTAACAAAAACTGGACTGCAGATTTTCTTTTATTTATTTGCCAAATGGGTAATTTTGCAATTGGAAAGAAAGGCAAAACTTTTTTAAAAGGTATGTTATGTGTGTAATTGGTTTATTTTATACAAATGCAAAATTTTTATTAACGTTCTTAGTGTGGTATATGTTAAAGACAATATCATGTAGTTGTGGAAATCAAAGTTACTTAAATTTCACTGAAGGAATTTATTTTTTTAGCAACAAATTAATACTGCAAGCTCAACCCCAAAATAATTTACTGTTGTGAGCAAAAGGTATAGGTAGGTAGTAAGCAATTCCCAAAGTGAAACCATTTTATCTTTCGAAGTATCGGTAACAGCTTTGCTGATAAGTATAATAATTAGAGATACTAGTAGTAACAGAAATACTTTTGTTGTGCGGGGGGGGGGGGGTACCCAAACATGTTAATTTATGTCTCGAGTTTATGCATTGGCACCGTTGGGAGACGCCGATGATTTCAGGGTTTCGTGCCTTGCCTTGCAAACACCTCTGATTTACAGTGATCTTGACATACAAATCAGGCTTCACTGACGTCCATCACACGCCGTACACAAGATCTTCTATACTTCATACTCATAACCTCTTTCTCATGCAGACACTCCTGAATCTGATCCTCCTGTGACTTCCTTGGCCTTCCTCCGCCTTTCCTTCCTGCCACTTGGGCTAAAAAGATTTTCTTGGTAAGCATCTCATCACTCATTCTTTCAACATGGCCAAACCACCAAAGCATATTAGTCTCCACCTTGCTAACAAAATTTTGCATCACATTACACAACTGCAACACATCTTCATTCCTCACACAATCAGAACATGTCTTGCCACAAACCCCTCGTATGTAACACATTTCTCCAACACACAGACAACTTTGTTTCTTCTATATGGTACCCAGGTTTCAGTGCCATATATCAGAGTAGGAACAATTACACTTTCATACACAGCTATGCAGGCCCCTCTTGAGAACCCATCATATCTGTGAAAACCTCCTAAAGCAGCCATCACTTTCAATGAAGAATTCACTCTCCTACTAATTTCATCATCTAATTTCTTTTTGTCAAACATGCTTCCTAAATACACAAACTCATTCGCCTGGCCAATCACTGTGCCATTTAGACTTACCTTGCATTCAGTACTAACAGTTCCTCGCTCAAAAACCATAACTTTGTTTTTTTCCCTTATTTATACTCGGTTTGAATTTCATGCAAACTTCGTACATCTGGAACAACATACTCTGCAAATCACTTTTGCTCTCTGCTAACAGGACTGTGTCATCAGCATACAGCAAGCTGCACACACACAGATGTTTCCCAAACATAAACTAGTATTGTCCAAAGTAATTGAGGTAGTTGCCTTCAATGCACGATCTTAATAACAAGAGTCACTCACAATAAAAATTTAAATTCGTTGGCTGAATTTAAAGATTTTATTGTACAAGAACTTTCGGGTTTCCCTAGAACCCATCATCAGATACAGAAGAAGGAATAAGTTTAAATAAAGTATTACGTGAACATAATATAGATATCATATATGACTTAATGTCACGTGACATCAAATTGTCAAACGACGTGGCATGTATCATGAAATAAAGAAAATAGAATGCAGGTATACATAAAATACTGCATTGTAAAAATAAAAGAAGGTTAGTAGGTATAAATTAATTTTGTTGTTCTCATCAGGAGACACAACAAAGAGCACTATAGCAGAAATCGAGATTAAGTGATTTCGTCCTCTGTTTGCCTCGTATTCGGAACTGTAAATAGTTTCCAGATTGTAAGTACAGATACTGGAACATTGTCATTACAGCAGAAATGTCTCTGAGTAGCAATTACAAGGCTCTCAGAGAACAGCAATGAAGAGACAGCACTAGGTGTTACGATGATGGAAGCATCATTCCAAATTGGATAGTGCAGGCCATCGCGCACGAGTCGAGACAATGCAGAATTTTTAAGTCCATTCTTTACGGCGTATTTATGTTCATTCAGTCTTGTTGCTAGTGTACGTTTTGTAGATCCTATATATTTACTATCGGGAGTGTCAGCATCAATACTTTTTAAGGGAATGCTGTAAATGCCAAATTTGTTTAGCTTTGTTACCTGGTCTCGATCTTTTTTAATTAACTGCAAAATGTTTGTAGTACGTATTCCGAATTCCAGGGGAAAGTTTCTGCAAATGGCTTTGAGAACAGGTGTTATGGTTGAATAATAATCCATGGAACCTATATATCTACGAGGTTGTTGGTCCCTCTGGAGAGTAGTTGAGTTTTCTTGGTGGAGCTTCTTAAGAGCTTTTTTTATGATAAAGGTAGGAAAGCCATGGTTGAGGGTGTGATGTTGAATATTTTGTTAATTTCACATTTACGTCTGTTGAAACTAGATGAATGCGTGATGGCTCTGCGTAGAAGGAAAGAGATTGAGGATATTTTATAGCTTTTTGGATGTGCTGAAGAAGCCGGGATCAATGTAGGTACAGAAGTGGGTTTCCTGTATACAGAGTGTTGCAAGGTGCAAGTAACAGCATCTCGTTCAAGCATAAAATCCAGGAATGGCAATTTACCTTCATTTTCCTGTTCAATGGAGAATTTTATGGTCAGGATTTGGGATGATAAGTGTTCAGCAAAAGTTCGTAGGTCAGCTGGTTCGTGATCCCAGAAGAGAAGTACATCATCAACATATCTTGTGTAAAAGCACGGAGGTTGTTGATATTCTTGTAGCAGTTTATTTTCTATGTGCTGTAGTAGAATTTCCGCTAGAATCGGAGATAGTGGTGATCCCATTGGGGCGCCCTCAGTTTGGCGATAAATAATGTTGTCGAATTGAAAATATGATCTGTTTTGAACTAGTTTTAAGGCTGTAATGATGGATTGGATCGTTTCTGGTTCGTATTTTAGTTCAAGTAGTCTTGTCTGAATGATGTCATGTACAGTTTTTATTGGAACATTAGGGAACAAAGAAATGACATCGAGAGAAGCCATAATAAAGGTTGAGTTATTTGCATTAAAGGATTTGATCTTGTTAATACTTTATTAAACTTAAATAAACTGTTAATACGTTATTTAAACTTATTCCTTTTTCTGTATCTGATGATGGGTTCTAGGGAAACCCAAAAGTTCTTGTACAATAAAATCTTTAAATTCAGCCAACAAATTTAAATTTGTATTGTGAGTGACTCTTGTTATTAAGATCGTGCATTGAAGGCAACTACCTCGATTACTTTGGACTATTTCTGCACGAATTTGAATTCTCCTAATAGTATTGTCCATTTTGGCATCACGCATGCACACATCCATAAATATATTAAAACAGCCATGGTGACATTATACAACCTTGTCTGACTGACTCCTGCACCAACAGGAAACCATTAATAATAAAATACCATTCACTCGTACACAAGCTCTACTGCCAGCATACATTGCTTTTACACTATTAAGTAGATTCCCAGAATTATACCATATTATTCAATACCTTCCACAAAAGTATCCTATTTACTCGGTGGTAAGCTTTCTCTAAATCTATGAGGACAGCAAAAACTTTCTTACCAACAGCCAGATACTTTTCAATCATCATGCGTAATGCAAAAATTTGGTTAGTGTAGCATTTACCAGGCATAAAACCACCGTGAACATTCCACACTTTCTCTGATGTAAGACCTCATACTTTTTCAATAATGACTTTACCAAACACTTTCCCTGGCACACTCAGTAGGCTAATACCATGATAGTTCTTGCAGTCAGTCTAATTGCCTTTTCCCTTATACAAGGGAACAATGATAGCATCCTTCCAATCCTGAGGGACCATTCCTAACTCCCAGCACAATTGGCAAATTTCAGTTAACCAGTCAATCGCAGAGCCACCGCCAGATTTTAGCATCTCAACAGTTATGCCATCTACTCCCAAAGCCTTAGCATTCCGAAGAGATTTTACAGCTTTACAGACCTCTTCTCTTGAGATCCCTCGTGTGCTTCCATCTCTCACTGTGACATCATCTGCTTCTGCCTCAGAATCACCTTTGCTTTCTTGATCTAATAACTCTCAGAAGTATTCACCCCATCTTTCACTTAACTCATTGGGTTCCCATATAAAATCCCTGATCCTATTCTTCACACAACTTACAGCTTTGTTTCCCCTATTTTTTCTGAGTCTCGTGTACTTCCAGAAAGTTTTTCTATGTTTCCAAAAAGCCAATTCATGCCTTTCCACCTTCTCTTTCCTATCTTTTACTTTTCTCTGGTAAATCAGCTTAGCTGCATCACTCTTCTTACAGCGATATTCATCCTCAGAATCTCTACCTTGCAACATTCCCAAATATGCTTCCTTCTTTCTCTTTACTGCCTCTTCAATCTCACTGTTCCACTAAGCATCATCTTTATTGTCACCCAGTATCGTGGTGCCACAGACCTCTTCAGCAGCAGTGACAACACAGTTCTTAAAACATTCCCACTTCTTTTCTACATCCCTCTCACCAGACTTCAGATCCTTCAGTCATTCTCTGAGTAAGTCAGAATACCGCTGATGATCTTCAAGGAGCCTATCAACTTTTATTCTTTCTATCCTGGGTCTCTTCCTATTCCTTTTCCTCCAACCAACATTAAGTTTCGCTCGTGACACTACCAAGTAATGATCAGAACCAACATCCGCACCTCTCATCACACGGGTGTCAACAACTAAGTGTTTCAAATGCTGATCGTAGACAACAAAATCTATCGCACTCTTTTGACCAAGAGTACGATTTTCCCAAGTATATGTTTGAATATACTTGTGGTTGAAAAATGTATTAGATGCACACACAAACCATTCTCAATGCAGAGTTCAATTAATCTTTCACCCTTATCATTCACACAAGGATCATTAAACTTACCCAGACCATTGTCAGAAATTGCATTCTGCACACCAACTCTAGCATTGGAATCTCCTGCTATTATAACTTTCTCTTTAGCACTAAACTGGCTCAAAACAGCTTTTAGCTCATTCCAGAAATCTTACTTCCTATCAGAAGGTTCCTAGTCACAAGGAGCATGCACTACAACAATTACTATTCTCTGAAGTTTCACTTTCAAATGGATTCAAAGAATTCTCTCACTTATGTAGTTATAGTAAACCAAGTTGTTCTTCATCTTTTCACTTAAAATCACCTTTACACCAGCCTGTCCTCTCACATTATCTGATACTCCAGACCACACACTCACCATTCCAGTCACTTCTTCTATCCCAATTTCCTTCTTTTTGGTTTCAAACCATGAAGTCAATAATTTTGAAGGGCCTAATAGCAGAATCACAGCAACTGGAAAATTTCTTCTGGCTTTTAAGTGTCTTCACTCAAAAACTGGCCACATTAACGATCATGCAGATTGGCAGGTCTATCCCACGTGGCTGCTAGTTCTCTGAAATTATACCTGAGGATGAATGAGGGTCTCGTTTGAAAATGTGAGATAATTTTTGAAATATCCACTTTCCTCTTAATACCCACAGAAACTAATTTAATTTGCTTAAACAGAGGAAGGCATGATGTCTTTAATCAGAAGTTTTAAATATTTTCGGTGCTTCCTCTACAGATTTTTGACAACTCTTGGTGAATTTATTGACATCACTAACTAGCAGGAAAAGAAGGGAAAAGCCTCTCTCATGCAGTATTACAGAAATAATACCAAATGACTCTACCAGCTTTTTTTTTTTTTAAGGTATGTTTAAAAAAGCTTGGAAAATATCTTGAAAGGAAAATAAAACATCACTACGAAGGTAAATGTGAAAGTGAAATTCATTTTGCAGAATCCGTTTTAATTGAGAAGAAATAAATTACAAAATTTTAGCAAAAATAGTGGACTGGATTAGCCATCAGCATAGAGTTTACTGGTCATATAGAAGGGAGAATTTTGAAAACCACACAACCTGATGGAACCACCATAGAGACAAATTGCAGCTCTCTTCTGGGTGTAGAAAGAAGTTGTTATTTTTAGAAACATAACAGTCTTCGTGCTTTGCTGAGAAAACAAAGTGTAGGCTCAAAGCACTTGTAAGAGCTACAAAATTTTCTTCTGTTCGTAGTGCTATATACTCAACAGGGTCTGCCATTAAAAGAGAAAGTTGTCCTAAAATTTCCATCAAGAACAATGTTTACTTTGAGACAGTCTCTGAGATCAGTAGTGTAGGTACCAGGGGGGGGGGGGATATATCACCCCTTGGAAATGGGGGGAAAAATTAAAGCAAACATAGTACAGACACTCTTCTGTGTTTTTTTTTTTTTTTTTTTTTATTGGAGGTTTAACAACCACTGTGAGCAACTCAATGGGCTATAAGCAGTCGCCCATCCCTAATTTAGGTCACTGGCGGGGTATGAACTGGCTTTTGAAAACGTTCAGCATTTTAGCTAAAATCTCCAGAAACATTTTAGCATTTTGAAATTTCTTTTAACATTTTAAAATTTCTTTTAGCATTTTTGTAAACAATTTAGCATTTATTTAGAAAGATTTATTTAGAGACCAATAAAAACACTGGAGTTAAAAATTTTTTCATTAATTTACAATGCAACAATGTTTTTTATTTAACCATTTTTCATATGCAATTGTAAAATCGAATTCCTTTATAACATGGCCCTTCTATGTTAATGGTTAATATGTGTTTTACATTTTCTGTTGATAAACGATTTCTAATAAGAAAATTCTGTACGGAAAAAAAGCGGAAATCTAAAGACAAAACAAAAGAAAAATAAATAAAATCAAATCATTTTGAATGCAAACAACAAAAACCAAAAGCTTGATCCGTTCTGTAAATGTCAAACATAAAATTCTCATCTTCAATCTGATGAGCAGCAAACAAAAAATGTGAAAAAGTACTTCGCGGATCTTTCGAAGTAACATAAACAACACACTCCGAGCTTCCCTAGAATGTGTTTCTGTATGTCACGGAGCGTGAGGAAATGTATCATTACAGTTAGCACGCAAGCGCAGTAATGACAAGCAAGCAGGAAGAAAACGTGGGAAGTGCGTTCTTCGCTAATCTTTGCAAACAAAACAGTATCAAAAACGAATGGAAGTCACTACTTTGTGCTTTAACTGAAAGAAAAGAAGACACATAGTATACACTGGCGGAAAGTGAAAAAAGAACACCAAGAAGGAGACGTCTGATACCAACGAAATTTATACAGCATAATAACGGAATACAGAGGATAACATGATCAAAACATTATGGCAAAATACAGTTGTATTTGCTGGTAAACTGAAAAATAACATTTCCATGTAACATGGTTAGTACGAGGTTGAACCGCCATGAACTGCGTCACACTGTGCCATTCTGGCATGGAGTCTGTCGTACAGATGTTGGATGTAAGTTTGGGGTATTGACCAAGCATCCTCAACCTGGACACGTAAATTAGGAATGGTTGTGGCTGGCCGTGGAGACCGGATAAGTCGTTGTCCCATGAAATCCCACACGTGCTCAATGGGGGACAAATTCGGTTAACGTGCAGGCCATGGAAGTTGCCTCACACCCTGTTGCACGTGTCGTGTGTGGGCGTGCGTTATCTTGCTGGAAAACACCACGATGGACCGACCTTACAAATGGCACAACAACGGGCTGAATTATGTTGTTGATGTAGGAGGTGCTGTTTAACGTACCCGGTACAAACACTAGTTGTGTACTTGAATGATAGGTGATCGCTCCCAACACCAGGAGACCAGGTGTAGGCCCTATGTGTCGCTGGCGGATGCAAGAAGGGTGGAGACGCTCCCCTGTGCGTCTGCGAACACGCATACGGCCATCGGAGGCTCCCAAGCACAATCTGCTTTCATCGCTGAACGCGACAGATCGCCATTGCGTTCTCCAGTGCAGGCGTTGGCAACACCACTGCAGCCGTTCCTGACGGTGTGCTGGAGTCGGAGGTACACATGCACATAGTCCTGCATCCAGTAGACGGTTGCGGATTGTTCGCACAGTCACCTCAGGTGCAACGGCAGCTCGGATTTGCGTCGCAGTGGATGTTCTGTTTGACAACGCCACTCTTCTCGTGCGTCGATCGGTCCGCTCATCAGTCCGTCTGTGACTCCCGGTTCCACGTCTTCTCGTGTGGGAATGTTCATCGGACCATCTACGCTACCATCGTCCCACCACCGATACTTCCCATCCAATTCGCTCCGCAATACGACGATACAACCACCCGGCCTCGCAGAGTCCGACTAGACGACCTCGCTCAAAGTCCAATAACTGCTGAAATCGTACACATCTTCTATGTCCAGGCATTGCAGCTTCTTCAGGGTCTTCGCACGTGTCCGTACGCCAACGACTGATTACATTCACTTCGCCATACTCCTTAAATACCACCGACGATAATTTGCATATTATGCCGTGCTGTGGCGTAAGCGCTCACCGGTTGGTCGCGAAATTAACATCACACCTACATAAACTCGACCCCATTAACATATGTAAATTTCATGATGGTCCGCCAATTCCTTCTTGGTGTTCTTTTTTCACTTTCCGGCAGTGTATATATATCAGCCATGAGAACAACACTCACAGGTGTTTTATCGACAAATATTTCGTTAAGTCAGCGGGAAAATAAGTGCACACAGCGCTCGTAAGTCCCTCGTAAGGTCCGGTAGAACTAAGTGGATGGTTGCTGGAGATTGAAATATGAAATATTTTGATTGAGCAATCGAAATATTAAAAAATACATAAAAAAAAAAGCTATCCGTAAATTAAAAAAAATAAGCAGAAATCTGTTAATTTTACGGATAAACCGTAGAAGTTGGCAAGTATGTTATATACTTTAAAATTTGTAAGTCTCACTTTTTCGAAATCCTTCAACGTTTGCGGCAAAATAATTTAGGGCACTAAACTACACATTTACCCTATGTAAACAAAAACAAAAAATAATAATTCGGATTTGAAACTAAATTTGTGGAATTTATTCCGAAATTTGTAAACATGGTGATGTTTCGAAATTCGTTCGTAGATTGATTGCTTGCACGATTGATTGCCAAATGCGATTGCTCATCTTGAACACACTGGTTTTGAACGCCGACCAAGCGTGACAAAGAAAAAAATTAATTTAACCAAAAGAAAGAAAAGTATATAAAGAGGGAAAAAACTTACCTTCAGCAGTTGCAAGGATGTTTTTCTTCTTGTATTTCTGGCATAGCTCTCATTTGGAATTTATTCCTAACCAGTTATCCATATTTAGACTACGAAAAAATGTTCATTACACATGAATAAGGCCATGTGTAAAAAGACTACCGCTAAAGCGAACACGGGAGAAAGAGATGACCGCGGTTGGCGACTAGGTGTTGCCAATTTTCAAAAACCCAAAGTGGGAAGAACGTAAGGAAGAGTTTGGTTTATGACATCATAGAAACTGGATTGGCTACTAGTTTCTATGCATCATTTGACGTCACATGATGAAAGAAGAGAAATTCCACCACGACCATATTTTGTATGCGTTCGATGGAATCGCGGAAGTTTAATGGCGCTCACTAAGAAACAGCGCCATTTAAATGTTTTCGCATTTATGCGAAAAAAAAATATATTTGATAAATAAATAAATATATTTCGCAAAATGCAAAAAATGTGATCGCGGTTTAAACCCTGGTTACTGGTTCCAGGAAAGGGAGAGAGCCAGTGCCGTAAGACAAACACAACACCCATGCCTCACCGGGATTCGAAACTGGACCCCTTACGGACGGCCTTCGCTTAGACCACTAAGCCACCGGGGCGGCTCTGTGGTTTTGGAGTTTGCTACCATCACATAATTCATTATGCCCAACCATTCTAACTCGATTTTTCTTTCAAACTAGTTTAGATTAGAGTATACAGTAGGAATTTTACCATCCCTATGCATTTTAGCCAGTGCAATACAAACCCCACTCCCTTTCACAAGAGATACGGATTATCTCAAGAGAATGTCACCCAGCTGAGATGATTGTTTCTCTCTTCACATAAGGGTACTTTCTTTGGGAAATGGCCCACTTTCATTTAGGCCAATGGAATCTTTACTTGATTCAACTATTTCAACCCAATAATAAGACAGTGACTAATTGTGTGACTAAATCTCTCTGAACTCAAAACAAAAAACTTGTGCTTTATGCAGGTGTACCCTATCTAGCCAGAAACAGTAGCATCTTTCCCACCTGGGCATTGTATTTTAATACAATAGGAGGGAATTCCAAGCTCTCTTGACCCCCTCTGCTATTATCTTTGCTCCAACAGTTTGGAGACTGAGAGAGTTACTGTTTGTAGTAATTGCACGTGTGACATGATGTAATAGAGTTGGCCATCTGACATAATTTTTTGTATGTGTTTATAGTAGAAGTGGGTGGGACAAATCCTAAATTTTCTCAAATCCAAATCCTAAAAGATCCTCGAATCTCTCATATAAGAATAATTATAAGAAAAAAAGGGAAAGCAAAGACTTCTACTTAAACTTAAAAGTTTTTAATTGAAGCAAAATTTGAAATCTGTGTTTAATGAAAAACAAATTAAAGAATACAGTTTTCAAAAAATATACCCATACTTATTAAGAAGATACAAATGAAATTTATAATTTACATGTACTAAATAAAGTACATAACTCTTGAGTCTTGAGGTTCATTTCCATTTTCTGAACATAATTTGACAAAAAAAATAT
This sequence comes from Macrothele yani, assembly GCA_039090855.1. Classification (NCBI taxonomy): domain Eukaryota; kingdom Metazoa; phylum Arthropoda; class Arachnida; order Araneae; family Macrothelidae; genus Macrothele; species Macrothele yani. The sequence continues at coordinate 87,378,515 of CM077010.1, forward strand.
TTGAGTAACAATTCACATTTTTGACATTTTTCTTAAAACCTTTTTAAATCAAAGCGTAGAGGTGGGGAGGATTATTTCAAGGGTTAATGTAGGTAAACACTAAACATGGAGCACTAAATTGAGTAAATTCTCTTCAAAAAATTTAGAAAAATCAAAAACATGTTTGTTTTAAGAGTTAAAAAAAAACACTAAACGCTAAACTCTTTCAGGGCAATGTAAAAAAATCAGAAACCTTTAATGGAGATTTTTATTTAAAAACACTAGCATTCAAACTTGCTCTGGGTCTAGCCTACTTCGTTTTTTATCAGCTATGAAAGCTGATGTGCTGAATGGTGTTTCTGACATTAATGTTGATGGTGGTGTGCTTAAGAACTTTTTAGAGAGTTTCCTCAAATTTTGATGTTTTTTGTTGTCCTTCCAGTATTTAAAGATGTCTGCAGATAGTGGAAGCAGTGTTTCTGTTAAGTGGGTATTTCTTCTTCAGGAGAAAAACTGTAACTCTGCTCACAGCTGGTAGATGGTGTCATCAATTGAGAATAGTAACTCCACATGCTATGAACTCCTTGTTGCTGAGTTAACGATTTTTGAGTGGTATCTCTTTGACTTTGTTCTGATGACTGCAGATCACTGTCATCTGCTTGAAAAATACCAATATCAAAAATTTCAATGGCCAGCATTGATTTAACTTGCTCAAGATTTTCTTTGCTAAAAAATACACTTCCTTTGAATCGGGAATCCAGTATAGTTCCAAGAGCATACAATTTTTCGGTCTGAACAGACTGATAGCGCCTTTTTACAGATGTTATAAAGTCATTTCGAAAACCCTGTACAGAACCTAAAGTTGATTGAAGTTTTGTAGAGTACTAATGCTGCTATTCACTAAAGGAATTATTTCTGAGATTGTTACTTTGCTGGAACTGGCCACAAATGTAGCTCTATCGAATACATCTAGGATTTGCATCAATTCTTCTATAGTTGTCCACTTTAGAGCACTAAGATCTACCTGAAAATTTAACTCTGAGAAGCTCATAAGACTTTCATGGCTTAAGAAGAGTGCTTGAAATGTCCCACAATACTCTGGCAGGTTGACATTATTTCCTAAATTTCACTCTTGTTCAGTAAACCATCTTTGAGAACTAATTCAAATGTATGAGCAAGGCATGGCAAGTGGTCAAAAGTACTGTGTTCTAAAGCTGCAACCATATTAGGCCCATTGTCTCTCATAAAACACACAACTTTTTCTAAGAGATTCCATTCTTTCATAGTGTTGGTAATGAAAGTTTCTATTGCAGGTGCTGTACGTGAAACTTCTGCAAAGCCCCCCATTCTAAGCACAAGTGATGATGCTTAAAGTTTTGATCTATGAAGTGAGCTGTGAAATTGAGGTAATCGTCAGAAAATGTTGATGTCCACATGTCTGTTGTGACTGCAATATACTCGGTTTTATCTAAAAGATTCGCAACTTTTATTTTTTCTTCTTCATACATCTCTGGAATTACCTTTTGGGCAAAGTGTTTCATGCTTGGGATGATATATCTTGGCTCAAGATGGTTTATCAACTTTTTAAAACCTTTGTCTTCTACTATGGACAATGATTGGTTTCCTTTGTAGATCATTTCGGCGACTAATCTGGTAATTGTTTTAGCTCTTTTGTCTCCAGACTTAAATTTATCAACAAATGCTTTCAGAGTCGGTTGGTTAGAAGATAATGCTTTGCATTTTATTGGGAGTGCTTCGAAAGTGCTTTGTTATCCATAAGAAGAACCTGCTGAACCTGGACTAGTAGTTGAACTAACTGATGCAAGACTCCCATTGACAGTTAGATCATCTGGGTCATTATTGCCTTCCAATCAGGAGTCAACTCTGACAGTCAAAGGGCTTAAGGGTGAAGCTGGAGTCAATAATGGAGATGGTGAACTTCTGTCTTTCAGTTCTTGAAATTTGGATGAATGTTTGGCTTTCAAATGTTTCCACACTGCTGAAGTAGTATGTGACCCTTTTCCTCTGGATATTTTTGCAGAACACAGACTACAATTCACATAATTTTCATTATCCGAAATTTGGAAATAGTTCCAGATATTAGAAGATGCTTGAGAAGATGTCATTTCATGAGTTGACATTCCTTGCAGGTTATAGGAGATGCAACGGTTGTGTGACAGGCACAAGATAAATCACTCCCAAGTATGCGTAAATGCTGTGGTTAGCGATAGAAACTATGTAGGAATAAAAACAATAAAGAGTGAGAAATGCTGAGATTGAGACAAAAAATATAGGCCGGATAACGCTGAGCGTATACTGATAGTGTGTGCAAGTGAGACACTGCGAAGAGTTGAGTAGAACTAGAAACACTGAGCTGTAGACAGAGTAACTTGTGTCATGCGTGCAATGCGGCTCAAGCCCCCCCCTCTCATGCTCATCAGCACGGTAACGGCTGCAGGGAAAGAGATAAAATATGGCTAAGTCACTTTTCCCACTGTATTTGAGGTATGGTGGCTAAAGCACTGTCCAATGGGAGACGCCAGTCGCTTTGGCAGTTGCTCTCTGTGTTTGGCTGAACAATTTCTTCACTCTTGCATCCGGTTTGGAAATAATGAGATATTTTAAATAACTATGTACACACTATAGAGGATCTTCTTTGATTGTTTTCTAATGTCAGAACTCGTCATGCTGACAAAAATTTGAACAAATACGCTCTAGAACAAGCACCAAACGCCAAGTTTTTTAGGTTAGGATTCGAATGACGATAAAAGCGTGAAGATTCGAGTATTCGAATCTCAAATCCTTCTCAAGATTCACAGGATTCAAATGTTTCAGCGCTAGTTTATAGTATATCTATTATTTGAGTCATGAGTTTGAAGCAGTCATGAAGCAGAACCAAATATAAATTTTTTTGAAGTGAAAATCTGTTCGTGACACATCTGATAATAATTAACAGACAGAGAGCAAATGAAAAAGACCACCAGGCCCAATTACTCCAACCATGATGATAGATATCATTGATTTTTGTAAAAGGGTTAATGACATTTCTTTATTTATTGATCGAAAGCTAAGTGACAAAGGAAAGGAGCTAGTATTGGCAAGCATATGGATTCCACTGAAAACCTACAGATTTCCACTGGTAGACAAATTTACAACAATACAACAACAATCGCACTAAGCTGTTCTCTGAGATTCAGAGGTTAGCCCCACAAAGAAAGAAAATCCACCAGATGAATATTTTAGCTGAGTATTTACTTACTGTTACTGTATCAAACGTTTCCATTTACAGCAATCTTGGCACACAGTTTGAGCTTCACTGACATCCATCACATGACATACACAAGACCTTCTGTACTTCATAATCTTTATCTCATGCAAACACTCCTGAATCTGGTCTTCCTCTACCTTTCTTTCCTGCCACTTGGGCTGAAAATATTTTCTTAGTAAGCATCTCATCACTCATTTTTTCAATATGGTCAAAACCACCTAAGAATATTAGTCTCCACCTTACTGACAACATTTTGCCTCACATTACACATCTGCAACATATCTTCACATGATCAGAAAGTTTCTTGCCACAAACCCCCCATAAGTAATGCATCTTTCCAGCACACAAACAACTCTTATGTCTCTTCTGTAGTACCCAGGTTTCACTGCTGTATATCAGAGTGGGAACAATTACACTTTCATACACAGCCATAAGTGACTTTCTTGAGAACCTATCATTCCTGTGAAATCCTCCTAAAGCAACTATGACTTTCAATGAAGAATTCACTCACCAACTGATTTCACCATCTAATTTGTTCTCTCTCTCAAACATGCTCCCTAAATACACAAACTCATTCACCTGGTCAATCACTGTGCCATTTAGACTTATCTTGCATTCAGTACTAACAGTTCCTCGCTCAAAAACCATAACTTTGGTTATTCCGTTATTTATACTCAGTTTGAATTTCATACAAACTTTGTACGTCTGGCACATTGTACTCTGCAGTTCATTTTTGTTCTCTGCTAAGAAGATTGTCATCAGCATACAGTAATCTGCACACACACAGATATTACCAAAACATGAACCAGTATTGTCCATTTTGGCATCACACATGCACACATCCATAAATACAGGGTGATTGTAAACTCCTTCAACAAAATAAGAGGGGTGATAGTACACATCAAGACAAACAATATTTGCAATAAAACCTAGGGCCGCATTCCACTCCTAGTGCCAGAAAAGAGTAAAATTACATATCCACATTGAGCCTTCAACAGTGAAAACAAAGAGATATACCTAATTTATGAGTTGCACAATGCCAATCGCATCAGAGAAAGACTCAAAGGAGCTGCTCAAACTGGCATCCTAGGGCGTCGTTGCACAGTCCACACTGGTGAATGAAGGACTGTCGCACCCTCTCGTAGACTCCCGGTGTGGTGTTGATCTTTTCGCAGCAGCAGCGAGTAGCGCGACGAGGCCTTCCAGGGAGTCCGCAGGTGTCTCGTACACCAATTTTAAGTATCGGACCTCGGTGGCAGAGTGTGCTGGGGCCCCATCATGCATAAATCACATGTCTCTCCATGTGGTGAGCGGAACATCCTGCAACAGACCGGGAAGCACTTGCTCCAGGAACACACGGTATGCTGTGCTGGTCAGATGTATACGTCAATTCTCATGTGATGTTCGCACGGTAATATTGCTGAACGGGTTCCGCTGCATTTTTAAATGTTTGCTCCTCATCGTCTTACACACGTGTTCAGCACACCTGATTTGCATCTTGTGCTTCTCATGCACTGGTTGGAACTCTGTGTGCCTGCTGGACATTTTCTGAACATGCTCTTTTCTGGCACTAGGAGTGGAATGCAGCCCTAGGTTCCATTGCAAATATTGTTTGTCTTGATGTGTACTAACACCCCTGTTGTTTTGTTAAAGGAGTTTACAATCACCATGTATATTAAACAGTCATGGTGGCACTGCATAACCTTGTCTGACTCCTGCACCAATAGAAAACCATTCTGATACACCATTCGCTCATACACAAACTCTACTGCCACAGTACATGGCTTTCACACTATTAAGTAGATTCCCAGTGATACCATATTCATTCAGTACCTCCCACAGAAGTATCCTATTTACTCGGTTATAAGCTCTCTAAATCTATGAAAGCAGCAAAAACTTTCTTACCCACATACAGACACTTCACAATCGTGTAATGCAAAAATGAGGTTAGTGGAGCCCTTTCCAGGCATAAAGTCACTCTGAAAATCCCAAACTTTCTCTGATGTAAGACCTTGTACCTTATCAATAATAACTTTCCAAACACTTTCCCTGGCATGTTCAACATGATAATACCATGATAGTTCTTGCATTCAGTCTGATCACCTTTTCCCTTATACAAGGGAACGATAATAGCATCCCTCCAATTCTGAGGTACCACTCCTAACTCCCAGCACAACCGGCAAACTTAGGAAAATTTAAGTAGGGAAAATTGGAATTCCATTATCAGTGGATTAAAGAGTACAACAACTGGTTGGCATACTCAGAAGTTCAGCAAGGCCCTTTTTGTAAATCATGTGTCATATTTACCAAGACTGGAGAAATACCAACCCTTCGGTCAATTAGTGAAAACAAAATTTGACAATTGGAAGAAGATAAAAGAAGTTTTCAGTCTACGTGCTGATGTGAAATATCAATATGGACTGTGTGATTGATGCTGAAGAAGTTTTAAGAGTAATAAAGAGTGGCTAGTCATTGATTATTGGTAGGATAGATCAAGATCAAGTCAGCAACAAATTTAAAGGAAATTTATTGAAATAGTATAGAATGACCCATCTATCTATTTCTATAGTGTAGCCACATGATTTTTTTTACCATTTGTTTCCTCCTAAAATGCTTCTGGTGACCGGACATCCAGCAAAATCGGGATATATGCTGCAGTCTAAGTACGTTACTCAATAAAATTAGCAGGAAGCGCTACATGGAGGAAGGGAGCAAAATTTTGACAGCATGCTATCTACAGTTCACAGACCTGCCAACTGTTATGATTTTATCATATTTAGTATGATAAATCATGCTGCAGTACGATAATATGATTTCGCCACCAAAAATACGATTTTTTAAAAAAAAGGTTCATGTTTTCCCTCATTTTTCCCCTTTTCAAACAGAAGTAGAGAAAAATTTACATGTAAATCTGTTTTTTCTCCTTCAAAAGATTTTCTTTCTTGGAGAGGTTCCAATTTCTCTTAACGAATTCCCCTGCCTCTAGTTTCCAAACGGAAATAAAATATGTTAAGTCAAGTGCAATTGGTAACTAATGGACGAATCTCGACTCGTTTCGTATAACGTTTGAGACTGATTCGTATTTTCGACTCTTCGTTATGCTTAAAGCTGCTTATTGGTCGGCACTGGAATGTAGACGAGTGTCTGTTTATTCAAAGCAATCTCCCTCCCCTTACATCTGCAACCATCAAGAATTTATATAGCTACACCTTACACCATCGAGAAGTTATATAGCTTGAAATAGACTTCAAAAATTATCAGCACACGTCATGTTACGATTTTTCTATTTGAGTGTTACGTTTTTTGGTTCTGAGAGGTTGGCAGGTCTGAATTTAGTATCTAAAGTTCTTGAAAAAGCTTTTCCTTCCCCACAGAAATCCACTAATGTGTAGCCTATGGCATTTGTTCCCAATATCCAAAGTAAATAGTGCTCCCCAGTACCCGCTGTCTTCCTAGACTAGTTTTAGAAGAATTCTCACAGTAAACTCAGAAGTGTGATTAAAAAGTTGTATGCTAAATTGTATAAAATCACAGCTAAAAAGAAGTCAGAAAATTTGAGCCCAAGCCCCAAACATAGTAAATACAGGGTTCGATGGCCTCTGTAACCCTTGAAAAGTGCTGGAATTATTATTATTATTATTATTTTTTCCCTAGGTCCAGAAAGTCCTGGATTTTTAAAAAAAATTGGGAAAGGTTCTGGAGTTTTTTTCTTACAATGAAAAAAAAATAAAATTGGCAGAAATGTTTATATTAATTGCATCAATTTGTTCTAGCTCCCTGCAGCGTCTGCTCACAATGACATAACTTCCTTCCATGGAGTGTGGAGACATGATGTCGTCTCTTTCATCTCATGATGCTGCAGTGCTAGATTTTTGAGTGCCATATTTCCAGCGACCTTAGTTTGTTGTACATCACTTGTGTGTGATAGAATCGCAACAGTGTGAGAAAACCTTCCAGTGAGTCCAGCGTTGCTATTCCTTCTAGCACGCATCCTCTCTAAAGGCAAATGATATCTGGCCTGGCCTCTCTGCCAATGTGCATGGGAATAGATGACTATGGGATAGGGAATCTTCAGTGACATAGCAAATATTGTTTTGTATTATTATCATTGTGTTAAGTTCCATATTGCTTCATGTATAAGTTTTATACAGAGCAATTTTTATATAGGGAAATTTTGCCACTTCACTGAAAATGTAATGTGTACCAAAAAACACTCAGTAACTGTAGAACCCCCATAGTATTTCGTAAGAATTCAAAATGTATAGTAAATTTCACCTCGATTTGTAAAATATAAAACAAAGCACTATGATTCTAGCAAAAATTTTAAGATCCTGAAAAGTTTTGAAAGCCATGGATAAGTCTTGGAAATTTGGTATCTGTAAATGTGTATGAACCCTGTAATGTTATGCAAGCTTCAGCCTAGGATCATTTTTGGGCTTTTGGACTCAGGCTCAATCCATCTCAGCACTAACAGACACCTGACTTAAAGAATCTAGCTTTGTTTACATACATAAACACTACTAAGTTGTTCTCTGAGATTCAGAAGTTGCCTCTTCAAAAAAAAAAAAAAGTTCATTTTCCAATTTAAAATTTTAGCTTTGTCTGCTATACAGATATTTCTTTATGAATAAAATACTGAATTCATCCATGTTACCAATAGCCACTATTCTTATGCTCAACTGTTTCAGAGGTGGTTTTAGCATTGTCATTATAGCAGTACTTATTGCTGTGTTAGTGATGAATAATTAAAGCCCTAGCAGCGAGGTAGGTATTGTCTAAAGTGGTTATATTGGTGAATTTCAGTACATTTTGCTTTTAGTATAAAACACAATTTTTTATGCTGTGCATTGTTTTTATTTAACTTTTAGACTGTGTGTCAATCATTATGTGTATGTTTATGCTTTATGGTGCAGTAAAATATTTGTCGCAGATTACTTAGTTTTAAGGTACATGCTTTTTTAAAAGATGATTTTTCATTTCAGGAAAAATTAGAACGCAGTACTTTGATTAAAGAAAATGTTGAGTTAAAGAAACTGAATTCTGAATTAGCGGCCGAGGCAATCGTGCTGAGGAAGAAAAATGTTACCTTGCAGAAGAACATCTGTGCTCTATATAAAACTGCAAAAGAAGAAATGGCCAGGAAGGATGCTTTAATTGCTGATCTCAGGGAAAAGTATGTTTTCACATTCTGTAATCTTTTTTCTCTAATGTTACTTTATATGAGTTTTCTTCTTTTATGCGTTATTTTTATTAGCTGTTAGATTTCAGATATCTTTGCTGTAGCATTTCGAATATGTGTTTACTTAAGCTATCAATCTTTATTGATTAATTTATGCCACACAGGTCAGTGGTGCACCCAGGATTTCTTTGTGGGGGTGGCCCAAATTATTGAAGATGCATATAAGAATACCCCTGGGACAGTACTTGAAATGGTACGGTATACAGCGGTATGGCATATCGGCACTTCTTTTTTCATGGCATTTTATACCAGCACTTTTTTTACCAGGAATTTACGTACCAGCATTAATTTTAATAGTGGGAACTGCAGAAATGAAATTTTTTTCGGCTCTGACTTAATGAGCATGCATTCTTAAACATAGAAACTTTATGTGTCTCATGCCCTTGAGAAATAGCCGTGTGATAAACTGTAAAGGGTAGGAGAATGGTGTACACATGAGCTATAAGTTCAATCCTTCAAAGGATGAAAATGAAGCTACCAGTAGCGTATGGTCACCTTTTGCCCAAACCCCAGATCATCCCACTAAAGATGTCTGTTATTTTTATTACATCATTAATTTAATTTATTCAACTTGAAGAGCTTCTTCATAGAATGAAGAATTGAGAGTAATAGATTAAACACAAATTTTAGTTTTTCAGCAATGAGTATAAACTTTTTCCACTTCAGACTTCTTTTTTTTTTTTTTTTTTTTTTTGGAAGGGGTAGGGGGAGGTGCTGAGATTGCTATTAATTTAAGACTGAATATTCATTCTAATTGCTTGACTTTCCACTTCATGAAAGTTCCTATTGGAAGGAAGCTGTCATCTCGGCTTGGGTCTTTAAAGTTCTGAGTTCAAGTCCAGCTGAATCACTACTGATTAACTGAGGTTCGGAAGTCTTGTATTTGTTAACCGTTGGTCCCAGATTATAGACTTCTTGTTATAAACAAGTCGAACCTCAGACCTCAGTGTAGTATAAATAGTTCCCTCGGGATTCACAAACCAAACAATAGAAATTGACTGCTATCATTTCTGACTTATGATGCACGCAATTGTCAATTATATTTTCACCCACAGGAGTTTTTCTTCCAGGGTTTTTTTTTTTTTTTTTTTTTTGTGCTTTTTCTGTTTTGGAGATTTTCTGGAAAACGTGTTTTTTCCAGATGATTTTTTATTTTTAGCTAATTATGAGCATACCAGCACTTCAAAATTTCCATTTTGAGCCTTGCCCGGAGAAAACATCTCCCAAAATATTGGGAACCAATATAAATATCACCATCATATTAAAGTGTGTTTCCAATGATTCATAAAATACAGGGTGTCCAAGAATTATTGGACACATTACAAAATTATATAAAACAAAACATTAAACAGATAGAAAGAAACTGACTGTACTAACTTACGATGTAACTACATAAGTTAATAAATTTTAATGTGAGATCCCTTGGTTGATCATAGTATGTCCAAGCGATACTTGATTTCATGCCATGTATTGGCAAGCATCTGAGGAGTTATGGAATTAATAGCAGCTGTGATACGCTGCTTCAGTTCCTGCAGATCAGTACAAGGCGTCTGATAGACACGATCCTTCACATAATCCCACATGAAATAATCCAATGTTGCAGTTAGATCTGGAGAGCGAGAAGGCCACGGAATGGGACCACCACGCCCAATCCATCTGTTGGGGAAATGCTCGTTTAGGCACTCCGTACACACGTTGACCAATGCGGAGGCCTTGTTAGAAAATGACGGTATATCTTTTGATCTGGGGTATAGCGAAATTTTCTAGCATATCCAAGTAAATGTCACCATTTATGGTTTTTCGCAGAAGAAGAAAGGGCCAGTCAGTTCTCTTTTTGATAGGGCGCACCACACATTGACTTTTGGAGAATCACGTTCCAGTTAAATAGCAGCATAAGGCGGTTCACTGCCCCATATCCTACAGTTGTGATGATTCACAATACCTGATACATGAAATGTGGATTCATCACTAAAAATTAAAGTACTGAGAAAGTTTTCATCGTTTTCTACTCGATTCAGCATATCCAGAGCGAAATTGAATTGCAGAGTGTGATCATTTACATGCATCTTTTGCACTATTTGAATTTTATGAGCATGAAACTTTAATCTCTTGTACAAGATATCGTGAACTGTCGATTTCAGAATGCACAGTTCTCTGCTTGCTTTATGAACTGATTTCCTGGAGCTTCGTCGGAAACTTTCATCAACTTGGCCAACCCTCTCACTGCTGACGCTAGGCCTACCGGCTCCTCCACGATGTTCCACATTGCCGGTTTCTTTAAACTGTTTCATCCACAACTTAATTGAATTCGTTGACAGATTACAACTGTACTCTAAATGGTACCGTCTTTTAACTTTAATGACAGAGTTTAATTCCGCAAGCCATAACACACACATCGCCTTCTGCTGTACGGATGACATGACTACTGATTACTCATTTCTCATACATTCCTCATGAGGCCACACCTAGCACCATCTGTCAGATTCTGGGAATAACAATTTTGCAAAACAAAAATATATAAACCGTGTTAGTAATACGTGACATAGAAAAACAGACAATGCTCATAGGTTTTTTGTACATAATTTTGTAATGTATCCAATAATTCTCAGACACCCTGCATATATTTAAAATGTGTATATCAAGGCTTGAAAAATATCATGCCCGAGATGCCCAGGGCATGTAAGTTATTGGCCTGGGCAAGTAAAAATGAAATCTAGTTGCCCGGTCAGGCAACTAGATTTAAAGAAAATAAAAGTTTGGAATGGAGAATTTTCTACTCTAGAAAAAAAGGCAGTCGTCGCGTGTTTTTCATTTTACTGCAAATCACCAGAAGTTGTATTATTATTACAGAATGAGTGCCAATGCCAGGAGAATAGCACTTCTTCAATTATATTATGCTCTAGATCCAAAAATTGGAGCAATGCATAGTTTTGCTCCAGATGTCGTTTACAGGTAATAACGGGATGCATGCCTCGCATGAAACTAGTGTTTAGTCACAAAATGCGTAAACTGCCATAAAACAGGAGGACACAGACTAATGGGCAAAAAAGCCGTGCTTTATGGGGATGGAGTGACAATGGAAAATTTATTGCACAGCCCCAGGTGGGGTTGGGTCGCTGATATAATTTGCCCGAGTGAGGGAGGGAAGTTATATCAGCGACCCAACCTCCCTTCCCCCACATACAAGAAGTGGCAGAGGTACTACTGAAACAAAGGCTAAGTTTCATATAAGAACGAGCCTGCACACTTAGCCAGGAGAAGAGCAAAAATCGCCGATGCCGATAACTTAGTTTATCTGAGAGATCAGTAGTTTGTGTTAGCTGCAGATATAAGTTGTATTTTGTAATAAATATACAATGTTTTTTTGTTTTGTTTTGTTTTGAAAAAAAATCCAGCAATGAGAGTATATCTCATAATAAGCAATTATGTGAAATTCCCAATCTGTATGTCAGCGTTAGTTACAAATTCGTCTTCCGCATTGTTGAGTGATGTAATTTCAGAATGGGAATCTACATCGTTGGCAAAACTGAAACTTATGCAAGCGGACTATGGTAAAGTGTATGTAAAAACCTGCCATCACACAGTTCAGGAATCTTAGATAAAAACATTTAACATTTAATTGGCTAAAGTCAAATGATGACAAGACTTTTATGTGGTGCACTGTTTGCCAAAACCACCTTAAAATTACCAATACCACCGGCAATTTTTTCAAGGAATGTTGGGTGTCAGGTGATAATGTAATTATAATGTGTCAGGTGATATAGCACACAACAGTAGTCGAAAAATAAGGATTGCCTTTGTTTCTAAACAACAATTCTTCAGATATTTTATGGTGCAAAATCACTTCTGTTTGCACAAGAGAAAAAGGTAAATAATTTTTACTTTCAAAATTGTTGTTAAAAACTACTTAAACTGCTGTACAGTTAACAATGATTATTTAATTTTTTTGCAAAACATATGACGTTTATAAAATTTTTGAACATGGCATTGTCATGAAAAATTTCTCAAATGCCATAGATTACCTTTCTTAAAACTATATATATAGGCTTTTGTGCATTTTGAATACTGGCCATGTAAAGAATGTATGAAAAGTTTATCATAATATTTAACTTTAAAAAAATATGGCTTCTGTTTTGTTATCTTAAAAGAAAATTTTTCTGTGCATGTAGATTTTACTTCTGGGCAAGTAAATATTTTCTGCACATGACCAGCCAGGCATGTAACTTTTCAGGTATTTTTCGAGCCCTGCAAAAATATGTTAAGGTAAGCAGCCAATTACAAAGAATGAAGGACCAAGTGATGCCTCATGGGGTGGGTTCTTGCTTGTGTGTCACAACTAAGTTTCAAGCCCAGAATGCTTATAAGCTTTATGAAGCAAACTTTTTTCAAGTACATGCCCCCCCATTTCAAATTATCAACATACTCCTATGTCCTGTGTTCCTTATTGATGAAACTGCTTTACATTCTTTGTTGCACTTGTTTCTGAAATCTCAGTCTTATTTCTGAAATCTGTAGCAGCTTTATTATCACATTTTAAAAGTTGCTAAAACATAAAATCACCACTTTGACTTAAAAAAATTATGAAATTAATTTCGTGCAGAGGTACGTGATAACTATTTTGGTTTTTGTTTTTTTTAAATATTGCGTGCAATCGTCTGAGTAAATAATTGAGCATTTGAGTTTTTAATTGGGTATTTGAGTTCTTTGTGCTGAAATGTCAAATATTTTGTATAGGGAACATTATTATGGTTAAACAGGTTTTTTTTAGAACATACTTTTACATAATTGTACATTAATTTTGTGAATCTCAAATTTTATGTCCACTTATTTAATGCATAAAGTAATAAGACCTCAAGACATGTAATTCCATTACAAATCTTAATTTTGTTTCAAAACATGAAGAAATATTAACCTTGCATAAGATTAGTAAAGATAAACCTTTTCATGAACAAATTGCATGACAAACATCATTTCCATGGAAAAATAATTCCAACAGCATGAACTTTGTAATTTAATGTGAAATGCAGCTAGCTATTCAGTGAAATCTATATTCAACATCAAGTGACACTTTTTAAAACAAATCATGAGCAAATTTATGAAATGTTTTGCTCATTCTAATCTGTGACACAAGTTTCTTTACAAATCAATATCATACAAATGCAGGATAAATATTTCTGCAGATTGTTGTTCTTATTTTTCTGATATGTAATGGAGTTTGGTATGATTTTTCCAATAATGACTGATCTAATCCTGATAGTCCAGTGCTGATTTGTCCTAAGGATGACTGATCCAGTGATATGATTGGTCCAATCCCAATTCATTTGTCCAAAGGGCAACCAACCAAAACTTGTTCATTCAAAGATAACAGTAGCTTAAAAGCTGTTATAATGTTACATTTGTTGTGTCTTACTATGGATATGTTTTTTAATTCCTTTACTCATTTCCTCTTCTCAGACAAAAAAAAAAAAAAAAAAAAAGAGAAGAAAAAAGAAAAAGAACAGCATGTTGTTATTATCTTTAGGTTCATCTGTCATACAAAATTGCTGATGTCCAAAGTAATAAATCGATTTTGATGTTTTTTCTTGCTTTTTATTTATTTATTTATTTATTTGCATTGAATAGTGGAAAATTCAAATCTGACATGTCTGTCTGTGTATGCCTGCGATATTCTTGGAGCTAATCAATGTATTTTATTATACCTAGTAGGGTGTCTACTGGTCATGAAAGTCATGTATACCTAGTAGGGTGTCTACTGGTCATGAAAGTCATGAAAAAGTAATGAAATTGAGCAGGTGGTCATGAAGTAATGAAAAAGTAATGAAATTGAGTGGGTGGTCATGAATTTTTTTCTTTTTTTTTATCAGCACCTGAATGAAAACACGAACTAGCACTCTTATAAACCAGCATGTAGTCGATGCCCCATGACATATATATATAAAACATGGCTTCATCAAAAGCTGATGTTGTGAAGAGAGAATATTTGCAATTTTGTGAATCTTCTAAAAAAACAACTGAAACAGTTCAATCCTAAGGAGGACAAACGTGATCACTTCATGATGAATTTACTACAAAGTGCAAACCATGACTTTATCAAGTTCTTACAGAAGCTGCTATGCATGTTTCATGGCAATGCTGCAGTTGAAAGATGCTTTTCTGTTAACAAAGAACTTTTAATTGAAAACTTAGAAGAAGATGCAGTTGTTACAGAAAAAAGTGTTTACAGTGCAATACAATTGTTAGGTGGTTTAGCTAATAGTGAGAAAGAACTGAATGTGCACATCACAAAATCAATTATATTAGCTGTCAAAAATGCTTCATCAAAAAGAGTAGAAGCCTTGAAGAAGAAGAAATCTGACGAAGGGGAAGTTGCCATTGTAAAAGGAGAGCAGTCCAAGAACTAAAAGAACTGAAAGATAAGAAAAGAAAGCTTATAGAAAAGGCAAAAGAAGAAGCTGAAGTTCTAGATTCTGAGATAACAAGTTTAGCTAAGATACTTAAACACTGAGTCTTTCACTGTGAAATTTCAGTCTCCATAAATTTTGTACATTCATAGTTTTCATATTGCCTTAATAAAAACTTGTAAGTTTTTACAGCATTACTATGTTAAAAAGAATTTGTGTATTAATAGATGTAATGATAAATATTTCTGAAAATAGCTTTACCCCATCCTAGAGGAGAGTGGAATGTTTTTATTTCTTTAAACACATAGAATTTGGTGAATGGCATAGTGCAAGTCATACATAATTACATTATTCATGTTAAGCAATTTTAGTGACATAAGAATTACATTCAGCTTTCATCTCAACTGGCTTTCAGGTAGGGGTTCATAAAAAAGCACCCCCCCCCCCCCCCCCCACTGTGCACCGTATAGCCATTTCAGCAGCAATGATATTATAGACACATCAGTTTTGCCTAAACTATTGTTGCATGGAATTAATTTCAGTGTTTGTAAAAATAAAAAATAACCTGGGATCTCAAGCCAAGGGTACTAAATTATGAGTCTAGAATGGTTGTCATTGTGCCACGCATTGTTGAGAAGTCATGAATTTACCTGAAGATGTCATGGAAAAGTCATGAATTTGGTTCATTGGAAATCAGCAGTAGACACCCTGCTTTTGCACTTAATGGAGGAAAGAGTTGATTTTGATTTTGCATAAATGGGATGATTGAATTCTGTCAGTGGTATCATTTTTCTACCTTTCTAAGCAGATCAAAATTCCACACAGATTGTATTATTTTGTATGATCAAAATATTGTGTTGATGCATAAGTTCATGCCGTTTTTTTCACTGCACTACAAGACTGTATTACATCAGAAGGGAAAACGGAATCAATCAACTATGTATTCCCTTTTATTGTTTACGATGGTGTCCCAATGTCTGCATAGGGCTGCAATGCCATTCTTGAAAAACTGTGCATGTTTTGCTGCAAAGAAATCATCAAGGAAATTCTGGAGATCAATATCATTGTTGAACATTCTGCCATGGAGAGCATTTAACAGAGATCGGAACAGGATATAGTCTGAAGGAGTGACATCTGGGAAATAGGCCAGGTGTGGAAGGATCTCCCATTTCATGCCCTGAATGGCCATTTTGGTCCTGTTTGCACTTTGAGGGCATGTGTTGTCATGTTGGAGAAGGACACCATGGCGCCGACGTGGCTACTGCTGAATTGCTCCCTCCACACGGCAGAGTTGCTCACAATAGAGTGCAGCATTGATGGTCCGATTCCTCGTCAGCATTTCCCAGTGAATAATGCCTTCCATGTCCCATCAGACACAAAACAGGATCTTCGTAGGATGAAGGTCATGTTTTTGACGTGGTGTGGGTGTCTTATTTGGGCTTAACCATTCCCTCCGATGCCTGAAATTCACGCACAGGCACCACTTTTCATCTCTAGTAACAATACGTGACAAAAAGGGTTTGTGTTGCTGAGAACATTCCCAATAACGGGCGAGCAAGGAACCACATATGGCAACACGCTGATTCTTGTCCTCAGTGAGTGTGTGAGGCACCCAAGACTACAATATCTGGACCTTTCCCATACGTTTCAGGTGTCGTACCACTGTGGCCTGATCACAGTCCATCTCAGTGGCCAATTCGTGTGTGGTTTGACGTGGATCCAAGTGGATGAGATGGTTCAAACAATTCTCATCAAAGTGAGATGGACGACCTGAGCATGGAGAGTTGTTGAGGTCAAAATTGCCACCTCGGAACTACTGCAACCATTTGCGGGCTGTCCTCGGAGCAATAGCATCCTCCCCATACACAGCACAAATTTGTTGAGTGGCCTCAGCGGCTGTGGATCCCTTGTTAAACTCCTGGAGGAGCAGATGTCAGAAATGTTCATTCCTATCTACTCCATACTTCCGGACCTGAAAACCAAAAAAAACATTAGCCATAATCACACAACGCAATGTGATTTAGATACATGATATTACTGGCTACATTTTGATATACAACTGGCCATCTGCACCATCACTACTGACCTGGGAAACACTCGTGAAATAAAATGGCATGAACTTATGCATCAACCTAATATAAGGATTTCCCTATACCTATCAAGTTTTATGGTTTACCCGTAAAATTTACGGAAATTGTATTCATTTTACAGTTATTTTACAGATGACAGATATAATATATCCCCCCCTCTCCCCCCTCACAGTGATTGGCTCATTTGGCATGGGATTGTGTGTCGTGCTAACTTTTTGCTGCTTAGAGCTAACCTTGTTAAATTTTCAAAATTTTTAGTGTCTTCCTCGAAAAAGTTTACCGGTATGCGTACCAGCTGAAAAAAGCCCTGCATGTAATATGGGAGCCTTTGATTGACTGAACAATGATCGCATTTACAACAAATTTCTGTGACTTGTGAAATCAAAGAAGGAAATTCAAAGGCCATCAAATTTGAAAGCTCATTCTGCACATGGAATTTTGAAAAACAGCAATTGGAAGTGAAACAAACAAACAGCCACTTTGGTTGTCTTTCAAAATATCAAAAACTTTCGGGAAACAAATTATAAAAGCATTGTGGAAGATGTGCTGTAAAACGGTAGGAAATTAGGCTGAAATATATATGTAAGTGTGCTATTGTTATTCCCTTATTTAGATTATTTTCTCTGAAAATGTGGGAAGCATGCTTGAAGATCAGGGAGAAAGATTTTGCTATAAAATAAAAAAAAATGGAGGAGAGGTATTAAAGATTGTGGAATATAAACACGATAGTAGATTTTATTGTTGATTATAGTAGGGAAATAATTTTGCTCATGCAAGTAGCCCAGCAGAAGAAA
Source organism: Macrothele yani (assembly GCA_039090855.1). NCBI lineage: Eukaryota > Metazoa > Arthropoda > Arachnida > Araneae > Macrothelidae > Macrothele > Macrothele yani. The sequence continues at coordinate 87,396,286 of CM077010.1, forward strand.
AAAATTAATTGATTCTAGTTTATAGTTAGTTTTACATAAAAATGGCAAAATACTGTTTTTCATACCTCAATTTAATAAACTGAAATGGAATTGGGATTTAATGTGCCTGCCTGTTTTTACCTTTGTTTGTTTTTTCACTATCCATGTTATAAAACTTTACTTCAGAAAACGTTGGTTGCTTGTTTACAAATATTTTTCTTTGTGTGCACATTCATCATAAAATGTAAGTTATTAGAATTGTGTTAGCACTGAAAAAAGGTGGTTTCTACTTTTTGAATTTATCAAAACTTGTGCGTTGATAGAATGAAACTGATTATTTTTAAAATCAATATTAAAAATTAGAAAAATAATGGCCAACCATTAACAAAACATTAAAATTTTATTTCACAAGTGCTATGCATAATTATTTGGTAGAATAAAGGAATAATTAAATAATTACGTGTTTCATTATAATAACAGGCCATCTTAGTGTAATTAATCAATTAAAAGTAATTATTCTAATTTAGTTTGCTGCTCTAAATGCTTGAATGAGGTTAAAACATTGAGTTGTTAGGTAGGCCTTCAGATTATAGCAATCACAATATGAAACTGAAACCATAGCACATGTTAAATGAAGCCTGAAGGAATATCTTTTGCGACAGCTTGAGTAAAAGTATTGATCTTCTTTTCTTACACTGTATAGTCAGTTTTGTTTGGTGTCCAGAAATGATTTGATTTACATAAAAATTGAATTACCCAATTTAGTTGTTATTATGTTACAGCAATGATATATAAGATAGAGATTCACAATGTAAATATTTCATTTTGGTAAATTTATTGAATCAGTTTATTATGTCAGCTGTATTAGAAAGTGCCCTTTCTTCAGGAAAAATTTCAATTTTTTTCACCTAGTATAATTTTTGAATGATTACTCTAAGCTCTTAGCAGGTTATTACATTGATGACAAGATTGAAGTTGTAGATTTAGTTGTGAACATTTCATCTAGCTGAAATATTTTGGCTGTCATTCTTCTGCTAAGCAAGTCACTCACTAAATGAAAAGCTCAGTAGAACTTACGTGACTGAAAGCAAACAGTATGCAAATCATTTTTCTTCTGCAGTTATAATTAATTGCACAGAATATCACAATCATTATTTCTTTGTTATGCTTTCCACCGAAGCAGTTTTCATTTTTAAATATCAAAGTTTTGTTGGGAAGGCACTTAAAAAATGTACCTGTTTCATCCACAGTAAAAATATTCTTAGGATTATAGTCCTCCAAGAGATTTTTGAGAACAGTTTCTTTCCACTGTACACATCCTTGTTCAATGATGTCTCTACTTTCCCTGGATGTAACTCTTTGGACTATTCCATGCCTTTTCTTGAATTTATTAAGCCATCAAATACTTGCCTGAAAGTCTGTGTTGCTAAGAGATTTCGTATATATACTCAAGGACATTTTGTTGAATTAAAGGCCAGAGAAGGGCATATTCTTTTCACCATAGGTGCTGACTTTGGGGTTCGAGGCACTTATCAAACTCTTAATATTTCCAGCATTTTTCCTAATACATGTATCATGTGTGCAGCTGTGCATACATTTGTTTTTCATTGTTTAGTTCCCATTTGCTAGTTTTATCAGTTTATATAGAAATTTCCAACTCAGATTGTTTGTTGTCCCCAGACTGACCTAAACAACAACAGAAATAGTGCTATCGTTACAGCTGAGAGAAGGCTATTGTTACATAAATCAGTGTCCTTTGATTTTTGTGATTGTGAAATCTGACCGATTTGAACAGATTGTAAATTTCTTCAAAAGGGACGTTATTGCTAAGTAATATGCTATCAGAGTTAGTCAGATTTATTTGTATAATTTTAACTGTACTGGTGTTGACCTGTGCAGCAGAGATGTTATTTTAATGCCTTTGTGACATTAAATCGTTTACCAAATCGACCATAGCACAAAACCTGCCTTAATCATAGAGCCAGTCTTCACATACATTGGAAACTTGCCTCAAATATTGTAGATGATGCAGACGAATTCATCCAAAAACGATCAATGAGGAAAAACATTTGCTTTGATTTTTACTTTACTACTGTAATATTCAGGGGGTGCAAAGAGAGTCGAATTTGGAAAACTGCCTTGCATGTTTGTGTAAACAACCCAAAAGCAATTTCTCTCTGTTTAATTATGATTTTATCTTATCTTCAACCTCAAGCAAATTTGTTTTGTGGGAATTCATAATTACACCTTATCATACAGTATAATGTTTTGTATTCAATTAAAACATTTAATAGCAGTGGAACATTTTTTCATTGTTTACTCTCTTGCCATTTCCATTTCCACATTAGGGAGGCTCTGTTTTACACAGGTGAAATTGTATATAACTTTCTCTTTCATTTCAGAACAAAAAAAAAAAGTTCTCTCAGGGTTTCCATGTCATGCAGGTTCCATCTCAAACAGGTTTTACCAATAGATGAAAATCGTGGAGTGAAATTTACTGTGATAGTCAATAAGATGAATTTTATGTTTTCAACATTAAAACCATATTGTCAAAAAAGGAAAATATAGCTGTGAATGGAGATGGTGAAAGTGATCCTGAATTGTAAATTCTTAGTTCATAAACTTTTTCAGTAGAAGTAACTGAATTAAAAGAAAAATGCATCATATGCACTAGATGCAGATTAGTTGAAGTTATCTTTTTATCATATTGTGAGGAAGTTTTTACAAGTATCACAATACAACCTTAACTCCCTCTCCCTGGAAAGAAAATCGCAGGGTTATGACACTCCCCCTCCCTCCTCTCTCTCTACGTTCACTCCATATTAAGATGTTTATCTTAAGCTTAAAGTGAACACGTCTTCGAGATAATCACTTTTACTTTATCATAGCTTTTTGTGTATGGTCTTTATGAATGACATATTGCATGTAACAGCTATGTTAACATATTAGATGTATTTTCTAGGGTCTGCAGTGTAAATTTTCTCAGGGCTCCACTATGAAATTTCGTCGTGGGACCTGCTATGAAATTTTGCCCTGGGCCTAGCAATGGTTCCATCCGGTCTTCCCAACACACCTCACAGGATGCTGAAGTTCCAAGCAGCTGAAGCTAAGCAGATGTAGCTTAGGAATCCAAACAACTTTCTGGATTTGTGTTAGTCAGAGAAATTTCTGTTTCATCGTAGGGCTGATGACCATTTCTCATGCATGCATGTATGGATAAAATGACCATTTCTCATGCATGCATGTATGGATAAAATGACCATTTCTCATGCATGTATGGATAGTATTTCAGATCATATATCTCTAATATTTCAGGTGATCTGAAATACTGGAGATATATTGACCTTTATCTGTACATGGATGAAAAATGGTTATTGACACTGTAGAATGACGCAAAGGAACAGTTAGTCACTTAGGTCAACACACACAATTGGACTGTAGGAATTTATCATAATTACACTGATGATTCATTTATGATGGTCAAACAATCTGGTCGTCATGAGGATGAACACTCTGGTTTCCATGAGATACACACGCAACACACACAGATCTTTAAACATCTCAACATACACTAGCTACAAAATTAGCGCGCCCTTGAGGGTCGTTTCAAAATCCACAGTAGGGCTTTTAACGTTCCTCCTGGCATTGCAATGTTTTCTGAAAAACATTTAATTATGGTTAAATCAAAATTAATAACAATAATGCACAAACTTGATTAACATTAAACACTAGAATGTAGTTTCTTTAATTAAGTAAAGCAAAAATACCAATTTTGGAAATGGATCTCTTGTACACACCATTTGGTGTCTGGACGCTGACTACCCTTACCTTACCATCCACACCTGGAAACAACTCAGTGATTCTCCCCAATAACCATTTGCAAGCTGGTAAATGGTCTTCCTTCACAAGAACCAGTGTTTCAATTTCCACATTATCCTTTTCGAGCATCCACTTCAAACGTTGCTGAAGGTTGTTCAGATAATCTCTTTTCCATATGGATTGTACTACTTTTGTTGTTCTCTGCTGTCCGCTAAGTCTATTATCCCTTTGATCAAGTAACTCTGGTTCCACAATTGCATTCATTGGTCTCCCTATTAAAAAATGACGAGGAGTCAACGTGTGGAAATCATCTCCATCTGAGGACAAGGCAGTTATAGGGTGAGAATTTGAGATTCCCTCCACCTGAATCGTAACTGTCACAGATTCCTTATACGTAAGTTTAGCATTTCCCATTACACATTTCAGATGGTATTTAAATGATTTAAAACCCGCCTACCAAAGACCACCAGAGTTAGGAACCCTGGGAAGAAGGAATTTATAATCTACCCCCTCAGATGCCAAATTTTCATCTGGGTTTTTTACCAGATTGTGCAACCTTTTTATTTCTGACTGGGCACCCACGAAATTAGTTGCATTATCTGAGAACAGTTTAGCACTCTTACCACACCTGCCAAAAAATCTTTTCAAAGTGGCAATAAAAGACTCAAAGGTTAAGTCGCAGACAACTTGAAGATGGACTGCTCGGGTTACGAAACACACAAAAACGGCTACATAAATTTTATTCAAGCTACCTCTTCTCTGGTTTTTATATTTTATGTAGAAAGGCCCACAAAAGTCTACTCCTGAACAATTGAATGGGAAGGTCTGAGTTACTTGCTCTTGTGGTAGATTACCTATGAATTGCTAAGCTGGGATAGGTTTACTCTTGAAACATGTAATACATTCATGAACTACCTTTTTGCGTAGAGTTCCACCACTAATCAGCCAAAACGTTTGTTTTATATGACACAATAAAGACTGAGGGCCTACATTTAAATATTTTTTATGAAAATGTTCAGTAATCATTCTAGTAAATTTATGTTTACTAGGCAAGATAGCTGGGTGTTTTTGTTCATAATCAAGCTCTGAATTACCTAAACGACCTCCTGCTCTTAAGATATGGTTATCATCCAGAAATACATTTAAAGATTTTAGTTTACTATTACCTTGCATATGTTTACCTTTCTTCAAATTCAAATTTTCAGAACCAAATTCCTCCCTTTGAATGCTCTTATAAGAAAATGCTCAGCTTCTTGCATTTCTGTTGCAGTAAGAGGACCCACACAGTTTTCCTTTCTGGATTCCCTAGGTTGTGACAAAACCTAAACATGTAACTAAAAATATGAAGAATTTTAGTGAAATTATTACTAATGTCAATAACTCCATTCAAGAAAGAAGAATTAGTCTGTGCAGTTAGAGAAATGTGTCACAGTTCTGTCAATCTCTACAGGATGAGGTTTGGGAATTGTCTTTAGTTCACGAGAATACTCTTCATCCTCTATAGAAAGGAGAGTCATTTCAACAGCAAGAAGGTCGCCTTGTCTCAAGAAAGATGGACCAAACCACCAAAGGTCATTATGAAGAATCCTTTCTGGATCTATTCCTTGAGAAATCAGATCTGCTGGATTTTCTTCCGAACTAACATGAGGCCAGTGATGCATGCTCATTAAGTCTTGGATGGTAGCAACTCAGTTGGCCACAAAGGTTTTTAACAGATGAGGCTTACTGGGGATCCATGCAAGCACTATCATGGAATCAGACCACAGATATATCTCAGAAATGTTCATTCGCAAACACCTCACAACTCATTGCAATAATTGGGATAGCAGGACTGCAGCTCCAAGCGTGGGATGCTGATTTGTTTAATTGGAGCAACTCTTGATTTACAGCACAACAAATGTACTACGATTTCACCCTTACTTGAAATGGACTTTATATATGTTACGGCCCCATATCCACATCCACATCCATCTGCAAAGCCGTGAATTTCCACTTGAACCATATTGTCAAATAAAACATCTTTTGATGTTGGCATTGTTTAATGGCTTTCAAAAAAACTAGAAATTTCTGCCATTCTTGAGCTTCCTTGTCTGGAAGGGGATCATTCCAGTCGATTTGTAAAAGCCAAAGCCATTGCATAATATCTTGGCCCTGTCAATAATGAGACCAATTAATCCCAGTAGGTCGAAAATTCTAGCAATGTCAGAAAGGACTGTACATTTCGTGCAAACACTCCATTGTTCCATCTTCACCTTAAACGAAAAGCAGTCACTTTGATGTTTCCACAAAATCCCCAGAGCCTTCGTTTCATTTGTAGCTGTAAATGAATAATCCTCAGATCCTTCCGAAAATTGCACAAAAGTTCAGAGCTATTTGCACACCACTTATGAAGTCTCATTCCACCACGCTCAAGTAAAAGTATCAATTGACATTGAAGCTCTCCTGCCGTTTCCACATCTGGGAAACCCATAACCACATCATCCATATTCCATATAGAAGTCTGTCTGAACAACAGAAGCAGCCGAGGGAAACATTTTCTCTTCATCTAAAGCCAGTTGTTTTAGTGTTCTCGTAGCAAGGTATGGAGCACTTGTAGTTCTGTAGGTGACTGTGCAAAGTCTGTAAATCTTTACTGGATCATCAACACTGTGCTTCCAAACAATTTGCTGCAAATCTCTTTGAATTGGATCCACCAGAATCATTCTGCACATCCTCTGAATATCTGCACTAAAGGCAATGCGATGCTTTTGAAATCTGATCATAATTGAGAATAAGTCCCCGGAATAACACCTCCGTTATACTGTAAGAAATTCAGAGACCTTCCAGTCAAAGTCGATGATGACGCGTCAAACACCACTCTCAGTTTCATAGTATTCTTCTCTGGGCGAAAGATCCTGTGATGTGGCAAATAATATGTAGTCTCAGGGTCATGATTTTCCTTCACTTCCTTCATTTGCCCTAAGCTCTTATATTCATGCATGAAATCCTGGTAAAGAGACAAAAATTCAGGCTCCCTCGCCAGACGATTCCACAGGGAATTTAAGCTTCGAACAGCTGCTTGTTTAGATTCACTTATGCAAGCAGGATCCTCTTTCAAGGGCATTTGTACCGTATATCGACTAGTTTCATCTCTAGTGTGTGTTCGCAAAAAATGCTCTTTACATTATATATCTTCCTCACTCTTGATTGCCCCATCACTCTCCATGTACGTGTTTTCAATTTCCCAAATCTTTTTCATCTGTGAACTCAAATGTTTCATTCCACAGATTGGCCCACAGTGAACAACACTACTTTCATTATTAAAATTGTCAATACTACCACCTGCAACATAACCAAATACTGAATTTTGCAAAATTCGCTTTGAGTTTGGCAAACATACTCGACCTTGTCTCAAGAGCTTGTAAAAACATTCTGATCCCAGCAGCATATGAATTTTTCCTGATCTGCTGAATTCAGGATCGGACAGTTTTATACTTTGTGGGAGCCTTGTACTTGAAGGACTAAAATAAACTCCCAGAACAATTTTCATTATTTTTGGAACAACAAGAAGGTGTAATGATCGTATGTAATCATTCATGTTAGAAATAGTCGCTGTAATTTCAGAATTTTTATTTGTCGATGACTCACTTAAACAGCTAACCAAAATATTAACTCTTTCTCTTTTTATATTTAACACGCACGCCAAATCCTTCGTTATGAAGGAAGCCTGACTGCCTCCATCCAATAAAGCTCTGCACGGATGAAAGTTTCCAAAACAATCTCTGATATAAAGTATTGCCATTGACAATAATACCAGTTTGGAATTGGATCGCATCCCACTAGCAGATGCTCCAGCAAATGCACGCTCAATGTTTCTATCGAAATCAAAACATTTCGCCTCTGCATTCAACTTTGAACTGTCAACAAAACTCATCTCTCTTTTTGCTACAGAGGAGTCACTCTTAGAACACGACGCCCCATTGGCTGCACTTGATCTTGAACTTTCTCAGGGGATATGAATTAAGGTATGATGCCTTTTTCTGCAGCGCGCACATGAGTGCCTTGAGTTGCACGTTCTCGCTGATTGAGAACTGTTAGCCAAGCAATTAAAACAAAGCTTATGTTTTTTCACATAGCAAATACAATTGCTCACTGATAATTGAAACTGTTCACACTTGTACAAATTATAATCACTGTGACACATTATGCCTTTGGCATGATTAGGGTGTTTTTAATCATAGTGAGAATAATTGGCAGGAAAACACGTAACACACAAAACATTGAAATAATTCTTGAAATCGTCATCACACGTGTAAGTTACGTTGAAAAATTATGAGCGGGACGTTTCGGTAGCGACTTCTACCTTCATCAGCCATGGAATAAGACACGTGGTAAAAGCGTTAGTTGTTGCCAGATTTCAAAATCACTTTCCAAATAATAGGGATGTTAAAAGGTGCGTCAGTAGTGCAGGTGTTAGGGGTAAGGTAGAATTCAATGCTTCCGCGGTATCTGAGGGCATGCTGATCGCTGAATGGGGCAATTCGCTTAACATTGTGCCAATCGGGAGCTGCGGACGTATCGCTGATGGTTAAAATTGAAAGGAAGGGGGAAGGGCTACCTTTCTTAACATCAGGGATATGCTCCATCAAACGCCGGTTATGAAATCTACTAACACCTACAATACTGACGCACCTTTTAACATCCCTATTATTTGGACAGAGATTTTGAAATCTGGCAAAAACTGACGCTTTTACCACGTGTCTCATTCCATGGCTGATGAAGGTAGAAGTCAGTACCGAAACGTCCCGCTCATAATTTTTCAACGTAATTTATGCGTGTGGTGACGATTTCAAGAATTCTTTTGGGGTTTTTAAGGCTAGCAATCATAGATGTTACCCTTTGAGTTGGCTGATAGTTACGTTTCACAATGCCTGTTGTTTTAGAAGCCTGTAAAGAACGGGCAAGGTTTTTTAAAAAGGGAATTAATTTGGATAGCTTAGGCGTATCCTCGTTTTTTGATTCTCATTCCCAATATAGCTTGGTGAAAGAATCTAATATTTGCTATAACATATAGGCCAATATTGTATCTGAAAACCCTTGAATTTTCTGCCCTAAAATTTTCAACGATCTGATGCATTAATTTGCCTTATTGATTAAATTTAAAATAGCGGCTAGCGATTAACTCTGAATAGAAGGGATATGCACAGATAGTTTAATATGAGCAAACACTTGTTCTCGATTATTTGAATATTGCTCTTCCAACAGATCCCAGGCTATTTGATAATTACTTTCGCGAATGGCTATAGATTGAATAAATTTAGCCGCATCCACATGGAGTGACAATTTCTATGATTATGATAGGTTACTATTATTATGCACACTTGCTTTAAAGAGATCTTTGAAGGAAAGCCAGTCCTGTATGTTTCCATTAAAAGACGGGAGATTTAACTTTGGCAGTCGTAAACCTTCAAACCCGCCGGTTTCTGTTTTTGAAAAACTAGTATGAGAATTAGAGCCACTATTTAATTTTAATTTCTCTCTATTCACTAATACCCATATTTCATCAATGTTATCTTGAATCGATTGTTATTCTTTAATATAGTTATCCAACTCCTCTTCCTAACAGAGAGCATAAATATTATCAAATATTTCACTAAGTTCTTCACCGACCTTTTGACACCTTTTCTCAAAAAGCTTTAATCGAATAACATCATGATCTTTTTTTCTGATCTCACTTGACAGTTTAGTGATGGTACTTTTAAGTACTTTTTCTTGGTCAATAGCCTTTCCATCATTACTTGTAGAATAAAAATTCACTGAAACAACTCACCAGTTTCCGGGATGTAATTATTCCACAAACGATGTATCTGTTAAAGGGCTCAAGTTATTCACAGCGAATGACGCCATGCTTCAATTCGAAACCAAAACAAAAACACTGTCTTATCTCTTAAACACAGCACAAATCTCTAGGTCGCTGGTACGACTTTCTGGGTCGCTAGGACCAAAATGTAGAATGACGCAAAAGAACAGTTAGTCACTTAGGTCAACACACATGATTGGACTGTAGGAATTTATTATAATGGCACTGATGATTGATTTATGATGGTCGAACACTCTGGTCGCCATGAGGACGAACAGACACTACAATGGAGCAGGAGTTTCTTCGACTAATATAGATCTGGAAAGTTGTTCGGATGCTCCTGGGTGGTGTAACAGCAACATGCTTAAATATAAATTGGGAGATGTGGGTTTGATTCCCATTCCAGGGTGATTCAGTTTTTAAGTTTTCAAAGGGATGGATGGCTACATAGGAAGTAGTAAAGATGTATGACATCTATATGCCAACAATTACACTATGTGCTTGTCATGTATTTGCAAAGAATGAATGCTTCCAGGGATTCACTTTTCATTTGTTTCTTGGCATCTTATTTCATTTGCTGATATTTGCACTGAACTTTGATATCAGCAGTTTTTACAAAAATTATTGTTCATCATTGTCAACCATTATCAATCCACTGCTGGATGAAGATCTCCCCAAGTTTCTTCTACAACAGTCTATCTTGAGTCACTTTCCTCCATATCACTCCAGCATGCTTTTGAATTTCATCCATCCCATCCTGCATGGTATTTTTCTCTCCCTTGGTGTCTCAGTCTAATATTTCAGTTGTCCATCGGTGGTCTGTAATTCTAGCAATATGTCCAGCCCCTTGCCATTTCAGGGATTTTACTTTGAATATGATATCTTCTACTCTTGTCAGTTTCCCGATCCACGAGGTCCTCTTCTTACCTTTCCTGGTTACACCAAGCATGCATATCTCCAGGCTTCTTTCAGTTGTCTGTAACCTCTGTGTGTCTTTTTTAGTTAAGGTCCATGTCTCTGCTCCATATGTAGTTACTGAAAGGATGTATTGATTAAGCACTTTTCTTTTAAGACATAATGATATACTGTATATACCACTCTTGAAAATTGTATTGTTTCTTCTAAATGCTTTCTAAGTTTTTTACATTGATTAATTTCATCAATGTGGCCCTCGCTTGATATCTGTTGCCCAAGGCAAATGTAAGTATTGGTTACTTCTAGATTTCCCCCATCAGTTGCTAAATCTTCATTTTTTGTAAAAGCATTGAACTTTTGGAAAGCAAAATTGTCAGCTTTGTTTTCTCCGAAACTTCATTTTTAATCTAACTTCTTTACTCTTGTCAGCAAGTTCGTGGATCACACTCTGCAGTTCTGAAGGAGTAGTTGCAAAAATGAATGTGTCATCAGAAAAACAAAGGTGAGTTTATCCCCTTGTTCATAATATGCAATTAAAATAAAAAGGGAGAACATTGCAAAGTTCAGGGGATCTGTAAAAACTTTGGTTTATGTGGAACTTTGTACTGTGCAAGCTCGTTATATGTGGACTTATCTGCAGATGTAGCTTATAGTTCTTGTTTAAATTAAATGTGAAAAAGTTTTATGTTTGTGCAATTATGTTTTTAATTTTACAGGAATGATGGTTTGATTTTCCGTCGTTCAAGGCTTCTTGCAAGTGATAAAGATGCCACCAGGCAATTTTCCAAGGACCAAGGCCATGATGCTGAAGGACCAAATGCCAGAAATAATGAACTGAAAGCAAAAGATGGCAATGCTCCCACTGAAAAGTCATGTGCTTGTTATCAGCCACCTGCTGGAGGTAGTAACAAAGCAAATGTTTCTGGCTTTGTTAATGGTGGCCAAAACCCTGTATGCAAGTCACCTGCTGATACAGTGTCTTTAGAAAATGGACGCAGGTGTGCATTGGAAAGGAAAGAAAAGAAGAAGTTGCCAAAAGCGTTCCAGGATCCTGAGAAACGATCTCGCAGAAGACATTCATGGCACAAGCCACACAAGAAACACAGAAGGTTTCATAGCACCTCTTCAGATGAAATGTCTAGTGATTCGGATAAAAGTGGGAATCTGTCAAGTTTAGATGATGTGTCGTGTGACAATGCATCAGAAAACGAGGAAAATAATGACTTTCAGAAAACTTTAAGAAAATTAAAAAATTCTCGTCCACGGAAAAGGAGATACAGGAAACCTGTTCTTAGTGAAGAAGAGCTTTGCCGTATATACTGTGATTATCAAAGGGCATTGCCAGATTCTAAGACAAATTCTATAAGTGAGAGGGTTGAAAAGGGGAGGTCAGATCTGGCATCTTCCAAAGCAGATAATTCTAGTAAATACCACAAGAATTCTGATTCTGAAGCAACTGTTGCCAAGAATAATTTTTTGCAGAAACTGTTGTCATATGAAAAGCAGGAAAGTGTGCAGGAATTAGAACGAACGCAAAGAAATAATGAACTGAATAGGATAATTACAAATGCATCAGATGCAGAAGACTTTACTCGGCTGTACTCTACGTACCTTGCAAATTGGGCGTTGTCATCACTCAGGCCTCCAGCTGAGACAAATAGCCGAAGGGTGACCTCTCATTTTGAGGATGGTTACCATTCTTCTTTCAAGCAAGGCTCAGGTGAACAATCTGTCTCTGAGGAATATGAGGACAATGAATGTGATGATTTCACAGACGAAGTTGATTATGATGCACAGTGTAATTATTTCAAATGCGCAAAATCACGATATGTAGATTTAGATCAGCCTCATGATGAATTTTACAGTGCACCACGAAAGACTTTTTATGATCATCTTATGGAAGAAAAAGCTAGACAAGCCTCCACTTATTTCCAGCAGGGCAATCAAGCAAACAATTCTTGTGAAAATTCAATTTCTATGGCTAGAAAGTATGGTATGCTGAAAATCGTTACTCCAGAGAAGATTCCACCTGCTTTGAAAGGTGATTCTCTTAAACTTTTCAGTTACCAAGGAAAGTCAGTTCCAGTTGCTGTGAAAAGAAAAATTTTAGGCTATGCTAAGTCCCCTAAAAAGGTTCCTATAATGCCAAAGAATACTAACAAAAAAGTTACCTCTACTTTGAGCACTGCTAAATTAAAAGTAAAGTCAAGAAAAATTGAAAACACATCTTGAAATAGGTAGAATAAGACTAATATTTAAAACTTTTTACAATTTTGGTTGCCAAATATGACCTGGAGAGCTACTAAAGTGATGTGTCTCAAGGAAAATGAATTTTGAATCATGCTTGCATTAAAAATATATCATGTGACCATTACAGGTGTTTTAAAATGTAGCTTTAATTTCAATGTCCAGGAAACATGAAATTTATTTAATTGGAATTCCACAGATTTTGTTTCTTATAATTTTTTTTCAAGTTTTTTTTTCTTTTTTTTTTTTTTTGTGCTACAGGTTCTAAAGATTAATAAGAGTTTTACTGCTGCTTTGGTTTTGAAAAGCATTTAACAACTTAATGAATACATGACTGTGTAAGGCAAAGTTACAGAAAATGTAAGAAAAGTGGTCTAAAAAATATTTCTTTTCCTGTGCTATTAACCATTGTAAATATTCATGTACAGCAATATAATTCACCAGTTTATTAGTGTCTTCATATTTGTTTTGTCTGTGCCATGAACTCCCAAGTATAAAAGTTAATATTGTAATAAGTTATTAATCCCCCCTTCCTCCTAAGTTTTGCCTTAAGGTATTATGGTCTACTGAACTATGCTTCATATGTACCATTATAAGGATTGTTGAACATTTTCTATGACACTCATATTCATAGATGGGTTTATTTCCTTGTCGAATCAACTAGGCTCACAACCTGACCATTTTTTATTTTTATGAAATTTGGTATATTTGTGCTTCACATGAAAATAAACAAACATGATTTTTTTTAGAATTTTTAATTCATCCATTTTTGAGTTATTGATTTTTGAAATTTAAAAAAAATCCCCCAAAATTTCATCCACTGAGCAAACTTTAACTGCCAGTTACTCTGGTTCTAGTTGAACTAGGTGCATGAATTATGGTTCATTTTAAAGATCTTCATTTGGGCTTTCATTTGATGTCACATGACAGTATAATTTTTTTAAATTTTCAAGGTCATCCAAAGTAATTTAAAAATTTTAATATTAAAAAAAGGGTTTGTTTAAAAATCTAAAAAAATATATGTTAAACATACATTATTTTTTCTACACATCCTATAGATTTCATAATGGGATCACTATAAAACAATAAATAACATAACATGATGCAACTGAAATGTGCCAATTTCAGTTTCACCCAGACTGGCAAAGTATTCATTAAGTTCGCCTAAAATGTCATACGTGCGTTTCCAAACATTGCGAGTGTTAAAGAATGAAAATAAACATCTCGGGAATTTGAAACTGTGTTCCAGTCTAATTCAATTTCTAATTCAGTATAAGGTTCTGTGTGAATATTTATACTTACAAAATAATTTCACCTTCTATATGTACCCTACTTTTTTTTTTTTTTAATTTTGCTACATTTGTATGATATTGCTTGATTTGCCTTCTTTGTTTCTATTATTCTTAAATTATGTACTCTTTCAGTAGCTGTTGTAAGGTCAACTTTTAACAAAACATAAGATTTATGAACCAATCGTACATGTATATCCGGTGATTGAGGTACTTGTATGATGGAGATGGACCATGCGGTTCCTGGAAATCACTTTTACCTCTTCTGTGTTCTCATACACACAAAGTACACATTCCAACCATCAGTGGTCTGAGTATTTACTAATCACAAAACCTACCATATTTTCCAAACTAATGTTCTTTTCCACTTTGTTTATTGTGCATCTCTCTTGCTCAGAAAGTAAGTTTTGACTAGTACCGTATTTTCCGGCACATAATCCGCAGATTATCTGTTCCTAAAAGTTTAAATTCTAGCCTTTGCGGATTATACGACGGTGCGGATAATACGTGGAATTTTTTTTTTCAACTGTAAACTTAAAAAATGAAGCAGTTTGGCTCTTCATACAGTGCCGTGTAAGAGGAAAATCTGTATCACGTCAAAGCTTTAGGAATGCAGAGATGCCAACAACTACGGATTCTCTGTAGTTCCTACGGAAAAAGCTGTTGTACTACGGAATACGGAAAACCATGATTTTTCTACGGAAAATTAACGGAAGTTATTCATTTTTATTTTGCTTGTTCCTCTTCACAACGCAACGGCGGCCACTTGACGATCCGTCATGCTTTCGATGCTGCTCACTTCCAGTTCTGCCTCTCGAAGTTGCTTAGATCTTAGCACGAGCGGCCAGTACTCAAAACCCTCCCTTCCCCAGCATGCAACATTCTGGGGACATTAGCATAGCTTGCTTTGGTGGTGGACGTGGACGGAGTTCGGCCTAAAGCTCTTTCACAGTGCAGTGGCAAGCTGTTGAAAATCATTTGGTGCAAAACGTGAGTGTCATTGCCTGGCATCGGAGTTTTTTTATTAAATCGTGCGTCGACCATTCATGTCAGTAATTAATATTTGGAAGATTTTTCTTGCGTTGCAGAAAAGTACGCTTGGATTTCGCCAAAAGGCGTAATTACGCGTCTAGTACGCATTGAAATTTTACCAACGCGTAAAAATATGCATCAGGAATTTTTCGCGACGCGTAGAAATACACGTCCTGAAGCGCGTACAGTACGCATCAACACGTAAAAATATGCATCGAGAAACGCGGAAAACTATGCATCAAAGAATTTTACCAACTCGTAAAAATACGCAATACGCATCGGGACAGCATTTCACCTTTCAAAAACGGAAGTGAAGGAAATAAAGATTTCTTCCGTAATCGTAATTTTGTTTTCCTGCGATGTTGCCTCTGTCTAGTGTTGTTGTTATATATAATTTTATTCCATAAATCTTTGTATTTCACTTTGAAAATGGAGGGAAATTTCCGAAAACTGAAATTCGATGACGCAAAAATTCCCGTGTAATCTTCAGCTTCGAGTAATTTCTGCTTTTTCGTCGTAATTTGGGTTATCCTCAAGATCGATGCATAATTGAACAGAAATTTTGGGGCAATTGGTAGTGGTGAAGGATTCTTTCCGCCTGAAACTTTCGAAAACAGAAATTTCATCTTTCAAAACTTTCGGAAACAGTGAGGATAGTAACCGTAATTTTATTTTTCACGCCAATGTTTCCTCTGCCTAGTATTGTTGTTAAATTTCATTTTATTTCGTAAATATTTGTATTTCACCTTGAATATGGAAGGGAAATGTCCGAAAACGGAAATCGGACGTTGCAAAGGTTTCTCCCGTAACTGTAATTTTTTCCCCCAACGATGTTCTGAACGTGTATCCTGTGTTCTTACATATCCCCCCCCCAAAAGGGTTGCATTTCAGCTTGATAAAGGGGAAGAGTCCAAAAACGAAAGTGACAAAGCTGAAAAATTTGTAAGAATTGATGCATGATATTCAAAAGCATTCATATTCTCCAAGTTACACTGCCTTTTATCTAAAATAGTGAAAGCTATCATGCATTCATGGTCCTCAAACTGAAAGTTCTTTCAGCATGATGGATAAAATTGTCATGGCATCCAAGGGGTTTGTGAAGCCTACTGTCGTAGCTGATGGTGATGTTGAGCTTAATTTTTCAAATAACAGTTTTTCAAAACAGAAAATTCAGAAAGGACACAACTGGTAATTGGAGTAAAAACAAGAATGTATTAAAGCGAAATCATTTTAAACGAAAATGAACTTCCTAAGTTCTATACATCTGTCGGAAAAGTTCGCATTGAAGAATGTTCTTATATTCAAGAAAAGATACTGATCTATGATGAATTTTTAAAACATGCAGAAGTAGTAGATCCTTCACTTAGAGCCATAACATCATTTACTTCTGTATTACACATAGTCAAACGCCTTCCATTTATAATAACTGAAAATGAACTTGATATACTGGAAGCGGAATTCCTTGTTATCAAGCTGACAAATTAGAGATCATAGCAGTAACAGATAGAATAGATGTCACTTGGTCAGAAATCTCAAAATAATTAAGAGGCTGTAATTGGGCGGTTAAGTATACTAGTCTCTCGAAAGTAATGTTTGCAATACTTGTAGTTCCACACTCGAATGCTTGTGAGTAAGAGAGATTTTAGTTTAGTGCGAAAAATCAAGCCCGTTTCCAACCTAATTTAGGTTTAGAAACTGTAGAAGCACTTCTTATTGCAAAAATGAATATGTTCTCCTCTGGGCAAGTGTGTTTAAAAGCACTTCTTATTGCAAAACTGAATTTGTTCTCCTCTGGGCAAGTGTGTTATGAAAAAAGATTTTCTGCTGAGGAACTCAAATCTGCAAAACACTGTACAGTGAAATTACTACAGCTGTTTAATCAATTGTTTGCTGTGTAAAAAAATGTATCAGTCATGGTGTATATTGTTTTCCATGTGAAAAATTTGGAATATTTTGATATAGATTTTCATGTATATAAATGAATAAGTAAGTAAAAAAATGCTAATTAAATTAAATGAGTTGTTTTCCTCGGTTAAAATTATTCTTTTTGGTATGACTACTGAAAAATGGCCAAAACTACTGAAAATATCTTAAACAGGTTGGCATCTGTTCAACAATAACGTGCAGTGTCACTGCATCAACGTATCCCCTTCCCTTCCCTTCCCTTGGCTTTGACAAAATGTCTGTGTGTATGTGTGCAGACATTTCCTCTCTGTGAAGGGATTGTTGCTTTGTAAGTTAACACTGCTTGCGGCAAAGCGCGTTGACCTCGAATAGGGAAGAGCCAGGGGCAATGGAATGTCGCTCGCAATTTCCACCTCCTAACTACCGGCAACTCAGTGACTCAGAAAAAATTTTGTTTTGGTTTTGTAAAATTTACAATAATTTTTAGACCACAGATTTTATAGCAAGTAGACAAATGAGTAAAATTCTTTATGTAGAATGAAAATGAAAATTCAATAGTTTATCGGCATACTGGAATATTTTTGCTAGAAAAGCAAAAGAAAAAGAGAAGGAATGATTTATTCCATTCGCCTTGGCACAAGAAGAAGCAAGGTACATTCTCTTCCTGAGAGATTCTCTATTACGATGTTGTGATGCCTTTGCTAAGTGCTAAGTAGCGCAGTTTCCATCCCATAGAACATTGGACTGCAGGATGCTGCTCTGACCCATGACCTCCGTAACGTTTCTCCCCCCCCCACCCTTCCCAAGGTACCAACCCCACCCCCATTTGTTTATTTTGCTCTACTTCAAAGAGAATGCCTCTGGCATTTTTTTGCTACAGCTCCAAGACTGTAGGGTAGAACTTTGACACCTATCTCTCTCTCGTCCCTCTGTCCACGACGGGTTGAGTTCCGCAAAGACAACGATGCGCCCAAAAGGTTTACTGGCAAACTAACGCAGCCAGCTTGCCTTACGGTCTGAAATTCAGTGTTTCAGTTGGTGTAATTTAAGCATTACTCAGAGTTACAGCACAATTGCCACAGAAATTAAAAACCTATATCGCAACTGTTTGAAAGTTTGGGGTTATTGTAACAGAAATTTTTAAAAATTTTGGCAGTTTCATATTTTTTGAACTTACTAAATGGAAAGTTTGTGTGTGTGTATATATATCATCAACCATTATCAATCTGCTGCTGGATGAATGTATCCCCAAATTTATGTTCCACAATTGTCTGTCTTGGGCCTGTCTCTTCCATGTCACTCTAGCATACTTTCGAATTTCATCCATCCATCTCCCATGGGGTCTTCTTTTGGGTCTTTTCCTGTCCCTTGGAATCCAGTCTAAAATTTCGATTGTCCATTGGTGGTCCGTTCTTCTGGCAACATGTCCAACCCATTGCCATTTCAGTGATTTCACTCTGGTCATGATGTCTTCCACTCCTGTCATTTTCCTTATCCACAAGTTCCTCTTCTTATCTTTCCCTGTTACACCAGGCATGCATCTCTCCATGATCTTTGAGTTGTCTGCAGTCTTTGTATGTCTTTTTTAGTTAAGGTCCATGTCTCTGCTCCATACGTAAGCACTGGCAGGATGCATTGATTAAACACTTTTCTTTTGAGACATAATGGCAAACTGCTCTTAAAAAATGTATTGTTTCTTCCAAAAGCTCTCCATCCAAGTTTTATACGCCGATTAATTTCTTCATCAATGTGACCCTCACTTGATATCTGCTGCCCAAGATAAATGTAGGAATCGGTTGTCTTGAGTTTTTCTTATATATATACAGTTAAACCTCGAAAACCCGGCATCGACGGGACCGGATGCATGCCGGATTTATGAAAATTCCGGATTTTTTAAGCTATCTAAAAATTGCGTAACAGGCGTTACGTAAAGCACGTGCTTACATGTAACAGGCCACTTTAACAAAAATTTGCGTGTCTATGTATGTAGGCCTTATAAATATGCAGGGGTCATGCTGCCGATTGCATTCTTCGCAATTTGTGAAAGAAAAAGGATTGTTTTGGCAATAGAAAACAAGTTTTGGCGAAAATATTGGTGATTACATTTTTGTATTGTTTATTATAAAACTCTGTTGAAAAAACTGAATTTAGCAAATGGTTAGGCAAAGATTTGAAAAAATCCAGAGCAACCACTATAGGGCTAGGCAATGTATCGATACGAAAAAAAAATCCAGAGCAACCACTATAGGGCTAGGCGATGTATCGATACGAAAAAAAAAAAACCAGAGCAACCACTATGGGCTAGGCAATGTATCGATACGAAAAAAAAAAAAAAAAATCCAGAGCAGCCACTATAGGGCTAGGCGACGTATCGATATGGGAAAAAAAAAATCCAGAGCAACCACTATAGGGCTAGGCGATATATCGATACATCGCGAAAACCCGATGTGAATTTTACATCGATGTTTCGGTTTTTCGACTCGTGAAACTACGATACATTGCGAAGGCGATTACCGCAATGCTTCATGATGTCTGTACACGATTTGAATCCACATATTGCCACCACCAAGCACAGATCGTCAACACACGTTCGACACGCATTTCAAACGTACTCGCCGATTCGTCGCCTCATTGGTCCGCGTCACTTCAGCGTGGCTCAATGAGATGCCGAATTTGAGAAACCTCCCGATGTTACATGTAGGCTGCTAGCGGCAATTCGCATGCTGAGATCGGATGATCTCACGATGTGTTGTGGAGATGGTACATCAGGAGATTCTCAGGGTTATTGATAAGACATCGGATGTTCTCACGAAAACGAAATCAGAAAAGTGCCGGATTTCTGAAGTTGACAGTTTTCTGGATGCCGGATTTTCGAGGTTTTACTGTATATATATATATATATAGTTGTGGATTACACAACTGTTTTGGAACTTTTACTATGAATTTTGTCCGCGGATTATACGCCGACTTTTTTTTCTCTCACGCTGAATTTTACCATCTGCAGATTATACGCCGCCACGGATTATATGCCGAAAAATACGGTAATTGGTATTTTCCTGCAGGAATGAAACAATGGAGTTTCTGAGTACCACTTATTAGCTTTGCAGAAGTTATTCTACTTTTAAGGATAATTACCTCGTCTTTGTAATTTTCTGGTGTTGCAAACTGTAAGTGAATGAAACCAATATTACCCAGGGCTAGAGAATAAGGAAGGGCTGGCCCACCAGGCAGTCCAAAGCAAGTCGATTTGCTGGGGAGGACGTGACGTCACTGCGAGTACACTGACGATTTGGGATGCTGCCTCCGAGGGCAGAAGTCATAGCTGTCGGAGTAGCTGAACACCTTTGCACGTATTATATATTTTTTACACAACTCAGAACGTTATATATATATATCGTAGCAAGTAACGTTTTTGTTTATTTTATCGGAAGGCATAAATAATAGAAAGAGAAAAATTTATTAACATACCTGTATAGTTAAAAATGAGCAAGATATTCACCAGGTTTAGATATTGACAGCATCGTGCTACGTTTTTTAACGGCAAAATTTATCCATTTGGTTTTCTTTTGATTTGATTTTCTTTCCGACATTAAATCTTTGTTGTGACTAATATACCGAATTCTGATAAATGTTCGTATGCGGCAATAAATTTTCACAGCTTTTTTGCAGGTGTCTAGAAATCTCTCTTCTATTACAGTTTTTTATTTTAGAATTATGCCTTTCTCTCGGGAAACCTCTGTCCCGTGAATTGACTTAAAAATCATTTCAAATTGATCTACCGTTCTCATTCACTTTGGAGAAGGTACCGTTAGTCCCCCGAGTGATAAAATTTTAATACATTGAGCAGATGGAAAATCTTCGGCATTTCTAGAAATTGTTCCGAGGGAGGGATCTTTATCGCGTAAGCGATAGGCAATATAACCTGCGACATAACTCAGAGCTTGTTTCTCAGCGTTACATTGCTCATCTTAAACTGTTTAAAGTATGTCGTCGTCCCAATCTTGCGGCTATGGCTCATTGCAAATTTTTCCTAAAGCTTCTAAGTCATCTGCGTTTGTTTCTCCAGATACTTCATCAAGAATTTCTTGATTATCAGTTGTAGTGAAAGCTTCTTTTTAGTAGCTCTGCTGTCAAATATGTTTGGAGTGTTTTACCTTCTTGAAACTCTGCATTAACTTTTTTGAACAAATTAGGCGATTTCTTTGCCAGCAATATGTGTTTTAAACGACTAATACATTCCGTAGGTCAGGGATGGTCGTAAAAAGCACCTATGCCTCTTATTTGACTGAACAAACTCTCCAGGGCATCTTGAGTCAAACGAGTAGTTAAAATGTAACTGACTCCACGAAGCGTTAAATCCTCGTAGAGACAGAGAAGAGAAGAAATTGATACAAGAATGCCTTTTGGAAAAGGCAGCATAGGTTTTCTCCCCATTAATCTCAGATTCAGTATTTCTGACTTCATTTTGTTCAGAATTTCTTTTTGTTGTATAAAAAGGGGGTTAATACCAAAACCTGCTTTTAGATGTTTATTTTTGTCAGGGTGTGTGTAACTGCTATTCATAATGTCAAAAACTGAATCTACTAAGTTGAAGAAAACTGCAGCGCTTTTACGCTCTGTTAGATATTCAACACCCTTTGCAGTGGTGGCTGAAAACAAAGTTTTTGCTGGGCCCACTTTTTGCTTTTCGTTTCCTTTTATTACTATACAGCACCGCAGTAATTTAGGACACAACTTTATCTCCCCAGAATCCTTCTCAAAAACTTCTTTGATGCCAGTTTGGAGCACAGATCCGTCCTGCAAGACAAGTCCATGGTCAATGAAATTATTTCGTAAAATTTTTAAATAGTGAGGAGGGTCTGCAAAAACTCAAATCTTAGAACTATCGTTCAGCGGATAATAAAAAAAAATGATTTTTCGGGAGAAATTAATAGTTCCTTCTACAAGGTATACAACCACCTAAATCTGAAATAATCGCTTTTACTATATTCCTGTTTTTTCAAGGTTTACAATTATTTCAAACAGAAGCCTTTTATTCATTGTACGTTGAAAGTCAAAATACACGGGTTGTTTCCAGGAAGACAATATTCCTCTAGCCAAAACAACTAGCACCTTTGGGTACGGACCTAAAATCTGGTCCATTCCTGTATCGAAACACACTTTACTATCAACGTGTATCTTGAGTCAAAGATACACGTTGATAGTAAATCATCAAAGCTTAAGACGCAAACTTTGTCATTTTCGGAAAGGGTTTCACTATTTTTCCGCATAAGGAGCAAAACATTATGCAGAATTTCGGGATGACAACTAAATTTAGAACACCATCGTTTTAACGTGCTAGCACTTGGCAAAGGAATGCCAATTTTACGCTTCCAAAATGTGTAAGCTTTTCTTGAAATGGCTCTAGCTACTATTCCTCTAAATATATTTTCTTCTGTCCATTTGTTAATAATTTTTTGTGTTGCGAAGAACTTTATCTGTGTTGGTGTAAAAATTTTCCTGAGGTTCATTTCCGTCTGTTCAAGTATTTTATTTTTCATATTAGCTTTTGAAAGGGCTTTTTGTATTAGCACAATTTCTGCTCTCTCATTTCGTATGCTGATATTTTTTTGACGCACAACTCGAATAGTACTTT
This sequence comes from Macrothele yani, assembly GCA_039090855.1. NCBI lineage: Eukaryota > Metazoa > Arthropoda > Arachnida > Araneae > Macrothelidae > Macrothele > Macrothele yani. The sequence goes on from CM077010.1 coordinate 87,418,946, forward strand.
TGTGTTTGCTTTTCAAGCTACGTATTTCTCGTTCCAGAATGTCAAGCTTCTCGGTGAGAATTTTGTTCCGACTTCTAACTTCTGAGCAAGACATGCACTGAACTGATGCACACTTTTCTTCTGAATATCCATTGTCAGAATTGCAAGCAACTTCATCGATGTGTAACTTTTCAGGACTTGGCTCCGGAGTTCGATTCAATGCCCTTATACGGATATCTCTCTTAATTCTTCTATGTTCTCGGCTTGTATGTAGTGTTGATTTTTTTCGGTAAATTCAAACTGGGAACAGCTGTGTGTTTCTGAAAATTTTTTTCGGGAAGCCCAAGCAGGCGATTTTGCATTCATTAGTCTGATTTTGGAAATGATATTCTTGCACTTCCAACTTTAAACTTGTCAGCACGCTTACACTTAACAATCCATTCTTTTATCACATTAACATTTGAAGGGAAAACATGGTAAATAACGCCACATTCTTTTGTTTTCTTATGCGTATTTGTACAATTAGCGACAGCACAGGAGGAAGTCATATTGCGTATTACTTTGAATGAAAAAAACTAAAAAAACTGACGCTGAATTTTGGTTAAAATGAAACTTACATCAGTAAAAACAGACTTTAATAAACGACTACAAAAAGTCAAAAACCACTACTAGTAAATGTAGAGCAACAGAAATAGACTGCACAGAACGACTGAAATGTCACGAAGGTCACCATACTCCGGCTCTGGGTTGGCACAGGTATCACCAAGTGTCCTCGCAGTGACGTCACAGCGCCTTCCAATTCCCCCTCGGTCGGAGCACGAAACTGAGACCGCAAGACAAAGGGATGAGCCAGCCCTTCCTTATTCTCTAGCCCTGATATTACCACTAGCCCATTCAGAGAGTTGTCATGGGGTCATGATTTCATCATTATTAACAAGTCATGAACTTGACATTTCAGTTGAACACTTCATGGTGCCCCTATCCCATCACATGCATTTTTGCCATGTGCTGTTCCAAAAAATTCTGTTTTGCTTTTATTTTAAAGTAAGTCTCATGGTGGTGCTGGTTGAGGAAGTTTGACTTGTTTTTATGTTGTGAAGCTGCTCCATCAGAAAAGTAAAATATCTCTACAGGTTTTTGAGAAAAATGTGACTGCATGAAATCAGCTAGGTTATTCTGAAACAAATGGACAGCTGCACTGTCATGAATTAGGAAATCAGATATAATAATAAAACTTACATGTCCTTGATTTTGAGTTTTCTCATCTTGTTAGTTTATAACTATAGGATGCAGGGTTGCTTGGGCAGTGTTCCAGTGAAAACCCTGAGCTGCATCTTGCAATACAAAATAATAATTTTCAGCAAAGTCACAAATTACTATATATTGATTTTCTGTTATCTTGTCTTTAAGATGACTTAAGTAACATGACTGTTGAGTTGCTATAAAAGAAGGGTGAAGCAGTGCTGAAAATTTTTCAAACAACAGGTCCAAAAACTCCCGTGTGGATTTTTATTGATAATGTTTCAAGAGCTGTTCTCTTCTCTAATTGCATCCATGCTTAAATGTCACATTTTCTATACTATTTAAATCAAAACATTCTTCAAATTGTTACGTGAGCTCTTCTAATCCTGGACTGTTGTTAGTTACACTGGCTGAGGTAACATGCAGATGTAGGGTTTCCATCCACAAATTATGTTTGCAAAGACATCTTTATAGCAGTTTATTGGCTGAACAGTGTCTCCTGTTAATTCAGGTAACTTGCAATTGTGCTATCATCAGTGAAGCATTCTGATGCATTGTACAAACACAATGTGTTCCACTAGCTCCTGCAAGAATGCAGTGCTTAGGTTGAAGTTCACAGAACTTGGAGAACTGCACCCTTTTTCACGGAAATCTCTCTTTAAAGGCAGTAAACATTTCATGCAAATAACTTAGAATCAACATTTTTTGTACATGTTCATGCTTATTATCTTTTTTAACGGAAACAGTCCTTTCCCCCCCCTGGCTTTTAGCCGCTTACCATCACTGTCAAAAAAAAAAAAAAAAAAAAAAAAAAAAAAATCAAATTTGCTGTGTCTTTGCCTAAAGTCTGACTTGGCTTTGGGTCTGGAGAAAGCATTTATGAAACCTTTTTCCTTTAATAACTTTTTAGCCTGTATGGCCATGAAATTTAAAAATCCCGATCTGTTTCAATTAGTTTCAGCGACCAACTTTTAGGTAGCGTAGTTAATATTTACATTCTTATGCTTTTATTTTCTGTGGAATGAAATATTTCTGTCAACTGCATTATAATTTCTTGTTCAGTAGATGAAACATCCTTTGATTCCGACTCAGGACTTAACTTTAATGATTTGGGTTTGAAATATATAAAAAAAATTAAAAAGCAATGAAAGAAGATATATGAGTGAGAGTAAATCTGATGCTACCAGTTTCTCAGGTGGCTTCAGAGTGAAATTTCTGGACTGCCTTACAACAACTGTCACAGATCTTGTCTCCAGTTTTGAGCAACTTGTCCTGTAATGATAGGTTTTTGAAACTGGTTGCAGATTTTTTTTTTTTTGTAATATTTATGGTTTGGCTTTCCAAGGGAGTTGCAGTATGAAACTGCACTAGAGATTTTTTAATGTGGCTGGTCTCTGCAACTCACTTTTGCTCTCTGCCAACAGGACAGTGTCATCAGCATACAGCAATCTGCACACACGCATATCACCAAGACATAAACCAGTATTTTCTATTTTTGCATCATGCATGCATGCATCCATAAATATATTAAACAGCCAGGGTGGCATTACACAAACTTGCCTGACTCCTGCACCAATAGAAACCCATTTTGATAAAACACCATTCACTCGTTCACAAGCTCTACTACCAGCATGCATGGCTTTTACATTATTAAATAGACTCCCAGTAACACCATATTCATTCAATACCTTCCACAGAAATGTCCTATTTATTCAGTCGTAAGCTTTCTCTAAATCTATGAGGGCAGCAAAAACTTTCTTACCAACTGCCAGATACTTTTCAATCATCATGAGTAATGCAAAAATTTGGTTAGCGCAGCCTTTACCAGGCATGAAACCACTCTGAACATCCCATATTTTCACTGATGTAAGACTTAGTACTTTTTCAATAATGACCTTACCAAACACTTTCCCAAGCACACTCAGTAGGCTAATACCACGATAGTTCTTGCAGTCAGTCTGATCACCTTTTCCCTTATACAAGAGAACAATGATAGCATCCTTCCAATCCCGAGGGACCATTCCTAACTCCCAGCACAACTGGCAAATTTCAGTTAACCAGTCAATTACAGAGTCGCCACCATATTTCAACATCTCAGCAGTTATGCCATCAACTCCTGGATCTTTACCATTCTGAAGAGATTTCAGAGCTTTACACACCTCTTCTCTTGAGATCTTTCCTGTGCTTCCCTCCTTCACTGTGACATCATCTGCTTCTGCCTCAGAATCACCTTTGCTCTCTTGATTTAATAACTCGGAGAAGTATTCACTATATCTTTCACATAACTCACTGGGCTCCCATGTCATTTCCCCAACCCTACTCTTCACACAACTTAACACTTTGTTTTCCCTATTTTTCCTGAGTCTCACGAACTTCCAGAAAGTCTTTCTTTCTTTCCAAAAAGCCAATTCATGCTTTTCCACCTTCTCCTTCCTATCTTTTGCCTTACTCTGGCAAACCAGCTTAGCAGCTTCACGCTTCTTTCAGCAGTATTCATCGACAGAAACTCTACCTTGCAACATCCCCAAATAGGCATCCTTCTTTCTCTTTACTGCCTCTTTAATCTCACTATTCCGCCAACCATCACCTCTATTGTTACCCACTATTGTGGACCACAGACCTCCTCAGCAGCAGTAACAACACAGTTCTTAAAACATTCCCACTTCTTTTCTCCATCCCTCTCACATGACTTCAGCTCCTTCAGTCGTTCTCTGAGTAAGTTAGCATAATGCTGATGATCCTCAGGAAGCCTTTCAATCTTTATTCTTTCCACCCTAGGCCTCTTCCTATTTCTTTTTCTCCAACCAACATTCAGTTTCACTCTCAACACTACCAAGTAATGATATCTGCACCTCTCATCATACAAGTGTCAACAACTAAGTGTTTCAGACGCTGATTGTAAACAACAAAATCTATAACACTCTTTTGACCAAGAGTACGATTTTCCCAAGTATATGTGTGGATATACTTGTGTTTGAAAAACATATTAGATACACACAAACCTTCCAATGCAAAGTTCAGTTAACCTTTCACCATTAACATTTACACAAGGATCATTAAACTTACCCAGAACATTGTCAGAAACTGCATTCTTCACTCGAGCATTGAAATCCCCTGCTGTTATAACTTTCTCTTTAGCACCAAACTGGCTCAAAACAGCTTTTAGCTTATTCCAGAAATCTTCCTTCTTATCAGAAGGTTCTAAGTCACAAGGAGCATACACTACAACAATTACTATTCTCTGAAGTTTCACTTTCAAACGTATCCAAAAAATTATCTCACGAATGCAGCTGAGCGCCATTGCCCATGGAGTGCCCCAAGGAGGCAAATCCATCTCTCACTAAGACTGCCCACTTGTTACTTGCTACCTTATGGATATATAAATTAACTCTTTAACTAATTCTAATGTAATTCATTAACATTTATAGTGTTTGGAAGACTAGGGATATCATTTTAGGCAGACCAAATAAACAATTCCACAGTCACTGATGGTGCATTTTAGTGGCATCGTTCTGTTATTTATTGTTTTTTAGTGATCTCTTCGAGACCCCATTATGAAACTTTCAGGATATGGTGAAAAATAATTTGTCTAACATATATATTTCTCTCAGATTAAAAAAAAAATTCTATTTTTTGTATGATTTTGAAATTGAACATTTTTTAATAGTTTCATGTGGCATATCAAATAAAAGCCCAATTAAAGATCTTTAAAACGAGCTAGAATTCATGAGCCTAGCTCAACTAGAACCAGAGCAATTGACAGTTACATTTTGCTCGGCAGATGAAGTTTCAGGGATTTTTTGAAATTCCAAAAATCAATAACTCAAAAACAGATGCATTAAAAATTCTGAAAAAAAATCATATTTGTTTATATTGATGAATAGTACAAATATACCAAGTTTCATAAAAATAAAAAATGATCAGGTTGAAATTGCTATTTTTACTTGTTGATTTCACATGGAATCACCCAGATGCTTAACTCATGTTATGTCTGTGCTAAGAAGATTATATTTGTACCGCAGTTAATTTAATTTTTAATTATTCCAGTTTGGTTTGTTTACTGCTTGCCATTTTTTTTTAAGTTTTAGGAGCTAATTGTAATATGCATACACCTTGAAATTTCTCATCCCTTTTGTCCTTACCTAATACTTCATAATTAGTTTTGTAATTATCTCAGATATTTTTCTGTTGTTGATGTATAGTTTAAGAAATGCTATGATTGTATGTCGCAAAGAGGAGGTGAAATTCTTGTGATATTAAAAAAGCTATATAGCTGGCAGAAAGAATTAAAGGATTATATTTACTGACTGCATTATTCTCTATCTTACTATGTAGCCAATTTCTGCTGGTCTGCGCATGAAAGTAATTAATTTCTGACTTGTTTTGGAAGTGTAATACTTATGTGGGCCAAATTGACTGTATTAAGCAATGTAATTGGTAATCTCTTTTTTGTGCATATTTTGTTTTTGTTTTAGCGCATTTACCATACATATCAGTGTAGCATCTATAATTGTTTATATACTCACAGAAGTTCCATGATTTAATGGCACTTGGCTTGTAACAAGAAAAACAGTTCCTTTCCTTATATTATTGAGTTATTTTTATTTTGTTGTGTTTTGATAAAAACATGTTAGTACTGAAAAGTAGCTTATGTTTCTTTGTAGCTGTTGTTTGATGAAAACGTTTTTGCAAAAAGGAATGGCATGTTCCTTTTTCTTTCATTGGACAAAAGTCCTAATTTCATCAGGTGAATGTCCATAATTGCTGTTCTTCTAAATGATTTTTTGCACAAATTCATTGGTAGTTAGTTCCCTTTCAATGAAAGTGTTGAGTGTAGTGTGTGACTTTCCTACCCACAGTGGAGCCTAGTGTTTAGTTAGTAGCAAGGAACTTAAATTACTTTTGGGCCATATCAGTAGTGATGTGAAATTGTTTATCATCCAGTGAGACATCACAAATCCATTACTTGTGGTCTTGGATCTATGTTTTGGATATGAGCTCTGTGTTTCATAACTAACATTCTACTTTATAACAAATGTATAGAAAGAAATTGTATTTTTCTACAGTTAAAAGATTTTATGGACTTAAATTCGTTTTTCTCTTTTAACAAAATTTTTTTGAGGAACAATAAGAATAATAATTCAAAATTTCATTATTAGCAAGAAACATTACAAAGAAATTTGCAAATAATTTCCATGTTTCTACTGTGTTCTAAATTTCAGAGCTGTTTCTCGAATTTGTAATGACAACATGTTGAGCATTTATTTGGTATATCCACAATACTAGGGCTTGCCTGCTGTTCACCTACTAACACTTTTCTCAAATAAATTTGAAAAATGATTAGCAATAAATTGCTGTTATATTCTTAACAGGAATTAAATCACTTACTCAAGGCTTTACCCAGATATATTTATTTAATTCTAGTTCCACTTGAAGAATCTTCAGTTAATCCTTCCATACATTGAGAACAGGCCTTGATTAAAATCCAGAGGACAGAAACCTCTGTAAAAAACCAAAGGAACTCAGAGGAAAGGAAGATTAACTAAAGATCCTTCAAGTGGAACTAGAATTAGATAAATTGCTGACTTGGAGAATAACTTTATTGTCTTGTACATGTACTCGCAAATGAATTTATTTCATGAACACTCAAAACAGTTTCTTCCATTGCTGCGGAATTCGGTTGAAAACAAGGTTGAGATAAGCAGGAGTCCCACTTGTAACAATACCCTACCGATGTGATAAGCCATGTCAAAATGCACTGAATGCTATGAACAGTAAAAAGACGTTCACTTGAAAAACTCAGAAGTGGGTGTGGCTTTATCCCTTTTGCGCTGAAGAGCAGTTCGTAGGACAACACTCGTCTATTACATTGCCTTAAAGGCTCTAATGAGTGCTGATGAACCTTCAAACACATATAGTACATGTTAATAGCCATGCTACTTCAAATAATTAGTGGGCTTTATTTAAATACAATAATCCACTCCTTCAAGCAAAGTGGAAATGAACCATAGAAATGTAGAGGGGAGGAATGACAAAACTCCCATGTCCAAGTTTAGTAGGACATTTTATGGACTAGAAAGAGTTAAAATTGAGAATTAAACTCTGTGAATGGCAAACGGGAGGTACATGTGAAAACCTTTTTATAATGTTTTTTCTGTGCCGTTGGCTATTTCAAAAGGGTGTTTAACATGCTTTGCAAACATTAGGTGCTCTTAGTGTATGGACAATTAGTGGGCAGCAAAGTGGAAGTTTGTCGAGAGAATTTCCAATGTGCAGGTATTTAGGTATATTTGTTCCAGGGTTACAGCAGATGAAAATTGAAGGTGGCAGGTTAAAGAAATCTGACTGTATTATGATTTTGAAGTTAGGCTACAGCAATGATTACATACCTTATTACTAAGTGATGTAGTACATATTTCCTGAAATGTGTCCAACTCCAACAGCATTCAAACTCTGTATAATTTTATTCTGTGGAATAATTCTAAACATTAAATGTTACACATTTTAAAACCAGAATATCTTTAAAAACACATTCTTAAAATGCCAACTTTAATCATGAATTCTCTAAATCTTAAATTCTCATGAAACCATGTGATTAATTTGAAAACAATAATATTTTTGACTTTATGCAATTCTGCTAAGTTGTTAAAAACATTAATGAAGAAATTAAAATGAATAATGCTTAAAAACAATACAGACTGGAAATACCCTCATCACACCATTTCATCGCTAAATGTTTTCATCCCCATGTATGGACATGTTGAACGTTACAGTATGTATGTATCTGCTGCTGCTGCTTCTCTTTCGCTCAAGCATGGCTGTTCATACAATGTTGCTATATCTGTTCACATGGTGAAGCTCGACCATTTCTTTGAGGGCATGGTCAGTTGTCTCTGTGCACATCAACTGCTGCGTATTTGAGAAAGTTGTTTTGCTGTAGTTCTGTCATCATTAGTCAACACTGTGTCCAACAGCATAAGACCACAACAGAAGCAAAGAACATAAGACCATAGAGCAAATAGCCTAACACCACATCAGCGAGCAACCTGAGACCATAGCAACAAACGACCTAAGACCATAAGGGCAAACAATATAAGACCAGATTATTTCATCAGAATATGAGATTAAAATTTTAGTTAAAGTTAAGGTTGTAGAAGAAATGGATTTTTAAAGATTTCTGATTTTTAAACGTTAGCCTTTAACATTTCAAATTATAAAAGCAAAAAATAAAATGATACAGGTCTTAAAAGCTGTTGGAGTCAGATATGTGCAGGGAATATGTGCTTTGTCAGTAAGACATTTGCTTTAGCCTAACTTTAAGATTATAAGTATTTTTGGCATGTGCTTATAAGTGTTTATTTAGGTAATTGAAGTTGCTTAAATGTGTATCTTCTAAATCATTTAACCACGATTTCCCACATGCACTCATTATTTCCTTCCAGCAAGGTCCTTTTTTATTTTTTTTATTTTGTGGATATTGGAAGGAAAGTTATATGGCATTCTCTCCACCACATGGAATTTTCAAGAGCATCTTCCCTTCCAGTTTGTTAGTAATTGTCTACTCACTGTGTGAACTAAGGATATTACTCTCTAGTCTTTGTTTTTGTGCTTATCCTGGGTGTTGTTCTGTTTTTTTACACTTGGTGTTTGCTTGTTTGTGCCACAAAAACCAACTGTGCAGCTGGGAGAAATTGTAAATTTTCAATATCTGTGTTTTCTGAGTTATCTTAGATTATATGTTTGCTTTGTGAAGAAGAGCTACATCAGTTGCTTGTTAATAGCATCTCTTTCAGATTGTGCACTTAAGGCAATCAACTCGGTCTTATTTTCATGTTAATGGCATTTATAAAGAAGCTTTATTCAAACTACTGTGAAACTCAGTTTTAGTAAGATCTAAAAGACCAAAGAATTTTGCTTGTTATAATCGTTACTCGTTATATCTGTTATTGTAACTGTATGTTACTTTTGCTGTTACTCTCATGCATACATATACAAATAATACTTAAAGGCATAAAAGCAACAGTTAATGAGCATAGCTTAAAATTACATGATTAATTTACCTATGTATTAGATATTTAAATATATATGTTCACTACCTAATTAATTCACAAGAAAAATACATATATATGTAACTTTAATATTAAAAAAGTTTTGATGAAATGCATTAGCTGTCATATATGTATGTTTTAAAGTCTTCCTATGTCACCTTTTCAAAGTTATTTTAAAGTGTAATATATGAGCAACATTTTTCTTTTAACTGAGATGAAATCAAAATTCTGGATTGACATCACTGATTTCAAAAAAATGAAAGTTTTTGAATCTACATACTCATACTCTCCATTCTCATTTTTCTCACTGTCATCTTCGGTTGCCTTTTTATCTCTGACTGCTTTGAGAATGACTTTTTCTGTCGCCATTTCATCAGTTGCAAGGTGCTGTTGTCTATGATCTGGTAATTGTCCACACATGCCACCCCAATATTAAAATTGCATATTTTCAAAACAGAACATTGTCATCACTTTCTTCAGTGTCTTTATCAACTGTTGTGGGCTTTAGTCTTGTTTTATTGAAACATCTTGTTTCTATGATGTGACCCTATCCCATGCCTTGCTCATGTATTAGATGGTGTAAAGGACTGAAATTTGAATTTGTCTTTTTCTTTCAATTGATTCTGTAGATTTCAGTATTAAAAATTTCCTAAAATAACATTAAAACCTTGTTATAACATGTTGATGTATAGGTTGAAGAATAGAAATTGAGGTTTGTCATAAAAATGCAACTTTGATGTTGGTTAGGTTCATAATAATGGTTTGTGATGGCCAATCATCTAAAATCAGCAAAATTTTTCTATCACTTTTTCTAAGCTCTCTGTCCCAGTTACTTGCTTTTTCAAAAATGGGTGATATCATCCAGTTTTTTAGTTAACTTGTACATTACTCAACGATTTTTAATGTTTTCAAAACAGCTTGGATATTTCAAATTGCAAACTACTAAGAGTTTCCTTTTTTATGTCCTGTTCATATTTAATCAGCACAGAACAGCTAGTCAGTCTTAGAATAAGTTTCCACCTGTGCACATTTCTCCTTTAAACTTGTGGGTTGTGTAGGAGGGCAATTGATAAAATACACTTGCTTCATCAGCATTAAATATGTCACTTTCAGAGAAATCTTTTCTTATGTCTGGTCATACACATTTTCGACCAGCCATTACTCATTTCTTCATTTACATCACTAGATTTGCCATTTATTTTACCATAAACAATATCAGTGGCTTAAAGATTTGCTCTTTATACACACGAAACTCTCAACTACTGTGATCACTTTAACCATGAAATTTTGCTCATAAAATATGTCATTTCCAACCATTTCTTCTAGGTTTGCTAACAATAACCAAGATCTTGTTAAAATTGTGCTTGTTGTAAAGAAGTTTGACTGTATTTGGAAGGTAACCGTGTTTTTTGTTTTATTTATTTATTTATTTTGGATTACTGTATAGTAACCATTGTTTAATTTTCGTATAGGCAGAAAGATTATCACAATGTCACATATGAAATACGAACACTAATCTAATTTAAATAGCAGTGGTGTAGGGTGACCTAAAATTTATCCGGGGCTAAATATATTTAAAATTGCAATCAACCTTCTTCCATACTGTGAAATATAATTTCAGTGGATTCTGAGGTTTTCATCTGTTGAAATCATACTTAATCACATTAAATGGGCAGAAATTTTATTTATATTTATGCAGTGCTCTATAGCATAAAATAAAAGTTTAGGTTTTTGTCTTACCTCACTTATAAAGGAACCAAGCTCTTCTGTTGTTTTTTTGTTCAGCAAACTTCTGGATAATTTTCGTGTTAAAATTGTCAATTTCGGAAATGAACTTTTTCACAACAGATAAAACAGTTAACCATTCTTGCCCCATTGTATTACATCAGCAAGTTTTTATACACTTCAAAGTACTGAAACATCTTTCAGATTCAGCTGACACAATGGGAGAAGTTAGAGCTATGTTTAGTCTTTTTTTTTTTATTGTTTCTGAAAAATCACTCTAAAATTTCAGAAGCGAGAGGTTTGTTTGTGACTTTTAATTTGTTCCGAAAGATGCTTTAAGTCTCTTATTGCATGTAGAGTCTAGCTTACATCACCACCTAATAGCAAACAGCAGAAAAAAAAAAAGTATTATATGTTTGCTTTTGCTTCCAGTTAACCAGGATATTTTGCTGTACTACTCTGCATTAAAAGTTCTACACTGATTCTTATGTTTATGCACCAAGCAAATATTTGGTTGATGTGGACCCAAGCCAAGTTTTAAACTTTTTTCCCCCTTCATCCCTTAATAAACTAAAAAGGTGTTCCAATAAAAAGTCCACTTCATTCATTTTACTTACACGAGTGAACCTTGCAGTTTAACTCTGCAAATGAAAATCAACCGCACACTGTCAGATGATGCGAAAGCAAAATTGAAAGACAGTTTTATGCATGCATAGTTCAGCACACATCTACTCATCTATTACTGTTCTGAAAGCTTCAATTAGGCAACAAGTTGATGAGAGTTGCCTCTCCCACCCACACGGTATTCAGTGCACTCTTAATAAATAGATATGGAATGCTGAATCTGTTGTCCTAGTTACTCAAAACTATTGTAGTGGCTCACATTTCCATTCAGAAAATCTGGGGACTGGATACTAATACAAATTTTCTTTCAGAATTTTTTCCATTTAAAAAACAATTTTTTCCCCCTCATTTTCATACAGGGCTTTACCCCGGATGCCCATAATGACCATACGCCACTGTTAAATAGTGTCATCTGCATAAAGCAACTGTGTTTGTGTTGAATATTAATATTCTGTTTTTGTGTAATGTATGCCTTTAGATGATGTAGAGTGCTAGAATGCCCTTCTATGGCCTTCTTGGCTGCTATTGGCAGCTGACTTGACTTTGTGGGTCATTGTGATGTTTTGTAATATCAAAAGCAGTACCGATACAGGTAATAGATACTGATCCCTACTCAGTAATTCTGAAACATATTCTGTAAATGTAAGTTCCATCAGGCATGATTAATAATGTTGAGCAAGACACCAGTTTAACATTAAAAAATGAAAATTATCTTGAATGCAAAACTGCAAATTGTAGGTTATCTGCATACAGCATGTGCACAGTCACACATGGAAACAAACAAACTTTCTTAAGTCTTCAGCCAAATATGTAGAACAAAAATCTGTATTCCAAAAATGTGAAAAATCTACATTTGGTACTTTTCCTAAAAATGTTCCTTGCAGAATATATAGCATCCATTTGCAAAAGATATGGACTCATTGAAGAATTCATTTCATTTATTTATCTTGTGTTGGTCTGTTATAGAGAAGTACAGACTAATCTGACTACAGAACTAAACTGCATATCTTGCTTTTGTGTTTTTAGTGAACTGTATGTGTATTCCTATGTGATTTAGCTCTTACACCATATACCAACTAGCTAACTTGCCTATATGTCAAACACATTTTATCTTATTGGCTTGTGTGGTACCTGTGTAACCATGATTGTTTACTCTGTTTGTAATCTGCTATGATTTTTTTTTCTTTTTTTTTTGTGGCAATATATTGGCATATATTAGCATACATCAAGCTTATCTGTTGTAGTTTGTGACAGCAATTACCAAAAACTGCTGAGCATGTATTAGAGAATTTCTTATATGAAAGCAAAAATCCATGCTTATTTATTTTTATGTTTTAAACTTTTGAGTCTTTTGTGTTCATCTTTGGTGTTGTAAGATCCAGTTAACACATTCAGACTGCATTAAAACTTCTGTGTTTGTAAATGGAATTTTTTTTTTCGAAACAGTTAATTAGTGGTAGTAAAAAAGTATACGTACCACATCCCATGAAATTGAGGATTGTGACATAAAATGCATGTACTGTGGCTACTTTGTATTCTGGTAATTATCTGCTTAGTTTCTGAATTATGTATGTGGATATTGTTACAAAGTTTTTGACTTAGGGGCCATTTTTTTTGTGTCTGACTTCAGTCACAATCATATGTTACACAATGTAGAGAGGACAAAATATATGAAAAAAAACAACAACCCATGATGTTGATGTTGTTAGATGTATATATGATAGATAGCTTGAGTTACAAGATGTTTCTTGCATTATTATGTTACAAGATGTTTCCTATATTATTATATGGACTGCAGCAACAACAAGGCTTTGGTGAAATAAATATCTTATGAGAGCATAGTGACATTTCAAACCTGTATCTATTTCCAGATTGGGAAAGGGCCAAAATGATGCTATGAAGAAGCATAGGATTGCTTTGACTAGCACAAATCTGAAGTTCATATTCCTAAGCTAAATGTTGCATAGGCTCAGTTGCTTGGGACTTCGTTGTCTTGGCCGGCGTAACGGATATTATTCGAACAGAAATCAGAAGCAGGTTCAATTCCCACTTCAAGACAATGAAATTTTTGTTTTTCTGAGAGATGTTACGTGGATGATTAGTAAGAACTACAACAATTTCTGTATTTGTAATTTGAGTGCAGTGAATAATATTCACAATCTGATTGCTATGAATGTTTTAGTGAATTTCCCAGGAATATTTCTTCCTTCATTGAAATACTTGTGGGGAGTTTGGTACTTGAAATTGATATGGTACCTGAAATTGAATGTGCCCATTAAGTAATGAGACAGAAATCATTTTATCAAAACAACGAACTATATTTTTTATTGTCACTTGCACAGATTCAAAATAATCTCCCTCCTGCTCCACACGACAGTGAGATCTTTCATACAGGTGTTCGAAAAGCATGCTGAAAGTCCTGAACCAGAACCTCCAGAGGTATGCTTCACCTTTGGGAAGAGAAAAAAGTCTGCAGGAGCCAAATCTGGGTAGTAGGGTGGATGATTGATCACACAGATCAACTTTGAAGCCAGAAACTGCTTCACAGGCAGTGCACAGTGTGCAGGTGCATTGCCATGCAACAGAAACCAATTGTTTTTGTGAAACAGCTCTTTCCTGACATGTCACATGTGGGCATACAGACGTTGCATTACTTCTAAATAATACTGACCATTCGCGTTGGATAATTCCAGAAATGTCGTGACAAAGTGATTTTTGCAACCAGTCTTTCTTCTGCTTTAAAGAAGATGTTCCATGCTGTGGCATGTTGTTTCAGGATCAAACTGAAAACACCAACTTTCATCACCAGTGACAATTCTTGGCAACAAATCACAATCTTGTTCAACTGCATGGATGAAATTTTGGCAACATACAACCCGGTGCTCTCTCTGTTTGTGTGCCAACGTGCATGGCACAAACCTTGAACAAATCTTCCTCTTGTGCTGATCTTTTTCTAAGATTACCTTGGCCATTTCCGTTTTACCGACACCAAACTGTTCAGAGAGTTGCCTAGTGGTTATTTGCCTGTCATGGGCAACAGTTTCACTAGTAGCCTTCACCACATTTTCGTTTGTCCGTGCAGAAACTGGATGCCCTGTGTGTGGTTCATCATCAAGGGACTCCCTCCCATCTTTAAACGTTGAAAACTAGTGGAACATGTATGCACGGCTCAGTCATTGCTGTAAACTATTTTTGAGTCTTGGTACACTTGCCTGGTAGTCTATCCTAATTTACAGTAATATTTTATCACTGCACTTTGCACCATTACGCAATCTTACTTAAGTGGTGGCCACACAGAAAAAGTACTACGTCATCTGATTTGAAAATTGCTCCTGCCATTACGGCACACTAGCAGTCAAAACTATAAATACATTTGTTACTTTTATTCAAAGGACTGCCATATGAAAAATCAGTCTCATTACTTAACAGGCCCACTGTGTATATATTATAGTAATAAATTCAAACTGAAAACCTTTTTTATGAATGCTGTATGAAAATGTAATAATCTAATAACAGATTTCCTGTTTTGTAATTTCACATAACACTGTAATATTGTGAAAAAGGCTTGTTTAAAAGCCAGGAGAAAGTTTCTCTCGAGATCATTTTTGTTTCTTTTCTTTTCTGTTTATCGTACAGAGCATTGACTTGTACATGTTTCTTCTGTTTCCTTCAATGTCGATGTTTCACATGGAAAAACGGTTAATATTGCACATTAAAAAAATTAACTTCAATAACTAATGATGTGTTGCTGCTTTCTTGTGTTATGACTTTTAATGGCACAGTGCATTTTATTTACTGCAAAAATAAATAGTGATTCTTATGCATTCATTTGAACTGGTTTACTTAAACATATAAATTACCAAAAAGTCAGTTTTAAAAGTTAAATAAAACAACTAATGATTTTTACTTGACTTTTTGAACACTTTGATTTTCTACATTGCATAGAACATGATTTTACAAATAAATGAAAGGAACATTTAAAAGTTACAAACCGTGATAATCTGAGACTACGTTGTGCCCTTTCTATTGCTAAATGCTCCCCCCCCCCCCCTAGATGTATGTATGGGTTTGCAACTTTTAATGCAGCACCTAAACATATTGCAAGAAGCAAAATAGTGAGACTTCTGGTCATGGAGGACTGAAATCATGTTGCCACAGTGTATGTTCTTTGTATACTATAATAGAGTATGAGTATTTAATTTTTCATCTCTTTTCACGTGTACTGATTGTATTTCAAATATGTGGAGATAATGTAAATAGATGATATCATCGCTCTGTCCATGTTATTTTATAAACAAGGCATAGCAACTGAAAAATTGTTCATCCGACATCACTGGGAACGAACCCCAGATCTCTCGATAACTAGCCGAGTGCGTTCGCTTTATGCTGCGGTGCCAATAATTCACAGCGCTATGTGCGGTTTATCAGTCAGCATCTGACTACACAAACCCATATTGATGGGCTCAGCAACTGATTCAACAGAGCAAGATGTTTAATTACAGCTGATAAATCCAAAGGGTGATAGAAATTCACCCTTTGTATTTATCACGCATTCAACAGAGCAAGCTGTTTAATTACAGCTGATAAATCCAAAGGGTGATAGAAATGGTGAATATATTTCAAATTCGTGGAGATAATGTAAATAGACGATATCATCGCTCTGTCCACGTTATTTTATAAACAAGGCATAAGAACTGAAAAATTGTTCATGAACAATTTTTCAGTTTCTATGTGTTGTGTATAAAATAACATGGACAGAGAGATGATATTGTCTATTTACATGTACTGATTGTTTAAGTTGTATGATAAAAATATTGATCAATTAGTCTGTGCGAATAGTCAAGACACGTCTTCCATGATTCATAAGAAGTAAACCACAATGTGCATCAGCAGTGAGAAAAGTGGTATAACATTTGATATAAATGATATATAATTAATATGTAGAGATGAAATACCCACAAGAAATACAGTACCTAACACTGATGTGCATATGAACTGTTAGTGTCGTGCAGTGTACAAAATGTTTTCGTATATAACATGAATATTTTTAAGGTTAAGGGCTGATGGAGAGATTATGTATCATTTGCCAAAATGTTGAAATCACTGAATCAAGTTAGTTTCATTTTTCTTTCGGAAGTCTAAAATGCTATGTATTTATAATTCAATCTATGAGTAAACTATCTGATAAAAAGTATCTGGCAACACTTTTGAGTAGTGGATTTTCCCCCTATACATTACAGCCATAGCCGATACAGGTATAAAAAAAAAGACTCCTGTGGCCTGGCAAAACAAACACCGTAGACAAGCATGAACCATGGAATGGGTTGTACAGCAGAGCCCTGTGACTTTTAACAGGGCATGGCCGTAGGATGCCATCCTAGCAACAAGTCAGTTTAGAGTATTTCTGTCCTGCTGCAGCTGCCTTGATCAATTATAAGTGATGTTATTATGAAGTGGAAGCACAAAGGAGCAACAACAGGGCAATTGTGAACTGGTGGGTCACGTAAAATGGCAGAGTGGGATGGCCGAGTGCTGAAGCATGTGCTACAAAATCGCCTGTCCTCGGTGGCAACACTCACCATCAGGTTTCAAAATGTCTTTGGAAACAATGCCAACACCATAGTAGTTTATCAAGAGCTGAGGGGAATGGGTTTGCTGGCCAAGTAGCCGCACCCAAGCCTAACATCAGCAAGACCAACTCCAAGCATCAGTTGGATTATTGTAAAGCTCGGCACCAGTGGACTGGAGCAGCAAAAATGCATTCTCTGGAGTGATGAATCAAGCTTCACCATTTGGCAGTCCAACGGATGAGGCAGGTTGTGGAGAATTCCAGGTGAATGCTACCTGTCCGACTTTGTTGGGACCGTTTTTCATGGTTTAGGCTAAGCCCCGTAGTTCCAGCGCTTGGGTATCTTAATACTGCAGCATATATATAATGGCATTCTCAACAATTCTGTGCTTCCAACATTATGGCAGCAGTTCAGTGAAGGCTGTTTTCTTTACCAACAGGGCAATGCTCCTTCCACAAAGCGAGGTCCATGCAGGAATGGTTTGATGAAATGGGTGTGGAAGAATTTGACTAATCTGTACAGAACTTCGATCTGTTGCCCTTGGACCACCTTTGGGATGAATGGGAATGCCGATTGTGCGAGCCAGGCTCTGAACCACCTGACATCGGTGACCAACCTGACTAAATGCTCTGGTGGGCTGGTGTGGATTTCCAGGGTTCGCAAGGCCCCTAGAGAAGTCCTGAGATTTGATTTCCCTTTCTCTAGGCCTTGATTTTTCAGATTTTAATGAAAGGTTCTGGGGTAGTCTTGGAATTTTTTCTTCGAGCAAAAAAACATGGCCCAAATGATGTTAGGATTACATCACTTTGTAGCTCCCTGCAGTGTCTGCTCGTGATGATATCACTTTCTTCCATGGAGTGTGGAGACTTGTTGTCATGTCATGCGACATCCGAGATGGCCGCTCCTTCTAGCACGTGCTTTTCACACTGAAGGAGATTGATAATTGGCTTCCCTGCCGCCAGTGTGCATTGCAATAGATGACTGCCGCCCCGGTGGCGCAGTGGTCTAAGGCGAGGGCCTCTGATCATTCGTCCGAAAGGGGTCCGGGTTCGAATCCCGGTGATGCATGGATGTTGTGTTTGTCTTACGGCACTGGTTCTCTCCCTTCCCTGGAACCAGTGACCCTAAATTAGGGACGGGCGACTGCTTATAGCCCATTGAGTTGCTCACGCTGGTCGTTAAACCTCCAATCAAAAAAAAAAAAAAAAATAGATGACTACAGAATAAGAAATCTTTAGTGCTATGGTAAAATAGTTTTGTGTTGTTATGATTTAGCTAAGTTCCGGATTGCGTCGTATAAGTTTCATACAGAGCAATTTTTATATGGGGAAATTCTGCCACTTCATTGAAGATTTAACACACACTTAAAAACTTAACGCTCTGTAACAACGGAACCCATAGGACTGGTAAGAATTCTAAATGCATAGTAAATTTCACTCAAAATTGCAAAATGTAAAACAAAACAGTATGATCCTGCAAAAGTCGTGGAATATTTTTTCCTTTACGTGTATACGAATCATGGATATGATTCATCAGAACTTTATTTTATAGCCCACCCAAAATATTTTAGCTGGAACACACGTTAAGTGCACCTAAGATTTTAAGAAACTTGGATATGATTTTTTAAAGATTTTTTCGGATTTATGAAATATTTTCGAAAAATTTCTGTCCACATTGTTTTATTGAATCCATCTAAACTGTATAGTTTCTTTCCAGGAGCAGAACAAATCAATAAACAAATGCCGAAATGTTCAGGTGTGTAACTCGTAAAATCTAAAACATGCCCTAAAAATGGACGGACATTTCCCATTGTACATGATTCGTATATACACTGGTGCCAAAATTAAAGAATAATCTACGAAAATGTATGTAGCTGCCGATTTTTGTAAAATAACGACCTAAAAATTTTCTAACATGCAAATTTCGCCACGCGGAAGACTCCCGCGTTTACATTGGCCGCAGGTACGCCTGATAAGCAAATAACGTAGGTCGTTCAAAAAATAACGAGACTAACGTCATCACTCCGAAAAATGCAGCTGCCTGTGTCTTCGAAACACTTGCAAGGTCGGTCACGTGTTGACGTATCGTTACAGCGCTCCGATAGTTCATTCTCGTAGTAGACGGCGTAAGAGTTCAGACGTGTTTCTGTAACCCAGTATGAATTTAAAACTGAAGCAAAGAGCAAAATTATTTGCCGCCCCGGTGGCACAGTGGTCTAAGGCGCTGGCCTCTGATCATTCGTCCGTAAGGGGTCCGGGTTCGAATCCCGGTGAGGCATTGATGCTGTGTTTGTCTTTCGGCACTGGCTCTCTCCCTTCCCTGGAACCAGTGGCCCTGAATTAGGGACGGGCGACTGCTTATAGCCCATTGAGTTGCTCACGGTGGTCGTTAAACCTCCAATAAAAAAACGTCGAGGCACTCTTGCGCGAAGATCGCCAAACGACAATTGAGAAGATTGCTAATGTGGTGCAGATGTCCGTCGATTACATTGTAAGAAACCGGTTTCTCACTTTGTCATCTGATTACTTTTTTTGGTGCCCCATGTAAAATCAGTCTCGTTCCTTTTTTTTTTTTTTTTTTTTTTTTTTTTTTTTGGAGGTTTAACGACCACCGTGAGCAACTCAAACGGGCTATAAGCAGTCGCCCGTCCCTAATTTAGGGTCACTGGTTCCAGGGAAGGGAGAGAGCCAGTGCCGTAAGACAAACACAACATCCATGCCTGACCGGGATTCGAACCCGGACCCCTTACGGACGAATGATCAGAGGCCAACGCCTTAGACCACTGCGCCACCGGGGCGGCCGTTCCTTTTTGAACGGCCCTTATATGATTGCGTTAAAAAGACGCTGCGTGGGTCTACTCTCATTTTGTAGCTGTTCTAGGTAACTCTTGCTTTCACTTCACTTCACTGGTGCGTCAAGCTGATTATGTCGCGAAAACACCGTATGGATGATTTTCAACGATGGAGAGTGATTGGTAGGATGGAAGCAGGTCATGCTCGAAAAGGAATTTCCAGAGCCTTGAATGTTCCAGAAAATGTCCTGTCAAGACTGGAGACAGTTACAACAGGTGATATTGTTGACGAGGACAAGGTCGTCCCAGAGCCATATTGCCGCAGACTATATATATATATATATATATATATATATATATATATATATATATGAGTCTTGACTGCCAGAGGGAACAGAGATAATACACTGCCGGACAATTGCTAAGGACGGATGACAATAGCAACGATAGCAACCATAAAATGGAAGGCAGGAAAATGTGGAAATTAGCATAAGTGCGGGATACAGTAAGACGTGTTGTGCGTATGCAAATTTTGGATTTCCGAACTTGTTCGTGACGTAATAGCGCTGATAAGAGATATAAAGGATTTGACGCGTATTGACGGTTGTTGTTCAAACGCAAAGTTGAAAGGGAAAGAATCAATTGACGAACTTGCAATTTTCAGTATGTCTTCCCGACATCATCTAGATGATTTTACGCGTGGCCGTATTATTGGCAAGATCGAAGAAGGGCGAAAAATAACAGATGTTGCCAGGGAGTTCGACGTCAGCCACAGTGTTGTTTCAAGGCTTTGGAAATCTTTTCAAACAAATGGAGAGTGTAGCAAACGTCACGGGGGAGGTCGTGTTCGCAGTACGACACCTGCAGAAGTTTTGTACATAGTGCTATGAACAAAAAGACATCGGCGCAGTACAGCTAGTGAGGGAACAAATCAGTTTATGTCTTGCTACTGGCAAGCGGATCTCCCGAAAAACTATCGCCAGACGTTTGCATGAAGGAGGACTATACGCCCGCCGTCCTGTTGTGGGCATCCCATTGTCCAGACGTCACCGTACCGCCCGTTTGCAATGGTGCCATCAACATCGCAATTGGACTGATAACGACTGGTGCCGCCCCGGTGGCGCAGTGGTCTAAGGCGTTGGCCTCTGATCGTTCGTCCGTAAGGGGTCCGGGTTCGAATCCCGGTCAGGCATGGATGTTGTGTTTGTCTTACGGCACTGGCTCTCTCCCTTCCCTGGAACCAGTGACCCTAAATTAGGGACGGGCGACTGCTTATAGCCCATTGAGTTGCTCACGGTGGTCGTTAAACCTCCAATCAAAAAAAAAA
Organism: Macrothele yani; assembly: GCA_039090855.1. Taxonomy (NCBI): domain Eukaryota; kingdom Metazoa; phylum Arthropoda; class Arachnida; order Araneae; family Macrothelidae; genus Macrothele; species Macrothele yani. Next base: position 87,440,252 of record CM077010.1, read on the forward strand.
AAAAAACAGTCTATCGTCTGATTGTCGACGACAACTGATCTGGCGTGATAGTGTTACTGCATATTGTCCAGCAAACATACAGGAAAGGGACCGATATCCGACATGTAGTGTCATGGTATGGGCTGGCATCATGATCAATGGCCGTACGTCCCTCTATGTGCTTCCAACTGGGACTATGACTGGCCAACGATACATTAATGATGTTCTGCTACCTCATGTTCGCATGTTCCGTGGTGCTGTCGGTGATAGATTCATTTTCATGGACGACAACGCAACATGCCATCGAACAGTCGCTGTCCAGGAGTGTCTTGAGAGCGAGGGCCGCCCCCGTGGCGCAGTGGTCTAAGCGATGGCCTCTGATCATTCGTCCGGAAGGGGTCCGGGTTCGAATCCCGGCGAGGCATGGATGTTGTGTTTGCCTTACGGCACTGGCTCTTTCCCTTCCCTGGAACCAGTGACCCTAAATTAGGGACGGGCGACTGCTTATAGCCCATTGAGTTGCTCACGGTGGTCGTTAAACCTCCAATCAAAAAAAGCGAGGATATTCAACGCCTCGTATGGCCAGCACGTTCTCCAGATCTGAATCCCATTGAAAATGTGTGGGATGCTTTGGGGAGGAGTCTTGCTGGTCGCCAATGCCCTCCAATAAACAAGGACACCCTCATCCGTGCACTGACAGAGGAATGTGATAAATTACCCCAACAGCTACTTGATAATGTTGTGCAAAGCATGACACGACGTGTGGAATCTTGCATCGCCCTCCATGGTGGCCATATCCCGTATTGACATCTTACGCCGGAACGCCTGCGGACGGTAATAGCATTTTTTTCACGTTTACGTATTCTGCACAAAATGGCCTGTTTGTCCCTTGAACACGTTCCAAAGCCTTCTGGATTTCAGAGCACAATAAATTGTCTTTCTTGTAATATCCTGGCATTCAGACATTATTTTATTTCACTTGGCATCCAACCACACTTACTTTTTTATGCGCTATATAGCCGTTTATGATCCGTCCTTAGCAATTGTCCAGCAGTGTATATCTTCTAGGCAACTCTCTAGTTTGCAGCAGTTACAGCAACGAGGTTTTAAGGCATTTTCTTTGAATAAGACTTCGCGAGCAAAGAGATCAGTTTGTGCCACAGTAACTTTTTTTTTTTTTTTTTTTGATTGGAGGTTTAACGACCACCGTGAGCAACTCAATGGGCTATAAGCAGTCGTCCGTCCCTAATTTAGGGTCACTGGTTCCAGGGAAGGGAGAGAGCCAGTGCCGTAAGACAAACACAACATCCATGCCTCACGGAATTCGAACCCGGACCCCTTACAGACGATTGATCAGAGACCATCGCTTAGACCACTGCGCCACCGGGGCGGTACTGTAACTTCCTCAGCCCAGCCAGTTCGTTTTACGTTAAGGTGACCAGATATCGGGACACCGATTTGAGGACAAAAGGACGTGGCGTCCCCAAATCGGTAGTTCATTTTGGAGACACATACGTACTCAAGCTGCCCCGGTGGTGCAGTGGTCTAAGGCGTTGGCCTCTGATCATTCGTCCGTAAGGGGTCCGGGTTCGAATCCCGGTCAGGCATGGATGTTGTGTTTGTCTTACGGCACTGGCTCTCTCCCTTCCCTGGAACCGGTGACCCTGAATTAGGGACGGGCGACTGCTTATAGCCCATTGAGTTGCTCACGGTGGTCGTTAAACCTCCAATCAAAAAAAAAAAAAAATGCGTACTCAAAATAAATATACGAATCTTTTTGTCACAAAACTGCATTGCTTCAATAAATGCGATATTACACATTAAAATTTGTGTCTTAAAAAGATGTATCTCGTACAATGTTGGTAATTTGTATTGACAAAGCAGAATTATGATGGCGAGAGCATATTAGCAAAAGTGAAATGCTTTACCTTAGGTATATGCGCTGAATTAAAATTATGCTGCACACCATAGAAATTGCATGGCGAATTTTTAACTTTGCCAAAGTTTTTGGAGAAACTCAGAACAAGTACAGTCGAAATTTGACAGCGCCAGTGGTGCATTGACCTAGTGCTGGCTACTGACCATTCGTACATACAAGTTGGTACGGATTCGAGTCCCGAATGAGGCACGGGTGGTGTGTTTGTCTTGCATCACTTGCTCTCTCTCTCCCTAGAACGAATGTCTCCAAATTAGAGACAGGTGACTGCTTATAGTCCTTAGAGTTGCTCGCAATAGTCGATAAACCCAGAAAGAAGAAAAAAAGTCAAAATTTGTTTTCACAAGAAGCATGTTGGAAAATTAGTACAACGGAAACTACTTTTAAGAACATTTTTCATTGGAAATCTAAAGGGTTAATGAGGAAGTGTAAATTCGAGGACATTTGGGGACAGACATTAAAATTTGAGGACAATTTGCGTCCCCAAAGGCTTGAGACGTTTTTGGGGTTAGTAAACTAAATTCGAGGACTGTCCTCAAGAATTTGGGACGTCTGGTCAGCTTATTTTACGTGGAGTCGCCAACATCACACTTGGGAGTCCAGACCAAAGGAAGAATGTTTTTTGTTTTTTTTCACAGATGCATCGCGATTCAGCTTAATGACAGATTCGCGATATCCTCATCTGGAGAGAACCATGAACCCCCAACAATCACCCTAACAGAGGAAGAGACTACTCCGGTGGCGGTGGCATGATGGTCTGGGAGGGAATCATGAACAGGTGCACAAATCTGCACATAATATTTCCGAATCGCTCTGCTACTGCCCTGAGGTACAGAGACTAGATCCTGATCCCGTATATCAGGGGAGCCGTCGGTTCGGATTTTATTCTTATGGACGTCATCGAGCTCGTTTGGTCAACGATTTCCTAGAAGGTGCAAGATATTCGCCGAATGGAGTAACCACCCAGATCCTCTGACCTCAATTCCATTGAGCATGTGTGGGATGCGCTAGGGATACGCACTGGAGCTCGCAAGCCTACTGCCAGAATACCTGAATAACTCAGATCAGCGCTTATTGAGAAGTCATTAATCCCTGAAAATTTCATCCATACCCTCATAAACAGAATGAGGGGAAGCTGGATGGCTATCAGGGCGATCATACAGCTTATTAAAATGCCACGTGTCTTAAGCAAATGTACTTTAAAGATTACTCCATGTATTATTTTTTTATGTAAATTACATGATTATGATATTAACACATACAAATTATGTTATGATTTTCTTCTGCTTGAGTTGCATAAGTAATCTTACTACACTGGCGTGCAAAAATTAAGGACGAGACGGTTTTTCAAATGTAACGTCGTGCAAAAGAGCTCCACATCGACTCAAATCATACCATAAGATCCCTAAGATGTAAGAATATCGGACAAGTGAGCAAAACCGTCCAAACAAGGAATCCAAAGAATACTAAGGCACTTTATTGAAAAGGTAGCTTCGAGCACAACTGGACAGAAATGTCCATGTGACAGGCAGCTGCCAAGAAAAACCAGTATTTAATAAGGGGATATGATCACCCCTGACTGCGTTGCAGGATTTACAACGTCTGTCCACGCTGAGGACGAGGTTGTCAAGGAGCTGTTGAGGCATCGCGGCCCATTCCTCTTGTAGCGCCAATCGCAGCTGCGGAATCGTTGCTGGCGGTTGGTGACGTGCTGCCAAACGTCTCCCGAGAAGGTCCCACACGTGTTCGATTGGATTTAGGTCCGGGGACCTTGCGGGCCAATCCATGCGTTGAATATCTTCACTCTCCAACAGCTCTGCGACAGCCACTGTACGATGAGGTGTAGCGTTGTCCATGAAGAGGAACTCAGCCACAGTACCTCTAAACAGACGCACGTGAGGCAGGAGAACTTCGGTACAATAGCGGACACCAGTAACAGAACCTCCTTGGAAGATGTGGAGGTCAGTACGGTTGCCAAGCATGATACTGCCGCAAACGAGAACTCCGCCACCTCCAAACCGGTCCCTTTCGATGATGTTGGAGGTGTGATTGCGTGTTCCTTGCTCTCTCCAGATGTGTATACGTCCAGAATCGCTCGTCAGACTAAACGGCTCTCATCCGTAAAAAGAACTCGACCCCATTGCTGATGTGTTCCTGGCACCACAGAAACCGCCGTCTCCGATGAGCAGGCGTTAATGGCACACACCGTACTGGTCGTCGTGCAAATAGACTACCTTTGTGCAGCCTCCTGGCCACGGTAAAACGCGATAACGGACATCCAGTTGTCTGTTGCATGTGCCTTGCAATTTCTCCCGCTGTCTCTTCCCGACTGTAGGACAATATACCGGTCATCCGCCGCCATGGTTGCTCGTGAACGACCACTGCTAAACTCTCGGACAGCTGTTCCTGTCGTTTGAAATGCTCTTCAAGCTCGTGAAACGATGCTGTAAGCGATCCCGAACTCCTCGGCCACACTAGTCACACTTCGACCTTGTTCCAATTTCTCAATGACGCGACCTCGCGTAAAGTCATCCAGATGTCGTCTACTGGATTGCCTGTTGGTCATATCACACGGCGGCAGCAACTCGACGTCGTTCAAACCGATGTACACCGTGCAATAGCTTTCGCTGAATTGCTGAGCGTACACCGCCCGTGTGCTTTATGCCCTTCCGACACTCTCCCCCTTCCCCCCCACGTCATACTGCATATATGCGCATGCCCTACCGTACCGGACCCTAGTCTATCTCCTGAGTGGTCTTTCGGTCCGTTCTGCCTGCTCATTCCGCTGCTATGCTAATTTATCCTCTTCGTCCTTAATTTTTGCACACCAGTGTATATAAAAGGCAGGACTTGCGACGATGTGGATCCCTTTTTAACCATAAACAAACGACTACGTACGCTATTTAACAGAAGAAGACGAACATTTATATTTCGGTGTTCACATCGTGTTATCCGTAACCATTCCTGTATAATGTTTCATTTACATCTTTTATCTTTCGTTCGAAGTAGGGTTTTTTTTCGGGTGCGATGAAAGTGGAAGCTCTCAGTTGTAGGTTGTAAGATGTTTCACTTAACTTACGCTGAGTAAGGCAAGGACGAACGATACTGTCATTCTAGAACTTGACTGTTGTTTTAAACCTCGCCTATGCCGCGTCAAAAAAGAAAGTTACCTCTTTCATTAGATGAAGAGACTGAAGCTAAACGCAGCAAAGCCGATGACGATCGAGCAAAGCGGCAACAACGCACTGCAATCGAAAGACAAGCAGTTAACCTCTGCAATGCCGAACATGCCAGAAAAAAGAGACAAAAATGCAGTGCTGTTGAAAGAAATGCTGATATTCGACGTTTGCGTGATGTCGAAGTAATATGACGCCGCAGCATGTTGAAGCTGAATCTCAGCGCATGAGAAATGTTCATATGCAGAGGCACAGAATATGACTTCCGAACAAAGGAAAGAACACTGGGCTCTAGAGGTTCAGAGGCAATTAACGAGCCGACAGCAACAATGAAGTGCTACACGTCGTTTCCCTTTAAACGTTATAGACGATGAAAAAACTAGCGAGGCACTCGAACAAATTTGTGAATTTTGTAAAGCCAAACACTTTCTCGGAGAGAGACCTTTAGATGGTAAAGTTTGTAAATGTTGCTCAAAAGGAAGAGTAAAATTAGGTCCCATTCGCTTTGCCCCATTAATTGAACAACTTATGAACTTTCAGCGTGAGCATTCAAAAAACTTTATTGTTAACATACGGTCAATTAACAGTTCTCTTGCATTTGCATTGATGGGAGCACAAATAGCTCCTCCACCAGGTTATGAGCCTTGTTGTTTTAGAATAAATGAATGTTTCAATGCACACTCATTATTTACAATGACTCCGCAAAAGATAATAATGAACGCTTGAATAGCAATAAGTGATTTCTAGAACCTGTATTCTTATCTCAACAGGTGTTACACTTACAGCTAGTGTAATAAATCTCTTTACTAAAATTCGTTGAATTTCATTATATTTACTTCGATTTATGTACGAATTTATATATTATCCTTTAATTTTAAGTCCCAGTGTACTTAACAGAAATTTTGTTATATATGAATTTTCGGTTAAATTCACTGGTTTGTTTGTGTGTTTACCATTATGGAAAATAGAGGCAGGCCTCAAATCAAATGTGTAGAACAGTAATCGAGAGATACTATTTTCGGTATGTAATTCATTAGCAGCCTCTCATGAGAGCACACATTAACAAGAAAGGTGACACCGATTTTTCAGGTATAATGAGCACGGTTTTTTTTTTATTATTATTGGAGGTTTAACGACCACCACCGTGAGCAACTCAATGGGCTATAAGAAGTCACCAGTCCCTAATTTAGGGTTACTGGTTCCATAGAAGGGAAAGAGCCAGTGCCGTAAAGGCACCCAACATCCATGCCTCACATGATTCGAACCCGGACCCCGTTCGGACGAATGATCAGTGGCTATCGCTTAGATCACTGCGCCACCCGGCTAGCACGTCTCTTGAATCCGTTCTGACGCAAATTAAATTTATCAAAGTCAATGGAACCGGTATGGAAAACAATAGTATCTGACCGAAGAAAGAAGTTTTTCAATGTGGTTTTTAATTCCGCAGATATTGCTGTAATGAAATCGTGAACTTACGCCCTCTGATTGCAGACTTGTGCGTTAAGAAAAATTTGAATTTATATGAAAAACATTTCGCAGCGGAAACGCTCTCCAACAAACAAAGAATTTTTCAAATCGGACTCTTTTAAGCAGAGATATGGACAAATATAAGATACGCATCTACTCCCCCTAGCGGGAAAATCATGCATTATTTTAGCAAGAAAGTATTCTCAATAGTTTTTTCGATGTGAGCGGTATCGGTCCTAGAAAAAAAAAAATTCATTCGAGTTTTCAGGAGCTCAGATTTTGCTGAAAATACATCAGAAGCATAAATTAACACTTATGCCCCGGGTGACCAAACTATTTTAAACCAAAAATTAGAAATTATGTGCAAAAGATTTCCAATAATGAGATGTATCCGCTACAGAAAGAAATTTTCAAATTGCCAAATTGGAGTTTTAGAAGCAGAAATAACGCAGAAAACGCAATTTACCATTGCGCTACCTAGCGGAAAGCCTATGATTTACTTGAAATGTTTTAATTTATATGAAGAACATTCCGCATCGCAAACACTATCCAACAAAGAAGGAATTTTTCAAATATGACTCCTAGAAGTAGAGATATTGACAAAAATAAGATATACATCTACGCCCCCTGGTGTAGAAACCATGCAGTATTTTAAGAAAAAAATATTCCTAAAAGGTTTGTCGACGTGAGTAGTATTGGTCCACAAACTAATTATTTTCATTCGAGATTTTGGAAGCTCAGATTTTGCTGTATTTGCAGCAAAATCTGAGCTTCCCAAACCATTTTTACCATAATTAGAAATTATATGCAAAGGATTTCCCATCAGGAGCTGTATCCAGTACAAAACGAATTTTTCAAATGGGAGTTTTAGAAGCCAAGATATAGGGGGAAACGCAATTTACCTTTACGCCCCCTAGCGCAAAGTCTATGAAATGACTTGAAAATTTTGAAATTATATGAAAAACATGTCACACCTGAAACTCTTATCCAATAAAGAAAGAATTTTTTTAAATCGGACCATTAGAAGCAGAGATATCGACAAAAATAAGATGTACATCTTCTACGCCTCTTGGCAAGGAAACCATGGCCGCCCCGGTGGCGCAGTGGTCTAAGGCGATGGCCTCTGATCATTCGTCCGAAAGGGGTCCGGGTTCGAATCCCGGTGAGGCATGGATGTTGTGTTTGTCTTACGGCACTGGCTCTCTCCCTTCCCTGGAACCAGTGACCCTAAATTAGGGACGGGCGACTGCTTATAGCCCATTGAGTTGCTCACGGTGGTCATTAAACCTCCAATCAAAAAAAAAAAAAAAGGAAACCATGCAATATTTTAAAAGAAAATATTCCGAAAGGTTTATCGACGTAAGTGGCATCTGTCCACGAAAGAATTTTTTCAATCGAGATTTTAGAAGCTCAGATTTTATGGCAAATACGTCAGAAGCAAAAGTTAACACTTACGCCTCCTGGTGGCCAAAGTATTGTTTACCAAAAATAAAAAATTATATGCAAAATATTTTCCATCAGGAGCTGTATACGCTGAAGAAAAAAAATTTCAAATCGGAATTTTAGAAGAAGAGATATCGGGGAAAACGTAATTTACTTTTACGCCCCCTAGAGGAAAATCTATGCGTAACTTGAAAAAGTAACTATACCTAAAATACCTTTTGACATAAGTGGAATCGAAAGATAAAAGAATTTTTTCAAACGGATGTTTAGAAGCACATATATGTGATAAAAATGTATTTCGAATTCGACATCATCTGCATTTACGCCCCCTAGCGGCCAAATCGTGCATCGTAAAAAAAAAAAAAACGAAAAGAAGCATCATCATTCGCATGCATGTATTTCATGCTTCCCAATGCAAAAAGAATTTTTCAAATCGGACTAATAGTTACAGAGATGTGGTGTCTACAGACGGACTGACGGACAAACCTATAACATAAGCACGATTTCTTTTTACAAAAGACGTGCTAAAAAAGAGGGGGGGGATCGCGAGGGAATAGCAACTTCTTAAAGGTCATTCAGATTCGTATCCTTGGTCCTCAATGCTACATACATTCAATAAACTATTTTCAGGGTGTACTTGAGAATTTTTTTCTTTTCTCCGACTAGGAATAACATCATCCACGTCAGGCTACGAGAGAAATGGTACTTTTCGGAAAATGTTCTGCTTAGCACTTCAAGATGTATTGCTTCCCCTCCCACAGTATACCTAACCTTCTAATATTCTTTCAGCTTTGAACCGCTAGCGCCGCCACAGCTTGAAAGCGATCAACTGAAGCGTGAATGTTGGTAAATTTACCCTTAATTAATGCCTTTATGGAAATTTATAATTTACGACTGTTAGTCTTCACTGTTTCTGTTTGATTCACCTGCATGGTTTACTAGCTGACTATTGACGCTCACAGCAAATGCTATTTACATGTGTTGTTTTAGTACTCTTTGGGTGAATATTATCTTTGTGTCAGTTCTCTTATATTTATTTAGTTAGTATAATAAACAACGTATCAACGCGCTTATTCCTGATTGACACCTCCACTCTATTTAGACAGCAGCTATATTTGTCGTGGACGTTGTGCTGTCTAATCTGGTGGGAATGTAATATGTCTGCCCAGTTTTCATGATCTTGCTTGTTTCTGTTCTATGGGAGTTTTGCTCAGGGTTACACAATGAGAGAGAAAAAGAAAATAGGAAGAAGGAAAGTAAGAAAATCATGAAATGTTGCTGTCATAGAATGCGTGTTTACATCCCATCAAGTATTTTAACACAGTAAGCCAGTGGTTCTCAAACTTTTTACTGTGGGCCCCCTGACTAGAGAAAATACTGTTACCCCCCCCCCCCCCCCCCAAGTTTGTTTTCTTTACCAAAATAGAAGTCATGGGAAGTTTGACGTTTTATTCAGCTTATTTTGTGTTTTTCTACATACTATTTTTTACTTTTTATCTGTAGGAAAGTGTGCTGCGCCCCCCCCCTTTCAAGTCCTTCGCGCCCCACAGTTTGAGAACCACTGCAGTAAGCTATATGTTGAAGCAATTGGTGATCCTAGGTTAAATAAGTTTTTCATACCCTACTGCAATTTTATTTGCAATAATGTCTTCGAACGCGAAAATACATTAGGTGTAGGCCCAACTGGCAGTCGAGGACAAGTTATATACTTCTGCTTCAAAGTGTTTTCCTAGTGAAATACCCTGGCACCCAATTCGCGTCTCCTCACTTCCCCTAATCCTTTCCCCCTAATCCGTTTCCCCTAATTCCCGTTTGCCCTAATCTCGTTTCCCCTAAATCTCGTTTCCCCTAATTCACGTTTGCCCTAAACAGGTTTACCCCAATCGTGTTTCCCCGAAATCGCTTTCACCCGAATTCCCATTTCCCCTAATTTCGTTTGCCCTATCTCGTTTCCCTTAATCACGTTTACCCGTATCAAGTTTTCCCTAATTCGCGTTGCATTATTTCGCGTTTGCCTAGTTTTTCTTAACCGTAATAAAACGGTGGGTCTTGATATCGCAAGAGAATTATTCTTTCCTTTCCTGTTGATGATGTCAACCACCATGCCAGCAAAAGTGTAAAGAAGTGCACATGATTATTACCATTATTCGGATAGTCCTTAACGCAGCCATTGTAGCCGTCACCTACCACCCCCTCACAGATAATGTACTACATCGCGCTAAACTTTTATTAAAGTAAGAAATAGTATTGCAATGCATTCGCTAGAATTGTGAACGCCGAAGGCCCACTTTTTAATAGTTCTTAGCGTACCAGACCCCCCCCCCCGTACGAGACTAAACACGAGCCGTGGAAATGCCTTTTGCTAATTCAGTTCCACCTCAATAGTAGACATCAGTCTGTCCCGCTTGAATGTTTCCCACTTACCACCATCACTGATTGGGTGTAGGAGAACTGGGCACAAAATTTTTAAGGCGCTGTATAAAAACTGCGTTTTCGACCGCTTTGTGACCACGTTTCCACAGGTTGGTTATCTGAATCACATAAAGTTGTTTCCGTAATGTATTTTCTTAACTGCGATATTTAATGTAATTCTTTATAAACAATGTTTATCATTTACAACTCAACAGAAGAATTTCACGGTTTAAAAACTACAGCTCAATAAATTCTCTGCAAACGCAGGAAGCATGTCCGGAGGGAAGGGGAGATTTATACCAATAATATAAAATATGAAGAATTTCTGGTCCGATCCGGAAATTTTCAACATTTGCAAATGACAACTCTACAAATTACCACCTAAGAACACGTGCAAACGCAGGAAACCTGTCGGGGGAGCTTAATACTGACAAAAGTAAAATGTAAAGAGTTTGTAGACCAATTGGGAGATTTTCTGCGTTTACACATTACATGTCAACAAATTCTCTGCGGGCATGTGCTAACGCAGGAAACCTGGGGGTGGGGCTTAATATAAAAAATATAAATAATTTGCAGCCCAATTGGGAGATTTTCGGCGTTTACGCAGTACAGCTCAACAAATTCTCTCCGGGAATGTGCTAGCGTAAGAAACGGGTGGGGGGGTAACCCCCTCGGATACAGGTTTCCTGCCTTTGCACCTGCCCTCAGATAATTTGTTGAGCTGCATTTTGTAAACGCTGAAAATCTCCCGATCGGAACAAAAATTCAACATCGGAACAGTGTTTAATCAATGCTTCCTTCCAGTGATTACGTACGGAGCAGAGACGTGGACCTTCACCAAAAAAGACATACAAAGACCGCAATTAACTGAAAGAAGCATGGAGAGATGTATGCTTGGTGTAACCAGGAGAGGTATGAAGAGGAACTCATGGATAAAGAAAATGACAAGAGTGGAGGATATCACGATCAAAGTGAAATCCCTAAAAAAGCAATCGCATGGACATGTTGCCAGAGGAACTGACCACCGATGGACAACCGAAATTCTGGACTAAATTCCAAGGGACAGAAAAAGACCCAGAAGACCACAAGGGAGATGGGTGAATGAAATTCGAAAGCATGCGGGAGTGACATGGAAGAGACTGGATCAAGACACACCGTTGTGGAAGAAACTTGGTGAGATCTTCATCCAACACTGGATTGATAATGGTTGATGCTGATGATTAAATATACGTATATTTTCCTGAATTCTGACGATAAAAGAAACGTTTTATTTAGCTTAAGGAGAATCAGGACAAACATGAATTAGGGAAAACATAAATTTAGGAAAACGCGAATCAAGGCAAAATAGATTTAGAGCAAACTTGATACAGGAAACGTTTTTAGGGGTAACTTTGATACGGAAAAACGTGTTTAGGGTAAACTTGAATTAAGGGAAACGAGATTAGGGCGAGCGAAATTAGGAGAAATCAGAATTCGGGTAAAATATATTTCGGGGAAACGCGATTGGGATAAACGTGATTAGGGCAAACGAGAATTAGGGGAAACGGGTGTTCACACGTCAATTTAGTATCGTATTTACTCCAATTTAACGCACTCCTCCCACCAGGTCCTGTATCAGTAAAACTCTACATAACTGTATATGTACGGGTATGGTACAATATGTCGACGGTCATTATCTCGACAGAGTCAAAATGTCGACACGGTCATAATGTCGACAGTCAAAATCTCGACAGTGTTTAGAAAATGTCCGCATTGTACTCTAATTGAGACCGTAGACGGTCATTGGAAGGGGTCGGGGCTAAGGGTCAGTTTCCCATACAAAATTTTCGTAAAATCTTTAGTTTTCAATTTAGAACCACCAAATTTGGTATACTATATCATGGTGCTCTAACTTATTCCGTAGACGGCTATTGGAAAGGCCGCCCCGGTGGCGCAGTGGTCTAAGGCGTTGGCCTCTGATCATTCGTCCGTAAGGGGCCCGGGTTCGAATCCCGGTGAGGCATGGATGTTGTGTTTGTCTTACGGCACTGGCTCTCTCCCTTCCCTGGAACCAGTGACCCTAAATTAGGGACGGGCGACTGCTTATAGCCCATTGAGTTGCTCACGGTGGTCGTTAAACCTCCAATCACAATCACATCACACTATTGGAAAGTGTCGGATCAAGGGTCCCCCCATACAAAATTTTCTAAAATCTACAGTTTTCAATTTAGAACCACCAAATTTGGTATACTGTCTCATGGTACTCTTACTCCGTAGACAGTCTTTGGAACGGGTTGGGGCCCGGGGTCAAGGGGCCTCATTCAAAATTTTCGTAAAATCTACAGTTTTCAATTTAGAACCACCAAATTTGGTATACAATCTCATGGAACTCTAACTTAGACCGTATGAAGTTTTTGAAAGGGGTCGGGGTCAAGGGGCATCCCACACAAAAGTTTCGTAAAAGCTACAGTTTTCAATTAAGAACCACCAAATTTGGTATTATATCTCATGGAACTCTAACTTAGGCAGTACGCGGTTTTTTTGGAAGGGGTCGGGGTCCTGGGTCAAGAGGCCCCCATACAAAAATTTTGTAAAATCTATAGTTTTAAATTTAGAACCACCAAATTTGATATTCAGTTGGTTAATTCCGTTGCTCACGGTGATCGTTAAACCTCCAATTAAAAAAAAACATATTTCGGTTATGATTGTATACCCGTATAAAACACAATATTCGCTGTTTTCGAATATAGGATAATCTTTACCCATCTTTTGCAACTACCAAAGTACGAAAAGTGCCTTAGTGCGGCTTAGCGGCGCTAAGACCCTTCTACACCTCTGGTTATTTTAACCGCATGTTAAGAGCAACGATTTTTGGAGAAGCCACTTATACCGAACTTCAGCATGGTTTTTAGCAAACAAATTAATGACATTCACCCAGTTTTTACATCTTTTTTTTCACTGGAAAAAAAGAAAACTTTTCATTTACAACATTCCGTGGAGTTCCCTTTACAGACATGTCAGTGTGACGGTGTACATGATGACAACAGAGAATGTTTCAGTGCTTTTCTTATTTTCTCTCACCTCCCTCCTTGCATTCACACATTTACTAGGCAAATACTGTCTTTCATCCCTTTCCTTTGCCAACTTTTATTTACTTAATAATCGCTGCTTGGAGCAGCGGCAGACCTGTTTTTATTGGATGTGAGACACAGGGTTGATGACGTCACTCTACAGATGGGATTCCGTATCTCTTCAGGGATTTTTCCATATCAACCTGCCCTTCAATGGGTATTCCTCAGGCAGATCTACCTAAGTAAAAAAAATAACGTTTTGGTCACATTTGGTTAATTTAGGTGAATTTCAACTAGTTAGTCTTTCAGTAGTCTGTTCAGTGCACTTACAAGAACCAAAAAATCATGGATTTAAACAAGCGCAAATTTTCAACGCTACGTATGAAAATCGAAGCATTCCGTTTAGCGGAATAAAAGAGTTAAGAGATTTGAATTGCCGAAAATGTTTGGTATTCCACCAAATCCTCTTTCTGCAAATTTTACAAAGTAAGAATGAATTAAAACTAAAGTTCAGTGACAGTTCGTCGAGTGTTGAAAGAAAAAGGTTTCTTTTATTTGTTGTTGTTGTTGAAAGAACAAGGTTTCTTTCAACAACAACAAAAACAAAAGAATGTTGTTGAAAGAAACCTATTTCTTCAAGAAAATGGTTTCTTTCAACAACAACAAAATGAAAATTAACAGCAGCTATCATAACAAGCAACAATTGACTCATATTATCGACGTACCGTATAATTTACAGCAAAACAAATCTAACGGGTAAAATTTGAATGTTTTTGCAGTTGCTTTAATTTTTACTTTAATTAAATATTTTGCTTATTGCAGATCTCATCGTATTTTTTGTTAGCTATATTTTTAATTAACAAATATTATTTACCTTCGACCAATTGATGCACAGTTTACGATTGACTAGTTTTAACCTGACATAATGTAGTATCGCAAAAATAGCTCCCCTTTTTTTTATCTGCAGGGTTGTATCAGGAGAGTTAAAAACTTTCAATACAACGAAGTTCGTATATATTGAAAGTTTTTAACTCTCCCTTCAGTTTCTTTATACACAGGTTCAACTGCATGTTCAAGCTGTCATTTAAAACTTTTATCAGTGAATTTAATGTATTTGCTACAAGTATTGTGATTCTTTGGGTACAGCCTGAAAACTTCTATTTATGCCATTTGTGATAAATTAGTATACACTCATTGTAAAAGAAAAAAAAACAGGATAAAAAAAAAAAAAAAAAAAAAAAGAAGCACCCCGATAAAGTTGTTCGATCCTGATGCAATAACAGTAAGGCCGAATATGCAAATAATTAAAAAAAAGAAAACGACCAACGACTAAATAGTGGCCCAACACAGCGCATGGGTACCGTGAATCGAAGAGGGTATATCAAGATTAAAGCTCGTACGCAAGGGCAATTATGACAGTGGCTTGCGTTTGCATTGACCTCCACGGACTGTGTGAATACCTCGACGTCGGATCCGTGCACACTACGAGCAGGCGAGCGAGTTTGAGAGAGGACGGGACGTACAACTAAGCTGAGAAAAGCCGGTTGGTCAAGTCGCCGCATCGCCAGGCATTTGGGTCGATGTTGGCACATAGGTGGAGGAGGGCACAATCAAGCATCACGCAGGTATCGGAAGGTCGAGGGCAACGACAGAACCCGAGGATCGAGCAATTGTGAGAGCCGCACGAAGAGAACCTAATTCATCGCTCTCAGACATCCGTGGCCATTTTGTGTCGTCTATACAGGTACAGCACGGACCGTTGTCAGACAACTTGCGGAACGGGGATTACATTCAAAAAGACCTCTCCGCCACCTATCACTGACCAGCGAACATCTCTGGCACCGTTTGTTGCAGTGGTGTCGGATCCGATCAAAGTGAAATAGTGTCCAGTGGCGTCGTGTTGGCTTCAGTGATGAGTCATGGTTTGCACCTGGCGCCGATGAGCAGCGCATACGTGTCTGGAGACTAGCCGGGCAGCGCATGGATCTTGCCTTTACCATGAAACGGCGCACAGCTCGCACACCGGAAGTGACTGTCTGGAAAGCCATTTCCTCCGATAGCCAGGTACACTTGGTAGTCCTCAGCACCACTTTCACAGCTCAAGGTACGTCGACGACATTCTACGACCTGTTGTGTTGCTATTCCTGTAGCAGCGCACCGAGCAATTTTTCAACAGTTTAATGCCCAGAAACGGCACTGCTATTTCAGGCCTACCTCCGTAATGTTGATACTCTTCCATGGCCAGCTTGATCGCCCGACTCTCACTAATCCAGCGTGTTTGGAACATGATGGGACGCCACCTACGCCCATCCCGGAATGTTGGCGAACTGGCCCTGAATTTGGTCACCATCTGGCATGGTATATGCCTCAGGACAGTATCCGTGAACTATATGCGTCTATGCCACGTCAGGTAACCTGTTGCATCCGAGCCAGAGGTGGCGCTACAATGTACCTACTTGTTCCACTCGTGTAGCTGTTTTATCCGAATAAATGACCCAGCTGTTCTGGAATTCCAATTTCCTTTCCTGTACATGTATATTGCACAAAACAATTTTCATCTCGATTGGATGATTCCTTCTGGGTGCTTCGTTTTCATTCTCCCTTTCTTTCTTTTTTTTTTTTTTTCAAAAGGTGTATTAAAGGGCTACTAAGTTTTCGAAACAGTTTGCCTGATGTCTTGTATTACAATGTTTGGAATAAACAGATCAGTGGATATATATGGTATTTTTAATTGCTGAAAAATTCTAGAATTTCTTTACTAAATGCACAAACGTTACTCGGCGAAAACTTTTTATCTCAGGATTTAACAACAAATAATTCACGTGCAAGTCGCAAGTCTCATTTTTGAGTTTCTTTGCCTTTTATTATGTTTTCAACTCTGTAATTTAAAATTGTGAATGTACTGATGTTTCCGGTTTAATATGTACATATATGAATTACAACGAATAATTCCATCTTGCTCATGCTATCTTAAAGGTTGTATGCACTGTGCTCAAATATTTTTGCCACACATTCCCATTTTCCACCCAGTTAAAAAGTTCAGCTTCTTTATTTCTGGGTCAACCGCATATATGTAGTTTTGAAATTTGCATTATTAAGGGTTCGAATCCCGGTGAGGTATGGATGCTGTGTTTGTCTTACGGCACTGGCTCTCTCCCTTCCCTGGAACCAGTGACCCTAAATTAGGGACGGGTGACTTCTTATAGCCCATTAAGTTGCTCACGGTGGTCGTTAAATCTCCAATAAAAAAATCTTCTCTGCCATATTTCTCGTATAACTCTGATACCAGTAACTTCTGATATCCTACTTATTCATATATTTTGCTTTCATTTGTCGCTCTCATAAAAGAAGTTAGAAATAAATTTTGTTCTTTAGGCAACCTCTTTCATAATGAAAACAGCGTTATACAGCTGATAAGTGATTTTTTTGTTCTCTTGTCTTATCCCTTATTGAGTTATTGACCCCCCCCCGGTGGCTTATTGTCTACGCGCTTTTAACGACCATGCGTCCGGGTTTGAATCCCAGAGTCATGGATGTTGCGCTTGTCTTACGGCACTGACACTGGCTCTCTCCCTTCCCTGGAACCAGCAGTGGCCTTAAATTTGGAACGTACGATTGCTTTATAGCCTATCGAGTTGCTCACGGTGGTCGTTAAACACCCAAACAAAAAACAAGACAAAAAATAATCATTATTGAACTTTTTCACGCACCGGAACAACTTATTCCTACCCAGTCAAAATAGCTTTTTTCCTTTTGGCCGCCCCGGTGGCGTAGTGCACTAAGCAATGGCTCATGACCATTCGTCCGAGAAGGGTTCGGGTTCGAATCCCGGTGAGGCATGGATGGTGTGTTTGTCTTACGGCACTGGCTTTCTGCCTTCCCTGGAACCAGTGGCCCTACATTAGGGGTGGGCCACTGCTTATAGCCAGTTGAGTTGCTCACGGTGGTCGTTAAATATTCAATTAAAAAAAACAACCAAAAAACAGAGCTTTTTCAAAGGCTACAAACATTGTATATAAATCATGATTCACCTTTTTAAATATTTCACAATGCTTTCTGGGTAAAAGCATGCTGTTGTAGCATCATTTCTGACATTTCAAAAGCCACACTGCTCCCTGAAGTGACGGAACACGAGAGTATTCTTTCGCGTAAATGCTCAGGAGCCGCTGGAATAGCGAATAACACAGCTAGGCCATGCGACACATGAACCCACGTGACATAACGAACGGTATTTGATTCGGACTATTGAGCTTAACTAGAACATTTGAGCCGCCCCGGTGATTCGGACTATTGAGCTTAACTAGAACATTTGAGCCGCCCCGGTGGCGCAGTGGTCTAAGGCGTTGGCCTCTGATCATTCGTCCGAAAAGGGTCCGGGTTCGAATCCCGGTGAGGCATGGATGTTGTGTTTGTCTTACGGCACTGGCTCTCTCCCTTCCCTGGAACCAGTGACCCTAAATTAGGGACGGGCGACTGCTTATAGCCCATTGAGTTGCTCACGGTGGTCGTTAAACCTCCAATCAAAAAAAAAAAAAAAAAAAAGAACATTTGACTAATCCAATCCCCCCCCCCTTGCCTCCCCTTCTCGCAACGTCTTTTATAACTATTGTTTGTATTTCCTGCTTCATAGACATCATTAAATGCAGCCGCGTGGCTTATGTGTTTGTGATGGAAATGCAAAAGATACCACAAGCACGTAATTCTTTTCAAAAGACACGATGCAAATACGTAGAGCCGCCCTGGTGGCGCAGTGGTCTAAGGCGTTGGCCTCTGATCATTCGTCCGAAGGGGTCCGGGTTCGAATCCCGGTGAGGCATTTATGTTGTGTTTGTCTTACGGCACTGGCTCTCTCCCTTCCCTGGAACCAGTGACCCTAAATTAGGGACGGGCGACTGCTTATAGCCCATTGAGTTGCTCACGGTAGTCGTTAAACCTCCAATAAAAAAAAAAAAATACGTAGAAAGAAGGAACAGGAGCGTTGTTCCAGCTGTTCATATTCGCATTTAAACGTCATGGCAACCACTATAGTGCAGTGACTGATTGAAATTATGATTTTACAAGTGCCGTTTCTGTTACAGTCACTTTAAGATAAAGAGAGAAGAAGATGGAGAAACTATTGTTACCATAAGTTAAAAAACTGTAAATGCTGATATTGTTTTATGCAAAAATTATATAGATAAATTTTGCGAATCATGCACGTGGTGTTTTTGAACTCTGTAACAAAGGACAATTCCTTCGTCGAGGCATCCTGCACGTGGTGTATTTTTGGAACCCTGTAACAAAGGAAAATTCCTTCACCGAAACGGCATGTGCTGTTCGCCAAGTCTATTAACACCTATTCAAGGTCAGGCACAATGCTTGGGTGTTGTTAAGGTGCCACGTGTAACAGGCTTTTAGAAAACTGAAAAGCATTAAAAGACTAGGTTCCACATGAGGGCATATATAGCGCCCACGCATCTTTGCCATTAAGGAGTTAATCCTTCGGAGGGCCATAGTCAGGCAGTCTGGGGACTAGAGGCCTGTCTAGCGTTCATGATCATGATCATGTGTAGAGGATTTTAGGAAGGGAGTGTCTGACCCCAGGTCTTAAACAACACTTAGAAATAGGAAGCTAGGAGATTTGGGCTAGAGTGCCCGATAGGAAAGTGACACGGAAGCGAAGTAGAAAGGGGGAGGATGACGCCCTTATTTATTACCGGGGGGCCAGTGCCCGGGGCCCGACGGCTTAACGTGCCCACCCGACGCACGGCGGATATTTAGTGGATCGAACCTGAGGTCCTTTCCGTGGCAGTCACGAACGTTGCCCACTCGGCCACCCGCAGCCCTACCTGTCTAGCGTTGTTGTTGCCTTACCCTTTTGAGTGGGATGCTACAAGGTCAACCCTCCCAGGGCCATGGCTGAGCGTATTCCTGGAATAGGAAGGCGCCGTTTTCCGAGAAGCGGGGAGCAAACCCAAGGACGAGTATTGTTTTAGTCTCCGGGAACCAACTGAGGAAGAAAGAACATTTTTAGGCCATCCCCCGAAGTTGAAGAGGGCAGCAGACGAGGGCCGAGGGAGGCAGTCTACTGTCAATTTCCAAGTTGGACGGTCCTCGTTCAACACTAAGAGGAGAGCGATCGTCTAGTCTTAAAGGACAGGTGGAAGAGAGCTGCTCCCGTAATGGAGGTTCCCTACCGAGGATAAAGGTTTCCCAGACCCCACGCCAACGCGTAGATACATCCAAGTCCCAAGGATCGACGGTCAGGAGCAACGAGATAATTTGTTTTTCTTCGCCTGTTGTAATGCATGTGCCTGCTTGATAATCTTGTTGCCCTGAGTGGAACAAGTGGAGTGTGATTGTTGTCTTACTCAAACGTTGATAAACCCCAGTTGGTTAGGTGAATATGTATCGCCAGCGGATATTAGCAATGGTAATAAAAATTACAAAAATCTATTGTAACTTTCACATTTAGGGTTAAGTATAGGACAAAGGTATTTTAGTAAAAAAAGTTGAGAAATACTAAAAATAGTACAGGTTTTATATAGGGATGATTGATAGCGTAGTAGAGAACAGTGAGGTCTATGGATAAATTCTAAGTATCATAAATAACATCTATTTTGTGAGTTAGTGTACTAATAAGATTGCTGTTGATATAGGGTTGCTTAATGTCAAGCGAAGTATTACTTAAATGGCAATAAGAAAAGTAATACTATAACTTTAATAACGGCTGCACCCACACAAGAATTAATTTGTGTTCTTGTACATTTCACCGATTCCTCATTATTAAAATTTGTTAATGCTACTAGTGATATCAGTTCTTCTTTAGGATGTCGTATTTTCTTATGAATTGCATCCAGGTCAGGATAACTAAGGAATTCTTGCATGTTCATAATACTATTTCATGAGCGGCACCTTTGTTTTCCCCACCATTCCGGTGAAGGGATAAAGGTGAAACACAACGCCGTGTTTTCTTGTATATCTGTATATACAAGGGGCACATTTCACTAGGCGATTATGGTAGAAAATCCTAACTTAATGTTAATATTGTGCCGCATTCAATCATTATAACAATATCAAACATTGTTACTCGATCGGGTAATTCCTAGCTCCCATCTTCTAAAAATATTGTACATTTTTAATAGTGAATTGAGAATTTAAATGCTGAAATTCGACGTCGAAATCAAATTGAATAACCGCATTTAACATGTTACGATACTTTCGAATCAAGACAATGGTATTATTTGTCGATCACCTCCCTCCTTTTTTTTTTTTTTTTTTTTTTTGAGAAATATGTGAGGAGTTTAAAAATATAATTGATGTAACCTTCCAGGAAACATGCTCTTCCGGGAACAAACCGCAGGAAGACACAAGCGGAAGTCTGTGTTTCCCCATCTGCCGGTTTTCATTTTATGAACGTACCTTTCGTAGATGACAGGGTTTTTGAATTCTTCCCATTGTTTTCATTACCATTGTTTATAAACCAGTAAACATCCATAAAATCAAGTAACATTTTCCGAATTAAATTCCTCGCTCTTTTCTGTGGTATAACTTCAGTCAAAGGATTCCGTTAGCTGGCCTGCGAATTACATACTCGGATATGAATTTGACTATGTGATGACTAACGTTCAAGTTTCATGATTCGTAAATGGAGTCAAGCATTGTTATTCCATGATAAAATTACGTATAACAAAAAGCTAAGTAAGTAGTGCCACTTTTAATACTTATTATTTGTGGGTTAACAGGATTAGGGAAAATACGTGCATTGATGGTAAAATAAGTAAAAAGGGGAAATTATCAATGCTTTAGAAAATATTTCAGAAGCAAAGAAGTTGTATGGTGTGGATCATCCGGGATAAAACAAGGGAAAAAATGAACGGGCAATGCAACTTTTTCACTTTGCGTTGCATCATTTAAAGCTTTTCCGTAACTGCGGACCAGCAATGGTGTTTTTACATGTGTTTTCCCGTTGCTTAACGAGGGGTTACGGTGCAGGGGTTCAGGAAAATCGCGGTTTTCGTAAATTTATTAACGACATGCCTAACTTTTGCTTAGCGTATGGTTGTGCCAATAAATCTTGCCACCTAAAATGTATAGAGGAAGGAATAACTTACCATAATTTTCCTCTGAAAAGGCTGAAACTATTAAAGGAATGGCTGTGTAAAATGAAACGCGATGATTTCTGTCCCAATGTGCATTCTCGAATGTGTTCTGCCCACTTTAATGAGTAAGATTTTGAAAATTATGGCACTACGAATCGAAGGTAGTTCCGGAAGTTACGAATGAAGTCCTACGTTCCTTTCCCAAAGAACGAAACAAATAAATCTATAATTTTTCTTTTATTTAATGTTATGCATTCATTTAATTTTTAAAGAGATTGCATGGAGTGCGACAGCAGGAAGTTTTTAGTTGTTGTTGTTTTAACCCTAGTTTGTTTCCGTATTCCGTATTTGTCTGGGCTTCTAAATATTTTGTTTTGCAAAAAAGATTGCCAAGTTTATGTTACAGATGTTTCACCAATATCTGACAATAAGAACGTGAAAATGTAATATACCGTGTACGAGGAATGTTTCATTAAAAACTTCATCATCACTCATGGTAATGTTGTTGTGCATCATGCGAAATAAACATCAAACACAAAATTGTCTAGTTATATTTTTGCAACCTTGATTTGTTCTAAGAAATTCATTTCTTCTTCTTTGCCCTGTAGCTCTATTAATTCGTTAGAACACTCCATGACGCCAATATTGTAAAAATTGGCCAACAGTAAAGAGTAATCAAATGGGGACAACATTGAAGCAAGATTTTAAGGTTTTGAAAAAATGGGCTGTGAATACACAAAGAATATTCACAACACGAGTGTGCCAATTTCCGTTTAATTGGCGTAAGAGTACAAACTAAAAAACTAGAACGCTAGCTTTCATCGCCGAAGACGGGCGGCTTCATAAGGCTAACGTTTTTGTATGATTCTGAGTACAGAATCATACTAAACATTAGCCTGATGAAGCCGTCCGTCTTCGGCGGTGAAAGCTAGCGTTTTGGTTTTCTAGTTTGTACTCTTACGCCAATTAAACGGAAATCGGCACGTTTGTGTTGTAAAAATTGAATTAGCAGCTATGTTGGTCCGCAGAAATCCGCTTCTGGCGTCACATGAATAAGGTCCATTGAAAAAACACATATAAACTGAGAATTATAATTTATTGTGCTCTAAATATTAGAAATTTGTCTAGCTAGTAATATTAGTAATTAGTCTAGCTAGTAATATTAGTGATTAGTCTAGTTAGTAATATTAGAAATTAACCTAGCTAGTGATTTTAGAAATTAGTCTTGCTAGACTTTACTGTAACACTGTAACTATGCATATATTGCAAACCATAATAGTATGCATTTCTGCTTTGTGAGATTTCTAAAATCCTGGAGATGTGCTGGTTTGAATTTTCCTCTAAGTTGTGACGTCATAACAACAACGAAAGTGCGTGGTGACGTTACAGTTGTGCAAACACATTGGAGGAGAATAGACTAGCAAAAATGATGCTACTTCCGGCATACTTTGAAAGCCGCCATTGTAGGAAGTAACTAGTGTGTTGACGTGTTGACGTGAGTATTTCAGTTCTAAATCTTTAAGATTTTGACATTAAGGTTTAAGTATATGTGACGTGAATCTTTTCTTTTTAGTAGTTTTCTTTTTTTTTTATTTCTCTGCTCTGTGTATATGACAGCCACGATATAGCCTCGTAATTTCCTGCTTACTTGTTTTGTTTGCTTTTTCTCGGATATGAGCGCTTGCTAATTACAATTTGGTTTAGAAAGTTCTCGGGTTGTTCGCGAACATCCTTTCTACGCAATTTTTGCAGTACATTATAAATTTAATCACACATTTTTGCTTTCCAATTCTTATCTGTTCACTGCCAACTCTCCCCCATTCATAGATGGCGCTGCACGTTCAATTGGTCTCCGTTGTTTCAAAACCGCTAGCATTACGTTTGCCAGTCTTTGCAATTGTGTGTACAGAGGCGCGAAGCCTTTGTTATACTCAGTATAAAGATGGCTCTGAACGACGTCCGTGAGCATCTCGAGCTATGGGGTGCAGCACGCCCCTAGCAAAGAATATCTAACACGCGAAGCGTTTATATTCTTTGCCCCTAGTATGGAACCACTGGCTCCAGGGAGGACTTACCACCTGCCCCGATGTGTCATCTGTTAGTAGAAAGATTATTCTTAACTAAATTTATTTAAATTCTCATCTACGTATGTTGTAAGTAACTGTAAATTCCTAATTTATAAGATTTGTTGTTATATAAGCTAAGAGTTATAGAAGAAACTAGGACTGCTTCTAAGTGTGTGAACAAATTTTACCGCATTACTGAATAATTGGCTTTTTTGATATTTTTTCAAGAGGCCGATGTTCCCATGTAAATAATTTTGAAATAAACACCAGTCAAAGTGAATACTCGTACTTTGTTTTTGAAGCAAAATCGGGTAATGATATGCATTAAATCACCAGTGCAGATATATTTTATCTTTGATGTGCATTCATTTTATACACTTAGAAAGGTCTAATCAGATTCATACATAAGGAGAAACAGTGCCGTATCGGAGTGTTTCCTTAAAAGTTTCTGGAGTCTAAAAATACGTACAATATAAATGACTTTTTTGCTTTATTGGCGTCACAGAAGAAAAGCCCATGAAATCTGATGCAATTCTCTGTAAATCTTAATGTGATCTATGTTCGTTTACCTGTATTGTTTCTGCTCTAACTATGTCAAACGAGAATCTTATCAAAAGCTAAAACTATGATCTGACCGTGCTTATTGAATTTAATAGCTGTTTTACCGGTAAACTATACTAGAAATCCGACTCGTTGGCGTAAGACTATAATTAAACGTTTCCAAACTTTTGCACTTCAACCAGATGGTGTTTTTAAGGAAGATAGACAGAAACCACAATCTGAATGACACGCTACAATAATTTGAATGCTGTGACTTGACAATAAACAAATAGATACGATGTAATTTTCATAGACACGAGGCGTCATGTTGGTTGGGCATGCAGTATTCTGGTAGGAAAAAGGCATTATTTGAACAACTGGTTCCAAATTCGTGGCAACTCTAGAGAGACGCTATCATTGCAAGTATGACTGTTGGTAATGGTTTCTAACGTTTCTCGAATGGCTGCAGATTTAAGAGTGGAGTAGGTAGATAATTTCTTTACATCATCCCACATAGGTGTGGAAGACTTGAATTTGACTTCTCTGGATAGGGCCGTTGTTATTTTACCGTCTTTTGTATCCTTTTAATGCTCGTTGATTCTCATTCTAAACGAACACTTGGTCATTCCAATGTAGTATCTTCTGAAGCCGTCCGGATATTGTAGGGGTGTTGTCAGTATTTCTCTTAAGCATGGTGTATAAAGATGTAGGAGACTTTATGCCGACATCGTTGAATGAACCACTGCAAAATGTATGCTACATAATTCAAAACAGTCTATAATAGCGAGCATACAGAAATCTACGCAGTTACCTGACAAGATCTTGGTTTGAATTAACCATTATGTTCTTTTGTATAATGTTTGCCGATTAACTATCCAATCCTGCACGTTAAAAGGAGTGAACATGGTTAACTCATTGGTTGCAACAATATTCTCCTGATGTTATAAAGTCATTTATTTGATACAACTGTGACTGTTTCCATGCAATTTCACGTGTTTTAGGATAGCCATCTGGTTCTGAGGCACTTTTGCTTTGTACGAAAGGAAACCAAAAACAATGGCTGGTCTTGGAATTCTGTTACATGTAAAAATCCTGGAATTCTTACATGTTCCATGTCCAGGAATTTATCTATACCCGTTTGTTTACGCTTTCCAACCGTAGGTTGAAGAAACGTATATGCTCCAGCTTTGTCCGTCTGTCTGTCCGCACGATAACTCGCGTAAAAATGGTTCTATTTGATTTCGATGAAATTTTAGCATGTGGTAGGGAACCAACTGTGGACGAACCCTATTGAAAATGGGTGAAGTAGGGTCAAAGGTCAGGACATAGCAGCGGGATGCATTCCATTGCTCTTATGCGTCATAACTTGCGTACATATGGTTCGATTTCGATGAAATTTTAGTATCGTAGAGGACTACTGGGGACGAATCTTATTGAAAATGGGTGAAATGGGGTCAAAGGTCAGGACATAGGAGCGGGATGCATTCCATCACATTTTGTTAAATGAGCAATTCTTGTATATATGTAAATTTTATTTTGAAAACGGCTGTAAGGATTTTGATGAAAGTGGTTAACCTACCGTTTCCTGGCACTAGAAATCGGTTTCGACTTTGGAAAAATAAATCTCGACTTTGGAAAAATTCGTTTAGCGGGTTAAATAACCACCCCGAGTTACCACGTTTTTAGTGTCATGACGTCGTCCTATATTGATGTTTCCCATTCTTAGAAATATTATGACGTCACACTCTCGCGATTGAGATGTCGGCGCACGGTCACGCCATCTGCATCATTACGTCACGCGTTGTGTGCGTATTGCGCATTACTTCTATTTTCTTCTAGAACAAAAAGTGAACTGTGCCAGTTGCTTGGAGTTGACGCGTAGTACAGCATAAGCAGCGGAACGCTGATTGCGCATGTTCTTCCCTTCAAAATTTAAACTTAATACAGCATTTTTTTATACATTTTTGAATAGTCACTTGATGATGAGCGTATCCGCTGTGCCAAAATATGATTAGTTCATTTTTATTAATTACTCTTAACAGAGTGTCACGTGGATAGTAAAACAATATAAAAAATATGGCTGGTCGACCCCCTACGAAACTTGCACGTTTCAACTTTAATAAGAAGAATACGGCACTGTTGGAACAAGAACAAGCGGGAGAAGTAAATAAGGAACAGCTTGGACATTCAAGAGCCGATGGTTTCTGATCAAATTCCAGTCTCAAAACACATGACCTTCCATTGGAAGAAGATCAGCCTACAAAAAAAAAAAAAAAAACATTCCGAACAGCTAAGGCGCGGAGCATGGAAATAATGTCCGACGTTATTATAAATGAATCTATATCGGAAGAAAACCTCGATCAAATGCGGCGAATAAATAGACAGCGATGAAGAACCAATGTTACCATGGGGTTCGATGAAGAGCCCCATGTTAACATTTATTGTTTGGTGTTTCATGTTCGGAAATAATAAAAGCAATTTAAAAAAATTTCTTACTCTAACAAAAAAAAAAAAAAAAAAAAAAATATCATTCATCTTTGTTTTGATGTTTATTCTAAATTAATTTGTCTCTAATTCGTCTATCATTATTAATCTTGATGGTTTAGACTTAACATTACAATACTTGGAAATAACATATCAAAATTTAAATCATTTTGTGCCCTCATCCCCCTTTACCCGAGCGATGCTCGGTGTTCCTGATATTTGCCCTTATACGTTATAACTTGCGTAAAAATGGTTCGATTTCGATGAAATTTTAGTATGTGGTCGGGGACAATCTGGGGTCGAACCCTATTGAAAATGGGTGAAATGGGGTCAAAGGTCAGGACATAGGATCGGGATCCATTCCATTACCCTTATGCGCTATAATTTACGTAAAAATGCTTCGATTGAGACAAAACTTTTCATGTTGTTCCGGAAGTATACTTTACCGGTTGTGTTGAATATCATCGAAATGGGGTCAAAGGTGGGGTCATAGGAGCGAGATTTATTCTACAGCCATTATCCTCATAACTTGAGTAATAACTTGAGTAATGATTTCTGGTATGTTGGAAAGCGTATCGTTAATCAATGCATTGCATGATTTTACTAACTTGTTTATCACTACGCGATGTTTTGTAGTTTAGTATTTTTGTAGTGCTGTACATGCACGTAGCTGACAACTGTTTCGATTTAACCCGAATATATTTGGTTTCGAGCGCCATGTCCGGAAATCCGGTTTTTGCGGAAATTTTTATAATTATTTGTTCATTTTCCACTGACCGTGCTTATTGAATTTGACCTTACGCCACAGTGTGGTGCGACCTTGTATTGTAACGTAGTGCAAAGTAGTATCATGTTGTTGGGTTTTATTTGCACTGCGCAACGGTGTATCTTTTCTCAGAAAATGGTACAGCTCGTGTAGGACCACTTTTTTGGTGCAACCTAGCACAAAATTTTTAACAGTGTGGGAGATTTGGGCTAGAGTGCCCGACTGGGAAGTCACATTGAAGCAAGGTAGAAAGGGGTAGGACGACGCCCTTATTTATAACCGGGGACGTACCACACTGTGGGGTAAGGGGCCCAACAGCTTAACGTGCCCATCCGACGCACGGCGGATATTTAGTGGTTCGAGCGTTCGTACCTGCTGGGATCGAACCTGAGACATCTCCGTAACAGTCACGAACGTTGACTACTATGCCATCCACGGCCCAAGAGAAAAATCCAGTTCTGTAACACATACATAAACACAACATCCATGCTTCACCGGGATGCGAACACGGACCCATCTCGGATGAATGGTAAGAAGCCGGCACTTAGACCACTGCGCCACTAGGTCTGTTCGTATTTCTCATTTTAACACCTTCGGTAATAGTCATAAAAAGTGGCATCGTATTTTTTAAGAACTTTTACTAATGAAATGCATGTGTTCCTATTCCTAAAGTAACTTCTTCAAAACCAAGCAGTTGAGCAAGTGTCCCCACACCTTTCGTCTGTTTTAAAGCTAAATTAAATTTCCAAATCTATACTTAGTATTTCCATGGTGTAACCTGAACCATTTCCGTGACCCGTAAAATTGTTTTCCCGGCAAAGTGAATAATGTAATACCGATTTTGATATTAATTTCGCTTAAAATGTGTGGGCAAGCGTGTTTTCTTTTGTTTAAAGTTAAATTACGTTCAAAAACGGTATTGCCTGCTAACAGTGCAGAGAAAACGATTTTGCAGGCAACGAAAGACGGCGACGGAGAGTTGAAATTCCGACTTTGAATTTGATTTTCTTTTTTCTTTTTTTCAAACGAAAGGAAAAATGTGTGCTCTTTTTGTCAGATGATATAGCAAGAAGTTACTAAGCAATGAGAAACCATGCATTTTCAGAGAAATTCAACTTTAAAAAGCGGTGATGTCGCTCCTCACTCTACCTTGAAAACAAATGTACGGCTCACGGAATGGTGTAGTTACTCACAAGAACAAATGAAGTAATGATTTTCGATTCGAATTTTTCCTTAATAAAAAATAAGTTTACTCCACATTTCGCTTTCCTTATTGTTAAATTTTCAATTCAAGTATTGTGTCATAATATTTCAATGTAAACAGTATTTAGTTTATTTATTGATTGTGTTTAGTTTATTTATTGATTTTTTAAAGCATTTCAAGAGTGATAGCCCATTTATTGACACATACAGCACAGGAATGCCCATGAAAGTTCATATGAAAAACGAGACTCAGAAATTTCCCAACGCGGAGCAGAGAATCAGTTATTGTCTAGCTGCAGATTTTATACCGATATATTTTTGAGTTTTATACAGGGTTGTTCCCAAATTCGTGCGACAAACAAAGAAGGGTGATAGTATTAAAGACGAATAACTTTTTCAATGGAACGTAGGGTGGCACTCCGCTCCCAGTGCCGGGAAAACGTTAAGTTCCATGTCCAAGTTGATCGTCCGACAGTGGAAAAAAACACAACTTACCTAATTATGGGTTGCACACTTGCGTTGGTGAACGTACAGTCAGAGCAGGACTCAAACGAGGTGCTGTAAGTGGCGCCCGAGGGCGTCATTACACAGCCCACGCAGACGGATGAAGGACTGTTGCACTCTCTCGTAGACTCCTGGTGTGGTGTTGATCTGGTCCACAGAGACAACAATCCTCACGACGAGATCTTCCGATGACTCCACTGGCGTCTCATACACCATTGTTTTCACATGTCCCCAGAAGAAGAAGTCCAGTGAAATCAGGTCCGGAGAGCGTGGAGGCTAAGCTACCGGTCCACCCTGTCCAATCCACCTGCAGGATTACTTCGTATTCAGGAAGTCCCGGACCGCGGTGATAAAATATGCAAGGGCCGCATCATGCATTACCCACATGTTTATCCGAGCATTGTGCGGAACACTCTGCAACAAACCGGGAAGCACTTGCTCCAGAAACACACTGTGCGTGGCGCCGGTCAGACGTTGTGGCAAGATGCACCGTCTCACCAGCTAATCACCAAAGATAACTACCTGCCCAGATATTGACGGCAACCTCTACGTTCACCAACGCGAGTGTGCAATCCATAATTTAGGTAAGTTGTGTTTTTCTCACTGTTGGAAGATCAACGTGGACAGGGAACTTAACCTTTTTTGGACACTAGGAGCTGAGTGCCACTCTACGTTCCACTGAAAAAGCTATTCGTCTTTATGTGTACTATCACCCCTCTTTGTCACACGAATTTGGGAACATCCTGTATAGTGCATTTTTGATTCTATAATTCGCTTCAATAATTGAATTACAGATAATGCCGAAATGAAATCTGGTCCCATTTTTAGTGAAAGTTTTGTTATATCAGTTTTTATCTGTGATTCTGTTTCTTATCAGGATCAGCAAACATCATTTTCAGAATTCTGCGTTCTGTAATAAATTTGCTAAAACCTGTGTGGGTTGTTTGTTGTAGATTACAGGTTGAACAGATTTATGGTTGTACTATGTTTTAAGTGGCTAGTATTTGGGTTGTGTATCCTGGAAAAAAATTAAACTGTCCTGGAATTCTGTGGTTGAAAACGGTTTATAAACCACGCAAAAAGTCTGTTAGTATAAATTTTATTCCTCACTGTACTTCACTGTAAAAACATTTTTGGAGCCAAACACGAAACTTTAATTTCTTTAAAAATTCCCTGCATGTAACAACATCGCACCTGCTCTTAAACTAATAGCAGGAATGCCAAGTTTCTCCTGTTAGCGTCCACGCCCCATGAACGGGTGTTGTTGGCAGTTTGTTAAAAAGAAATAAAAAAAGTGAAAAATGAACTGCTTAAGAAACAGGAATATTTCGATTTAGAAAGCCAGGCGCGTGTTATTGCAAATGTTGTCAGATTGGAATGGTAGCGGGGTTAGTAAAATTGCAACGTTATGTAAATTTTGGATTCAACTTTGCTGTTACGTAAGCTTAAGAAAGAAGCTGGACTTCGAAGCAGTCAATCTGCTAAGATGGATCTTATTCTTTTTTGGAGATTAACGACCACCAGAGCAACTCTAAGGATTGTAAGCAGTCCCCCGTCCCTAATTTAGGGACAATGGTGGGGTGTGGCATAGGTGGTATGTTTGTGTTACGGTACCACACCACCTATGCCACGAACCAGGACTAGGACTCACTCCGGTGAATGATCAAAAGCCAGAGTTTAGACCACTGCGCTACCAGGGTGACTTAGTTGTACCTTAATGGTCAATCCATCCAATGTCTAAAAGGATTTTGGGATACAGCAATCTGGGCACAGACAAATGTTGCTGCGACTCTTCACGTATCCCTAAAAAGGAAAAGTTTGTATCGCGCATTTTAGGGAACAAGCCAATGTCTTAGAACAACTGAGAAGTGGTCGCCCGAGGACGACTACGACACTGCACAATCGGTAATTCACAGTAAAGGCTCGTAGGAGCATACAGTGCCTAACCGCTGTAACTGAGGTGCCACCGACGGCGTGGCAAATGATCACACTGACCACAATCGACTACGCTTGGAAGGTTTGTAGTCAAGATATCCATTGCACAGAATTCCAGTGTCTGTGGCAATTCGGTAAGAAAGATTTAAATAGACGCGACGACATCTATTGTAGCACGAAGTAAGACAAAGTGTGCTTCTATGCGATGAGTCAAGATTTGGCTTATTTTCCAACAATTGGCGACTTACTTCGTGTCTGGAAAACCTCAGGATCACGCGACAGTCAAGTCCGTCTGTCTGCCAATTTGCATCTTCATTCCTCGGTGGCTCAGTCATGGAGTGGGGAAACCATCTGCTTTTATGACCACACAGTTCTGTATGTTTGTCGAGGGCACACGAGCAACAGCATGCACCCAGATGACATCCCAAGGAGTTCTGTGGCACTTTCCCACGTTTCAATAAGTGACAGTTTCCTCTTTGCAGATGATTATGCACGACCCCATCGAACTCACATCGTTGTTCTCAAGCAATAAGACTGCGGTATTCCACGTTTACCTCGACCTACATGCAGAGGAGCCTGAACAGGAATCACCCGGCTTCTGTGACCCTTTCAGAATTTTGTGAGTTTTTGCTTCGTCTACCCCAAAGCCAGTTAAATCATCTAATCTGAAGTATTTCACAGAGGTACCATGTGGTTGTGAACAACCGAAACGGTGTCACAACGTACTGACTGAACAATGCTTTTCATTCGTTCAGAGACAGCGAGGTGTTCCTTCGTTTGTACGCGGAGAGACCACACCGCAACTTTTGTTCTGACCATTTCGTGTCTTTTCTACGTTCTGCAGCCTATATTACCTGTAATATTTAACTCATACGGTTGCTCTACGTGCTCTTCGGATCTTCTTTTCTCTGTAAAATCCCTAGCTTTTTTTCAGCAGTAAATATCTCCAAGTGACAAGTACTGGGCCTCTGGCACACCAGACAGCACCAGGTGTGACAACTTAATTTCCGGAATGGTCGTGTAGTGACGTCCTCAAGGAAAAGCGGGTAGAATCACGTGCCTATGCGTGTCTGGGCATATTTCAAGTAGTGTATGCGTTAATCGCAAACTGTGAGTGACACAGTTGCGAAAGCAATCAAGTCTGTGAGTGAGTTTTGAGGTAAAAATGAGTGATAGAAATTTAGAGCAGCGCATAACATCAAATTGTGCGTGAAAATTGGGAGACTGCTTCTGAAACGTTATTGCTATTGAAATTAGCATATGGTGAATATATTATGAAAAAGTCAATTGTCTTTGAGAGGCATAAGGGCCAAGAAAAACACACATGTCACGCTCGCAGTTTAAGACCATGTTTGTGTGTCTTTTCGACCACAAAAGAATAATTCATCACGAGTTCATTAAAATTGGACAAACGATCTACAACAATGCTGTCTAGAGGTGTTGAAAAGTTTACGCAATTCTGTTCGAAGTAAAAGAGCTGAACTGTTTCCTGACAATGCCCGAAGCCATGATACGTTCGGTGTTCGCGATTTTTTGGCAAAGAAATCAATTACCAAATTGAATCATCCATCCTATTCACCTGACTCTGACCCCTTGTGACTTCTGGATCTTCCCAAAAATAAAAATTATCATGAAAAGCCGAAGATTTTCAAACATTACTGATCCAGCGTAACGTCACAAAGGAACACGGGATTATTCCTGAAAGAGAATTCTACGTATGTTTCCAGCGATGGCAGTAGCGTCCAATGTAATGCATAGTTGCCGAAGGGGATTACTTCGAAGGTGAAAGTAGCCTCTAGTGCACAGGTACTCACACATAGTTTTTACAGGTGTAGTTTGGGAATTGCATTGCCACTTCGTATTTATCAATGTACTCACACAGCAATTTTATCAGGACAAATTCACTTATTTAATAATTGTGTTAGAATGAATACACTACAGTAGATTTTCGTTAGTTGAAATCCTTGAAATTATTGCTTTAATAATGAAAAAGGCCATAAATCATTGAATACAGCAGAGAATGCTTCTGTGCAGCAATTAGGTGCTGAAGGGATCAATCCAAGTAATCGTTGTGTTCTTATACTAATAACAGCGTCATTCTATCAGTGTGCTACAAAAGCGATTGAATTTATAATGTTTGTATTGTATTTTTAGATCAAATGGATCCCAATGGTTCTTGAGTTATTATCATGAGTAACGTCTGCAATGATTTCCTGCGCATGCGAGTATGGTAATCAGTGGCGGACTTACAGATTTGGCGCCCATAGGCACAAATTTTCCAAGCGCCCTCTGCGGAAGAGCACATCACCCGTACATCCGTTCTCGTTCTGATATCGGGACCGGCAGAGTCGTACTCATGGGGGTCCAGCTTCAGGTGGTCTAGAACTCTCCCCCTCCTAAATGTTCGACTTCATGGTCAAACACATATATTCATATATTGGCTGAGCATACAGGATTTTCTTTTTTTGGATGTGGCTGCGACGCACCCCCGCCCCCTCCTGCCACTTTCTAGGCAAAAGTTTTTATAGTTTCGACAGGTCCCTATTCCTAAAAAGTACCTTTTTTTTCAGCTTGGTTCATAAAGTCTGTGGCCGCCGCCCGAAACATAGCGTTCGGATCTGTTCACCTACGTAACCTGCAAGGTAATTGTGAGAAGCTCTCGCGCTCATCAGAGAAAAGAGACTTGCGCTTTGTGATGTTTGTACACGATCTGTTATCTATTCGAAAAAGTTCGCTCCTGTAGACGGTTATACGCAGTGATGTGAGATGTAAATATCAATTTGATTCTTATTATTAAAGAGATAAGGAATATATTTGCTGGCCCATTCTAAATTCATTAATTGCTCCAAAGTGGTGAGCCGGACTCTTAACATTTGACATCGATATTAACTCCCGCTGGTGAACTAATACTTCAAGCTCTAAGGAAGGACGTACGAGGCACAAAAATCAACAGGAAGTGATCTCGAACGCTGCTCAGAGTTTCTTCGCTTTTCTACTTCGACCTGCGAGCTGTTAGTGGTACGTTTGTTTTTCAACATGGGTGTTTTCCACCATTTCGCTTCATCTTTCGTTCTTGCGTTATGGCTCCCGGCTGTTTCTGAACTGCACACAGCGGAGCGACACACACTGTGGATTCTGCCATTTTTCTGGCGAAGGAAGGAAATTATTTTTTTCTAAAACGGTATTCGAATCGTTTCATAATGTCGGATTCCGAAAATGCCGAGGTCTCAGTGACGCGTGTGATGTTGAAATGTCCTCCATTTTGTGGTTTGCTCAGATTGAGTCACAGTTTTCCACGGTAGGAATTTCCAACGATGATACTAAGTTTCATCATGTTGTAGCATCAATCGAAAGTAATATTGTTGAGAAAATTAGTGACATTGTATTGCAACCCCCACCTGAAGATAAAAATATTACTTTGAAAAAGCGTCTTATTGCTCAGTTTGCTGACTCTGAGAAACGGACGCTCAGACTCTTATTGCAAGAATTATAATTGGGTGATTCTAATCCATCGCAGTTATTACATAGAATGAAAGATCTTGCTCATAAGTGATACATGGAGCGATACTTAAGTCCCTATGGCTTCAGCGTTTGCCCAGGCGGATGCAACAGATCTTAACCGTCAGCTGTGATGATTTAACACAATTAGCAGTAATAGCTGACAACATTCACGAAATTGCTGATGTATCTTCTGAAGCGAAGCATAGGAGCATGACAAACATACCTCACAGCATGTTTGTCATGCTCCTATGCTTCAGAAACAAATCGAACACCTCACATCACAAGTAGCAAAACTTTCGGCACAGTTAGCCTCTTCCACTCGAACAGTTCGGCATCGCGCGAGAATCGTAGACATTCTCCCGCAGTTCGACGACAGAACCATGACAAGCCAACATCTCAAGTTTGCTGGTATCACAGAACCTTTAAGGACGCTGCTATCAAGTGTAAATCCCCTTATTCTTTTCAGTCGGGAAAATAGAAGGGCCGCCCCTTGTGACCGCAAGTGGCGATGGCCTAAAACGGCACCGACTCATATTGGCCGATAGATCTACTGGTCTAAAAATTTTGATCGATACTGCGGCAGATGTTTCTGTTATTCCAGTCTCTTCATCCAAACCGAAACAGCCGGAGAAGTTGAAATTATTTTCTGCAAATCATTCTTTTATTAGCACGTAAGGCACACGTCTACTGTCCTTAGATCTCAATTTGCGTCGATTTCCTGGCCATTTGTTATTGCGTCAGTTTCTCTTCCTATTATCGGAGCTGATTTTCTTTAGCCCTTTGGTTTGTTGGTGGATATGAAACATCATTATCTGATCGATACGTTAACAGAGCTAAAATCTTCAGGTCACGCTACTACTGTAATCACCGCTGTCTCTGGCACTTCGGATTTCCACGAATTATTAAAAAAGTTTCCACAGGTCGTAAGTACTGATGGTGTGCCTAAAAATAAAGATCACGGCGTTTTTCACCACATCGAGACCACCGGAACCCCAGTCTTTTCTAAGCCTAGGATGTTAACTCTTGGGAAACTTGCATGTGCCAAGAAGGAATTTCAATTCTTGCTCACGCAAGGTATTTGTCGTACCTCTAAAAGCTGTTGGGCCAGCTCCTTACACATGGTTCCTAAGAATTCCGGAGACTGGAGACCCTGTGGCGACTACAGGCGTCTGAATGCGCTTACTGTACCAGACAGGCACCCTGTACCACATATACAAGATGTTACCCAATTTTTAGCATGTAAGACAATATTCTCCAAACTTGATTTGATCAGGGCATATCATCAGATCCCTGTAAACCCAAAGGATGTTCCAAAGAGAGCTGTCATTACGCCATTCGGCTTGTTCGAGTTTCTATGCATGCCATTCGGACTCAGAAATGCAGGCCAAACCTTTCAACGTTTCATCAACACTGTCCTACAGGATCTGGATTTTTGTACCGCATATCTCGACGATATTATTATCGCTTCGACTAATGCAGAAGAACACCAACATCATTTAAGCTTGGTTTTCCAAAGACTTGCTGACTACAGTATTCAACTCAATCCCTCCAAATGTGTGTTGGGTCAGTCCAGTATAGTATTCCTTGGTCATACCATCTCACCTGATGGTATCATGCAACTTCAAGAGCGAGTGGACACTCTATTAGCTTACCCTGAACCTACCACTGTTCATGACCTTCGTCGTTTTCTGGGTATCATGAACTTTTATCGGAGATTTGTTCCGCACGCAGCCCAGGTGCAGGAACCACTGCATGAGTATCTTAAAGGTTCAAATAAGAAAACCAATAGATCAATCACCTTATCTGATGACGCACGTGATTCATTCACAAAATGTAATCAAGCTCTGGCACAGGTGGATCTTCTAGCACACCATTCTAAGTTCATTAATTGCCCGAAAAGTCCATAGTTTTAAAAATGCCCCTTTTTTTCCATGGAATGAAGGTCCTCAAAATTTTTATCAGAATGATCAATTTTTAAATTTTTACATAAAAAAAGTTCAGTTATATTTCAATATCTCAATCAACAATCAACAGAAATATCTACATGCACGTAGCTACAATATTGTACTATTAGAAATTGGTGATTTGTAAAGAAACACCGCAAGGAAATACAATTTTTATTAAGAAAAGGAATAAAAATATCCGTTTATTGACGTAAAAATATGATTATTAAAGCGTAAGCTTTCAACACCAACGGGTGCCTTCTTCAAATTTATGCGTGGTTAGGCAAGACAAGAGAACTAAACAACAGAAAAATTTAAAAAACTAAACACGAACAGAATATGAGAACATGCCATGTTGCGTCGCGTGCGTGCGACAACGAGATGTCTACAGAAACGAGCCAAGCTCGAAGAAATGTGCGCCATATTTGGGGAAGCTCAGTGAGACGTCATCATTGCAGACCACAAAGTTAGTCAATATCTCGATGGTTTGCCTGAGAGCAGTGCCTCTGGCGGTAGTATAAGGAGCCACTCTCTTGATCTGGTTCCACTTCGGGATGGCGGAATGGGTAACCACTTTCCGGGGGAGGGAGGGGTGCGGTTGTCAATTTTCTCTGCAAGACGTCCCGCTTGCGTTCGACTAGACAAAGAGCGAAAGGGCGTTTTGCCATTCCGATGTAATGATTGGTGGTACCATCCGGGTATTCCAATGGTATGGAATACACTCCCGCATCAGTCGGTGAGGTATGGGTGTTCCGGGATGATAGCAGGTGGTGTGATATTGATCTTGGTGAGCGTATCCCAAAGCTAAGCTTTAGTTTCTTTAAGGTGTTCTTCAAGGAGTAGGCTTTTCAGCAGCTTAGTATCCCTTCCTTTTTTGCAATCGCGATTTTCCGATTCTGAGCCCACTGAGTTCTCCCTTTTTGCACTCATCACTCACTGAGATTTCAGCACAGCACCCTCCACACACTAAATCAAGCTTGTTCAAACTTCCTAGTAAAACTCTAAAAAAGTACAACTCACCGCAGAAACTGCCGCAAACGCTAGGTTAATTACGAATATGACACTTTGGTACACTTATAGCTCTGAGCTCTGACCAATTCCAGTTCCCTGAGCTTTGTCTTTGTGAGCCCATTTTCATCTGGTTGGGGTTTGGGGGTACACGTACACCGTACAGGTACGCCCAGCCATTCAGACGAAAGCAATTTAGAAACGTTTGTCTTCGACCACATATGGTATGGTAAACGAGTTTCACACGGTCACACCCATGCCTCCTCCCATGGGACTCCCTGGGAATGAAGTATGTCTTGTCCCTTTCCTTTGCTTTTTTTTTCTTTATTCGTTTTTTGTTGTGTCGTGGTCACCATCAGGGGAGGGAGGGGACAGGACAGACGTCGCGTGCCCAGTGCCCCTCCCCCGAATACATCGCTTTCCTCTTTCTCCTCAACCTGTTCGGGTTTCGGTCGGAATGATCAGGATGAATCATTTCCGGCCATGCCTCGTCCGTTGCCTCTGTAAAGCCCTGGTCCGTTGCAGCAGTAGTTCCGTCCAAGAATATGAGCCGGGACTCACTCAGACAAAGAAAGTCCCCCCCCTCCCCCTCCCAAACAGGAGGATCTGGTGCGTGCCTAATTGGAAATCCGCCACTGATGGTAATAACGAATTATAAATGCATTCATGCTGAATGCTTTCTATTCCGGGAAACTTGATTTATGATACACTAAGTTCCCGACATAAGTGGTTAATTTGTTCCGAAGATTCTGCGTAAGTTAAAATGCGTAAGTCGAAAGGTGCTTAATTACGGTGAATCGCCGACATGCACCTTTGTTTTAAGTGATAATTAAATATAAACCATTACTACTGTATATGAAAAGATCAGCGAAAAAGCAAAAAATTAATCTTGAAATATAAGAACACATGTAACTGAAAGAAAACTCGCATGCTTACAGTGATATACACGGTCGAGTCACATTATTGTGACCACCAGCTAATATCCAGAGTAACCACCGTGTACAGCGCGGACAGCAGCTAGACGGGCTGGGAGTGACTCAATAAGGTTCTGGAAGGTGTTCGCAGGTATGTGGAGCCATGCTGACTGCAGTGCATCTAACAGCAGCTGGAGGGTGCGTGGTGGAGGATCCATAGAGCGAATAACACGATCGAGGTGCTCCCACAGATGCTCAACTGGGTTTAAGTCTGGGGAATTAGGGGGCTAGGAAAGTACTTTGAAGTCTTCATCGTGCTCTTCCAACCACTCTCGAACATCTCTAGCTGTGTGACACATCGCATTGTCGTGCTGGAAGATCCCATCCACCCAAGGGAAACAATCAGCATGTATGGGTTTACGTGGTCTGCAAGGATGGATTCATAACGAATTCGGTCCATAGTGCCTTCCACAGGCAAATATCAGTGGTCCCAGGAAATTCTACGAAAAAATTCCCCAGACCATAACGCTGCCCTCACCAGCTTGTGTTCTTCCAGCAATGGTTGAAGAGTGTTTGTTGTCCTATGTTTCTCTCCTTATACGCCAACGTTCATCCGTTCGATGAAGCAGAAAATGTGACTCATTGGAGAAGGCAATGCTTTGCCAATCAGCGGAGGTCCAATTTCGATACTGCCGTGCAAATATAAGCTTTTTCTGCCGATGCACCATCGTTAGCATAGGTGAAGCGACCATCCATCTGTATCGGATTCCCATACGCAGCAGGGTTCGCTAAATTGTCATTTTAGACACACTTCCGGTAGCCCCCTGGTTCATTTGGTTAGTGAGTTGCTCCACTGTAGTGTGTCGATCGGCCCTCATGCACCTTCGCAGCGAACGTTCACCTCTTACATTAATGGCACATGGTGCTCCGAAGTTTCCACTTCGCTTATTCGCAATGTTGCCATTCTTCGAATTACGATACACTTTAACCACAGCAGCACGCGAACAGTTCACAAAATGCACTGTTTCAGAAATACTGACAGCCTTGGCCCGAAAGCTGATAATCATCCCTTTTTGCAAATATGATAAATCGCTCCTTTTACCCATGACAACAACGAACAATATGTTTTCAGATC
Organism: Macrothele yani; assembly: GCA_039090855.1. Lineage (NCBI taxonomy): Eukaryota > Metazoa > Arthropoda > Arachnida > Araneae > Macrothelidae > Macrothele > Macrothele yani. The sequence continues at coordinate 87,479,795 of CM077010.1, forward strand.
ATATATTTGTCATTTTCTTGTAGGACTTCCGTCCACAGTGAGTAGAGTTTAGGTCCCAGCCACCTACAGCGAGATCGCCTTTTGGGCAGGACACAGAAACGGAAGGAATGAGAGCAAGTTTAGCGACTTTGACAGAACAGTTTGTAGTGAGATTAGAGTACAGTAGATGCCGCCACCGTACAAGTACGATATTGCTCATAGAGGGGTGAGAGAATTTCAGGGGGGCATAGGAAAGGATACCCATTTAACTAGTGGGTCCAGTCTGGGGGCCGTCACTTAACGTGCTTGTCCGATGCACGGCGGATATTCAGCGATTGTTAGCAAATCACACCATCTCTGAAAGATCAACCTGGGGACCTTTGCAATGATAGCCTAAACTGCTAACCACTAAGCCATCCGCGGCTCTATGTTTTCAGATTGCCTACAGCACACCTTATATACCCTCCAAGCTAGCTCACGACACGTGCCTTCTTTCATTGGCTACGCGCTGTTGACGTCAAAAGTAGGAGGTGGTCACAATAATGTGACTCTACTGTGTATATGCCCGTACTATAGAACGTATACACAGTCGTATCAGAATATTATGACCACCCTCGGAATCATAGTGTACCCGCCTAGGCGCGTCACAGAGTGCATGGGACAAGGGTGACCACACGGAGATATAAGCAGCCGGCCAGGACAGATGAGCCATAGTGCGTCACGTGAGCACGATGGACAGAGGTAGTGATTTGACAGACGTTCAAAAAGGAATAATCATCGGCCACCCCGCTAAGAGTGAAAGCATCTCAGAAACAGCAGACTTCGTGGGCTGTTCGCGAGGTGCTGTAGTACCCAGCAAAAACACAAGTGCTGGGAAACTGCTGGCCACCAGATGGCAGTGATGGGTCACTGCTGGCTGAAATCTGCCGCTCACGGCCCGGTAGTGGTCCGTTGGTGGCAGCGCTATCAGTTGGCGAGCCATTGATGGCCCTGCAGCATCGCCGTGAATTGTGGGCCTCCAAGCAAGTGCTACTAGTGGCCCGTTGCTGGCAACCAATGCAACCCCAACAGCAGGTGGAAGCAACGGGACTGCGCATGCGCAGAAGCAACACTTGCTGTGTCTCTCATGGTACCAGTTAGTTGAAGACGACGCTATCGCCATCGTGTTATTTTAGTGGATGTTTAGAAAAAAATCCATATGTAGAGAGGCGAATAAATTTCCTAATGAAATTTTACGTCGACGAAGATATCAGATTAAGCCGTGAAATACTAGATTACAGCCATGAAATACACCCACTCCATTCCCATGAATAACAATTCATGGAATGGAGTGGATGAATAACAAGAAAAAATTGAAACCGCTTGAAACAAATGTCCTGGAAAACCATTAAAACAACGTTTGTTGGAAAAAAAAAAAGAATTATACGCTTACAAAATTTTTTAATTATTTGAAAAAAAAAAAAGCAAAGCTATGTGGTGTACTCATTCATGGGTTGAATACACAAGACTGGGAGGAATTCGCTTCCAAAAATAACGAGAAGTAAAATAAAATATCTTTCCTCTTTAAAACAAATGTAGCTTCGGACAACGGAAAGGAAAGACACAACGTTAAAAATGTAACAGAATGTGACATGAACCCGGGTAAATATATATTTATTCAACAATCTCTTTTCAAGAATACAAGGACAGTACAAAACTTTGGAAAGCGACTCTAAATATGTACACTCCTTGAAAATGAGTGAAGTTCCCTTAAGGTAAAAAAAAAAAAAAACTACCGTTACGTTGAAAAAATTAATTTATGAATTATATGAAACATACCTCGGAATATTGTAAAATGAAAGAGGGAAGCATTCGATTACACATTGCATACTAAACAGACAGCTTCAAGCATACGCTCGAGCATGGCAAATTAGTCCGGTCGGTATAGAGCTCAGCTACCACGCCAACGGCTCTGGTTCAGATACAAGCGGGCGTTTTTCCGGTTTGTCGAGAAAATTTCCCCAGCGCCGTGTGAAAATTCACAAGTTTCGTAAGGGTAGAAAAAAAATTGTAGCTTTGGGAAATTGCGGTTATCCTTGATTTTTTTTATGGCTACTACTGGGAAATTGGCGGACAAGATTCGGCAAGCCACCAGTTACGTCACGTGGTTGCCGGCTACCACTACCGGCAAACTAGCGGACCACATTAGGCTAGCCATTATTTCTGGCACGTGCTTGCAGGGCCACTGAAGTGCCACTTGTGGCAGCTACTGCCTGTGATGGACAACTGATGGCCCTGTTGTGGCATATGACAGCTGATGGGGTGCCAACTGTTGGCCAGCTATTGGCCTGAACTGCTGGCCCTTATGTTGGCCGCCCGGACATTTTATTGACGGTTCGGCAGCGGCAACATAGTGCTGGGCCCAGCAAGACTGTTTTTGCTGGGTAAGAGTGTACCAAGAATAGACCACTGACACACCGAGTACCTACTGACGTCATAACTAGGAAGTCCCAAAGGCCATCGACCCCAGAGCAGAACGTCGCCTCCGTCGACTGGTAAAGGGCAATCGACGCGCAATTGTGCAGAAATTGCGCGTCAATTTCCCTTTACCACGCATGGCTCAATGGTCTTCGGAGTCAATGCTACGCCAATGCGCCCATGTTAACCCATGTCCATCGGGCAACGACGCCTGCAGTTTGCATGGGACTACCGTCATTGGACAGTGGAAGATTGTAAAAACCGACGAATCGAGGTCTCTGCTCCACAGAAGTGACAGACGGTGGCGGATACGGCATCAGACACACGAGAACCGACACCGGGACACTCTTGTCGGTCAAGTACAGGCCGGCGGTGGCAGTGTGCATATCTAGGGGATGTTTTCCTGGTATGTCCTGGGACCGCTGGTACCACTGGATGGGTGTCTGAACGCCAATAGCTACCTGCCCATTCTCGCTGACCACATGATACATTCCTTCAGGTTGGACGTTTACCCTGATGATGATGGTGTCTACCAACAGAACAATGCGCCGTGCCACGTCGTTAAGGAGGTGCGTGTCTAATTCCAAGAACACAACAAGGATGGCTCCGTTCTCCCTTGGTCGGCGAAATCGCCCGACATTAATCTCATAGAACACTTGTGGGACTATTTGGATCGACGTGCCGACCCACAACCACGTCATCTCCGGGACCTCCGTGTCCTGCTGCAGTTCGAATGGGCAGGTGTGCCTCGGGCAACCTTCCAGAGCTCCATTGCGTCCATTCCACGCCGTCTCATTGCTGTCATCCGGGCCAAGTGTGGTTATTCCCATTATTAGGTAGGTGGTAATATTATTCTGATACGACCGTGCATGTATTTGGACATTACACTCTTACAAATTATGTATTAATATGCTCCTGTCTCTGTCGATGTCGAGAACGCTTTGAAATACTTCTCCAAGGGCATCTGTACAGTCGCCTTTTCTTTCTCGTCGTAAAAAACTTTGTAGCAAACAATTGCATCGTGCACTGCTCCAAACACCTTCGCAAATTTTTCGGAATTTGGATTGTGAGCCTTAAAACTAGCCAGTCCTTTATCAATCATTCTGAATCATTCTACATGCGCTTAGCTTCAAATCACAAAATGGATAACTGTTTGCTGATGCACGTCGTCGATAAGCGATCCCAGATGGTCACTGTTTTCACATACAGGGGGCAGCCTTTCCAGCGTTTCCCTACTACCGAGCTCACAACCGCTATCTCGTAGTCGTAGTTGTAAGTGGAAGAAGCGCTGCAAGATGCAACCGCGTAACTCAGAAACCGCGTATGTCAGGGATTTACTGTATCTTATGCATTTTGAAATAGTGTATATGTACAGTGACTGAGATATTACAACGAATGCTATCGATCTCCGTTAGCATTTGTGCTTTGAGGAGTAACATGTCCTTAATTTAAGAGCACTGGTTCTCTCATGGAGAGTGAGTCCAGTGACATATGAATAAAACAACACTCGTGATTCATTAAGAATTTGAAACCAGATTCAGTAGGGGTATATACTAAGGCCCGCCCCTTAAACTATTATACTTGCCTACAAGGCAACTAGGAACAGATGCCTGTAATTAGAGCAAATGCCTGATCGGTTCAGCTTTCTTAACGAAATGATATGGAAACATTCCGTAACTGTGTAATTTCAACAAACACATCAAGATAATAGTGATGTTATCGGAATAAAAATATATCAATAGTATGTATGTTAGAATGGAGCACCGCAATATGTATGATTTTCTGAGTGAACACACACACGATACATTCTGTTACATCGAAACTGCAGCAAACAAAAGCGGTTACTGAGCTCAACGGAAACTCACGGTAGAGACAACTCACAAGGTGAGAGAGACATAGTAATATTTCCACTGCAATCGAATAGCTTTAGTGAGACAGATGGTTAGATAAGGCATATCAGTGCGAAGTACAACATTCACCGTTGACAATACACTCTTCTACGCTCGAGTCCTAGGGCCATCGGATAGTTGTATACCTCACTGTCCTTCCCTCACGCTTTCTACACCTGGTTTTTAAGGACAGTTATAGTCTGTGATAACTGCAAATAAGCCCTGAGATGGCATCCAACCATGTTCCACACACTCTTTGTTAGCAACAGAGTCGAGAACAGAACATGCCACTCCCTAGAATCTCTACACTGTGTAGAAATTCTCAGAAGGAGTTTTCTGAATGTGGACAGGCATTACGTTTCTGAAACACGGCGCAAGGAATCCCTGTGAGGAAAGGGACACTTTCAGGTTCCAGAATGTCTGCGACATACGTCGAGCCGTCAAATTGCGTGTTAGATACAAAAGAGATGTTCAGCTACCATCACTTATCACTCCCCAAGAATACGACATCTGCCATTTGTACTGTATTCTATCCGCTGACGACTCTTGCATCAGTGCATTGACACAGTGCTTTCACACGGCTATCCCGCAATCATCGAGTCCTGAGCAGTAGCGTGAGCAGTTTCTATAGATCACAAGTAGCAAGCAGGTGACGCAGAGGATGCAGTACATGCGGTTTCGCCTCTGCTAATCGTCGAAAAACGGTATGCTGGCCAATATCGCCTCTCAGCTGATCGGTGATGGCGCTGCTGTAGTTGTGAAGTAGGCTGTTACCAGATCGGAAAGTCCGTCAGTAGTGGAGTCGTCCATCCTAACCCAATGGGAGTGCATGCCATCTCGTGTGCACTGTCACCAGAATCAATGTACTGTGACATTGTTCGGTCCTCATGTTTCTCTGCGATCGACCATCCATTCCCTCGGAGACAAAAAATCTCTCTGTCGTGGATGCATAGCTGTCCATGTAGTTGACGAACGAGAAAATTCGATATTCTGTACATGTTGAGACTGTTAACAGCTATAAACGCTTGGTTTGTTTAATCAAGAAGTTAATGCATCTCGCTTACAGTGGCCATTTCCGCTACGCATCTATGCACATATTGACCAGCTCATGGGATATTCGAATCTTTTGTATATTCCGTTACGGTCTCATCTGCTGGTTTCCATACTAATTAGTGAGCTGCTTCTGAATAGAACAAATTTAGTGTCGCAAAGTGTAGTTATGTTATCGGATTTAATGCATGTACACATCGGCCACTGAATCAGAAATTTTTATGCAGATGTACGTAAACGTTACTGACGTAGCATATACGTAAAATACGTGGTCATGTGCATCATCACTAAGCAACTATTTAAGACTGCTGCTCGTCAGTAATCGTCAGTAGTTTTGATCACAATGGGAGAAACAAAGGATCTTTCGGAGTTTGATAAAGGGCGTATTGTGGCTGCCAGTCTGGTTAAAGTGATGGTTTTGAAAACAATGGTCTTAGCAATGGCTTCTGATCATTCGTCCGAAAGGAGTCTGGGTTCGAATCCCGGTCAGACATCGATGTTGTGTTTGACTTACGGTCCTGGCTCTCTCCCTTCACTGGAACCAGTGGCCCAAAATCAGGGACGGGCGACTGCTTATAGCTCATTGAGTTGCTGACGGTGGTCGTTAAATCTCCAATAAAGAAAAATAAAACAGGAGAGCTGACTACTTTCTCAAGAGATAAGTGTTTAGTCAGTGGAAAAATAACCCACATTACTTGTCCAAAAACCGTAACGGTGGAGGAACGACAATCTGCTAGAAACGAGATCGGCATCGCCTGACTAAGCTTATAGGAGAAACAGGGTTTCCTGTGTGCAGCAACTGACTGAATTGACTGATTTCTAGATCCATATCTCAGCAAATATATATGTGGGATTTTCCCTATAAACTTTTTGACTTTTGAAACTTTATTTGAACTGTTGCCGACAGATGGCGCAGCGATACCGCGCGAGGAGCAGCTCGGTTCCTTTACCCCCACGAAGACTAGTAGATGATTCTGTTCAGCCGGAGATAAGACGAACAGAGACGGAGTTGTAAGTTGTTGTGTGCGCGAGTTAAAGGAAGTATGCAGAAAGACGATGTTTGTTTATGTTTCATTCCCTTAAATTAAACGACGCCTGTATTACTGCTTACTCCATTAACCATTATTTTAGTTATTACAAAAGAAGTTAGTCCTGATTTAATTGGAATCACCTCTCTGCAACGAACCCACCAACTCCTATCCTACATATATGAGCAGGAAAATGATAAGGATTGGTCAGACGCCAATAAGGAAACCATCGGTTTCTGCGAAGAACCGGATAGTTCGTCTACAGAGGTGTCAGGAACACCATTATTGGACACCGGAAGACTGGAAAAAAAGTCATGTGGTCCGACGAGTCAAGGCACATTTTGTTCTGTACCGTCGGTAGGCAGACAGTGTGGCGAGAGTTCTGTTGTAGTTAATACGCAATTGTCCCTGATGTCGCGTGTTATATAATAATATGTTATGTAGCGCACGAGATTGTTTGCGTGCTTTGAATGCACGGACTGTTTGAAAACAGCATTTGCGTCGCAGAGGAGCACAGAGCTCAGCGCAACGGTCGAATCAAACGTACCATTAGGTTAGGCTTATGTTTATGTTCTATACAGTTAGGCTGAGGAGCCATTTTTGTTAGTTATTAAGTTGTGTTCGCATAGGTTTTACTATTAAATGGTTGTGCCCAAGACGAGTGAATTTGTTGAGTATTTTATCATATGGAGTTGAAGTCAAAGTCGCTATAAGTTCCGTAAAGCAATGGACCCAGATTGCCTTGTAAACACAACTCAAGGTTCTGGAGGTGATGTCATGGTGTGCGGCCCATTCTGCTGTTATGGAACGGGTCCCGTGATACTGCTGAAAAGTCGAGTATCCTCCAAGAATTATCTGAACATTGTTGCCGATCAAGTCTATCCTGCAGTGTTGACTGTTTTATTCAGCAGGTGACGACTGTTTCACGGACTACTATACTACTGTCTGTCTCGCAAGATGTGTTCAGCAGCGCTTCAGCGAGGATGATTGCGACTTCCATCATTGTCCTTGGCTACCAGTTCCGCCGGAGATAAGACGAAGGGAGACGAAGCCCAGATATGGGACATGTAAGAAGAACAGATCCGGAAGCAAAGCTCTCTTCCGTCAAATCTGTAACAGTTAAATGACTGTCTGGTGAACGCTTGGCATGTCGTAGACGTAGGCCAAACCGCATACGTTCTGTAATTCGGACTGAAAAAGTCCCAACCCGGTATTAAGCAAAAGTTTCTAATTCAGTGGCCGATATGTGTACAATGCTCCTGTGACGTATATTCTAAAATAACTTTCATTTTTAGTTCCTTTTCCTATATAAATTTGAGTTTGTTCTCCTTTATACTTCCAAACTTAACGTGATATCTTCTCTCTCTCACGAGAATGAGGTTGGCAACACAATTGACGTCAGAGAGAAAGTGACGTATGAATGTGATAAGAACGATGGATAAAAAGAACGATACAACAGTTGCTCGTGTGGATGTGTGCATGTGTGCAGACGTTCGATCGCTAAAATAAATGTGAAGTTTACCTGCTGTAAGTATGTTGGATCTACTGAAGTAGTGCTGGACCAATAAAAAGTTATCGTAAGTTGACTTCTGTTTATGTTTCGTCTGGCCGTAAACTATTGCATCGTATTCATATTTAGTGGTTTTAGACATAGCGTAACACCAATCTTGCTCACGAAAAAGACATTACGTTATACCCCAAAAAATTTGGAAATATTGCTGTAGATATCGTGCATGAATAGACGCATGATGGATTGGTGTCGAAAACATAGATGTGAGACAGTGGGAGCTTGAAACATGGCGAGACATACAACACACGATACATTTCAGCAACTTGACGGTAACACAGTGGTAATACACAGTACGTGATAATGAAGCTACGTATGAGCAAATGAGTCGTCTCTGTGACGCAGTGGTCTAAGCTCTGGCTTCTGACCATTCTTCAGAGATGGGTCCCGGTTCGAATCTCGGTGAGACATGGATGTTGTATTTGTCTTACGGTACTGGCTCTTTCCATTCCCTGGAACCAGTGGCTCTAATTAGGGATGGACGACTGCTTATAGCCCATCGAGTTGCTGGTTTTGGCCGTTGAACCGCAAACAAAAACAAACAAGAAAGATGACCCCGAACTTTCGGGTGTAATAAGCACGTCTTTTGAATTCGTTCTGACGCAAATTAAATTTATCAAAGCTATTCAAAGTCAATGGAGCCAGTATGGAAAACAATAATATCTGACGGAAGAAAGAAGTTTTTCAATTGGGTTTTTAATCCCTCAGATATTGCTGTAAACGGAATCGTGAGCTTACGCCCTCTGGTTGCAGACTTGTGTGTTAAGAAAAACATGAATTTATATGAGAGACATTTCGCACCGGAAACGCTCTTGAACACAGAAACATTTTCTTTCAAATCGGACTCTTAGAAACAGAGATATCGACAAAAATAAGATATGACTTAACGTCCCCTGGTGGGAAAACCATGCATTATTTTAGGAAGGAAGTATTCTCAAAAGGATTTTCCATATGAGCGGTATCGGCGCAAAAAAAAAAAAAAAATATTCGAGTTTTCAGGAGCCCAGATTTTGCTACAAATGCAGCAGAAATGTGAAATCTTATGCCACCTGGTGGTCAAACCATTCTTTACCAAACATTAGAAATTATGTGCAAACGATTTCCCATCACGAGCTGTATCCGGTGTAGAAAGAATTTTTCAAATCGGAGATTTAGGAGAAGAGATATAGGGGGAAACGCAATTTACCTCTACACCCCCTAGCGGAAAGTCTATGAATTACTTGAAAATTTTGAATTTTTTGGAAAAACATTTCGCATCGCAAACACTATCGAACAAAGAAAGAATTTTCCAAATCGGAATCCTAGAAGTAGAGATATTGACAAATATAAGATATACATTTACGCCCCTGGCGTAGAAACCATGCATTATTTCAAGAAGAAAATGTTCCTAAAAGGTTTGTCGACATGAGTAGTATTGGTCAACAAATGACTATTTTTTCAATCGAGATTTTAGAGGCTCATATTTTGCTGCAAATACATCAGAAGCGGAAATTGAGATTTACGCCCCCTGGTGGCCAAACCATTTCCCCCAAAAAATTAGAAATTATGTGCAAACGATTTCTCATCAGGAGCTGTATCCGGTGCAGGAAGAATGTTTCAGACTGGAGATTTAGAAGAAGAGTTATCGAGTAAAATGTTATTTACTTTTACGCTCCCGAGCGGAAAGTCTATGGGCCGCCCCGGTGGCGTAGTGGTCTAAGCGATGGCCTCTGATCATTCGTCCGAACGGGGTCCGGGTTCGAATCCCGGTGAGGCATGGATGTTGTGTTTGTCTTACGGCACTGGCTCTCTCCCTTCCCTGGAACAAGTGACCCTAAATTAGGGACGGGCGACTGCTTATAGCCCATTGAATTGCTCACGGTGGTCGTTAAAGATCCAATAAACAAAAAAAAAAAGACTATGAATTACTTGGAAATTTTATTAAAAACATGTCACACTGAAAACACTATCCAACAAAGAAGAAATTTTTCAAATCGGACTTCTAGACGTATAGAGATATTCACGAAAATAAGATATACATCTACGCCCATTGGCGGAGAAACTGTGGAATATTTTAAGAAGAAAATATTCCGAAAAGGTTTATCGATGTGGGTGGCAACAGTCCACGAAAGAATTTTTTCAATCGATATTTTAGAAGCTCAGATTTTATGGTAAATATATCAGAAGCAAAAATTAACACTTACGCCCCCTGGTGGCCAAAGTATTATTTACCAAAAATTTGAAATTTTTTTGCAAAAGATTTTCCATCAGGAAGTGTATCCGCTGAAGAAAAAAGTTTTCATATCGGAGTTTTAGAAGAAGAGTTATCGGGGAAAATGTTATTTACTTTTACGCTCCCTCGAGGAAAATCTATGTGTAATTTGAAAAAGTAACTATATCTAAAATAATCTTCGACATAAACGGAATCGAAAGATAAAAGATTTTTTTCAATCGGATGTTTAGAAGCAAATATGTGGATTAAAACGTATTTTTGAATTCGACATCATCTAGATTTACGCCCTCTAACGGCGAAATTGTACATCGTAAAAAAAAAAACGAAATGAAGGATCATCATTCGCATATTTAAAGCTTCCCAATGCAAAAAGAATTTTTCAAATCGGACTAATAGTTGCCGAGATATCGTATCGTGGGTACAGACGGACGGACGGACAAACCGATAACATAAGCACGATCTTTTTTACAAAAGACGCGCTAAAAATGAAGGAAATGAAGCAGAATCAGTTCGTACTGATCTCTAGTTGGGTGTATGGTTGCCAGCTGCAGCTAAAACAGTAGCATATCGGCGATGCGCTGAAAGGTTGAGATTATCAATATAATTATTGGGGAGTTCTGCGCTACTCTCCATTGAAGGCATGCTTCAGCTCGTTGAAGCGTCATGGAAAAGGACGGGCGATCTGCAAAACGTCTTACCAGTTCGTTCTAGGCGTTCTTAGTTGGATTGAGGTCAGAGGAGAGCGAAGGCCAATGCGCATCTTAGATGCCCTGTTCCTAAAGAATTTTCCCGCCATCTGGGCTAGATATGCATGCGTGCTTTATCATCCAGTGGAACGTGTCTCCAAATGCTGCACCGTGGGGCACAACTATAGGTCTCAGTATCTCATCTCGATATCAAACCGCCGTCAGGGGCTTTAATCCAGACAACGTAGAGGTATGTACGACCACCAATGCTGATGTCTACCCACACACGAGAGTTTTACCACCAACGAAGGCCTCTTTCCTGCTTGAAAACTAGATTTTTTTTGTTCCTTGCTAAGGACGCGATGATTATCGGATTACAGGCTCGACCGCGACTCATCTGCGGAAAGAACTGAACGCTACTGTACACGGTTTCAACCACGATAGTCTTCATCCTACTCTATTCAAGCTCTCCAGTGATATGCAGAGAAGGCAAGCACACTCTCAGTTGCCTAAAATACAGTACACTCGCTTTTGGTGGAGCTGTTTGGGAATAGCCTGTGAGGATACGCGTCGCCCTGTGGCCGCAGTCAACAGGAGTTGCAGTTCAGTAGCATTTCGTGGGCGGTTCCTGCAAGCTATAGTAAACTCAAGCACTGGCTAGCTTGTGCTGCTCTTGAAGTTGGATGCTTCTTTCCTGTTCTTTGTACTTTTCCGGCGCATTCCAAACGTTTCTGCCATTGTCTCCTGTGTCTGACCGGCTTTCAGCATTCCGATTTCTCTCGAAAATGTCGATTCTGGAAAATCGCATTGCTGAGACAGTGTTTCAGAGAATCTTAGTAATGAATAAGAAGACTCAAAGAGCGCAATACTTACAGCCGGTTGGATTTGTGCTTCGAGGAAGTGCTCAAATGCAGGTTCTGATCTTCTTTTTGTTGACGTGTGCCGTTCAGAGGTTGAAGTTTAAAAACAGATTTGCAGCTCTTCGATTTCTCCGTCACTTAATGTTGACATTGTAATACACCCTAATTATTTTGAGAAGTGTATGTAAAAAGGGCTTCAGTACTCCACAAGGGCATTCGTACTAGAGTTTATTTTCGAAATAATGCATTAAGACGGCGCATGGCTGCGTTAACGGAAACTTACTCTTAAGTGGTAAAACAAAATGGATGAGAGGATACTTTTTCCGTTAACACAAAGGAAAAATATTGTGGATGCTTTTCTTCTTCATTTTTTGGATTGTCACTTTGTGCCTTGATTTTATGTAATTGTTACTATTTTTAAGTGCTTTATTTGTAATTACAGTATATATGCATGTACATGTTTGAATGCGTTCAGGTACATTAGCATGAGTCAGCTTATTGAATATGATGTGTCTGGCAAAATTGGTCTCTAATCATTCGTCCGAGATGCGTCAATGTTCGAATCCCACGTGAGGCATCAATGGTGTGTTTGTCTTACTGTACTGGCTCTCTCTCTCTCTTACCTGGAACCAGTGACCCTAAAATTATGGAGTGCATCTGCTGTGACGTGCCTGCCCAGCAGCACGCACACGACATAAAGGCAGATAGCAGCTACAACGAACGTCCGCGTAGCTCAATTGGTAGAGCGACTTATTCCGGAATGAGGGGACCAGGGTTCGAGCCCCGGCGTGGACAAAATGACTGAAAAATTTACTTTGTTATAATGGCGCCCGAATTTTCCGGATGACCCGGCCGTTCAAAATCTCGCAATGGTGTGATGTTCTTTTCACACCGCGAGATAGGAAAAATCAGAGAATCCCTTCTCCAGCGCTTCGAAAAATATATGTGTGTGACGTTGTATTCCACACACTAGATTGTCTGGGAGTTCTCAAGTGCACGTACTGAAGCGGATGGCTGTCTGCGACGATTCATGGTCACGGCTGACCGTGGGCCATGCCCCCGGCCCTCTTTCGGGGGGGGGAGATATGACGTGCCTGCCCAGCAGGACGCACACGACATAAAGGCAGATAGCAGCCAGAACGAATGTCCACGTAGCTCAATTGGTAGAGTGACTTATTCCGGAATGAGGGGACCCGGGTTCAAGCCCCAGCGTGGACAGAAATGGCGGAGAAATTTACTTCGTCATACCACTTGTAGCCCCGAACAAACAACAGTTGATCTAAAGCCCCAAACAAATAACACAGTTGACCTAACTGAAATGAACATTTGTGCAATATACTTGAACAAACATTTAATTACTAATTATTGCAATTTTTTTATTATGTGTTTTAACATTAACCGCCATTTCCCTTCAATTTCCTTTCAGGTGACTGCCTGTGTTCAGCTGACAATTGTGTATATTCTCTGTAAGACGAGGTACAATACTAGGCTGTTTCGCACGAAGTGATGAATTTCAATGCAACAAACGACACCTCTGCTTCAACGTTTTATATTTCCAACACGTACTTTAGTACTTATAGGGTACTTTTGTACACGCTCTGCACATTCGGCCTTGCTGGAAACGTAATCTCTTTAGTTGTTCTTACCCGTCCTCAGATGAAATCACCGTTTAACTACAATCTGATATTTTTGTTAGCTTATGAAACAGTGTTCCTCTCTGCTGAAATTGCGACGGAAAGCCTTCCAGGAGCACAGAACGGGCGCTCGTGGATTATCAGTTTGAAATACATAGTATGGACGAGTTCTGTGTGGACAACTGTAGGGCTTGCTGTGGAGCGTTACATAGCGGTATTTCACTATTTGAAGGCAAACACTCTTTGTAGCTACCCACGAATCGTAGCTTCTGATATATCGATTTTACTTTTTTCTACGTTTTTCAACGTTCCACGCTTTTGTTTCTTGGAGAAGATTTCTTGGAATGAAGCCGAAATCAGTTTGTTGCATTCCGAAAGTAATGGAACAGGATTGCTATTAAAGCAGCACCAGCCCGTTTGGTATGCAGAAAACAGAATCCTCTTCGAAGTTTGCTACACATATTTAGACACCGTGGTCATGTACGGTGCCCCTTTACTGGCTCTGAGTTTTTTGAATGCGAAAATTTACTTCGCCGTGAGGAAAGCTCTATCTTCTCATCTACAGATCAGCAGCAAAGAACAAAGGGAAAATAATCTGTCATTGACTCTCTTGGTCATTGTTTCAGTCTTCCTCTTATGCTATTCACCGATTCTCATGTTTACTCTCAGTTATTACATCGCATATACACCTACTGTGTCTAAAATGGAAATTTTTGCCCCAATACTCCGAGTGGTAAATTCTTCGGTGAATTTCATAATTTACTGCGCAGTACGGAGAGATTTTAGGAACACTTTAATAGGACTTGTGAGCAAATTTAAGAAAACAAAAATTTCTCCCAGTAATACCGATGAAACGGAGCTCTAGTAAAGAAGCAAGAGTAAATAAACGCACAGTTTGGTAATTTCATCAAAATGTGAAATCGAACTTTCCATCTGTTCTAAAGTATTGACGATACAATATCGTATTAATCGATTTTTTTTCAAAATATTTTTACCTTTGTATTTATAGCGAATTTTATAGAACCTGCAGTGTTGAAACTTTCATCGAATATTTATTTTGTTTGATCAAGCATATTATGTACTGCACTTTCCCATAAAGGTCACCATTTATTTATGCCCGCAAATATTGACTTTATTCTTACGACAGTACTGCCGTGCACTCTTTGGAATTTATGTGGACCTTCATAAAACGTGCTAAATACCTGAACATCAGTCCAGCTACAAGAATTTTGCCAGCTGCTCGTCAAAATTTTTGTGCATTTTCAACACTAAGCGAACGGTTCTTTCCATTAGGAACAAGAATGCCAGCTGCTCGTCAAAATTCTTGTGCATTTTCAACACTAAGCGAACAGTTCTTTCCATTAGGAACAAGAATGCCAGCTGCTCGTCAAAATTCTTGTGCTTTTTCAACACTAAGCGAACAGTTCTGCCTGACTAATCTTTGGCAGACACGCCTATTGATTTTGTCGCAATGTGGTTTTGAAGCCGATTTATTCATTTATTGTTTATGAATGTGGCTTCAACCTGTTCTGGGTCGCACATTAGATGTGAAGTGGCCTCAGTAAAAAGGATGAATGGCTTATACTGCAGATTGTCTGCATTTCCTTTATGCATATTTAGACCATACTTGCACTAGCCCAACTGTTTCTTGCGATTGACTTATTTCCAAAGTGGTTTCGATTTCTTTCATCCGATGCAACGCGATCAACAGTACGAACGCGAAAGAGCTCGTAAGCAAATTGTTTCTGAAAAAAATCTTACTTCAAAGGACGAGATATATTTAACGACAGTGAGTTGTAGATGGAGGTGCACTGCCCATCTGCAGACAGAGAAAATACGACACCACGAAGACATGAACGCAGCGTCATGCAAATTGCCGGGTGGGTGCAAACGTACAAGTTATGCAAACGATTGCATTTGCAGGCCAATCGCAGGAATGGCGCGCGGGATATAAGCGGACAACCAGCCTGTGAGGCTCTCAGTCGAGACGTCGTAACGGCCGCGAGAAGTGAGAGGTTCTGTTGTAATCGTGTCTGAAGAACGAACAAGGGGTGCCAATGCTGTTAAGACGCCGTCGTACGAGATTTCGTCAAACGGATGAGTTCATGAGTAGTGTCATCGTTGGCCTTCGTACCGCCGGATGGTCTTTGGGTCGTATTGCGAAAGAAACGAAACATGATGCCCCAACCGTCGGTCGAATCTGGAGAGAATGGCCCCAGGAAGGATCTGTGCAACGTCGTGCGGGGACCGGAGCACGGAGACGGACGTCCGAGCACACCGATCATCGCATCAGACGTCATACCGTATCAGACCCACAGGCCACAACGGGCGACATTTTGCGGAGTGTACGGGGAGGGTTGGATGCTCCGATATTGACGCGAACAGTGTTGCGCCGATTGGCTGCATCTGGTTTGCTGTCCAGCCGTCCGTTGCGAAGGCTGCCCGTAACAGCGAGCCATCGTCGTCACCGCTTGGCGTGCTGTCGCTCCAGAGCTGCGTGGGGTGCCGAATGGGACAGTGTAGTGTGTGTGTGTGTGTGGGGGGGGGGTGTCTGAAAACGAAAGTGACGAAGCTGAAAAATTTGTAAAAATTGATGCATGGTGTTCAAAAGTATTTATATTTTCAAAGTTACACTGTTCATCTTTTGTCTAAAATAGTGAAAGCTGTCATGCATTCACGATGGATAAAATTGTCATCCAAGGGCATTAAAAAAAAAAGACGATAATAAAGAAATGGGAAGGGAAACAAAGATATCAGCCAATGAACATTTTAGTTTAGTATTGAAACACCACAGGTTTGCAAGGCTAACATTGAACAAAATTAAGATTTTATTTTATGATTTTTTAAATTATTATTTTAAACACAGATAATACTAGTTTAGTTATTGTGGCATATGCAGAGATTTTTACTGCATATTTATTAATATAATTATGTTTTGTTTTGTGGTAAATGGTGTTCGTGCAAAAGTTTTACTGATGCACATTTTCCAAAGTTGGCAAGTATAATGTTGTATTTGTCTTACGGCACTGGCTCTTTGCCTTCCCTGAAACCAGTGGCCCTAAATGAGGGATGGGCAACTGCTCATAGCCCACTGAGGTGCTCACTGTGGTCGTTAAGTCTCCAACCAAGAAGAAAGCTTGACACTTCCATATTTGTTTTGACAGATACCTCTGTCTCTCTCTATTCCAACACTGAAAAAACTGCTGACAGTTAAGTCCAGAATGAAATAAAAATGCTTTGAACGAAATGTTTGTAGATCTTTGTTTAAGAGAGCTAAATTGGCTACTGTACATTCATTAAATAAGAATAAAGATTAATTATGATTAAATAATGTATCAAAAATTAAGTACATATCTTGTATTAATTGTATCTGGTTGACAACTATTTTCACTATGCTTTTTATTTTGCATATAAACATACAGTCTGCATTTAGAATAACTTTTTAAACATTAAAAATGCTATGTACCAATAATACTACTTCTGGAAAATTGCTCCTGCATCTGAAAAATGGCGATAAAAAAAAGTGCTCATGTGATTTTATGAGCTGTAAAAAATCGCATGATTTTTAGATTTTGAAGGTTGGCACGTCTGCATACGGATATACGCAAATCATATGTTAATTTTTGCATGTGAAAATATTGCATGTGTGTGTGTGCACATGTGAGTAAAATTTTATGCTTTCATGTGTGTTTTTTTTTTTTGTTAGCATGTGAATAAATGTATGTTCACATGTACGAAGAACGTTCGGTAAGTCCTGAATATCATAATTAATGGATGTTGTCAGTGCATGTCACTATTGTATCACCCTTACTATGGAAAGAAAAGCGAGCCGTAAGATGTCACTATTGTATCACCCTTACTATGGAAAGAAAAGCGAGCCGTAAGATATCAGATGTTAGAGTTCCGCTAGTTGATTTGCTACATCAGTAAGCAACGATGCGAGAAATTGCAAACTAAAGCATTGGACGATGATTGAATAATTAAGGAAAGGCGGAATTGCTCAGGCCAGTATTCATAAGTGTTCGATTAGAGTCTGCTACAATTCCACACCATTCTATATAATCCTGGGGCATAATTTCTGTGACACCGGAGAACACTTTTTTGAGAGGAAGAAAAACTCCATGGAGTCACGAAGGTGCATCTTGAAAAAAAAACTTTTCTCAATACATTAAAGTCGCCGGGAAATGCGTCGAAAACTAAAAGTGCGATTTTATCAGTATAAAACAGACTTAGGATTTAATGAGCGTCCTTTGTATTTGAGAGTATGTAAAACTGTTCCAATTTTCATACATTATTTAGCTTTTACATGTTACAGTAATATGTTGTTTCAACTAATATATCACTTTCATATGCCCATTAATTTCATCTTCGATATGTACATCTCGTTGATATCTGTTGCTCAAGGTAAATGTAGGTATCGGTTATCTCAACTGCTAAATATTCAGTTCTTGTAAAAGCACTGTACATCAATTTTGTTTTCTGAAAATTAATATTTGACCCCACTTCTTTATTCATATCAGCAAATTCCTGGGTCATACTCCGCAGCTCTACCTGGGAGGGTGGGTACTTCTAAAAATGATTATATCATCAGCACAAACCAAAGGTTAAAAATCTCCATCCTAATATATAATTTGCTAGAGTCCACCTCCTCCGTGCTACTCTTTAAGTCGTCATAGCAAACAACCGAGAAACAAATGTTTGTGACGTCACGCTTTGCTTTTCGTGTTTTCGTGTAGGTGACGTCATATACGTGCACAGTCTACGCGTATATGACTTTGTGTTGTTGTCATAGCAACAAAGAACACAGCTGCTGGCTTAACGTCATCCAATCCAAATCAATCTCACATGACGTCAGTGATGCGTTACGTCACACGGTCAACTCTTTAGAGATTCGAAAACTTTACGTCAGGAATTTTGGTTCTATTTCATATAGGATTTATAAATAATAATAATAATAAATTTTATATTTTGCAGCCTACAATGTAACAGCAAAAAATGAAATTCATTATTATTATTATTTATATACCCTTGATATACACTGAAGAGCAATTGAATTAGAAATACCTGTCTAGTAACGTGTAGCACCACCTTTCGCCCTGATGACGGCGGTGATTCGTCTGCATTCGACAAGACACCGGAAGCGTTGGGAAACCATACGGATCCACGACCCCTGAACAAGCTCCCACAGTTCACGAAGATTTGATGGAGAGAGGTCAGAGTCTCGAACATCTCTCTCGATTTCATCCCAGATGGGCTCGAGGTCAGGTGACCTAGCTGGCCAAGGAAGCGAGGTCACGTCGGTGGAGTGTTCATCCAACCATTCGGATAAAATTCGGGAGCGATGGCACGGTGCATTGTCTTGTTGCAGGATGAGGTCCCCAGTGAGATGTTGAAGACGCACAAACGGGCGCAAATGATCGTCCAGTATATCCCGGTAACGTTGACCTGTGAGGGACGATGTCACATTTACCAGGGGTCCCATTTCAGTCCACGTAAGCAGTCACCAGACGAGAATACCACCCCCACCAGCTTGAAGAGTACCCTGCTGGCAAGAAGGACCTATCGCTTCATGTGGTTTGCGCCGTACTCGTACCCTGCCATCCGCATGTACCAACGTCAATCTCCACTCATCAGTCCAGGCAACATTTTTCCACGTGTCTAGGGTCCAGTGGCGATGTTCCCGCGCCCATGCTAATCTTTGCACCCTGTGATGTGCGGTCAGTAGCGGTTCCCTCGTAGGACAATGGCTTCTGTACCCCATAGCGAGGAGATGGTTCTAGATGGTGTGGCTGCTTACACGTTTTTGTGCACCCGCGTTAAATTGCCGAGTGATTTCTTGCACTGTGGCCCGTCTATCCGGGCCCCAGTGCCTGCACGACTTCCGAGATGGAGTGACCCATTCGTCGGACCCGACAATTTTCCCACGATCAAATGCGCTTAGATCCTTCATCTTACCCATACTGCGTCCGACTGTTACTGATTCCCGTCGCATCACTTCTTATATTGTCGGATCGCTGCATACGTCATGTCGTTTCCGTTTACAGGGCCGCCCGCAGCGCCACAATTTGCATAACGCCAGCTGTCTCTGATTCAGTTGCTCTTCAGTGTACTTTATTACGCTGTTTAACAGAAAAAGACGAACATTTATATTCCGGTGTTCAAACGGTGTTATCCGTAACCGTTTCTGTTTAATGTTTTGTTTACATCTTTATTTCTTTCGTTCGAAGTTAGAGTTGTTTTTTTTTTTTCGGATGTGTGCGATTCGAAATAATTTAATTCATATTGCGGTTCATTTGTCTCAAAACATGGACTTTGTTTTGCGTGAGTTTTAACAACACTGCAAACATGCCTCCTAAACACAAAAAAAACTGCTGAGGAAGTAGCTTTCCAGAAGGAGGCAATAAAAAGACGAAAGGCGGAGTAAGAAAGGGCCCGTCGGGAAAGTATGTCTGCTGTGCAAAGTGAATGCGATCGGAATCGTCACCGCGTAGCAAATATAACTCCTCAGCAAATTGAACGAAGTCGGGGACAACACCGAATTGCAAACATGACGTCAGAACAAATCGCGCAATTTCGCGAACGACATCAGATTGCAGACATGTCACGATCGCAAATATTACGCCAGAGACGTGGTGTTACAAACCGCCGACAAAATGCACGAACTAGAAACCAAGCTGCTCTTGACGCAGTTAACGTTGTAAGACCAAATATAGACGCTCATAACTGTGGTTCCATGGACAGTATTTGCGAATTTTGTCATGCAAAACATTTTGCGGCAGAACAGCCATCTGACAAACTTTTTACGTAATGCTGTCATAAAGGCAAAGTATAATGATATGCTATAAGATCAGCCCATGTTATTCAGCAATTAACGAAAGAACAGCATCAACATTCGAAAAATTTCATGGGCAACATAAGATCAATGGCGCTTTGGCGTTTGCGTCCATGGGAGCTAACATTGCTCCGCCTCCTGGATACGGTCCCTGTGTTATTTCCGAATTAACGGACAAATTTACCATCAAGCAGGAGCTTTACACCCAGCAAATGGGGACCAGAGAAAGTTTGCTAAAACTGTATATATTGGACCCGGAAGAGGCTGGTGATCAAAGTGGGCCGCGGGTGGCCTAGTGGTCAGCGTTCGTGACTGCCATGGTGATAACCTCAGGTTCGATCCTGGGCAGGTACGAACGCTCGAACCACTAAATACCCACCGTGCGTCAGTTTGGGCACGTTAAGCCATCTGACCCCGGGTACTGGCCCCCTGGTAATAAATAAGGGCGTCTTCCTCCCCCTTTCTACCTAGCTTCCGTATCACTTTCCTATCGGGAACTCTAGCCCAAATCTCGTAGCTTCCTATTTCTAAGGGTTGTTTAAGACCTGGGGTCAGACACTCCCTTCCTAAAATCCTCTACATATGATCTGATTTGATCTGGTGATCAAAGAATGAGGATTAGGGAAAACGCCCAGTGCAATCCAAGTCTGATGCAAGAGTTAAGCACTTTCATGTCTCAAAATAATCCTTTTGCTGACGCATGCAAAATGCTTTATGAAGTCGAACAAGAAAGCATTAATGATGCCGCTCTGAATGGCGTTGGGCCGGCAAGAATAGTTCACGGAAAAGAACAGGGGAAATTGATACAGGGTTCACAGTCAGTGTATGTGAAAAATGTTGGGTTTCAAGAAGTGCTGACGAAATAGGGACTAAAGGTTTTATAAAACACATAACAAAAGACAGCCCGTCGTATCAAATTCCATAACCGACTGCTTGGGAAATTTTCAGAAAGCTGTGAGCCAACGTCGCCATCTATTGACGTAGAACTCAAAATAAATGTCTAATTTCTGTACCATAAATTTTATTTTCCCCGTCATTACTGACGGGCTTTCATCTAGTTAATATATAATTAATGAAAATTGGAAGGTAACTTTAGCCATTTAATAACAGAAACTTAAAGAGTAGAAAGATAAGTACAGTGTTTCATCATTAGAAAATAAAAGGATGGAATTTTTAAAACAGGAGATTAAAGAGAATGTGAGTTTTAAAGAGAAGTATATCTTCATCGTTGCGTTTTTATACAAAAGTCAAAAACAGAAAATCAACCAAAGGACCGTATCCATGGCTATCAGTGTGGAAGCCACTGTGTTAAAAAATATTTAATATACAGGGTCCAAAGGAAAGTCGATATCCACCCCTGTCATGGCTGAAGGAACGGTCCCCGACTATAAACGTTAGGTCTGTCTGTAGTAAAGTGGGCATGCTCGATTGACTAAAAGCTATTGCAGCGCCCCTAGTGGCGAAGTGTGGAAGTTATCAAATCTAACTCGGCAACGAAGCAAGATAGACGCAAAAGGTCAATTACGAAGTTGTACAGCATCGTCGAATTCCGAAGAATCGTCACAAAGAAACGGAAGAACGCGCAATAAGGACCAGTTAGACGTCAGCGAAAGCTTGAGGCCCAACCATGCCCCATCCAGTGGCACGGCGGTGAACGACACACGAGAGTATTCAAATACGATAGTGACACGTACGATCCCGCTGGGGATAAAAGGCAGCCTGTGATGGAGGGGATACGCGCTTCGTCGCAGAGCTTCTGATGGCGTGCTACACGTCCGAGCAGTATTGCGAAATGGTTATAATGTATGGCTAGCGTCATCGGAATACATAGGGGTCACCGGACTTGACCCCATGGACTTCTTCTTCTGGGGATACTTAAAGGACCCGGTGTATATTACAGCGTCTACAAGTTTGGCCGATTTGAAACAGCGTATCATCAGTGCTTGTAACACTGTGACACCAGCAATGCTCGTTACATTACGCAATAACGTACTGGCTCGCATACAGATGTGCGTCGCCGCCAATGGCGGACATTTGGAACAATATCTCCGATAGCTTCCGTAGCTTCGATGTGTTTGTTGTTTTACGTCGTATGTATGTCAGCTATACTCGCCTATAACCATTTTTCTGTCGATTACATGCATCTGTAACCATTCATATCCTATGACGTCTAACTGGTTATTCTTGCACGTTCTTCCGTTTCTTTGTGTCGATTCTTCGTAATTCGACGATGCTTACGAAGAATCGACACAAAGAAACGGAAGACCTTTGCGTCTATCTTGCTTCGTTGCCGAGTTAGATTTGCTAACTTCCACACTTCGCCACTAGGGGAGTTGCAATCGCTTTTAATCGATCGGGCATGTCTACTTTACTAGAGAAAGACTTAACGTTTATAGTCGGAGGCCGTTCCTTCAACCATGACAGGGATGGATATACTTTCCTTTGGACCCTGTATATCTTTTAATCGTGAAAGAACGCATTTGTGATAGATTAATCTACAGCGCAGAGTTCTGATTTTTCGTGCTGCTCGGCCTGATTCGAATAACATGGAGGGACACGGACAGGGGCAGATTAAGGCCTTAATGGGCCCCTAGGCTGAGACATTTGAGTGGACCTCTGGCTAAGACATTTGAGTGGGCCCCTAGGCTAAGACATTTGAGTGGGACCCTAGGCTAAGACATTTGAATGGACCCCTGGTTAAGGCATTTGAGTGGGCCTCTATCTAAGACATTTGAGTTTGCCTCAAAGAACTTGTGACGGGGAGTAATAATGAAGTCCTTTAAAACTCGAAACTGTAACTACTAAATTATCTGCCGAGTTTTCATAATAAGTCACTGTATTTTTCATTATTCTCAAAAGAACATGAGTTAATAAAAGCTTAAGATTCCTAGATTTTGTCTTGGATTTTCTAATGATTTAGTATTGTATACTTTTCTTAGTGCATCTTTTTTGTTTTGCAATGTGAAGCCACAGGGCACTTGGATCATTAACGGTTCCAAGTGCGAATTGGAAAGTTTGAGTGGATGGTAGTGAATAAGCTGAAACTGTCTCACCAACCCCACTGTACGACATGAAATGTTTACCCTTGGTGAGTCACTGCCTTGAAATCTTCTCTTTTTCAAGCCTCTGTTTCTGACCTCAGGCCGTATGGAGGTTTATAAATAGTTTTACTTTTGTCTCGTATGATCAAGTAGAAAATATACGAGAAAAAAGTTAAAATATTTTACATAAACCTGTCTCTCTCTCTTTCTACCTATCTACCTATTGCTTGCTTAGGCATGAATCCGAGAGGCATGTCTGAGCAAGTAATTGATAGATAGGTAGCCCCCAAGGCTATAGCCCCTGTGTCAGGCCTGACGAGACGAGGGGGAGGGGGGAGGAGGTACTATAGCACCGGGGTCCGGAGCCCGTTTCTAAAGTAATTTTTTTCTTAATATTATTTTATGGTGTCCGAATATTTTTCAAGCTATACCGTCACCAGGGTTGGGAAGTTACGCGTAAAAAAAATTTTCCTACGTGACGCGTAAAAATGCGTAATTTATGTCATACATGTAAAAATGTAATAAATTCAAAACTTGCTTTAAATACAATAAATAATAATAATAAAAAAAAAAACGAAGTGTTACAATGTTACTCCAGTTCCCAGGCTAACTGCATCACGCGAGTGGGTTGCCTGCGGCAAATTAAACGAGATCTCCATATTACGTTTTTCATTTCTTCTTTCCTTTCCAACGACACGCCGACGCCACACATTGGGACCTCTGTGTTGCTTTGCTACTCACCGACACAGACCATTGTGTATGATATACAACGTTATTGCTAGTCATCAAAGGCTGCAGACAATTTTCATCATGTGGATTTTGTCACTTTGTGTTTCCCACCAGAAGCCGGCATCTTACGTCTTTTTTACGCTTTCCAACCGTAGGTTGAAGAAGCGTATATGCTCCAGCTTTTTCCGTCCGTCTGTCCGTCCGTCCGTCTGTCGGCCCGATAACTCAGGTAAAAATAGTTCGATTTCGATGAAATTTTAGTATGTGGTAGAGGACCACCAGGGGACGAACCCTATTGAAAATGGGTGAAGTGGGGTCAAAGGTCACGCCATAAGAGCGGGATCAATTTCATTGCCTTTATGCGTCATAACATGCGTAAATATGGTTCGATTTCGATGAAATTTCAGTATGTGGTAGGAAACTACCTGGGCACGAACCCTATTGAAAATTGGCAAATTGGGATCAAAGGTCAGGCAGGGCATAAGAGCGGGATTTATTCCATTGGCCTTATGCGTCATAACTTGCGTAAAAATGGTTCGATTTCGATGAAATTTTGGTATGTGGTAAGGAACCACCTGGGAACGAAACCTATTGGTGGAATGGGGTCAAAGGTCAGGACATAAAAAAGGGATCCATTTCATTGCCTTTATGCGTCATAACATGCGTAAATATGGTTCGATTTCGATGAAATTTTAGTATTTGGTAAGGAACCACCTGGGGACGAATCCTATAGAAAATTGGCGAAATGGGGTCAAAGGTCAGAGCATAAAGGTGGAATCCATTCCATTGCCTTTATGCGTCATAGCATGCGTAAATATGGTTCGATTTCGATGAAATTTTAGTATGTGGTAAGGAACCACCTGGGCACGAACCCTATTGAAAATGGGCGAAATGGGGTCAAAGGTCAGGCAGGACATAAGAGCGGGATTTGTTCCATTGCCCTTATGCGTCATAACTTGCGTAAAAATGGTTCGATTTCGATGAAATTTTAGTATGTGGTAGAAAGTCACTGGGGACGAACCCAATTGAAAATGGGCGAAATGGGGTCAAAGGTCAGGACACTGGAGTGGGATCCATTCCATTGCCCTTGTGCATCATAACTTACCAAAAAATGTTTGGATTGCGACAAAACGTTATCATGTTGTTCCGGAGGTATAGTGAACCGGTTCTGTTGAATATCAACGAAATGGGGTCAAAGGTCATTGCACAAAAGCAAGATTTATTCCACAGCCATTATTCTCATAACTTGCGTAAAACTGCTTCTATTGCGACAAAACTTTAGTATGTTATTCTTCAGGTGTACTGAACCGGTTCTGTGGAATATCATCGAAATGGGGTCAAAGGTCAGGGCACTGGAGCGAGATTTATTCCACAGCCATTATCCTCATAACTTGAGTAATAATTTCTGGTATGTTGGAAAGCGTATCATAATCAATGCATTGTATGATTTTACTAACTTGTTTTATGCTCCACTCATTTATTTTCGCATTGCGGCAATTTTCATAAATAAATATAGTATCTTTGTGGGTAATTCCGACTTCGTTTATTTTCCTTTATTCCGATGACCGATGAAGTCGTCCCATTCACAGCGGCAACTTAAAAGAGAAAACACAAAATTTAATGTTTACTTATGAGAACTCGTTGTGGATACTTTTCCCAGAGGCTGCATCTTTAGACGTATATTACACTCTAAAAATGAAAGATGAAAAATGTGATGATTATGAAAAAGTACTAAGAAAAATAAGAATGTCTGTCGGTAGATGGCGTGCAAGAGTTTTCTGAGAAAACTCTTTTCTCGAAAGGGAGGGTTCGAGTGTTTGCTTACGGAGGGGAAAACATGAAAAATTATCCACCGCAAAAAAAAGATTGAAGAGTTGCAACCGGTTGGGTTGTCGGGAAGTAGGGGAATGGTGGGTGGGGTGTAGGTGAGGAAACGGAAATATGGATTATGTGGTTAGTGGAGGAGCCGAGGGGGGGGGGGGATTTTATTGCACTGGGGCCTCCCTGCCCTGCAGACCTCCTATCAATCCGGTCCAGGACATGGATGTAATACTTTTCCTCCCAGCACCGGCTCTCTCTCCCTTCCTTTCTTTGATCCAGTTCCAAAGGCAGCATGGCCGCCCCGGTGGCGCAGTGGTCTAAGGCAATGGCCTCTGATCATTCGTCCGAAAGGGGTCCGGGTTCGAATCCCGGTGAGGCATGGATGTTGTGTTTGTCTTACGGCACTGGCTCTCTCCCTTCCCTGGAACCAGTGACCCTAAATTAGGGACGGGTGACTGCTTATAGCCTATGTTGCTCACGGTGGTCGTTAAACCTCCAATAATAATAAAAAAAAAGGCAACATGTGGTTTAACTCCATGAGATTAGTTTATGCAACAGTTTCTCGTAGGGTTTGCACCCACAGGAAGGGTATAGATGCACTATTTATGTCCCGTGGGGCTTTTGAACAGCGTATTAGAAACGAAGTTACATTAGACTGAACACCTCGAGGTTCAAATACGAGAGTAGACAGATCAGAGAAGCAAGAATGTCAAAATAAAAGTACGCGTCGACATAATTGAGAATGCCAGGCAATAACATCACTCCTGCAGGAGAAGAGAACAAGAGCGAGGAAAAGGAACAGATGACCTTATTTGTAGCAAAGGGTTCAGTACACCGGGGCCGGCAGCGTAACGTGCCCATCCGGTACCTGGAAGGTATTCAAAGGAGCTCAGCCTACTGGGATTGATCCTGCGATCCTCTGTTTGGAAGGCGGTTGCTCTAACTACTGGGCCACTCGCAGTTCTACCAGTTCCAAAGTAGGTAAACGCGACTCTTTATAGCTTTAAATGCTGCTCATATGGGTCGTTAAACCACGAAAAAAGTACGAGAAATTCCAACGAATGTTCGACTGTAGTGATGACATCTTTTGACTCAAAAGTAAGAGTAATATAAAGTTTGCAAAGATCAAACATTTATTAGCATAGGGAATTTGTAATTAAAGACTTATGATGTCTAAAGAAGTTTTTATCATACAAAAGTGAGTCCGATGTAGTAGCAAACGTGCGCAAGTTAATCGTCATGTTTTATTGCATACGATGCAAATAAAAGTTTTCAAATGCGAATTTACAAATCATCTATAAAGAGGTACATGTCATGCGCAGTTACATCCCCTTGACGAAAATTTTTTTATTGTTTGAAGTGCAAAATGTTCTTCATTGTTAAAAGTATATACTATTTTTTTCCATTTTATGTAGATTTCCAGAAGAGGAAATACTATTGTAAATAGAGGCATAATTTGCGTTTACGCCCATTAGAGGCAGAACTGTGCTTCATGAAAAAAAGCAGGAAATATGCGCACAATGTTACGCATAGTTAACGCTATGCGATGAAAAAAATATTGCAAATCGATCTTTTAAAAACATAAAGAGGACAAAGTCCGAGATATACATTTACCCCGCCTAGTAGAAAATAAATGTGCATTACTTGAAGTACATAGCATACTTGATGTTCTTCGTAATGAATGGCATCCGTTGTAAAACTAAATGTTTTTTCAATCAGATTTTTAGATGCCGGGGTGCAGTTGAAAATAAAAGCATACACTAACAGCCCGCGAGTGGCAGAAAGGTGGCTTATAAAATACTAGAAAATATAAGCAGAACTTCCCATTCAACGAGAGATATCCGACACAAAAATAAGTTTTCGAGTAGTATTCTTATGAGTAGAAGTAGCCAGGGAAATAGAATTTACGTTTATTCCACCTAGCAGAAAAACTATGCGTTATCTGAATTAGAGATGTATTATACATAAAAATGTTTTTCCTTGTGAATGCTGTTGTGTTAAAAAGGATTTCAACATTTTAGAAGCGGAAATACCCATGAAAACAGAAATACTCTTACCCCGTAAAGGGATAATGTTCAGCAAAAAGAAGAAAATATACGCAAAATGTTTCTTATATCTGAAATTACTCAACGTGAAAAAATATTTTTTCTGATCGGACTTTTAAAAGTTGAGACAGACAGGAAAATGTAATTTTCATTTTCTCCTGCTACGTAGCTCGAAATCAGTGCATTGTTTGAAGTAGAAAATATGGTCAATGTGCACTCAATGGACAAAACATTAGAGATACTTTACTTACCTAATAGCGTGTTGGTCCTCCATTTAGCGCGAATAACAGCCTGTACAATCCGAGGCATCGACTTCACCAGATGCCGGAGAGTTTCCGGAGGTAATGCCAGCCATGCCTGTTACAGCATTATCTATAACTCCGACAGAGGCATCAGTCCAGGATCCACGGATCTCATGTTCCCCTCAACGGCATCCCATAGAGCTTCTACAGGGTATAAATCCGGGGAACTTGGGAGCCACTGGATGGTTCCAAACTCAGATGAGTGTTCTTCGAGGCATTGCTTGGGTGGTTGCGGTTCGGTGGGACGGTGCATTGTCCTACTGAAACAGGCCATCGGCCGCTGGATGCCCGAAGGCCATGGAAGTTTGCAGGTGATCAGCCAGCACATGATGGCAATGCGCAGCGGTTTAGGACCTCTCCAGATACACTAAGGGACCTAATGTGTCCCTTGAGTATGCTCCCCAGATCATCACAGTGCCACCACCGCCTTGAACAGAGCCAACCTGGCACGACGGGGCCATGGCCTCATTCTGTCGACATCTCACCCGCACCATCACGTTATCTCAGTTCAGCTAAAAACAGAATTCATCTGAGCAAACGACGCGGTGCCGTTCTTCAAGGGTCCAGTTTTGATGTTCTCTGAACCAGTCGAAGCGTAATTTTCGATTATGAGCAGCCAACAGTGGCCCACCAGTAGGGCGTCGGCTCCTGTATCCCAGGATGCAGCATTCGCCGTATCGCTCATTCGGTGCCGCTGCTTTGGCTTCCGACATTTAACCAGGATGTGATTTGCGTCGCAGTTGCCAAGCGGCCGGTTTGTACCAGCCTGGGTAATCTACGTCGACCCCCGTTATCAATGGCGTATGGTCGGCCACTGCTTGTTCTCTGGGGCTGGTACGTCCGTCGATAGTACTCCTGCAGTACACACTTAATACAGTTGCCCTCGGGGACCCTTTCGTTCTTACCACTTGAGCGATAGAATGACCCATCTGTCTTTGCGCCGGCAATGCGTCCGTGATCTAAGCCACCACTTTTGCTGCGATACATTGTTAGGAAGCCCTGCTGTCCGCATTTTTATCGGCCAGTGTTTAGTTTGGGTCTGTTATACTCTGCGCGGGAGATGTCCATGTGAACTGTCCCTCACCCCTATCTGTAATGTTTTGTCTACTGAGTGTATATGCTTGGAAGGTATAATAACAACAATAAAAAAATCGAATTTCAGAAGCAGTGATATGGAGTCGAACCCGTTTGCATCGAACTTAAAGAAACAGTGGTAATTGTTCGATATACGGAATAGTTCGATACATGCGAATTAGATCAGATCAGATCATATGTAGAGGATTTTAGGAAGGGAGTGTCTGACCCCAGGTCTTAAACACCCCTTAGAAATAGGAAGCTAGTAGATTTGGGCTAGAGTGCCAGATAGGAAAGTGACACTGAAGCAAAATAGATGGGGGAGGAAGACGCCCTTATTTATTACCGGGGGCCAGTACCCGGGGTCCGACGGCTCAAAGTACCCATCCGACGTCCGGCGGATATTTAGTGGATCGAGCGTTCGTACCTGCCTGGGATCGAACCTGAGGTCCTTTCCGTGTCAGTCACGAATGTTGCCCACTAGGCCGCCCGCTGCTTATCTATATGCGAATTAGTTGGAAATGTAGAACTAAATAAAGAAATTTGCATGCATTTACTGCAATATAGTTATTTCACAACGCATGGTTCTAATATTTCTAAAAATTGAGCTTTATTTTTTTGCTGCAAAAACAAAAACTGATATACACCGAACGTGATATTAGATAAAAATTTTAGTTGCATTGAATCAGTAAAATTTTTAAGTTGTATTGGCTTATTTACTTTCATGTATTTTAGGTGCTGCAAAAATGAAAACTGATGTTCATCTAACGTGATATTAGATAAAGATTTTAGTTGTATTGCATGGGAAAAAGACTTATTGCACTAAAGCTTTTATTCGTTTATACTGAAAATAAATGTTTTCTTTGACATAGAGAAAGCGTACGATCGAGCGTAGCGTCATGGTATTCTTCGTGACCTCCACGAGAGTGGGTTCCGAGGAAACCTCCACACATTGCTTGCCAATTTTCTTCGCAATCGGGTGTTCCAGGTGCGCCTGGGTACGACGCTCTCGGCACTGTTCCATCAAGAACAAGGTGTTCCTCAAGGTTGCATTTTATCTGTCACATTGTTCATCCTACGCATTAATTGTCTCTTCAAAACTCTTCGTCCTGCGGTTTTGGCTACTGTTTATATCGAAGACTTGCACATTTTCTGTTTATCCTCAAGTATGCATTTTATTGAAAGGCAGTTGCAGTCTGCGACAGTGTTGCCAACTCACTCATTCCAAAAGTCTCCAAATTAGCCATAAAAAGTCTCCAAAAGTGGAAAAAAGTCCCTAAAAATCAGATTTTTTTATTATGTTAAATTTTCGTACTTATCTGTGCGCCATTTAAAATTAAATGACACATGACACATTGCTGTTATTATTATCTATTTGATACCTTTTTTTTTTTTTTAGGTTTAACGGTCACTGCTTCCAGGGAAGGGAGATAGCCAGTGCCGCAAGACAAACACAACATCCATGCTTCACCGGGATTCCAATCCGGGCCCCTATCGGACGAATGATCAGAGGCCATCGCTTAGACCACTGTGCCACCTTTTATACTTAAATTAATGGGCGGCTTTGATACTTTAAATTAATAATAATGTAAAAAGAAGTTAATGTGACGCCTTTATTACTTAATATGGCTGGGTGGGGGATAACGAACACCGTGAGCAACACGATAGGCTTTAAGAAGTCCCCCATCTCTAATTTAAGTTTACTGTTCCCAGGGAAGAGAACCAATGCTGAAAGACAAACACAACATTCATGCCTCACGAGATTCGAACCCGGACCCAACTCGTGTGAATGGTAATATGGCTTCACACAGACTTAGGAAGGAGAGGATATACAGAAACAAGTTTTAAATGGATAAGAAGACCAGCTAAAAATACTTAATGTAAAGCATGGTGAACCAATAAATTATAGCGCTGAAGATGAAATTTCTTGCAAAAGCAAACGTTTTATCCAGTTACATGTTACCGTTACTTTGATTTATATTAAACATAACTTTTGTTTTAATGAAGAATAAAACAAAAGTTTTGTATAATGATAGAACATTTCTGCAAGTGGATACACTGTAGTAAGTCCACCACCATCACACTCGCTGTCAGAGGGATCCCAGGCAAACTCACCGAGCATCGGCAAGCTTTCTGTGACTCATGGAAACAAAGGCGAGAAGGAAAGGGGATTGCATTCTACAAGTATTAAATGTCACAGTTATGGCTATTAGATCTGCGGAAAGTGAAGAAGACATTCTCCTGATTCAAAAACCGTATTTAAAATGCTTAAAACTGTAAATAAAAGAAATCGCTGAAATTGTTAAAACAAAACAAAATCCCCTAAAAAAGTCGCTAATCCCAAACTATTGTTTTGGTCGCTAACGCCAATCCACAATCCCCTAAATTTAGCGACTTTCCCCCAAATTGGCAACACTGGTCTGCGATCAACCAGATCGTTAAAGCGGCGAACAGCAATGATTTCGTTCTTTCTCCCGACAAGACAGCGTGTGTCCATTTCTGCCGAAGGGGTGGCCTCCCTCCTGTCCCAGAGCTCTATTTAGACCGTGCAGCCATACCAGTTTTGCCAGAGACCAAGTTCCTTGAACTGACCGTTGACAGTGCTCTTACGTTACGTGCGCACGTCCAACTTTTAAAGACTTCCTGTCTGCGGTCTATGCCAATACTTAAGATCCTTTCTTCAGTCTCGTGGGATGCAGACAGGATGTCTTTATTTCGGATCTACCATTTGCTTATTCGGTCGAAGCTGGATTGTAGTTGTATTGTGTATGGCTCTGCGCGTCGTTCCGTTCTCCGGCTTTTGGATACTATTCACCATCAAGCTCTGCGTCTTTGTACGGGAACATTTCGAACATCCCCGATTCCCAGCCTTTATGCTGACGCGAACGAGCCATCGCTTGAATTACGCCGTCTGCAGCTGTCTCTTCAATTCTACTTGAAACTACGATCTCTTCCAGACTATCCTTTATACGATGCAGTTTTCCAACACCATCATTCTCGTTTATTTGCGAACCGGCCTTCTTGTATTCCAACTTTCGGTCTTCATATGGCGACCGTAGCTGGTGATGCAGGGCTCGACTTGTCTCCTGTTGGAGAGACCAGAACGTGGTGACTTGGTCCCCTTGTAACGAAAAATATTATTTCGATGTGTAACTCTTTTCTGTGGAACTGTAAGCAATGTGATCTACTTTAAATGTGACTATAAGCTTTGTACTAATAATGGATTACAGGCTACGTCCCGAAAGAAAAGAAAAAATTGGTCGTGTGGCGAACCGATTTCCCAAAGGTCTCTCAGTAGAATAAACGGTCCATCGTGTATGAACTCCCCAATTCGCACCACCTGTCGGTGTGTCCGAATCTGCAGTTCCTTGATCGGGATTGGTACCGTAGCGGGTAAATGCACTGAGAGAGTTCCACCAAACCCTGTATAGCCAGCAATTTACCGGTGCAGGACGATGACTCATCAACTTACGTCTAACTCCGCGGATTGTATGGGGCGACTTACGGCCGGCCGCCTGAGACAAAAATAGGTCCCAATTGAAATCATTATAGCGTTTAAAATACGTGCCACACACTAATCGTGTTAGCATATTCGTAAATAACATGGAGTCCAATTTGCGTACTGCGCAATGCATCGCGCGCGCGACGCTCCCCTTGCTCCCAGTGCGCGGGCAGACGATGCAATAATTCTGGGTGTGCCGCCGCATTTGACTCAGTCTATCTCGGCAACCGTGAGCGCAACACGACTGTGCGTGGTATCATTTTAAAGCTCTCGACGAGATCTATTCAAATATATGAAGGAAATTTCGCAGTGGTTTGAACTGAACATTTAAAACTTTGTTTTCTTGTGAACCGGTGAACACTTTTGACAATATCCCGGTTTATCTGAACAACCGTGAGTGCAAAATGACTGTGCGTGGTATCGTTTTAAAGTTCTCGACGAGATCTATTCAAATATATAAAGAACATATCGCAGTGGTTTAAGCTAAAAGTTTTAAAAATTGTTTTCGTGTGAACGGGTTAACATTTTAGACAATGCCGCGGAATTCGCAGAAAGAAGGGAAGCAAAAGTGGAGAAAACCAAAACAAGAGGCAAGAGCAAATGATGAGGAATGTAAGAAGCCCAAGAAGACAGAGCACCACGTTGGGTAATTCGTGTATCGATCTGCTTTGTGTTCGAAATGTATCCAGCATCATTTGTAAAAATTATGTAAGCTACTTTTCATATCATAGACCTGTGCTGACTATTACAAATTAAATAAACGCTTTGAAACCATACTCGACTAGTTCATTTCAACTCTCCGATCCGCAAGTTTTAGTCTTAGGTTCCAAACTGACGGCTCAATCAGAACTGAGCCTACCTGTATTTTTTAATGTAATTTTTACGGTGACTAATCACGAAACACGTAACCGCAAACCCGTATATATATACTGTACACATATACAGGGTGTCTACAAATGATTGGAGCGGTTTCGTGATTTTTTGTGGCTGTAATACACTGGTGGACAATTGCTAAGGACGGATCATAAACTGCTATATAGCGCATAAAAAAGTAAGTGTGGTTGGATTTCAAGTGAAATAAATAAATGTCAGAATGCCAGGACATTACAAGAAAAACAATTTATTGTGCTCTGAAATCCAGAAGGCTTTGGAACGTGTTCAAGGGACAAACAGGCCATTTTGTGCAGAATACGTAAACGTGAAAAAAAAATGCAATTACCGTCCGCAGGCGTTCCGGCGTAAGATGTCAATACGGGATATGGCCACCATGGAGGGCGACGCAAGATTCCACACGTCGTGTCATGCTTTGCACAACATTATCAAGCAGCTGTTGGGGTAATTTATCCCATTGCTCTGTCAGTGCACGGATGAGGGTGTCCTTGTTTATTGGAGGGCATTGGCGACCAGCAAGACTTCTCCCCAAAGCATCCCACGCATTTTCAATGGGATTCAGATCTGGAGAACGTGCTGGCCATGCGAGGCGTTGAATATCCTCGCTCTCAAGACACTCGTGGACAGCGACTGTTCGATGACATGTTGCGTTGTCGTCAATGAAAATGAATCTATCACCGACAGCACCACGGAACATGCGAACATGAGGTAGCAGAACATCATTAATGTATCGTTGGCCAGTCATAATCCCAGTTGGAAGCACATAGAGGGACGTACGGCCATTGATCATGATACCAGCCCATACCATGACACTACATGTCGGATATCGGTCCATTTTCTGTATGTTTGCTGGAAAATATGCAGTACCACTATCACGCCAGATCAGTTGTCGTCGACAATCAGACGATAGACTGTATCTACTCTCATCTGAGAAGAGGACAGCAGACCAGTCGTTATCAGTCCAATTGCGATGTTGATGTCACCATTGCAAACGGGCGGTACGGTGACGTCTGGACAATGGGATGCACACAACAGGACGGCGGGCGTATAGTCCTCCTTCATGCAAACGTCTGGCGACAGTTTTTCGGGAGATCCGCTTGCCAGTAGCAGCCATAAACTGATTTGCTACCGCACTAGCTCTGCTGCGCCGGTGTCTTTTTGTTGATAGCACTATGTACCGATTTTGTGCAATTGTCGTACTGCGAACACGACCTCCCCCGTGACGTTAGCTACACTCTCCATTTGTTTGAAATGATTTCCAAAGCCTTGAAATAACACTGTGGCTGACGTCGAACTCCCTGGCAACATCTGTTATTTTTCGCCTTTCTTTAATCTTGCCAATAATACGGCCACGCATAAAATCATCTAAGTGATGTCGGGAAGACATACTGAAAATTGCAAGTTCGTCAATTGATTCTTTCCCTTTCAACTTTGCGTTTGAACAGCAACGGTCAATACGCGTCAAATCCTTTATATCTCTTATCAGCGCTATGACGTCACGAACAAGTTCGGCAATCCAAAATTTGCATACGCACAGCATGTCTTACTGTATCCCGCACTTATGCTAATTTCCACATTTTCCTGCCTTCCATTTTATGGTTGCCATCGTTGCTATTGTCATCCGTCCTTAGCAATTGTCCGGCAGTGTATTAGCGATATGCTGCTCGAGTTGGATGTTACCAGACACGCATTGCTCAAAGTTTACTTTGGTCGCCGCTAGAGGCCGCTAGAGGGCAGTACTTGCCTTACAGTCGGTAAGATGGTTTCAAACAGCTAGAAAGCGTTTACATTTCTCGAATTTTATGCTAGTCAATCTGTGACAACAGTGCAACGACACTTTTGAACGAAATTTAGGAAAACTCCACCCAGCGCCAACTCCATTCGGCGATGGTATGAACAGTTTAAAGCGACAGGATGCCTGTGTAAAGTGAAATCAACGAATCGTCCATCAGTGCCTGAAGAAACCGTGGAACTCGTGCGGACAATTTTCGTGCATAGCCCACAGAAGTCGACGCGCACAGCGAGTAGAGAACTGGATATATATACCATGATCGACCGTTTGGAAGATCTTACGCAAACGATTGAAGCAGAAGCCGTACCGCTTGCATTTGCTACAAGCCCTGACGCCCAATGACAAAGTGAGTGGCTTTGAGTTTTGTTCGCGATTTCAAAGTTTCATGGAAGAAGACGATGCGTTTTCTGATAAACTTGTCTTCAGTGATGAAGCAACATTTTTTGTTATGGCAGAGTAAATAAGAACAATGTGCGAATCTGGGGCACAGAAAACCCCAACGCCTTCGCAGAGTGGCATTCGGTTGTTTTTGTCGATAACTTCTTATTTTTGTCGATAACTCTGTTAGAAACAGAGTTATCGACAAAAATAAGATGTGACTTTACGTCCCTTGGTGGGAAAACCATGCATTATTTTAGGAAGAAAGTATTCTCAAAAGGTTTATCCATATGAGCGGTATCGGTCCAAGAAAAAAAAAATTTAGTCGAGTTTTCAGGAGCCCAGATTTTGCTATAAATACATCAGAAGCAGAAATTAACACTTATGACCCCTGGTGGCCAAACCATTCTTTACAAAACATTAGAAATTATGTGAAAAATATTTTCCATCAGGTCTTGTATGCGACACAGGAACAATTTTTCAAATCGGAGTTTCAGGAGCGGAAAACGCAATTTACCTTTATGCGCCCTAGCGGAAAGTCTTAAATGATTTACGTGAAAATTTTGAATTTATAGGAAAAACATTTCGCATCGGAAACACTATCCAACAACGAAGGAATTTTTGAAATTGGACTTTTAGAAGTAGAGATATTGACAAAAATAAGATATACATCTACGCCCCTAGCGTAGAAACCATGCATTATTTCAAGAAGAAAGTGTTCCTAAAAGATTTGTCGACATGAGTAACATCGGTCAACAAAAGACTTTTTTCAATCGAGATTTTAGAAGCTCATATTTTGCTGCAAATACATCAGAAGCGGAAATTAAGGTGAACGACCCCTGGTGGCCAAACCATTTTTTTTTACAAAAATTATAAATTATTTGCAAAGGATTTCCCATTAGGAGCTGTATCCGGTGCAGAAAGAATTTTTCAAATCGGAGATTTAGAAGCAGAGATATAGGGCGAAACGCAATTTACTTTTACGCCCCTAGCGGAAAGTCTAAGAATTACTTGAAAATTTTGAAATTATATGAAAAACATGTCACACCGAAAACACTATCCAACAAAGAAGGAATTTTTCAAATCGGACTTCTAGAAGAAGAGATATTGACGAAAATAAGATATACATCTACGCCCCGTGGCGTAGAAACTGTGTGATATTTTAGGAAGAAAATATTCCGAAAAGGTTTATCGATGTGAGTGGCATCAGTCCACGAAAGAATTTTTTCAATCGATATTTTAGAAGCTCCGATTTTATGGCAAATACATCAGAAGCAAAAATTAACACTTACGCCCCCTGGTGGCCAAAGTATTCTTTACCAAAAATTCGAAAATATATGCAAAAGATTTTCCATTAGGAGATGTATCCGCTGAAAAAAATATTTTTCAAATCGGAGTTTTAGGAGAAGAGTTATCGGGAAAAGAAATGTAATTTATTTTTACGCCCCGTAGCGGAAAATCTATACGTAATTTGAAAATGAAACTATAACTAAAACACTCTTCGACATAAATAGAATCGAAAGATAAAAGAATTTTTTAATCTGATGTTTAGAAGCAAATATGTGGATTAAAACGTAATTTTGAATTCGACATTATCTGCGTTTACGCCCTCTATCGGCGAAATTGTACATCGTAAAAAAAAACCGAAATGAAGGATCATCATTCGCATATTTCAAGCATCCGAAGGCAAAAAGAATTTTTTAAATCGGACTAATAGTTGCAGAGATACCGTGGGGTACGGACGAGCGGACGGACAAACCGATAACAGAAGCACGATCTCTTTTTACAAAAGACGTGCTAAAAAATAGACTTTAGCGCCAGTTCTTGGCAAAGTTTTCTCTCGCAATATTTTGTCATTTATCTGTTTGTGGGATTTTCTTACATGTTCAAAAACGATCTCTAGGACACTTTGTTGGTATAATCCCTGGGACCCTCCCAATGGGGTCAGGACAAAACATGGTGCTGGAAACTTAAGCGCCAGAAACTGGTGCTAAAGTTTCATTTCCAACTTTAATCAGCCGGGGCTGCCGCCCCTCTTGCTCCGCCCTAATTAGGCCTCTAGTCTCCACTTACAGCGATCTCGACATACAACTCGAGCTTCACTGACATCCACCACACTTCTCACACAAGACCTTTTGTAGTTCATGCTCATAATCTTTTTCTCATTCATACATTTTTTAGTCTGATCCTCCTATGATTTTCTTTACCTTCCTCTACCTTTCTTTCTTGCCACTTGAGCTGAGTAAATTCTCTTAGTAAACATCTCGTTACTCATTCTTTCAGCATGGGCAAATCATCTAAAAATATTTGTCTCCACCTTACTAACAACATCGTGCTTCACATTAAACGTCTGAAACTCGTCTTTGTTTTTCACATAATCAGAACGTGTCGTGCCACAAATACCCAGTAACTAACGCATCTCTCCAGCACACAAAATAATCCTTTGTCTCTTCTGCTGTACCAAGGTTTCACTGCCGTACATCAGAGTAAGAACAATTACACTTTCATAAATACACAGTTGACGTAGATTAGGAACATCAAATTAGAAGTCATCGCTCTTTCCACGTTTATAAGTGAGTCACGGAAAAATTCTCATCGGCCGCCACCGAGAATCGAACCCAGGGTCTTTCAGTTACGCGCCGGACATGCTTCCACTGCGAGTCTGGGGAATTTCGAGGCCGTTTTGGTGCAGTGGTAACATGTCCGGCGCGTAACTGGAAGACCCTGGGTTCGATTCCCGGTGGCGCCCGATGACAATTTTTCCGTGACTCACTTATAAACGTGGAAAGAGCAAAATTGTAATTTCATACACAACCATTCAGAACTTTTTTGAAAACCTCTTAAAGCAGCTATGACTTTCAACAAAGAATTCACTTGCCTGTTAATTTCACTATCTAATTTGTTCTCTCTGTCAAACATTCTTCCTAAATATACAAATACATTCATCTGGTTTGCCTCTGTTCCACTTGGACTGATCTTGCATTCTGTACTAACAGTTCCTCGCTCAAAAACCATAACTTCTCTTATTTATACTAAGTATGAAATTCATACAAACTTCGCACATTCGGGATAACACACTCTGCAACTTACTTTTGCTCTTTGCCAACTGGATTGTGCCATCAGCATACAGCAATCTGCAAACACGGATATCACCAAGACGTAAACAAGTATTTTCTATTTTGGTATAACACATGCACTCATCTATAAATATAACAGCCATGGTGACACTACACAACCCCGTCTGATTCCTTTAGCAATAGAAAACCATTTCTATAAAACAACAACTTGCACTCGTACATATATAACGAAGTGAATTTCTCCGTCATTTTTATCCGCGCCAGGATTCGAACCCGGGTCCACTCATTCCGGAATAAGTTGCTCTACCAATTAAGCTACGCGGACGTTTTATTCTGATTCCTATCTGCCTTTATGTCGTGTGCGTCCTTCTGGCAGGTACGTCACATCTCCTGGTACGTTACACATATACTACGATCGTACATAGCCATAGCTTTCACACTAAATGTATTAAGCAGATTACTAGATAAATCATATTTATTCACGACCTTCCACGGAAGCATCCTGTTTACTCGGTTATAAACTTTCTCTAAATCTATGAAGGCAGAAAAAACT
Organism: Macrothele yani; assembly: GCA_039090855.1. Lineage (NCBI taxonomy): Eukaryota > Metazoa > Arthropoda > Arachnida > Araneae > Macrothelidae > Macrothele > Macrothele yani. The sequence continues at coordinate 87,519,194 of CM077010.1, forward strand.
TTCTCCTGTGGTAGACTTTGAAATGGAATGTATTGTGAATAAACGTCGTTCGTTTGATCTAATCTCAATATCATATGGTTTGTAGTAAAAAAAAATATATATATATATACAAAATTTTCTAGTCAAGCATTTTTTTTTTTTTTTTCATATTTTACTGACACAGAATTTCCCTGCTGAAGACGGGTAGTGTATATGATAAATGTAGCTGGAAAAACAAGAGAAAAAAAGCGGACGATATTTCCTGTTCGTGGAAACGTATGTTGCCGTTTCTCTCTTATGAGATTACATTTGGAATTTGAATCTGTTGCTGTCGTTAAAACACGTGCTACGTGACTGTTCGGTAGCATCATTGTTACTGCAGAAATGAGTTCATAAGTGTGGCAACCGCGCGGATGTGGGTGGCACAAAAGAAATTCGCTTAATAGTTAGAGTTATAGATCATCTCCTACACTGCTATTTTTTTTTTTTTTGAGTTATACATTCATGATTAGCAACAGGAAATGAGTGGCTTCTGAATGAATTTTACATGTTGTGAGAGGTATAGTAATTAATTTATCTGTGGAAGTTGGTTTTTCTGCTATCAACGCGTACTTTTAGTCACTTTCTGGGGGAGACCAGGCTACACGGATACTTCATCTGCTGTGAAAAAGGTTTTTGGTGTTCTCATGCAAAAGTATCGTGTCATTTAAATATTTACAATGATGAATCATTTCTATTTCAGGTTAGAGAAAATGTCAATAGCAGAATCTCTCTTTTTTCTTTTCTGCTGAAACATACCTGATAAATTAATCGATATCCTCAGAGAACCAGAATTGCGATGAAATGTTGAGCCTTGGTTTTTGATAATCGACGCTGACGAAGCCGTGTTAAGTGTCCGAACAAACACCCCTACAGTGCGATCTTCATCTTTTTCCTGGTGAAATTGTTTGCGGTTGACATGAAACACCTTGTTATTTACAAACTCTTGGAATGTTGATCTCAGCGGGAAGTTACAAATTCTCAGTTTCTGTTGTTGCATCATAAACGATTTGCGGTCACTTCGTGCAAACTTTCATGAGCTGTTGAAACTTCTCGGAGGTGTAATATGTGAAAGTAAGTTCAAATATAATTTATTAAAAATTTCTTATGAAACATAATTTGTAGAAATATGCATTTTACTCTCCGGTTCTCGGTTCCATTTCGAAATGCCGAAAAAAAGATCGTCATGCTGGAAATTCGAGAATCGTTTTTTAAGCTATATAAATTTTCCAAAAATTCCTAGAAAAAAAGGGAGGAAAAGAAAAGAAAAGGTGTTCTCTGCAGTTCCTCTATACAAATATTTGTTACTGTAATAACAATCCCTAAAAGAAAATTGCTTGTATCTGAGATATTTTTGAACACATGTGCGTCAAAAATGAAAAACAAAACAAAAAAAATTACGTAAAATCTATCCAGCACAAGAAAAAACAAGAAACTTAAGGTTTTACTGAGAACGACGAGGGGTTTTTTTTTTCTGCATTTTTCGTGAAATGCATATCCCTTTTTTGTTTTCTTTTGACTCTTCGTTTTTTAATTACGTAACGTAGATTATTTGTCCAGGAGAATTTTTACGCGGTTAACGAAAGGTTAACGAAAATTTACGTTATCATATATCATCATTATCATTATTATTGTCAACCATCATCAATCCACTGCTGGATGAAAATCTCCCCAAGTTCCCTCCACAACTGTCTGCCTTGAGCTTGTCTCCCCCATGTTACTGTGCAGCATGATTTTGACTTTCATCCATCTATCTCCCATGGCGTCTTTTTCTGTCCCTTGGTATTCAGTCTAAAATTTCTGTTGTCCATCGGTGGTCCGTTCTTCTGGCAGTATGTCCAGTCTATTGCCATTTCAGTGATTTTACTCTGATCATGCTGTCTTCCACTCTTGTCATTTTCCATATCCACGAGTTTCTCTCCTTATACTTTCTAGTTGCACCAAGTATACCTATAATATGTTCCTACCTCTTTCCTCCCTGTGCATATCTGCTGGAGTCGATATTGCCTGGTCCGGTCTTCGGAGCACCAGGCCACTTTTTTTTTTTTTCAGAACTGCACCACTGATTCGAACCCAATCCTAGGCGTATGAGTCTGAATTCTTATAATTAGTGATGATTCGACAGAACGATCAATGATGTCCTGTTCAAGAAATATTAGGAGCTGTATTTTATTGAGATGAAATATGTCGATAGAGCTTCTTTAATGGTGTTTAAAAGTATTCTAAAAATAAATCAAAATCGCTTTGCGATTAGATAAAACAGTAGCATCTTTCCACAATATGTTATAAGTTTTGGGCACTGTGATAATTAAAACAGATATTCAAATTTTCTCATTTGCGCTTACTTATGAGCACGTCTTTTGACACACATTACTATGTCTTAAGAGAAAAATATTTAATCAATGTAAGAGCTTCCAGTTCTTACCTAAAAAGTACATTCAGATGCTGCAAACTACTCAAAGAAGCAGGCTGACCCATGAGATCCTCTTCTTATCCTTTCTCGGTATGCATTTTGGCATACCGAGAAATGATAAGAAGAGGATATCATGGGTCAGGAAAATGACAGGAGTTGAGGACATCATGATCAAGGTAACATCCTTGAAATGGCCATATGGCAGTGGGTTGAACATACTGCTACAAGGTAAAATCCTTGAAATGGCAATGTGGCAACGGGCTGAACATATTGCTAGAAGAACTGACTTCTGAGTTTTCCTGATCTGTGATTTCCTTTTGAACAACTGAAATACTAGACTGGATTCCGAGAGGCAAAAAGACCACGTAAGAGATGAGTAGATGAAATTCAAAAGCCATTTTCAATCTAATGCTGGATGAAGGTTTTCTGCCCAAGTCTCTTCAACAACTCTCTGTCATGGGCAGTTCTTTTCCATCTTACTCGGCCATGGTTTCGAATTTCACGCATCCTTCTACTACATGGTCTTCTAGGATTTTTTTTGTCCCCTGGCATCCAGCCTGGAATTTCATTTGTTTAACGGTGGTCAGTTGTCCAGCTCGTTTCTATTTCAGGGATTGAACCTTGATCATGGTGTCATCAACATTTGTAATTTTTCTGATCTGTGAGTTCCTTTTCTTATTTTCCTTGTTTACGACAAGCATATATCTCTCCAGGCTTTTTTTTTCTAGCTGTCCTCAGTCACTGTGTGTCTTTTTAAGTTAAGGTCCATTTTTCTGATACAAAAGTAAGAACTGGAAGGATACATTGATTAAACATTTTTTTAAAGACATAATGGTGAACTGCCCATAAAAATTTTACTGTTTCTTACAAATGCTCTCCAGCCAAGTTTTTTTAATAGCTACTAATTTCTTCTTCGATGTGGCCTTCCCTTCATATCAGTTGTGGATGTTAGATGTTAACATCAGTTATTTCTATATTTACCCCATCAACCTCTAAATCTTCAGTTCTTATAAAAGCCTTGTATATCGATTTTTGATTCTGTAAGTTCATCTTCTATACCACTTCTTTACTTTTGTCAGCAGGCTATCGCACTCTACAGCTCTGAGGGAGTTACTTGCAGAAATGACAGTTGTCAGCAAACAAACGTGGGTTAAACTACCAGCATTAATTATTCAGTTGTCTTTCTTCCCGGTTCAATGCTTGAAAAAGATCCTACAATATGGCACTGAGGAGCTTGGGAGATATGGCGTCACCTTGTCTCACTCATTTTCCAAATCTTATAAGTGCTACGTCTCAAACATGCAGTGGAACTTTTGCACTCGTATTTTCGTAGATGTTATTAATAATATTAATGTATGCATCGTCAGTATCGTAGGATTTCAAAGATATTTAAATAGCTAATGGTTTCACGGAATGAAAAGCCTTTTCATAATCAATAAAAGCCATGCGTTGTGAAAGTTCATATTCATTCTTTTTTTTTTTTTTTTTTTTTTTTCATTTAGTTCTCTCAGTTCAAGGAGTGTAATTTTCTCAATTCAAAATGTATGATCTAATCACGCTGACTGTATCTTGTTCTCTTGTTTGAGCCATGTTCACCGTTTTCTGTTGGCTATGTGACAAAACCTTTGTGAAGTTATTGTACATATTTAAGCGATGGTATCTGATCATTCGTCCGAAATGGATGTTGTGTGTGTCTTGCGGCACTGGCTCTCTTCCTTCCCTGGAACCAATGGCACTAAATTAGGGACGGGCGACTGCTTATAACCCATTGAGTTGCTCACTGTGGTCGTTAAACTTCCAATAAAAAAAATATTGTAAATAACCGACAGGACAAAATCTGCAATAGACCTGCATCGCTTGGCTGATTCCCGCCTTTCTGCTTCTTGTCGCTCTTTGCGTTTCAGTGATCCAGATTTAAGCTTTATCTTTTCATTCTATGTAAAAAAAGTTTGTTTTCGCGAGGTTTCTTAAAACAAATTAAATTTTCTACTTTCAATCAGCACATACTACCAATTCATGTTTTGTACAAACAAATAGACACAACATTTGGCAATTCTTTTGATGTCTTTAGCTCTGACAAAAACTCGAAAGGGAGAAACAAACAAGCGTTAGTAAAAGTTACGCGAAAGGAAACGTGGGGCACTCAGTGTCCCAAGGTGAACTTTATGAACAGTAAGCAGTCTCCTAGGTGAAGGTCGCAGGGATGACTGATAAGAGAACTACCCCAATAGAAAAGTCAGGAGAGGTGGGAGCGCTAAGTGCTGCCCTCTTCTGGAAATTCCAAAAACGAATTTACGCGGAGCACTCAGTGCCCAGCGTTTTCTTTCCAGGGTTAAAATAGTAATACAAGGTAAATTTTAGTTGAATACAGTAATAATGTTGAAATTTCTACTATATTTTCAAGCTACTAAAAGGTCATTAACATTTTGTGTGTTTCGAATATATAAATTTTGATTTTTAGTAATCTATGGCTGACGTTAACTGATATGAAAAATATGTTCTATATATTATTAAGAACATTGTTTCGAAAATTCAGGGCTAAGGTTGTATTTTTGGGGCGATGTTCGTAAAAATTCTTAGGGACAGCAAGAAATCGTATCCGATAAACGAAGTCCCCATTTTTCACCTCTTGACCCAGACAAAAATGTGTCTGGAATTCGGTCTAAGCGTCGGAGACAGCACGTGATGCAGCCAGACAGTCATAAGTTAAAATCTCAAGGGGTTGGTTTTTGACAAGCAAGGGAGAAGGGGACAGGGAGAAGACGCGTTAGTGAGTTGCGTGGCCAGCGTAGAACGAAAGGGGCGCGAGGAAATCGGGGATACGCTCCCTAAGAGAACCGCAACTCTAAAGTCGGGGCTCTATGCTGATAAAAAGCTCCCAGAAATTAACTGGAGCTTGCGCATAATTAGCCTAAAAGAAAATGGTATCAGGAGCGAGAAATTGATGGGGCCTGAGAACCACAGCTCCAGTGCACTGCATTTCGAGAAGCTACCGCTAACCTACAGTTACAACCCAAGCGACGGAAAGAAAAGGGAGCCTTTCCTAATAGCAACGGCTACTGCTCACCGTCCAAAAGAGGAGATTGTACGGCCCACCGCTGATCCAAGTCGGCCGGGAAGCCGAGGGAACTTTGAAGAGGGAGAAAACTAGGCTCTCTCTCCAAAATCTCCGAGGGGACGCTGTCTCGCCGCCGACCAGCGTTAGTGGTGTAAGTGTGTGTGTGTGTGTGTGTGTGTGTGCAACTGCGTACAACCGTCCGAAGGCGAGAGGATGTTCCGCATATAGGTGAAATCCTTCGGAGCGCGGGACCACGTGATCGCACCATCGTCTATCTATCGTGTGGATTGAAAAGCATCAGCTACGGTAAGTACATTTTTATGTCTGATTTTTATTTACGGAGAGGTGCAGCCCCAAGTCAAACATCAGAATTGTACTGATGCGAACTGAGGTACTGCTCATGCTCTCTGCTTAGAAACTCTTGTGGCTAAAGGATTTCGCAGCAAGCCCTGCGGTTTTAGTGGCCCTAGCGAAGCTTAACAAATGTTGCTCTGCATGTGTAAATTGAGTCTAATTATTAAAAAGTGTCTGTTACCTGCTGCGTCTGACTTTTTACAGTGCACGGTCTCTGATTGCTTAGGTACTACGGGTTCAGCGTTCGAATCCGTGCTCCGGAAGTTCTTGCGGTGGTCTGGGGCCCGTTACAATATGTCCAACTCTTGAGATATTTCTACCATTCTCATCCGCTCATTGCTTTTCGTATCCACTACCGAATGTTCACCTCGAAGGAGCCACAATCGAGAAGAAGGTTTTGTAAAACCAAAGTGGGTTAGAGGAGGCCTAGCAATTACTAAGAATAATAATGTGGTTATTATTGTGATTGAAGTAGAAGACCTAACTGAAGTGATTCTGAAATTCGTCACAGTACAATGTCTTTCACATTCGTTTGAAGATACAGCAATGATTTGGACATATTGTCTAATGTTTAAGGAGGCCCACTTCATCAGAAGCCCAATTACCATCGGGCAAGCTGACACACTGGCCAGTCCGCCACTGGACAAAGATGTTTTCATGAGCCAATTTGTACATATTGTCTAATGTTTAAGGAGGCCCACTTATCATCGGGCAAGCTGACACACTGGCCAGTCCGCCACTGGATAAAGATGTTTTCATGAGCCAATTTGTACATGTTGTCAAATGTTTAAGGAGGCCCACTTACCATAATAAAATAATATGAGCGTGTACCTAATAACGTGACCACTCACTGTTCACATACGAAGAACAAGTTCCATTATCTTTTTTTTTTTCTGCTGGTTACAGTCATGTATTCTAATAAATTTTGCATCAATTTCTTTTAATCAACTTCCGATAAACAGTAGAGCCTTTTTATTGCCTCTCATACCAATGGCGCACCCAGGATTTTTTTATGAGGGTTGCCCATTTTAAGATACAAATAAAAATACCCCGGAGAAACATCTCCCGAAATAATGTGACGTGATAAAAATACCTCTGTCGTATTCAAGGGCGTTTCCAGTTATTCGTAAAATACATATTTCAAAATATGGTCAAATATATTTTAAAATAAGCAGTGTGACGTACTACATAAATAAAGCACGTGTCAGGACGACAAATCTGCAGCGATATATTCCGCCCGTGTAGCTTAGCTGGGAGAGCAACTTACTCCGGAGTGAGTGGGCGCACTTCGATCTCCGTTACAGACAAATTTGTGTTTTCACAGCAGCCAATAACAAATATCAGATCATATGTAGAGGATTTTAGGAAGGGAGTATCTGACCTCAGATCTTAAACAACCCTTAGAAATAGGAAGCTAGGAGATTTGGGCTAGAATGCGTGATAGGAAAGTAACACGTAAGCGAAGTAGAAAGGGGGAGAAGACGCTTTTATTTATTACCGGGGGACCAGTACCCGGGGTCCGACGACTTAACGTGCCCATCCGACGCACGGCGGATATTTAGTGGATCGAGCGTTCGTACCTGCCTGGGATTGAACCTGAGATCCTTTCTGTGGCAGTCACGAACGTTGCCCACTAGGCCACTCGCGGCCCACCAATAACAAAGAATGAAGGACCAAGTGATACCTCATTAGGAGGGCCCGGGCCACTACCACTGAGTGCGTCATTGTCTCCTACTGTGTTTTTTCAGAGAGATTCAGAAACCATCTTACCTATAATACTTAAGCGTATGTTAATGAACGAAAGTCCATGGGCAGCTTTTTATTGTTTTATTGAATCAAAATTAGTTCCTTATTGCTGTCATTATGACCCTACTTCACCGATCAAAGTGCACGTCAGGAGTCTATTAGCATGAACAGAGAGTAAATATGTCGTTCATACTTGCGCAGTAAGTGTTGATTGTCTGAATATTATTCAATCTTATACGAGGTTTATGATACTGAAAATGTTACGAAAATGGTTTGCGGTTTCCCGATTTTTTTTTATCCGCCCTTGAATACGACAGAGGTATTTTTATGAACAACAGACAATGACGATTATGCACCATGTCAATCGCCATATCCTAGCTCAGCTAACCGCACGTGTGAGCTGTCCGCCAATACGTGACGTTCGATGCAATGTTGTCATCTTGCCCCCACAGGGCGAAATTCTAGCAAAAAATCAACCGTATCCCTTTTACAGCGGGCTAGCTACGTCCAGCGCAGGAAACACATGCATGGATCTAATAAAATGCAAAATTTGTAGTATTGTGACTTTTCCACCTAAAATTTGTTATTTCTATAGCCTGCTGCTTCGCGAAATTTGTATTTCTTCCCATTAAAAGAATGCACCAAATTTCGTCTACGTGTCGAGAAAATGGCACATGGAAAAGAATAAATTTTGCAGATTAAGCGGACGAATCCAGTTAAGCCCCTCACTTACTTCTACCACTCAGAAAATTGCAACACCACTGAAAACTCCTACGCTTTTTCTTATAGAAGGCCGTGCACAAGTTGCATTTTATTCAGAGATTTTGTCAAAGTGTTACAACTTTCCTAATGGCATTAAACGATACGTAGGAGTTTTTCTAGTGACATAAAAGTACATGTAACATCCTAGTGTCATAAGGGGATGTATAGAAGTTTTCCGACTCACTTAATCTTGAGTAATGACTTTTACCTTTGGTATGTGAAATCATATAATAAAACCTAATAAAAAGGACTCAGCCAGTAAAGTTAAAAGATCAGTTATCAGCTGTTTACAAGACACCTGAGTTACAGGAAATTTTGCAAACATCTGAAGATTATATTAGGCTTCCCTTTATTAATTTTTTATTGCATGCAAATACGGATTATAAAATTTAACTTAAAATCACCCAAAAAGGCTTACAGCCCAAGTGCTTTGGAAATAAATTAGTTTTTTATTGCATGTTAATAGAAATACCAAATATAAAATTTAACTTAAAGTAACCCAAAAAGGCTTACAGCCTAAGTGCTTTGGAAACACATGAAGACCAACTTGTTGAGTCTTTTTCATTAGTTTTTCCTTCATGCTATCAAATGCTAAATATTTAAGGTTATAACTTAAAATCTGCCAAACAGGCTTGTTGCCCACGTGGCTTGCAAACACCTGAAGACTGAGCTGCCGGGTCCTTTTGAATACATTTTATTGCATTTCATCACATACCAAATATCTAAGTTGTAACTTAAAATCTTCTAAAAAGGTCAGCTGCCTAGATACCTTATAAACACCTGAAGAGTAATCCTTTGAATTCTTTTTATTAGGTTTTATTTCATGTTTGCATATGCTGAATATTTAGGGTGTAATTTAAAATCTTTCATAAAGGTTAGAGGTGCCTTGAAATCGTCCTTGAGATGTGGTGAGTCACTTTTTCTATATTTTATTGTGTACGCTTACGTTCCAAATATTTAGGGTAAAACTTAAAACCCTTCAAAAAGATCTGCATGTTATGGGTACCTTTTACATATCTCAGTACTGATCTCTTGAGTTTATTTTATTACATGCTTACACGTACCAAATATAAAAGTCATGACTCACGATTTTGTGAGTCAAAAACTTCTACATATCCCCTAATGTCACTATGGTCTTACTTATCCATTTATGTCTTGACTCAAGATTTAGTGAGTTGAAAACTTCTACAGTGCCCCTAATGTGACTACGCTCTTACATATCCTTTTATGCCTTGACTCAAGTTCCAAATATTTATGGTTAAAACTTAAAACCCTTCAAAAAGATCTGCCTGTTATAAGTACCTTGTACATATCTCAGTACTGATCTCTTGAGTTTATTTTATTACATGCTTACACGTACCAAATATAAAAGTCATGACACGATTTTGTGAGTCAAAAACTTCTACTTATCCCCTAATGTCACTAGGGTCTTACTTATGCATTTATGTTTTGACTCAAGATTTAGAGAGTCAAAAACTTCTACAGTGCCCCTAATGTGACTATGCTCTTACATATCCTTTTATGCCTTGACTCAAGTCATGATTCAAGATTTAGTGAGTCGAAAACTTCTTCATTTCCCTTAATATCAGGCTCTAACATATCCTTTTATGCCTTCACTGAAGTCATGACTCCAGATTTAGTGAGTCGAAAACTTCTTAATTTCCCCTAATATCAGGCTCTAACATATCCTTTTATGCCTTGACTGAAGTCATGACTCAAGATTTAGTGAGTCAAAATTCCACATATTCCCTAATGTCACCGAGCTCTTACATATCCTTTTATGCCTTGACTCAAGATTTAGTGTGTCGAAAACTTCTACATATCACCTAATGTCACTAGACACTTATATATCCTTTTATGCTTTTTGTAAAAATGCGTACCGTTGAATCACATTAAGAAAACTCCTGAACCTTGACTCGAGATTTATTGTGTCGGAAACTTCTACATATCACCTAATGTCACTAGGCCCTTACATATCCTTTAATGCCTTTTGGAAAAATACGTACCGTTGAATTACATTAAGAAAATTCCTGAACCTTGACTCCAGATTTAATGTGTCGGAAACTTCTACATATCCCCTAATGTCACTAGGGCCGCCCCGGTGGCGCAGTGGTCTAAGGCGCTGGCCTCTGATCATTCGTCCGTAAGGGGTCCGGGTTCGAATCCCGGTCAGGCATGGATGTTGTGTTTGTCTTACGGCACTGGCTCTCTCCCTTCCCTGGAACCAGTGACCCTAAATTAGGGACGGGCGACTGCTTATAGCCCATTGAGTTGCTCACGGTGGTCGTTAAACCTCCAAAAAAAAAAAAAAAAAAATGTCACTAGGCTCTTACTTATCCATTTATGCATTGACTCAAGATTTAGTGAGTCGAAAACTTCTACAGTGCTCCTAATGTGACCTACCCTCTTACATATCCTTTTATGCCTTGACTCAAGTCATGACTCAAGATTTAGTGAGTCGAAAACTTCTTCATTTCCCCTAATATCAGGCTCTAACATATCCTTTTATGCCTTGACTGAAGTCATGACTCAAGATTTAGTGAGTCGAAATTCCACATATTCTTTAATGTCACTGAGCTCTTACATATCCTTTTATGCCTTGCCTCAAGATTTAGTGTGTCGAAACTTCTACATATCACTCAATGTCACTAGGCCCTTACATATTCTTTTATGCCTTTTGGAAAAATTCCTACCGTTGAATTACATTAAGAAAACTATGAAAAGGCTTACGACTTTACACGGTATATATAGCAGTTTTCCCAGCGGTAGATAAAAGAGCATATAAATTTACCGGTGTCTGGCTATTCTGGCTACTAAAATAGACCAAATCGTGGTTAAAGTACTGTTACAAAAGAGGGAAAAAATCAAAATTCGAATCATTAATTTAGATCACTGCGGAAAGGAAAAGGTAAAAATAATAATATTGGTTGCACAAAGCACGGTGTATTAAAATTTAATTTAGTAAATTCTGAAATTGGAGGTCATGGCCAGCATAAGCCTTCCCTTTGTATCTGCAGCTGTTTGGATGGTGAGAGGCCTCCTCAAAAATAGAAATTTGCTTACAGGAGATTTACAAATTTCGATGTTTCTTGTCAATTTCGGCGCTTCAATGCGATGGGGTTCTTTAGCATTTTATGGTGGATCCACCTCAAAAATTTGCCGTATGTTTCCAATGATAAAAACTTTTGTACACATTTTCTGATCAATTAATGTATTTCCAAAGATGAAAATTTGCACACTGATAAAACTAACTTTGTATTTTAACCTAGTAAACTTAATGTTTGCTAAAACTTTCCCATAATTATATTAAAAATCAATAACTTTTCCTTTGGTAGCGTTGACATCTGCTAATAGACGGCACCACATGTGCATGCACTTGTTCAATGCAATCGTTGTATTTGTTTTCAATTTTATTAATTTTCGGAAAGGAATCAACATTTGGGTTTATCCATGCAATAGTCCGGATTGTTTAAAATGATTTGAGACACTTAGATTAAATGATCTGACAATAATTTAGCTAAAAATGTTGAGAGAACTGTAAATACTGCTGATTTTGGATTCCGAAATAAACCAGCAAGCTCACTCTGCGATATTTACAGTTAAATTATTGTAAGAAAATTTAATCTAAGTGGCCCAAATCATACTAAACATTCCAGACTACAGCATGATTTCTCTCCGAAAATTAATAAAATTATTGAAAAAAAAATGCGACGTGATTGCATTTAACAAGTCACACGTACATGTGGCGCCATCAATTAGTAGGTCTCAACGCTACCAAAGGAAATGTTATTGATTTTTAATATAATTATGGATAAGGTTTAGGAAATATTAAGTATACTAGGCTATATAATATAAAGTTAATTTTTATCAATGTGCAAATTTTCATCCTTGGGAATGCATTAATTACGAAGAAAATGTGTACAGAAATTTTTATCAATTGGAAACATAAGGCAGTTTTTAGGTGGATCCACCTAAGTTACTGATTGTTTCAGTTCATAATTTTTCGCCTATTTCACAATATATAAAAATATTTTTGAAACGTTTTCTTCCCATCAATTTTCACCGAAATTGTTTCTCTTATTTCTAATTGCAGGTGGTTGCTGATTTCTCCTGAACTAGATGAAAGTGAGGCTGTATATATATACGACTCTTTCCCTTCCGAAGAAATGGCTTTCATAGGAACAAATAATTCTTCCTCGTTTTTTATTTCGGACACATGCATTAGTACTTATAAAGTACTACTATATATATTTTGCGTGATTGGTATAGTCGGCAACGTGCTATCATTAATCGTTCTTTCTCGACCTCAGATGAAATCTTCGTTTAATTGCAGTCTGATATTCCTCTTAGTCTACGAAACGTTGTTCCTGCTTGGCGAAAGCACAACTGAAAATCTTGCAGGAAATAAGAGCAGCCCATCGTGGATCATCATGTTGAAGTACGTGGCATGGACCAGCTCCGTGTGGACCACAATAGCACTCGCACTGGAGCGGTACATAGCGGTGTTTCACTACTTGAAAGCAAAGACTTGGTGCAGCTGCTCGCGAACAGTGGCTAATGACTTACTGATTTTATTTTTGTCTACGTGTTTTAATATTCCACGCTTTTGCTTTTTAGAGAAGATTTCTTGGAATGAAAGTGAGATACGTTTGTTGGAAGTAAAAAGAACTGAAGCAGGACTTTTGTTCACATGTCATACGCCATCCTGGTTTCCGAAACACAGAATTCTCTTTGAAATTAGCTACATTTATTTGGATATGGTGGTGATGTATGGCACACCCTTGCTGGCCCTTTTATTTTTCAACACCAAGATCTACATAGCCATGAGAAAAGCTCAATTATTTCGAAGACAGATTCGCAGCTCTCAACAAAAGGAAAATAATTTGTCGTTGACGCTGGTTGTCATTGTGTCGGTTTTCCTCTTGTGCCATACACCACTTTTCATATTTCAGCTCAACTATTACGTCATAATCGCACTTTTTATCTCTAAAGTGGAAGTATTTGGTGCGATATTCCGCGTAATGAATTCTTCTTTGAATTTCATTATATATTGTGTTGTAAGGAATGATTTCAGGGAGACATTTCTAAAACTTCTGCATACGTGTGTATTTATGTTTAGAAGTAATGGTACCCAAAGCAGCAATATTATTGGAGAAACAGAACACAAGTAGTGAAGAACAGCTACATTTACACGTATAATGGTTTAAATTTTGAACGTTGTTTCGGTAATTCATTAATTAATGTCTTTAGCTAAACTTGTTGAACATAGAACACAGCATTACAATTAGAAACTAGTTTGAAATAAACGGCCAAGTCAAAAGAATCACAACGTAAACTTCAACTAGTCTTATTTTCTGAACATGAAGAAGTAACGCACAGGAAGTTTTATTCACCAACACACTTTATCTTTGATTATCTTCTCAAGTGATAATCGTAAATCATCAGGTTATCGTAACAGCACTATCATCTACTTTTACCTAACATTGCAATCTCGCATATGACTTCTACTACAGATTTATCAGCTCTCCACGATATATTTACTGTACACGTCTTTCATTCTCCACCTTCAACCCTCTCATTTTGCCTTTTTATTTTTATTAGACTCACGGTTAGCTTTAGTAAAATGTACAAGTTTTTCGAAAAAGTAAAGTGCCGTTCAGTAAGTGAATCTTGAACGGAGAAGTAACGAAAATTAATAAAAAACTCAAAAGCAAGATTAAATTAGAGGTATACGTCATGCTCATCTCTATTAATCTTTTTCCTTTTTGGGAATCTAAGAAATATTCTGTGAGTTTCTTTACTGTGTGAGTGTGTGTGATATTGCCCATCACATTTCACAATTAAATAGTTTATAGAAGAAAGGTGATAAGTTTGCTTATCGAGAATTTCAGACTAAGAGAATTGAAATGTATCTGGCTGCTGAGTCTGTCTAGGTTGAAACAGTGAACGTTGGTTGTGCCGCCCCGGTGGCGCAGGGATCTAAGTGCTGTTTACGATTGTTCGTTCGAGATGGTTTCGGTTTCGAGTCCCGGTGAGGCATGGATGTTGTGTTTGTCGTATGGCACAGGCGATTTCATTTTCCAGGAACCAGTGCCCCTAAATTAGGAACAGGCGACAGCTTATAGCCCATCGAATTGCTCGCGGTGGTAGCTAAATCCCAAAATGACACCCCGGTGTCGCAGTGGTCTAAGCGCTGACTTCTGACCATTCGTCCGAGATGTGTCTGGGTTCGAATCCCCGGTAGGTGAGGCATGGATGTTGTGTTTGTATTACAGCACTGCTCTCTCCCTTTTTGACAGCTTATAGCCCATCGAGTTGCTCACAGCGGTCGTTAAACCTCCACACAAAAAAGCAAACTAAAAAAATACAAGAACACTGGATGCTGATTCCGAAGCTATGATAGGTGAAACACTTTCTGTTAATCAGTGAAGGAGGAAACGTAGTTTCTGGATGCAAGTGATATTTCGTAAAGGGAGATGAAACACATCACTCCTCGTTACAAGAAGAGTTTCGTCTATAATGTGGGATATGTCAAAGACATTAATTACACCCTGTTGAATCAGGTAATTCGCATGAAGAAATTATAACCGCAAGGTTCTCTACAACTTAAGGAAGACTGAGAAACACTAGTGCTGTAAAGCATTAGTGCTTTCAGAAAAGATCGTTCAAGTAATGCCGTGGAAACACGGCTGTAATTAATACATTCTGAGAGCTCCCATATTAGTGACAGTCACAGTCCTTCAACTGATGGCAAAAATCATTCCTTCTTGGGAGTTCATTCATCATTCACGAATGATCAAACAAATGATCCAATTTACATTTTTCACTACGCTTTCATTCATTAGAGGGATACCATGTAGCACTTTCAAGGGCACAACTCTTTTATGGCAAGCTACCCAAAAGAGCGCAAGCTTTTCAATCATTAACCATTCATGTGAATGATTCGCCACGGGCAAGCTCGTTGCGAACGTTTCAGATACACATTTTAAATGAAAGACATTCACGTATCATTCCCATTCTTAAGTTTCACCATTATTTCCCTGACAACTCTTGACTGCTCACTCACATAACGGTTGACACTTGTTAATTCTCGACATTATTTCTCCGATTGGGAATTCGTTTAAGTAATGCTTCCTCCTTAATGACTTTTGAAATTTTGAAGTGATTTTTAATGAAACTGCGCTGAAATGTACTATGATATGTTACCAATGCTGTAATAAAATGTTTTCAGAATCGGAAATAAAGATTACGAATGACAGAGAAAAGCAGCGAGCCGTAATTTAATTTCTGGAAAAAGGGGGATTCGAGGCTCCAGAAATCCACAGAATACTTCTGGCGGTGTATGGAGCTGCCACAATCGATATCAGTAATATCCGAAGATGGATAAAGAGGTTTCGAGAGGGACAAAGCTCAGAGTCGGACAAACAACGGAGTGGGAAATACACAACTACAGTGACAGATGCCAACAGGCAAAGAGTGAAAGAGCTAATCACAGCAGATCGTTGTGTCACCATCCAGGAGTTGCAGCAATAAACAGTGCTCACTATGTGCAGACATTGAAGATGCTTAAGGAAGCTATCAGAAGAAAAAAACGTGACATTCTACTTCATAGTTTTGTTTTACACCATGATAACGCACGTCCCTACACCTCAAAGGAGACTTCACAGACTGTTGCCAAAATGGGGTGGAAGGTGATACCCCAACGCTCCTACAGTCCTACTTTAACTCCCTCAGACTTTTTCCTGTTTGCCCCTTTGAAAAACATCCTTCGTGGGGAACGTTTCGACGGTGGGGCAGACCTGGCTGTGAACTCATGGGTGAAACGACAGCCTCAGGAAGTTTTCCAAAATGAATTTCACCAATGGGTTCAAAGATGGCGGAAATGTATCGAATAGACTAGCATTATTAACAATATGTCCAAGTATTTTGCAACCAAGCTTCACATTTTTGCTGCTACAAATAAATACATTATCCACCAACAAGTAATTGGACACCCCTGCAATCGACGATATCTGCGTTCCTGATACACGTCACGGCCGCCACCGTTAAATATCGTGTGGGAAACAACAACCCAACCAGTCGCATGCAAGATGCCACGCAGTTCGGAGCTCTCTGATTTCGAGAAAGGTGTAATCGTCGGGTATCACAGAAATGGCCAATCCATACGTGACATATCCAGCGAGTTGAAGTACCCAAAATCGACAGTGGCATACGTGATTGGCAAGTGGAAGATGAGAGGTGACTGTCGGAATGTGCCCCGACCCGGCAGCCCCACAAAACTGGGAGTTAGAGACCGACGGGTGCTGGCCAGAGAAATTCGGAAGAATCGCGCCAAATCGATAGGCCACATCCGCGAGGAGTTTCGACAGGCATCCGGGAGTGTTCTTTCAATGAATACCATCCGTAAGGAAGCCCATCTGCTCTGTGATCATTAACATGCTGCTGCCCACAAGCCTTTGATCACCAAGTCCAATAGCTCTGCTCGGCTAACGTGGTGCAAAGAACGTCGACAGTGGACCGTTGAACAGTGGAAACAGGTTCTCTGGAGCGACGATTCAAGGTTCACCCTCTACCGTTCGGATGGCAGGGTCAGGGTTTGGCGTCTGCCTGGAGAACGTCTCCTGCCGGAATGTATTGTGCCAACTGTGAAGTTCGGCGGCGGTGGAATTATGCTGTGGGAGTGTTTCTCCTGGTATGGCACGGGACCCTTGGTCGCAATTCGTGGTAGACTCAACGCTGAGACCTACTGCACCATTTTGGATGACCATGTGCTTCCTATGTTGTGGCAGTTTTACGGGGTGGACCCATGTTACTTTCAGGATGACAATGCCACCTGTCATGTTGCGAGATCCACCATGGCTTGGTATGGTGACAATGGGGTTAATCGAATGGACTGGCCTGCGCAGAGTCCGGATCTTATCCCCATCGAGCACCTCTGGGACGAGTTAGAGCGTCGACTTAAGGGGTGCCCCCACCGTCCGAAATCGGTGAAGGAACTGACCTGTCTTCTCCAAGCCGATTGGAAGAAAATACCGCTAGCCGTCGTACAACACCTGGCTGAGAGTACGCCCCGGTGGGTCGCAGCTGTAATCACCGTTCGTGGAGGCTCCACCAACTATTGAAGGTGAATAAACTTCGTTTTTCTTTGCTATCACAGGTGTTCAATTACTTGTTGGTAGATAGTGTGTCTTATGAGGGACGAGGAGTTACTTTCAGGATGCCCCTTGTAACTTCCACCATCTCTCTCACTGCTGCTGCTCAAACCTTATACGTATAATGTTCTGTTCTCATCGGACACATACACACGTCATACGTTCCGACCTCAAGGTGTTGCCAACCATACTCTTGCAAGAGAGAAGATATCACGTTAAGTTTGAAAAACGCTAAAGGAGAATGAACTCAAATTTACATAGAAAAGGTAACAAAAATGAAAGTTAAATTAGAGCATACGTCACAATGTGAGTGTAAAACTGGCAGTCAACTACGAAATGTGATGAAACTGAAGCATGGGAATGAAACGTAAATCCCTTTCCTTTGAATGGTGTGTTCACAAGGAGAGAAGATTCATTCGTGAAATGTGAGTAGGTTTTAACTAAGCTCCTGTTCTTTTGGACATGTTGTTAATTTCTGTTCTGGTCGTACAGACTGGTCTCCTGCAACGAATGATTTATTCAGTAAGAGTAGTGAGACATTATTTATTTGAACGATCACTTGTGAATGACTGTTTTGCATGAATGATGAATGATCTCCTAAAAAGGAATGCATTATGCCATCACTAATTTCTGTGAACTCATTCGTCCGAAATTGCAGATGAGAAACAACCTACAAACATCTTGGATTCTCCAGAATAAATGGAAAATGGCTTTTATCCCAACTTCTCTGCACTTATCTTAGTCGGATAACGCATCGATCAAATACTTCTCATTTTCGGCGCTTATATAGTACATGACATAATAAACACACACGCACAAAAAAAAAAAAAAAAGGATATTTAATCGACAATATATAAACCATTGGAATCTATGGCATTTGGACTTTACTAAAAGATTTCAATTCTTGCTCTGTGGAAGTTTCAAGGTCTGAAAGGAAGAAAAAACAGATGGATTTCTAAAGACCTTCCGTTTTTCACCATCGACATGTTTCTGCAACTCCCAGAATAAGTAAAATCCGATGTGACAAAACCCGATACATACAGTGAATGGGGCATGACCCCTTCCCCCCTCCCCCTCGGTTGACCAGGCGGGGAGAACAGAACTCTAAAGCTGCCTTTATAAGAATCACGCTGATCATAATCTACCATTCATTCTTGTCCACTTGCTGACATTTTCTTGTGAGATTCTAGGAAACGCAAATATTCCTGTTGGACATGTATTAATATTTTATAAATAACCTTTTAGAGTCTTTCGCCGCGGAAAAAAATGGGGAAAAATGCACATCTTGTTCAGTGCAATGAGTGCAATGTAAACTATAATATGCAAACGTAGCGCTAAGAAATGTAAATCTGGAAGCCGACAGATTTTCTAGAGCGTATGCTATAATGGTGAGGATGTGACGCACTAAAAACAAGATAATAGCATGTATTGGTTCTTTCGATATTGAATATGATGTTGCTTCCCATAGTAGTCTGAATTTATGTGTTCAATAAATTTCTGAAACCCACTTTATTTCTGTTTAAGCATTTAATTTAAACCCGTGGTACTTTATTCCTCTTCTTCAAATCCATAGAACCATGATTCTGCGATGTAATGCACAAACGCCAGATATTAATATTTGTGATTCCAATCTGCGCTAGATATATGGTAGACAAGATTGCCCATAAGGATAACATTGTTTTTTATTTCTGTACTTCGGTTGAATTCTTTTCAAGAATAGCTCATGCCTCATCAACCGAGATACGGTTCTTTCAGTAAAAACGAGAAATCTATATGGCATCACATCAGGCTCGTAACCGGAGGAGGCATGGGAGACTGAGTTATCCCTGGCAAACTTAGTTTTCTCTAGCAAGTTTCAAGTTCCTGAGAACAAGTTCTGTTAGCCAACACTATAAATACCAATTCCACGTCTCCTACCTGTTATTTTCAGATATTTATTGTCCTGAATCACACTAAGTCATTTCCTATTTCAGAGCAAACCCTAATCAGTAAAAAAACCCCAACGGTATTTCCTGTTACTTCAAGAATGCGCAACGAAAATTAAATATTATAAAATATCAATTTGTTTTCCAAGGCTATTGTTTTTGTTGATCTGGATTTGCGGTATATCTTGCAGCTGGAGCAATGTTTTATATTAATTTTCCCATTGACTTCTTGAAGCATCACAGAGCAAAGAGAGTATCTTTAGACTGCAGTGCAATTCCAAAGAACATTTTGCCAAAATCAGGAAGAAGAGTACCCAAATAACCATGAATGAAAGAAAAAAACACCTTCCATTATCGCAATGCGTGATGGCTGGCCGAGTGGCCCCAGGCGCTGACTTCTGTTCATTCGTCCGAGATGGGTTGGAGTCCCGGATGAGGTATGAGAGGCGTGCCTGTCTTACGGCACTTGAACGAATGGACCTGAATTAAGAAGAGCGACTACCTGTAGCTCTACGCAATTGTCCTGCATTAGAAACGGGCGACTACCTATAGCTCTACGTAATGGACCTGAATTAGGAACGGGCGACTACCTGTAACTCTACGTAATGGACCTGAATTAGGAACGGGCGACTACCTGTAACTCTACGTAATGGACCTGAATTAGAAACGGGCAACTACCTACAGCTCTACGAATGGACCGGAATTAGGAACGGGTGGCTACCTATAGCTCTACGCTTCGCTCATAACGATCGTCCTCTCCCTTCCCCCCAAAGAAATAAAATTAAAATAAAATGCTTTTAGATTTGATCCTCCTGATCTAGAAGTCTTTATCTTAGGAGGCAGGAATTGCTCCAGTCTGAGCACAAACTCAACGAAACGGATGACTAAGGAGATAGGTTGTTTATTTACTTTATATTCAGGGTGTCCATAAAGTATTTCCCACATTACAAAAAAAATTATATAAAGAAATGTATTACAGGTACAAGAAAGGGACTGCACGACAATGATGGTGCACAAGTAAAGATTTTTTCCAGTGTCAGTACACCTCCACATGGGCGCCACTTGTGGCCCGGAAGACATCAAAGCGATATTCGATTCCACGCCATGTTTTGTTTAACATCTCAGCAGAGATAGAACCAGTGACGTCCGTTATTCTGCTCTTCAACGTTTCGACAACCGGAACACTGCTAGAGTAAACTTGGCCTTTTGCATAACCCCACAGAAAAAAGTCTAGAGGGGTTATGTTGGGCGATCGAGGTGTCCATGTCATGGGACCGTCGTGACCAATCCATCTGTCCGGAAATGTGGCATTCAGGAACTCACGAACCATTATTGATCAATGTAGTAGGGCACCGTCTTGTTGGAAAATAACCGAAGGTTGGAGTGCATGCAACTGAGGTGCTACAAGAAGTTCCAGTATGTCTAGGTACACGTTATATGTTACTAGCGGCTCTGTATAAAAGAAGGGTCCTATGATTCTGTCATGCATCAGGCCTCACCATACGTTCACTTTCGGGCTAGCCCTCTGTTGTTTGATGACATAATGAAGATTTTCTGATCCCGAGATTCGCACATTGTGCCTATTTACTGTACCAGAGATGTGGAATGTGGCTTCACTTGAGAAACAGACACGGTGCAGATAATCACTATCATAACCTATATATGCGCTGCAACATCTCCGTCACAAATGCAGCAGGGCGAGGCCGGTCATCAGGCTGAAGAGCTTGAACGATCTGTACCTTATAAGCAAACAGATGAAGATGTTTATGTAAATTTTTGTGAACCGTGGCACGGGGAATCCCAGTTTCCAGTGAAGCTCGACGAATGGATTTCCTGGGGCTTCGCAGAAACGTCTCCTGAACAGCTGCAGCTGTCTCTTGAGTAACTGGCGGTCGGCCCGCTTGAGGGAGATTGCCAACACTACCCGTCGCTTTAAACTTTTCATATCAACCTTTTACGCTTTTTTGTTCCGGCGGTGATCGTCTGTACTTTTATCTGAAATGAAGCTTTGGTCTCATGAAACCACAACACGCACGCTGCATTTTTCTTGCATGGAAGCCATTATCGATGAAATGCTCCTCTTATTCAGCAGTAGCGCTCACCTAAAGAACAGAAATTTTTTCATGAGCGCTGCTATATCATGTTGGCAAACCTTTTATTTTTACTTAATAGATTTTGTTATGTTAATTTTTGTAATGTGGGAAAGACTTTATGGACACCCTGTATATTGGCAGTACACTCTCACCGTAAAAAAATAGGCTAAACTATTAAATACCAAACTAGGGGCAACATCTTTAAAATCACTATGATTTTCGTGGCAATGAGCTACCTATTTTCAGAGAAAATGATCTTAATGTTTTTTTAAACTTGTAAAGTCTGAACGAAATATTTCAAATTAGAGAATCCTTACATTCAAATTACTTAATTCGATAAAAAAATTCCAGTTTGAATTATATTTAAGCAATGTAGCCCGCAGTTCCTCTCTGAAGTGTTAATTTATGCTCTTACATTGTATAAATTGTTGTTGCTAGCTTCAAAGAAATATGGTCTGATCTAAAAGGCAACAAGATTCAGATTTATGTTCCTGAAATAAATATTTAATCATCAGTGTCTGCATGCTATTTCACCAAATTTTTATTTATTTCACCTAATGCAATAAACGACTCCATTTCACTTAATGCACTTGTCCCAGCGTGTAACAGTTCCCCTGAAACGCGCAACAGACCATATTTGGACAGGTACTTCAAAACCTCCTCGGCAGTTTTTTGCATTCTCAGTCGGTCTTGAAATGGCGACCTCGAAATGGATTCTTTAATGTGGAAATAACCAGAAGTCGCATAGAACGAGGTCTGGACTGTATGGGGGATGAGACACCTGCTGAACAGTTTTGTTCTGCATCAAAATTTCTCTATTGTGAGTACCCATGGAATCCAACGAGTGCATACACACGAGGCAGGCTAGTGTTTCGTCACGATTGTCTGGGTGTTTTTATACAAAATGTTCAGTGCGTTCGATAACTACCTAACTGTGATTCAATGATCCTCTTTGATTATTGCACTTAATCAGAATATCCGATATTGAAGTTGAGGGATGTTTCCCCTGTAACCACATCTTCAATAGTTTTCCTGCCTTCCGTAAACTCTTTATGTCAACGAAACACAATGGCACGTGACATCACTATACCACCGAACGCTTCTTGAAGAATTTCATTCGTGTCTTTCCTTGATTTTTGAAGGGGAACGAAAAGTTTTATCGAGTAATGTTGATCAAGAGTTGACCGCATGCTTTCTATGTGTAAGGCGGAGCGAAACGCTGTGAAAGTCAAAGTACTACAGCTCGTCTCTCACGGGGTTGAACAAGATCAAACACGTCTGTACTTGTATCCTGCATGTCTAACTTCCGTTCAACGTTAGATACGTGATAATTACTCAGTTTTTGACATGCGATCATTACTCAGTTTTTGATACGTGATCATATAACATAATTTGCTTTCCGTTGTAATTCAGTCCTTACGGTAGTAATTACGTTTTGTAATATTAGAAGGTACTCACACTTGTTACAAGAAAGAGGTCAAGGGTAGTACTTACAAATACTTTTATTCGCTTACATGGGTTGACTCTATACTCTCACATGGTTTACTCGCTTACTCGATACAATATCAGTGATTTAATATCCAAACAACAACATAATAGCAAGTCTATCATCAATATCCAATCACAATATAACAGCACTTCTCTCATCAATAACATCAATCCTCGTAAACAATCGCTGCATTGCCTTTTTATCTATCGTTCTTATCCGGCCACACATACGTCACTTGTTCTGACCTCAGGGTGTTGCCAACATTATTCTCGTTTGAGGGAAAAGACATAACGTTAAGGTTTGAAAATATCTGAGAGAACAAACTCAAATTTACAGAGAAAAAGAAACCAATGATTCGTGAAATTTACCGTCTAAAGCAGAATTTTAATAAAAAGAGAATTATACATTATATACAATTTAAAAACCTATATATACACATGAGCACTTTCCAGGCAGAGGCCGCCTCATCAACAGGTGGAATAAGAAAAGCATAGTACATCAATATATAACATAGGCATGGTGCATTGTGGGTAACTTTAAAAGAAAGCCAATGATTATCTACATGCGTCACATGAGTGATCGTGCTGTTAACCCAATTGGGTTATAGAGTAATTGTGGCAGACAGACAAAAAAGGGTACTCGATTAATTTTAGTCCGTATTTAAAGTCAAATTTATAATTTAAAGTTTACTGAATTAATGAGTGTTCCCATAGATTATGTAGCTCATAAGGGCTGTAGTCATTGCAACATTGTATACCAGATGCCAGTAAGCTCTTCTGAATAGGAAGAATCAGGCTGATAACTTGTGCTGCTTCAGATGTGACGAGTGAAAGGGAATCATAACAGGGGTATGACATGGTTTTCTATAAACACTGGTAGTAAAATAATTAAGGCTAGAATCCTTATGTATATGGTTATCTAAAAATGAAGGAATTATCAACTTCATGTTCTATCTTGAGCCTGATAGTTGGGAACAAGGATGAAAAATAATATCCCACTGCTTCAGGCAACTACAGGTCAACTATCCTTCAATTACATAGGATACACCAGGCGTAATCTTGGACTGAGAATTAAGGAGCACAAATACAGTATCAAAGCAGACATATGTGGTACATCCTTGGCCAAATCGGTAATTTTGAACAACCTTAACCCTAACTGGAATAATGCACGGATACTCAATACCTAGAAAATCCTATGTGCATAAATGCACGTAGTGAATAATACGTGGTTAAAGGAAATGAATCTATAACTACTATTTACAGTAGCAAAATACTGTTCTTCACGTGTTTATACATACTAGCAATTTTAAGCAGAAGTTAACAGTTTCCTGGTAATATTAACTAAAAGAAAACTACAAGCAGCACAATCAAAAGGACTTACCCCAACTTTGAAAAAGTAAGCCTACATCCATTGTCGTCCGGCTTCCTCTGCTAGTGAACGTATATCAGTAGTCGAAAAGACATATATCACAACGAACGGTAAAACGAACAATTGAGTAAAACGTGAATGAAACGGCACCAAACCGAGTACAAAATGGTGAAATTCGAATGAAATGAGAACATTAAAATCGAATGAAAAGTAAAACCAACAAAGTTAAAAGTTGAAATTGACAAATCCACGGAACCTATCTACATTTTACACATGCTACCAGCATCCATACATGTTTCGGCAAATATTATGCCTTCATCAGTAGAAGAGTTCACAAATGCCTAGTCCTGCGCAATCGACTCAGATGTAATATATCATGCCTGAATGAAAAGACAGTAGATAAACATACGTATCTGTTATCTCCAGTTTTTCTCCATCAATCGATAAATCTTCATTTCTTGTAAAAGCATTGAAAGTGATGTTCAATGCTTTTACAAGAAATGAAGATTTATCGATTGATGGAGAAAAACTGGAGATAACAGATACGTATGTTTATCTTGGACAGCAGATATCAAGTGAGGGTCACATTGATGAAGAAATTAATCGGCGTACAAAACTTGCCTGGAGAGCTTTTGGAAGAAACAGCATAATTTTCAAGAGCAATATGCCATTATGTCTTAAAAGAAAAGTGTTTGATCAAGGCATCCTTCCAGTGCTTACGTATGGTGCAGAGACGTGGACCTTAACTAAAAGAGACATACAAAGGCTGCAGACAACTCAAAGCAGCATGGAGAGGTGCATGCTTGGTATAACCAGGAGAGATAAGAAGAGGAACTCGTGGATCCGAAAAATGACGAGAGTGGAAGACATCATGATCAGAGTTAAATCCCTGAAATGGCAATGGGCTGGACATACTGCCAGAAGGACAGACCATAGATGGACAGCCGAAATTTTAGATTGGATTCCAAGGGACAGGAAAAGACCCAGAAAAAGACCACATGGGAGATGGGTGGATGAAATTCGTAAATATGCGGGAGTGACATGGAGGAGACTGGCACAAGACAGACCGTTGTGGAGGAAACTTGGGGAGACCTTCGTCCAGCAGTGGATTGATAATGGTTGACAATGATGATGATGATGATGATGTTAACGTCGTCGCATAAGCTATGAACACCTCTACCCTATCGCGCAGTTCTTGTATAGCGCCATCTGTGGGGATTTCGCCGACGCATTTTTTATCTGACTTCCGTTTAATATTACGTTGATTTTCAGAATGTAACAGGTATCTCCAAGCGTGTGGAATATCGATAAGTGTATACGATTGGTTACAACATTTCCCTTTATATTTTTCAATAATTAGAGCCTCTGAAGTGAGAATTTGTTTATGAGATTGATGTGTTCGATGCAATATTGAATAAGTGCTGTTTTGGGTCTTTTCTTTTCCCAATCGTATACATGTTCTTTTAATCGAGTAATAAGGCGCCTCCTTGTACTACCTATGTACATAGAATCTTTTTGATTGGGGTTCGTTATTATCGGGATACAATATACGCTCGATTTATCGACGATTGACTTGTTGTCATTGTAAGTCAGTAAGGCACCATTATCGGTGATAGTTTCAGCCAAAAATATTTGATGCTCTGCACATTCTCTCTTTAACAAATTGGTAATAGGTGGTAAAAAAGAATTTGATAAAGTAAGCTTTATATTCACTTTTTTATTATGCAAAATTTGAACGTTATTTTTGATATTGTTGTAAATGGAAGTAATCAATCTACCACTATAACCAAATGCTTCTGCAGCATTCCTGATTCACTGCAACTCAGCCTGTTCAGATTGTGAAAAAGAAGAATGTGTAATTGCTCTTTTGATATAGTAATACCACCAGTAACCTCAGTGATTTAATGATTGGTGAAAGTGTGTATATCGCGGCATCTGGTATACAATGTTGCAATGACTACAGCCGTTATGAGCTACACAATGTATGGAAACCCCTCATTAATTCAGTAAACTTTAAATTATAAATTTGACTTTAAATACGGACTAAAATTAATCGAGTACCCCTTTTTTGTCTGTCTGCCACGATTACTCGGTAACCCAATTGGGCTAACAGCACAAGTACTCATATGACGCATGTAGATAATCATTGGCTTTCTTTTAAAATCACCCACAGTGCACCATGCCTATGTTATATATTGATGTATTATGTTTTTCTTATTCCATCTGATGATGAGGCGGCTTCTGCCTCGAAAGTGCTCATGTGTATATATAGGTTTTTAAATTGTATATTCGTATAATTCACTTTTTATTAAAATCTTGCTTTAGACGGTAAATTTCACGAATAATTGGTATCATTTTCGCACGAGTCTTAATGTAATTTTGAGAAAAAGAAAATCAAAAGGAAAGTTAAAATAGAATATACGTTACAATCATTACTCAGTTTTTGGTACGTGATGATTTCTAAGTATTTGATACGTGATGATTACTCAGTTTTTGATACATGATTATTACTCAGTTTTTGATACGTGATCATTACGCAGTTTTTGATACGTGAGCATGGCTCAGTTTTTGATACGTGATCATTACTCAGTTTTTGATACGTGATCATTACGCAGTTTTTGATACGTGATCATTACTCAGTTTTTGATACGTGATCATTACTCAGTTTTTGATACGTGATCATTACTCAGTTTTTGATACGTGATCATTACTCAGTTTTTGATACGTGATCATTACTCAGTTTTTGATACGTAATCATTACGCAGTTTTTGATACGTGATCATTACTCAGTTTTTGATACGTGATCATTACTCAGTTTTTGATACGCGATCATTGCTCAGTTTTTGATACGTGATCATTACTCAGTTTTTGATACGTGATCATTACTCAGTTTTTGATACGTGATCATTACGCAGTTTTTGATACGTGATCATTACGCAGTTTTTGATACGTGATCATTACTCAGTTTTTGATACGTGATCATTACTCAGTTTTTGATACGTGATCATTACTCAGTTTTTGATACGTGATCATTACTCAGTTTTTGATACGTGATCATTACGCAGTTTTTGATACGTGATCATTACTCAGTTTTTGATACGTGATCATTACTCAGTTTTTGATACGTGATCATTACTCAGTTTTTGATACGTGATCATTACGCAGTTTTTGATACGTGATCATTACTCAGTTTTTGATACGTGAGCATGGCTCAGTTTCTGATACGTGAGCAAAGCTCAGGTTTTGTTCGGCCTGAAAAATCACTCGCATTACTTTTTTGATCAGCCCTAGTATTTGTGTCGATTCCATTATTTCAAGAGGAAGTAGTCAATTACCAGTGAGTTTCATTCAGTTGTTTATGCAATTATTAAATGAAATATTTTCATTACTCACGTAAAATCTGTAAGATTCTGAAACTATTAATGTGTTTTTGCCCCTTTTCTTATGCTATTTACGTATGTGAGTAAACAGCAGATGTGTATCCCCGTACAGCCTTTACCAGCAGATTTGAAATTGACTGTTCATTCGGCTGGCCAAGTGGAAAAGTTACTAGTCGTTCAGCATCGAAACTGGGAAGTGGATGTGGAAATACATAATAAATGGAAACATACAGTGACAATATGTATGTAGAATTTTTTTATTTCATGAAGTCCTTAATGTGATCGCCTTAGTCATCTAAAAATCGCAAGAATTATAGTAAATACTTCCTTTTTTTAACATGTATTTTGAAACAAGTTAGTAAAATTTGGCAATGCATTGATTATGATACGCTTTCCAACATACCAGAAATAATTACTCAAGTTATCACTCTTGGAATAAATCTCGGTCCTGTGCCCTGACCTTTGATCCCATTTCGATGATATTCAACAGAACAGGTTCAGTATACCTTTGAAATAACATGATAAAGTTTTGTCGCAATGGAGGCATTTTTACGTAAGTTCAGATGCTTATGGGCTATGGAATAGATCCCGCTCCTGTGTCCTAACCTTTGACCCCATTTCGCCCATTTTCTATAGGATTCGTCCCCAGGCAGGCCCCTACAACATACTAACATTTCATCCAAATCGAAGAATGCTTACGTAAGTTATGACGCATAATGGCGATGGAAGTGATTCCGCTCCTATGTCCTGACCTTTGACCCCATTTCGCCCATTTTCAATAGGGTTTGTCCCCAGGTGGTCCCCTACCACATACTAAAATTTAATGGAAATCGAACCTTTTTTACGTTAGTTATGACGCATAAGAGCGGTGGAATGGATCCCGCTCCTATGTCCTAACCTTTGATCCCATTACATTCACTTTCAATAAGGCTGCTTCCCAGGTGATCCCCTTCCACATATTAAAATTTCATCGAAATCGAACGATTTTTACGCGGGTTAACGTGCGGATGGACATACGCACACAACGCGTGACGTAATGTGGCAGATGGGAATCGCGACCATCTGCTCACAAGAGTGTGACGTCATAAAACTTTAATAGGATCCACACACAATGCGTGACGTAATGAGACAGATGGCGTGACCGCGCGCCAACATCTCAAGTGCGAGATTGTGACGTCATAAGATCGTTCCCAGGTGGTCCTCTACCACATAATAAAATGTCATCGAAATCGACCAGTTTTACGCACGTTATGTTGCATAAAGGCAATGGAATGCATTCCGCTACCATGTCCTGAACTTTGACCCCACTTCACCCATTTTCAATAGGGTTCGTTCCCAGGTGGTCCCCTGCAATATACTAAATTTCATCGACATCGAACCATATTTACGCAAGTTATGACGCATAAAGGCAATGAAACGGATCCCGCTCCCATGCCGTGACCTTTGACCCCATTTCGTCCATTTTCAATAGGGTTCATCCCCAGGTGGTCCCCTACCTCATACTAAAATTTCATCGAAATCGAGCCATTTTTATGCGAGTTATCGTGCCGACAGACAGACGGACGGACGGACAGACGGTCACAAAGCTGGAGCATATACGCTTCTTCAATCTACGGTTGGAAAGCGTAAACAAAAGGATGTGCTTATGTTATCCCCATGTCCGTACGCCTGTGGACACCATATCGCTAAACCTCTTAGTCCAATTAGAGAAATTATTTTTTGCATTGAAAAGCCTCAAATGTGAGAACGATGATCATTGTTTTTTGGTTTTCCAACTTCACCGCTAGAGGGCGTAAAGGAAGATCATATTGAATTTAAGATATATTTTGTTCCGTGTGCAACTGCTTCTAAATATCCGACTGAAAAAATTCCTTTCTTCTTTCGATACCACTTCCAACGAAAACCATTTTGGGTACAGTCCCATTCCCAAAAATTACAGTTTTCTCGCTAGGGGACATAAACATAAATTACACTTCTCAAATCTAACCAAACAGACGAAGAAGAGATATAGAGCAAAACATGGTATAAATTTACGCTACCTAGCGGAACAATTTTGAATAATTGAAAAGTAAAAAATATGCGAAAAGTATTGTTCGTAGCAAAAGCTATGCTAAAGAAAAGCAATTTTTCAAATGCCTCTCTCCTGAAAGCAGAGTTAACGAGATAAAGGTTTTGACATCTAATACCCCATAGCGTGAAAACTGTGCATTATTTAAAGATCATGATGTTCCCCATCTTTACTGTAGCGAACGGCATACAGTAAAAAAAAAAGACATTTTTAATGGGGTTTTCAGAAGCGTAGATACAGCTGCAAACAGAAATACACTCTACCACCACCTAGCGCTAGTACTTTGAACTATAACCCCCCCCCTCAAGTACAGAGAAAGTATTCCACAACAAAGTAAATGGTATACAGTGTGAATCTTTTTTTTTTTTTTAATCGGACCTTTAGAAGCTGAGATATCAAGCCAGGGAACCGCAGTGGTCACATAACATCAGAGAAAGGGAATACGCTGAAGGCAATGCCGTGATGGTCTGTGCAGAAACCATGACAAACTGCCGCACAGACCTCCATATCTTTCAGACTCGTTCTTTTGATGCTCTGAGGTACAGAAACGAGATCTTGAACTCAAATATCAGACCATTCAGGAGAGCCGTTGGTCCAGATATTCTTCTTATGAATGATAATACTCAACATCATTGAGCTCGTTTGTCCGGCAATTTTCTCGAAAAGGGAGATATTCGCCGAATGGTGTGGCCACCTTGATCCCCTGACCACAGTCCCTTTTATCATGCATGGGATGCTCTAGGGAGACACATTGGAGCTCACCAGTTTCTAATGACCACTCTTCAACAAGAGCTTTTTTTTTGAGTTCTGCCCTGTCAGAGTACTTCAGAACTCAATACAACTCTTGTTGAGAAGCGTCATTAATACCTCAAAACCTCATCAATGCCCTCATAAAGAGTAAGTGTCGTTGCTTGAGCTGCATGGCAGTCAGGGATGATAATACTCCGTGTTAAAATGCCACATGTCTTAAACAAAAGACTAAATATCATTCTATGGACGGCTCTTTCATGTACATTACCAGATTATGATATTAATACATGCAAATTGCAAGGTTATGGCTTTATTCTGCCTGAATTACATTAGTAATGTACTAATAAGCACCTTTACACTCATGGAATTTTCTCGTAAATACTTCGAGTTATATACGAATTTATAAATTATCTTTCAATTTTGGGCACCAGTGTACAGTATTAATTCCACGGAAGAACACGTTCACTTCATCAAACACACTCGGTCTCAGTAGTTTTTCTTCCATTTCAAAATAAAGAAATGATCTGCATTCAAAAGAATTTTCACGCTGATTATGAAAAGTAGTTTCGTTTACTGGTAAAATCATAGAAACGCTAAAATGTGTGTTTGTGTTCGTCACACACGTGCTTCATGATGAATAAATTACTCGTCTGATTGGATGGGTCATTTACTATTAAACAGAGTTACATTCATAACGCAGCAGTTTCAGCATGTTGCCCTAGAACATCGGCGAGGGATTGCATAGTTAGTGCCAGTTCATTTAGAAAATAGCCCCGGAGGAAATTCTGTTCCTAAGTTAAATTTTTGTTTTGCGCAAGAGACATATCAATGTGTATGACGACAGCGTGATAAGCCTGTCAGAACGTAAAATTAGCAAATTTCCATTATGAGAGCCAATGTTACGATGACATTCTAAGTCGTCACCAAATGTATCCACCCACTCTGGGAAATTCAAATATTCTCGAATGACTGCAATTATTTTTTTTACAAGCGATGGAGAAGCGGAATTCATTTCGGATGCTGACGTTTTGTCTGCTATTTGCTCGTGTCTCCAGGAGTAAACCTTCAGTTTCAAGGGTTCTCCTGTCAGAAATTTAATTTTACGTTGTGACGAGTACCGCAGCTACGATGTCTACTTGGATAAAATGAAATATCAGCGTAAGTTGAAAAATTTATTTCATTTCTTAATTTGCTCTTATTTTCGAGACGAAATTTCTGCAACTCAAGATGCGTTAGATGAATATCGTAGCTTATTTTTCCTTCGATTAAGTCTGGCAAACGAAGTTTATAATGATATGGGAAAATATTTTAAAAACGGGGATAGATAGTTGGTGCGAGATGGAGTGCTTCATCTCCGCAACTGCAGAGCGCTTAGGATATCCGCGTGAGACTCCTGCACATATGTAGCATGACTACATCAAGACCGGGAAACCCCTAAGCGACGAAAGAACAAGTGTCCGTAAATGAGTTGTCAATGTTCGAGGTGACAGCCGCCTCTTCCATATCGTAATTTCGGAACGAAGGTCAGAGTGGAGAAAATAACTTCAACATACAACAACAGGGCAAGTTCTGTGCAAAGACCATTCGACGTCAGATGTGCAACAGGGCTAAGGCAGCCGGCCCACATCGATCACCCTTGTTTAAAGCACTTCGTTCGAGATGGATCCGGGTTCGAATCCCCAGTGAGGCATGAATGATGTGCTTTTCTTACAGAACTAGCTCTCTCTATTCTGTCTGGAACCAGTGGCCCTAAATTAGGGTCGAGAGACTGCTTATAGCTCATTGAGTTGCTCACAGTGGTCGTTAAACCCGAAACAAAGAAAGTTAAGATGGTTCCACCTAAACATTTTGCCCTATGTTTCCAGGGGTAAAAACTTCTGTAGACATTTATTCGCAATTAATGTGTTTCCAAGGATGAAAATTCTCACATTGATAAAAATAACTTAAAATTGTAGCATGGCATACTTAATATTTGCTAAAACTTAACCATAATTGTATTAAAAATCAAAAGCTTTTCCTTGGGTAATGTTGGGACCTGCTAATAAATGGCGCGACCTACACATTGGTCGTCAGTGGGCAAACAAATGTTCATTGGCTTATTTCGTAAGTAGAAATCAGCAATACCTACAGTTATGTTGGTATTTCAGCTAAATTATTATCAGAATATCTAAATGGCTCCAATGATTCTAAACATTGCAGACTATTGCACGGATAGACCCCATATTTTGATTCTATTCCGAAAATTAATAAAATTATTGAAAAAGATCAGCAGTACTATAGGTACTGCTGATTTCTAATTACGAAACAAGCTATTTGTCCACCGATGCCATCAATACACAGGTCACGCCATCTATTATCAGATATCAATATAACTCAAAGAAAAATGATTGATTTTTAATATACAAGTAATTATGGTTTAGTTTTAGCAAATATCCAGCAAGCCGTGATGTAATTTGAAGTTATTTTTATCTATGTGCAAATTTTCATGCCGCCCCGGTGGAGTAGTGGTCTAAGGCGCTGGCCTCTGATCATTCGTCCGTAAGGGGTCCGGGTTCGAATCCCGGTCAGGCATGGATGTTGTGTTTGTCTTACGGTACTGGCTCTCTCTCTTCAATGGAACCAGTGACCCTAAATTAGGGACGGGCGACTGCTTATAGCCCACTGAGTTGCTCACGGTGGTCGTTAAAACTCCAAAAAAAAAAAAAAAAAAAAATTCATCCTTGGGAATACATTAATTGCGAAGAAAATGTCTACAAAAGTTTTACCATTTGAAATTTAGGGCAGAGTTTTTAAGTGGTTCCACCTAAAATCATTTTCCACCTACGCCATCAGCAAAGAAGCTAAAGTGGGCGAAAAATCATCACCCCTGGAATGTGAAAACTGGAACGGACAACGGATCGAGTTTCCAAATGCAACACGCAGACGGGAAGGTGTGTGTGTGTGGTGTAGACTACGCAAGAACATGGACCCAAATTGTCGAGTCGGGGTGTTTGTTACAGGATGGTGGAGGTGATGTAATGTGATGGGGCATATTTACGTGGACCACTTTGGGGAACCGATATACCTATTATGACTACTGTCATTACAAAAGGCTATGTTGATGTATTCGCTGACCACATACAGATGCCCATGGCTATCCATTTACCACAGCAGGATACCTTCTTTCAAAAAGAAAATTTCCCGTATTATCACTCCCGTTCAGTGAAGAACTAGTTAGAGGAGCATTTGAGTGAGTTCACTGGTAGTGAGAAAATCTCTTACTCTCCGGATTTGAACCCAATTGAACAGCTGTGCGACGAAGTGAAGAAAACCTGGGACATATCTGATAGATACTTCATTGTAGTCGTAGTTGATTTTGTTACCGCAGTAGTTATGTTATTCTTTATTTTATACCTAGTGTATATGGCATTCGCATTCACAGTTTCAACTTCTTTGGTTCATAGATTGTTGGGTTTGCACATATTGTATGCCCTGTGGATCTATGTTCTAAACACTGGGATTCTCTCAGTGATGTAGTTCTAATTAAAAATGTGCCTTAGAGGTGAACTGATGAGGTAAAAACGCATTGGAAAGAAAGCTCAAAGTTTTTAAAAGCATTGTGAATTCTGATTTGCTGTTTTTGTTGTTCAGTATATTTTATAAAAATTTTATATCTGACTAATTTTATTTAAATCGCAACTTTTAATAAAGAAAAAAAAATTTTTGTTAGTCACATTCTAAAAATATGAAATTTTCTTATGTAACGTTCTGTCTTTTTACATGGTTGCAAATGTCCAGTGTGGTTACTGATTCACAATGAATAGATGTAACTAAAATAGTCGCATCTATTCTACAGTGTGACTAATACGCCTTCTTCCTAAATTTCTATGAGATATCAGTTGTGTTATTCTTAAGCAATAAGGCAAAGGGTAGCTTAGAAAAAATATTCTTTACACGCATGAAACTCTGTCATTCATTAACTTTATTCATTCACTTAGCCTTAATAGCTGCATAATTTCTCTCTGAAGTTTTTTCTCCGGGCAATGAGATAATTTTGAGGACTACCGTTTAGACAATGGACTTCATATTCTACCTACGCCGTCCCGGTGGACGAGTGGGTAGAGTTGTAGGTTTCTGGTTAGTGGTCTGAGCTGTGAGTGAAATATGGGTGGTGCGCTTCCCCCGCCTAAAGTCAGGGACGCCGGACGGCATTTAGCCCTTACAGCAGCTGACGGTGAAAGTTGAATCCAGAAACAAACAAACATTCTTTTTACCCTTATGATCCATGATATGTCCTATTGTGTGATCCGACGGTTTAATCTCATCTTTGCGATACGAATATTTCGGTTATGATTGTATGTATATAAAACACAGTATCCGCTGTTTTCGAATAGATGATCATCTAAAAAGTTTCTTTACCTATCTTCTGCAACAGAAAAAAATAGATGATCATCTAAAAAGTTTCGAATAGATGATCATCTAAAAAGTTTCTTTACCTATCTTCTGCTACGAAAAGTACCTTAGCGCGTCTAAGCCTAAAAAAATAGTGCCTTAGCTGGAGTTTCTTCTTTGTAGGGCGATGTGAACTAGGAGGAATGAAGTTGACTCTCATAGCCGGTTTGTAACGCTCACCGAAAGGGAAACTGAGCATTCCGTTTATCACAAAGTCAAGGTCCGATGACGAGCGGTTCCACGGTGTATTTCATCGTATGAGATCGACCGTTAATCGCATGCAAAAAATTATTTAATTGTTTCCATCTTGTGTTCCAGTTTGAAGAATCAGTCTTCTGAATTAAATCAGTTGATAAAGTTGTTTTCTTCAAGCGCTTGCAGCACTGATTCTGCAGGGACTGAAGATAAAGGCGAACCTATTTGTTTTTGTAGGTTTCCCTTTCTAGTTTGAAGTTGTTGTGGTTGGTTACCAGGCTAATGATTTTCCTGGTCTGTTTCGGCGTAAGCTATTGCAAGTAACAATTTCTTCCAGATTTTTCTTACAGCCTCCGGTACTGGCATGGAAGGATACAAAGATACAATGCCGAAACTTCTCTCATTACATCCGTCTATAGAGTGAAATTGCTGGATCTTTCTGCATAATCCTTCGCTGACATAATTTCTGCATAATCCTTCGCTAACATAATTGTTCCCAATGTCTCTTATACATTCTGAAACCAATTTAGTCATAGGATTTTCTAAGAAATACACTTCAATTTTTTTTTATTTTTTTTTTTTACAGTTTCGTCCATAGAGTCGATTTAGGCTTGCGATTTTTCAACCTCCAGTACCTTTGTAGGCATCCTAAAGAGTTCCGTTGAGTTTTTATTTCGGATTAAAGACTGTACTTTCCACATTATACTTTCATATATTACTTTTTGATTGTACTTTGCATATTATATAATTAATCTATGGGATTTGCCAATTGTAGTGCAGATTCTGAGCGCTTCAAGAAGTCCTAAAATTTTGAAATATAATCGGCTTTATTTATAATTTCAAGTTGACCTAACTTGTTGGTAGTGACGATGGATATTCTGCGATTATCCTGGGGACATTTTATTACTTTCTTCATCTTACATGAAATTCTTTTTCGCATATCAAAAATATCGAAAATGCTGTTTCTCGAATCGCTTTTACGACTCGTCTGTGTCATTTCATCATGCGGCTGGTGTATTTTTAAAACTTCCGATTCGGTTTGAAAATCATTATCCTCGTGTGATTACAAAGGATAACTCTAATAAATGAAGTATTATTTAAGATACACTGCCTGACAGAGAAAATGCCACACCACGAAGGAATGCTCGAAAACAGACTAAACTGCACACACCGATAGCAAGTAGGTCCAGAACAAGTGATTTAATTGTCACATACAGACTAGGCTCCAGTGGTCGAACATACAGGATGATCAATAAGGAGTGTCGCCCTCATTTTGGACGATACAGCGTTGAATCCGACGTGGCATCGAGGTAATGAGAGTCCGAACTGAGTCCTGGGATATCGTGGACCGTATGGTGTTGATCCGAGTCCATGGTTCGTCTTCATTTTGCCGGGATGGCAGGGTACTCAACCGACGTCCAATCGTGTACCACAGATACTAGATGGGCGAGAGGTCGGGGATCGTGCTGGCCACGGAAGCATCCGCATACCGTGTAAAGCATTCTGGCTGATCCGAGCGGTATGCGGCCGGGCGTTATCCTGTTGATAAACGGCATTTGAGATGCCTTGCAGATACGGTAGTGCCACGGGCCGCAGCATCTCGTCAACATAGCTGCGTGCCTTCAATATGCCCGTAATGCGTACCAACGATACGCGGCTGTTGGCGCTGATAGCACCACACACCATGATTCCACGCTGCCGGGCCGTATGGCAATCCACAATGGCGGAGGAATCCGCCCGGTCGCCACGTCGCCTCCAGGCTCTCACACGGCGATCATCCATGGTGCGACAGAACCGCGATTCGTTCCTGAACACCACACTGTTCCATTCGGCACCTTACGCAGCTTCGGGGCGACATCACGCCAACGGTAACGACGATGGCTCGCTGTTAATGGTAACCTTCGCAACAGACGTCTGGATAGCAAACCAGACTCAGCCAATCGGCACGACAGTGTTTGCGTCAATATAAGAAAATCTAAGCCTCCCCGTACACTGCACAAAATTTCGCCCGTTGTGGCCTGTGGGTCCACTACGGCATGACGTCGGATGCGACGATCGGTGCGCTCGGTCGTCTGTCTGCGAGTTCCGTTCTCCCTACGACGTTGCACAAATCCTTCCTGGGACCACAGTCTTTAAATACGACCGACGGTTGTGGCACCACGTTGCGTTTCTCCTGCAATACGACGCGAGGACAATCCAGCGGTACGGAGACCTACGATGACACCTCTCGTGAACTCATCCGTTTGACGAAATCGCGTACGACGGCGTCTTAACGGCATTGGCACCCCTTGTTCGTTCTCCAGACACGATTACAACAGAACCACTCACTTCTCGCGGCCGTGACGACGTCTCGACTGAGAGCCTCACAGGCTGGTTGTCCGCTTATATACCGCGCGCCGTTCGTGCGATTGGCCTGCAAATGCATCATTTGCATCACTTGTACGTGTGCACCGACCCTGCAATTTGCACGGCGCTTCGTTCACGCCTTCGTAGTGTGGCATTTTCTTTGTCACGCAGTGTATGTTTATGTACTATCCTATTCGTAGAATGTCAATAGTGAATTTTTGCCTTTCCTCACTGCACGTTGGAAGGCTTTTCTAGAAGTTGGATGTGATAATGACATGAAAGTTCTTTAAACTGAGTCATTCCTTTCGCATTAAAGCGGGAACAATTTCACTTAATAATAGACTAATGAGCATTAACAAACTCCAGGTCGAGATGGGATTACACTAATCAATAGCCCATTTTGTTTGTGGCAATTTTAGTGTAAATTGATTTCAGTGGAAAAGTATCAACAACTACAGTTTGTAAAAGAGTCGAAAAAGGAATTTTTAATAAAAAATGGCCCATAAGGAGATTTTCATAACCACTCCGTATTGCGGGCTACAAGTTAATCGTTTCCAGTTTGACGTGTTCAATAAAGCTG
Organism: Macrothele yani; assembly: GCA_039090855.1. NCBI lineage: Eukaryota > Metazoa > Arthropoda > Arachnida > Araneae > Macrothelidae > Macrothele > Macrothele yani. The sequence goes on from CM077010.1 coordinate 87,557,322, forward strand.
CTGGCTTTATCATAATTTTATCCAGGCCTGACGAGAGGTGGGGGTGAGGGGAGTGTCTTTTGCACCGGGGCCCATAGCCCGTTTCTAAAGTAATTTTTTCTAATTATTATTTTATGGTGTCAAATATTTTTTATTTTTCAAGCTATACTGTCACCAGGGTTGGGAAGTTACGCGCAAAATTTTTTTCTACGTGATGAGCGTAAAAATGCGTAATTTGTGTCATAAATGTAAAAAATGTAATAAATTCGAAACTTGCTTTAAATTAAAAAAAAACAAAAACGAAGTGTTTCAATGTTACTCGAGTTCCCAAGCTAACTGCAACACGTGCGTGGGTTACCTGCGGCAAATCAAACGAACTCTCCATATCACGTTTTTCATTTCTTTGTTCCTTTCCAACGACACGCTGACCCACACATAGGGTTCTCTGTGTTACTTTGCTACTCGCCGACACAGACCATCGTGTATTATACACAACGTTATTCCTAGTCATCAAAGGCTGCAGACAATTTTTATCCGGTGGATTTTATCACCTTTTGTTTCCCACCAGAAGCCGGCCTCTTTTGTCTTTTTATTTTATGCTCAACTAATAATTTTCGCATTGCGGCAATTTTTTAAAAATGAATATAGGGTCTTTGTGCGTAATTCCGACTTCGTTTATTTTCCTTTATTACGATGACCGATGAAGTCGTCCTGTTCACAGCGGCAACTTAAAAGAGAAAACAGAAAATTTAATGTTTACTGATGAGAACTCTTTGTGGATACTTTCCCAGAGGTTGCATCTATAGACGTATATTACACTCTAAAAATGAAAGGTGAAAAATGTGATGATTATGAAAATGTACTAAGAAAAAAATAAGAATGTCTGTCGGTAGATAGCGTTCAAGAGTTTTCTGAGAAAACTCTTTTCTTTAAAGGGAGGGTTCGAGGGTTTGCTCACGGAGGGGAGAACATGAAAAATTATCCACCGCAAAAAAAATAAGATTGAAGAGTTGCAACCGGTCGGGTTGTCGGGAAGTAGGGGAATGGTAGGTGGGGTGTAGGTGAGGAAACGGAAATATGGGTCATGTGGTTAGTGGAAGAGCCGAGGCTGGGGTCGGGAGGGGGCGCAGATTTTATTGCACTGGGGCCCGAGCTCCGCATTCTATCAGAAGACACAAATTTGCCGAATACTGGGATCGAAAGCACATCTCTCTGCTCCGGAGCCGAATGCTTTACCAATCAATCTGCACCGACGGGATCTATCGCTGCAACTTTATTTCTTCACATGTGCTTCACCTCTGTAGTACGTCATAAAGCTTTTCGTATTACGATATTCGACATTTTTTCACGACGGCATACAAAATCTTGTATCTCGTGGCCAAAAGTGTGTTGCTACTATTGCATGTGATTCTTTTGATTAATAAAGTGAATTCTGCACCGTATGTTTTGGTTGTTTGAAGTTTCCATCAATATTCTGACATTTCATCTGCAACAAAAATGAACAAAACAACTGCATTACATATCCGGTAGCCCATTTAGTGAATACGTGTGTTGATGTAGCTTGAACTTCGTCAGTTCGACTACAAGTAAAACATGAGGCTTCATTTGGCTGCTTAAAGTTCCAAGTGACATCAGTTATGCTGATACATGATTTCCTTAGAAGTTTTAGTCTCAAGCTGATCGAATAAGTCTTCTCAATTTTTTTTGTATCCTGTACATCCTTCTTCTCACTTTAACTTTCTTCGTGCCTTCCACTTACATCTTTTATTTTTTTTTCCAACAGGTGGAAAATAAACTGCATGGTATTAAACCTAATCTTGAAGTCTGGAAATCCTCATATCGTCGGAACCGTAGGGAGGAAGTGGTGCTTGCGCGTCTCCGCATTGGGCATTGTCGTTTCACTCACCGCTTTTTGCTGTGTGGCGACACTGCGCCGATGTGTGAGACGTGCAACTGCCGACTCACTGTCACTCATCTTCTGTGTACCTGTGTTCGTTTTCGTGATGTACGTTTTCATTTCTTTCATTTTCATTTGTTGACCGAGGACGCCGCTACACTGCAGCGGCTTCTCAATGACCACTGTGACTCTGTTGCCGTGTTTTCATTTTTTAAAGAAATTGACTATTTTAAACGTATCTAGATTTTAGCCTTATAATCATCCTCATTTCTCAGTTTTACTGAATCAGCTAGATTTTAATCATTGTATCATGTTTTTAATACTGTTTGTTCCATTATCTTTTTTAGCCCTTCCATCGTTCTCATTTTTCAGTTTTACATGATCAGTCAGATTTTAAGCTTTTTACCCCACTTTTAATACTATTTGTTTGTCTTGTTTCTGGCGCTCTTTGGCCAACCATGGCCCTTGCGCCATAAAAATCAAACAACCAACCAACCAACTTACATCTTTTTCTTGGTCTTACAATTCCCCTAGTTCCTGGCAGCTTTATTTCTACAGTTCTGTCAATTAAGTGTTTTAATTATTTGAATTCCCTTCCTATTCCAGACATATTTGGCTCATCTTAGACGACTCTATCTCATTTTCTCACCAATTTTTCTAATTTCAATTCTTTCTTTATGTAATAATTTCTCCTGTGTTTTATCCTCAGTATTTATTTTATTCATCTAAGCGTCCTTATTTCTGTTCTTTTCAGTTGTTCATCATTTTTCTTTTTTCAATGCCCAAATTTTTGATCTATACAAAAAAGTAAGTACTTTACAGAAAATTTTTCACTTCGCTTTGACTAGGGCTTTTTTTTTTTTTTTTTTTTTTTGTGGCAAATCACCCCTGACATCACTTAGCGTTTAATTCCTGCCTGCATTTGACTACCTTCTACCTTCTGACTACCTTCTCGCGGTTTTAATGTTATGCTTAACTTTACAAAAGGCTGAATCCAAAATTCAAACTGTTCTACATCTGTTAATCCAGCATTGACATTAACATCTGTTAATCCTTCTCCATCCAGCATTGACAAATTATGGTTATGTTGAGATATTTATGACATTTTAATATACATGAATTTGCTGGTACTAGTTTTTGGGTAGCGCTTTTGTGGAGTTAATAAAGCTTTCGTAAAGCAGAACGATGCGAATAGTTGAAATGCTCTTTATTGAAAGGAATAGTTGAAATGTGGAACGAGAATAACTTTTTCACAGTATTTCCAGCTGACAAAAATTGAAAACTTGAAAAAGGTTGCATTAAGTACAGTGCCTTGAAACACTGAACGATTCGCCTAATTTTTTTCTGGAGCTAGAGTTTCCTTCTCTGCGTCTACACCAACCCTTGGCATTGATAGGACGTTTGTGTGCGTGTTATGCTATAAGAATGTACGGGTCAAATAGCACAACGTACCTTTATTCATTACCGTAGTTCACCAGTCTTGACCTATTATGTGCAGTGTTTTGATTTAAAGATATGTGTCTTGATTTAAAGATGATTTTTAGGTTTTACGTGCGGAGTGCATACCATCACAACATGGGAATAATTGCCTTTGCATATAACTAAAAGTAATTATAAAAACAAGTTTGTAAAATCATGCAATGCATTGATTATACTACGCTTTCCAACATACCAGAAATCATTATTCAAGTTATCACTCAAGTTATGAGAATAATGGCTGTGGAATAAATCTCGGTCCAGTGCCCTGACCTTTGATCCCATTTCGATGATATTCAACATAACCGGTTCGGTATACGTCCGAAATAACATGATAAAGTTTTGTCGTAATCGAAGCATTTTAACGTAAGTTATGATGCATAAGGGCTGTGGAATAGATCCCATTCCTGTGTCCTAACCTTCGATACCATTTCGCCCATTTTCAATAGGGTTTGTCGCCAGGTGGTCCCCTACAACATACTAAAATTTCATCGAAATCGAACCTTTTTTACGTTAGTTATGACGCATAGCAGCAGTGGAATGGATTCCGCTCCTATGTACTGACCTTTGACCCCATTTCGTTCACTTTAAATAGGGTTCCTTCCCAGGTGATCCCCTACCAGATACGAAAATATCATCGAAATCGGACGATTGTTACGCGAGTTATCGTGCGGACGGACATACGCACACAACGCGTGACGTAATGAGACAGATGGTGTGACCGCGCGCTAACATTCTCAAACGCCAGATTGTGACGTCATGAGATTTCTAAGCATTGGTAACATTAATGGAACAACGCCATGACACTGAAAACGTTATAATTCGGGGTGGTTATTTAACCCACTAAACGAATTCTCATAGAGTCGAGATCAAGCTAAATCGATTTCTAGTACCAGAAAACGGTAGGTTAACGACTTTCATCAAAATTCTTAGAGCCGTTTTCAAAATAAAATGTATATACATACATACAAGAATTGCTACTTTAAGGTGGACGTCAAGTAATTTTGCTTCCTATACTTCCAATGGAAAAACTTCTGTACACATTTTCTTCACAATTAATGCGTTCCCAAGGATGAAAATTTGAACATCGATTAAAATAGCTTCATTTCATAACTTGGAATTTTCTAAACCATAACAGTAATTATGCAATCCAACATTTATTTGTCCACTGACGTCATCAAAGTACAGGTCGCGCCATCTTTTCTCAGGTTTCAACACCACCAAAGGAAAAGTTATTGATTTTTATTATAATTATGGTTATGTTTTAGAAAATATTAAGTTTTCCAAGTTATAATATGAAGCTATTTTAATCGATGTTCAAATTTCCATCCTTGGGAACACATTAATTGTGAAGGAAATGTGTACAAACGTTTTTCCATTGGAAGTATAGGCAGCAAAATTACTTGACGTCCACCTTAATAGTATGGGATAAGAGCGATGGAATGGATCGCAATCCTATGTCCTGACCATGACCACATTTCGTCCATTTTCAATAGGCTTCGTCCCCAGGTGGTCCCCTACTACATACTTAAATTTTATCGAAATCGAACCAGTTTTACGCACGTTATGACGCATAAAGGCAATGGAATGCATCCTGATATTATGACCTGAACTTTGACCCCACTTCACCCATTTTGAATAGGGTTTGTCCCCAGGCGGTCTCCTACCACATAGTAAACTTTCATTGAAATCGAACCATATTTACGCAAGTTATGCCGCATAAGGGGAATGGAATGATCCCGCTCCTACGTCGTGATCTTTGACCCCATTTGTTCCATTTTGAATAGGGTTCGTCCTCAGGTGGTCCCCTACCACATAGTAAACTTTCATTGAAATCGAACCATATTTACGCAAGTTATGACGCATAAGGGGAATGGAGTGATCCCGCTCCTACGTCGTGACCTTTGACCCCATTTGTTCCATTTTGAATAGGGTTCGTCCTCAGGTGGTCCCCTACCACATAGTAAACTTTCATTGAAATTGAACCATATTTGCGCAAGTTATGACGCATAAGGGCAATGGAAGGATTCCGCTCCTACGTCGTGACCTTTGACCCCATTTGTCCCATTTTCAATAGGGTTCGTCCCCAGGTAGTCCCCTACCACATACTAAAATTTCATCGAAATAGAACCATTTTTACGTCAGTTATCGTGCGGACGGACAAAGCTGGAGCATATACGCTTCTCCAACCTACGGTTGGAAAGCGTAAAAAAATGATATCAGGTAGAAACAAGGTCACATTTTTCAATCTGCCACATTAACGATGCCTTTTATTGTATTATTCTCCTTTTGATTTTATAAACTGACAAGATTTTTGTCCCGCGGTGAAATCATCCTTCCGAAATCCTTTCCTGTCACACATTTTCCCCGTGTCGTCTATGGAAGCTTTTTCCTCTGTGTTAACGACAACATCTTCATTTTCACTGAAACAATCACGGCTATCATTATTCATAACCATTTCAGCTATATTTTTCATGACATTGAGTACCATTTTTTACTTGTGGAATCAGGGGCGGATTATCCCACCGGATCACTCGAAAAATGCCCCAATATTTCTGGTTTTTCTGGATTGTTTGGAAAGAAGGAATAATTATTTCGGTCTTATGAATAAGAATAGTTAACTTCATTCGAGCATTATATTATCTGTCTAAAACGTTATTGGGTTAAGAAAAATTGACATTTCCTTCTATCTATAAACACGTACAATATGTTGAGCGTTTGTTTTAAAATGACAAAGCAAAATTCTCTCTACTTCAGTGGACAATTTGACGCCGGAGCAAGAACGTTGTTATATATAAATTAAATAAATTAGGCTAATTACGGTTAAGTGTAGGTCGTGGGACTTGGAGCCAAAAGAACATTGGTAGTCTCTCCCCTCCCTTTTCAATGTTGAAGGACGCACTAGTACAAATTTTGATGGACCATCATCCCCACACGCTTATCCATGTACAGATATACTGTAGAACACAAAGCGATTCTTCGGCAAAGATGTTCCGAACACATTTTTCTTAAAAGGAACAACGATTTGCCGGTATTGGTTCATGGATCAAAATGATAGTCCATGAGTCAAAATAATGGTCGACTTAAAAAAGGCGTCTATTCAAGGAGGTGGTACGAATACCTTTGCGTAGTAGACGATCAGTGACCAAAAAAACGTGATTTCCTGATAGAACCCTGTTTTGAATATGATTTAATACGTTACATTCAGTCATGAGTGGATTTTTTTAATTCTTTCACCCTTAAATTTCCGTTAAAATTTTTTAATGACTGAAATAGTTTTACAAAGAATATATTTCAACAGTTCTGTTTCATCCATGAGTAAACAATTTTTTTTCATGATGGAATTTATGAGGTGTTCCCCTGTGGGTACGTGTGTTTCTGTAGCGGACCACAAGACCCTGGTTTCGTCGACCCAATCCTCCACTGTGTGGAATCATGTCAGCTCTCGGAAAAAAAGTTGCAGGTATTAATTTTAATACGTCTTCTGTAAAAAAAGATCGTGCTTATGTTATCGGTTTGTCAGTCCGTCCGTCCGCCTGTAGACATCATATCTCTGCAACTCCGATCTGAAAAATTCTTCTAGTCCGATCTGAAAAATTCTTTTGGCATTGGAAAGCTTGAAATATCCGAATGATGGTACTTTATTTCGTTTTTTTTTTTTTACGATGTACAACTTCGCCCCTACAGGGCGTTAATGCAGATGATGTGGAATTAAAAATACATTTTATTACATATATTTGCTTCTAAGCATCCGATTGAAAAATTTCTTTTATCTTTCGATTCCATTTATATCGAAGAGTATTTTAGGTATAGTTACTTTCTCAAGATACGCATAGATTTTCCGCTAGGGGACGTAAAAATAAATTACGTTTCCCCCGATATCTCTTCTTCTAAAACTCCGATTTGAAAAATGTTTTCTTCAGTGGATACAGCTCCTGATGGAAAATCTTTTGCGCATAATTTCTAATTTTTGGTAAAAAATACTTTGTCCACCAGGAGGCGTAAGTGTTAAATTTTGCTTCTGATGTATTTGCCATAAAATCTGAGCTTCTAAAATCTCGATTGAAAAAATTCTTTCGCGGACTGAAGCCTCTGACATCTATAAACATTTTAAAAACATTTTTTTCTTAAAAAATGCGTAGTTTCTACGTAAGGGGGCGTAGATGTATATCTTATTTTTGTTAATATGTCTACTTCTAGGATTCCGATTTAAAAAATTCCTTCTTTGTTGGATAGTGTTTCCAGTGTGACATGTTTTTCATATAATTTCAAAATTGTCGAGTCATTCATAGACTTTTGCGAGGGGGCGTTAAGGTAAATTGCTTTCCCCTATATCTCTGCTTCTAAATCTCCGGTTTGAAAAAATCTTTCTCCACAGGATACAACTCATGATGGGATATTGCTTGCACACAATTTTTATTTTTTGTAAAAAAAAATGGTTTGGCCACCAGGGGGTGTAAATCTTAATTTCCGCTTCTGATGTATCTGCAGCAAAATATGAGCTTCTAAACTCTCGATAGAAAAAACGTCGCTTGTAGACCGATACTATACTCATGTCGACAAACCTTTTAGAAACATTTTCTTCTTAAAAAATGCATGGTTTCTACGCCAGGGGCGTAGACGTATATCTTATTTTTGTCAATATCTCGACTTCTAGGAGTCCGATTTGAAAAATTCTTCTTTGTTTTTTTTTTCTGATTGGAGGTTTAACGACCACCGTGAGCAACTCAATGGGCTATAAGCAGTCGCCCGTCCCTAATTTAGGGTCACTGGTTCCAGGGAAGGGAGAGAGCCAGTGCCGTAAGACAAACACAACATCCATGCCTCACCGGGATTCGAACCCGGACCCCTTGCGGCCGAATGATCAGAGGCCATAGCTTAGACCACTGCGCCACCGGGGCGGCCTTCTTTGTTGGATAGTGTTTCCAGTGTGACATGTTTTTCATATAATTTTAAAATTGTCAAGTTATTCATAGACTTTCCGGTAGAGGGAGTAAAGGTAAATTGCTTTCCCCTATATCTCTGTTTCTAACTCTCCGATTTGAAAAATTCTTTCTGCACCGGATACAGCTCCTGATGGGAAATCCTTTGCACGTAATTTCTAATTTTTGTAAAAAATGGTTTGGCCACAAGGTGGCGTAAGTCTTAATTTCCGTTTCTGATGTATTTGCTGCAAAATATGAGCTCCTAAAATTTCGATTGAAAAAACAGTCGTTTGTTGACCGATACTAATCATGTCGACAAACCTTTTAGGAGCATTTTCTTTTTTACGCTTTCCAACCGTAGGTTGAAGAAGCGTATAAGCTCCAGCTTTGTCCGTCCGTCCGTCCGTCCGTTTGTCCGCACCATAACTGGCGTAAAAATGGGTCGATTTCGATGAAATTTTAGTATGTGGTAGGGGACCACCCGGGGACGAACTCTATTGAAAATGGGAGAAATGGGGTCGAAGGTCACGACGTAGGACCAGGATCATTTCATTACCCTTATGCGTCGTAACTTGCGTAAATATGGTTCGATTCGAATGAAAGTTTACTATGTGGTAGGAGGCCACTTAGGGACGAACCCTATTGAAAATGGAACAAATGGGGTCAAAGGTCACGGCGTAGGAGCGGGATCATTCCATTACCCTTATGCGTCATAACTTGGGTAAATATGGTTGGATTTCAATGAAAGTTTACTATGTGGTAGGAGACCACCTGGGGACGAACATTATTCAAAATGGGTGAAGCGGGGTCAAAGGTCAGGACATAAGATCGGGATGCATTCCATTGCCCTTATGCGTCATAACGTGCGTTAAAATGGTTCGATTTTGACGAAATTGCAGTATGTAGTAGGGGACCACCTGGGGACGAACCCTATTGAAAATGGACGAAATGTGGTCAAAGGTCAGAACATAGGATTGCGATCCATTCCATTGTCTTTATCGCATATTATTAAGGTGGATGTCAAGTAATTTTGCTTCCTATACTTCCAATGGAAAAACTTTTGTACACATTTCCTTCACAATTAATGTGTTCCCAAGGATGAAAATTTGAACATTGAATAAAATAACTTCATATTATAACTTGGAAAACTTAATATTTTCTAAAACATAACCATAATTATAATAAAAATCAATAACTTTTCCTTTGGTGGTGTTGAAATTAGAGAAAAGATGGCGCGACCTGTACTTTGATGACGTCAGTGGACAAAAAAATGTTGGATTGAATAATTACGGTTATGGTTTAGAAAATATTAAGTATTCCAAGTTATGAAATGAAGCTATTTTAATCGATGTTCAAATTTTCATCCTTGTGAACGCATTAATTGTCCAGAAAAAAGATGGCGCGACCTGTATTTTCATGACGTCAGTAGACAAACAAATGTTGAATTGCATAATTATGGTTATGTTTTAGAAAATATTAAGTATTGCAAGTTATAAATTGAAGATATTTTAATCGATGTTCAAATTTTCATCCTTGGGAACGCATTAATTGTGAAGAAAATGTGTACAAAAGTTTTTCCATTGGAAGTATAGGAAGCAAAGTTACTTGACGTCCACCTTAAAGTAGCAATTCTTGTATGTATGTATGTATGTATGTATGTATGTACATTTTATTTTGAAAACGGCTCTAAGAATTTTGATGAAAGTCGTTAATCTACCGTTTTCTGGTACTAGAGATCGATTTAGCTTGATCTCGACTTTGGAAGAATTCGTTTAGTGGGTTAAGTAACCACCCCGAATTATAACGTTTTCAGTGTCATGGCGTTGTTCCATTAATGTTACCAATGCTTAGAAATCTTATGACGTCACAACTCACGTTTGAGAATGTTGGCGCGCGGTCACGCCATCTGTCTCTTTACGTCACGCGTTATGTGTGGATCCTATTAAAGATTTCTGACGTCACACTCTTGCGGCCGGCAGATGGTCGCGATTCCCATCTGCCTCATTACGTCACGCGTTGTGTGCGTATGTCCGTCAGCACGATAACTCGCGTAACAACCGTTGGATTTCGATGAAATTTTAGTATCTGGTAGGGGATCACCTGGGAAGGAACCCTATTTAAAGTGAACGAAATGGGGTCAAAGGTCAGAACATAGGAGAGGGATCCATTCCACTGCTCTTATGCGCCATAACTAACGTAAAAAAGGTTCGATTTCGATGAAATTTTAGTATGTGATAGGGGACCACCTGGCGACAAACCTTATTGAAAATTGGCGAAATGGGGTCAAAGGTTAGGACACAGGAGCGGGATCTATTCCATAGCCCTTATGCATCATAACACGTAAAAATGCTTCGATTGCGACAAAACTTTATCATGTTATTTCGGAAGTATACCAAGCCGATTCTGTTGAATATCATCGAAATGGGATCAAAGGTCAGGGCACATGACCGAGATTTATTCCACAGACATTATTCTCATAACTTGAGTAATGATTTCTGTAATGTTGGAAAGCGTATTATAATCAATGCATTGCATGATTTTACTAACTTGCTGAAATAATGCATGATTTCTACGCCACAGGGGGTAGATGTATATTTTATTTTTGTCAATATCTCTACTTCTAAGAGTCCGATTTGAAAAATTCCTTTTTTGTTGGATAGTGTTTCCGTTGCGAAATGTTTTTCCTATAAATCCAAAATGTTCAAGTAAATCATAGACTTTCTGCTAGGGGCACAACGGTAAATTGCGTTTTCTACGTTATTTCTGCTCCTAAAACTCCGATTTGAAAAATTCTTCCTGTATCGCATACAAGACCTGATGGAAATTATTTGTCACATAATTTCTAATGTTTGGTAAAGAATGGTTTGACCACCAGGGGGCATAAGTGTTATTATCTGCCTCTGATGTATTTGTAACAAAATCTGGGATCCTGAAAACTCGACAAAAAAATTTTCTTGGACCGATACCGGCCATTTGAGAACATTTGAGAATAAACCTTTTTAGAATACTTTCTTCCTAAAATAATGCATGGTTTTCCCACCAGAGGACGTTAAGCCATATCTTATTTTTGACAATATCTATGTTTCTAAGAGTCCGATTTGAAAAATTCTTTCTGTGTTGGAGAGCGTTTCCGATGCGAAATGTTTCTCATATAAATTCATGTTTTTCTTAACGCACAAGTCTGCAACCAGAGGGCATAAGCTCACGATTCCTTTAACAGCAATATCTGAAGGATTAAAAACCTTATTGAAAAACGTCTTTCTTCCGTCAGATACTATTGTTTTCTATACCGGTTCCATTGACTTTGAATAGCTTTGATAAATTTAATTTGTGTCAGAACGGATTTGTCAAAAGACGTGCTTATTACACCGGAAAATTCGGTGTCATCTTTCTTGTTTTCAGATTGGTTCCATTGACTTTGTATAGCTTTGATAAATTTAATTTGAGTAAGAACGTATTCAAAAGACGTGCTCATTACACCCGATAATTTGATGTCATCTATCTTGTTGTTTAATGTTGAAAAATGATGAATAGTAATTTTCCTGGCTGTAGTTGATTTTACTTCATATATTGACACATCCATATTGAAGTCGTACGTGAGTATTTGACAAGTAGCAATTCCTGATATAAAACCTATATAATAGGCTATGTCTGTTCCTAACGCTCTGGCGTCACTGCTTTTATCCGGTGGCCGAAATCGGAAATAAGCTCACCGCTATCGCACGATACGTAAAGTCAAGGAGAAATACCGGAAAATAAAATAAAGTTAGTGGGACAAATGACTTCATCTGTGGCAACACACACGTGCTCGAACAACTGTCTGCGACGTTTATTCTGTTACCTAGGTGCCATGTCGTGTTTTATTTTATTTTCTTCGCATTGCAGAGTAATTTCATAAAAAGGAATAAAATTGCAGAGTAATTTCATAAAAAAAAAGAATCAGCGTTATTTGATTTCATAAAAAGGAATTCATAAAAAAAAGGAAAATTGTAAGAAAGTAACTGCAGTCGTAGTTTTGTTTCACTGTGATGGAAATTTAAAAAGTTATTGGTTTCGTAGAACATCATTTTTATTACCTAAATTTTCACATTATATGATTTTTAGCACGTCTTTTGTAAAAAAAGATCGTGTTTATGTTATCGGTTAGTCCGTCCGTCTGTACCCACGTTATCTCTGCAACTATCAGTCCGATTTGAAAAATTCTTTTTGCGTTGGGAAGCTTGAAATATGCGAATGATGATCCTTTATTTCGTTTTTTTTTACGATGTACAATTTCGCCGCTAGAGGGCGTACATGCAGATGATGTCGAATTCAAAAATACGTTTTATTCCACATATTTGCTTTTAAACATCCGATTGAAAAATTTTTTTTATCTTTCGATTGCATTTATGTCGAATAGTATTTTACATATAGTTACTTTTTCAAATTACGCATAGATTTTCCGTTAGGGGTGTAAAAGTAAATTACATTTTTTCCGATAACTCTTCTTTAAAACTCTGATTTGAAAACTTTTCTCTTCAGCGGATACATCTCCTGATGAAAAATCTTTTGGTTATAATTTCAAAATTTTGGTAAAGAATACTTTGGCCACCAGGGGGCGTAAATGTTAATTTTTGCATCTGATGTATCTGCCATAAAATCTGAGCTTCTAAAATTTCGATTGAAAAATTTCTTTCGTGGACTGATGCCCCTCACATCGATAAACCTTTTTGGAACATTTTTTCCCTAAAATATTCCACAGTTTCTCCGCCAAGGGGCGTAGACGTACATCTTATTTTTGTCAATATCTCTACTTCTAGGAATCCGATTTGAAAAATTCCTTCTTTGTTGGATATTGTTTCCAGTGTGACATGTGTTTCATATAATTTCAAAATTTTCAAGTAATTCATATACTTTCCGCTGCGTTCCCCCATATATCTCTGCTTTTAAATCTCCGATTTGAAACATTCTTTCTGCATCGGATGCAGCTCCTGATGGGAAATCGTTTGCACATAATTTCTAAGTTTTGTAAAAATATGGTTTGGCCACCAGGTGGCGTAAGTCTTAATTTCCGCTTCTCTTGTATTTTCAGCAAAATATGAGCTTCTAAAATCTCGATTGAAAAGAAAGTCGTGTGTCGACCGATACTACTCATGTCGACAAACCTTTTAGGAGCATTTTCTTCTTGAAATAATGCATGGTTTATACGCTAGGGGGCGTAGATGTATATCTTATTTTTGTCAATATCTCTGCTTCTAGAAGTCCGGTATGAAAAATTCCTTCTTTGTTGGATAGTGTTTCTAGTGTGACATGTGGTTCATATAATTTTAAAATTTTCAAGCAATACATAGACTTTCCGCTAGGGGGCGTAAATGTACATTGCGTTTCCCCTATATCCCTGCTTCTAAATCTCCGATTTGAAAAATTCTTTCTGCACCGTATACAGCTCCTGATGGGAAATCGTTTGCACATAATTTCTAATTTTTGTCAAAAATGATTTGGCCACCAGGGGGCGTAAGTCTTCATTTCCGCTTCTGATGTATTTGCAGCAAAATATGATCTTCTAAAATCTCGATTGAAAAAAAAGTCGTTTGTTGACCGATACTACTCATGTCGACAAACCTTTTAGGAAATTTTTCTTCTTGAAATAATGCATGGTATCTACGCCAGGGGGCGTAGATGTATATCTTATTTTTGTCAATATCTCTACTTCTAAGTGTCCGATTTGAAAAATTCCTTTTCTGTTGAATAGTATTTCCGATGCGAAATGTTTTTCCTATAAATTCAAAATTTACAATTAAATCATAGACTTTCCGCTTGGGGGCACCATGGTAAATTGCGTTTTCTGCGTTTTTTCTGCTTCTAAAGCTCCGATTTGAAAATTTTTTCCTGTATCGCATACAAGACCTGATGGAAAATATTTTTCACATAATTTGTAATGTTTGGTAAAGAATGGTTTGGCCACCAGGGGTCATAAGTGTTATTTTCTGCTTCTGATGTATTTGTAGCAAAATCTGGGCTCCTGAAAACTCGACTAATTTTTTTTTTTTTGTTGGACCTACACCGCTTATATGGATAAACCTTTTGCGAATACTTTCTTTCTAAAATAATGCATGGTTTTTCCACCAAGAGACGTAAAGTCACATCTTATTTTTGTCAATATCTCTGTTTCTAAGAGTTCGTAAGCTCACGATTCTGTTTACAGCAGTATCTGAGGGATGAAAAACCCGATTGAAATTCTTCTTTCTTTCGTCAGATCTATTGTTTTCCGTACCGGTTGTATTGACTTTGAATAGCTTTGATAAATTTAATTTCCGTCAGAACGGATTCAAAAGACGTGCTTATTACACCCGAAAATTTGGTGTCATCTTTCTTGTTAACACACTGTGACCGTCATATGACGGGTTAAAATTTATTTACCTATAAAATAGGTTTCTCTCATGGGAATATTGAACGGGAATATTACGAAACTTTTGTTGCTTGTGACCTATCTTATAGGCTGTCCATTAATAATTAAACTGTTTATTATAGTTATGTATATGCTTTTTACGATTCATGATATAAAAATTTCTGTCACGGCTTTTTCACCCGTGAATGGCACGGGCTATGAGCTAGCATTTTAATAAGGAAATATTCGCGGCTTCGTTATGTATGTTGTAAGCATTTGGCACCTTGACGTAAATGCTGATGGGAATCAATTAGCATCCGAAAACTAGAATTTCTCTTTAATAATATATTACAGAAATTATTATTATTTCTTTTAAATTTTAGACATTTTCTTACTGTGTATTGAGATTACCAATTTCTGTAATTAGTGATTCTTTCTGCCTGATTTAGTTACTGAGTGACTTTTCCTTTCGATTTTATTGCAGGTGACTGTGCTCTGCTGACAAAACCTGAGTGTGATAGATAGCGAAAGGCATGGATTTTAGTGCTGCAAATAGCACTTCCACGTTCTTCATTTCCAGCGTGTACTTTGATACGTATAAAGCGCTCTTATACTTATTCTGCGTGTTTGGAGTGGCTGGCAACATAATGTCATTAATTATTCTCTCTAAGCGTCACATGAGATCTCCATTTAACTCCAGCTTAATATTCTTGTTAGTTCATGAAACAGTATTCCTGTTATGTGAAATCGCGACTGAAAGTCTCCCAGGGACTCAAAACAGTCAGTCGTGGATCGTATGTTTGAAGTACATAGCTTGGACCAGCTCTGTATGGACAACCGTAGGACTTGCTGTAGAACGTTACGTGGCGGTGTGCCACTGTTTGAGAGCGAAGACGCTATGCAGCCATACACGAATTGTGACTTCCGATCTATTGATTATAGTTTTTTCTGCATGTCTGAACGGCCCACGCTTTTATTTCTTGCAGAAAATTTCCTGGAAGGAAAGCGAGATAACCTTGCTTCAAACAAAAAGTAATGGAACAGGGCTTCTGCTTACTCCTTATGAGCCGACTTGGCTTTCAGAAAATAAAACTCTGTACGAAATTAGTTATACTTATCTAGACATGGTGATGATCTATGGTGTACCTTTGCTCGCTCTGATATTTCTGAACGCGAAAATTTACATTACGATGAGAAAAGCCCTGGCAGCTCGCCGGGAAATCAGCAGAAGTCAACAAAATGAAAATAATCTGTCATTGATTCTAATCGTAATCGTTTCTGTTTTCCTCTTATGTTATTCGCCGATTTTTATGTTTGCACTTAGCTATTACGTCATGTACTCACCGACTATTTCTAAAATAGAAATATTTGCTCCTATATTACGTACAATTAATTCCTCTGTGAATTTCATTATTTATTGCGTTGTAAGAAAAGGATTTAGGAAAACATTATTAAGACTCACATGTAGGTTCAAAAATACCGAAACCTTCAGCAGTAATAACTCCAGAGGAACGGAATCGAAGTAATGGAGTGTTGCATACTTGAAGTGCTTATTCTTAAAGTAAATTTGTTCTCCCTAAAGTATGTGCCTATATGTCACCTTAGTTCATAGCTGATTTACCGGAGGAAATTGATAAATTTTACTTTTAAGCAGTTTCAAAGTACAAGCAGAGTGATCAACGATCACCGAAAAACATTCCTCAGACCTGCCACATGACACGCTTCTGCGTTGTCCCAAAGGTTAATTTTGTAAGTGAAATAATTTAGTGTAAGCAGTTTGTTGGAGGATTCCTAACATAATGAAATAAAATAAAATAAAGAGTGACGAGTACTTCATAAGCTGCCTTTCTCTTTCGATTCAAAAAGAAAACACAAACAACTTAGTATATTTTCATGATAAATAAGAATTGATTAATTAATTTAACGTGAGACTTCTCTCTCACTCATGTACGATTACCAAAACATTTCAGAAACATGGATGGGATGTTAATGCGGTAATGTCTCGCGTGAATAAAATAAATCGTTTCTTAACCTAGTTCTTATAGGCGAATGGCACACTGCCCAGCTGAATTCATAGCATTTAGACTGGAATCCATTAATTTTTACGGCCGACCAGGAAACGTCAGCTATCAGTTCTTGCTCTATTACTCTACCACAATTGTTGTCTCTAAATGATTTATTTGAGACTTGCTTATGAATGTGTCCACGAACTCTTTGATGTCATACACTCAATGGACAAAACATTAAAGATACATACCTGATAGCGAGTTGGTTCTTTTGTAGCGCGAATAACAGCCTCTACACGCCGAGGCATCGACTCCAGTAAATTCAGGAGAGTTCCCAGAGGAAATGCCAGTAATGCCTGTCGCAGCATTGTCCACAGCTCCGTCCGATACATCGGCCCAGGATAGATGAATCTGATCCATTGCATCCCAGAGAGCTTCCACAGATTTTAAATCCGGGGACCTTGGTACGTTATTAGGTGGTTTCAAGCTCAGATAAGTGTTTCTCCAGCCATGCTTGGGTTGTTGCGACCTGATGGGGCGGCACATTGTCCGGATGGAATAGACCATCGGCCGCAGATGCTCAAAAGACATAGAGATGTGTAGGTGATCAGCCAGCACATGCTGGTAGCGCGAAGCGGTTAAGGACGTCTCCAGACACACCAAAGGACTTAATGTGCCCCATGACAAGGCTCCGCAAACTATCACAGAGCCACCAACGCCTTGAACAGACCCGACCTAGAACGACGGGGCTATGGCCTCATGCTGTCGACGTTACACCTTCTTCTGCACGGTACAGCTAAAAACGGGATTCGTCTGACCACACGATGCGGCACTAATCTGCAGAGGGACAGTTTTTATGTTCCAGGATTCATGCGATGCATAATTTCCGATGACGAGCAGTCAACAGTGTCACACGAGCAGTGCGTTGGTTACCGTAGCCCTGACTGACGCTGCTTGGGCCTCCGATATTTAACCTGGATGTGATTTGTGCCTCCGTTGCCAAGTGGTCGGTCTGTACGAGCCTGGAGAGTCTACGTCAATTCTGGTCATCAATAGCGTGTGGTCGGCCTGTACGAGCCTGGATAGTCTACGTCAATTCTGGTCATCAATAGCGTGTGGTCGGGCTGTACGAGCCTGAATAGTCTACGTCAATTCTGGTCATCAATAGCGTGTGGTCGGCCTGTACGAGCCTGAATAGTCTACGTCAATTCTGGTCATCAATAGCGTGTGGTCGGCCTGTACGAGCCTGAATAGTCTACGTCAATTCTGGTCATCAATAGCGTGTGATCGGCCTGTACGAGCCTGAATAGTCTACGCCAATTCTGGTCATCAAAAGCGTGTGATCGGCCTGTACGAGCCTGAATAGTCTACGTCAATTCTGGTCATCAATAGCGTGTGGTCGGCCTGTACGAGCCTGAATAGTCTACGTCAATTCTGGTCATCAATAGCGTGTGATCGGCCTGTACGAGCCTGAATAGTCTACGCCAATTCTGGTCATCAAAAGCGTGTGATCGGCCTGTACGAGCCTGAATAGTCTACGTCAATTCTGGTCATCAATAGCGTGTGGTCGGCCTGTACGAGCCTGGATAGTCTACGTCAATTCTGGTCATCAATAGCGTGTGGTCGGCCTGTACGAGCCTGAATAGTCTACGTCAATTCTGGTCATCAATAGCGTGTGGTCGGCCTGTACGAGCCTGAATAGTCTACGTCAATTCTGGTCATCAATAGCGTGTGGTCGGCCTGTACGAGCCTGAATAGTCTACGTCAATTCTGGTCATCAATAGCGTGTGATCGGCCTGTACGAGCCTGAATAGTCTACGCCAATTCTGGTCATCAATAGCGTGTGATCGGCCTGAACGAGCCTGAATAGTCTACGTCAATTCTGGTCATCAATGGCGTGTCGTCGGCCACCGCTTGGTCTCTGGCTGCAGGTACATTCCTCGAAGATACACTCGCGGTTCACCCTTGATACGGTTGCTGCAGGGAACCCTAGGGTTCTTACCACTCGGACGATCGAAAGACTCCTCTGTCCTGCGCCAATAATGTGTCCACAACTAAAGTCGCTCAGATTACCACGTTTACCCATGTTCGTCGATTGCGATACACTTTTGAGAAGCCCTGCAGTGTCCGCCTACTTATGGCCGGCGTTAGATTTGGGTACGTTCCACTCTTTGCGACTAATGCCCATGTCAATTGCC
The DNA here is from genome assembly GCA_039090855.1 of Macrothele yani. Taxonomy (NCBI): domain Eukaryota; kingdom Metazoa; phylum Arthropoda; class Arachnida; order Araneae; family Macrothelidae; genus Macrothele; species Macrothele yani. The sequence goes on from CM077010.1 coordinate 87,576,170, forward strand.
CATCACCCCTATCTCTAACCTTTTTTCTACTGAGTGTATTACCCATCGGGGAAGAAACCAAAGGCTGAATAAGCCTCATTTTCAGTTAAAACAGTAAACTTAGTTTACAGTACACTGTTTGCACCCAGACTACAGTGCGTTTTCATTCACTCAAAAGATAGTCCACTGTGGTTAACGTATTCGTATCTTCGGTACCATAGGGCACAAACTCTGGTGTTTTGTGCCACTTTGAGACAAATCGGCAACTCGAACAAGTAACTACGTGTCTTCGAAGAAATTAGTTCAAAGTGCGAAATATCCTTCCGATGAAGTAAACAAAAGCTACTACATCGGTAATTTCCATAGGACACAACAACACAATTTTTAGAAATTTTGAAGATGACAATCCGATTTTTGGCGTAAATGTGACTAGGATGGTAAGTCAGATAATATCCGAAAACTTGAAAGTTTTCGTGTCCCGCTCCAGGACGATGAAAATTTTCAAGTTTTCGGATATTATCTGACTTACCATCCTTGTCACATTTACGCCAAAAATCGGATTGTCATCTTCAAAATTTGTATTGTATGGCGTAATCCCGTATTTCTTTCATGAACACAATTTTTATTTCAGTTAAGGTTTATGTATTCGTCATGCATGCAGTTTTTAATAAGAAACGTCAAAGAATTACGAATTTTTCATAATGTACATAAATAGTTCCTGTTTCAGCATATCTTATAACTGATACATTACATTGACTATACCCTCTAAAATTTTAGTTTACTGGTATCAAGACTTCAGGCACGTGGGCTAAAAGTTTGGAAAAAAAAGAAAGAAAAATACCCTCTGCACGGTGATAATAATGTTGAACTGACTGAAAAACTGGTTAGGTATCTCTGTAGGTATTTAAATCCCAAGAATTAGTTAGACAAATGTGGGCCTCACCGATAAAAGCAAAATGTTTCTTCCAACGAAAAAATAGCTCAGTTTTTAAATAATGAATCCCGTGCTCAAACAAAAACTAACTGACACGGAAAGTTATACCTAAAAATCTACTAATAACTAAGCATACAGATAAGCCACTATTCGTTTGACTTTCCATCTTAGTAAACGTTATAACGAAGTAAATTTCTCCGTCATTTTTGGTCTACGCCGGGATTCGAACCTGAGGCCGCTTATTCCGGAACAAGTCAGTAGAGGAAAAGGGAGACTTCTGGCACAGGGACAGCCCTCCATAGACTTAACATTGGCTGTCCACGAGGTTGTCCCCGGCTTGTCCACGAGGCTGTCCCCGGCTGTCCCAGTGCCCCAGCCCCGAGTCAGAATTTATCACGTGATCGTCTCATGACGCCCTGCGGCGCTTCCTTGGAACTTTCAATGGATCTTGAGGGATGGCAACGACCGAGAGGGAAAGGGGTGGATATAGGATGTCAACTCGAGTCAGAATTCTCGAGTCACGCGATCGTCCCCATGATGTTGCCTCTAGCGGTGCTTCTTGAATCCAATGGAACTTTGTTTTTGAGGGATGGCAACGACCGAGAGGGAAGGGGTGGATATAGGGGGATGTCAACTCGATGTCTATCCCCGAGTCTGAATTTTTATCACGCGATCGTCCCCATGATGTGCTAGCGGTGCTTCTTGGAACTTTCAATCGGAACTTTGTTTTGAGGATGGCAACGACCGAGAGGATAGGTGGATATATGGGGGAATGTCAACTCGATGTGCTAATTCTTAACGGTGCTTTTTGAACTTTCGATGGATCTTTGATTTTGAGGGACAATGAGTATTGGATTTTTGCATTTTTTCCAGTGGTTTTCAAGAGGATTTTCCTCCTCTTCGATGTTATTTTCACGGAGGAAATTTTACGTAACGATATGCTGGGGAATTTTCTTTCCAATGGAGTAAAAATGTTTACATAATCTTAGCAAGGTCCTAACTACGATGATTTGGTTTCGAAAATTGGTCAGGTGGTCTCGTACTACGTATTCACTCTATTTTTTTTTTTTTTTTTACTTTTACATATCTTCATGGTTTTTTTTTTATATATTTTTGTATGTTTTGAGGGAGTTTTTCGTGTAGATGTAATGCATTTTCTGGGAACTTTTCTTTTTCATACATTTCATTTTATTTCAGACCATGAGACGGGGAAATGTTTATTTAGAAACGATTTCGTTCGCAGTAATTATTGGATTTTGACAAAAATTTTGGGAAATAAGCGGAAATGTAGACATGTTAATTCTGAGTCTTCGCCTTTCCAATATTTTTTTCTAGTCGTAATGTTTTCGTGTACTATGTATTCCAGCTCTTTCTTTTTTTTATAACTTTTACGTTATTTCATCATGAATTTTTTATATTTTTTGTATGTTTTGAGGGTTTTTTCGTGTAGATGTAATGAATTTTCGTAACTTTCTCTTTATTCAATTTTATTACAGATCATGAGACGAGGAAATGCTTTAGAAATGATTTTCGTTCTGTTCGCGTAATTATTGACTTTGTCATTTTTTTTTTTTGTTAAATGATTTCATGCTAATTTGATTGGCAATATTATTTTCTCGTAATTTTTTCGTGTGTTCAAGAACTTTACAGGTCTTCACAGTTACAATTTGATGAAACAATATTTTCTTACTTTTTATTTCGCAAATTTTATATTCCCAATTTCGCTATTTTTACTTCATCTTTTTTTTTTGAAATTTCGTAAAACTTTCAGTATGTCAGTAATTGTTTTCTTACTTGTCAAACTTGTGACTCCATTTATTTGGACTTTTTTTTTTTTTCATTTCATTTCAACAAAACGATTATTTTAGATGTAGTAGTCATCAGATTTTTGTTTCCTTATATAGCATATTTTCAAACTTGCTTAAAAATATTCTCAAACCTTTGCATGTAATCAAATAGGCATTTTTTTATTCTTTCCTAGTTTAATTTTTCGTGGACTGTCCCAATAAGAAAGCATTCATTGTCAAGACATACAATCTAAAACCTTTTTCTTACGATAAAATTTGTATTTTTAAGCTGCATATTTTTCTGTTTCGTCTGAAAAACATTCATTCTAGAGTAAAGCTAGTGATTCTGTTCATCCCATAAACATTATTTTTTAACGTATTACTAACTCATCAGAAAAGTAGTTATTCTCACTTTCATAGCGAAAATAAAGAAATTTTTACTTTTCCATACATATCAACTCAATCTATTTTCGAAATGCTGGTCATGACATTTCAACTAAAATTTCACTTTCACCAAAAATCATATTCTTAAACGAGCTATTTTTTTTTTACTTTATTTCATGTATAACTAAATTTTTATTGTTTTCATCATCAAAGTTTAAGAACTTCCCAATGGAGACATTGTGACTAAGTCCGTAATTTTCCTCTAAACATTTTTATTTCACGTTTTACTAATTCGTAAGAAAAGCAAATGTTTCCAAACTCTCATAGTGAAAATATCGTATTCCCTTATTTTACTTTATTATGTTTTTGCTTCTATTCAGTGTTACGATTCTAAAACTTTCGGTTTATTTTTATGAAACTTCTTTTTTCTTTTCTTAGTTTTCTGATTCAACCTATCAATTTTTCCTATCGATTTAATTGCTCTTATTTTTCCATTTTTTTTTACTTACTTTTGAACAGAAATGTGTCTAAAATCTTTCAGATGTATTTTAGTCTTAAGGCCGATTCTTCACTATTTCAAATAAAGTCATTGTAGGATTTTAGTGTAAATGCCCCTAAATCTTTAGAACTTCCTTTTCATAGTTAGATACTAATTTTCGAGGTTTAAATTAAAACATGAAAGAAGAGTGTTTTTACCTCTATCCAGTGAAAGAAGAGTGTTTGTTTGCCCTTCCAATGAACGAAGAGTGTTTTTACGCTTTCCAAGAAATTAACTTTGAATCTCCCTTTTTCTACCGGAAAATGACTATCTTGTGCGATGTTTACGCGTCTAGCTGCTTTGCTGGAAAACCTCATGACATGAAATTCTTTGCTTGGTAGATTAAACTAAATTCTGGTTTTGAACTTTGAGCGCAAACTCAGCTTGCAAAAGCATAGTTTTCTGAGCGAACTTAAACTGTCTAAGATGACAAAAATCTGGTGACTCAATGGGACAGAGCGTTTGAACTTTTGCCGTTCATTCAAGATTTAAGAGATCAGCCGTGAACCACTACAAGGGAAATAGCAGACCTCTGATTTAGTCCACTGTTTCCAAGGAAGGTAGAGCTAGTGTCGTAATTCAAAGCTCATAACTCAAGCTTCCACAGGATTCAATTTCGGACGGGCGATTAGTCAGATGCCAATGCTTAGACATTGTTCATTTCAGACAAATATTTTCTTACTTAAAAGTGTTGTCAGAATTTGTATTACTTAAGATTTCCTTAGTCAATATTTTTCTATCTTAAAAACTTCTAAAGGGTTGATTTTGAAAAAAAAAAATACGAGTTCTCCCAAAAACGTAAAATTTCCACAGAATTCTATGAGGAACCAAATAAATTGACGAAGCTTGAATGTTAAGTCTTTCAACCCATTTCTTTCTCTCATGTTTCATTCCATAAACTTTCTTCAAATTCCTATATAAATTTTGTTAAATGTCCAAGTTCGACTCCACCAGAAATTTTCTGAAAATGATAGTTTCTCTTTAAAAATTCCAAAATAAGAACTCTTCAATGAAATTCTATTCAAAGAAATTTCCATCACTTTCTACTTTTAAATACTTTTGTAAATCTAAGGAGGTGTTTTTGTTTTAGGTTTTTTTTTTAATATTCATATATTTTTCCTCTAATCTTTAGAAGATATTTTCGAAATGTATGCATATACGACAGTAAAACATCATACAATTGTTTGATGTTCAATTTCACGCTGTCTTAAGTGATATTCTTTCATTTTCATAACACATATTGACATGTTATTTTCATCCCATTCACTTTCAAAGACTTGAGATCATCTTAATCGAGTCCTTTGAGAAACTTTCATAGAAAAGCATAAATGTAATGAAAATGTCAGTTTTCTTAAAGAAATCATAAGAATAAGAATTTTTTTTTTTACTGAAACAAATTTCCCTGTTCAAAGTATTAAGTGGTTTTTCGCATCAAATTCTGTATTTCTCGTAAACTTTATTCTTTTCTTACTATATTCGTCTGCTTGTTTTCCCTATGTAACTAAAAACTTCTTTTCTTAATCTATTTTTCATAAAGTATCATTCTTTTGAGTTGATTTTCCTCTCTCTCTCTCTCTCTCTCTCTCTCTTTAAATGCATTCCTAAGTTCATATTGAGAAGGGTTTAAATTTTGATTGAAAGATCATTTTAGAAAAGTTAAAAACAGATAATGTTGCTCTGAAAAAGTACATTTCATATAGGGTTAAAATGGAACACTTCATATTTTCTAGGGGAGGTTTTGATGAAACACGTTTCAGTAAAAACAGTGAAATTCCCATTGAATAACATGGGAACTATGAAATTTAAGAAGCATCGTTTTTCGTTCAAGGAAAATATTTTAAAAGGTCTATATTCGATTCAGTTGAAAACGATTCTGGTAGAAAACAGAATGCAGAAAAACAGTCACAGCAAAGTTTCTGAAAGTTGAAAATAGATGAGGTTGAAATGTCTAAGGAAAGAAATTGTTATAAAACACAGACTGTTTAGTTTTTCCCAGTAGGGGTCTCAGTGAGACGCTTCTTCTTTTCAACCCAAAAAATGAAGCGAGTCAGTTTGAAACATTTCAAACTCCCCGAAATAAGCCATGTTCTCTGGTTTCGACTCAATACTGTAAAGCATTGCTCTCAGACAGTCGAATTCCGCCTCAATTGGTTGCCTAATGGAAAACCTTAGACCCTTTCCAATAACAATTCCCAAATATCCTTAAAAAAGTCTAGCAAAAAAGCACTAATCCCCCATTAAATCAATGGCATTCATTCTGTTACTGTTTTAAAACATTTCAAAAAAGAAGTTTACATTCTCACTTTTACTTTAAAAATCTTGAAAGCTTAAATTTTGACCCATTTCAAAAAAAAAAAAAATTCACTTAAAATTTAATTTTAAAAAATAATAATTACTCTTTAAATTTATGTCTTAAAAACTAAAAAAATATTTACGCGTAATATTTCAATAAATAATAAATATTCACAAACTCACTTCTCTGCCATTTAAAAAAAAATTCTGAATTTATATAATCGAAATCATTACTTCCAAGTAGTTCTTTTCCCTGATTGTAGAGAGGAACTCTTCTGAAATCTTCACTTTTCCACTACATAAAGCTTTGAGCTACTCTAGGATTCATCAGCCCACAGCGTTCAAACTTGAAATCGTTTTCCTGTTCCACTCAGTAGTTAGGCATGGAGGATGCATCTGAATAGGTGGAAGTACTTCAGAAATGCATTCGCGACGTCTACATATGTGTCTAAGTTCACACTCCTCAATCGATGTATTTTGAAACTTTCGGGATTCTCCGACTTTGATTTTACGGAATTCTGAACCCATTAACAATTCCAGGATGCCCACATGCCATCCAAAATAATTTGGAGTTTCTTACACTGCTTTTGGTTAATGCAACTCCTGTTGTTAAGTAAAAAATCCTGAAACAGAATTTGAAAGACTTTGAAGACTTTACTTTATTTAAACTTAGAACAGAACTAAAATTAAGCAAGCTTTGCATACCGTGACTAATGCATGACACTTATCACAACATGCGTTGGTGTGTCACCATGTCAGCGCTTTCACGGGCTGTTTCCTTATCTGTTCATCTCAACTCTATCGACTCTAATCAGACATTTCAGGTAAATTCTTAGAGAAAAACGAAAGGACTTCATTATAATTAATTTTCATATCCAGAGAGAATAAAACTAAAATGTATTCGGTAAGAAATTTTCATGGTTGAATTTTCCACAAAAGGAATACGAAAGCGAAATAATTTAATCAGACACCCTGAAAGAATTCATCTCAGAATTAAAAACCGCTTTTGAAAAAAAAAACAAAAAAAAACCCAGAAACTATAGAATACTTTGTTCTTCACATAAAGAACAGTGTACGATTTCACATTCCCTTTTTCTTAAAATTTTCACACGTAATAACTAAGATCAACTGAGTCCAGAAATGCTTCGTCTACTTTAGTATTTCGATTCCGAATTCTTCCCGATACTGTTAAGATATTTTCAAAATCCAGTTGAATAAAATAATTTGGTCATGTTTATTTGATTGTCGTTGTCGGAGATTTCCAATCCGTTCATATTCACCATGTCATATACTGTGTCCCGAGTTTCTTCAAGCAAAAGTCTTCATTCTCCACAGAAATTCTTCTTTGGTGTTTGTAATGTTTTCAAAGTCAAATTATTTTTTTCCAATGCTTTCTTAATTAAAAGCTGAAAACGAAATGGATTGAAGAAACGTCTGTTGTATGACTCTTAACATAGTAGATTTCTTATCACCCACGTTAGTCCACCGTATAAAAATTTCAGATTTCAATTTCACCATCCTGACCCACTTTTTTCTGAGTGAAACTACATGGGTGAAAATCTCGACTTATGCATTCCTTTGAGTGGGGAATCGCTCATGAGGGGGGCAACAAAATCGACATTGATTAAAAATTGGAGAGAGGAAAATATGAGAATTGAATAAATAATGCATAGACGAGATTCCCGAAAACATAAAAAATATAGTTTTATATAAAAAAATTCCATGAAAAATATTGAGGGTGAATGATATCTCACATCGGTCTTCCACTCCTCCCCAAAATTTAACGAAGTCCATTAAATCTCTGTTGTCAGTACACGTATTTGTTTAATTTTGGGTGGAATGGATGACGATGTGAGATATCATTCGCCCTCCAATATTTTTCATGGAATTTTTTTTTTTATATAAAACTTATATTTTTTATGTTTTCGGGAATCCCGTCTATGCATTATTTATTCAATTCTCATATTTTCCTCTCTCCAATTTTAATCAATGTCGATTTTAACCGTTGCCCCTTTTCATGAGAGCGATTCCTTACTCAAAGGAATGCATAAGTCGAGATTTTCACCATGTATTGGATTTCACTCAGAAAAAAAGTGGATCAGGATGGTGAAATTTTGAAATCTGAAATTTCTCTGTGCGGTGAACATTGGACTAACGTGGGTGATAAGAAATCTACTATGTTAAGAGTCATACAACAGACGTTTCTTCAATCCATTTCGTTTTCAGCTTTAATTAAGAAAGCATTGGAAAAAAAAATAATTTGACTTTGGAAACATTACAAACACCAAAAGAAGAATTTCTGTGGAATGAAGGCTCTTTTCTGCTTGAAGAAACTCTCGGGGACACAGTATATGACATGGTGGATATGAACGGATTGGAAATCTCCGACAACGACAATCAAATAAACATGACCAAAATTATTTTACAACTGGATTTTGAGAAAATATCTTAACAGTATCGGGAAGAACTCCTCGGAATCGAAATACTAAAGTAGACGAAGCATTTCTGGACTCAGTTGATCTTAGTTATTACGTGTGAGAAATTTTAAGAAAAAAGGGAATATTGAAATCGTACACTGTGTTTTCTTTATGTGAAGAACAAAGTATTCTATAGTTTACTGGGTTTTTTTTTGTTTTTTTTTCAAAAGCGGTTTTAATTCTGAGATGAATTCTTTCAGGGTGTCTGATTAAATTATTTCGCTTTCGGTATTCCTTTTGTGGAAAATTCAACCATGAAGAATTTCTTACCGAATACATTTTAGTTTTATTCTCTCTGGATATGAAAATTAATTATAATGAAGTCCTTTCGTTTTTCTCTAAGAATTTACCTGAAAATAAGCTTTGTCTGATTAGAGTCGATAGCATGTTCGTTGAGAGATGAACAGATAAGGAAACAGCCACCGTGAAGCGCTGACGCATGGTGACACACCAACACGTGTTGTGATAAGTGTCATGCATTAGTCACAGTATGCAAAGGAAACGCTTAGTGAATTTTAGTTCTGTTCTAAGTTTAAATAAAGTAAGAAGTCTTCAAGTCTTTCAAATTCTGTTTCAGGATTTTTCACTTAACAACAGGAGTTGCATTAACCAAAAAAGCAGTGTAAGAAACTCCAAATTATTTTGGATGGCATGTGGGACAGCATCCTGGAATTGTTAATGGGTTCAGAATTCCGTAAAATCGTGCTCGGAGAATCCCGAAAGTTTCAAAAATACATCGATTGAGGAGTGTGAACTTAGACACATATGTAGACGTCGCGAATGCATTTCTGAAGTACTTCCACCTATTCAGATGCATCCTCCATGCCTAACTACTGAGTGGAACAGGAAAGCGATTTCAAGTTTCGTGAACGCTGTGGGCTTGTTGAATCCTAAGGAAGTAGCTCAAGCTTTTTTATGAACATATGTGGAAAAGTGAAGATTTCAGAAGAGTTCCTCTCTACAATCAGGGGAAAAGAACTACTTGGAGAAGTAATGATTTCGATTATATAAATTCAGAATTTTTTTTTAAATGGGCAGGGTAGAAGGTGAGTTTGTGAATATTTATTATTTATTGAAATATTACGCGTAAATATTTTTTAGTTTTAAGACATAAATTTAAAGAGTAATTATTATTTTTTTAAATTAAATTTTAAGTGAATTTTTTTTTTTTTGAAATGGGTCAAAATTTAAGCTTTCAAGATTTTTAAAGTAAAAGTGAGAATGTAAACTTCTTTTTTGAAATGTTTAAAACAGTAACAGAATGAATGCCATTGATTTAATGGGGGATTAGTGCTTTTTTTGCTAGACTTTTTTTAAGGATATTTGGGAATTGTTATTGGAAAGGGGTCTAAGGTTTTCCATTAGGCAACCAATTGAGGCGGAATTCCGACTGGTCTGAGAGCAATGCTTACAGTATTGAGTCGAAACCAGAGTACATGGCTTATTTTCGGGTGAGTTTGAAATGTTTCAAACTGACTCGCTTCATTCTTTGGGTTGAAAAAGAAGAAGCGCTCTCACTGAAGACCCCTAGCCTGGGAAAACTAAACAGTCTGTGTTTTATAACAATTTCTTTCCTTAGACATTTTCCAAATTTCAACCTCATCTATTTTCAACTTTCAGGAACTTGCTGTGACTGTTTTTTCTGCATTCTGTTTTCTACCAGAATCGTTTTCAACTGAATCGAATATAGACCTTTTAAAATATTTTCCTTGAACGAAAACGTGCTTCTTAAATTTCATAGTTCCCCATGTTATTCAATGGGAATTTCACTGTTTTTACTGAAACGTGTTTCATCAAAACCTCCCTAAGAAAATATGAAGTGTTCCATTTTTTAACCCTATATGAGAATGTACTTTTCCGAAACGAACATTATCTGTTTTTAACTTTTCCTAAAATGATCTTTCAATCAAAATTTAAACCCTTCTCAATATGAACTTAGGAATGCATTTAAAAGAGAGAGAGAGAGAGAGAGAGAGAGAGAGAGAGAGAGAAAATCAACTCAAAAGAATGATACTTTATGAAAAATAGATTAAGAAAAGAAGTTTTTAGTTACATAGGGAAAACAAGAAACGAACGACGATATGAAGTAGAAAAAGAATAAAGTTTACACGAGGAAATACAGAATTTGATGCGAAAAGAGCCACTTAATGCTTTGAACAGGGGAAATTTGTTTCAGTAAAAAAAAATTCTTATTCTTATGATTTCTTTAAGAAAACTGACATTTTCATTACATTTATGCTTTTCTATGAAAGTTTTTCTCAAAGGACTCGATTAAGATGATCTCAAGTCTTTTGAAGTGAATGGGATGAAAATAACATGTCAATATGTGTTATGAGAAAATGAAAGAATATCCTTAAGACAGCGTGAAGTGAATTGAACATCAAGCAGTTGTATGATGTTTTACTGTCGTATATGTACATACATTTCGGGAAAATATCTTCTAAAGTTAGAGGGAAAATATATGAATATTAAAAAAAAAAACCTAAAACAAAAACACCTCCTTAGATTTACAAAGAGAGTATTTAAAGTAGAAAGAGTGATGGAATGCTTTGAATAGGAATTTCTGTTTCATTGAAGGGATTCTTATTTTGGAATTTTTTTAAAAAGAGAAACTATCATTTTCAGAAAATTTCTGGTGGAGTCGAACTTGGACATTTTAACAAAATTCTTGGGTATATAGGAATTTGAAGAAAGTTTATGGAATGAAACATGAAGAGAAAGAAATGGGTTGAAAGACTTAACATTCAAGCTTCGCCAATTTATTTGGTTCCTCATAGAATTCTGTGGAAATTTTACGTTTTTGGGAGAACTCGTATTTTTTTTTTTTTTTTCAAAATCAACCCTTTAGAAGTTTTTAAGATAGAAAAATATTGACTAAGGGAAATCTTAAGTAATACAAATTCTGACTTGAAGCACTTTTAAGTAAGAAAATATTTGTCTGAAGTAATTTCTTCAATGTCTAAGCATTGGCATCTGACTTAATCGCCCGTCCGAAATTGAATCCTGTGGAGGCTTGAGTTATGAGCTTTTGAATTACGACACTAGCTTTCTACCTTCCTTGGAAACAGTGGACTAAATCAGGGTCTGCTTATTTCCCTTGTAGTGGTTCACGACTGATCTCTTAAATCTTGAATGAACGGCAAAGTTCAAACGCTCTGTCCCATTGAGTCACCAGTTTTAGATTTTTGTCATCTTAGACAGTTTAAGTTCGCTCAGAAAACTATGCTTTTGCAAGCTTGAGTTTGCGCTCAAAGTTCAAAACCAGAATTTAGTTTAATCTACCAAGCAAAGGGATTTCATGTCATGAGGTTTTCCAGCAAAGCAGTAGACGCGTGAAAACAGTCGCACAAGATAGTCATTTTCCGGTAGAAGAAGGGAGATTCCAAAGTTAATTTCTTTGGGGGAAAGCGTAAAAACACTCTTCGTTCATTGGAGAGAGCGTAAAAACACTCTTCTTTCACTGGATAGAGGGTAAAACACTCTTCTTTCATGTTTTAATTTAAACCTCGAGGAATTAGTATCTAACTATGAAAAGGAAGTTCTAAAGATTTAGGGGCATTTACACTAAAATCCTACAATGACTTTATTTGAAATAGTGAAGAATCGGCCTTAGAGACTAAAATACATCTGAAGATTTTAGACACATTTCTGTTCAAAAGTAAAGTAAAAAAAAAATGGAAAAATAAGAGCAATTAAATCGATAGGAAAAGATTGATAGGTTGAATCAGAAAAAAACTAAGAAAAAGAAAAAAGAAGTTTCATAAAAATAAACCGAAGTTTTAAGAATCATACAACACTGAATAGAAGCAAAAACATAATAAGTAAAATAAGGGGAATACGATATTTTCAATATGAGAGTTTGGAAACATTTGCTTTTCTTACGAATTAGTAAAACGTGAAATAAAAATGTTTAGAGGAAGTACGGACTTAGTCGCAATGTCTCCATTGGGGAAGTTCTTATTAACTTTGATGAGGTGAGGAAACAATAAAAATTTAGTTATACATGAAATAAAGTAAAAAAAAAAAATAGCTCGTTTAAGAATATGATTTTTGGTGAAAGTAGGAAATTTTAGTTGAAATGTCATGACCAGCATTTCGAAAAGAAATAGATTGAGTTGATATGTATGGAAAAGAAGTAAGAATTTTTTATTTTCGCTATGGGGGTGGGGAATAACTGCTTTTCTGATGAGTTAGTAATACGTTAAAAAAAATAATGTTTATGGGATGAACGGAATCACTAGCTTTGCTCTAGAATGAATGTTTTTCGGACGAGACAGAAAAATATGCAGCCCAAAGAATACAAATTTTATCGTAAGAAAAAAGGTTTTAGATTGTATGTCTTGACAATGAATGCTTTCTTATTGGGACAGTCCACGAAAAGTATAGCAAACTAGGAAAGAATAAAAAAATGCCTATTTGATTACATGCAAAGGTTTGAGGAATATTTTTAAGCAAGTTTGAAAATATGCTATATAAGGAAACAAAAATCTGATGACTTGCTACATCTAAAATAATCGTTTTGTTGAAATGAAATGAAAAAAAAAAAAAAGAGTCCAAATAAATGGAGTCACAAGTTTGACCAAGTAAGAAAACAATTACTGACATACTGAAAAGTTTTACGAAATTTCAAAAAAAAAAAAAAGATGAAGTAAAATAGCGAAATTGGGAAGCTATAAAGATATGCGAAATAAAGTAAGAAAATATTGTTTCATCAGAATTGTAACTGTGAAAGACCTGTAGAGTTCTTGAACACACGAAAAATTACGAGAAAATAATATTGCTAAGGCGAAAGACTCAGAATTAGCATGAAGTCATTTAACAACAAAAAAAAAAAAAAAAATGACAAAGTCCAATAATTACTGCGAACAGGAACGAAATCATTTCTAAAGAAGCATTTCCTCGTCTCATGATCTGTAATAAAATTGAATAAAGGAAAAAGAAAAGTTACCCAGAAAATTCATTACATCTACACGAAAAAACTCCTCAAAACATACAAAAAATATAAAAAATTCATGATGAAATAACGTAAAAGTTATAAAAAAGAAAAGAGCTGGAATACATAGTACACGAAAACATTACGACTAGAAAAAAATATTGGAAGGGCGAAAGACTCACAATTAACATGTCTACATTTCCGCTTGATTTCCCAAAATTTTTGTCAAAGTCCAATAGTTACTGCGAACAGGAACGAAATCGTTTCTAAATAAGCATTTCCCCCGTCTCATGGTCTGAAATAAAATGAAATGTATGAAAAAGAAAAGTTCCCAAGAAAATGCATTACATCTACACGAAAAAACTCCCTCAAAACATACAAAAAATATATAAAAAAAAAACCATGAAGAAATAATGTAAAAGTAAAAAAAAAAAAAATAGAGTGAATACGTAGTACACGAGACCACCTGACCAATTTTTCGAAACCAAATCATCGTGAGTTAGACCTTGCTAAGACCATTAGAGCATTTTTACTCCATTGGAAAGAAAATTCCCCAGCATCGTTACGTAAAAATTTCCTCCGGTGAAAAATAACATCGAAGAGGAGGAAAATCCCGCTTGAAAACCACTGGAAAAAATGCAAAAATCCCAACGGACCCACTCGGTTGTTGCCATCCCTCAAAATCAAAGATCCATCGAAAGTTCCAAAAAGCACCGTTAGGGGGCAGCACATCGAGTTGACATTCCCCCATATATCCACCCCTATCCCTCTCGGTCGTTGCCATCCCTCAAAAACAAAGTTCCATTGAAAGTTCCAAGAAGCACCGCTAGGGGCAGCACATCATGGGGACGATCGCGTGATAAAAATTCAGACTCGGGGATAGCACATCGAGTTGACATCCCCCTATATCCACCCCTTTCCTCTCGGTCGTTGCCATCCCTCAAAAACAAAGTTCCATTGAAAGTTCCAAGAAGCACCGCTAGGGGGCAGCACATCATGGGGACGATCGCGTGACAAAAATTCTGACTCGGGGGGCAGCACATCGAGTTGACATCCCCCTATATCCACCCCTTTCCCTCTCGGTCGTTGCCATCCCTCAAAAGATCCATTGAAAGTTCCAAGAAGCGCCGCAAGGGGGCAGCACGTCATGGGGACGATCACGTGATAAAAATTCTGACTCGGGGGCAGCTGGGGCAGCCTTGGGACAGCCGGGGACAGCCTCGTGGACAGCCAATGTTAAGTCTATGGAGGGCTGTCCCTGTGCCAGAAGTCTCCCTTTTCCTCTACTCAAGTCGCTCTACCAACTGAGCTACGCAGACGATTATTCTGATTCCTATCTGCCTTTATGTCATGTGCGTCCTGCTGGCAGGTACGTCACATCTCCCCCTCCCCCCGAAAGAGGGCCGGGGGCATGGCCCACGGGTCAGCCGTGACCATGAATCGTTGCAGGCATCCATCCACTGTAGAACGTGCACTTGAGAACTCCCAGTCAATCTGCTGTGTGGAATGCAACATCACACATTTTTATTTTTCGAAGCGCTGGAGAAGGAATTCTCTGATTTTTCCTGTCTCGCGGTGTGGAAATAACATCACACCAATGCGAGATTTTGAACGGCCGGGTCATCCGGATAGTTCGGGCGCCATTATAACGAAGTAAATTTCTCCGTCATTTTTGGTCTACGCCGGGATTCGAACCCGAGGCTGCTTATTCCGGAACAAGTCGCTTTACCAACTGAGCTACGCAGACGATTATTCTGATTCCTATCTGCCTTTATGTCGTGTGCGTCCTGCTGGCAGGTACGTCACAACGTCTAGTAAGTGTTTTAATCATGAATTTAATGACTGAACAGAAATATAAATCTCTTCATGGCCAAGTACTTATTATATATGCCGTAATAATTTACTGGTAAGTTTTAGGTCAACAGGAATGGAAGAAATGGAAATGTTCTTTAAAGTATGGCAATGACATTTTAAGAAAATTTCGATTACAGTCCAATTATTTCCCCATGCTTCACACTCGTCATTATGACTGACGTAATTAATCAACTTGCTGAGCTCCAACAACTGTGGGTATCTAGTAGCTGTCTTGTCATTACTTTAATGCTAAAAGATGATTGAATATAGAAAAGCAGTCTCTCTCTTTCTCTGTTTCTCTGTTATCTACGCGCGTATGTTACTGCGTGATATTCTAGCATAGAGCTTATTTAAAGTCCTTAGGCTGAAGTAATAAGCATAAGAAATTAATTCCTCCAAACCACAAAAAAAAAAAAAAAAAAAAGGAAAAAAAAAGAAAAAAAGAAAAACAGATGTCGTCGGTACGATAAAAAACGACGTGCAAAAGATAGTAGGTTAGATAAGAAATGATTATGTTTGCAGCCTGTTCTGTAAGGCATAAATGAATTTCAGGATAGCATCAACAGGAGATGTGCCGGACTATCGCTGCAATATAACAACTGCTTTTTAAGTATAAAAAAATCTTAATAATGTTCGGCTCTGTGATTCTCTAGATTAGTCACATTTGCAGATGAAGATTCATCACGTTATTCTCTAGAGAATATTCGGTTCTCAGACGTAGTTTCAGGACGTACCCAACGTGCTCAATAGGCTACACATCTGAAGACTGGGCTGTGTATGGGAACGACTTGAAGACACTTTTGAGCAAAGCCTGCGGTATGTGGTGCGTAATCTTCATGCTGGAATGCGGCGTTTGGCTTGCTCTAAAGGAAAGGTGAGATCATAGGGAGGAGGAAAGCATCCATATAGCGCTGGATAATTAAAGTACCATTGATGACTATGAGGAGCCGCCCTCTACCGCAAGATAGTGCTCCATACACAAGTACCTCAGCAATGGGCACTGTATTGTACTCAACGGTACACGACGTAAAAGTTCTTTTGCCGGTACGTCGTGACACGTGTGTGCGATCGTCCGTCTGTCCCAGACAGATGCGGGCCTCATCGATGAAGACGATATTTTGCCATTCGTCACACCGTTCAACTCGTTCGTTTCACCACTATAATCTGGTATGTTTATGGCTTCTAATGAGTGGCATGAAGAGAAGTGGGATCTCCCTTTCACATCAGCTTCATGTAGGAGTCGATGAATGGTACTGACAGCCGTATACCGGCTGTTCTTCACCAGTCATTTCCTGCTCAGATATCTGTCTGGAAGTCGCATTTCTATTACTGACAGCCATCCAACGACTCTGCCAATTATCCCGATCTATACTCACTTGAACACGGCCGATTTTGAATGACAAAGTAACCCTTCCATGATCATTGCTTCTAGCAGGATCAACTATTGGCAACATTACCCCAAAGCTTATGTAGTTCGCTGGGTAGACCATTCTATTTCACATAGATATACGATACGGTTTTCCTCAAACTCGCAGTTTTTTTTTAAACGAACAAACGCATTACCCGATCTATACTTATTTGAGCACGGTGCTTTTAATCTACACTGTCCGATTTGGGGCAGTGTAGATTATAAGAGTAATAAATACCATTGATTAGTCTTCAGTGCATGGTAACCGGTTTAACACGGCAGCTTCAGTGCTCTTAATCTACACCAGGGGCGTAACTTGGGCGGGGCTGCCCCAGGTGCAGCCGAAGAGGGGCACAAAATCCAGCGCTTACGATCTGGTTAAAATTGAAATTCTAACTTTTGCGCTGGTTTCTAATACAGATTTTTTGCGCCATATTTTGTTATTTGTCCATTTTCAGAATTTGCTTATAACATGCTTTGCCAGTTTCGGGTACATTGGCAATTTAAAATTCACATTTCTTTCTCAAAATGTAGAGAAGAATGTCGCTTATATTTTTGAAAATTCTCTAGGGGTTATTTAATCTTTACTGCAATTACGAGCAACGACTTCAAGCTGCATTTGGTTCGTGTAATGGGGTACTGAAGGTCCGAAGGCCGAAACTACTCGAAAAAGCCGTAGAAACAGTCAGTCTGACATGGAAGGGAAAACGTTATGGAAGAAATTTTGGGAGGCCTTCATCAGGCAGAGGATTGATAATGGTTTATAACGATGATATATATACACAGTCGAGTCGCATTATTGTGATCACCTCCTACTTTTGACGTCAACAGCGCGTAGCCAATGAAAGAAGGCACGTGTCGTGAGCTGGCTTGGAGGGTATATAAAATGTGCTGTAGGCATTCTGAAAGCATATCCCTCGTTGCGGTCATGGGTAAAAGGAGGGATTTATCAGATGTGAAAAAAGGGATGATTATCCGCTTTTGGGCCAAGGGTGGCAGTATTTCTGAAACAGCGCAGTTTGTGAACTGTTCGCGTGCTGCTGTGGTTAAAATGTATCGTGATTGGAGAAATGTCCCGATTGCGAATAAGCGACGTAGAAACTGCGGAGTACCACGTGCCATTGATGTGAGAGGTGAACGCTGGCTCCGAAAGTACGTGAGGGCCGATCGACACGTTACAGTGGAGCAACTCAGTGGTTAAATGAACCAGGAGGAAACAAGAAGTATATCTAAAAGGACAGTTCAGCGAACCAGGAGGAAACAAGAAGTATATCTAAAAGGACAGTTCAGCGAACCCTGCTGCGTATGGGGCTTCGACGCAGACGGATGGTCACTGCACCTATGCTAACGAAGATGAATCGGCAGAAAAGGCTTACATTTGCACGGCAGTATCGGACCTCCGCTGATTGGCAAAGGATTGCCTTCTCCGATGAGTCACGTTTTCTGCTTCATTGAACGGATGGACGTTGGCGTATAAGGCGAGAAATATCAGAGAACAAACACTCTTCAACCGTTGCTGTTAGAGCACAAGCTAGTGGTGGCAGCGTTGTGGTCTGGGAAATGTTTTCGTGGCATTTTCTGGGTCCACTCATACCTGTGAAAGGCACTGTGGGCCGCCCCGGTGGCGCAGTGGTCTAAGCGATGGCCTCTGATCATTCGTCCGAACGGGGTCCGGGTTCGAATCCCGGTGAGGCATGGATGTTGTGTTTGTCTTACGGCACTGGCTCTCTCTCTTCCCTGGAACCAGTGACCCTAAATTAGGGACGGGCGACTGCTTATAGCCCATTGAGTTGCTCACGGTGGTCATTAAACCTCCAATCAAAAAAAAAAATAAATAAAGAAGGCACTGTGGACCGAATTCTTTATGAATCCATCCTTGCAGAGCTGATTGTCTTCGCTGGGACGGATGGGATCTTCCAGAACGACAATGCGACGTGTCACACAGCTTGAAATGTCCGAGAGTGGTTGGAAGAGCACGATGCAGACTTCAAAGTACTTCCCTGGCCCCCTAATTCCCCACCCAGACTTAAACCCAATTGAGCACCCGTGGGACCACCGCGATCGCGTTGTTTGCTCTGTGGATCCTCCAGCAGCTGTCAGATGCACTGCAGTCAGCAGGCTCCACATACCTGTGAACACCTTCCAACATCTTATTGAGTCACTCCCAGCCGATCTAGCTGCTGACCACACTGCACAAGGTGGTTAAACTGGATATTAGCTGGTGGTCACAATAATGTGATATAACGAAGTAAATTTCTCCGCCATTTTTGTCCACGCAGGGCATCGAACCCGGGTCCCCTCATTCCCGAATAAGTCTCTCTCCCAACTGAGCTACGCGTACGTATGCTCTCGCTCCTATCTGCCTTTACCTCATGTGCATCCTGCGGTGCAGGCACGTCACAGTGACTCGACCGTGTATATACACTGTTGGACAATTGCTAAGGACGGATCATAAACGGCTCTATAGCGCATTAAAAAGTAAGTGTGGTTGGATGCCAAGTGAAATAAAATAATGTCAGAATGCCAGGACATTACAAGAAAGACAATTTATTGTGCTCTGAAATCCAGAAGGCTTTGGAACGTGTTCAAGGGACAAACAGGCCACTTTGTGCAGAATACGTAAACGTGAAAAAATGCAATTACCGTCCGCAGGCGTTCCTGCGTAAGATGTCAATACGGGATATGGCCACCATGGAGGGCGATGCAAGATTCCACACTTCGTGTCATGCTTTGCACAACATTATCAAGCAGCTGTTGGGGTAATTTATCCCATTCCTCTGTCAGTGCACGGATGAGGGGTCCTTGTTTATTGGAGAGCATTGGCGACCAGCAAGACTCCTCCCCAAAGCATCTCACACATTTTCAAGGGGATTCAGATCTGGAGAAAGTGCTGGCCATACGAGGCGTTGAATATCCTCGCTCTCAAGACACTCCTGGACAGCGACTGTTCGATGACATGTTGCGTTGTCGTCCATGAAAATGAATCGATCACTGACAGCGCCACGGAACATGCGAACATGAGGTAGCAGAACATCATTAATGTATCGTTGGCCAGTCATAGTCCCAGTTGGAAGCACATAGAGGGACTTACGGCCATTGATCATGATGCCAGCCCATACCATGACACTACATGTTGGATATCGGTCCCTTTCCTGTATGTTTGCTGGACAATATGCAGTACCACTATCACGCCAGATCAGTTGTCGTCGACAATCAGACGATAGACTGTATCTACTCTCATCTGAGAAGAGGACAGCAGACTACTCGTTATCAGTCCAATTGCGATGTTGATGGCACCATTGCAAACGGGCGGTACGGTGACGTCTGGACAATGGGATGCACACAACAGGACGGCGGGCGTATAGTCCTCCTTCATGCAAACGTCTGGCGACAGTTTTTCTGGAGATCCCCTTGCCAGTAGCAGCCATAAACTGATTTGCTACCTCACTAGCTGTGCTGCGCCGGTGTCTTTTTGTTGATAGCACTATGTACCGATCTTCTGCAGGTGTCGTACTGCGAACACGACCTCCCCCGTGACGTTTGCTACACTCTCCATTTGTTTGAAATGATTTCCAAAGCCTTGAAACAACACTGTGGCTGACGTCGAACTTCCTGGCAACATCTGTTATTTTTCGCTCTTCTTCAATCTTGCCAATAATACAGAAACGCGTAAAATCATCTAGGTGATGTCGGGAAGACATACTGAAAATTGTAAGTTCGTCAATTGATTCGTTCCCTTTCAACTTTGCGTTTGAACAACAACGGTCAATACGCGTCAAATCCTTTATATCTCTTATCAGCGCTATGACGTCACGAACAAGTTCGGCAATCCAAAATTTGCATACGCACAACAATTCTTACTGTATCCCGCACTTATGCTAATTTCCACATTTTCCTGCCTTCCATTTTATGGATGCTATCGTTGCTATTGTCATCCGTCCTTAGCAATTGTCCGGCAGTGTATATATAATGGGTAGCGCTATATTTTGTGGTTTGCCCCGGGTGAAGAAATGACTAGTTTCGCCTCTGATCTACACTAACCGGTCTCTTCCTCCTGACGTCAGCCTTCCATACAATTAACAGAATGCATGCTATCTCCCACATTTATAGAGTAACAAGTCCTGTTAATTTTTCTTAAGTTGCATATATCGCTGTTTCGTACTTTAGTACTATAATTTGCATAAACCTGGCTTATAAAAAGTCGCCCGTCCCTAATTTAATGCCATCGGTTCTTGGAGAGAGAGACAGAGAGAGAAAGAGAGAGGTCAAGCGCTATCAGACAAACACATCACCTACGCTTTATACGAATCTCGAACCAGGGACCATTCCGGACGGATGATCAGAAGCCATCGCCTTGGACCATTCGGCCACTGGGGCAGCTAAACGTGACTTTACTCAATCCTGATCAACGTGACTTTACTTCCTCCAGATCAAACATTGCTTTCAATAGGAGTACATTTGTACATTTGAGAGGATGAGATAAAGAAATTCCTTTTATCTCAGTTATATAATCTTGCATCTGTTTGTATATTAGTTAGTTTGCAAATCAATCGAAAAATCTGTTTGGATGTTGGTTTAGTTTCGAGCTTGTTCTTGCAGATGATACGTGCACATTTTTAACACGTCTTTTGTAAAAATAAGTTAGTAAAATCATGCAATGCATTGATCATGATACGCTTTCCAACATACCAGAAATCATTACTCAAGTTATTACTCAAGTTATGAGGATAATGGCTGTGGAATAAATCTTGGTCCTGTGCCCTGACCTTTGATATCATTTCGATGATATTCAATAGAACCGGTTCAGTATACCTCCGAAATAACATGATGAAGTTTTGTCGCAATGGAAGCATTTTTACGTAAGTTATGATGCGTAAGGGCTATAGAATAGATCCCGCTCCTGTGTGACCATTAAGCCCATTTTCAATAGGATATGTCCCCAGACAAGCCCCTACAACATACTAACATTTCATCCAAATCGAATAATTTTTACGTAAGTTATGACGCATAACGGCGATGCAAGTGATTCTGCTCCTATGTCTTGACCTTTAACCCCATTTCGCCCATTTTCAATAGGGTTTGTCCCCAGGTGGTCCCTTACCACATACTAAAATTTCATCGAAATCGAACCTTTTTTACGTAAGTTATGAAGCATAAAGCCAGTGGAATGGATCCCGCTCCTATGTCTTGACCTTTGACCCCATTTCGTTCACTTTCAATAGGGTTCCTTCCCAGGTGTTCCCCTACCACATACTAAAAGTTTAAAGAAATCGAACGATTTTTAGGCGAGTTATCGTGCGGACGGACATACGCACACAACGCGTGACGTAATGAGGCAGATGGAAATCGCGACCATCTGCTCGAAAGAGTGTGACGTCATAAAACTTTAATAAGATCCACACACAACGCGTGACGTAATGAGACAGATGGCGTGACCGCGGGCCAACATCTAATGGGACGACGCCATGACACTATAATGTGGTAATTCGGGGTTGTTATTTAACCCACTAAACGAATTTTCCTAAAGTCGAGATCAAGTTAAATCGATTTCTAGTACCAGTATTACCGCTCCATGTTGGGTATCAGCGAACCACTACTACGTCTTATTCGCCGTAGTGGGTAAAAGTTAAAAAGGTCAAAATTCAATACTAATAAATTTACCCCCAAAATTTCGCCTAGTGGTGTCAACGATGAATTTGGATTCCCTAACTAAGGGTCTCCAAGCTCAGGGTCGACAAATGCATCGCGTTGTGTTTCATATGAATCAGCATGGGGTTTCCATGCTCATTCATATGCCGCAAAGAAGTTAAAATAAAAAGTTGCATGAATAACAATAATAAAATCACAAATTTAACTCTAATGAGATTTGGAGAAATGATCTGAGTGACACGTGAATAAAAATTTAACTGTTTATTTCTTTTTAAAATATGGTCTTAAAGCTAGGTACAATGTACCGGTGAGGTTGCTTGCTTTAGCTAAACAATTTAGTTTTAATTTCAAACGGGTATAATGCATTTAACATTATATAACTGACTTTAAACTTTAGTTACTGGTTTAAACTCAGCGCGGTACGCCAGAGGAAAAAATTGTTAATGCACTATGTGAGAGACTTTCGGGTAACTGGTCCTGCATAGCACATTCAAAGCTATGAGGCATGAATCAGAAATGCGTAAGACAAATGTCATCATACCCTCTTTTCCTTGAGAAGCCCCGATCGCAAATCTGGGTTGCCGGCTGGTCGTAGAGTCAGCTCTCCATCTTAGTTGGCGGTGAATCTACATCGACTATACTCTAAAATATTTACTACTTCATTTCTCTATCTTGGAAACATCTCTCCTCCGAAACCGCTGAGACCTCTCTTCTGCTCAGACTGCAATTCTCTAGTGTTCCCTCTGTTAAGTTATTTTTGAATCTGTCTGTAGTCATTCTCCTCTTAGTCTTCATTCCGTTCATAATTCTCTTTTTCCCGTGTCCGGTGTCCATCTTGGGGCGTGGCCGTCCGAATCGCGTCGGGTTATGTCATTGGCCCTCACAGATAGCCCTGCTATGCGATTCGCTGGCTATCCGTTCAGTTCGGGTCACTTCCCCAAAAATTATGTCTTCTTTCAGCTGTCAACTTGTCTTCGCACCTTTTTGGTTAATTGACCTCGCCTAGCTACTTAGAAGCGAAGATTGTCACGTAGGTATTTCCGGCGACGTGACTTATCTCAAATTTGGTTGCTACTCTGGACAATGCAGAGACGCTCGCAACAGTTGCCTGAGAAAAGGGGTGACGCCCCCAAAAGGATTTATTGCGCTCCTGCTATTCTCTTCAGTTTCTTTGAGTTTCGTGAGAGAAAAAAACTGTGAATGTCTTCCTTTCTCTTCCTTCCCATCTGGGATTTTCATCAGGTTTCCATGAGAAAAAAAATATAATTTTCCCCTTTTCGTTTGGCTTGAGTGCAATTAGGACTGATCTAATTATCAACCTAAACTTTCGGGTAGCCTGGCTCAGCTTCACCGGAAAGTAATTTTTTATCATTGATATTCTATTTCGGCAATTTAAATATTTATTTCCTACCGCCTTAGAGTAAAAATAAAAAAAAATAATAAGTGATCAAAATTATACGAATGAAATTTAAATGTTACGGGGGTATAGAAAATTCCGCGGTAACATTATCTCCCTCCCTTCAAAAAAAAAGTAATTCGAAGAATATTAAGGGAATTCTCGTCTTATGAAAAAAAGGTTGTGCATTTTCCTCTAGCGTCCGCCCTCGGTACGGGCAGTTTTGCCCCTACGAAAACAACAGTATGCAACATACATAATACATATATACAGCATCTGACTTATTCATATAATATATATATCAACCTTCACCGTGTATAAAATATAAAAATGAGAAATACAGTATATATATACACAAAACAGTATAATAAGTGCTCAAATATCAATTTTCGGGCGTAGCGCTCAGTCTTGCGCCTTTGGTTGAGTTTCGTTTTTGCAGTTCCTCCTCTCTGCTATAGACGGGGGTAACCCATTGTGGAGGGAAGAGCAGGTTTCTTCACTCCGTGTGCTCTCCTCTCTGTGGTTTGTCTAGCGCTGGCAACAAGTCAGGAGGGTTGAAATCACAAACAATAGGAGGATCAAGGATGACATGACCGCGGTGAATACCTTGAGAAATCCGGTGGCGGATATTGTCAGTCCGTTCGTCCAGCTACCGAAATTCCATCCGGGTGTGATAGCTGAGTTCTGCCAATTTGCATATGAGTAGTTTGGGTGCACTAAGTTCATGGAGGGTTGATCTAAGCAGAAATTCAGTTTCTTACAAGCGTTCACAGTGCGTGCCTTTAAACACAAATTATCGCTTATGCAGCGAGTATCCGATTTAAATTTTATCACCACGGTATTCTTCTCCGTGCGAAGCTTTACGGATCTGGTATGTACGATTAGTGAATCGAAGTGCACATCTACCATTCCCGCTGCACAGGATGAAAATGCTTCAAACTGAATTGCCGCAAGAGGTTCGCACGAAAAGCATCCGGAGGTTTGTATCTCCGCGTCTGTAAATTTCGGACAAACAGTTCGAGTTTCTATGCTGTACTTGAAATTGTTGAACTCCAGGTTTATTACCAGAGGTGCAGAGTGTAGTAGCTCTGAACTTAGTTTCCCTTCTTTATCCACTTTGAAGTGGTGCCAAGACGAGGTAAAAGGTAGTGCATTTCTTTTTGTTTCTATCATGTTGAGAAGGTAGGACTGCTGCCGTTGGCATCGCATGTTGTCTTCGTAGAACGTGCATGAGAACATATTTTCGTCGAAGATGAAGCCTTTTGACATGGAGTCATTCGCTTGTGTATCACCTATATGACCTCTCTCGGGCCTGGAGGACAAACTAGCTCTTTCGAGGTAGCTTTCTTGGGGGTTGCCGACTCGTGAGATTAGGTGAGTTTGCGGCATGGGCTGGTCTAGCGCTCCTGCTACGCGTACCCTGATGCCTGTAGAGGTCGTGGCTTGGGTTTTCACGGTGATTGCTTCCGTGGTTTCATTTCCCTGCTGCTCTATGAGAAGCTCGTAGCTACACTGCATGGCCACGATACGTTTCACCTCATATGCCCTTAGGAAGTCGGCCTCCAGCCATATTCTGTAATATGTGCAGTGTTGGCTGTCTATTATCCAACAGCTGGTGCTTCCGCTGTCAGATGGGTGGCATCCCGTTATTCTGGGCCAGTTTAAGGATTGCTTGGTTAGAGCCTCGAAGCTCGTTCCCCGCACACATCCTTTTCCCCAATTACAGGTTGGGTTATTTGCGCACATGATCTGGCTGAGATAGCGCATGCTTGTGACATGGGTAAAATATTCCCTGACGGTCTGCCACTCGCACTTCACCTGTTGAAAAGTGATTCTTAAAGAAAACAGATTATTTTGGTTGCTTTCATCTGTGAACCAAAGACACTGTTGATGCTCTAGATTCATGAGTGTAATCTGGGCACTGGTGGAGAGACGGCACGTTGCGTCTACTTCGGAGTCCGAGCATGACTTCACTTTGGAGGCAATTATGGAGTGTGCATTGCACTCCGCAGATGCTCCGTCCATAACTAGCAGAAGCAACGTTAGCAAGGCAAGTCCATGCAGTGGGGCTTGTGCTATGGGGCGCGCCACGTGTCTCTCGAGGTACTGTTGCATCACTTGGGCTCGGTTTCGCATTGCGTTACCGGCCAATGCACCCGTTTTGACAGCGACCAAAGTAGAACCTCTAAGGAAACGGTATGTCTTCCACATAATGTATGCGATGCTGTAGAGAGTTTTCCAGATGCATAAAATGACCATTTTTGCGTACAAAAAGGTAACAGCCGTAACTAGAATTAGAAGCACGATAACCACGTACGTGACTTCTGCCGGCAGGCACTTTAATTGCCGCAGTAGGTCCCGGCATAAAATGCATTGCAGGGGACTGCAGGTTATCCGTCCAACTATTTGTACTGTTACTGTCAGCGTCTGTCCGTCGGTCGTCACAAAGATAAGATGCATTTCTGCTGACCACTCTAGCATTTCAGGAGGTAGCGTCGCTTGAAATGGCGTGTCTTTTAATGTGATCACACTCTCTATCCCTCTGATCCTGACGACTAACATGCCCGGATGCGAGAGGGTTACTATTGGATCATTGTAGGTGAGTCTCACATCATTGTGCTGGAACACAGCCTCCTCGTCAGTCAGTAGGTGCCTCTGATGTCGGCGGTGATGTGTGGTTGCTCGGTGTCGGCTCGCCACGCAAAGTTGGTATGAGATCAACACTGGGTTTTCGATTTTTAGTCCTTCCGCTTCGTGGACCAAAGTAGTAACTGCAGGTACCAGGCGACAGTAACAAGTCGTTTCAGTAATGTTCATACAACCTGCCAGTTTGCAGTAGTTAGCAGTGCCTGAGCAAGGGGAGGCCTCCGAACAGCTGCAGGGTAGACCTGCCCTCTTGCATTCGATGAGGGAGCGGACTCCTCGTGCGTTGACCTTCTGTTGAAAATGAAAGGACCTGGGCTCAATCAGCTGGTTATCGTGTGCAATGAATATCTTCCACGCTTTGATACAAAAATCGCAACTGTGAGCATGGCAGAAATTTGGTGACACACCCAAATTCAGCAATTCCTCTCTAGTTGTGTTTGTGCACTGATATTTGTCCCTACGAAATTCGCATCGCTCGAAATCTGCCGCATGGCCCCAAGCGATGACTGGTGCCAGAAAAATGAAAACAAAGTTTATCATGGTGGGCAGTTGAAAAGTTTTTTTTTTTTTTTTTTTGTTGTAGTTGTGTGTGTGTGCACTGCTATCTATCGTGTGGGTGCTAAAGGTGCTGAATGCAGAGCAATGTTCTTGATGTATCCTGAAAAGGGGAGTGATGCCAAATCAGACACACATCTTCCTCGTACCTCACATACATATACATTACACTGGACCATTTCCCGAGTCTCTGCTCATAGTGCACACCAATTAAGTTAACATACAATTTTACCTTGTAAATACAAAATTTACCACACTGCGTTAAACAATTTTTCTTACGAGCTACGTGAGTTACATGTGCATATTCTAATTAAAAGTTATTACTCGGCTTCCTTCCTCTGGTAAGCAAAAAAAAAATCCTGTCCTTCCTAGGTACATTCCCCTTCTGAAGGAAAAAAAACAGCAGTCGTCCTTCAAAAATAAAAACAGTTAAGTAGACTATTCCTCCTACCTGTATACCTCCTTTCAACAAAAAAAATATATATAAATGCGTTCGTCCCTTTTTCTGTACATCTCCTGTCACCGAATATACTCATACTCGACTCTTTTCCTTTTAAATCTGATTTCACTCAAATATACACATACTTAAAATTATTCATTCTTTCGTGTTTCCTTAATTTTTGCTTCATTATATTGCTCTCATTTGTGAGAGAGAAAATTTTTTTTATCAACGCCTCCTCATGCCCGTAAATTGTGATCATTCCTCCCTTCCACTATATCGTCTTATTTATTCTTCGCCGGCCCTTAAAACCAGCATTGCTTAAAGCTCTAAAATTCTGCCATTTTTACCTGTGCTCGCTTTCTTCCATTCATATGCGCTCCGCGCACCTGGCCTGGCCTGGCCTGGGGGCATTCTGATTGTCAACCCTCTCTGGAGATGCGCCTCGTCTCTCGTTCTCGGAGGGGGGGGGGTCTCATTGCAGTAGTTTGGTGACCTTTGACTTTTACTGACCAATCAGACGTTTCTTCCTTCTTGTAAACGAAGGTGTACCCTTCGAACTGAAAAATTTGGCTATTATCCGCCATATTGCGCGCGGTGGTTTAAATCGGCGGTCGTAAGACTGCTATGGCTCGCGTCGCTGTGGAAATAATAATGTTAATTGCAAAAATGCTGGCTGGGCCTCTATTTTGTCCATTAAGGCTTGGCAAAATACTTGGGATTACGCCATTAACGTCTTCACAAGGTACGGCTTTTCTAGTTTATTGCGGTTAGGCTTTCTAGTCTATTACGATCCCCATTGTCTCCTGTTAAGGACAAAGCTATATTTTGATTAGGCGTAGGCTACTGATGTTTTTGCTATAATTATTTCCGCGAAATGCTATTTTCATATGTTCGCCTAACTTATCTGAGCAAAAGTGTGATTTGATCGCTGCAAGGTTAGAATTCGCTGGTTCTAATTTCCGTAAGTAATGCTAGCCGTCGTAACGTGTATGATTCCTATTGTTCAGTGCCTTCTCGATCTGATTGCTTACGCCTATTCCACTCGTACTGTGAGGTGGCTTACGCACGGTGACTAGTCTTTACCCACTTTCCCATTATTATTCCGATCCTTGATTAATTAGTGAAAACCTATGGATCTTTGAAATAATAAAAAAAATCATGGTTGATCGTTACGGAAAACTGCTTTCCCGCTACCTTTTGGCAGTTCCCCTGTACAGCTTTTCGTATTGCATTGCAGTTCTGCTGGATATTTACACATCTCTCGCTACGGGTGAATCGCACGCGTCGCTTACACAGTGAAAGCAGGAAATTGAAATGACTGGCTTTTTCTTAACTGAGGTCTCGCTTATCCCCCTACTGCTAGGAATTTTCCTCGGTGCAAATCTAACTTGTTTCCTTTTTTTTTTTTCGATGAAATGCTCTAAAAATTTTCGTTCCGTCGTAGCTCTTATGGTATATGGCTAGTACAATTTTTTGGGGCGGTAGGGGTGACATGGAGGAGACTGGCACAAGACAGACCGCTGTGGAGGAAACTTGGGGAGACCTTCGTCCAGCAGTGGATTGATAATGGTTGACAATGATGATGATGATGACCCCCAAAAAAATAATTTCATTTTTTATTCCACGAATTGGTCATTTAGTTAACATTTATTTTTGATTCTCAGGACACCCCTGCGCAAAATAGAACGGTTAATGCCGGAACCGATTTATCGATTTTGACATAAACCCCTCTCAATTATGCTCGAGGAGAAAAAAAATTCTTTGGAGGGGTTGCAATCCTAAAAGAAAATATATGTTGTTCCCTCTTGGCAGAAGCTGCTGTTGGGACTGGACTAAAATTATACTTTTATTTATTTATTTATTATTTTTTTCTGCTTGGTGGTAAAACCGGTGCCAAAATTTTCCTTGCGTTCCTAGTTCCCGGTGCTCATCCTGAGATTTCCGGAACTAACCTCCCATATTCCCGAGAGAAAAGTTTTTTTTTTTTTTCCACTTAGCCCCAAAACTTATTTTAGGAGCGTACTATTTTCCTAATTTTTTATCGATTTGGCATGCGACCCATGAATAATAAAAAAATATATTTTGCATTGAACCTTTTTCTGCGAGCTTTCTGTACCCAACTTTCCCGTGGGAGTACTACTGCTTTCCTCCACTGTGGGTAAAAGCTATTTACCGAGGTTTCATTACTGTTGCTGGCTGCCAAATTATCCTGTATACGCTGTGATAAGTAGCGATCTGCTAGGTCGAACCATGAAATACCTTCCGGATTATTCGGCTGACTTAAAGTTTGCAACATTCGGTCGACGAATCCCGAATCCTTAGGCGATTGTTGTTGTACGGCCGGTTCATTTTCCGCTATTATTTTGGAGTGTGTTTGATCCTGTGACTGTTCTGTGTAGCACGGAATATTTCCCTCTTCGGCGCGCTGAATTGTAGACGTTTCCTGAATATTACTGTGGGACCTTAGAACATACGGGGACCTGACAAATTTCACTTTCCCGGTTTCGAAATGCTGGCCTTCCTCTTCGTCCAATATGTCGACGTTCGGTGCGGTTGGTTCCTGCGCTGGGGCTTCTACTGTGGGCCCTGGTGCAGAGACGGTAGGCGCTGCTGCTGGCATGGGGGTGTCGAAGAACGGTATGAATTCATAATCTTCCGGATCTTCGCTGTCTCCCTCGGTGTCTACACTCGTTTTGGGAATAATTTCCTCATGCCTTCCTGGTGGGGGTAAATCTGACCTTAATTGCTCCTTACGGGCAATTTGCTTAAAGATTCTGTTACGGTGGACCGTTTGGAACTTTGTAGGACTTCCCACTGATTTCAACTTTACATTAACTGGGGTGGGAAAAGCGACTATTTCCCAATCTCCACGGTTAGTGCGGGCTAATTTTCTGGATAACCCCCTTTTCACATAAGGCGTGTGAAGGAAAACCCTATCGCCAATATGTAAATCTTTCTCTACCGCGTATCTATCGGCATATCGTTCTTGCCTCGCGGCTGCTTCTTGAAGGTTCCCATAAGCGATTTTGTAGGCATCCCTCATTCTCTCTAGAAAAGATTCGACGTAGTCATCGTGGCTGTAATATGTTGTCCTATGGGGCGGAATTAAGATGTCGGAGGGTACGTTGAATTCTCTCCCAAACATTAAATAGTTCGGGCTAAATTTGGTGGACGCATGTGTGCTGTCGTTCATTGCTAGACTCACTAGTGAGAGGTGTAGGTCCCAGTCTGTCTGTCTGTCATTCACTAGGGAACTTAATGACTTATTGATTAGGAAATGGGACCGTTCGTTTATTTAATTACAGGACGGGTGAAACGAGGTCGTGTTTAATCTCCGTACACCCAGCCTATTTAAGAGTTCAGTAAATAATTCCGAAGGGAAATTTTTACCGTTATCTGTGAGCGTCTGTTCTGGTAGGCCAAACGGAGAGGCCAAACGGTCGATGAAAGCCGTGGTGATCGTTGAGGCACGCTGCTCAGGTATAGGCACTAAAATAGTATACCTGGTAAACACATCTATCATCACCAGAATGTACCTATTCCCCGCTAAGGAGGTGGGGAAGGGACCGGAAATATCCAGCGTTACTCTTTGGAAGGGGTAGGAGCAGTTTGCTGCCAGCTGTAATTTCTCCCTTGTCCGTAACTTGTGCCTTGCCAGTTCGTTGCATTTCAGGCACGATTCTACAAAGTTCCGAATATTTGTATACATATTCAGCCAGAAATAACGAGACCTGACGGTAGCCAAAGTTTTTGAAAAGCAAAGTGAGGTGATGAAGGGATTCCGTGACAGATATGTAAAATTTCAGGCCTCATGGCGGTCGGCACTACTAATTGTTCCCAAAAATCTTCCCGAGAACTACTTCGATCAGGCTTTTGAAAGTGGTAGAGTAGTCCGTTTTCGTTCAAGAAAAAGCTGTCCCTCATTCTGCCTCTTGCTCCTGAGATGCGACGTTTCTCCAGCGCCTCAATAATTGGGACTAATTCCGGGTCTGCCCGTTGCAAAGTTCGGATGCGATTTATCTCTTCCTCGAGCGTAGGCGGGTCTGTGGTGTTAACCCTCGCCGTAGCTCCTACTCCTTCACCGTGCTCAACCGGAGCGTCGTACTGCCGGCTCAACCAATCAGCGATGACGTTCTGCTTCCCGCGTTCATAGAGTATCTCGTAGGTGAACTCGCTTAGTGATATTCTCCAACGATTCAATAGTGAATTTACATCATTTAAATTATGAAGATAAGTCAGGGGGCTGTGGTCACTAATAATAAAAAATTCTTTTCCCAAAAGATGATGCCTAAAATGTTTCACGGAAGATACGACAGCAAGGAGTTCTTTCTCAATGGTTGGGTACAATTTTTCCGCTGCCGATAGTTTACGAGACATAAACGAGATGGGGTGAAGATTTCCCATTTCATCCATTTGTTCTAAGACTGACCTAATTCCGGTACCGCTAGCATCACAATGTAAATAAAAGGGCTTCCCGTAGTCAGGATGAACTAAAACAGGCTTATCTAAAAGACATGCCTTAATCCTATGAAATGCCGCCTCGGCCTCTGTGCTCCATTTAAATTTTCCCTTTTTTGTGAGTTCTGTTAACGGGGTCACTATATCGGAAAAAGTCGGGATGAACCTTCTATGGTAGTTGCACAGCCCAAGAAATTCCCGTAGTCCTCTGAGAGTCTTAGGGGTGGCGAAATCGTTTACCTTGCATAGATTTGCAGGATCTGGTCGAATTGTTTCACCGTCTACAATATGGCCCAAATATTTCACAGCTGGCTGCATGAAAGTGCACTTCTGGGGGCTAGCCTCAAGTCGTGTTCCCTTAATCTTTTGAGTACCTCTTCTAATTTTAACAGATGGGTTTCCTCATCTACCGATGCTATGATGATATCATCAATAAAGCACATTATGTTATGCTCCGACAACCCATGGAGCAACGCGTCACTTAATCTTTGGAAACTACTGGGGGAATTTTTGGACCCAAAGGGTAAACGTTCAAACTGAAACGTTCCCCAAAGAGATGAAAATGCTGTCTTGTATTTATCCCTATCTGCGATCTCCATCTGATGGAACCCACTCTTCAGATCCAAGGTGGTAAAAACTTTGTTGCCCTTCGCCGCTTCCAATAGGTCCTCTATTCTGGGCAATGGGTATGGGTCTGGGATTACCACTTCGTTCAAATTCCTGTAATCAATAACTAAACGAAAAGAAAAATCCTTTTTTCTCACGAGAAGCAGGGGGGCCGAATAAGGGGAGGCACTTTCCGTAATAATACCTGCCTGCAGTAATTCCTGTAATTGTTGTTGTGCTTCTTTTCGCAAATGATGAGGGACTCTGTAGAATTTCCCTCGGATCGGGACGTCGGGGATGAGATTGATCTCGTGGTACAATAAGTTACACTTTCCTAGTTCTGTCAAGGAGCGGGCAAAAACATCCTTATAATTCATTAGGAGCGAGACCAGAGGTTTTCTCCAATTCGGGTTCACGCCCTCCAAATTGAGATCCTTTGGGGTGAGAGGGGGCAACTTTTCCGATTCCTTACTCTGTGCTGCGTTTACCGAAATAATCGGTTGAACTATCACGAGCTTTGTCAACTTATTTATGTGAAAAGGTTTATCTGAAAGGTTTGCTATTAGTACTGGCATGATTCCTGACTCATCCAGTGTGTTGACAGATCGGCCTACCCGTAGGTTACCCTGAGCATATTTTTCTAGAGGCTGCACAAGCACTTGGCTAAATTTGTTGTCGGAAAAT
Source organism: Macrothele yani (assembly GCA_039090855.1). Classification (NCBI taxonomy): domain Eukaryota; kingdom Metazoa; phylum Arthropoda; class Arachnida; order Araneae; family Macrothelidae; genus Macrothele; species Macrothele yani. The sequence goes on from CM077010.1 coordinate 87,609,192, forward strand.
CCCTTACATCGAATTTGGACAACTTTCTGTGAACACGGAGGAATGATGTCTTTCCTAACCGCTCTACCTACTTTCGTAACGTCGGGGGGCATAATCGGTTTCCTTTCTAGGGAATGTGGTGATACGACAGGTACCCGAGCTTCTAGATTTCCTACCCGTGCCTTTGACCTGTATTTCCTATTTCCCTTATACTTCCTGGAATTTATCTTCGCGGGCACTGACCGCCCTTTCCGGTATAATATTCCTTTACCTGCGTCAAAAATGTACCCGTGGGTCTTTAAAAGATCCCAGCCCAGGATTAACGAATAGTCGCTATGCAATTTTCCCTGGGTAATGTGATAGGGGTGGGTGATGGTTTCTTCACCTATGCGGATGGGTATCTCGTAGCACTGAGATGTCGGGAGCAGGTCGCCAGTGATGCCCCTCACTGTTGCAGCTGATCCCCGAAGCTGAATTTTGACTTTCCCTTTAATTTCCCGGATGACGGATGCGCAGCAGAGCGATATACCTGCCCCACTGTCGACCATTGCGACCTTCGTGACTCCTCCGATTTTAACCTGCACTAAAGGGAGAGCTCCGTCTTTCTGAACGTAACAATAAACGTAACCTTATGGACCCTATCACTATTTCGGCCAAGGGAGGTCCCCTTGCCTTGACCCGATCTCAGTTTAAATTCCGGGCGTTAGGGTTATTTGAGCGGTATGACCTGGGTCCTACTGAATTCTCTTCGAATCGTACTCGCGCCTCCTGCCTATTTCCTGATCCTCTACTGTAATCGGCTGCGTCCTCATCTCGCCGGTAAGCTGCGCTGCGGTTGTTTACATCGGAGCGATAGTAGTTCGGCGTGCGCCCGCTAGGGAAGTTGGATTGGCGTCCTGGTACGAAAGGATTGCGCTGCCTATTCCATGTACTAACATAGGCGCCCTGATTGTATGCGGTATCCCCTCTGTTAAGTGGACATTGCCTACGAAAATGCCCAAAGGCATTGCACTTAAAACAGGCCCCTGTAATTCTTCCTACGTCCGGGTGACTTCTCCCTGATTGAGGGTTGGGCGCCTGAGAGTTCCTAATGCGAGCAACGTGGGCTCGATGCGAATTTTCTGCTTCTCTCAAACTTCCCCGCAGTTGTTCCGCTTCTGTTTTTAGCGAATTAACCTGTGCTTCGTGGTCAGCTAGTTGGCGGGCCATCATCGTGCACAGATCTGCTATCGGGTCTGACAGATTCCCCGTTTGCCCCACTGGGGTCCCTGAAATGGAGTTCGATTCCTGTGGAAATTCGAAAGCGTTGACCGCCCTATCCGAAACGAGGTCGTGTGACTCCTCAGCCAAAGCTTTCTCTACTGCTTCCTGGAAGTTGCGAGGGGAAAATGAAAGTACGGTGCTCCTTAATTTTGCATTAAGCCCATTTAAAAATTGGGACATTTTTGTTTTGTCGGCCAGATCTCGTACCTGGTCATTTTCCAAATCTACGGCCTCAAGATATGAGTGGGCTAATCCCCTGAGACGTGATACGTATTCGGCGACTCGTTCGCTTGGCCTTTGTCGGCAGGTGGTGAACTTTTGCATTCGAACGGTCATAGGCTCTTGTGCATCAAACCTTTGAATCACGGCTAGTTTAAACCTTTCGTAATTGGTTTCCCTTCTGACGTCCACTGCGTCGGCCAAGAAATGGTTCGCTGAATTCTTACATTTTGCCTTTGCGGTCAAAATTTTGATTGCATCCGTCCACCCTGCGATTTCAGCTATACTATCTATAGTTTCGAAAAATTGCCGTGCGGTTAGGGATTCATCTGTGCCTGTAAACGTAGGAACGTAATTAAGCATTCCTGATATTGCCTGAATGTTTCTTTGCGCTACTGTAGGAATATCGGGAACTAGGTCTTGATTACCTTGATTGGCCATAACCACCTTAACGTTACGCCGCTGTAACCCTTATTTGTAAATTATCAATTACCCAAAGTGCCTTTCCTGAACAATTCGCTATAGCCTGTAGGATGGGAGTGCAAAAACAATTCGCAGAACGAACCACACCAAAATATCTTGGTTAGCTCCTATGAGAAAACTGAAGCCTTCCTACGAGTGCAATTTCACTATCCAAAAAAATAAATAAAAAAAAACTACTCTTTCAGAATTACACCTTACTGCCCTATTACACTATTAAATCTACCGATAGAACCCATATAATGCACACATATAAACCCAACACTTTGCACAAACAGAAAAAATTGTTACTCTCAAAAATCACGAGCATATAAACGCCATTATACTTAAATCATAAACACTGAACTGCCTCATAAAATCACACTCCGATAATACACTTGCTATTGACTTTACTAGATCAATCGAGATCACCCAGTAATGAACCCACTACTCGCTCTTAGAACTATTATAATGAAAATCTCCTCAAATCATCAATAAAATTATTCTGTCCTTCTCCCTGAATTACATGTTTATGTTAACATATTAGGAAAATCAAATGTCAATGAAACCTATCCTTCTCATTCACACACAGTAAAAATCATTATTCAATAAAACATTTCATTTTAGCTTTCAAATAGTAAAAAATAGCACTTCAATAAAACTTTGCTTTTAATTCACTCACTCAAAATTACTCATTTAAACACTTCTATTAGCTCTATCAGCACTTTTAAACCTGCATCATAACTTTCACAATTTGCTAACCCAAACTATCTATTCCCCTGAACTGAATTATTAGCTACAAAATCAGGACAATTAAATGCACACTAAAATCACACATAAACACTTTACTTTGATTTGGAAGCACTTTTCCTTCCGTGGTTTTCAAAGATACGTAAGCCGCCCCGGTGGCGCAGTGGTCTAAAGCGTTAGCCTCTGATCATTCGTCCGTAAGGGGTCCGGGTTCGAATCCCGGTCAGGCATGGATGTTGTGTTTGTCTTACGGCACTGGCTCTCTCCCTTCCCTGGAACCAGTGACCCTAAATTAGGGACGGGCGACTGCTTATAGCCCATTGAGTTGCTCACGGTGGTCGTTAAACCTCCAATCAAAAAAAAAAAAAAAAAGATACGTAAACGTTACACATATATTACACTTCTGTTAGTTTCTTTTTCATTACCAATAATTTTCGTGAATTTTCTGTAAAATCCGTCCATTCTCTTTCTAAATTAGCAGTATAACTCTTATTTGATTCTCAAGCCAGTTCTTTAGCAATTTAAATTCATTTAACCATACTCCGATTTCTTGCAACCCTTGTTTACTTTTAAACCTGAGGTTAGATTTTGCTTTAAATCCTTCTTAACTTCACCTTAAAACCTATATTGTCACTCAGAGATGAAAAAAACAAAACACATCGCTTTCTGCTTATCTGCACACTCGATTACTTATCCTAAAAATGTTGACCTGGTGCGACCAAAAATTCCTGGGCACAAGGTAGTTTTATTATCTTTTTTCCCCCCAAAGAACTGAAGAATCCTGGTCACACGGCACCAGTTTTATTACCGCTCCCTGTCGGGTATCAGCGAACCACTACTACGTCTTATTCGCCGTAGTGGGTAAAAGTTAAAAAGGTCAAATGTCAATACTAATAAATTTACCCCCAAAATTTCGCCTAGTGGTGTCAACGATGAATTTGGATTCCCTAACTAAGGGTCTCCAAGCTCAGGGTCGACAAATGCATCGCGTTGTGTTTCATATGAATCAGCATGGGGTTTCCATGCTCATTCATATGCCGCAAAGAAGTTAAAATAAAAAGTTGCATGAATAACAATAATAAAATCACAAATTGAACTCTAATGAGATTTGGAGAAATGATCTGAGTGACACGTGAATAAAAATTTAACTGTTTATTTCTTTTTAAAATATGGTCTTAAAGCTAGGTACAATGTACCGGTGAGGTTGCTTGCTTTAGCTAAACAATTTAGTTTTAATTTCAAACGGGTATAATGCATTTAACATTATATAACTGACTTTAAACTTTAGTTACTGGTTTAAACTCAGCGCGGTACGCCAGAGGAAAAAATTGTTAATGCACTATGTGAGAGACTTTCGGGTAACTGGTCCTGCATAGCACATTCAAAGCTATGAGGCATGAATCAGAAATGCGTAAGACAAATGTCATCATACCCTCTTTTCCTTGAGGAGCCCCGATCGCAAATCTGGGTTGCCGGATGGTCGTAGAGTCAGCTCTCCATCTTAGTTGGCGGTGAATCTACATCGACTATACTCTAAAATATTTACTACTTCATTTCTCTATCTTGGAAACATCTCTCCTCCGAAACCGCTGAGACCTCTCTTCTGCTCAGACTGCAATTCTCTAGTGTTCCCTCTGTTAAGTTATTTTTGAATCTGTCTGTAGTCATTCTCCTCTTAGTCTTCATTCCGTTCATAATTCTCTTTTTCCCGTGTCCGGTGTCCATCTTGGGGCGTGGCCGTCCGAATCGCGTCGGGTTATGTCATTGGCCCTCACAGATAGCCCTGCTATGCGATTCGCTGGCTATCCGTTCAGTTCGGGTCACTTCCCCAAAAATTATGTCTTCTTTCAGCTGTCAACTTGTCTTCGCACCTTTTTGGTTAATTGACCTCGCCTAGCTACTTAGAAGCGAAGATTGTCACGTAGGTATTTCTGGCGACGTGACTTATCTCAAATTTGGTTGCTACTCTGGACAATGCAGAGACGCTCGCAACAGTTGCCTGAGAAAAGGGGTGACGCCCCCAAAAGGATTTATTGCGCTCCTGCTATTCTCTTCAGTTTCTTTGAGTTTCGTGAGAAAGAAAAACTGTGAATGTCTTCCTTTTCTGTTCCTTCCCATCTGGGATTTTCATCAGGTTTCCGTGAGAAAAAAAATATAATTTTCCCCTTTTCGTTTGGCTTGAGTGCAATTAGGACTGATCTAATTATCAACCTAAACTTTCGGGTAGCCTGGCTCAGCTTCACCGGAAAGTAATTTTTTATCATTGATATTCTATTTCGGCAATTTAAATATTTATTTCCTACCGCCTTAGAGTAAAAATAAAGAAAATAATAAATGATCAAAATTATACGGATGAAATTTAAATGTTACGGGGATATAGAAAATTCCGCGGTAACACCAGAAAACGGTAGGTTAACGACTTTCATCAAAATCCTTAGAGCCGTTTTCAAAATAAAATTTACATACATACAAGAATTGCTTCTGTAATAGTATGGGATAAGGGCGATGGAATGAATCCCGATCCTATGACCTGACCTTTGACCCCATTTCGTCCGTTTTCAATTGGGTTCGTCCCCAGGTGGTCCCCTACGACATACTAAACTTTCATCGAAATCGAACCATATTTACGCAAGTTATGACGCGTAAGGGCAATGGAATGCATCCCGCTCCTATGTCCTGACCTTTGACCCCACTTCAGCCATTTTCAATAGGGTTCGTCCCCAGTGGTCCCCTGCCACATTTCATCGAATCGAACCATATTTTCGCGAGTCATCGTGCGGACAGACAGACGGACAAAGCTGGAGCATATACGCTTCTTCAACCTACGGTTGGAAAGCGTAAAAAAAAAAAAAAAAAGAGTACGTGCTTACGGTATTACTTTGTCCGTCTGACTCTCCATCCGTCTGTGGTCACATCTCTGCAAATATTTGTCCGATTTGAAAAATTCTTTTTGCATTGGGAAACTTGAAATGTTCACGTTTTTTTAATATGCGTAGCTTTGCCGCTAGAGGACGAAAATGCAAATGCGATCGAATTCAAAGTATATTTTATTCCACATAATTACTTCTCAATATCCGATTGAAAAAAATTCTTTCTTTCGTTCCATACCATTTATAACGATCTCCTTTTTCGAGTAATGCCTAGGTTTTCAGCTAGGGACGTAAAATTAAATTGGGATTTCTCTAATATCTCTGCTTCAAAATCTCCGATTTAAATATTCTTTTTTCATCTGTTAGATCTCCTGTTGGAAAACGATCTACATATAATTTTTAATTTTTGGTAAAGAAAGGATGTATTTGCAGCACTATTTGCGCTTTTGAAAACTAGATTGAAAAAGTTATTTTGCTGTCAGATACCGCTCACCACTACAAACCTTTTGGATATACCTTCAGCTTAGAGTTTTTCCACAAAGGGGCGTAGAACTATATCTTACTTTTGCCAATATCTCTGTTTCTAACAATCCGATTTGAAATTTTTTTTTCTTTGTCAAGGAGAGTTTCTAGTGCAAAATGTTTTGCATACATAATTTAAAAATTTTCTTTACACACAACTGTGCCACTGGAGGGATAAGTTCACATTTCCGTGGGCAGCATATTCGCAGCCATATCTGCACGTCTAAAAACTCGATTGAAGAAAATCCTTTTTCTATCAGATACTATTAACTTCCATTATATGGGCATTTCCTGCCAAAAATAATTCACAATTTCACCGCTAGGAGGCACGCATATTTAACTTGTTTTTGTCGCTATCTCTGCTCCTAAAAGTTCGATTTCAAGAATCCTTTTAACACCGGATTCCATTTTCCCAGTGGAACACTTGGCATGCGTTCGGGGATTTTATAGTTCATAGTCGTGGCGCTAGGAGGTGTTAGTGGTTATTTCTGTTTGCAGGTGTATCTATGCTTTTTAACAAACCTATTTAAAAATTTATTTTTTTAATGAATGCTATTTGCTACAGTATAGACGTGGAACATTATTCTTTTAAACTATAATGCGCAGATTTCCCGCTAAGGGACGTAACTGGTGGAACCTGTTGGAAAAATAAGTCATCAGTACGTCTCACAGCAGTCGTCAAACATTGTTTCCACGTACGGAGAGAAAAACTGGTTTGTTATTCTTAATAGCTCTGCGGTAACTGAGTAACTACGTTAAGTGCTAAGAGTATCACGTGTTCACTTCCTGAAAAACAACGGGCGAGACACGAGGACCCGCAACTTTCACGCGCTTTGTAGCCACCCTTCTATTTATGATTGTTGTTCTTTCAGCTGCGATGTTTTCTTGCAAGCTGTGAGCGCGTCTCATGTGTGTTTATCTGAAACCCCATGTTTATTTATTTCTTAAATGTTAAAAATTTTATTTATTTTCCATTCCTTTCGTGTGCTCCTGTATAAATGTAATTTCATTTATTTTTCATTCCTTTTGCGTGCTGCTGTATAAATGCAATGTCATTTATTTTCCATTCCTTTTGAGTGCTCCTGTATAAATGTATAGTCTCAAGAGCATCGTTTTAGCTGCATATAATATTTTTTGAAGTTAACACTCCTTCCATTGGAACGTAGCGCTATAAGCATGCCGAACGCAAGTGTAGATACCTAAACATCTTGTTTTTCATATCACACTAATAGAACAATAGAACCTTTTCTCGCTATCCCTGCTTTCAGAAAACGTTTTGAAAGATTCCTTTTCCTTAGGTTTTGCTATGAAGAATTTTTTCGCACATTTTCTACCTCTCCATTATTCAAAATTCTTCAGCTAGGGAAGCATAAAGTTATATCATGTTTTCCTTCATATCACTTTTTCTAACTGTTCGATTTGAAAATACCTTTGTCTCTGATATCATCCTTTAGCTGAGAGAAACGTTTTGTGCATAATTTGTTAATTTTTGTAGCACACTTTTTAGTCGCAAATGGGAAAAGGTAGGTATTTCTATTTCTAGATGTTTCATCGATTGTACTAGCCTGGTTGATTTTATTTTTGTAATGGATTCCATAGACTATGAATAAATTTGTTACATACTATCCGTGTCGGAAGGGATTCAAAAGATGTGCTCATTACAACCTAAAATTCGGTGTCATATCTCTTGCTAGTTTTAGCACGTCTTTTGTAAAAAAACATCGTGCTTATGTTATCGGTTTGTCCGTCCGTCCGTCTGTACCCACGGTATCTCTGCAACTATTAGTCCGATTTGAAAAATTCTTTTTGCAATCGAAAGCTAGAAATATGCGAATGATGATCCTTTATTTCGTTTTTTTTTTACGATGTACAATTTCGCCGCTAGAGGGCATAAATGCAGATGATGTCGAATTCAAAAATACGTTTTATCCCACATATTTGCTTCTAAACATCCGATTGAAAAAAATGTTTTATCTTTCGATTCCATTTATGTAGAAGAGTATTTTGGATATAGTTTCTTTTTCGAATTGCGCATAGATTTTCCGCTAGGGGGCGTAAAAGTAAATTGCATTTTTTCCGATAACTCTTCTTCTAAAACTTCGATTTGAATTTTTTTTTCGGCGGATAGATCTTCTGATGCACAATCTTTTGCATATAATTTCGAATTTTTGGTAAATAATACTTTGGCCACCAGGGGGCGTAAGTGTTAATTTTCGCTTTTTATGTATTTGCCCAAAAATCTGAGCTTGTAAAATATCGATTGAAAAAATTCTTTCGTGGACTGATGCCACTCATATCGATAAACCTTTTCGGAATATTTTCTTCCTAAAATACTCCACAGTTTCTCCGCCAGGCGGCGTAGATGTATATCTTATTTTTGTCAATATCTCGACTTCTAGGAGTCCGATTTGAAAAATTCCATCTTTGTTGGATAGTGTTTTTCGTGTGACATGTTTTTCATATAATTTCAAAATTTTCAAGTAATTCATAGACTTTCTGCTAGGGTGCCTTAAGGTAAATTGCGTTTTTCCCTATATCTCTGCTTGTTAATCTCCGATCTGAAAAATTCTTTTTGCACCGGATTTAGCTCCTGATCGGAAATCGTTTGCACATAATTTCTAATTTTTGTAAAAAATGGTTTGGCCACCAGGGGGCGTAAACCTTAATTTCCGCTTCTGATGTATTTGAGCAAAATATGAGCTTCTAAATTCTCGATTGAAAATAACATCGTTTGTAGATCGATACTATTCATGTCGACAAACCTTTTAGAAACATTTTCTTCTTAAAATAGTGCACGGTTTCTACGCCAGGGGGCGTAAATGTATATCTTATTTTTGTCAATATCTCGACTTCTAAGAGTCCTATTTAAAACATTCCTTCTTTGTTGGATAGTGTTTCTAGTGTGACATGTTTTTCCTATAAATTCAAAATTTTCAAGTAATTCATAGATTTTTCGCTAGGGTGCGTAAAAGGTAAATTGCGTTTTCCCCTATATCTCTGCTTCTAAATCTCCTATCTGAAAAATTCTTTCTGCACCGGATACAGCTCCTGATGGGAAATCGTTTGCCCGTAATTTTAAATTTTTGTAAAAAATTGTTTGGCAACCAGGTGACGTAAGTCTTAATTTCTGTTTCTGATGTATTTGAGCAAAATATGAGCTTCTAAAATCTCGATTGAAAAAAAGTCTTTTGTGGACCGATACTACTCATGTCGACAAATATTTTAGGAACTTTTCTTCTTGAAATAATTCATGGTTTCTACGCCAGGGGCGTAGATGTATATCTTGTTTGTGTCAATATCTCTACTTCTAAAAATCCGATTTGAAAAATTCCTTCTTTGTTGGATAGTGTTTCCGATGTGAAATGTTTTTCCTATAAATTCAAAATTTTCAAGTAAATCATCATAGACTTTCCGCTAGGGTGCACAATGGTAAATTACGTTTTCTGCTCCTAAAATTCCGATTTGAAAAATTCTTCCTGTATCGCATACAAGACCTGACGGAAAATATTTTTCACGTAATTTCTAATGTTTGGTAAAGAATGGTTGGGCCACCAGGGGTCATAAGTGTTAATTTCTACTTCTGATGTATTTGTACCAAAATCTGGGCTCCTGAAAACTCGACTAAAATTTTTTTTCTTGGACCGATACCGCTCATATGGATAAACGTTTTGTGAATACTTTCTTCCTAAAATAATGCATCGTTTTCCCACCAAGGGACGTAAAGTCACATCTTATTTTCGTCGATAACTTTGTTTCTAAGAGTTCGTAAGCTCACGATTCCGTTTACAGCAATATCTGAGGGATTAAAGACCCGATTGAAAAACTTCTTTCTTCCGTCAGATACTATTGTTTTCCATACCGGTTCCATTGACTTTGAATAGCTTTGATAAATTTAATTTGCGTCAGAACGGATTCAAAAGACGTGCTTGTTACACCCGAAAATTCGTTTGTTTTTTTTTTCGTTTTGACCTGGTTCATTTATTACGAGGCTTCTCTCAGAGGCTTATAAAATACGTTTTTTTATCATCTAACATTTTCAGATATAGGGGGAAAAGCTATTAGTCACGAAGCCAAGGAAAATTTTTATTACGTATGGTACCCATTTAATATTTTTTCTCTAATTTGTGCGAACGCTGACGACTTCATACGTCTCAGAGAGCAGGGAGATTCTTCCAAGATTAATATCATATTTGCATAGGCGGCGGAACCCAATAATTTCAGGGGGGACCAACTTCTCCGGGAGTTAAAACAATAAAAGAGAGCGAGAGAACTGTAGGATGTATATGCAAGCACAGTACTTGTGTCGTACCCCCAGACCGTTTGTGGTTATGGGAGGGACACCAGAAATATTTTAGTTATCGTTCTAGTGAGCCGAAGAGTTGTGTTTCCTTCCGGAGAGGGTGACACAAATTTCCAGCCAGACAATGCGTTGTGTTTTCATATGAGCACCTGCACAAAAATGCGCGCGCACTCACATGCCGCAATATTTTACAGAATAAATTTTGAAAAAAAATATGTAAAAGACCGAATTGTTACAATAGGTTAAGTAAGTGGGGAGTAAAGGCAAAAAGGAAAATGTCCCTCTCGTTCCTAACTCTAAATTACTGTCCCACCACACCTATTAGTGCTATCTCCTTATCAAAATTATTTGCTTTGCAAAATAACACACTCAAAGCCAACTTGTTCTGAAGGAAACAGAGATAAGGAAATAACAATAACAAATAGTTTATTCACTGAAAATAAGTTGGTAACGTGGTTACACCCTTAGTGAAGAACCTATAGTGCATTATATTTACTCCTAAATATTCCACTCCAAATGCAAACTTCGACATTTTTAAAATTAAGTCTTAGAGAATGGTTTGCTCTTTAAAATTCATCAATGATCTTCAATTACTACTCGACTGAATCATTTAAATATCTCAACTAAATTTATATTGAATGGTTAACTGCCTTTACCGGCAGTTAACCATTCAATATAAATCACCAGAAATATTATTATTCTTTAGGAAACACTTTAGATAATTCAACTTATCGCTCGGAGAAATTGTGCCAATTTTCACCTAGACATGACTTCACTATAAATTTAAATATCTCAACTAAATTATGTGGATTGTCAGGGAAATTAAAATGACTCTACCTTGCACCTTTCGTCCAAGACGCCATCTATGGCACTGGTTATCTCTCCGGCTGCATCTGGGAAAGGGGAGTCTCAATAGGCATTCTCTAGGAAGGGGGTTCCCGTTCATCTACGTAAAGGCCGCTCGCGGGAGTTGCCGGGCTCACTACCGTCAGTGGGCGACTCTGGCCGTCCTCATCTTCCTCTGGATGAATGCTCCAAAATATCTGTCGGTAAGTCCCGACCGACCTCTTCCAAGATTACATGAGAAATGCATGAAAATTTCTGTCGGTAAGTTCCGACTTCTCCTCGGACTTTTTAAGACTCCGCCTCCTGGTTCTATACTAAAATTAATTATTCTCGCTCATTGGTCCGAGCCGAAGAAAGAATCTATTTTTTATTCGCTGTTAACGCAATCCCAAACTTCTGATTTGGTTGGACCCTCTGACCAATTGCGTATGGCCAGCTATCCACGTTTCCCCGAATTTCAAGACCGTTAGCCATCAATTCCTAAAATTTACGACGCTGTCAATCTTGTCATTTTTAGGGTACCAGATGCGCTTCTCCCTTGTTTTCCTGTGTTTGTTGGTAACGCCGATAACGTTGATTGCTTGCATCAAAGAGCAGCGAAACAATGTTGTCGAACATTAGGCCTGGAGATTGCTTCCGCCGCCGTTGCCTTCCTGTGTCTCAGTCTTTTCTCCTATTATCCGGGGTTACCCTGGGAGTCGGCACTGCTTGAAAATTTTGCACTCTCTGGCTGAGATGGGGGGGGGGGGCAACCCAGGGAGGTCCCTGATCACCTTTCCTTCTAGCGTCCACTGCACTCTGACTGGAAGGGGGTCGAAACGTTTGGGGTTCGCTTGCCTGAGAAAAAAATCAGAAATATTTCTTTCTTGTCTCTTTACCCCTTAGAAAAATGAATTGAACTTAAAATTTGTTCCTTATGAATTCCCCTTTTCGTCCTAAAGCCTAAACCATACCTCACGCTATGAAAATTAACCGACTCCTTTCTTAATTTAAACTTCCTCGGAATGTAAATAAATTGAACTGCAGCTCCTCACCTTAATTTAAATGAAAATAAATAAATGTGGCCGACAAACGTAGTTTGGCGTGGCAACACTTGTACAAATCATCGTCAACCAATCCACTGGATGAAGGTCTCTTCTATAACTTTTTGTCTTCAGCATTACCTCTTCCAGGTCACTCCATCATGCTTTCGAATTTCATTCACCCATCTCCCACGTAGTCTTTCTTGTGGCTTTTTTCCCCTGTTCTTTGGTATTCAGGCTAGCATTTCAGCTGTCGAACAGCAGTCAGTTCTTCTAGCAACATAGCCAGCCCATTGCTATTTGAGAATTATTTAACGATCTTCTTTAAAGTGAAAACCACGAAGATGAGTTAACTTTTCAACTTATTTGTGCAAAATCAATTTTCAAAGTTGTACTTGAAGTGTTTTCCAGAAAACTGCGAAACGTGGTGACGATCTCCAAGAAATTTTCATAAATAATAAAAAACTAAAAATAAACGTTACATCATATATGAACCACACAGTTTTAAGATGTTTCGTATGAAGACCTCCATGTGAGGGACCATAAAATTCCAGAAGGGCCCGCACCCCAGTGTCCCCTACCTTCCGCTGCCAGTGCATTGTTATAAACATTTTATTTTAACATTATTATCATAGGAATAATCATATGTTATAAACAAATATTTAACCAATTCACCATAGTTATCTTCAAACGTTAATCGGTACCAACGTTACATTCTAATACGGAGCAAGTGTTAAAGTTATGAACAATTGCACACGTGTTAATGCTATTCACTGGAACACGTGTTACTGTCATCAATGTTAAATACAAGGTGTTAATTTTATTGTTATATTTATTATTATGAACAAATTATAGGTGCATCAATTACAGATCATTTACCCATTAAATTTACTTTATCGTGCCTTTTTATAACTATGGGACTTTTGTTCTACAGTGATCGTATATGGACAAAAACGTGCCCCTTATATGTACTGGCATATAATAAAGCACGGCGTTTTGATTCACCTTTATCCCGTCACTGGAATGGTGGGGGAGTAAAGGTGCCGCTCGTGAAAGAAATCAGAAACATAAACACATATCTTAGTTTACACATACCTTAACTTATGTCTTGTGTGGTTATAAGGAAAACAAACAGGAATCTTATGTGGAAGTAATCAAAATGGTTTAATACGTGAGAATTAGGAACACTAAGGTACCACGTGCGTGGGTGCAGCCGTTAACAATACCTTGCACACATAAAATTTACTCTTATTACGATTTTTCTCTATAACGTCTCCGATCATTTCTGCATATATCTATCTATATATATAAGTGCAAAGCTTAGTGATTCATTTTACTTCTAGTTCCTTTTCTCCTATGCTTTACTTAAATGTTTTACCTAGCTAACTGGGTATTCATTGTTTGATCATAACCAATACACACGCCACGTGCTCTAAATAGGGTTATGAATTAATTTAAGCAAGTACATGCAATAACAGGGAAAAGGAAAATAACTTATCTGGTATCTCCATATGTCTTTCAGGTTTTCAACACTGGGTATATACACCTAATGGAGCTGACTGGCGCTATCCGAACTCGGCTCTCCGTTTGTCAACGCTGGGCATACTTCATCTCTCTCTGGTCATACTCGACACTCACTACCCACGTCTGTCCCTCGTCGCTACACGCACTCCACTCCTCTTGACCAGTGAAGACCTCTGACCTTCTGAGCTTCACCTTGTCCGCGGATGCCAAGGTCACTTGACCAGTCTGGGATTCATCTAATCCACAGGTGAACGTCCCTTCGCTCCCTTCTTGGGAACTGACCCTTCAACCTTTCCGACCCCCCTATATCCCCTGGGGCCTAAGTATCGTCACAAGGCTTGAGATTGCCTCCCGCTATCCCATGGAGCTATGTATGCACGTGCATGTTGGACTAAATTTATTTTAAATAATTTTATTTCCAACATTCCTCCCTTACCAGATGTAATCTTTATGGGGGCCAAAAGGAATGCTGGTGGGAAAGAACTACACGCACGGATTGACTACTCCATCCTTACCTAGTAATCCTCTATCTTTTTCCTCATGTGCACTTATATATACATATAGCAATGAAATTATATAAAATATTCACAATCACACATATACACAATACACTTTTCAAACACAAAAATTAATTAACTGTTACGGTCCTGCACCCACAATAAATATCTAAAAAATATCAATTCAGTGATACTGCTGGCATCTGAAGTTTACATGCACGTGTCGTTTAGTACACTTTGAGCTGTTGCTGACCAAGTATCAGTAACACATTTAACTGCCAAACGCTTTTCTGTTTGTTTGTTTGTTTTTATATTCAAATTTTTTTTATTGTCATTGTCCACGTCCACCGATTCTTGAGTTTTATTGTTTGACTTAATTTTTTTTTTTTTTTTTTTTTTTGTGGAAAGTAAGACAAGGTGAAATTGTTCGATTTACGTTCAGTTCTGCAATTCACACACAATTCACACAAAAAGTTATCAGACATCAAACCAATATCACTGGCAGTTCGCAATATTTGGAGAACATTGTCACCTGATTTGTGCTTTTTATATGCTGGTAACAAAATTAGCTTTAGAACACTTAGCTCTGTACGTATATGTTTATCTAGGTATTATTCGTCCACAGTCACAAAACATGGGTTATTCACCAAGGTCTCTTTGACCCTGGAACACAATAACAGCAAAATCATTTCACCTGTGTTTTATTCATCTCGGCATGCGCCCTCATGGACACTGTCCTTTGTGCTTTTAAACACCACACCGCTCATCGACCATACCGTTTTCACCACACCGTTCATCGGCCATACCGTTTTCACCACACCGTTCATCGACCATACCGTTTTCACTACCTGTTGACCACACAGCACAACAAAGTCTTCGTTGTCAATGTAGCACTTTATTTAGTCTGTAGGTCATCCACATGAAAAAAATGCGTTGCATTCACAGTAATTACGACCGTCCTTGGATACACCAGCACGCTTACATTACGCATGCCACGTGCGATCCGTTCATTATTTTCAAAAGCTTGCATCATTACTTGAATATCCTCCTGTTGTTTGAGTTTGTTAAAAGAAAACGGTGTTTCAATCACTGTTGCACTTTAGTTCCCGTAGGAAGCATGGTTCTTTTCGTTCACCAACACGTGGTTCTTTTCGTTCACCAACACGTGGTTCTTTTTGTTCACCAACACGTGATTCTTTTTGTTCACCAACACGTGATTCTTTTTGTTCACCAACACTTGGTTCTTTTTGTTCGCCACCACATGGTTATTTTTGTTCACCAACACTTGGTTCTTTTTGTTCACCACCACATGGAACACACTGACTTCACTCACACTTTGATTTATTTTTTTTTCTTCTATAACCTTCTCTCTTCCCCTGATTACGCACTGTACCGCTCTGTCATTACCCAGACTAGACGCGGCAGTGTGATCCGTCAATCCAAACAAAGTCAATTACCCAGTGGTTTAATTTTCATTTACCCTTATCTACATTCATTATCATTATTATTTTTTTTTCAGAATAGTTGTATATCTAATACCTTAGATTTACACTATTCTTTCCTTCCCAAGCAAAGATAGATCCGCTCAACCCAATAAATCATTACCTTCACGCTGCACCTAAACATTATTAACATTAATATTTAAAATTACACTTGCCAATATCACTATTAAATTTTTATTTGACGAAGTTTTCGTGCATACACCTCCACAAGAGATAACCAAGTGTTCCTGGGGGAAATATTCTGATAGAACATAACGTTAGTTAACCAGTTAAGAAATTTCTTTCTTTTTTTTTTTTTTTTTCGCCTTTCTATGAACTACCACACACAGACTTGAAACATACTTGAAATACGGACTGGAAAATAATAATACCCGAACTCGAGAAAATTTTATACATATCATCATCATCATCATTGTCAACCATTATCAATCCACTGCTGGACGAAGGTCTCCCCAAGTTTCCTCCACAACGGTCGGTCTTGTGCCAGTCTCCTCCATGTCACCCCTGCATACTTTCGAATTTCATCCACCCATCTCCCATGTGGTCTTATATATTACACAAAATACTTGTGAATATTCCACCTTTTGCTTTAATATTAAGAGATATATGCTAATCCTATAATAAAACATTCTGACTTACTAACTTCCGTTTAAAATGCCTTCTAACTACAATAATGAATTACTAAATCTATCAAATAAATTTACTAAAAATCCGTATTAGATTTGCTACTGGAATTGGGGCTGGGGGAGGGGTGTAAATGAAATAAACTGCAGCTCTTCTATTGCTTTGCACCTTTCTGTCTCGAACAAGATTTGCTTGGCTGCTTTAACTTAAAAGGATCTTTATCGTCCTGTACTTCTAATAACTGTGAAAGATCAAATGGCGATTCTGCAGTTTGTTCCTCACATTTTTCGTTAAGTGGATTATGAGGATTTGCGAACGACTGTGAGGAAGAACGAACTGGATTCGTTACCAACTCCTTCTCTTTACTGTTCTTTACAATCTGGGGGGATTCTAAGTTGTCTTTTTCATTTTTACGTTGCTTATGTACAATTTCTGTAGTGGATTCAGCTGTTGAGATTTTATCTACGCTTGCTTTGTTCTTATTTCGGGAATCAACTATTGTCAAAACCTGGACCTTCTCTTGAGCCTCTTCATTTTGAGTAACACGTGGCTTTGGGGAACTTTGAGCACGCTGGTGTCTATTATACTTATTCTAAAAATTCCTACCCTGACTAGGTCTTGAGGGAAATGGATTTCTGTAATTATATTTCCCTCTGCAAAATCTCACTTTGTGGCCTACAGCTCCACATCCAAAACAACGGAGGTTGTCATAAGCCTGACGTTTCTGATGTGTTACGTAATGTGGTCTAGCATTCCTATTTGTTTGATCAAAATGCGTATTCTGCTCTAACGGAAAACTTCTATGTCTCTGGATGTGGAACGTATTGACAACTCAGTGTTTACATTTCCCTGGTTGTTATTCCTGTTTTGTCTCTGGTACAAATTTCCGCGAGGATTAAAATGACCCGCGCCATTTGTATCCCGCGCTCCGTAACCTGAAGATTGGGGGACACGAAACGAGGCTCTATCTCCCTGTCTTTGGTTTCCAAGATTATTTGATTGCTGATTACATCTGCTAACTGGGTGTCCTAATGCACCACATCCGAAACATCTAACATTAACAAAATTTCGCCTAGCCTTATATCTGGAATTCTCATAATTTTGACTTTCATTAATTTTTGATAGCAATTTTGATAGCTCATTCTCGGCTTTCATTAATCTTTCACTCATTTGTTGTGATTCTTCTCGTAAGGTACTGATAAGTGCATTTTGCTGCACGATGTATTGCTGAAACATGGGACAAAGTTCTGAAATACCATTAGCATCGCCTGGGGGAGGGATTTGATCTGCATCATCGGCAGAATTGACACTCTTTGTGATGATATGTCGATTTGCCTCAGCAAGCAGTGCATCTTGTACTGCTTGATCGAAATTTTCTGGCCCTTTCGAAAGTACCTCTGTTTGAATACTTCTTTCCACACCTGCTAAAAATTGTGATAACATAATTGAATCAACCAGTGCCTTAACCTGCTCATCCCCTGAGACCGGTGCGCCTAGATAAGAATGCGCTGATCCTCTTAGTCGTGATTCATACTGGGCGACCGACTCTTCTGGTCTTTGATTGCAAGAATTAAAATTTTGTATTGCCACTACTAGAGGTTGGTTATTGGCAAACCTTTTTATCACTGCTGATTTAAACATCTTGTAATCATCAAGCTGTCTAACATGGGGAGATTCACTCAAAAATCCTAAAGCTGCTTGCGTCATGCGAGCTTTTGTTACAAAAATTTTTACTTTTTCTGACCAATTAGTGACTGATTCTAATCCCTCTATTGCTTCGAACAAGAAATAAGCTGAAATAAGCTTATCGTTTCCAGAGAATTCGGGAATCAGGGGAAGTACTGATGCAATAAATTGCAACTCCTGCATGGAATCTTGAACGGAGGAGCCTGACATTTTTAATAGAAGTTTAATACCTAAGTTATACATTAATATCCCATTTAAAATAATACCTTTCCTTACAACATGCAATTGCGCTTTTACCTAACTCTTAGTAATGAAGTTGTCAAAATAACACCTTAAGAAAACTATTGCATGATGCTTACAACAAAAGAAAATAATAAACTTCTACACATGAAGAAAAAGAAAACCCATTCAATCCGTACTGCGACGGGAAAAAATACGTGACAGCACGAATGGCTCAAAAGTCACGGCACCAATGTTATAAACATTTTATTTTAACATTATTATCATAGGAATAATCATATGTTATAAACAAATATTTAACCAATTCACCATAGTTATCTTCAAACGTTAATCGGTACCAACGTTACATTCTAATACAGAACACGTGTTAAAGTTATGAACAATGGTACACGTGTTAATGCTATTCACTGGAACACGTGTTACTGTCATCAATGTTAAATACAAGGTGTTAATTTTATTGTTATATTTATTATTATGAACAAATTATAGGTGCATCAATTACAGATCATTTACCCATTAAATTTACTTTATCGTGCCTTTTTATAACTATGGGACTTTTGTTCTACAGTGATCGTATATGGACAAAAACGTGCCCCTTATATGTACTGGCATATAATAAAGCACGGCGTTGTGATTCACCTTTATCCCGTCACTGGAATGGTGGGGGAGTAAAGGTGCCGCTCGTGAAAGAAATCAGAAACATAAACACATATCTTAGTTTACACATACCTTAACTTATGTCTTGTGTGGTTATAAGGAAAACAAACAGGAATCTTATGTGGAAGTAATCAAAATGGTTTAATACGTGAGAATTAGGAACACTAAGGTACCACGTGCGTGGGTGCAGCCGTTAACAATACCTTACACATAAAATTTACTCTTATTACGATTTTTCTCTATAACGTCTCCGATCATTTCTGCATATCATTGTCAACCATTATCAATCCACTGCTGGACGAAGGTCTCCCCAAGTTTCCTCCACAACGGTCTGTCTTGTGCCAGTCTCCTCCATATCACCCCTGCATACTTTCGAATTTCATCCACCCATCTCCTATGTGGTCTTCTTCTGGGTCTTTTCCTGTCCCTTGGAATCCAATCTAAAATTTCGGCTGTCCATCGATGATCTGTCCTTCTGGCAGTATGTCCAGCCCATTGCCATTTCAGGGATTTAACTCTGATCATGATGTCTTCCACTCTTGTCATTTTTCGGATCCACGAGTTCCTCTTCTTATCTCTCCTGGTTACACCAAGCATGCACCTCTCCATGCTTCTTTGAGTTGTCTGCAGCCTTTGTATGTCTCTTTTAGTTAAGGTCCACGTCTCTGCACCATACGTAAGCACTGGAAGGATGCATTGATCAAACACTTTTCTTTTAAGACATAATGGCATATTGCTCTTGAAAATTATGCTGTTTCTTCCAAAAGCTCTCCAGGCAAGTTTTGTACGCCGATTAATTTCTTCATCAATGTGACCCTCACTTGATATCTGCTGTCCAAGATAAACGTACGTGTCTGTTATCTCCAGCTTTTCTCCATCAATCGATAAATCTTCATTTCTTGTAAAAGCATTGAACATCACTTTTGTCTTCTGAAAGTTCATTTTTAATCCCACTTCTTTACTCTTGTCAGCAAGTTCCTGGATCATACTCTGCAGCTCTGATGGGGTAGTTGCAAAAATGACTACGTCATCAGCAAAACGAAGGTGGGTTAGATAATCTCCATTAATCTTTATCCCCTTGTTTTCCCAGCTCAGCGACTGAAAAACACCCTCCAATGTGGCATTAAAGAGCTTCGGAGATATGGTGTCACCTTGTCTCACTCCCTTTCCAATTTTTACGTGTGTTGTATTTTCAAACAGCCTAATCTTTGCACTTGCATTTTCATAGATGTTATTAATAATATTAATGTATGCATCTTCAATACCGCAGGTTTTCAGAGCCATTGTAACTGCTGATGGTTTCACCGAATCAAAGGCTTTTTCATAATCGATAAAAGCCATGCACAATGGAAGTTCATATTCCCTCGCTCTTTCAATTAGTTCTCTCAGCACGTGGATATGATCTATTGTGCTGTAGCCACTCCTGAATCCAGCTTGTTCTCTCGGTTGAGCCATGTCTAGTGCTACCTTCAAGCGGTGTGAAAGAACTTTAGTGAAGATTTTATAAACTACTGATAGGAGGCTGATAGGTCTGTAGTTTCTGAGATCCTCAATGTCACCTTTCTTATGTAGCAGGATCATTGTAGCGGTGTTCCAATCCTCAGGAATCTTTTCTTCATTAAGGCATCGAGTGAAAATTTGGGCGAGTACTGTTTCGATTTCTCCACTTGCTTCTTGTATGATGTCTACAGTAATTCCATCTTCTCCTGGAGCTTTTCCTCGCTTCATGTTCTTGATTGCATGTGCAACTTCTGCTGGAAGGACTGGAGGAACTCTGGTACTGGTATCTTTCATGATGTCTGGAGTGCATATATCATCCCTTTCATATAATTTGGAGTAGAAATCTTTCACTCTTGTCAAAATTTCGCCTCTATTTCTTGTTACAGAACCATCTTCTTTTCTCAGTGCCATAATCTGTTTTCTTCCCTTACTGAGATGTCCCTTTGCTATCTTTAGGCTTTGGTTGCTTTCAATTGCTTTCCTCACTAGTTCACAGTTGAATTTCCTTACGTCTTCAATGATACTTTTTCTTACTGTCTTGCATAGCTCTATATATTCCACTTTGGAAGTCACATCTTCTTTAGTTGTCCTCATCTCTCTTCTTTTTTGCATCAACATTTTGGTTTTTCCTGATAATTTGTTCACATGCAACTTGTTCTTAGACCCAGCTAATTTTGTTGCTGTTTCCATAAGAGCTTTGGTTACTTTTCTGTTAACTTCAGAGATGTCCACTTCTTCCGATGTTAGGCCTTCTAAAGCAGAGAACCTGTTCTTCAGTTCTAACTTGAAGGTATTATGGTGTTTTTTAAGGTTGGTTATGTCAATAGATTTTGTTTGTCTTATGAGCTTGCCACGTTCAAGTTTAGTGTTGAGGTGCATCTTACATCTCACCAATCTATGGTCACTACCAGTGTTGAACTTGTTTAGCACACTGCAGTCTTCTATGACGAATTTTTTGTTACACATAATAAAATCAATTTCACTTGTTGTCCCATTTGGATGTCTCCATGTCCATTTCCTGTGTGGCTTTTTCTTGAAGAAGGAGTTCAAGATGAAAAACCCTTCTGCCTCTGCAAACTCAACGAGAGTATTTCCACGCTGGTTTCTGTTGCCATGACCGAATTTACCTACTGAAGTTTCATTCTGTTGCCGTTGCCCTATTTTTGCATTGAAATCTCCCATAATTATTTTCAAGAGCTGCTTACCTTTATTATTTAGATGACAAATTTCCTCATAAAATTCTTCAATTTCTTCTTCAGGATGACTTGTGGTGGGTGCATAAGTTTGAATAATCTGAGCCTGGTATCTTCTCGAGAGTTGGATAACGAGTCGTGCAGCTCTGTCAGAGGAACTTTCAACTTCTACAACTTTATCCTTCAGTTTCTTGTTTATTATAAATCCAACACCACTAGTTCTGCCAGTATCTGTCCCACGATAGTAGAAGAGATGTCCACTTTTCAGTTCGATGAGATCTTCTCCTTTTCTCCTTACCTCACTTAGCCCCACGATGTCCCACTTGATCCTTTGTAGTTCCTCTTCCAATTCAAGAAGCCTTGAATCAGAAGATAGGGAGCGTCCATTGTAAGTAGCCAAGGTCAGCATCAGATGGCAGCCTAGTCCGGTCCTCTGGGGATTCTTAGCACCCTCTGCCTTCATGTCGCACTGGCCGCTGCCTTGGCCAGGTACATTCCAGCTGCCGGAGACTGAGGGCCAAGATTTAAGTTGTGGAATCATTTTGGAGGGGTTTGGCCATAACTCACCACGCTGGCCAAGCGGGTTGGTGAGTGTGGGATAGAATTTCCTCTGATCCCGATGGTATAGTTATACCGCTATGGGCGGTCGTCAGAGCCCCTTTAGTGGGAACAGGATGCACCACGAGAAGGCGGGGTTGACATTTGTCAAGGAGAGGCTGTGATGTTACGCATCACCTGACCTTGCATCCCATTTCTGCATATATCTATCTATATATATAAATGCAAAGCTTAGTGATTCATTATACTTCTAGTTCCTTTTCTCCTATGCTTTACTTAAATGTTTCACCTAGCTAACTGGGTTTTCATTGTTTGATCATGACCAATACACACGCCACGTGCTCTAAATAGGGTTATGAATTAATTTAAGCAAGTACATGCAATAACAGGGAAAAGGAAAATAACTTATCTGGTATCTCCATATGTCTTTCAGGTTTTCAACACTGGGCATATACACCTAATGGAGCTGACTGGCGCTATCCGAACTCGGCTCTCCGTTTGTCAACGCTGGGCATACTTCATCTCTCTCTGGTCATACTCGGCACTCACTACCCACGTCTGTCCCTCGTCGCTACACGCACTCCACTCCTCTTGACCAGTGAAGACCTCTGACCTTCTGAGCTTCACCTTGTCCGCGGATGCCAAGGTCACTTGACCAGTCTGGGATTCATCTAATCCGCAGGTGAACGTCCCTTCGCTCCCTTCTTGGGAACTGACCCTTCAACCTTTCCGACCCCCCTATATCCCCTGGGGCCTAAGTATCGTCACAAGGCTTGAGATTGCCTCCCGCTATCCCATGGGGCTATCTATGCACGTGCATGTTGGACTAAATTTATTTTAAATAATTTTATTTCCAACAGCATATTTACGATTGCAAGTGATGATTCCAAAAATTTATATTTTGATGTACTGACATACGACGGACAAAGCTGAAGGATATACGCTTCTTCAACCTATGGTTGAAAAGCGTTAAAAAGAGTTCGAAGTACATCAGTGCCACGAATGAGATAGGATTTAATGATGATTTTAAATGGTCAGCAGATGAAGGAGGATAACGAAAAATGGCTGCACAAATGTACCATTCGATATCAGAGCCATTGCAGATAATGTAATTATTCATTTGGCCACGTGATTATGTGCTTGCATGTTTCAAATCCTTGACGTCATGCTTATATTTCCAACCTCTTGTGTTTTGGAAATTTCATATTTGCCATGTGATTACATACTTAGTGACAATTTCGCTCTTTCCACGTTTATAAGTGAATCACGGAAAAAATTGTCATCGGCCGCCACCGGGAATCGAACCCAGGGTCTTCCAGTAACGCGCCGGACATGTTTCCACTGCACCACAGCGGCCTCGAAAATCTCCAGACTCACATACGACAAACTGCCAAGTCACCTGGAAGGTTGCTTCTTTGGAGCCCCGCACAATGCTGGGGATTCACCAAAGATGAACAGCAGCAACTGAACAAATAACTAGAAGGCGAATGAATAATAAATACACAGTTGACGTGGATTAGGTACATCAAATAGAAGTCATCCCTCTTTCCACGTTTATGAGTGAGTCACGGTGCAGTGGAAGCATGTCCGGTGCGTTAGTCTACTGGAAGACCTGGGTTCGATTCCCTGTGGCGGCCGATGACAATTTTTTCCGTGACTCACTTAAAAACGTGGAAAGAGATGTACCTAATCACGTCAACTGTGTATTTATTATTCATCCGACAATTTAACCTATTAAAGTTTGATGAGCTTCTAGTTTCGTCTACCTACGAGGGACAACGCCTCACTTCTCTTCTAAAGATGTTTCACAATCAACCTGATTCTTCTTTTACCAGCTGCTTAGAGGGATCGAAATGACGTGAAGAAATTGGGGCATAAGGTAATTTTTCACGTTCCCTAGATCGCTTGACGGCCAGTCTAATTTATAACTTGAAAATAGTTCATGCTATGAGGGTCTGTTTTATTTGTTACTATTTTAAGACGTTTTTAGCTATAAAGGCATTTTTTCAGTCACTAAAATGGATTTTGAAGATATTGAGATTTACGAAATTGAATTCACGTGCCTCCCTTAAACGCCTGGGTAGTGTATCCGCCTCACGGCACTGGCCGCCTCCCCTGGAATCAGTGGGTTAAAATTAGGGACGGGCAACTACGCTTCATGTTGCTTACAGTGGTCATTAATCCCCGAAAGTAAATAATGAAATCTTCAAAAATCATTGCACGAAAACGTAAAGCAAAATAATAACCACAGAGCAGGAGACTCAGAGGTAAATCTTCCATAGAGACTCATGGCAACTATATGGGCCTGAAAGATCTCAACATAATTTAACCTATTAAAGTTTGATGAGCTTTTAGTTTCGTCTACCAGTGGACGGACATGGAACTAAAACGTCGAACCGTAACCGTCTTTTTTTTTTTTTTCAAGAGTTTACAACTCATATCAGATGTAGAGGATTTTAGGAAGGGAGTGTCTGACCCCAGGTCTAGAACAACCCTTAGAAATAGCACTAGGAGATTTGGGCTAGAGTGCCCGATAGGAAAGGGACACGGATGCGAGGTAAGAAAGGGGGCGGAAGACGCCCTTATTTACTACCGGGGGGGCAGTACCCGGGGTCCGACGGCTTAATGTGCCCATCCGACGCACGGCGGGTATTTAGTGGTTCGAACGTTCGTACCTGCCCAGGATCGAACCTGAGGTAATCTCCGTGGCAGTCACAAACGCTAACCCGCTGACCACTAGGCCACCAGCGGCCTAGAGTTTACAACTCTATCCGCGGTGCTACTTATTTAGCCACTGGTAACGTATCACATGACAGACACTATCGTAGTTTGATGTCCGACTACTGGGGCGCTGTCTTAAACACGAGAGTTGGATCTCTGTCTTACCTCCTCTGTGATAATAACGAAAGTGAAGAGGTTTAGAATGTTGCCAAACCATTTCTATGGTATATTATAAAAATAATTTTTCAATATTTGTTATTTTGATACTCTCCATTGTCGACGAAATTGCGTTGTAAAATCACCTGTATTATTCATCGTCAAATATTTTCACTGAGATTGCACTTTTTGTAAAAATCTCGGAGCAAAAAATTATGAAGTAAATCAGGGAAGAAAAAGAGTTTCTTTAAAAAAACTTCTATGGCACAGAAGAGAGAAAAAAAAGGTGCTACAACAATTAGTTCTACTGAGAGCAATGTTTTTCAAATTTGTATTCTCTTAAAGCATTACCTATCGTATATGTGTGATACTTGTAATACTGGAGCCTCTTAACGCTATGACTCTGATAACTAGCACAAAATCCATAATTACCCGATGTGCAAGATAAGCCTTTCTAATTGCCAGAAAAGGCCATTAGAAAGCCTAATATGGCACGCCATTCTATCTTTACTTACGAACAAATGTCTTTATTTGGTGTTCACGGCACATCACTTAGATAACTCGTCAATAATAATATTCGGCAACCAACAGGTTGCCTTAAAATAGTCAACGGCACTACACTACAACAAAATGCAACAAACTGAAACTCTGTAAAGTGAGACTCAAAGGGTCTCAACCGCAATACAACTTCATCAAATATATATATACCAGGTCAAAGCCCGTCACAAAAGACAGAGAAAAATTAGATATTTCTAGTAATTTTTTAATAACCAGGTGTCCTTTTTGTTTGTGATGTCCAAATGTGAAAATATGTTTCATGAACATTACAGCAATTGAAAAAAGTATTTTGGTTGAGGCAGAGATTCGACGATTAAAATAGGCAAGCGCTCTTTCCACTGCGCTACAAAAGTGGGACAAACGTTCAGACAAAAGAAATCATATTGTTTGTAACAGCTAGTCTTGAAGGTACAGCGTACAACGCAAGGCTCAACTAATCTACCAGTACTGAGACCATATTCATATGTAGAGGACTTTTAGGAGGGGAGTGTCTGACCCCAGGTCTTAAATAACCCTTAGAAATAGGAAACTAGGAGATTTGGGCTAGAGCGCCCGATAGGAAAGTGACACGGAAGCGAAGTAGAAAGCGGGAGGAAGACGCCCTTATTTATTACCGGGGGGCCAGTACCCGGGGTCCGACGGCTGAACGTGCCCATCCGACGCACGGCGGGTATTTAGTGGTTCGAACGTTCGTACCTGACTGAGGCCCTTCCCGTGGCAGTCACGAACGTTGCCCACTCGGCCACCCGCGGCCCACCAGCACTGACACTGCTCACTCTGCACATTATATACATCGTTCAGAGGCGGAGTTAGGAGGAGAGGGGGGGGTAGCGGGGGCACGGGCCCCGGTGATAGGTGAGCGCCGAGTCGGGCGACATGGAGAGACGGGACGCAGACGCGCATAAACAACTTACGTGTTTTTGAATTACATCTGGAATTCCATGATGTATAAATTTTTTTGAATCAAAAGCGAGTAATGGCTCAAGCGCAGTAGTCGTAAATTTTGGTAAAATATACAGCTTTCACAACTGTAAATAAGATCACTGAGCTTATTCGTACAGCAAAGTAAACTCTGCTCAGTTTATGATGCTGAAATTCTCATACTCCGCTCTAGAGACGGGAGACCTCTAAGGCGATTGTTCTGTCAGTGACGTGACGCGCGCCTCCCTCATTGCTCCAAAATTCTCGGCTATCACCTATTGGCTGCCACCGTAGGTGAAGATAGATACTGTTATGTAAGCTGTTGTTGATGTTCTCTTGTATTTGGCACAGCAAGGAAGTGCACTACGTGGGTCAGACGAAGGAAGATTTCTACTAGGAGGTCTTCGAAGTAGAAAATTTTTGTGCATCACTGAACTTGTTTCTCGCTGCCATCCTTCACTTAAGGAACATTTGGAGCGCCCCAAAAGAGGCTAAGTTGGTTACTTCTCTCATGTAATTCAGAATGAGTTCTTGGAAATCATTGCTCGTAAGATAAGGCAACAAATTCGAGATGATATCCGAGAATTCTAGATGACATCCGACACCCGACGTTAGTCATAATTAAAGATCATATATCTCAGGTAATAAGTTATGTGAAGATTAATGAAGAAGGTTCTTATGTCACAGAGAGTTTCATTGATTTTTTTTTAGTCAATTTGGATTTTTTTTTTTTTTTTAGATTGGAGGTTTAACGACCACCGTGAGCAACTCAATGGGCTATAAGCAGTCGCCCGTCAAATAATTTAGGGTCACTGGTTCCAGGGAAGGGAGAGAGCCAGTGCCGTAAGACAAGCACAGTATCCATGCCTTACCGGAATTCGAACCCGGACCTCTTTCGGACGAATGATCAGAGGCCACTGCTTAGACCACTGCACCACCGGGGGCGGCTTTTAGTCAATGGAAAAACAGGTGAAACTTTTGCTGAAGCAATAGTCAGAAAATTGTAAAACGATGGTTTAGTTCTCGCAAACTGTAGAGGACAGTCGTACGGCAATGGAGCTCACATGGCAGGAAGGTACAAGGGGGTTCAAGCACACATCCTTAACCCTTTAAGCGGCTCGAAAGAAATAACTCGGGGTATGTTTTTGTGGCTCGTAGCGGCTGACGAAATAACTCGGGGTGCAAAATATTTGCATCACCCAGCTCGAACAAGTGATCTCCAACTCTGGACAACAGTGAACGTTGCATTCCCCCTCTGCTTTGTTATTCAAACTGCTCGTTTAAGGGGATTGTTGACACTAATCCTTTCTGACAGATTACCTGCTAAAAGGTTTCGGACAATGGCACTGAACCAGAGATGTTTGGATGTCATCGCATTTTCTACATTTTTGTCTTGGAAACATGAATTCCCGAAATGCGTCGACCTGAAGGAAAACTTTAGAGTATTTAAGTAATTCATTCTGTAATCAACTTGGCAAGAAAAATATTACTTCCGGGAACCCAATCTTTTAATTTTAAAATATTTAATTAGTGCGATTTTGTTCAAAGAAATAGGAAATCCGCTGTGAAACTGATTTTTCGGTTTGCAACAGCGACCTAAAAAGAATTTAAAGGATATGACATGAATTTTTTTACACGAAATTTCTCATTAGGTGGTACTGAAAACAAAAATTCAATTTCGCAAATTATTTTATTTTAGGACTTTTCAAAAGTGCTTTGCTATTTTAAATGAAAACAGCAGCGATTTGGACTATTAATGAGAACAGAAAGTCAGATATGTGTGCGGAATGAAAAGCAAATAAAACAGAAAAGGCACAAAGACGAATTTCTTTAATTTAACAGGAGGAAATAGTAGGTCAGTTGTCGATCAGCATGCTTTGTGCGAAGACAGTTGCAGAAAAATTTCCCTCTTTTCTTCTCCCCATTTTTTTCCATAAAAATATTTAATATTTCTAGTCTATTTATTTCCCTCTTTCCGATAGTTTCTTCGGCGTCTGCAGCCCCTTTTTTCTTAACAGTTCTATGCAATTAAAAGATAAGTTGAGTACTCGGATTTTATTATATATATATAACGAGACTTAAAAAATCAGTAGAAATCATACAAATGTAACATGATCACTGCAGAACCGCGCCTAGCTGCAGGTTTCAAACGTTAGCAGCAATACAATAGAGTCAACCACAAGAAATTTACATTCCCAATACAATACTATCGAAATAAAACCCTAAAAATCCTGAAAAGAGAATCTTTTCAGGATTTTTAGGGTTTTATTTCGATAATATTGTATTGGGAATGTAAATTACTTGTTATTGACTCTATTGCTGTATATACAGGGATTTATACACAACCCCCCAACACTTCCCCAACACACCCCCAAATTTCTTCAGCACCCCCCAACACTTCCCCAACACACCTCCAAATTTCTTCAGCACCCCCCAACAAAAAATATCAACACCCCCATTTGGGAGGGTGTAATAAATAAAGATACACACCCACCCGCATGTACATATGATCATGATGTTTTGTCACATCCCTTCCGAAAGAAATTTAAGCTATATGATCGAAATTCATACAGAGAAAGAAACGATCACAAGAGGAAGACACAGACATAGTGTTATTTTTTTAAACATTATTTACTTTTGATTGTCATTCAGTATAATACCGGACAAAAAGCGCAGTCCTGATGTAGAGGACAAATCAGCTTTTGGGCCAGCTGGCACTTGCCCTCGCATCATTTGGTTGAGCATGAGCAGCATCATAATCCTTAACAAAGTAGGTTGAAAACCAAAATTTCTGTGGGAAGCCACCACTTTGGGGTTAATCATGAAACGCATATAGCGTATTAAATCCGTTTATTTTTGTGGTGTAGTCAGCACAAAGATTCGCCAAGCTTTCGCACTCTACCATTTCTACCATTGCCTTGAAAAAGCCTCCCAGTGGAGGGCGAAAGCTTGGCGAATCTTTGTGCTGGCTACACCACAAAAATAAACGGATTTAATACGCTATATGCGTTTCATGATTATTCAAGTCTGGTGTATTTAAAATAAAGTTACTTTAGGGTTATTCGAAAGCCCAGGCAATGCCTGTTCCTTGCCTTTTATTTGATGTTCTATACGTTGATGTGTGCAGTAGCGCAGTCAGGAATGGATCCAACTGGTCCAAGACATATTTTTAGCTGAAATATTAGGGTAACAACAAAGAGAGTTCACTTGTCTACTTTCACAAACAAATGAAGCTATGAAATGCTTTACACTGCTATTAAAATAATCATTCACAAATATTTTTTATGAAATATCCTGAAGTTTTACTTTCTGTTCTTATACTTTGTTTATATGAAAGAGCTATAAGCATGATTTTTTTTTCTCGCGAGAGTCTGTATGTGCTCCCATACTTTTGTAACGCAATATCACTTCAATGGCTTGCGTTACAAATTTCAAATGCGGTATTTTGGACATATTAGCGAAAAATAATAATTTTGTCGATTTAAAAAAATATCCGTTAAATGATGTTTGATTTAAGATGAAAGCGCCCAAGAAAATGTTCTAATCTGCTCTCTCGGAAATGACTTTAGTGACAAATCCAGAATTTAGAACCTTCTATAATAGAATTTAGAACCTTCTATAATAGAATTTAGAACCTTCTATATAGTTGAATTTGAACGAAATCGGTCAAGAGTGTTCGATTTAAATAGAAATCAGTCAAGAACTTTTTGAATGCAATATCTTTGCAATGGCTTCAGTTACAAACTCGAAATTCGGCATTCGGGACTTATTAACAAAGGAAAAATGTTTTACAAAGCTTGAAAGAAAGGAGAAAATCGGGTTCGTTTTGAAAAAAAATTTAGTCAAGACATTTTCTGATACAATGTCTAGGGAAGATACAAGATGAAAAGTTTCAACTAGTAAATTGGTATCAACTTCTGAAAGAATAACTTAAACGAAATTGGTAAAGCAGCGTTAGATATAAAAATAAATCAATCAAACATAAATTTTGTAAATCTCAAACAGCTGGAGTTATGAAAGCAAAAAGTAAAGCTCTGCCTTCTACCAGGGTGCAACAGAACGTAATACATCAGTTATTCCTTTTCTTGTGCTCTCAGATCTGCCACAAGGTCCTAATGAAAAAAGAGTGCATCGGATGCAGATAATCCCTCAAAATGTATGGGACCTGGTACTGTATAATGATGACGAGTTCCACTGACAAGCAAAAGAAAGCGTGTTAGTTCTTGAAATATCCTTGGATTGAACGTGCGTCTGAAGGATACAAATGTAGCATTTGTTGCAGATTTGGTAAAATGAAAACTGGTCCATGTGGGACAGAGTTAGTTCAACAATCTGCTTCGAAGAAATTAGGGGAAAGGCTTTAAAACGTGAACAAAGCCGTTCACATATAATGGTCTTCGCTGCATCTAACACAAATCGGGAGGGTGTGCGTGTTAAAACAATGGTATCTATGCAGTCCAATAAACAGATGGAAAAAGAAAGTTACTCAACTAAGAATCTGTTAAAACTAATAGAGTAAGGTTGGCAGATCTGCTTTAATTTTCTACACAGTTAATAATATGATTCTGACCAATCAAAGCCGTAAGGAAGTTGGCTAGAGGATGCCTATTAACTACTAAAAGGAACCTTAGTGCTATGGATATGAAGGTCCTATTAAAACAAAAAATTAAATAATATAGACAAAATCACAAAAAAAAAAAAAAAAAATTAAAAATCTGTTTATAAAAGAAAATAAAAACAAATAAAAAAGAAAACTAGTTATTCACTCACTAGAATAGCTATACTAAAAATAGTAAAACTAACATTAAAATTAATAAGATTCTGAATAATCTATAGAAGCTCACTAAGGTGATTTAATACATGCAAAGATTATTAAATACACCACTTGTGTGTTTTATAATATTTCTCATGTATTCTGGAGAGTTAATTCTGCTCTTTCTGATCATACAGGTCCACAGTCTTAAGTATATATATTTTTTTCTCTGGTTAAAATCTCCGCGAGTTGGTTTCTTTCAGTGTGAGGTGGCCATCAGCCCCACCCACACTGCCCCCCAGCGACTAGGGAGTGGCAGAGGTGTTTGGACGTTTGGGGAAAAGGTCAGCCATGTTTCCTCTTGTGTGGAGAAAGTTTAGTTGCATAAGAGGTAAGCTCTCTTCATTGGCTTTGGGTTTTAGGTTTTATAAGTTCAACGTTTGTACTTCTTGTACTTCTTTTCTCTGTTGTTTTTTGCTTTTTAGCATTTAGGCACTGGCTAGTCTGTTAACATTTTTGCGGGTTTTAACTCTTTCTTTTCTTGGTAACTTTGCGCGTTTTTTAGGAAACTTAGGCCCAGCAGCTGGCTAAGCATAGTTCCTTTACTTTGCGCTGTATTTTCAAAGTAGTTAAGTTCTTAATAACTACTTAATTATGCACTTAAAGCACTGCTGAAATACTTTGTACATATTGCAACTAATTGTTTATGTCATATAACTTTCACAAAGCTTTTCTTTAGTTAATTATTGTCTTTAATTTATTCTCGTTTTTGTGTTGTCAGAAGTTGTGGAGTAGGGGGTTTTAGAATCAAGTTTTCTTTCAAAAATCTGAGTTTTAAAAAATTAATATTTCCTTTTTTAATTGCAATGTAAAAATTTGGAATACTTTTGCATTGCTATTCAGGTTTAAATTCTCTCTCAGGCGAACTTGGCATTTCGTTATAGCTGAACATTATTTCTAATTATTATGTCACTCTCACAACTTGAGTTCTCTTTAATCTTCTTCTCTCTGTTTAATAGTAACAGATGAAGAGCATGGGTCTGGCCATGAAAGTTATGGATGCAAGCTAAATTGTTAACTAAAGCTAGGTCATACAACTCTGCGGAGGTCATGACATATATATATTTTTTAAAACAATTTTTGGTGGGCTTATTACTTGCATCTATGTCTTTGCAGAAACCCATTTCCAACTAGGTCTTTGTGGAAGTGAGAAAATGCAGAGTTTTTGCTGGTCCTTGATAAAGCCAAGGCTCAGTATTCTCGACACTTTCTACATTCAGTTGTTTTATTTTATTTTTATCTTTTCTCCTCTTACTCACACAGGTAGATACATAACCTTTTCTATGTTGTACTTGGTATGAGTCAAATATATATATATATATTTTTGCTTAGGTCTCTTCTTAATAGAATCGCGTACTACATATTTAGATCGGAAATTCCGCACACGATATCGAACTGGCCTAATGTAGTTTGCGACCGCTGCTATTGTGGATGGATCTGGTAATCTGGCTAATTGAATTAAAAATAATCCACTGAATACTGACGCTTATCATCCACTGATATAACAGATTTCTTAGAAGCATTTGGTGAAGCTGTTACAGGAGCAATTGCTGAACGGCTGAAAGGTATTCCATCATATTCAGTCATGGCTGATGAATGCAAAGACATAAGTGCTCGTAAAGTGCTTAGCATTTGTGTTCGTCATTTCGTTGCCGAGGGTCAAGAAAAAAATTCAAGATTGAAGAAACCTTTTTATCTGCAGTTACCCTACAGCCAACAAAAGCAGAGTATATTAAATCCTATTTAGTTATGGCTGATACTATTCACCCTATTCTTCTTACTAGGGCTCTTATTATTATATCGGCTACTTGTCTATCACTTGAAGAAAAACTTCAGGTTACTCATGTGGCTAAATTACGTAACTTGGAGGCTGACAATACCTATTATAAGCCCAATTCTCCTGGACAGCTTAACGGCCATAAATCACAACCTGCTTGTACATATCTAAATTTAAGTAGGTTTTCCCTCTCTACAGCTCAAAAATCGGCACTTGATAAGGGACCAAAATAAGCTTTTCAAACTTCACATATTGATAACTTTACCCTTATCCCTAAAATTGAAACTATTATACGTGCCTTACCTAAAAATGTGCAGGAACCTACTCGTTTTAAGGTTGCTGATGCCATCCGTAATATGCAAACAAAGGTTTCAGCTACAAAGACCACACATCAATCCCGTGAAGAAGTTACAGGTCTACGAGACCTTAGCAACAATAAAGACATCTCTATTATTTCTTCAGATAAAAGCTCACAAATTATCATCA
This sequence comes from Macrothele yani, assembly GCA_039090855.1. Classification (NCBI taxonomy): domain Eukaryota; kingdom Metazoa; phylum Arthropoda; class Arachnida; order Araneae; family Macrothelidae; genus Macrothele; species Macrothele yani. The sequence goes on from CM077010.1 coordinate 87,642,835, forward strand.
TCGATACGGAGGTGTACAATCAAAAAATGTTGGAGGCTATTGAACAAATCCCACACTCCATTTGCCCTCGAGACCGAACTTCTGCCACGATCACTGCAATTAATAACCTAAATTCCTTTCCAGACTTACCTCCTGACATTATTAAAGGCTTGCACTCCCCTCCTGGGCCCCGCGTCCCTGCTTTGTTTGGAAAGCTAAAAATACACAAACCTGCCCACCCAATTCGTCCTCTGGACTCAGCTTTTGCTTCCCCCACTCGCCCTCTTTAGTGTACTCTTGCCAAATTCTTGAATCATCTCACTGCCAATTCACGTTACTCTATTTCCAGTTCCTCCCAGGCTTTATCTTCTATTCACTTTATTCAACCTATTCTGATTCCATTTACGATGGTCTCATTTGATGTCTTATCATTGTTTCCCAATATCCCTGTTCCCACTGTTCATAATTTGATTCTTTCCAAACTGTTGGCTTCCAATACTTTTTCTGCCCCTAACGCAAAAGCTATAATTCATGCTCTCCAACTTGTTTATAACAGGACGTATTTTCGTTTTAATGATGTTTTTTATAAGCAGTTGGAAGGGGCCCCAATGGGTTCCCCACTATCGCCCCTCCTTGCTGAAATTCTTCTACAGCAATTTGAAAACGAGGTGCTAAACACCTTCCCTATTAAACCACTCCTTTATATTCGATACGTTGATGATATTTTAATTTTTTAGGAGGGGTCAACGTCGGACTTACAGGATTTGGTTAATAGTTTTTCGTCAAAATTTGTCTCTATTAAATTTTCAGTTGAAACTGAATTGGATTTTACTTTGCCGTTTTTAGACATCCTACTCACCCGTGATCCTACCACAAATTTGGTTACGACTTCAGTTTTTCGGAAATCTACCTCTCAGGTTTTAATGTTCCCAGCCACTTCTAATCATCCGCATTGCCAAAAACTTGCTTCCTTGCGTTTTATGATACGCAGAGCCCGTTCTCACTGTCCTACTAAGCAAACTTATGAACAGGAAATCCTGAAAATCTACGAGTTGGGTAATTCCTTTGGGTACTCTAATTACATTGTTAATAAACTTATTAAAAAATCCCAACGTTTTGACTCTACAACACTAACCAAAAAAGTTAGAACCATAAAATTTGTGGGTTATATCCCGTTTTTGTCACTATTTTCACATCTACTAAAAAATATCTGCAGACCTTTTGGTATTGACTTTGGGTTGTCTTCTTGTAAATTTTTCTCCTTGGTTCGTAGCGATCGTTACAGACCTGATTTATTAGATAATTATGGAATTTACAGAATCCCTCTAATGTCCTCTGACCCCGATGAAGGGAATACTTCCTACATAGGTTCCACATCTCGTAATCTAAAGGTCAGACTGCAGGAACACAAATACAGTATTAAAGTCGGTAATGGCTCCACAGCTATGTCACGTTTGCTTCTAAGCAAACCTTTCGAACCAATATGGTCTGAGGTTACTATTCTGACTATAACTAAGAATAAGAATTTATTACTATTCACAGAGGCCCTTCAGATTCTGGCTCACCGGAGAAGTTGCTGCAACGATGATATTCCTAATTATGTTCCTGATGCTTGGAAATTCCTTATACATGACTTACTGTGATTTAAATTTTGTAATAATTATTACTGATTCCTGACCACCTGTTCTTTCTATGTCTCTCTGCGCACCCGTCTGACCTGACACATCATGTTGTACATATATGCTGCCCGTTGCTGCTTGGAACTGGTAGTCACACCTGAGGAAGTGACCGATGGCGGTCACGAAAGTACTAGTGTGTTTTTAACTGTATGTATTTATGTCCTCCTAAAGTGCGAGGTTCATAATTTTTAATATTAAACGTGTTTAGACAGCTTGATTTTGGTTTTAACTTGTAACACGTATCTTCATCAATTTTATTACAGATGTGTTGATTACTGAGCCAAGAAAATCAGGTTTAAATCCAGCAAACAACTCTGCAGTATCATTTGATGGCGTTGCCAATTTTAGCGGAAATGTGAGTGGCGTCCAGGCAAGGCTGAAAGATCATGCACCAAATTCATTATTTGTACACTGCCGAAACCATCTTTCGCAACTCGCTCTTGTTCACAGCTGCAGACAAAGTCCTCGTATCAAGAGAGTACTGAGTGCATTAATAAGCTGTGCAGCATGTTCAGAGTAAGTAAGACACAAAAGTTGTCAATTTTGCACATGGCAGAAAATGGTGGTCGATAACATGTCTCATAAACTTGTTCAATCAGGGGAAACGAGATGGTTGTCACATGAAGGCAGTGTTAAAGTAGTCGTACAACCTTATGCTTCTATATGTATAGCCTTAGAAAATATCTACATTGAGGCGGGTGACTATTCGTCTGATGCAAGGGGACTTTTGCTTTTGTTTCGAAAGAAATCGACGATTTTCATCCTCATGCTACTTTCTACTCTTTTAGCATCACTAGTTCGTCTTAGTAAATGTTTGCAGTCATCCCAAGAAAACTTAACCGAGTCAATGGTACTGATAAATTCGATGCAAAAACACATCGATGATATTGAAATCAATTATTTGATGTTAGAAGCAATGGAAGTTTACAAAAAGGCTCAGGAACATGACATAAAAATGGAACATAACGACATGACTGATAAGGATTTGTTGAAGTTGTCATACAGCTACAAGAATAAAATTATACAAAAAATGTACCAGGGATTCTCTGATCAATTACAGGAAATGGGAAAGTTCCATGAGATTTACCAAAAAAACTGGAAAACCCCGACTTTACAAAAATTACCAGCATATGTGGAACCAATGAAAATGACACAAAGAACGAGTTTAACATTTACAGGGGATACCTTGGTAACATTGAAACTCAAAGCAATCTTCTAATGCTTACATGTGGCGCAGAAAGAAAAACCACGTTCCCTTCGCTGTCAGCTTCAGTTATGCGCCTTTTACTGCTTCCTGTTGAAACTGCGTGTGTAGAAAGGACAGTTTCGACAATGAACCCTATTCTGTCATCTGAGAGGAAATGCATGCTTCCAGAAGATGTAGACGCCTTAATGAAAATTTCAATAGAAGGCCCGAAAATTCCCGATCTTAGGAGCCCAACCCACGAAGATGGTAAAGTGTAGAATCAGTGCATTGAACAAGCTCATCACAAATGGCTTCAAAAGGGACGACGAAATATTTAAAAGATAAAAATGTTAAAAATGCTACAAAACCAAAGAATTTATTTATGTTTTTAAGAAGTACTGTAATTGTTATTTTTAAATTATTAAGTGAATGTACGCGGCAAAATTATTAAGCAGTAGCCAACGTCATTTAACATGGAAAAATGACATTTATTATATAAAATGCTGTGTCATAGCTACGTTTTACATTTGACAATCAACTATGACAAGGCACAGGCTACGATTGTAACCTCCTAATAACTGTAAAAACGATCAATAGTAAATAAATACACTGCCTGACAGGGAAAATGCCACACCACGATGACGTGAACGCAGCTCCATACAAATTGCAGAGTGAGTGAACACCTACGTGTTATACAAATGATTGCATTTCCAGGTCAATCGCACGAACGGCGCGCGGGATATAAGCGGACAACTAGCCGGTGAGGCCATCAGTCGAGACGTCGTCACGACCGCGAGAAGTGAATGGTTCTGCTGTAACCGTGTCTGGAGAAAGAACAACGGGTGCCAATGCCGTTAAGATGTCGTCGTACGCGATTTCAACAAACGGATGAGTTCACAGGAGCTGTCATCATAGGCTTTCGTACCGCCTGTTGGTCCTTGCGTCGTACTGCGGAAGAAACGCAACGTGATGTCACAATCATCGGTCGCATTTGGAGAGAGTGGTCCCAGGAAGGATCTGTGCAACATCGTAGAGGGGACCGAGCACGAAGACTGACATCCAAGCGCACCGACCGTCGCATCCGACGTCATGCCGTAGCGGACTCACAGGCCATAACGGGCGCCATTTTGCGGAGTGTACGAGGAGACTTGGATACTCCGATATCGACGCGTACAGTGTCGTGCTGATTGGCTGCGTCTGGTTTGCTGTCAAGCTGTCCGTTGCGAAGTTACCATTAACAGCGAGCCATCGTCGTCACCGCTTGGCGTGGTGTCGCTCCAGAGCTGCGTGGGATACCGAATGAAACAGTGTGGTGTTCAGAGACGAATCGCGGTTCTGTATCACCACTAATAATCGCCGTGTGATAGTCTGGAGGCGACGTGGCCATCGGGCGGATTCTTCCGCCGTTGTGGAGCGCCACACGGCCCGGCGACAAGATATCATTGTGCGGGGTGCTATCAACGCCAACAGCCGCTCACCGCTGGTACGAATTACGGGACCACTGACGGCACACCGCTATGTTGACGAGGTACTGCGGCCCGTGTCCCTACCGTATCTGTAGGGCATCCCAAACGCCGTTTTTCAACAGGATAACGCCCGGGCGCATACTGCTCGGATCAACCTGAATGCTTTACATGGTGTGTGGTTGCTTCCGCGGCTAGCTCGATCCCCCGACCTCTCGCCCATCGAGCATCTGTGGGACACGATTGTACGTCGGTTGAGTACCCTCCCACCCCCGCAGAATGAAAATGAACTGTAGACCCGGATCAACACCACATGGTCCACGACACCCCAGTACTCTATTCGGACTCTCATTGCCTCGATGCCACGTCGGATTCAACACTGTATTGTCAAAATGGGGGCGACACTACTTATTGATCATCATGTATATTCGGCCACTGGAGCCTAGTCTGTATGTGACAATTAAATCATTTGTTCAGGACCTACTTGGCTATCTGTGGGTGCAATTTGATCTGTTTTCGAGCATCCCTTCATGGTGTGGCAGTTTCTCTGTCAGGCAGTGTATTACTCATAAAAACTGACAAGGTACTAAAGGGTAAGTGTTTTTACTACTTTATATAAATGCGAAAGTTTCCTTTTTAATAATTAGGTATTAACGCCTTTTTGGTTATCATAAAGTACAATGGTCAGTAACAGTTACATGAACCCTCAGCTTCACATTCAGTATTTTCTACCATAACGCAATAATTTTACTTTTACTTTTTTTTCAATTCGAAGTCTATGTATACCAGCAGTTCTTTTCAGAAAACCGCGACAGTGAGGAACAACCAGGGCGGTCATAAACAGTGAGGGTTAACAGACGCTTGACTATTACCTATTTTATGAACTTCTTCGCTTCTCATTGTGATCTTCCTTGGAAGATGTTTTTGCTCTCGCACCCTCGCTTCTGTTTCCAGACAGGGGATATAATTCCTCCCACTATGGAATGTGGTATCCCTTATTAGCCGTCAATTAAAAAAAATGTATATATGTATATAGCAGTCAAATGTTTCTTTTTTTTTTTTTTTTTTTTTGGTTTTATTGTTTCAGTCAGTCATTGCAACCATAAAAACATATCTACGTATCTCTTCATTTTAGCCTACTACAAATTTTGCAATTATACTTTTGAATCATATCAGCATGCACAAGATTTGCGAAAATATCAGTGTCTACTGTTTCAGTAACCCATGTTATTAAAAAAAAAAACAAAAAAACAACAACATGTGAAGCTTTGCAAAAGGGTTTTTATTTGTAACCATTCTTAAACTATAAAATATCAACAGTAGTCACTTTTGAAGTGTTCCCCAGTTTTTATCCTAGGCCAAAAAGCAAATACGTATTTCACTACAAAAATTTTAGCCTCGGAAAAAATTTGCTTTCATGCAACCCCCCCCCCCCCCCCCAAACTTTTTCAGCCCCCCAATTTGAAATTTCTAGATAAACCCCTGTGTATATCATCATCATCATTGTCAACCATTTTCAATCCACTGCTGGACGAAGGTCTCTCCAAGCCTCTTGCACAACGGTCTGTCTTGTGCCAGTCTCCTCCATGTTACTCCCGCATACTTTCGAATTTCATCTTCAGCAAATTTTCCTAAGGAAGTCAGTACGTCTTCTTTTACAGTAGTACGATAAATTTTGTGCCATGATAAAATATTTTATTCTCTGACATCTTGCCCCCGCTGTCAAAAAGGAGTTCCGTCAATACTGTATGGTGGTCATACCCCTCCCCCCCCACACACGCACACTCACGTACAGAAGGATAGACAGACACAACCGCGAAAATTGTCAAATTGTATTTGGAGAACCATAAAACTTGTATTCCTGTTGAAATATCCAAGTGGAATTTTTTCGCCTTTATACTATACTTTACTATATTAAAGTATTTATGAAAAATAGAAACGCATTTATGAGAAAAAGAAGTTTATGAAAAGGCCTAGAGGGGCCGCGAAATTTATACTTTGCCAAAATATCTTACTTAATACACATTTATGTCTGAAACACAATTCGTTAAAACGACGGAAGAAATCCGTTTTGACCAAACAGTCCGCTGTTCAATTTTGTTCAAGTTTTGTGATTATTTTGTGTAGGATCAGGAAGAAGGGCGCCTCGACTAATAACGCGGTTAGTACGAAATTATGATCTTGTGTTCTCTACATTTTATCCTCTCGGTGAAATGTGCTTCCTGAAAATCAATGTCCGGTACCGATAAAATTTACGATGGAGCAAAACAAGCTTCTGTCAGTTTTTGTTTTTTTCTGAACGGTTTTAAAAGCACTTGCTTTTGTGTGTATTTGCCATTTTCAGTTATGCCGGTGTGTCAGTTCAACACTTTAGAAATTTATAATAATAGGGATGAAACTTCCCAGTCGGTCCCTCTACCAAACTCTGTATCCTAAAATTTAAACTTTTAATGCTGGTAGTCGGAGCAGATTTTTGCGATGCACTGGGATCTCCGCCGTTAAATTAGCACTATACCTGCGGTGGTTCAAGAGTGAATCTTGTTTATTTTCTCACTGGCGCCTTTCAGCTCTACGACTACGGTGCAGACGACACATCTTTCTGTTTACAAATCATGTGTATTATGGATTTAGTTTCCCAAGAGAAGGCACCCTTCACGTCTATCTCAGGTATGACGAACTATAAAGTACCGACAATAAAGGGTCGGGATATCTGCTAGGTACACGTTCGTGAAGAACAAGAAGCCGGAGGATTAGGGATTGCAAATCAATTTAACCTCCTACGTTGGTTACCGTTTGCGAATATATACTGCTTTGTAGGGGCCGCGGGTGGCCGAGTGGGCAACGTTCGTGACTGCCACGGGAAGGGCCTCAGGTTCGATCCACTAAATACCCGCCGTGCGTCGGATGGGCTCGTTAAGCCGTCGGATCCCGGGCACTCGCCCCCCCCCCCGGTAATAAATAAGGGCGTCTTCCTCCCCCTTTCTACTTCGCTTCCGTGTCACTTTCCTATCGGGCGCTCTAGCCCAAATCTCCTAGTTTCCTATTTCTAAGGGTTGTTTAAGACCTGGGGTCAGACACTCCCTTCCTAAAATCCGCTACATATGATCATTTCACTGCTTTGTCTGGCTGGGGAGAGGGGAGGCGCAACCACTAACAAGCCCAAATTATTTCCACAGGATTTTGCGTGAACGAGTTCTCCTGTTCTCAATATTTTACTGCACGGCCGGCTGAAACTCTTTGTGTCTTTTCGGGGTTACGAGTAAACGATCACATTTGCATTATAAAGTATTTTAGTTTTCGAACTTCAGCGGAGAATCAGTGGAAAAAGTTAAAATGAACAAAAGTTGCATACTTTCCAAATTAATAGCTTTTTAAATCCTGTTAAGAGAAAAAATTCTAATTTTTAGATGTGACAGAAATATTCTTTTTCAAACCTCCTGTTAAAAGATTTGAATTACTTTCACCTCTCTAGCAGAAAATTCACGAGAGATGCAACTTTGAACACAACGGTATGGCAAAGCCAGCTTCATTTTGGGATGATATACCGGACACAGAAAAAAATATCACACAATTTAGGCATTGTAAAATGCTTGCGAAATTTAAAATGAATAAAGAGTATTACTGGTAATGTTAATCCAGAATGCAAAGTCGAATGAAGCTACATAAAAATCGCTACGTGCTGTTCCCCGTCCCTCACCCCGGGGGAAGAAAAAAATTATGAAGAAAGGGCACTCGATTTTTGAAACTTCTGTACAAATATTCGGAAAGTAGTAAAATATTTTCAGGCATTTTGAAGACCGAAATATATGTATATACACCATTTCTTTTCACTTCATCCAGCGCAAGTTTCCTGTTAAATATGGCTAAATCCATTTATGTAGACTTCCCCACAATTGGGGGTAAGGCAGTTGCTATGATTAAACGAAATATTTCAAGTAGTGTAGATGTTTTTGTTGAAGATTTATTTTTACACTGAAGAGCAATTGAATTAGAGACAGCTGGCGTTACGCGAATGTGGCGCTGTGGGCGTCCCTGTAAACGGAAACGACATGACGTATACAGCGATCCGATAACATAAGGAGTGATGCGACGGGATCAGTAAGAGTCGGACGCAGTATGGGTCAGACGAAGGATCTAAGCGCATTTGATCGTGGGCAAATTGTCGGGGCCCGACAAATGGGTCACTCCATCTCGGAAGTCGTGCAGGCACTGGGATTTTCACGAACCACTGTGTCACGGGTGCACCGCGAGTACATCGAATCCGGTAAAGCCATCCCTGCACGGGCTAACTTCTGTGGATAACAGCGTGTGGATGAGCGGGGTCATCGTCTGCTAGCTCGCATTGTAACAGCGGATAGACAGGCCACAGTGCAAGAAATCACTCGGCAATTTAACGCTGGTGCACAAAAACGTGTAAGCAGCCACACCATCCAGAACCATCTCCTCGTTATGGGTTACAGAAGCAATCGTCCCACGAAGGTACCGCTGCTGACCGCACATCACAGGGTGCAAGGATTAACATGGGCGCCGGAACCTCGCCACTGTACCCTGGACATGTGGAAAAATGTTGCCTGGACTGATGAGTCGAGATTCACGTTGGTACATGCGGATGGCAGGATACGAGTACGGCGCAAACCACATGAAGTGATGGATCCTTCTTGCCAGCAGGGTACTCTTCAAGCTGGTGGGAGTGGCATTCTCGTGTGGGGACTGTTTACGTGGACTGAAATGGTACCCATTGTTATTGTGACATCATCCCTCGCAGATCAACGTTACCGGGATATACTGGATGACCATTTGCTGCCGTTTGTGCGTCTTCAACATCTCACTTGGGACCTCATCCTGCAACAAGACAATGCACCGTGCGATCGCTCCCGAATTGTATCCGAATGGTTGGATGAACACTCCACCGACGTGACCTCGCTTCCTTGGCCATCTTGGTCCCCTGATCTCAATCCCATCGAGCACATTTGGGATGCCATCGAGAGAGATGTTCGAGGCTCTGACCCCCTCCATCAAATCTTCGTGAACTGTGGGAGCTTGTTCAGGGGTCGTGGATCCGTATGGCTTCCCAACGCTTCCGATGTCTTGTCGACTCCATGCAGAGACGAATCGACGCCGTCATCAGGGCGAAAGGTGGTGCTACACGTTACTAGACAGGTATTTCTAATTCAATTGCTCTTCAGTGTATATCACATGTATTTACAAATATTTTTTTATCAGAGATGATTTTGTATCGTTTTATATGACATAAAAACATTCTCATAATTATTTTTTATTAAAGAATTCCCTTTTATCGTATACGTTTTAAATTATTTTTCATTAAAAAGTGGAAATGAGCACTGCGTCCTGTGTCATTCGCACTGTGGTTATCGATGAGATCATCACATTGCGAAGCTATTATAATTGAATGCCGTGATGTAAAATAGGAGGGAAACTTTGGATCTACAGTTTTCATGAGCAATTGCATCAAATAAGGAGGATTAGTCTGGGTACAATGCTATTGGGCGGAAGCTCAGAGCTTCGACCATGCACTGCACATCCAAGACATCTAGCAAATCCCGTTCCCATGTGATTAAATGTTGACACAATGGAGCGCACAGAATTTCTTAAATGGGATGGTCCAACAAGAAATCCAACAAACAAAGCGCGTCATGTTATATTCATATATATTGCATTGTCTAACTAGCTTTCAGAACGAATGAAATCAATCTAAAACTAAATAACCCATGCTTACATAACAAAGGACATGCCATGCTTCTGAGAAAAATTCCTTCACCGATCCCTTAAACATCACTGTTTACTGTTCAGGGTGTCACAAAAATGAGGCGTAATTTTTCCCCAATTTCGATTCAATTATATTTTGCTAAACTGAAAAAAAAATCCACTATTGCTATTTCAACTGAAAATTTGTGCTACAGGAAGTTATGATCATCATTGCTCCATACGCTCCCGAGAAGTAGTTGAATGGGCTGCAAGTAAAGATTTCACCTGCAGCTTTGTTTAATCAGATTGCGCGTATGTGTATGTGTGTGACGGGGAGAACGAGAGAGAGAGAGAGAGAGAGAGAGAAACCTGTTTATTATATTGTTAAAAAGGAGACACATATAACATCGATGAAAAATGAAAAAGCTAAGTAAAAACAAGATTTAATTCACCTCAACTTTCACGAGTGAGCTTTGAATTATATTAAGTTTTGTGCCTACAGCTTTCCGAACGAATTGTATCGTATAACACTTAATTAATAATCTTTGCTTTTACAATAAAGGATATGACATGCATTCTGAGAGAAAAGTCATTCACCGATAGCTTAAAAAATGAAGTCATTCACTGGCTTCTTAAAATATGAAAAAGGCATTCACAGATTTCTTTTCAGTGAGTCACAAAAATGGGGAGCATGTTTTTTTTTTTACCAAATTTCTATTCTATTATCTATTTTTTCTATTTGTATTAAATTTGAAAACAAATATTTCCGTTATTGCTCATTAAACTGTAAATTTGTGCTATAGAAAATTGGACGCTCATTATAGATACAAGAGCTCGGAGAATGGGCTGAAGATAAAGACTGCGCTTGAAGCTTTATTTACAACCAAGCCCTGAGGCCTTCATTTTTCTGCATAAAAAGCATAGGTAGTGGTAGAGAACTCTGGGTACCCCAAACACTTGGGGTCCCACTAGAACCCCCACACGAAAGTTTGCAATTGCCATCTAGCTAGTATTAATGCAATAACAAGGGGGAATAAGATCATTCTTTGACCGATATCACATATTAAACAGCTCGTTTCTGTCTTTTACAGAAATACAGAAGGAACGGCATTCCCAATTCAAATAAATCTTAAAATGATTAAAATGTGTTCTGAAAGATTTTACTTTTTTCAACTTGGCCGTTGCTGGAATAAAGTATTTTGAAGATGTCATTGTTTCCTTCATCTGAGCAATGAAGGACAAAATTTTTATTGGCGGGGACTGCACCTTACCGCCTTTCCCCGCAGATTTAAAGCGGAGATATTAAGAAAAACATTTTTAAATCGCACATTTAAAAGCGGAGATATTAAGAAAAAATTGGCGTCCCATAACGGCGAAATTTTGCATTAATTTGGTAAAAAAAATACCCTCACAGTGTTTGCATAGTTAGTAGTATCTGACAGAAGAACGAAGTGTTTCAATTGGGGTTTTAGTCCCTCATATATTGCTGTTAACGGAAATGTGGATTTACGCTCTCTCGTGGCAGACCTTTGCGTTAAGAAAAATTTGAAGTTACATGTGAAACATTTCGCAGCGGATATGCTCTCGAACAAAGAAATAATTTTAAAAATCAGACGCTCAGGAGCAGATCTATTGACAAAAATATGATATGCATCTACGTCCCCTGGAGGAAAAACTATACATTACTGTAAGAAGAGTGTAATCTGAAAATGTTTTCCAAAGAGAGCGAAATGGGTCCAAGAAAGAATTTTTTCCATCGAGTTTTCAGGTGCTCAGATTTAGATGCAAATACATCAGAAACAGAAATAAACACTTACGCCCCTTGGTGACCAAACTATTCTTTACCAAATATAAGAAAGTATATGCAAAACATTTCCCATCAGTAGCTAGTGATACAGGAAGAACTTTTCAGATCCGACTTTTAGAAGCAGAGATATCTGGGAAAATGCAATTTAGCTTTACGCCCCATAGTGGAAAGTCTATGAATTACTTGAAAATTTTGGAATTATATGAAAAACATTTCGCATCAGAAACTATGTGCAACAAGAAAGGAATTTTTCAATTCGGATTCTTAGAAGCAGAGATATTAACAAAAATATGATATACATCTACGCTCCCTGGGGAGAAACTATGCATTATTTTAAGAAGAAAAAATTCCGAAAAAAATTATCGACGTGAGTATTATCGGTCCACGAACGAACTTTTTCAATGCAGATTTTAAAAGTTCAAATTTTGCTGCAAATACATCAGAAGCAGAAATTAACACTTACGCCCCATGGTGGACAAGCCGTTCTTTACCTAAAATTAGAAATATATGCAAAAGATTTCCCAGTGGGAGCTGTATCCACTGAAGAAAAAATTTCTCAAAGCGGAGTTTCAGAAGTACAGATATCGGGGAAAACGCAATTTATTTTTACGCCCCCTAGAGCAAAATCTATTCGGCAAGTATATAATTTACATGCAGCAAGTATACATGTATATTCTTCTATGAATAAATATACCGTTCTTTGGAACTTTCAGAAATACGTTATTTGTTGAATTATTTAATAGCTCTCAAAGATAATTTCAGTTTTTCCATATGGCAAACTCGAATGTCCATTAGTCAGCCACCATCCCAAAGCGAAAACGAAACTTCAAGACGAAAAGTTCCAGAATCTGTTTTTGAAATTGCGCAACGATATGTTTCGTATAAATATTGTCACTCGGATTTGTGCCCTGGGATGGAAAACATATTTCAACGGGACAAAACCTAGTTATTGCAGTCGCTCAGTACATATTCAGAAGCATCACTGGGGTCATTAGCAATGTGTGGTTTCTTCACTTAAAACAAACATAGTGTATAGTTTCCCTATTTCGGCTCCCTTGAGAATCAACAGGTTTATAACACTGTAACATCAGTTACTACTTTGTTCTTCTTGACTGCAACCGATATGTTCGTGAATACGGTGCTTGCTTGTTTAGAAGAAAGCTGGCATGAGGGTCACACTTGGCCAAAGAACCCCGAAACACATCACAAAGCAACATACAAAAATCAGCCCAGACCGTTACGTCCATTAATGTACGAACACTACGTGAAACACACACACACGTGTTCAGTAGAATTTAATCTTTTACATGTACAAGCTATAGTTGGCACAGACGTCAGCAGCTTAGTTTTTCTCTTTATGATTACTTCACAAACATTTCTGACAGAGTTTTTGAGCTCGTTTAAAATCTTGTCCACAGTACAAATTCTATGACGTTGCTTTCATTTTTGCATAAGACCAGGTCATTCGGAAAATAATGGCTGATTTTCTGAGGTGCCACATTCAACTCGCCCACAATGCTTGCAGACCAAACCGTCGAAGAGCCATTCGTACGAGTTGAAGGGCGACTCAGGCGCTACATACACGCCATAATCGGTTGAGCTGCAGTCGTTGGTACTCGTTGAGAGTCATCTGTACAAAATGTTAGGAAGTAGTGAGTTGTGAGTGATTCTGCTTCATGAGTCGAAATTGGATCGTAATGCGTCACAAACCTACCGTAATGTGGTCGAGGCAAGGGGCAAGGAGGCAACATCTGAACGTACTGTTCATCGGTGGTTTGAAAAGTTTCGTTCCAGTGAAACGAGCCTACAAGATGAGGAGGGCCGAGGAAGGCATTCGTTCATTGATAACGATGCTCTGAAGGCACATGTGGAGGCAAATCCTCTTGCCAAAGTCATAGAACACGCCGAATAGTACAATGTGTCGATGTCAACCATTTTCAAATATCTCCACCAAATTGGTATAAGGTCAAGAAGCTCGATACGTGGGTCGCACACGAACTGACGGAGCATCAGAAACAACAACGGTTTGAGATGTGCGGTAACCTTCTGTTTTGCAACGAAAAGGAGACCCTACTTGTTCGCATTATAACCGGTGCTGAAAAGTGAGTACTTTACGTCAACCCTTAGCGATATGGACAGTGTCTGAACCATGGCAAACCACCGAGAAGCATCCTAAACAAGGGTTGACGCCAAAGAAGATTTTGTTGACCATGTGATGGACTGTTAACCGTGCCATACAATACAGGCTCCTGAATGCTAGTGAAAGCATTACCTCAGTCACATACTGCAAGAAATGGAGCGAATGCACCACAACGTGTGTTCCAAACAGCCATCATTGGTGAACAGAAAGAGTTCTATCGGCCTCCATGATAATGCGAGACCACACGTGTCACAAATGACGAAACAGAAACTACACGAACTGAAGTTCGAAACCCTTCCTCATCCAGCCTACTCGCCTGACTTGGCATCTATCTATTTCCATTTGTTCATGCATTTTAGCAATTACCTCAAGGTCAGGACCTTCAGAAACCGAGAGGAGGTTGAAATTGCATTCCGGGACTTTTTGCATCCAAGGAGATGGATTCTTCCGGACTGGCATTGAAGCACTTGTCGCTGGCTGGCAGAGGTGTGTAGCTGCTGAAGGCGCCTATTTCGAGTAAAACAAAGTTGTGTGCTATGAGGTATGTCTCTTTCATTTTTAGTCTCCAGATCGGTCATTGTTTTCCGAACGACCTGGTATCCGAAATTTTAAAAGTTCTCAATTTTCCAGCCCTTGGAGGTATCAGTCATCTGGGAGATATTCACTATACTAAGTGTCCAAAACATGCTCAGTGGAAATAAGGTTTGAATATCTGCACATTGTGACTGTACAGCTGTATATCGATGGAACAGTCTGACAGTGCGAAAGCCGTGGGACTACCTCACAAAATGAAACAATCAGTGCTTCTGTCAGTCAATCCACAAACACGTCACATTGTGCCACTGCAAATTCCCTCCCACTTGTCATCCGCAAGCTGCCTGCATGTGTCGTACTCGAGGTTCAGGTGACGTACAGAATCAGTGTGAGCCTTCTGGTTGCTGCAACTGAAAATCGCACCACTCAGGTTCTCATATTAAGATTCACTATGATATTATAAGTTGTCTTCGGCTGCGTCTCTCTCTTTCTCTCTCTCACACGCTGTCTAATTTTGTTTGTTTGGAAGTTTGATGATTAATTTTCTTCGGAAGGTAGGGGACAGGGGTGTTAACTCCTTGGCTAATTTGAAATTTCGGGACAAGAGTCGTATTTACAGTGTGCCAGGTGCAGCTATATAAAGCTGGTTCGAACAGTGGCTAGTCAGCCGGAATAATCTCATTCCCCGTGTGGTTACATTTACTTCATCGCAAAAAAACAAAAAACAAAAAAAACAACAACGTGAAATTTCCAAAATATATGCAAGTACTTAAGGGAAATCTCGGACAAGTTAGCCTGTTTATTATATATCTTCGTTACTGAGATAAAAACAATATTTCATATTCTTCGTTAGGTCCAATGAAATATACAGTCGTGGTCAAAATTCCTGCACCCGTTAACCAAAAGTGAATTTTTGATGTTTTAAGTCAACTTATACAGCGTAATGGTAAAGTCAGGAATACATATTATACAACATTTTAAAGGACATTTTATGCTGCGATTTTGTACTGCATTTCTGAAAAGAATTCGTCTTAGCTTCTATAACCTCTTCTGCAAAATGGTGTTATAAAAGCTGCATGTCTTTCAATCAAAATATAATTTTATAGAAAGAGCATCTCTCATATGACCCCAAGTGAAACATACTTCCAGCATATATATTGTTCTTAACACGTAGCTTGAATTTTAAATTCTCTGACCGGTTCTCAAGAAACCACTTGCAAAGGTAGAGGAAATTTGGGATAAGTCCATGCGTTTCATACGACAGATCATCGGCAGCCTTTGAATCTAAAATTCAGCGTCGGGACACTCCTCGGAGACCGCCCTGGCGGCGCAGTGGTCCAAGCATTGACTTCTGGCCATTCGTCCGAGATAGGTCCGGGTTTGAATCCCAAGGAGGTGTGGATGTTGTATTTGTTCTATGGCACTCTCTCTCTCTTTCTCTCTCCCTAAGAACTTCAAATACATTACGTCCGTCCACTTCAACAATTGTTTCAACACACTCGCAGTAGAGACAAGGAAATGATAAACATAGAGAAGATTCTGATCATTTCAACGTATCCTTTTCGTGAAGCCGAAACACACTTTCTCTCGATGGCGTTTGCTCGTGAACTGTCCAATTCTAGGGCCACTGGTTCGATATAAGGAACAGGACCCACAGCGTAGAGCAAGTGCACAGCCCATGCGTTATTGCACACCCGCACTCTGGCACAACTCAACGATTATTCAGAAACCTGGGCTTCTGATCATTCTGCCTGGAGGGGGATATATGCATGTCTTAAAACGATGCTCTAAGCAGATAGCAGAATGTTTGCTGCAATGTTGTAATCTGGCTATATCAAAGACTGAACTTCCAAGATCAGGAAAAGCATGTAGCCAAAAACATATTTAAGATGGACGATTTGATGAGAGAGATATACAGAACCGAACTATGTTTCAAAGAAATGAACAGAATGAAAGAGAGAAAAAGAATTTTTAAGTAGCAAGAGTCACAGACACTTTCTACTTAAAGAATTGTACCTGTCTCAGTGGCCTAGACAATTCGTTGAACTCCATCTCCGTTTATCTTGACCTTGACAACAAATTGCTAATCATTCTGCTTTTGTAATTAGCAAAATGACTATGACACTTTCTTATATAACACAGTTGGCCTTCATTCAGTTTACTACAATGCTGACCATTTTGCCTTTACTTGTTTTCCAATAGTACTTGAAAATATAATAAACAAGCAGCTAAATTCCTCCAGCAAAGATGAATTTAACTCCCTTTCACCTCTCTACCGTGAGTTTCATATTCTCTGCTGGAGTGAAAATTAAAATTAAATAACAAAAGAAGAAAACAAAAAAAGAAAAATAGAAAAAGGAAAAAAGTGGTTAGTGGCTATGAGCTCCAACATTTAAATTTGAGAAATAGAAATGAGTCAGTGTTTCAAGTCTAAAGTATCCAAACGTCGAAATGAGAACACAGGAGCCATCTGTGGCTATCAAACCTTATCTTCACTCAAGCAGACAATTCCATTTCCAAATCACACTGACTCTCAGCTATTAAAGTACATTTTTATTGTGGTATTTATTAACTGTGCTTCCTGTTGCTGTGTGTTTTAGTACTTGGATATATTTAAAAGCGTACGGAAAGGTTCAAGTACACACACCTTTTTATAAAAAGGATGAGAGGATAAGACGCGCGAGTTTATCCCCATCCTCATTCCAATGAAAATGCCACGGATCAGACGACAGAACATAGGATTAAGTTTGTTTCTAGATTGGTAAAATTAATATGCGGCTTGGTTTCAGATTGAACAGCTTATAAGTATTCACGGAAACCAAAAAAACAACAACCGAGTTTATGTAAACAATTTCATTTTAAAATAATATTTGGTACAGTTAGAAAGAAACCGCTTTACCGAAATTATTTTATATATGAACTTTCTTTATCTAGTTTATTTTATCTGCGCTTTTCAGCTGGAGCTATGGTAATAATCCACAACATTTAATTTATCACACAATTTTGTAACAGATCATTATTCAAAAATCAACTTTTAGACTCAAATTTTGAAACAGGTTCAGTCAAGGCAACCTTCTTTTGCAAAATCTCTGTGGAGCCAGTTCATAGCTTTCTGAAGAAATTTATTTTCGGCGTCTTTGATTTTAGTTGACTTGTAGATACTCGTAGACTTGTCCAGAAGATATCGGTGCCTAGAATAGAGAGACATATATCTGTAAGCATGAATGATATGAGTTACTAAAGTAAATTTGCTAAACATACGTTTTCACTGTTAAAACCAAAAAACCTCCGTCATTCAGAAAATGCGGTTGTTCATGGTATATATATATACATGTATACAGGGTAATCAGAGTAGTACTAGTAGGTTCTGGTGTTAAGAATAAGACCTATTAAAATCATGTCGTTTTCAGGAGTTCATTTTACACATGTACGTGATCTTCGCACGGTAGGTATATGATCATCTCGTAATTGCATATTATAGGCATGTGACAGCTCGTTTCCTCAAGCTATATCGGATATGTTCCATTTAAATCACCACCTACAGTGATTACAGCGCATCCCAACCACAAGACTTATATAGAGTGCGTATATTTTTTGATTGTTGGAGAAGGTAATTTTTTTCTATGTAATATAAAACAAATTTTCAACGGAAGACAAGCCCAAGGTATTCACGGAAACCAAAAAAAAAAAAAAACCAACAACCGAGTTTATGTAAACAATTTCATTTTAAAATTATATTTGGTACAGTTAGAAAGAAACCGCTTTACCGAGGAAGCACGAATAGTAATCGCTACGAAAGCACGAGCAGGTGGAGTAGAGTGAGTAAAACAGATGCCATCATTAGCAAAATGATGTGCAGTTACAATACCTTTCCTGCATGTCAGAGGTTTCCGGCTCTGATGTTTGATGGCACTTTCAAAAGAACTCCACGCACAGCTTATGCAATACTTCATGTATTCTATATTATTACCTCGTGCGTAAATCCCAGCGGACGAGATAATCTAGGGAAAGATTGCTTTCACGTAATGCTGTTTGATACGGTACTTTCTTGAGTTAACTCAGTACATTCCCACTCTCTCCTAAAGCATGCTTCTTACATATGCTGCTAAAGAAAATTTACGGTTTTGCTCCCAGATGGATTTAAGTAGGTCACTTCATTTGCGCACTGGACAGAATTGTGTTCTACAATATGCATATTTAGGTGCTAAAATGGGCTTTTTATGCTGCATTTAATACGCTACCTAACCGTCACTATATTTCGCTTAGTAAAAATTTTTTTTCTAAAAACGCCCTTCGGGATTAAATTTTGAACACCAGTGCATACAGTCTGTTTTTTTATTGAAGGTTTAACGACCACCGTGAGCAACTCAGTCTCTCGTCCTTAATTTAGGGTCACTGGTTCCAGGGAAGGGAGAAAGCCAGTACCGTAAGACAGACACAACATCCATGCCTCACCGGGATCCGAACTCGGACTTTTCACGAACGAATGGTCATAAGCCAGCGCTTAGACCACTGCTCCACACAGGCGGCACAGTCTGTTTAAATGACCAGTGTAATAGAAAAACTAGATGTACTTCATGTTACTTTATTAAGATCACCTTTAATGGCAGAACAAACAGCACAGTTGTCTAAATATCCTTCTCACTGGGGAGCTGTATGAACCGCACGTTAACTCATTAGAGTCCACTCTTGCTTGCTTGTTGGTTAAACACCACTTTTACAAAAAAGCCACATACACACACACACACACACACTGAGTAGTTACTTTATTATACATATCACTAGGGCAAAACAGACCTATGACAGCATTTCAAACTTGAAGGAAAGGCTAAATTCGCCCAGGGGCTATTTTGCACTCTTAAAAATTTTGGTTGAACGTTGCCCCAAATTATGGTGCAATTTCAAGCACTTACACCATGATGTGGTGCTATTTTGATACTGCACTAGAAAGTGGTGCTTAAAATAATCTTACTTGCACCAGTTTTTAGTGCAAAGAACAAAATGCAGCGAAAGTGGTGCAATTTCGCTCCGATTTGTAGTGCAACTGATGAAAACACAGTGCGTGTCTCCGTGATCGAAGCAGTGAACGAGAAGACGTACCTGTATTGTTGTGCCATCATGTATTTTTACGTAGGACAAGAGATCATTTGGATAATTTTGAAGTGTTAACTCACTATTATAAAGGTAGGGCCAAACGTATCGTTATGGTGACCTCATCGGTATGGGGTCACCTCTTATCCCCACTTTTGACTGAAGTATACCTGCAAAATATTGAGCAATCAGTAGTGACGCAACATGACCAACAACCTACCTTATGACTCCGTTATGTCGACGATATTTTTGTCATCTGGCCTCATCCTAAAAAAGATCTATGGCAACTCACAAATTTAATCTCTGAAAAATTCCCGTCCATTAGATTCACTATTAATGAAGAAATTGATGGCAGGATAAATTTCTTGGATGCCAGAATCTCAAAATGTAATAATCTTCTTTCCACTTCTGTCTACCGAAAACCAGTTTCTACCAATAGCATTATTCCTTTCAATTCTCATACCATCCACCAACAAAAACTGTCAGCCCTCAAGTCTCTCATTCATCGAGCTCATTTGGTTTGTAAATTGTAACACTGAAGTTAATCTAACAAATGAATTAGCAAACATCCGCTTGATCGCTACTCAACATGGCTTTCCCCTCTCCTGGTTTTTAAATTAATTCAAAATGCTAAGAAAAAACCAGTTGTTGCTCTTCAACCTGTTTCACCAAAAAAGGAACTAACGTTTGCTGGCTCAATCCCTTACCACGAACCTTCTGCCTACAAACTCATCTGTATCTTCAAAAGAGAAGGATATAGATTTGCCATTCGTTCTTCCCCTTCAATTTCTGTTATACTCCGTAATGACAGAGACCCAAGAACTCTGCTTTCTTCGCCTGGAGTGCATAAAATTCCGATCAAGACTAACGTTGGATTAACCGCGTACATAGGAAGTTCATTCCGGAAAATTCTCTCAAGACTTTCAGGAACACAAATCTGATGTGAAATTTGGAAAACCTTCATCTGCCTTATTTCTTCTTACCATGGCTGACACTTCCGCTATTCCACTTTGGTCTGATACTAAATAGTTGGCTCCCTTCCAAAATCGGTATGGTCTGAGGTTTAGAGAAAGTTTGGAAATTTTATTTTCCAAAAATTGCAACTCTGAACTCCACATTTTCGTTCCTTACATCTGGAAATCCCTCATTGCATCACGTCACCCGAAGTTACCATTACAAAACTTGCCTTTCCAATCTGGCAACGTAAACCAATCGTAGTTGCACTGATGAAGGCCATAGTAATGGCTGAAATATATTTGCATTACACTTTTACACGTAATTTAGCGTGTTCTACACTACCTTCTTTTTAAAGAAGTAAAGATATCGAGGAAAACGCAATTTTCCTTTACGTCCCCTAGCAGAAAGTCTATTCATTACTTGAAAATTTTAAAATTATATGAGAAACATTTTACACCGAAAATGCTATCTAACAAAGAAGGAATTTTTCAAATCCGTCTTTTAGAAACAGAGATATTGACAGAAAAAGATATACGTCTACGACTCTGGCGGAGAAACCATGCATTATTTTAAGAAGAAAATATCCTCAAATGTTTATCGACATGAGCGGTATCAGCCCACAAAAGAATTGTTTTTCAATCGAGCTTTTAGAAGCTCAGATTTTGCTGGAAACACCTAAGAAGCTGAAATAAACGCTAACGCCTCCCTGGTGGCCAAATCTTATTATACAAAAAATTAGAAATACAATCAAAACATTTCCCACCAGGAGCTGTATCCGGTGCAGGAAGAATGTTTCAAATCGGAGCTTTAGAAGAAGAGATACCGGGGAAAGCTCAATTTACCTATACCCCACTAGCGGAAAGTCAATAAATTACTTGAAAATTTTGAAATTATATGAAAAACATGTCGCACTGGAAACTATCCAACAAAGAAGAAATTTTTGAAATCGCACCATTAGAAGCAGAGATATTGGCAAAAATAAGATGTATATCTATGCCCCCTGGCGGAGAAACCATGCATTATTTTAAGAAGAAAATATTCCGAAAAGTTTTGTCGACGTGAGTAGTATCTGTCTACCGAAAAATTTTTTCAATCGAAATTTTAGAAACTCAGATTTTGCTGCAAATACATCAGAAGCAAAAATAAACTCTTATGCCCCTGGTGGCCAAACCGTTTATAGCAAAAGTTAGAATTCATATAAAAAATATTTCCCATCAGGAGCTATATCCGCTGCAGAATTTTTTTTTTTTTCAAATCGGAGCTATAGAAGCAGATATATTCGATGGAAACGCAATTTTAGTTTTACGCCCCTAGCGGAGAATCTATGTGTAACTTGAAAAAGTGACTATACCTAAAATAGTCTTCGAAATGAATGGAATCGAAAGGTAAAATAATTTTTTGAATTGGATGTTTAGAAGGAAATATATGGAATAAATTGTATTTTGAATTCGATATCATCTGCTTTTACGCCCTCTAGCAGCGAAATTGTGCAACGTAAAAAAAAAAAAAAAAAAAAAGAACGAAATAAGGGATCCTCATTGGCACATTTCAAGCTTCCTAATGCAAAAATATTTTTTTTCAAACTCGGACTATTATTTGCAGAGATATCGTGTCTACAGACGGACGGACGGACGGACAAACCGATAACATAAGCACAATCTTTTTTACAAAAGATGTGCTAAAAAACGAGGAACGTTATTCGTGAAAAATGGTAGCAGTGCACAAAAGTGACCACATTTTTTTGAAAAATTTCCAAGTGAAATGTACTTTTACGTATTCCTTACAGTACTTTCTGTGAACATCGAACAATGGAACAAACATTCTAGCTTTTTAATAAGGCAAAGTTACAGAACATCATTATTTATCTGGTACATGCTAAAAATTTCATTATTTCCATGAGCAGTACAGTTGTTTTCATGGCAGAGTTATGATCGGCATTATCGTTTTTTAAACCTTAATTACGCTGAAAATACATGGTATTCCATTGCTTTTTGCAATATCTAGAAACAGAAAAAGCATTCTCTCTTTTGTTCCAAAGAATAGACTAAGACTATAGACTAAAATGATTCCCATGTCCTCCTCACATCCGCTGAGCTATAAACTTTCTGCGATCCAATTTATGTTACAGCGTGCTATTACAAATTTCTCTAGTCGTGGTGTACATGCCATTGAAATTAATAAAATCAAGGGGTATTGCCAGAAATCATGGCTATGAAGGATTTGTAGTGGATAACATTTATAAGAAATTACGAAATAACGATTTTACCACACTACAAAGAGAGGCTAAGCCTCACAAATATGTGGGATCTACGAAATTAGATCTAAATGTTAACAACATTCTTAAAAATGCTTTCAAGCGCGATAATGTTGATTTCAGCGTTAAAACTAATACACTGCCGGACAATTGCTAAGGACGGATGACAATAGCAACGATAGCAACCATAAAATGGAAGGCAGAAAAATGTGGAAATTGGCATAAGTGCGGGATACAGTAAGACGTGCTGTGCGTATGCAAATTTTGGATTGCCAAACTTGTTCGTGACGTCATAGCGCTGATAAGAGATATAAAGGATTTGACGCGTATTGACCGTTGTTGTTCAAACGCAAAGTTGAAAGGGAAAGAATCAATTGACGAACTTGCAATTTTCAGTATGTCTTCCCGACATCACCTAGATGATTTTACGCGTGGCCGTATTATTGGCAAGATTGAAGAAGGACGAAAAATAAACAGATGTTGCCAGGGAGTTCGACGTCAGCCACAGTGTTGTTTCAAGGCTTTGGAAATCATTTCAAACAAACGGAGAGTGTAGCAAACGTCACGGGGGAGGTCGTGTTCGCAGTACGACACCTGCAGAAGATCGGTACATAGCGCTATCAACAAAAAGGCACCGGCGCAGCACAGCTAGTGAGGCAGCAAATCAGTTTATGGCTGCTACTGGCAAGCGGATCTCCCGAAAAACTGTCGCCAGACGTTTGCATGAAGGAGGACTATACGCCCGCCGTCCTGTTGTGTGCATCCCATTGTCCAGACGTCACCGTACCGCCCGTTTACAATGGTGCCATCAACATCGCAATTGAACTGATAACGACTGGTCTGCTGTCCTCTTCTCAGATGAGAGTAGATACAGTCTATCGTCTGATTGTCGACGACAACTGATCTGGCGTGATAGTGGTACTGCATATTGTCCAGCAAACATACAGGAAAGGGACCGATATCCGACATGTAGTGTCATGGTATGGGCTGGCATCATGATCAATGGCCGTACGTCCCTCTATGTGCTTCCAACTGAGACTATGACTGGCCAACGATACAATAATGATGTTCTGCTACCTCATGTTCGCATGTTCCGTGGTGCTGTCGGTGATAGATTCATTTTCATGGACAACAACGCATCATGTCATCGAACAGTCGCTGTCCAGGAGTGTCTTGAGAGCGAGGATATTCAACGCCTCGTATGGCCAACACGTTCTCCAGATCTAAATCCCATTGAAAATGTGTGGGATGCTTTGGTGAGGAGTCTTGCTGGTCGCCAATGCCCTCCAATAAACAAGGACACCCTCATCCGTGCACTGACAGAGGAATGGGATAAATTACCCCAACAGCTGCTTGATAATGTTGTGCAAAGCATGACACGACGTGTGGAATCTTGCATCGCCCTCCATGGTGGCCATATCCCGTATTGACATCTTACGCCGGAACGCCTGCAGACGGTAATTGCATTTTTTTCACGTTTACGTATTCTGCACAAAATGGCCTGTTTGTCCCTTGAACACGTTCCAAAGCCTTCTGGATTTCAGAGCACAATAAATTGTCTTTCTTGTAATGTCCTGGCATTCTGACATTATTTTATTTCACTTGGCATCCAACCACACTTACTTTTTGTGCGCTATATAGCCGTTTATGATCCGTCCTTAGCAATTGTCCAGCAGTGTAATACTCTACCGTATTCCTTTGAGGGCGGTGGACCAGAACGAACCCCATCAGGTGTACATCGGATCTACGCATCGCTCGTTGGCGGCGAGACTGAAAGAACACATCTACAACATACGGACTAGTTCTATGTCTACCGCTCTATCACGTTTGGTGAATTACGGTACCCACTACCCTGTACGGAATATTGCCCGTATTTTGACAACCCTTGGTAAGAAACCAGTTTTACACTAAACCGAGAGCCTATATGTCATTAGGTACGGACAATCTTGTTGTAACGATAACCTTCCTCATGTCATCCCGCAACCCAGGATCTCTCTAATACCCAGGTTTAATCGAGACATTTCAGATGTGCCTACCTAATCGACGCTGGAACTTTAACCCCTAATTGCGCAACGAAGCAATGGTTCTGCGCAACACCACACGTCATATATCACATTATTTATAGGCCTGTTGAACTCTGTCATGTTTCTTCTTACATCAGATGATAGACCTGCAGCAGCGTCAGAAAGATCTTATGTATTTTAATTGTATGTATTTTAATTTTTGCCTTCATAATAAATTATAATTTGTGGTGTTTTGACGTACTCAAGTTTTATCGTGTAAAGACGGCAGTAAGCTCTACGTATCTTACTTATCTTATGTTCAAAAAGAAATTCAAGCTCAAAATCGGAACTGTTAACTCTTGGTCGTCGACTTTCGCTCCCCGTAAAGTCATTTTATATACGCAGAATGAGCACGTAGCGTTTAGAACTTTAATTTTGCTTTAAGCAAAAGAAAAAACGCTTGCTCTGTCATATGATGTAGCAAGAAGTGACTAAAAAATGGGAAAAGCACACATTTTCAGAAAAATTACATATGGAAAATCAGTACTGTATTGTTCACCCTCGCGTGAAACAATTTTACGAGTCACGGAAATTACGCAGATTCCACCGCGGACAGATTAAGTACCGGTTTTGAAATTTAATGTCACGTAGAAATGGGGGGCTGATGTAGAAATTGTGATTCTTTACTGCTTGATTTCAAGAAGATACTATGAGGAACAGGAAAACATGCAGTTCATTAGAGGAAATTCTTTAAAAATGTGACGTTTTTTCACTATCACCGAAGTTGTTGAATATAAAAAATAAATAAGAATATAATGAGGCTGGAATACCAACAGTAACAACAACCAAAAAAGAAGGAACTTGATCAGAAAAAATTTCGAAATGCGGAAACGGAAAATGACGGAACATCTTAATCGCTGCTAGAGCAGTCATTTCCGGCAGTACTTTCTCCTGTTTTTCCAGTCGCTAGCTACCCTGTCTTAAATTTTCGACCTTTTTCTTAAAATTGTTCATTGCAGAAAAAAATTCCAGTACTACTCAATGACCTGGAAATGGAAATAATATTTCAGGACGTTTCTGTGATTTCAAGGGCCATGATGTCTCCACCACGTGACCAGAGATGCTTGAAACATCCAAACAATATTGAAAAAACATCCAAGAAATGACACGATATTGAAAACATAAAAAAAACACTCCCCAAAATGTTTAATGAGTGTCACAACCTTGAAAACGCAAAAATAAACCGTAGGCACATCATTAAAAAATATTACTTCACTGAGATTTTCATTTCCGTAGTATATCCGATGCTTTCGGTATTCCATAGCGTATCCACGATTTCCGTAGTACAAGGTGTCCGAGAATTATTGGACACATTACAAAATTATGTACATAAAAAACAATGAGCATTGTCTGTTTTTTTATGTCACGTATTACTAACATTGTTTCTATATTTTTGTTTTGCAGAATTGTTATTCTCAGAATCCGATAAATGGCGCTAGGTGTGGTCTGATGAGGACTGTATGAGAAATGCGCAATCAGTAGTTATATCATCCGTACAGCAGAAGGCGATGTGTGTGTTATAGCTTGCGGAATTAAAGTCTGTCATTAAAGTTAAAAAACGGTACCGTTTAGAGTATGGTTGTAATCCTTCGTCAACGAATTCAATTAAGTGGTGGATGAAACAGTTTAAAGAAACTGGCAATGTGGAACATCGTGGAGGAGCCGGTAGGCCTAGCGTCAGCGGTGAGACGGTTGACCAAGTTAATGAAAGTTTCCGACGAAGCCCCAGGAAATCCGTTCGTAAAGCAAGCAGAGAACTGTGCATTCCGAAATCGACAGTTCACGATATCTTGCACAAGAAATTAAAGTTTCATACTTACAAAATTCAAATAGTGCAAAAGATGCATGTAAATAATCACACTCTGCGATACGATTTCGCTGTGGATATGCTGAATCGAGTGGAAAACGACGAAAACTTTCTCAGTATTGTGATTTTTAGTGATGAATCCACATTTCATGTATCAGGTATTGTGAATCGTCACAACTGTAAGATTTGGGGCAGTGAACCGCCTCATGCTGCTATTGAACTGGAACGTGATTGTCGAAAACTTAATGCGTGGTGCGCCTTATCGAAAAGAGAAGTGATTGGCCCTTTCTTCTTCTGCGAAAAAACCATAAATGGCGACATTTACTTAGAAAATTTCGCTATACCGCAGATCAAAAGATATGACAACGTCGTTTTCCAACAAGACAGCGCGCCGCCGCATTGGTCAACGTGTGTACGAAGTGCCCAAACAAGCATTTCTCCAACAGATGGGTTGGGCGTGGTGGTCCCATTCCGTGGCCTCCTCGCTCTCCAGATCTAACTCCATTGGATTATTTCATGTGGGGTTATGTGAAGGATCGTGTCTATCAGACGCCTTGTACTGAACTGAAGCAGGGTATCTTGCAGGAACTGAAGCAGCGTATCACAGCTGCTTCAGTTCCTGCAAGATACCCTGAATAAAATTAATCCTCAGATGCTTGCCAATACATGGCATGAAATCGAGTATCGCTTGGACGTATTACGAGCAACCAAGGAATCTCACATCGAAATTTATTAACTTGTGTAGTTACACTGTAAGTTAGTACAGTCAGTTTCCCTCTATCTGTTTAATGTTTTGTTTTATATAATTTTGTAATGTGTCCAATAATTCTCGGACACCCTGTATTTGGAGTCTCTGCGTTATATTCCAATGGAGAAAAAATAAATTTTAAAAAATACTGAACCATCAAATGACCTTGGCAGAAACTCTTGAAGTTTTAGGTTTTAGTCTGCAAATGAATCAGTTCATGTGTATGTGTGTGCCCTTCTTTCTTGTTAGGAATTCGAATAAAATTAATACTGATATTCCTTGCAATGCTACTAAATATATATTGTGTATCATACAATTTATTTGTTTTAGCTCCTATTTGAAAACGCACCGGACCCCGAGCAGCTGGAATTTTTTTGTGTATGAGTGTATGAATTAGTATAGAGTAGAGGTAGACAATCCTGTCGCCAATCGCCACAAGTGCTGAATCGTCCATAAAAATGTGGTGAGTTTAAGTATGCCAGCTCCCACAGTAAAATAAACTTTTTACTGACGTGGTGCGCAGGTTGTAACCTGATATTTACTGCATGCAATTGGAAGCATTCTGCTTTCTGAATAAGTCATTGACTCCACACTACCATCCAATACTCACCTACGCTCCCTTTCTCTTAACACTTCGTTTTATTTCTGCTTTCAGTTTGAATCAAGACCCGACCTTCAACAAGTGGCGTCTAAAAACACATTTTAAGCGTGCGTTTGCGTCTGTTTCCTTTGCGTCTGTTTCGTGTGCGTCCCATTCGCACATTTTCCCCAAGAAAACTATTATTTTTCAACATTTTTCCAATTTCTCCCCGAGAGATGGATAACTGTGTGATTCAGAAGCGAAGTAAACTAGCAGCAGGTAATACACTATCTACCAAAAGGTAATTTGACACCTGTGATAGCAAAGGAAAACGAAGTTTATTCACCTTCAATAGTTGGTGGAGCCTCCACGAGCGACGATTATAGCTGCGACCCTCCGGGGCATACTTTCAACCAGGCGTTGTACGACGGCTAGCGATATTTTCTTCCACTCGGCTTGGAGAAGACAGGTCAGTTCCTTCACCGATTTTGGACGGTGGGGGCACCCCTTAAGTCGACGCTCCAACTCATCCCAGAGGAGCTAGATAGGGTTAAGGTCCGGGGTCTGCGCAGGCCAGTCCATTCGATTAACCACATTGTCACCATACCGAGCCATGGTGGATCTCGCAAAATGACAGGGGGCATTGTCATCCTGAAAGTAACATGGGTCCACCCCGTAAAACTGCCACAACGTAGGAAGCGCATGGTCATCCAAAATGGTGCAGTGGGTCTCGGCGTTGAGTCTTACCAGGAATTGTGACTGAGGGCCCCGTGCCGTACCAGGAAAAACACACCCATAGCATAATTTCACCGCCGCCGAACTTCACAGTTGGCACAATACATTTTCCGGCAGGAGGCGTTCTCCAGGCAGACGCCAAACCCAGACCCTGCCATCCGAACGGTAGAGGGTGAACCTTGATTCGTCGCTCCAGAGAACCTGTTTCCACTGTTCAACGGTTCACTGTCGACGTTCTTTGCACCACGTTAGCCAAGCAGCGTTATTGGACTTGGTGATCAAAGGCTTGTGGGCCGCCCCGGTGGCGCAGTGGTCTAAGGCGCTGGCCTCTGATCATTCGTCTGTAAGGGGTCCGGGTTCGAATTCCGGTCAGGCATGGATGTTGTGTTTGTCTTACGGCACTGGCTCTCTCCCTTCCCTGGAACCAGTGACCCTAAATAAGGGACGGGCGACTGCTTATAGCCCATTGAGTTGCTCACGGTGGTCGTTAAACCTCCAATCAAAAAAAAAAAAAAAAAAAAAAAAAAAAAAAGGCTTGTGAACGGCAGCACGTCCATGATGACCGAGCAGTTGGGCTTCCTTACGGATGGTATTCATCGAAAGAACACTCCCAAATGCCTGTTGAAACTCCTCGCGGATGTGGCCCATCGATTTGGTGCGGTTCTTCCGAATTTCTCTGGCCAGCACCCGTCGGTCTCTAACTATCAGTTTTGTGGGTCTGCCGGGTCGGGGCACATTCAGACAGTCACCTCTCATCTTCCACTTGCTAATCACGTCGGCCACTGCCGATTTTGGGTACTTCAACTGGCCGGATATATCACGTATAGATCGGCCATTTCTGTGATAACCGACGATTACACCTTCCTCGAAATCAGAGAGCTCCGAACTGCGTGGCATCTTGCATGCGACTGGTTGCGTTGTTGTTTCCCCACACGATATTTAACGGCGGCGGCCGTGACGTGTATCAGGACCGCAGATATCGTCGATTGCAGGGGTGTCCAATTACTTGTTGGTAGATAGTGTAGTTCTGAGGTGAGTGAAGCAAACAAACTCATTGATCCGGAACCTTGTCTGGTAAAACGAAAAATCAAGAGCATGGAAGAGCGTGAACTGAAAATTTCAAGAAAGCTGGGAGTTAAATTTTGTAGTGACGCAAGTAAACGAAAAGCCAGTGTGCCTCCGCTGCAAAAAAGTTTCAGCGAGGATAAGGCAAACAGTTTGAAGAGACAATTTCAAAACATGCACAGTGAATTCAACAATTAAATTTCCAGTTAATGGCCGTAGTCATGTCAGTGAAATTGCCCGTTTGAAATCAGTTTCAAGATCAGAAGAGCAGCTTGAAGCAGTTTCTTTCGTCGAGGGAGCTGCTGACGTTAGCTAGCTAGATTATAAAACCGCCTGGATATTCGCTCGGAAAAAGACATTCGGATCACAGTGATGGAAACTCTGTTAGAAAACTACGAATCAAAGTTGAAGAATGATGTACTCTAGAATGTGCAGAATTTGCAGTTAAGCCGCAGAACGGTTGTTTACAGAGTGCTGAAATTATCTAAAAACATAAGAGAGCAACTGCTTGAACAATTAAAGATCTTACTGCAACAATCGGCTAAACAACAACGTAGCAGAACATGTGATAATGGTAGAAATGGATGAGTGACCGCACCTTCTATTTGTCCTAGGGGTTAGTCTAACCCACTGTTATCGCTAGGCATCTATCGAAATGTGCTACCATACGGTCTATCCCTGAATGCGTGTCACCGGTGTCTACAACAGGGGGCTATCCTACAAGCACGTTGCGCGCGCCTCACCTGTAGCCAATGAGAACTACAGGTGATGCGCGCGCAACGTTGTGAGAAGTGGTGAAAGTAGATGGTTTGTTTTGGGAGAACCGAATGTTGTTAGTATTTAAAGTCTGGGAGGATTCTGTCTCTTTCTCTATTTCACACACACACACACACTAGAGCTGAGTTCGGGCTCAGTTTTCGGAGCCCGAGCCCATCCGAGCCCGAATTTTATATTGCAAGATAGAGCCCGGGGCCCGAACGAGCCCAAAAACTGGTTAACCTGTACAACTATCAATAAAAACATCTCCTTTTCCACACTTCCACTCTCTTCTCCTCCTGCAATCAACCAACGTATTTCTCAAATAGGGAATGGTTGGAAGTGACCTCTATCTATCTATCAATATTTTTACAGTGTAACTGGACGATTTTCTTTGACCGTTCGTTTCCACCTGAAGCGCTTCGGACGGCAGGGCATCCAAAATGATCGGGTGGTGCTGCAATTGTATGTTGCTCAAACAATGCTAATATTATCGCGCCATAATGCGCTACAATATGTACGTTGCTAAATAGAATTGGCATGGAGATACTTCGTGGAGATAAGGGGTTTATGATCTTCGGTATGCTATCAACTATCGAATATCTATAGTTCTTGAAAAAGTTTTTTTTTTCTCTGCAGAAATAGGCTAATGCGCGGCCTATGACATTTTTTACCCAAGTCCGGAATAAATAGCCATCTCGAATGCCCGCTCCCTAATCAGAACCAGTTGCCGAATAATTCCATTTACCGATTATAAAGTGACTCATGTGCTAAATCATATAAAATCACATTTGTATATAAACAAAATTATCTCGCTCTCCTCTCTAAGAGCGCGAGCCCGGACCGCAGTAAATATTCTACAGCCCGAGCCCGATTCGGGCCTGGGCGCTGCTTCGGGCTTTCGGGCTCGGGCTCAGCCCGTCTCAGTTCTAACACACACACGCACACATTTTGTATTTGTATGCCTGTATTATTTTATGTGCAAAAAAATAAAAAAAATATTACAATGAATAAGAACTAAACCATAATGAGTTATAATTCAGCTAAAAATATCTCTATCACAAAGAACAGGTTGCACGTCAGCTGAAAGAGTTTCGTTTTTCTTACTTGCACAGCTGAAAAAGAGTGAAAACATTTGGAATTCACTAATTGTTTTCCTATGTAGTTGTACGTAGTAAATATTGTAATAAATGAGTATATTCAGTTCATCGACGTTATGCAGTATCAAAAGGACAAAAACTACACTCCTCGTAATATAAACTTAAAGAAGAACATCCCAGAGAGTGTTCATTTCTTATGTTACCAAAGAAGTCGCTGCTGTTAGACACCACTTCAAACAATTAGAAGATCCCGTCTCTTTCTGAACCCAGTGCGCTCTTGATCAGCGCTATGTACAGAATTGTTACTGGAAATGAATTTGAGTTCGGTATTCTATAGCCAAGTTTAGTAGACTACATTAACTTTGTTCTAAACCAAGCCTGCAACATTGTTACTATTCATAGTTCAACATTCTGCCCCGCGGAGTAAAGTACTACATGATACCAAAGCAAAACAGTCGAATGCGAGCATCCCCTCTGTCAACGGGCTTCCAGTTAAGATGTTGCCGCGAAAATTCTTCTAATTTCGGGCACATTGCTTCTGGTAAAGAAATACCCAAATTTGACATTTAATTAACAAATTAACCGTGTTAATTATGTTAATTAATTAACATAATTAGTTAACAATTTCTTTAATTAGGGTAATTACTGATTGGGTTTGCAGGGGATATTATCCCGATCCAGGTCGCATAAGAATTTGGTGGTATCTTTTTTTTTTTTTTTTTTCATGCTTTCCCTTCGCGTGGGAAGGAGATTGGAGCGCAAACGCTTGGCCAGGTGCAAAATTCCGTCAACTAAGTGAAAGGTATTTTCGTTGCCAGGCACTTGCAAAGAACCAGCACTGAGGATTGCATACTACAGCCTTAGCTAACTATAGGCAAGTGGCGCCTGTACGTCGAAAGTCCAAGAAAGAAGCCTAAATCTGGGAAGTAGGCAAAGCTTATGTAATGACTGTCACCCAGTCTCTGTCTCGGGGAACATAATTCAGTCGGGCATACGTGCCTTCGATAATACTTAAAGATTTAAAAGTGGTTTCTCGGATGGTCTGATAATAGAACTTCGAAAACAGGGTGACGGTTAAGGCCAAATAAATGTTTAACGGCTTAGCTCGGCAGATGGTCAGCTGGTCGGAATAACAACTGCTCGAAACAGCCACTGGACAGCGGACCAGTGGTGGACAAGGGACGGGGACCCCAGAAACCAATGCAGGCGTGTGTTACATCTCCAAGAGGTGAGGACACGCCTAGCAGCAAGGCAGAAAGCGAAACCGAAACGAAAATAAAATGCGAAAACTTGGAGAAATCGGAGGTTTTGGGTTGGCAAAAATGCGTGTCCGTGCGTGGGTCAAAAGTCGGACTCACTAATTTCGTAGTAGGTTAGGTGCCATTGGAAAGCAGCGGTGCAAAAGAAGCCAAGTTCATGGTAGAATCTGTATAAATGTCAGAGGCTCTCAAGCTGCATCTTTATCCAATGAGGATACCAGCCCCGTATCTTTTACCGCCACGGGGTGAGAAGACCCATGATCGACTCCAGGAAACCGAGCTGAACAGCTGAGGATGCATGGTAAGACATCATCCAAATGTTTTAATCCCTTGCATGCTGAGTAATCATTGAAATTTGAAAATGAAATATTATTGCTCACCTCGAACTAGTTGGATTGCTAGAAAACGTTACTCCGAATCTTAGGCTTAAGTTTAATCAATTTTACAGTGATTTTTAGCATAACTTAATCTGGTTTTATCGCCGCCCCGGTGGCGCAGTGGTCTAAGCGATGGCCTTGTAAAGGTTGTGTTGACCTGTGCTCCGTGTTTGACCTGCGTTTATTGGTGTTCTTTTGTGTGTGTGCCGTCATTTTGTGAATCTCCTGTGTTGTGAACGCCTCCTGTGTCGATTGAGTCCGATTTTGACGTCCTGTAAGTAAAACTTTACTTGTACTAACTCTTTTTCCGTCCTGGCTTTGCCCAGGGTGGGGTTTAGCAAGCCAGCCATTGCAAATGGCGGCGACCGCATCTGATAGGCCAGGTCTGAAGCTTGATAGCGAAGCTCCGCCCCCACCTGGCCACGTTCGGTCATCGTCACTACCACACGCAGCTGGTTTCCAAGCCGCGTTATCTGATGTTACCACTTCTTCTTCCAACTTTATGGATGTTGATTTCCCGACATTTTCCACCACCGTGACGTCATTAACTTCTTCAGTATCCGTTGCCTCTGGTACTTCATCTGCTCCTGCGAGCACTGCGTCTCGACCTTCCCCATCTCCGCCCATTCCTACGGCAACTCTACCTTATGCTTCCGTTGTGAAGGGTACCAGTTCATCTTCCTCTACAGCGAAGAATCCATGTACAACGCCTCTTGATATGATTGTCACTAGAGACAACAAGAAATTACGCATCGAAATTCCGGAAACTTCAGCTGCTGGGCAGGAGGTTTTACGCACACAGAAACTTGGCATATGTTTTGATGCCCTACCGGACACCAGCCTTAAGAAATACTCCTTAGCCGTCCGCCAAATCCTCCCTAAGGGAGCGATCACCATATGGCGAGGAAGCCTAGAACTGTTCTCATCTATTTTGCGAAGCCAGAGTTTGTGGAGCGCGTCTTATCTGACGGACTGCATGTTGGGGATCATACCTTACTGGGAGTCCCGCTCACGCAGCGCCCCGTACTTGTTACGTGCTACCCCGTACCACCAGAAATCAAGGACCATTACTTAATGGCGGCCCTTTCCCGTTGTGGAAAAGTAGTTGGATCCATTTCCACTCTGTCTTCCGCACCAACAGACCCAGATGACAGGAACATCTTAGGTCTGCGTCGCCAAGCAAGGATCCTGTTTCCTACTGAAGATGCCATTGCTGATTGCCCTACTGACCTCACTGTGGTTGTAGGGAAGCAGATTTTCCGGATCGATATCGTTACTGCCTTGCATTGTTTTAAATGCAAGGCATATGGCCACATCCAATCACGTTGTCCACATGTATCTGCCAAGCCCCTATTTCCATACCACCCAAAGTCAACACCCCAGCCTCAATACCAGTTTCTCTGGCCACACCAAGTTCGGCTCCACAGACGTCCTTGATCCCTTCTACTGTTGTTCCAGATGATTCTCCCCCAGCAAGTGATGATTCATCATCAGTCTCCAAGTCTTCGATATCTACTACAGGTACTTTGGCCACCTCTCCATCATTGGACCCACTTGCTGCTGTGGTACCTCTACCTTCTTCGGAGGGTATTATCTCAGAAAAGGAATGGCAACCCCTCCGTCGTGTTGCTTCATCTTCTTCCCTTGGATCCCCTAATGTGAAGTCAGATCTAACTGTCCTACACCCACCAGCTTCTCCCCGGCGTTCCCACGTTGAAACGTACCAGACAGAGTTCCATCTCGCCAGTGACGTCTTCTCCACGCTGCTCTCGTTCCCGTTCGCCAATTCGACAGTCTTTCTCTCCAACAGCAGTTCCTACATCTCTTAAGTCCCCAGCTGTTCCAAAATTGTTGGATCAAAAAGCTTTCGCTGAATATCTGGAAACTTTCCCTGCATTAGACGGGCCGCTGGCGCCCTCTGATCTTGCTCTCATTATACTCAATCAACCGTCACGTCCTCTCAAGCAGCTAGACTGCGTTCAATCACGTACTGCTCAGCTTCCCACTATTATCACCCAACTTCAGAATCTACTTGCTCTTTTGCCAAAAATTAACACAGTCACTAATGCGCAGACATCTAACTTAAAGAAACGTGTAACCAGTCTTCACAAAAGTGCTGATAGTAATATTCAACCACTACAACCTCTTTCAAGTTTAAATTACTTTCTTTCAACTGTAAGGGATGCTCCGTCCCTCCTACCAATGCGTTAGTGTTTGAAGACATTACACCGCATGATGCGGATATTTTATTGCTACAGGAGACTAACTGCCATCCTAACACCCCATACCACCGGTGGCGAACCTGGCCATTTCAATTCTACCATGCCCATCGACTTAGTCTTCACGCAGGACTTGCGGTGGCCATCAATTTTCGTCTTCGTTCTTTCATTACTGATATCACGGTCAAACCGATTTATCGTGACCTCCTGCAGCTTCTGTCTTTCCGACTTCACAACTTACGATACCATATCTTCAACATCTATGTTTCCGGCAATCAACAGTATGCAGACTGTCTTTTTGAGCATTTTGTTTCCTGTGTTCAAGGTCTTCCGGCCT
Source organism: Macrothele yani (assembly GCA_039090855.1). Lineage (NCBI taxonomy): Eukaryota > Metazoa > Arthropoda > Arachnida > Araneae > Macrothelidae > Macrothele > Macrothele yani. The sequence goes on from CM077010.1 coordinate 87,678,677, forward strand.
CAGATATTGTCATCTTAGGTGGTGATTTTAACTGCACCCTTGACCCATCCCTCGACAGATCGGACGGTTCCACGGATACCAGGTATTTTCTTACCAGAGCACTTTCTACAGCCATCAACCAGCTACAACTCCAAGATGCTTTTCGACACCTGCACCCATTTCTTCGTTCGTACACCTGGCGCTCCTACTCCACTTCCTCCCCTACAACTGCCCGACTTGACCGGTTTTATGTTTCTTCAATTCTTCTTCCTTCAGTTACCTCCCTTTCTCACACACCGACAGTTTCTTCCGACCACAGCTGTGTCGTAATGTGTCTTCACACCGGTCCATCTCCTCGGCAATACTACCGTACTTGGACCCTTGATGATGATCTTTTACTTGATTCAACTTACGTAAATTCCATCCAATCGCAGCTCCAACACGCCTTATATACGCTCCCTTTTGCTTCTTGTCCCTTGCAACACTGGTTAAATGTCAAATCCCAAATTCTTCTTTATACCAAGCAATATTCCCACGAAAAACGTACCACCGCCTCTATGAAGATTGATGCTGCACGCTCGATTTTTTCCACCCTAGATCTTGATTCTCCGCTGTTTTCTCATTACCAAGCTGAACTTCGTGCCTTGCTACTTCCTGTCTCCCAACAAGCTCTTCACCGCCTCAAGCTCCTCTATCTCCAGCCAAATGACTATCTATGTGAACAGGTTCAACAACTGGAATTCCATAAACGTTCTGCTCATCACCTCCGTAATCTGAAGTTACCCCACGGAACTGTTACTAATGACCCCACTCTCATTTGCTCCGGTGTTAGAACATATTTCCAGTCACGTTTTGCTCAGTTCCAGTCAAGTTCTCCGCATGCTGATTCGATTCTTCGTGCCTTACCACATATTCCATCGCATCTTGTTACATCTCTTTCTATGCCTATCACCCCAGCAGAAGTAGTACAGTCACTTGCCTTACTTAACTGTCACTCGTCACCTGGTCCTGACGGGTTGACAGTTAATTTCTTTCGTACGTTTTCCTCTTTCTTACACCCTCTCCTATTGCCTTGCTTTACAGCTGCTTTTTCCTTATCTGTTCTTCCCCCGCTTTTACTCTAGCTCACATCATTCTTCTTCCAAAGAAGGGGTGTCTGCTGGAGTTGGATAACTGGCGTCCTATATCCATCCTTAATGTTGACTACAAGATTTATACTAAAATACTCTCTCTTCGATTGAACCCTGTCCTTCCCACCGTCATACATCCCGACCAAACGTACACCATCCCTGGCCGAAGCATTCATACTAATATTAATCTCCTCCGTGACTCATATTGCCTTGCCCACCTTTCCTCCGAACCTTTAGCCTTCCTCAATCTTGATCAGAGGCAGGCCTTTGATAACGTGAGTCATCAGTGGCTTGCCTCTGTGCTCTCTGCCTTCGGTTTCCCATCTGTCTTCATCACAGCCCTCCTTGCCCTGTACCAGGACTCAGTTGTCCATATCCGGACGGCCTCCTTCCTTACAGCCCCCATTCCGTTTCGTAAGGGCATCCGTCAAGGATGTCCTCTTTCCGGACAACTTTTCTCTCTAGTCTTTGAGCCTTTTCTTTGCTCTATCCGTTCTCTTCTACAACCTCCTCCACCATTCAGCATAGCACCAGGCACCATTCTATCGTTCTTACTGCCTACGCCGATGATATCACAGTTCTCATCCGAGAAGAATGGCAATTCACAATTGTTCTTGCATGGTATCAAGTGTATGCTGCGGCTTCCGGTGCTTCGTTAAACCTTTCAAAGTGTACAGGCTTATGGTGTGGCTCCTGGAGACATCGCCCCGATACACCGTGGGGCGCTCATTGGACTTCCACCAGTCAAAAGATACTTGGGGTGCACATTGGCAGCCGGGTCTCAGCAGCGGCTGCCACCTGGAGACCCCTCGTCAGGAAACTACGTCACACCGCTGCTTACTGGTCCAAGCTCAAGTGCTGTTTGACCTACCACAGTCGTGCACGGCTTTCTGGCACCCACATCCTCTCGTTAGTTTATCATTCCTGGATTGCACAACCGCCACCAGCCTACGTTCAAACTGCAACAACATCAGCAATGCTCAGCGTTGTTTGGTCATCTACTCATTGGTTATCTTCCTCAGTATTGTCTCTACCTTCGACTTGTGGTGGCCTCAATATGCCAGAGATTACCGTACGTTATAAAGCTGTAAGAATTTTCAATTTCCTCCGTTTGACAGTTCAACCAGACTCTTCCGCTTCCATTCTTCTGCTTAATGTTCTGACTTCCCCCTTAATCCCTGCCTTACCGTCCATCTTCTTCTCAAGATGGATATTCACACTGTCATTCCCCCCGTTTTCCTCTAGTCTACCATGAAGCTGTTCAGTTCCTTCGTTCTTTACCGCTCATTCGTCAACCCCCTCTTCCACTCTTGATCTTCTTTCCGAGCCTCTTTTTTTCTCCTCCGTCCTCCACCCCCTACTGCCAACTTTTTCTTTTTCCCCGCATGGCTACACGCTGGTGTAGTCTCCGTTTCCCAACTGGTCCTCCCCGATTTTTCATGGAAACCCGTTTCCGAACTTTTTCCCACCCTACCACCCTCGCCCGTACTCTCTGATAACTTCCTCCAACTTAAACATGCTCTTCAATCGCTTTTTCCTTCCCTAGTCGATTCCTCTGGCCTCCTTTCCGTTTCCTCTGCCTCTCTCCCTTTTCCGTTCTTCCTTCCCTTTTCCGGTGATCTCCTCCCTCTCCACAGTCTTTCCACCCGCACCCTGTACCGTTTTCTCCGTTCTTCTTCTACGGTACCTTGCCCTATTCCCTCTGTTCCTTCTTTTGCACTAACCTCAGTCTGGTCTACTGCCCAACATTCACCGGCCCTCTCCTCAGAACTTAATGTGCATTGGAGGTTTTTGCACAATCGACTGCCTGTCCCTTCGACTTTGTTCCGGAGAAATATAGTATCATCAGACAGGGTTCCCACTCAAAAGTAGAAAAAAAATTCCCTGACTTTTCCAGGTTTTCCAGGTGGTTCTGAGAGTTTTTCCAGAGCGGCAAATCAAATAACATTGCGACAAATTGTTGCATTTCCTTGCATTCTTGCGTTCCTTACGAAAGCATACATTTGTTAATTCTTTAAATAACTGTTCTTTATACAATTACCTGCTTTTTATGAATAACAATTAAATGCATGAGGCATATTATTTTTGGTATTATAATTCCATGATCTTTTCTGAACCTAAGTGGTATACTGCCCATGTACAATTTGTTAATACATTCCCGTAGAAACAGTTCATATGTAAGAAAAAATCTGTATGTTGAATAGTTTGTTTTCCTTTCTTCTATAGCACAGTGTAGATAAGCTTAATGACGGAATGGGCTCCTGCTCAGAGAAATGTCGAAAGAGAATCAACCAACAAAGGGCTTTGATCCATTGTTTAAGTGGTTCTCTTGTGATGTGTTTCTCCAAGCAAGAGTGTATAAGGCCACTGTGCCTAATTGTTCCATGTTACAAAATATGAAGCAAACTATCTGCAGAAATCGAATAAAACCGTAATGTCTAGAGGCAATTTTTTAAATTCAGTTTTGATAATTTTTAGAGAACTAAGGAATAATGTAATGTATTGAAAGCAAGATTTATCAAATTCTAGACAGGCTGTAATTGCAAATAATTGCTTACCTGAAATTAATACTGATAATGTTATGTTCATCTCACACGAGGGAGAATTAAAAAGACGCCACATAGTGAACGTCCCGATTATACAGTCCATAAAGATAAACAGAAAATATGGAATATAAAGGATAAATAACTTTCATTTTCCCTAATTACTTTATAGTTATAAAAATTAGTGTATTTAACATAAATTTTACATAATATTTAACAAAATCATGTCTTATTTTTTTGTTTCAGGTTTAACGACCACCATAAGCAACTTGTTGGGCTATATCAGTCCATTCCCTAATTTAGGACCTTTGGCTTCACGAAGAAGGAGAGCCAGTGCCGTAAGATAAACACACCACCCATACCTCATCTGGGACTTGAATCCAGGCTCACTTGGACGAATAGTCAGAAACCAGAGCTTAGACCACTGGACCACCGAGGTGGCAAACCATGTATTTACATGTTTTAAAGAATATTTGAACTAAGACTTAATTTAAATTCTACATATAATGAAATATTTCAATCGATTAGGTGAAATTATGTAACTGATTTATCTGTATTTTAAGTGCACACAAGTATATAAATAATATTTTAAACGACTCACAACATTTAGAGTTCCAGTTAGGTTTAAAAATGCAAGCTGGGAGAATGAGACTGAAGAGAATAAATTGCCGTTAAATGATACAATGCTGAAGCTTTAAATCCTTTAAGTGCTTATTTTACATAAGTATCAAAGAACACGGAAACTTTTGCTGAAATTGGAGTCTAATGGGAATGATAAAATGGAGAGTGTCTGACAGAGTCTCTTAACATTTTGTTAGAGCGGTTATATCAAATTGATCTAACAATTTGTATTTTCTATTGGAATTCACTTAGAATCTTTAAAGACAAAGCAAACTAGAACAGCAATTAAAAAATAAAAAAAAAAGAAGAGAGAGAGAACGGAAATCATGACAGCATTTCTGCGTCTAAGGAAAAACGTGTGCCAGTACCATCCCAACAATTCTAGCAATCAGGGAAAATACTGCTGACATTTAAAAATCAAAATTGTAATTATTTTAGCTAAAGTTAGTTCTTGCACTTGGCAATGAGAACATCGAATCTATGCTATTTCAAAGGTGCCAACCTCTAGCAGAACATATCAGTAATCAATAGGGGAATTTTCAGTAATGTTTCAATAATGTAACACAAACTTTCAGTAATGTAACACACCATTTTTTTTTTTAAAGTTAAGGACAATATTATAGTATTACTGTGTAACCTGTAATACTTGTATGAGGTGCCTATCGGTAATCACCATACGTCGTTAACGCGTGGAATGGGTATTTCATGAGAAATTAATGCATGAAATATGTAATAACTTTGCATGTTTACACTATCCTCACAAAAAAATATGAAATTAAATTATCAATATTGTACTTACCTCATGTCATTGCTGACATAAAAACTCCCTTGTTGCTTGTTTTGCAGTGGTATATTCTTTTTCAGAAAACTTTTTATAACACAGCTCACCTGAGGAAAATGCTTTACTTTTCTGTACAAGAAGGGCACTTAATGTTTTGGTGCTCATTGTTGGGCAAAAGTATGTGAGGTATTTCCTTACTATACTAAATATTCTATACGTAGAGGAACTGCTGTGAGGGATAGTCAATATTACCAACATTAGTTTAGGCAATGTGGAATACTTGGGAAGGCCAGATGAATCCTTTGTCTTAGATATTTCATTCCATGCCACATATGCTCAAGGATATCCAGTTTCATCAATATCAGTCTGGGAACATAGCATGAAAGAAGCGACCAGCATGATCACAGCTTGCTATAGGTAGGTTATGCTCCACAACGATTGTAGTAAACAGCAATTCAGCGTTTATCACGCTATTTTCATTCTTTTTTGCAAAAAAATTATCCAAAGGCTTTGATCGAAGTCTTTAATTTTACACAATCCTGGTATTTGTTTTGACTGGATATGCCTTCGGCAATCATCTCGTCCTACATGGGCTACTGATTACTCTCATATTAGAAGGCAGGCAAGGAAACCTTTATTTCAGCATTTGTAATATTTTCCATTTCCTTGCTCAAGATTTGGGAGAAAGATTTGGATGTTCCTGGAGAAACCTCTTTGCATATTTATTTGTTTCAGAAACGATAATTCCAAGGATGAAATTGGTAAAAAACAAGTAAAAAATATGCAATAGGTGCCACATCAGTTGCTGGAGCATGTTTGGGCCCCTGCATTTCATGTTAATAAAAAAAAAGATGCTGAGGTTGTTCATCACTTCTCTCTATTAACATCCTCCCATTCACTTTCAGAACTTTCATGATCTGAAGATTCACTATGAAGATCTTCACCTTCTGAAGAAGATATGGTGTGCGTGGCACGGTGGCTAGTTTTTTGGCTTGATGTTGCTAGGCCAATATCACTCTCAGATGATTCAAAATCCTCACCATCACTTGGCAAACTTTCACTCTCACTACAAGCCACTTCAAATAACCTTAGAAAACAATTTCACGCAGTGGGAAAAAGCACGTCTCCTAGTCTGAGGAACAAGCTGTCAATAAAATCATCCTGTGCTAACACGAGTTTGGAAAAAGATGGGGATTCGTAATTCACGGAGTTTTGCGATTGTGTCTGTTTGTTTGGGAAAAAGAAATGAATAATGTGAAGAGCTTCTAGTAATAAAACACTGCACTTCGTTCTCCCGCGCGGCGAAAGTCCGCAAGAAATATAAACATCCGTCATCACGGGACCACGCGTTGCGACGAATTGATCGTTATTGCACTTCGAACGGGGCTCGAAAAAGTGATTTCCGACAGTACGACGTCTTATAATTCACCAACAATTGCAAAGCGAACAGCACTGCCTCAACTGCAGCAGGAAAAGTTTTGGCTAAAGTAACCTTTCTCCTGTCACACGGAAAAGTGCGTGGGGAACCGATACGATAGCAAGCGCAAACTCTTTTACCATGACACTTACGGCATATTACCTGTAATTTTAGTCGTATTATCCGCAGACCACGAAATTCATAATGTTTGCAACGCAAGAAAAAGAATTTACGATTACAAGAAAATTTCTACCCCGTCTAACTTTTTGTTCTCGCAAATTTTTTTTCCCTATGTATAAGCTGAAACCTTAGGAAAAATTACGAGAGAATGATGAATTTTATATTTCTTATTCTAAATAACGGAGATATTTGCGTTTTTACGGAAAACGGTTCCACTATGCCCAAAAATTCAAAAAATAATATCTTCTAATCTATCAGAAACAAAAAAGTTGAAACTTTTAGGGGTTTTTTTATAACTTGGAGGCAGCTACCCGTAAGAATCGGAGATGTGTTGGTGGAAAATTATTTCAATATCAGACGATTTTGCGTGGAATGACCCAGATATGAAAATCTATGGTTCCGGGCGTCGGACTACCCTATTTTTCGCAACCAGCCAGCTCTTGCAGTAATCGGAATATCGCCAAAATAGCTATAAATTAATTTCTTCATGCATTATGAAATAGAAATAAGACAGAATCAAGAAAAATCTCTTTCCGGCCGTAAAACAACGAATCTAGAAAACGGCCGTGAAATCTGGGAAATTTGGTAGGTATGCAATAGTACCGGCTTCATTGCATGGTATTTTTCATACAAAATACTTGTAAGTACTATGAAAAAATTAATCTTTCCCCCTCTTTGAAGAATCTTCCTATTTCATATCTTCCCTGTTAAAACATTTGAAGGTACATACTTTTCCAACTATACTAACTCTGCTACAGAATTACGAAAGTGAAGCTTTAGTTCGTAAGTGATACGAACTTTTTTCAAAAAATAAATTGTGCCCTCAATTTGCAACATTCATCCACACTGCTCTTGAAGGGGGAAGGGGGACGAATTTATTAGGATAACCAACATCCGGCAAAATAAAATGTTTTTGTACGGTTTGATAAAAGACAAGTGAAACATGCAAAAAGAAAGAGGGGGGGGGGAAGCGCAACTTCTAAAGTTTCCGATGAATTTCGGCGAAATTTAAAATGGAACGTTATTTTCATATATCTTGCCCACTGTAAAAATTTCAGTCGGTTATTTAAAAAATTGAGGAAATAGCTTTTTCATAATTTTTTTTCCCAGTCTACACAGAGAACCAGGCGCCTACTTAGGAACAAGTGACTGCCTCTGCGCGAACGCAGCAGATAAGAGCCTGCGAAGTGGGGGTGTGATTAATGGCTTTCTCTCACGCTTTGACGTGTCCGTTTGTTCGGTTGAAGTTTAGAGCATCTGGAGATGGGGGAAACCGCGAAGAGACGCACTCCCCAGCACAGCTGCACTTTAATCGGTGGGTGGGTTGCCTCGAAGGATAAAACAACTCGGAATTATTTTAAAACTTAGCAATACAGAAATATATTCTACAAAAGTCTGAAAGAAAATATCTTTTTGGCAAAATAAAAAATTCCCTGACTTTTCAGTTCCCTGATAAGAAATTCCCTGATTTTTACGGAAAAACACGATTTTCCCTGAGTTTTCCCTGATTTTTTGAACAATTTTCAAATTCCCTGAGAATTCCCGGTTTTCCCGGTTTTCCAGGTGGCGTGGGAACCCTGTCAGATCTCTGTCCTTTTTGTAACGTCGTTGGAGACGTCTTACACATGTTTGTTTACTGTCCGACGCTGCTCCCACTATTTCACAGTATGTTCCAACTTGCACATCCTTCTTGTACCAGTGATCTCACCCTAGAAGATTATCGTTTCCTCGGCCACAGTTCTACAAGTTTCTGCTCTATTTTACCAGTTTGTTCGTATTTATTTATTCTAGCTAAATATATTATTTTCTCTCACCTGCTACAGTTACAAGATCCAGATCCTATTACATTCTCTACCTCCTTGGTTGCACACTACCGCAACAGGGTTAAAGCCAGACTCACCCTGGAATATTCCTTGGCGAAAGATACGGCACGGTTACCTGCCTTCTTCGCAACATGGTCGCCGTGTCGTCCCTGGTTTCAGTTTTCTAGTGCCCAGACTGTTCATCTGCTGTTTTAATAAACCTACGTCGGAACTTTCAATATTTACTGTTCCCTCACCATGTTTTCTCCTGGAACTGGATTGTGTTTGCTTCCCGCTGATGTCACCTTTTGTACACAGTTCTCTTCATCCGCACAGTGACTCTCTACCACCAGTGATTCCCATGTCACTAGAACTGCACAGATTTTTTTCTGTAAATTTTTTCGCTCCAGTGATGTTCCAAGACTTCGATGAACATTTATCCCAGAGCTACTGCTGTTTACAGCAAATAATGCAATGCCTGTCATTGCTCATCTGTACAATTATCATTTCATTGTAAATATCTACATTTTGTTTTATTTCTCCCTTCTCTCACACTGCGTGTGAGGTTGGGGATGTTCTGTTGTAATTCTTTTACGTGAATAAAAGCGAATATTGAAACTAAGCGATGGCCTCTGATCATTCGTCCGAACGGGGTCCGGGTTCGAATCCCGGTGAGGCATGGATGTTGTGTTTGTCTTACGGCCCTGGCTCTCTCCCTTCCCTGGAACCAGTGACCCTAAATTAGGGACGGGCGACTGCTTATAGCCCATTGAGTTGCTCACGGTGGTCGTTAAATCTCCAACAAAAAAAAAAAATCTGGTCTTATCATAAATTAAGAAATATGTTAAAAATAAATTTTATATTTGTTCCCTTAAACAAACGTGTTTTCTTTGCGGCTGTTCTGCAAATGAGTATGAGTGTCGGGTATTGGTTTATTTTAAAGTAAACAGTTTTTCTTTCTTTGAAGATACCATGATTCAAAATATGATACTGAAAGGTTAGTTTTTAAAACTTAATTTCTTTGCGGCATATAAGTTCTTGCGACAACCTCGTACGAGCTTGTATGAAACACAACGCGTACAGGTCCCAACGATGAGACTTGGTCGCCTATACCAGGAAACCCGATGTTACTGTTGCCACTTTAGGCGATGGGAATTAATTAAAAAAAAAAAAATTATTCCCGCGAGTTCCCAAATGAGGCTTGGCGCGGTGATAAAGATTCCGAAGGACAAAATTTATTGTCTGGGGTCAAAAGCGCTGAAAATTGCAAAATCAGAGACCAAATGTTCAAACGTAAAAATCTTACATAAATTACGAATGGAATTCATAGACATAAATAAGATGCAAGTCAAAATTTCCTCGGTATAGTTCTGCAGTACATTTTCTTTCAAATAGTGTGTACTTTTGTTCCCCTTACAAATTAGTGGACACCGTTCCCGGCCGCTTTCACCTCTTGTTGTGAGTATACGCAATTGCAACTGCTGTTGGTATTGTCAATGTGGGCGCTCTGAACTCGATCGTGTAAAGGAAAGCATGGCAAAAAGAGCGAATTATTGTGACGAGGGGAGTGATACGGAATATGTATCGTTCACAGATAGTGGCTGTGACCCACCATACATCTCTGAGTGCAGTGATTCCGGATCCACAAGTGGCATTGACAATGCAAGTGGACAATGCGATTACTTCACCCTACGGTGCAACCTGGTAGATCGACCGACGATAGGTCAAACAAAAAAACGGGAAGTGTAAAGTGGCCAAACCTGAAGACTGGTCGCGGAATGTGAAGAAATGGAAACGAAACCATGGTGATCATTACGTTGATAGAACAAGGAAAGTTGTTCCCAAGCGAAATGTAGGAACATTTTGGAAGTGTGATCAAACTGCATGTTGTCTCTTCGAGAACACGTGTGTACAGAACTGAACAGGGCCTTTTGGACACTTTGTTTTTAATGTGCAAAATACAAACATAACTGGAAGTGTGACTATCACTCCAAAAATCTCACTACAGCCATCACCAGACCTTTATTGACAATGTAAAGGTTCAGTTTTGCAATGCGACATGCTTTGTGTTTAGCAGCAGCCATTTGACACAATAGGGCATTAAGTGCAATTACACATCACATGAGCCGATTAAGTATGTTGATGTCACAAAGAAGACACAGCGTGGTCTGCTGCTGCAGGACTGCTACTTTCTGGCATGACCTTAAAATCAATATACATTTTTGACATATCCTTAAAAGCTGAAAAGCTGAAAGACTTGGAATCTCTCCTGAAGTATATTCCCCCTATATATCACCCATATTACGCTGCCTTGAAACTGTATAGCTTGCCTGTAAGCACAAGATGACAGAAGATGAGGAGATGGATAGCATCTTTAGCTTTGTAATGAATGTTTATGCAGCTATTCTCCCCATAACTCAGCAATGAAACAATTTGATGCTGCGAAAGTCTCATACTTCTTATTTATGATCTTCACTTTAACATAGCTCAGGGAATACACATCAAGAAAATCGTGAGAAAAACAAGACGTAATACAATAAGTATAGGGCGCTTTGTACCGGAACACACGCTATAGCACAAGTGCGAGGTGTGTCGGAAAGCAAATGACACTTAAATTTACAATGAGCTCTAGAAACCGGGGCACGCACTACAGCAAACAGCGAGGCGTGTCGGAAAGGTGCATGACAGACGATGAAAATATGTACAATGATGCCAACACAAACAGCACAAGTAATGTGAGAAAAATTGGGAATACTGGAGTATAAAAATATATGAACAATAAAACGCATAACAAAACACAAGGGCAAAATTATGAACACTGGAGTGTAAATGCGAAAGAAAAATACATAAATTTGAAGTGTAGTCTTTGATACCGCGAGTGTAAAAATACACTCTGCGAGGAGAGAAAATGTCAATCAGGTGGTAATTATGCAAGTTCATCAGCGGAAGAAGTGCAGCGCTGGGAGTCGGATGGTAAGAAAATCGGTTCATCGGAAGGAGCAGTTTTGGCTTTTGGAAGCACTTTCAGCTCAAGCATGTTCAACCGACGATTGGCATACCCTAGCCAGGGTCGGAGAGAAGGATAGTTTTTTCTGTAGAGAATGCAGGGTATCATAAGACGGGCAGAGTTGTTTATAGATGAGCTTCCAGCGGGCGCGCTTATGGCGAGCTAGAAACTGTTTGGTGGTATGTTCACGCGGTGGCGTGGAAAAGAAGCAATGAACTTCTGACATAGTGAGCGGTGAAGGCCAGAGCTGATAAGGCTGTAGCAGCACATATAGCTGTACTGCACTGAGAGGAGGAGCATTTCTGATCTTCAACCTGTAATAGACTCTTTGAAAATGCACCAAGATATGAGAGTTTCTGTAGCAATGTGCAAATAAATGGATTTCTCCCATCACTTAACTTTAGATTTCTTGACGATTATGGGCAAAACACGTAACAATATTAACAAACAAAGGTAACTTGATCACGCTAGTTACGTTAACTAAAACTTTTACAAAAAGTTCGTAAGTTGGAAGCTTTCGACCTTATCTTAGGTCTTCATCACGCCAATGGAGGACTAAAATTGTTGCCAGATTCTACATTTGAATTTTTCCTATTTTTGTTGCCAAAACTTAGAATTGATCTCCAGGTCAACGGAATGTAGAGAGGAGATTCGGAGTTGCAAGTCATTGAGTTGAAAATAATTTCTATGCTTTCACGGTAACGGAGGGCAAACGATTGTCAAACGAAGCAATTCGTTTTGCTTCGTTCCAGTGGGGAACTGCAGATGTGTCTTCCATTGTCAAAATAGACAAGGCAGTGTTGGGATTGCCTTTCGAAACATCTTTTCTGTGTTCTAAAATTCTATGGCTAATGCTCCTGTATGTGCTTCCAATGTATAAGTTATCCCCAGTAGAAGAAGAGATAGGAATGCAGTAAACTCCTGGGAGGTTCAGGCTTTCGACTTTGTCCCTATCCCTTTGTAGAAGTTTCAAGATGTTTGGGGTAGATTTAATGGCAAGATGGTAACCAAAACTTCTAAAAAGGATCTGTAACTTATAAGCATAGGAAGGATGGTAAGGAACAGAACCACAGAATTTCAGGTCTTCTTTCTTGTGAGGAAGGAGGCATTCGATTTTCGAATGGTTTTCATATTTCTTTATGAGGGAGTTAACTGTACCAGCAGGGAAACCATGAGAGAGGGCTATTGTAGAAATTTTGGAGAGTTCTTCTTGAAGAGAGAGTTGGTTGTTGCAAATGATATGAGCCCTGTGGATGTAGGACTTCAATGCTGCAAGCTTGTAGAGATGCAGGGTGCAAGATTTGTAGGGAATGATGTTAGTGGCTGCAGAAGGTTTTCGATAGACGGAACGAGTAATGGAGAGATCAGCGTTTCTGCAGATAGATACATCCAGGAAATCAATTTTGTGATTTACTTCCTTAGATATAGTGAGCTTAATGGAAGGAAATTTTTCTGTAATGGAGTTGATCAGTATCTGTAGCTCAGACTCGGAATGTGGCCAGCTAATGAAAATGTTGTCTACATATCTTAACCATAGGGAAGGTTGAAAAGGGTGTAGAGGAATTATGGAAACTTCAATATGTTGCATGTAGATTTCAGCAAGCAGAGGGGAAAGAGGTGAGCCCATGGGGAGACCAGATTGTTGCCTATACACAATTTTGTTGAAAACAAAACAACTGTGTTGATGAATAGTGTGGAAACAATCATAAAGATCTTTGATAAGAGGACCGGGGGTTCAAAATGAAGAATCAATTTCTTCATGAGGAGCATGTAGGAATCAAAATATGGTACAGAGGGAAACAAAGATTCTACATCAAGAGTATACAGATTATCACAAGGGGGAAAGGAATTAGGAAGGTTGTGGATGAAGTTTGAAGTAGAGACAACTGTATGAGGATGGTTGGCTGCCAGGGATTTGCATTTGTGGACCAATCTCTTTTCAAGGTTTACAGCTGGAGAAAACGAATATTCCACTAAAGGTCTGATGGGGTTACCAGCTTTATGCAGTTTCACTTGCAGGAAGAGCCTGGGAGTTCTAAAGTAAGGAGGGGTGATATATCACCAAGGAAGGATTGAAGAGTTTCTTTCTTAGCTAATCTGTCAACTGAGTTTTTGAGTGAGTTGGTGGTGTCTGACTGTAAAGGGATGCAGTTAGCTGATGTAAGAAAAGAAAGCACTTTTTGGTTTAGAGTTTCTTTACCAATGATGACTGGGCAACCAACTTTATCTGCTTTGCATACGGCTAGGTCATTTTCTTGAATAAATGACCTGAATTCTTTTAAACAAGAGGAAGAGTACTTGATTGGCACAGAATTTTGCTTGGATAAGATAACAGCAGCGTTGGCACGAAGGATAGGCTGCTGAACAGTCTCAGTTCTGTGGATGGCTGATTCTATAACAGAAACAGTTTGTGGAAGATTGATAGGAAGAGCAGGTGAAAATTTTGGGCCTAATGATAAGAATTTATCCAAGCTAGGAGGAATAGTGACAGAAGAAAGATTTACATACTTTGGCTTGTCAGTAGAGGCTGATGACGGAGATGTTGCTCGACTTTTTTGCTTGGAGAGTAGAAAATTGAATTTCTTTGTATGGCGAGCATATTCTTTTACTTCTATTGTTGAGAGAGTTTGGTTGATGCGAACCATGAAAATATCAAGCAAAGCAGGATGAGTGGTAGCAGCCAGTGATTGGTAGCTAATGTAGCAGGAAAGTTCAGTTTTAGCAATGGAGGAACGCAGGTCACGGATAGCGGCAGATAGGAGGTTATGGCTGGTTTGCTGTAGTAACGCACGGCACCGTCCTTTGAAGATGGGTTTGCAGATCTGAAAAGCTTGGGGAAGAATGCCAGAAGTCTTGCAGGAAACAAGAAAACGAAGGCTGCAAAGAGAATTAGTGACTTGAGTCCGAAGTTTCCGGAAGGAAATCCAATCTTTCGTCCTGTCCAAAATAAAATGCCCGGAAGTTGCGTAGCTTTGAAACATGACGATTATGGGCAAAACACGTAACAATATTAACAAAGAAAGGTAACTTGATCACGCTAGTTACGTTAACTAAAACTTTTACAAAAAGTTCGTAAGTTGGAAGCTTTCGACCTTATCTTAGGTCTTCATCACGCCAATGGAGGACTAAAATTGTTGCCAGATTCTACATTTGAATTTTTCCTATTTTTGTTGCCAAAACTTAGAATTGATCTCCAGGTCAACGGAATGTAGAGAGGAGATTCGGAGTTGCAAGTCATTGAGTTGAAAATAATTTCTATGCTTTCACGGTAACGGAGGGCAAAACGATTGTCAAACGAAGCAATTCGTTTTGCTTCGTTCCAGTGGGGAACTGCAGATGTGTCTTCCATTGTCAAAATAGACAAGGCAGTGTTGGGATTGCCTTTCGAAACATCTTTTCTGTGTTCTAAAATTCTATGGCTAATGCTCCTGTATGTGCTTCCAATGTATAAGTTATCCCCAGTAGAAGAAGAGATAGGAATGCAGTAAACTCCTGGGAGGTTCAGGCTTTCAACTTTGTCCCTATCCCTTTGTAGAAGTTTCAAGATGTTTGGGGTAGATTTAATGGCAAGATGGTAACCAAAACTTCTAAAAAGGATCTGTAACTTATAAGCATAGGAAGGATGGTAAGGAACAGAACCACAGAATTTCAGGTCTTCTTTCTTGTGAGGAAGGAGGCATTCGATTTTCGAATGGTTTTCATATTTCTTTATGAGGGAGTTAACTGTAACAGCAGGGAAACCATGAGAGAGGGCTATTGTAGAAATTTTGGAGAGTTCTTCTTGAAGAGAGAGTTGGTTGTTGCAAATGATATGAGCCCTGTGGATGTAGGACTTCAATGCTGCAAGCTTGTAGAGATGCAGGGTGCAAGATTTGTAGGGAATGATGTTAGTGGCTGCAGAAGGTTTTCGATAGACGGAACGAGTAATGGAGAGATCAGCGTTTCTGCAGATAGATACATCCAGGAAATCAATTTTGTGATTTACTTCCTTAGATATAGTGAGCTTAATGGAAGGAAATTTTTCTGTAATGGAGTTGATCAGTATCTGTAGCTCAGACTCGGAATGTGGCCAGCTAATGAAAATGTCGTCTACATATCTTAACCATAGGGAAGGTTGAAAAGGGTGTAGAGGAATTATGGAAACTTCAATATGTTGCATGTAGATTTCAGCAAGCAGAGGGGAAAGAGGTGAGCCCATGGGGAGACCAGATTGTTGCCTATACACAATTTTGTTGAAAACAAAACAACTGTGTTGATGAATAGTGTGGAAACAATCATAAAGATCTTTGATAAGAGGACCGGGGGTTCAAAATGAAGAATCAATTTCTTCATGAGGAGCATGTAGGAATCAAAATATGGTACAGAGGGAAACAAAGATTCTACATCAAGAGTATACAGATTATCACAAGGGGGAAAGGAATTAGGAAGGTTGTGGATGAAGTTTGAAGTAGAGACAACTGTATGAGGATGGTTGGCTGCCAGGGATTTGCATTTGTGGACCAATCTCTTTTCAAGGTTTACAGCTGGAGAAAACGAATATTCCACTAAAGGTCTGATGGGGTTACCAGCTTTATGCAGTTTCACTTGCAGGAAGAGCCTGGGAGTTCTAAAGTAAGGAGGGGGTGATATATCACCAAGGAAGGATTGAAGAGTTTCTTTCTTAGCTAATCTGTCAACTGAGTTTTTGAGTGAGTTGGTGGTGTCTGACTGTAAAGGGATGCAGTTAGCTGATGTAAGAAAAGAAAGCACTTTTTGGTTTAGAGTTTCTTTACCAATGATGACTGGGCAACCAACTTTATCTGCTTTGCATACAGCTAGGTCATTTTCTTGAATAAATGACCTGAATTCTTTTAAACAAGAGGAAGAGTACTTGATTGGCACAGAATTTTGCTTGGATAAGATAACAGCAGCGTTGGCACGAAGGATAGGCTGCTGAACAGTCTCAGTTCTGTGGATGGCTGATTCTATAACAGAAACAGTTTGTGGAAGATTGATAGGAAGAGCAGGTGAAAATTTTGGGCCTAATGATAAGAATTTATCCAAGCTAGGAGGAATAGTGACAGAAGAAAGATTTACATACTTTGGCTTGTCAGTAGAGGCTGATGACGGAGATGTTGCTCGACTTTTTTGCTTGGAGAGTAGAAAATTGAATTTCTTTGTATGGCGAGCATATTCTTTTACTTCTATTGTTGAGAGAGTTTGGTTGATGCGAACCATGAAAATATCAAGCAAAGCAGGATGAGTGGTAGCAGCCAGTGATTGGTAGCTAATGTAGCAGGAAAGTTCAGTTTTAGCAATGGAGGAACGCAGGTCACGGATAGCGGCAGATAGGAGGTTATGGCTGGTTTGCTGTAGTAACGCACGGCACCGTCCTTTGAAGATGGGTTTGCAGATCTGAAAAGCTTGGGGAAGAATGCCAGAAGTCTTGCAGGAAACAAGAAAACGAAGGCTGCAAAGAGAATTAGTGACTTGAGTCCGAAGTTTCCGGAAGGAAATCCAATCTTTCGTCCAGTCCAAAATAAAATGCCCGGAAGTTGCGTAGCTTTGAAACATGACGATTATGGGCAAAACACGTAACAATATTAACAAAGAAAGGTAACTTGATCACGCTAGTTACGTTAACTAAAACTTTTACAAAAAGTTCGTAAGTTGGAAGCTTTCGACCTTATCTTAGGTCTTCATCACGCCAATGGAGGACTAAAATTGTTGCCAGATTCTACATTTGAATTTTTCCTATTTTTGTTGCCAAAACTTAGAATTGATCTCCAGGTCAACGGAATGTAGAGAGGAGATTCGGAGTTGCAAGTCATTGAGTTGAAAATAATTTCTATGCTTTCACGGTAACGGAGGGCAAACGATTGTCAAACGAAGTAATTCGTTTTGCTTCGTTCCAGTGGGGAACTGCAGATGTGTCTTCCATTGTCAAAATAGACAAGGCAGTGTTGGGATTGCCTTTCGAAACATCTTTTCTGTGTTCTAAAATTCTATGGCTAATGCTCCTGTATGTGCTTCCAATGTATAAGTTATCCCCAGTAGAAGAAGAGATAGGAATGCAGTAAACTCCTGGGAGGTTCAGGCTTTCAACTTTGTCCCTATCCCTTTGTAGAAGTTTCAAGATGTTTGGGGTAGATTTAATGGCAAGATGGTAACCAAAACTTCTAAAAAGGATCTGTAACTTATAAGCATAGGAAGGATGGTAAGGAACAGAACCACAGAATTTCAGGTCTTCTTTCTTGTGAGGAAGGAGGCATTCGATTTTCGAATGGTTTTCATATTTCTTTATGAGGGAGTTAACTGTAACAGCAGGGAAACCATGAGAGAGGGCTATTGTAGAAATTTTGGAGAGTTCTTCTTGAAGAGAGAGTTGGTTGTTGCAAATGATATGAGCCCTGTGGATGTAGGACTTCAATGCTGCAAGCTTGTAGAGATGCAGGGTGCAAGATTTGTAGGGAATGATGTTAGTGGCTGCAGAAGGTTTTCGATAGACGGAACGAGTAATGGAGAGATCAGCGTTTCTGCAGATAGATACATCCAGGAAATCAATTTTGTGATTTACTTCCTTAGATATAGTGAGCTTAATGGAAGGAAATTTTTCTGTAATGGAGTTGATCAGTATCTGTAGCTCAGACTCGGAATGTGGCCAGCTAATGAAAATGTCGTCTACATATCTTAACCATAGGGAAGGTTGAAAAGGGTGTAGAGGAATTATGGAAACTTCAATATGTTGCATGTAGATTTCAGCAAGCAGAGGGGAAAGAGGTGAGCCCATGGGGAGACCAGATTGTTGCCTATACACAATTTTGTTGAAAACAAAACAACTGTGTTGATGAATAGTGTGGAAACAATCATAAAGATCTTTGATAAGAGGACCGGGGGTTCAAAATGAAGAATCAATTTCTTCATGAGGAGCATGTAGGAATCAAAATATGGTACAGAGGGAAACAAAGATTCTACATCAAGAGTATACAGATTATCACAAGGGGGAAAGGAATTAGGAAGGTTGTGGATGAAGTTTGAAGTAGAGACAACTGTATGAGGATGGTTGGCTGCCAGGGATTTGCATTTGTGGACCAATCTCTTTTCAAGGTTTACAGCTGGAGAAAACGAATATTCCACTAAAGGTCTGATGGGGTTACCAGCTTTATGCAGTTTCACTTGCAGGAAGAGCCTGGGAGTTCTAAAGTAAGGAGGGGGTGATATATCACCAAGGAAGGATTGAAGAGTTTCTTTCTTAGCTAATCTGTCAACTGAGTTTTTGAGTGAGTTGGTGGTGTCTGACTGTAAAGGGATGCAGTTAGCTGATGTAAGAAAAGAAAGCACTTTTTGGTTTAGAGTTTCTTTACCAATGATGACTGGGCAACCAACTTTATCTGCTTTGCATACGGCTAGGTCATTTTCTTGAATAAATGACCTGAATTCTTTTAAACAAGAGGAAGAGTACTTGATTGGCACAGAATTTTGCTTGGATAAGATAACAGCAGCGTTGGCACGAAGGATAGGCTGCTGAACAGTCTCAGTTCTGTGGATGGCTGATTCTATAACAGAAACAGTTTGTGGAAGATTGATAGGAAGAGCAGGTGAAAATTTTGGGCCTAATGATAAGAATTTATCCAAGCTAGGAGGAATAGTGACAGAAGAAAGATTTACATACTTTGGCTTGTCAGTAGAGGCTGATGACGGAGATGTTGCTCGACTTTTTGCTTGGAGAGTAGAAAATTGAATTTCTTTGTATGGCGAGCATATTCTTTTACTTCTATTGTTGAGAGAGTTTGGTTGATGCGAACCATGAAAATATCAAGCAAAGCAGGATGAGTGGTAGCAGCCAGTGATTGGTAGCTAATGTAGCAGGAAAGTTCAGTTTTAGCAATGGAGGAACGCAGGTCACGGATAGCGGCAGATAGGAGGTTATGGCTGGTTTGCTGTAGTAACGCACGGCACCGTCCTTTGAAGATGGGTTTGCAGATCTGAAAAGCTTGGGGAAGAATGCCAGAAGTCTTGCAGGAAACAAGAAAACGAAGGCTGCAAAGAGAATTAGTGACTTGAGTCCGAAGTTTCCGGAAGGAAATCCAATCTTTCGTCCTGTCCAAAATAAAATGCCCGGAAGTTGCGTAGCTTTGAAACATGACGATTATGGGCAAAACACGTAACAATATTAACAAAGAAAGGTAACTTGATCACGCTAGTTACGTTAACTAAAACTTTTACAAAAAGTTCGTAAGTTGGAAGCTTTCGACCTTATCTTAGGTCTTCATCACGCCAATGGAGGACTAAAATTGTTGCCAGATTCTACATTTGAATTTTTCCTATTTTTGTTGCCAAAACTTAGAATTGATCTCCAGGTCAACGGAATGTAGAGAGGAGATTCGGAGTTGCAAGTCATTGAGTTGAAAATAATTTCTATGCTTTCACGGTAACGGAGGGCAAAACGATTGTCAAACGAAGCAATTCGTTTTGCTTCGTTCCAGTGGGGAACTGCAGATGTGTCTTCCATTGTCAAAATAGACAAGGCAGTGTTGGGATTGCCTTTCGAAACATCTTTTCTGTGTTCTAAAATTCTATGGCTAATGCTCCTGTATGTGCTTCCAATGTATAAGTTATCCCCAGTAGAAGAAGAGATAGGAATGCAGTAAACTCCTGGGAGGTTCAGGCTTTCAACTTTGTCCCTATCCCTTTGTAGAAGTTTCAAGATGTTTGGGGTAGATTTAATGGCAAGATGGTAACCAAAACTTCTAAAAAGGATCTGTAACTTATAAGCATAGGAAGGATGGTAAGGAACAGAACCACAGAATTTCAGGTCTTCTTTCTTGTGAGGAAGGAGGCATTCGATTTTCGAATGGTTTTCATATTTCTTTATGAGGGAGTTAACTGTAACAGCAGGGAAACCATGAGAGAGGGCTATTGTAGAAATTTTGGAGAGTTCTTCTTGAAGAGAGAGTTGGTTGTTGCAAATGATATGAGCCCTGTGGATGTAGGACTTCAATGCTGCAAGCTTGTAGAGATGCAGGGTGCAAGATTTGTAGGGAATGATGTTAGTGGCTGCAGAAGGTTTTCGATAGACGGAACGAGTAATGGAGAGATCAGCGTTTCTGCAGATAGATACATCCAGGAAATCAATTTTGTGATTTACTTCCTTAGATATAGTGAGCTTAATGGAAGGAAATTTTTCTGTAATGGAGTTGATCAGTATCTGTAGCTCAGACTCGGAATGTGGCCAGCTAATGAAAATGTCGTCTACATATCTTAACCATAGGGAAGGTTGAAAAGGGTGTAGAGGAATTATGGAAACTTCAATATGTTGCATGTAGATTTCAGCAAGCAGAGGGGAAAGAGGTGAGCCCATGGGGAGACCAGATTGTTGCCTATACACAATTTTGTTGAAAACAAAACAACTGTGTTGATGAATAGTGTGGAAACAATCATAAAGATCTTTGATAAGAGGACCGGGGGTTCAAAATGAAGAATCAATTTCTTCATGAGGAGCATGTAGGAATCAAAATATGGTACAGAGGGAAACAAAGATTCTACATCAAGAGTATACAGATTATCACAAGGGGGAAAGGAATTAGGAAGGTTGTGGATGAAGTTTGAAGTAGAGACAACTGTATGAGGATGGTTGGCTGCCAGGGATTTGCATTTGTGGACCAATCTCTTTTCAAGGTTTACAGCTGGAGAAAACGAATATTCCACTAAAGGTCTGATGGGGTTACCAGCTTTATGCAGTTTCACTTGCAGGAAGAGCCTGGGAGTTCTAAAGTAAGGAGGGGGTGATATATCACCAAGGAAGGATTGAAGAGTTTCTTTCTTAGCTAATCTGTCAACTGAGTTTTTGAGTGAGTTGGTGGTGTCTGACTGTAAAGGGATGCAGTTAGCTGATGTAAGAAAAGAAAGCACTTTTTGGTTTAGAGTTTCTTTACCAATGATGACTGGGCAACCAACTTTATCTGCTTTGCATACGGCTAGGTCATTTTCTTGAATAAATGACCTGAATTCTTTTAAACAAGAGGAAGAGTACTTGATTGGCACAGAATTTTGCTTGGATAAGATAACAGCAGCGTTGGCACGAAGGATAGGCTGCTGAACAGTCTCAGTTCTGTGGATGGCTGATTCTATAACAGAAACAGTTTGTGGAAGATTGATAGGAAGAGCAGGTGAAAATTTTGGGCCTAATGATAAGAATTTATCCAAGCTAGGAGGAATAGTGACAGAAGAAAGATTTACATACTTTGGCTTGTCAGTAGAGGCTGATGACGGAGATGTTGCTCGACTTTTTTTGCTTGGAGAGTAGAAAATTGAATTTCTTTGTATGGCGAGCATATTCTTTTACTTCTATTGTTGAGAGAGTTTGGTTGATGCGAACCATGAAAATATCAAGCAAAGCAGGATGAGTGGTAGCAGCCAGTGATTGGTAGCTAATGTAGCAGGAAAGTTCAGTTTTAGCAATGGAGGAACGCAGGTCACGGATAGCGGCAGATAGGAGGTTATGGCTGGTTTGCTGTAGTAACGCACGGCACCGTCCTTTGAAGATGGGTTTGCAGATCTGAAAAGCTTGGGGAAGAATGCCAGAAGTCTTGCAGGAAACAAGAAAACGAAGGCTGCAAAGAGAATTAGTGACTTGAGTCCGAAGTTTCCGGAAGGAAATCCAATCTTTCGTCCAGTCCAAAATAAAATGCCCGGAAGTTGCGTAGCTTTGAAACATGACGATTATGGGCAAAACACGTAACAATATTAACAAAGAAAGGTAACTTGATCACGCTAGTTACGTTAACTAAAACTTTTACAAAAAGTTCGTAAGTTGGAAGCTTTCGACCTTATCTTAGGTCTTCATCACGCCAATGGAGGACTAAAATTGTTGCCAGATTCTACATTTGAATTTTTCCTATTTTTGTTGCCAAAACTTAGAATTGATCTCCAGGTCAACGGAATGTAGAGAGGAGATTCGGAGTTGCAAGTCATTGAGTTGAAAATAATTTCTATGCTTTCACGGTAACGGAGGGCAAAACGATTGTCAAACGAAGTAATTCGCTTTTGCTTCGTTCCAGTGGGGAACTGCAGATGTGTCTTCCATTGTCAAAATAGACAAGGCAGTGTTGGGATTGCCTTTCGAAACATCTTTTCTGTGTTCTAAAATTCTATGGCTAATGCTCCTGTATGTGCTTCCAATGTATAAGTTATCCCCAGTAGAAGAAGAGATAGGAATGCAGTAAACTCCTGGGAGGTTCAGGCTTTCAACTTTGTCCCTATCCCTTTGTAGAAGTTTCAAGATGTTTGGGGTAGATTTAATGGCAAGATGGTAACCAAAACTTCTAAAAAGGATCTGTAACTTATAAGCATAGGAAGGATGGTAAGGAACAGAACCACAGAATTTCAGGTCTTCTTTCTTGTGAGGAAGGAGGCATTCGATTTTCGAATGGTTTTCATATTTCTTTATGAGGGAGTTAACTGTAACAGCAGGGAAACCATGAGAGAGGGCTATTGTAGAAATTTTGGAGAGTTCTTCTTGAAGAGAGAGTTGGTTGTTGCAAATGATATGAGCCCTGTGGATGTAGGACTTCAATGCTGCAAGCTTGTAGAGATGCAGGGTGCAAGATTTGTAGGGAATGATGTTAGTGGCTGCAGAAGGTTTTCGATAGACGGAACGAGTAATGGAGAGATCAGCGTTTCTGCAGATAGATACATCCAGGAAATCAATTTTGTGATTTACTTCCTTAGATATAGTGAGCTTAATGGAAGGAAATTTTTCTGTAATGGAGTTGATCAGTATCTGTAGCTCAGACTCGGAATGTGGCCAGCTAATGAAAATGTCGTCTACATATCTTAACCATAGGGAAGGTTGAAAAGGGTGTAGAGGAATTATGGAAACTTCAATATGTTGCATGTAGATTTCAGCAAGCAGAGGGGAAAGAGGTGAGCCCATGGGGAGACCAGATTGTTGCCTATACACAATTTTGTTGAAAACAAAACAACTGTGTTGATGAATAGTGTGGAAACAATCATAAAGATCTTTGATAAGAGGACCGGGGTTCAAAATGAAGAATCAATTTCTTCATGAGGAGCATGTAGGAATCAAAATATGGTACAGAGGGAAACAAAGATTCTACATCAAGAGTATACAGATTATCACAAGGGGGAAAGGAATTAGGAAAGTTGTGGATGAAGTTTGAAGTAGAGACAACTGTATGAGGATGGTTGGCTGCCAGGGATTTGCATTTGTGGACCAATCTCTTTTCAAGGTTTACAGCTGGAGAAAACGAATATTCCACTAAAGGTCTGATGGGGTTACCAGCTTTATGCAGTTTCACTTGCAGGAAGAGCCTGGGAGTTCTAAAGTAAGGAGGGGGTGATATATCACCAAGGAAGGATTGAAGAGTTTCTTTCTTAGCTAATCTGTCAACTGAGTTTTTGAGTGAGTTGGTGGTGTCTGACTGTAAAGGGATGCAGTTAGCTGATGTAAGAAAAGAAAGCACTTTTTGGTTTAGAGTTTCTTTACCAATGATGACTGGGCAACCAACTTTATCTGCTTTGCATACGGCTAGGTCATTTTCTTGAATAAATGACCTGAATTCTTTTAAACAAGAGGAAGAGTACTTGATTGGCACAGAATTTTGCTTGGATAAGATAACAGCAGCGTTGGCACGAAGGATAGGCTGCTGAACAGTCTCAGTTCTGTGGATGGCTGATTCTATAACAGAAACAGTTTGTGGAAGATTGATAGGAAGAGCAGGTGAAAATTTTGGGCCTAATGATAAGAATTTATCCAAGCTAGGAGGAATAGTGACAGAAGAAAGATTTACATACTTTGGCTTGTCAGTAGAGGCTGATGACGGAGATGTTGCTCGACTTTTTTGCTTGGAGAGTAGAAAATTGAATTTCTTTGTATGGCGAGCATATTCTTTTACTTCTATTGTTGAGAGAGTTTGGTTGATGCGAACCATGAAAATATCAAGCAAAGCAGGATGAGTGGTAGCAGCCAGTGATTGGTAGCTAATGTAGCAGGAAAGTTCAGTTTTAGCAATGGAGGAACGCAGGTCACGGATAGCGGCAGATAGGAGGTTATGGCTGGTTTGCTGTAGTAACGCACGGCACCGTCCTTTGAAGATGGGTTTGCAGATCTGAAAAGCTTGGGGAAGAATGCCAGAAGTCTTGCAGGAAACAAGAAAACGAAGGCTGCAAAGAGAATTAGTGACTTGAGTCCGAAGTTTCCGGAAGGAAATCCAATCTTTCGTCCAGTCCAAAATAAAATGCCCGGAAGTTGCGTAGCTTTGAAACATGACGATTATGGGCAAAACACGTAACAATATTAACAAAGAAAGGTAACTTGATCACGCTAGTTACGTTAACTAAAACTTTTACAAAAAGTTCGTAAGTTGGAAGCTTTCGACCTTATCTTAGGTCTTCATCACGCCAATGGAGGACTAAAATTGTTGCCAGATTCTACATTTGAATTTTTCCTATTTTTGTTGCCAAAACTTAGAATTGATCTCCAGGTCAACGGAATGTAGAGAGGAGATTCGGAGTTGCAAGTCATTGAGTTGAAAATAATTTCTATGCTTTCACGGTAACGGAGGGCAAAACGATTGTCAAACGAAGCAATTCGTTTTGCTTCGTTCCAGTGGGGAACTGCAGATGTGTCTTCCATTGTCAAAATAGACAAGGCAGTGTTGGGATTGCCTTTCGAAACATCTTTTCTGTGTTCTAAAATTCTATGGCTAATGCTCCTGTATGTGCTTCCAATGTATAAGTTATCCCCAGTAGAAGAAGAGATAGGAATGCAGTAAACTCCTGGGAGGTTCAGGCTTTCAACTTTGTCCCTATCCCTTTGTAGAAGTTTCAAGATGTTTGGGGTAGATTTAATGGCAAGATGGTAACCAAAACTTCTAAAAAGGATCTGTAACTTATAAGCATAGGAAGGATGGTAAGGAACAGAACCACAGAATTTCAGGTCTTCTTTCTTGTGAGGAAGGAGGCATTCGATTTTCGAATGGTTTTCATATTTCTTTATGAGGGAGTTAACTGTAACAGCAGGGAAACCATGAGAGAGGGCTATTGTAGAAATTTTGGAGAGTTCTTCTTGAAGAGAGAGTTGGTTGTTGCAAATGATATGAGCCCTGTGGATGTAGGACTTCAATGCTGCAAGCTTGTAGAGATGCAGGGTGCAAGATTTGTAGGGAATGATGTTAGTGGCTGCAGAAGGTTTTCGATAGACGGAACGAGTAATGGAGAGATCAGCGTTTCTGCAGATAGATACATCCAGGAAATCAATTTTGTGATTTACTTCCTTAGATATAGTGAGCTTAATGGAAGGAAATTTTTCTGTAATGGAGTTGATCAGTATCTGTAGCTCAGACTCGGAATGTGGCCAGCTAATGAAAATGTCGTCTACATATCTTAACCATAGGGAAGGTTGAAAAGGGTGTAGAGGAATTATGGAAACTTCAATATGTTGCATGTAGATTTCAGCAAGCAGAGGGGAAAGAGGTGAGCCCATGGGGAGACCAGATTGTTGCCTATACACAATTTTGTTGAAAACAAAACAACTGTGTTGATGAATAGTGTGGAAACAATCATAAAGATCTTTGATAAGAGGACCGGGGGTTCAAAATGAAGAATCAATTTCTTCATGAGGAGCATGTAGGAATCAAAATATGGTACAGAGGGAAACAAAGATTCTACATCAAGAGTATACAGATTATCACAAGGGGGAAAGGAATTAGGAAGGTTGTGGATGAAGTTTGAAGTAGAGACAACTGTATGAGGATGGTTGGCTGCCAGGGATTTGCATTTGTGGACCAATCTCTTTTCAAGGTTTACAGCTGGAGAAAACGAATATTCCACTAAAGGTCTGATGGGGTTACCAGCTTTATGCAGTTTCACTTGCAGGAAGAGCCTGGGAGTTCTAAAAATCGAATGCCTCCTTCCTCACAAGAAAGAAGACCTGAAATTCTGTGGTTCTGTTCCTTACCATCCTTCCTATGCTTATAAGTTACAGATCCTTTTTAGAAGTTTTGGTTACCATCTTGCCATTAAATCTACCCCAAACATCTTGAAACTTCTACAAAGGGATAGGGACAAAGTTGAAAGCCTGAACCTCCCAGGAGTTTACTGCATTCCTATCTCTTCTTCTACTGGGGATAACTTATACATTGGAAGCACATACAGGAGCATTAGCCATAGAATTTTAGAACACAGAAAAGATGTTTCGAAAGGCAATCCCAACACTGCCTTGTCTATTTTGACAATGGAAGACACATCTGCAGTTCCCCACTGGAACGAAGCAAAACGAATTGCTTCGTTTGACAATCGTTTTGCCCTCCGTTACCGTGAAAGCATAGAAATTATTTTCAACTCAATGACTTGCAACTCCGAATCTCCTCTCTACATTCCGTTGACCTGGAGATCAATTCTAAGTTTTGGCAACAAAAATAGGAAAAATTCAAATGTAGAATCTGGCAACAATTTTAGTCCTCCATTGGCGTGATGAAGACCTAAGATAAGGTCGAAAGCTTCCAACTTACGAACTTTTTGTAAAAGTTTTAGTTAACGTAACTAGCGTGATCAAGTTACCTTTCTTTGTTAATATTGTTACGTGTTTTGCCCATAATCGTCATGTTTCAAAGCTACGCAACTTCCGGGCATTTTATTTTGGACTGGACGAAAGATTGGATTTCCTTCCGGAAACTTCGGACTCAAGTCACTAATTCTCTTTGCAGCCTTCGTTTTCTTGTTTCCTGCAAGACTTCTGGCATTCTTCCCCAAGCTTTTCAGATCTGCAAACCCATCTTCAAAGGACGGTGCCGTGCGTTACTACAGCAAACCAGCCATAACCTCCTATCTGCCGCTATCCGTGACCTGCGTTCCTCCATTGCTAAAACTGAACTTTCCTGCTACATTAGCTACCAATCACTGGCTGCTACCACTCATCCTGCTTTGCTTGATATTTTCATGGTTCGCATCAACCAAACTCTCTCAACAATAGAAGTAAAAGAATATGCTCGCCATACAAAGAAATTCAATTTTCTACTCTCCAAGCAAAAAAGTCGAGCAACATCTCCGTCATCAGCCTCTACTGACAAGCCAAAGTATGTAAATCTTTCTTCTGTCACTATTCCTCCTAGCTTGGATAAATTCTTATCATTAGGCCCAAAATTTTCACCTGCTCTTCCTATCAATCTTCCACAAACTGTTTCTGTTATAGAATCAGCCATCCACAGAACTGAGACTGTTCAGCAGCCTATCCTTCGTGCCAACGCTGCTGTTATCTTATCCAAGCAAAATTCTGTGCCAATCAAGTACTCTTCCTCTTGTTTAAAAGAATTCAGGTCATTTATTCAAGAAAATGACCTAGCCGTATGCAAAGCAGATAAAGTTGGTTGCCCAGTCATCATTGGTAAAGAAACTCTAAACCAAAAAGTGCTTTCTTTTCTTACATCAGCTAACTGCATCCCTTTACAGTCAGACACCACCAACTCACTCAAAAACTCAGTTGACAGATTAGCTAAGAAAGAAACTCTTCAATCCTTCCTTGGTGATATATCACCCCTCCTTACTTTAGAACTCCCAGGCTCTTCCTGCAAGTGAAACTGCATAAAGCTGGTAACCCCATCAGACCTTTAGTGGAATATTCGTTTTCTCCAGCTGTAAACCTTGAAAAGAGATTGGTCCACAAATGCAAATCCCTGGCAGCCAACCATCCTCATACAGTTGTCTCTACTTCAAACTTCATCCACAACCTTCCTAATTCCTTTCCCCCTTGTGATAATCTGTATACT
Organism: Macrothele yani; assembly: GCA_039090855.1. Taxonomy (NCBI): domain Eukaryota; kingdom Metazoa; phylum Arthropoda; class Arachnida; order Araneae; family Macrothelidae; genus Macrothele; species Macrothele yani. Next base: position 87,706,903 of record CM077010.1, read on the forward strand.
CTTGATGTAGAATCTTTGTTTCCCTCTGTACCATATTTTGATTCCTACATGCTCCTCATGAAGAAATTGATTCTTCATTTTGAACCCCCCGGTCCTCTTATCAAAGATCTTTATGATTGTTTCCACACTATTCATCAACACAGTTGTTTTGTTTTCAACAAAATTGTGTATAGGCAACAATCTGGTCTCCCCATGGGCTCACCTCTTTCCCCTCTGCTTGCTGAAATCTACATGCAACATATTGAAGTTTCCATAATTCCTCTACACCCTTTTCAACCTTCCCTATGGTTAAGATATGTAGACGACATTTTCATTAGCTGGCCACATTCCGAGTCTGAGCTACAGATACTGATCAACTCCATTACAGAAAAATTTCCTTCCATTAAGCTCACTATATCTAAGGAAGTAAATCACAAAATTGATTTCCTGGATGTATCTATCTGCAGAAACGCTGATCTCTCCATTACTCGTTCCGTCTATCGAAAACCTTCTGCAGCCACTAACATCATTCCCTACAAATCTTGCACCCTGCATCTCTACAAGCTTGCAGCATTGAAGTCCTACATCCACAGGGCTCATATCATTTGCAACAACCAACTCTCTCTTCAAGAAGAACTCTCCAAAATTTCTACAATAGCCCTCTCTCATGGTTTCCCTGCTGTTACAGTTAACTCCCTCATAAAGAAATATGAAAACCATTCGAAAATCGAATGCCTCCTTCCTCACAAGAAAGAAGACCTGAAATTCTGTGGTTCTGTTCCTTACCATCCTTCCTATGCTTATAAGTTACAGATCCTTTTTAGAAGTTTTGGTTACCATCTTGCCATTAAATCTACCCCAAACATCTTGAAACTTCTACAAAGGGATAGGGACAAAGTTGAAAGCCTGAACCTCCCAGGAGTTTACTGCATTCCTATCTCTTCTTCTACTGGGGATAACTTATACATTGGAAGCACATACAGGAGCATTAGCCATAGAATTTTAGAACACAGAAAAGATGTTTCGAAAGGCAATCCCAACACTGCCTTGTCTATTTTGACAATGGAAGACACATCTGCAGTTCCCCACTGGAACGAAGCAAAACGAATTGCTTCGTTTGACAATCGTTTTGCCCTCCGTTACCGTGAAAGCATAGAAATTATTTTCAACTCAATGACTTGCAACTCCGAATCTCCTCTCTACATTCCGTTGACCTGGAGATCAATTCTAAGTTTTGGCAACAAAAATAGGAAAAATTCAAATGTAGAATCTGGCAACAATTTTAGTCCTCCATTGGCGTGATGAAGACCTAAGATAAGGTCGAAAGCTTCCAACTTACGAACTTTTTGTAAAAGTTTTAGTTAACGTAACTAGCGTGATCAAGTTACCTTTCTTTGTTTAGATTTCTTTATCTCCGTTTTTATAAAATGTTGGTTTACCCACTATTTCTGTAAGGTCTTCAATTGAAAGACTGCTTGTGTTTTTCCCAAGCGATGGACGAGTCAACCGATTTTACTTACATGGCGCAATCAATATTTTGGTTTCGGTTTGTGTTTCCCAATTTTACATTTGAGAAGAAATCCTTGTACTTTGTGGACTTCGAGGACAAATTTGTTGAACTAATATTCTCGAAACAAATTTTGAACCTTCAAAAAAACATGATCTGGATCTGATAAATCGATCTTCTATTACAACGGACGGTGCACCCCAAGGATTGGAAGCAAATAAGGATTTACTTCTCGCTTGAAGCAGCATTTGAGTAATAATGGTGTGAAAAACATGTTGCCCTTCCTCCATTGCATTCTGCATCAGGAGAATGTGTGCTCAGATGTCCGGAAATAGCACGTTGAACACTTTGAAGAACATGGTTATGAAAATCGTGAATTACATCCGAAGTGGAAGTTCCCTGATCCGTCGATAGTTTTTTAAGGCTTTGAAAGAATTCGGTGACTGTGATTTCGAGGATCTTACAAGCTATTCAAATGTCAGATGGTTGAGCAAAGGTTAAGTTCTGGAACGGTGTACCTATCCGCTTTGTCAAATTCGAGATTTTTTTTGTTGAGGAATGTCAGGTAGAAAAACGTTTTGACACTGAGACCCCTTCATGACAGTGAGACTTATATTTTCTGTGCAATGTCATGGCTCACTTAAATGAATTAAACGTGAAACTGCCGGGAAAGGGTAAAGTAATATATGAGTTGGCACAGCATATTCAAGAAATCAATTAAAAATTGAACCTCATTCTGGTAAAAACTCAGGAGGATGGCATGACTCATTTTCCAAATCTGACTAGATTTCTAGAAAAAAACAAAAAAAAACTACTCGACGTGAAGCGGCAACTCTACGTAAACTGTGGAAAAAACCTGTCCCAGAAATTTGAATCACGGTTTTATTCAAATTGGCATTTCAATTCTTGTGTGATCCATTCTACTTTGTTAATACAAATTCAAACACAGAAATTTCCACCCTTCAGTCTTTGGACAAGCGTGGGCTTGAAGATGATTTGCTTGCTTTTCACAGTCTGGAACACTTGAAAATTTATTAGAATTATTCAGTCACATATATGTGGAAATCTATTCTGACTAACAACGATCATCGAACTTTGAAATCGGGCATTTCGAAAATATTGCCCTTGTTTGGATTGACGTGGATGTCTGAATCGATGTATTTTACGATGGTATTCGTCAAGTCAAAATACAGATCTCGAATTGCGATGTCAATTTGGAGAAACTAATTTGTACATTGAATTTAGATATCAATAGTAAAAACATTTTACACAAAAATTTCATCCCGCATTATTTATTAATTTGATATGTATTTAGATGTACAAAGATTAAATATGACTATGAAAAAATTTACTTGCCTCAAGTTTATGAAGCAGAGCTAATATATAATAAAATCACAAGTACGTGTTTACAGATATCAAGAAAAAAGTTAAAATATGAAATATTCAGTGAAATTTCTAATTAAATTAAACTATTCATTAAGAGTTATTTTGCATTTGTTTTGTAACCAGATTTAAACAGTACAAAAAAGTTATTTATGCATTTCTGGCCTAGGTTAGGCTGTTAAAAATTTACGCTAACGCTTCTGCTACGCTTTCCATTTGTAGGCTACCACTGGAGCATCCCTGGCGACAGTCCAGTTGTAGTCTGCTAACACGGAAGGACTCCACTTCCCCTTGTACCTTTTTTTTATTGCTGAAATGTCTCGATGGAACCGCTTGCCAGGCTCATCATTCAAATCTCCACAATTTTCTTGAAGGAAGTCAAGATGAGAGGGCAGTAAATGAATTTTCAGAAACATGCTGCAGCCAAATTTCCTGTAACTTGAAAGCAAGACATCCATAAGATCTTTATAGTTTTCAGCCCTCTTTTCCCTAAAACTTTAACATAGCTATCCTTGAAACTTTGCCATGCTTCTTTCTCGTCATTTTGCAATATTTCATCAAAGTAATGATCCTTAAAAATGGCACGAATCTGCGGACCAACGAAGACACCTTCTTTGACCTTCGCATCACTCAATAGGGCAAACTTTGCACTAAGGTCCTTCCATCTTTGTTCATGGCCTAAAACAAAATTCTTCATGAGGCCTTGTTTAATATGAAGATGTAGAAGTAAATCCTCTGTGAATCAACCAAAGGTAGTTTTGGACGCTATTTACGCCTGGCTGTAGAGATCTTCTAGCTGTGCAATTTGTTTTGTGAAATGAGAAGCACGTGTCCTACTGTCCCGCTCACAAATACAGCAACAAAAATTTGTACACCTAGTTGCATGCCAAGTAAAAGGGAAATGGCCATAAAGTCCACAAAATCCTTTCCATTGACAGCACAATACTTGATAGCTTCGAGAAGAAGTTTCACATTTGAGTAAGACTCCTTCATGTGAACTGCATGGCCAATAGGAACTAAGGGAAGCTAGTTTCCAGTGTTAGTAGAACAGCTTTTAAATTCACTTATGAGGAATCGATAGAAAGTCTCCACTCCTGAGGCTTGTGATATGTGTTCAGAGCCTTCATTAGGCTGTTTACGTTGGTGTTTGCAAAAGAAGTATCTTTCATAGTGAAGAAAGGGCTCAAATCTTTCTCCTTATTCTTGTAGATGGATATTTTTACTTCATTTTCTAGAAGACTTTACTGCTGCAAACGTGAGGCTAAAACTTCTGCTATCTTGAGACCAAAACCTGTACTTTACTTTAAAAAACAAAAATCAAACTCCGTAATGAGATCACTGAGCTCATTTTGCGTTATTTTATATGGTTCAGTAGTGGGTAAATCGACATTAAAACTCATGGTCCATAGAACTATTTCGCTCAGAAGACTTACCTCTAGCACCACCTTCGTCCCCATCAGTGTTGCCATTCTACTGATTTTAATTCCTGTCTACTGATCTACTGATAGATTTTCATAAATCACAAGAATCTCCTGATTTTTCTTGGTTTCAAGGCAAGTTCTTGAATTTTCAACTGTTGTGCCTAAGTTTTTGGCTTGTGGGTTAAAATTTTGGCAGGTGCTTTCCCCATAAACTCTAAAATAATTTGCATGATGCACCTCTGATGCTAATATTATATAATTTTTGAAGCAGTTTGTTATGGTTATTTTTATCGAATGCCTTAGAAAAGTAAAAAATTCAGAGGTAGTTCAATGGGTTCCTATTTTTTGTGTTAGTTGATTAAAAATGAATGATGGATGAATGAGGTTGGAGAGCATGCTGATTCAGCTGATAATAAATACTCAAACTAACACTTGCCTGAGGAGAAGAATCAAACTGTGCTTGAAATTTTATTTAATACTATCGGCAAACTAAACTGACTTACATCCAAATCCATACTAGCTATCATTTTTTTAATCTACTCGCAAATAGCTAATTAGTCTGCTATACAAATATTCTCTCTAGTATCATAAATTCTGCGGAAGAAATATTCTTCTGACAATACGTGGAAATATGTCAGAATTGTTAACACGTAATCAGACATCCCTGAATTGCCCGTGTTTGCTGTTCATCACACAACATTAATCCCATCAGAAAACTTGAAAACTACATTGCCCTAAAAAAGAATCGAACCCACACCCCGGATTTCCATTCGAGCATGCTATCCGTTATACTACATAGCACGATGAAGTCCCAATTATCTGAGTGTTAAGTATCAGAACATTCTCTGATTTTTGCCAGTCAAAGCAAATTCGGCTTCCTCTTAATGCTACGAGATGCTCGGACGGAAATTGGCAAGTGCGGGTTCAATTCCCGCTCCAGGGCGATATAATTTCCAAATTATCTGATATGATTAATGTAACGCCATGAACAGTAAATGTAGGGAATTCAGAAATGTCTGATTGAGTGTTAACAATTGTGATTATCTCCAGTATTCTACTAAAATCCTAAATATTACATAATCGTCTGTAGTTAGACATTTTAATTAATGATACTTTGTTGAGTAAGGCAGTTATTTAATCTATTATGAGAACATCTAGATGTTGTTCAGTAAAAAAAAGTGTAAGTTCAAATTTCTTTTTCGTGGAAGGCAACAAATTAAACCGATACAACTGTAGTTAAGACCAACGTCATGATAAGCTGCACCATTAGTTTTAAAAACCTGATGATTACTAATATCGTGTAAAAAGAGGAAACCAGGGTCATATTAGTTCGAATTTACTTAAGCTTAAGGTGTTCAATTAGAATGGGTGGAATACTGGTATTATTTGGAATATCAGTAGTTTTGAATGTTTCTTCACATAAAGAATGCCTTCAAATCTACATTAAATTTGACAGACGATGCATACACAGTGCGTCAAAGAATTTTTAAGACTGGCGCTAGATTTCAGCCTACGGTGGCGCCACCAGTGTAATCGCGAATGCATTATAAACCGTGACCATCTGCTTGCTTTCTGCCAAAAGTACTGCGCAGTTGTTAAAGTAACTCAAACGAAACGGCCGTTCATTAAAGAAGTAAAATTTTTTTCATGTTGAATTATTAAGATAAAACAAATGGCTGTTATTAAATTTAACGCAAAACTTGGTAAACGTGCCTCAGAAACGCACCAAACGATGAAACAAGTTTACGGTGAGTTTTGTTTAAGTAGACCAAATGTTTTCCTGTGGAATAAACGTTTTTTGGACAGAAGAGATACGCTAGAAGATGATAAGCATACCGGAAGACCAAGTTCATCTAGGACACCATAGATTATTGAAAAAGTGCGTGATTTCGTGGCAAACAATCGATGTGCGTCACTAAGAATGATGGAAGAGTCTTTAAACATCAACAAAGAAACGATTCGAACCATCCTGCATGAAGATTTTGGCAAAACAAAAGTCTGTGCTAAATTTGTTCCACACACATTACCCAATGAACAAAAATCAAGGAGAAGTGCACATTGCAGAGACATCATTTCAGCCGCTGAAAATGATCCAAACTTCTTAAAATCGATTGTTACAGGTGATGAAACATGGTGTTTTCAATATGATCCTAAAACAAAGCGACAAAGTGCGGAATGGAAGTAAAAAAACTCACCACAAGCCAAAAAAACAAGAAAAGTTCCATCGAAAATCAAAACAATGCTCATTACATTCTTCAATAGTAAGGGTATTATCCACAAAGAATTTGTTCCAAGTGGACAAACAATTACTGGTGAGTTTTATTTAAATGTTTTGAGGCGTTTGATGGGCAGAATTCGTCGCATTCGTCCAGAATATCGGATGAAAACAGTTGGTGTTTGTTGCACGATAATGCACCCAGTCACACCTCACTTCTTGTTCGTAGATTTTTGGCAAAAAATAACGTCTGTGTGTTGAATCATCCACCGTATTCGCCTGATTTAGCACCCTGCGATTTTTCTTAATTCCTAAAACTTAAAATTACGTTAAAAGGGTGTTATTTTGATGCTATTTCGACCATACAAACTGCTTCGACACGTGCTTTGGAAGCAATTCCGCAAAGTGAACTGGAACAGGCATTCGAATCATTATTAAATCGCTGTAACAAGTGTATTGAAGCCGGAGGGACTTATTTTGAATAACAAACCAAAACAAATTATAATTTCTTGTTTCTATTTCATTTTACAGACCCAGTCTTAAAAATTCTTTGCCACACTGTGTATATCAAGCAAAAAATCAGAAGTACGGATTTCTACTGATTTTTATAGTTCTGGTCAATCAATTCCAGGTAAAAGTCTCTGGCAACATTGGTCCCCACCACCATCATCATCAGACTCAAGATGATACTCCTTTGGCGTTCCTGGCACAGGAAGTTCTTGCTCGTGTGGTACTGGAAGTATAGCTGGTAGTAGGTTAGGTCACTTTCCACTTTTCTTCTTTGAAAACCCTTGGCTAAGAGGAGGCACCGATCAAAAGTAGCAATATGTTACATGATCTATTTCGAATTTTTAGTATAGTATAACTACAATAAATCCGAAATTTCTTGGCGTAGAATACAAATAAAACTTTCCGAGCTTTCGCGTTCTACATTATTTCTTTACAATTCATTTTTATTTGTATTCTACGCCAAGAAATTTCAGATTTTTAGTATAGTTATACTATTTTGAGTATAATTTGGTGTACAGTTCCTATTTATTGTAATAATAGTAAGCCTTCCGTATTAAAAGCGTTATGGTACGTTTTTGTGGGGAAAATGTCACTTCCGCCCATACACAACAAAAGTTATTTGCCTGTTAAGACATACACGTGTGAAAACTCATGCAGCCTTGTGCTGCCATCCCATGGTAAAATATATCTCTAATTTCGGTTGAAGGAAGACCGCCACACAGGAAAACTGCCACACATTTTTCAGCAACTTAGAAAACTGCCACACATCGAAAAACCGCCACACAGGAAAACTGCCACACGATTTTCATTAAGGGGCCGGGCACAAATTGTTATTCCTCCGAGGAACACTTTGAATGTGTGGCAGTTGTCTGGTGTGGCAGTTTTCCAAGTTTCCGAATTATGTGTGGCAGTTTCCCAAAGTGCCTAACGATGGGAAGGAGCTCTTTTGTTTGTCTGAATTTTCATGTCGGTTCATACTTAGGGCAACTGGCCACAGAAGTTCGTGCCCCCCCCCCACGAATTTCTGTGGGTATAAAGATTGCCGTTTCTTCGCCTATATTGAGAATTGAATTTGGAACTCCAGGAAAGACCAATAAGGTGGGAATTTTTTAGTAACGCTGCACTTTTACTTAGGCATTAAATATTTACATAAGATGTCAAATTTGCAATATTTTCTTTTACTTAATTAATTCATAGGCACTACACCTCGGCCTTTTTAACAGCTTTTAATCCGCCGACTTCATATTCATAACGCTTACGTATCAAATCAAGTCAAAAGCATTGCTCTTTTACTTAGGCACTAAATATTAAAGTCATATGCCACAGGCATAGGCCTTTTTAACAGTTTTTATTCTAAAAGTGTCATATTCACAGCGTTTACAATCATATCAAGTTAATAATATTGCGCTTTATTTAGGCACGAAATATTTATTCACAGGCTCCAGGTCTAGGCTCAGGCCCTTTTACCAGTTTTTATTCTACCAATGCCATATTCACAACGTCTACACAGAAAATCAAGTTAATAATATTGGGCGTTTACTTAGGCACCAAATATTACTTCATAGGCCCTAGGCTTTTTAATAGTTTTTACTTTATCACTGCCATATTCACAACATTTACACAACAAATAAATGTAATAATATTGCGCTTTTACTTAGGCAGGAAATATTAATTCATAGGCCCTAGGCCTTTTTGACAGTTTTTATTCTACCAATGTCATATTCACAACGTTTATACAACAAATAAATGTAATAATATTGCGCTTTTACTTAGGCAGGAAATATTAATTCTTAGGCCCTAGGCCTAGGCCTTTTTGACAGTTTTTATTCTACCAATGCCATATTCACAACGTTTACACATCAAACTAAGTTAATAATATTGCGATTTTACTTAGGCACGAAATATTTATTCACGGGCCCTAGTCTTAGGCTTAGGCCCTTTTACCAGTTTTTACTTTACTAATGCCATATTCACAACGTTTACACAGCGAATCACGTTAATAATATTGGGCGTTTACTGAGGCACGAAATATTAATTCATAGGCCCTAGACCTTTTTAATAGTTTTGACTCTATCAATGCCATATTCAAAACGTTTACACAACAAATCAATTTAATAATATTACGCTTTTACTTGGGCACGAAATATTAATTCATAGGCCCAGACCTAGGGCCTATTACGAATATTTCGTGCCTAAGTAAAAGAGCAATATTATTACATTTTTTTTGTATGTGTAAACGGTGTGAATATGGCATTGATAGAGTAACAACTATTAACAAGGCCTTGGCCTAGGGCCAATGAATTAATATTTCGTGCCTAAGTAAAAGCGCAATATTATTACATTTATTTGCTGTGTAAACGTTGTGAATATGGCATTGATAAAGTAAAAAACTACTAAAAAGGCCTAGGGCATAAGAATTAATATTTCGTGCCTAAGAAAACTTCCAATATTATTAACTTGATTTGCTGTGTAAACGTTGTGAATATGGCATTGGTACAATAAAAACTGGTAAAAGGGCCTAAGCCTAGGCCTGTGAATAAATATTTCGTGCCCAAATAAAAGCGCAATATTATTAACTTGATTTTATGTGTAAACGTTGTGAATATGACACTGTTAGAATAAAAACTGTTAAAAAGGCCTATGACTTTAATATTTAGTGCCTAAGTAAAAGCGCAATGCTATTAGCTTGATTGATACGTAAGCGTTATGAATATGAAGTAGGCGGATTAAAAGCTGTTAAAAAGGCCGAGGTGTAGGGCTTACGAATTAATTAAGTAAAAGAAAAATATTACAAATTTGACATGTTATGTAAATATTTAGTGCCTAAGTAAAGGTGTAGCGTTATTAAAAAATCCCACCTTATTGTCCTTTCCTGAGCACAGCAATTTTCGCTAGGCTTACATAGAACGTTTTCTCGAAATTTGTTTGGAGTTCCCAATTCAATTCTCAATATAGGCCAGGAAACGGCAATCTTTATACCCCCCCCTTCCCTCTTGAACATCTGTGGGCAGTTGCCCTAAGTATGAACCGACAGGAAAATTCCGACAAACAAAAGAGCTCCTTCCCATCGTTAGGCACCTTGGGAAACTGCCACTCATAATTCGGAAACTTGGAAAACTGCCACACATTCAAAGTGTTCCTCGGAGGAACAGCAATTTGTGCCCGGCCCCTTAATGAAAAGTGTGTGGCAGTTTTCTTGTGTGGCAATCTTCCGGTGTGGCAGTTTTCTTGTGTGGCAGTTTTCCTGTGTGGCGGTTTACAGTGAACTCGTCATGAAAACTAGAGCCAAGATTCCAATCTTATTGTTATATTCGTGGTCAGCACCACAATATTAGTAAGATTTAATTGTTTAGATAAAGAATACACTTTGCTCGTTGAACAATGTATTCAGCAAACGTTTCTGCAACTTGTCAGACAAAAAGTTTGCCAAATTTCGCATTAAATTATCTTACACTTTTAATTTGAGCAATTTTCATCATTTCTTTTCTGAGGCAGTTGTAATGCGTAGTCAAAGTGTACATGTTTTGAATAAACTTGTTCAAACAGTGTGTGTTCTTTTAAATCATTTAAAACTACACATTTCTAAATTTTTGCATGGTGTGGCGAATTTTATTTCTCATTCGCCATACCTTTGGCTGTTTTGAAAAAAATAGTTCCCCTTATACGTTATATGTATTGCAATTCGAGACGATGAGCGATGTTGATCGAAGATGATGAAAGATCTCGCTCTCTCTAGAAAAATTCAAATTACTAGAATAGAGTATTGTTACAATTAATAGCAAAAAGTAACATTGAACTTGATTTCAGCGCGCTCGACTTTTAATTTATATTTATAGCATTCCTAAGCGACGGAAAAACCATACAGCCCAGCACACACACACCCAAAGCTTGTGGGCGGTGTCGACAAATGTTGTCGCACCGGGAGCAAGGAACGCCAAAGCAGGCCTTGATGATGGTGAAGAGCTCCCGTAGTTTGAAATCTCGCCTTTATTTTATTTTTGTTTTGTTTTGTTTTGTAGGAGTAAAATTGTTTCATTTGCATTAAAGAGGCCACCCTAGATACCTACAAATCAAATGTTTTTATTCGACCAAAACGAATGGATTTCTCATTCACTGAAATACTTTTGCTTACCGTTTAAAACGTCTAGTAAGAAACACACAAATGGTAATAAAATAATGAAACTTTTACTAACCATGTGTTCCCTTCGTCATCTAAAAACTTTTCACCATCTTTTCCCATAATGATATACTGCTGATTTATAAGAAGCTCAGCACTTTCGCAGGTGTCCCTGGCCAGTAAGTCTCTTATTTCGTTCGTTAAGGTCTCACTCTTTTCAATACCTGCAATATAAACAACACAGCTGCCTTAAATACAGAATGAAGCAGGTTATCACCGTAAAAAGGATACATTTTCAAATGTTACTGATGCTTAATTAGCAAGTAGCCTGGTAGACGAAATACATAAATGCGTTGGCCTCATCATCGTGCTCATTTAAACACACAGGGCAAACGCTTCTGTGCTGCATTGACTGGGTGGATTTAATTAAAGAAGATACGGAGTAGGACCCAAAAGTTCTAGGACTGCACCTGTACGGCAAAGTATGTGTATCACATACCCACTATGATTATTGGATTACGGTACGACATTATCCCGCATCACATGGAAATTGGTTTCGTCCATTTAAGTTACACGCTCGCTGAGCTCTGGTACATCCAGGTATTGTGAGCGACTTACGTTCGGCGATTGATGAAAAATGCGTTTTTGGAGCAGCGCGTTAACATTAAGTTTTGCGTTTGTTTGGGCAAAAGTCCAACGGAAACTTACGAGATGTTGAAGAAAGTATATGGCGAAAACACCATGTTGCGGTCACAAACATTCGATTGCTATCGGCGCCTCACAGAAGTCAGACAGGAGGTCAAAGACGACGAATGAAGAGGGCGGCGAGTGACAGCTCTCACGAGTGAAAACATTTCGAAGGTTGCATCCATCGTACGCGTCAACAGAAAACAGACGATCGAGTAAATTGCAGAGGCTGCTGGGATATCAGAGACTACGTGTCAACGGATATTAGCAGATGATCTGAAGATGCACCGGGTGTGTCCACGCATCGTCACGGGCATTTTAACTGAAGATCAGTGGGCCAAACGGATGGAAATGGTGGGCGATCTCGTAACCACCGCCGATCAAGACCCACAATTTCGTAGAAAAATCATAAAGGGGGGTGAAAATGGTGCTTTCTCTTCAACCCAAAGACTAAGCGAGCATCAGCTACGTGGGAAAACGCCATCGTCTTCACGCAAGCAGAAATTCCACCGAGATCGCAGCAAAGCCAAAATCATGCTAGAGGTCTCCTTCAACATCCAAGGTATCGTTCATCTTGAATTTATCCCAGAAGGACGCACTGTCAACAAGGAGCTCTATCTGGACATCATGCGATGTTTACGTGAGTCGATCTGCATAAAAAGGCCTCAACTGTGGGGCGATCAATTGTGGATGCCGTTACATGACAATGCACCCCGGCACACAGGTCACTTCTCGGTCGTGAGTTACTCGCGCTAAACAAGAACTGTTGTCCTCCCACACCCACCATACTCACCTGACCTCGCCCCCTGCGACTTACACCTCTTCCCCTGAGCTGACACGTAGACTTCAGGGTCGTCGGTTTTCGAGCTCAGAAGTGGAACACGCATAGCTGGTTGCACTGAAGGACATTGCAAAGAAGGGGTTCCGGAAGCGCTTCTACGAACACTACAGACGATAACAGAAGTGTGTTATTGTAAAGGGGTCTTATTTTGAAGGAGGATGTGTTTCAACTTTGTAACTCTATTTATTGACTTAGGGACCCAGTCCGGGAACTTTTGGATCCTACATCATATACACTCTAAACAAAAGTCATGCCATATGGAGAGAAGAAATGAATAAAACACAGTCAGCATGAGAGCGTTCCTCTAGCAAATCCATACCAAAAAGTTCCATCCCAACGAAAGAGTAACATGATTTGTCACTCCATACAACCTTTCCTACTTTCTTGTTGTCCAGGAATGGCATGCAAGGTAACACCGCAGTCATCGTCTGGCATTGTCTTAAGCGACATGGGGCTTGGGCAGCAGCTAATTATGATAACCGTGGATTGAAGTTTCTGAAGGGTTAATCTGGTGCAAATAGCTGTTCTTGTGGGTTATGCGACGCAGCCAGCCAGAGCCAGTCCTGTAGCGGAGAACGTGCTTGTCTTCTTTACATATAGCAGTAAGCTTTGTTTGGCACGATAGTAGTAAGAAATGCTACGTCTGACGGCCATTCACTTAACATTGTGCTCCTCACGGGGGTCGCAGGAGGGTCGCGCCAGGAAGGGGGGAAGCACCTGACGGTTGCTCCTCACGAGAGTTCCCCTACCGGAAATGGCGGGAGATAAGAACGTTGACTCTTATCGTGCTGATTATAACTTAGGAAATATTTATTTATTTATTATAACTTAGGAATTCTTTCCGTGCTTCTGATTTTTAATCAACTTAGAATTTTTCTTCTCTTTATAAAACGTATATTTTTAGAACTTGTGTGAGGTGTTATAAGCGTTGCATTATTTTTTAGCTCATATCTATAAAAATGATTCGCACCCCTTTCTCAAGAAATTTCATTAATTATTATAACTTGGTTCTTTATTTTATTCTGGCTTGTTGATTTTTTCAACATTGTTCCGGATACTTCTTGAAAATTAATTTCCCCCTTCTTTTGCATGATAAACGAATCTTATTTTGTTTTCCCTAAGTTTAGATATATTTCCAAAGACAGATTTATTCACCCCGTCAGTGTACATTGTGATCACTTCCCGTCTGCAACGCTATCAGAACGACCTTTGAGTTGTTATCTTTGTTTGTTTCCGGCCTGATAAACCCAATCTGTTCTCTCTAGTCCCAGAATTTCTTTGTGTAGGTAAAACAGATGTTTTTGATTAATGTACCCCAACGTTCTTATCTCCCGACATTTCAGCCTTCAATACTGTTCCTATAAATGTGATAAATGAAAACACATTGCCCAGCCCAGCTCATGTAGATAAGTACTTCTTCCTGTGATATCCTAGTTCACGCGGACTACTATCTTGTGCTTTGTTATAGATAAGATCACTTCCCCTTAAGTTCATCGTGTCTAGATGTTTTTGGTTAACGTCTAATCTGTTTTGAGAGCGATTTCCGCAGTGTTAAATGGTGCATCTTCCTGTGATAACATATGTTTGCCCTAAGTTTCCGGCATGTTTGTCATGAAAAAGATAACGTTCCCACCATGCGTTTTAACAACAAAAGATAGTGTTCAAAGTATTTCCTTCACTCTGATATTGATTCTGTGTCTTTCGCCCCTGCAATAATATTTTCTCGCAATTTTTTCATACGTTTAAGAACTCCAGATCTTTCCCAGTTAAAATTCTGCTGAAACATTATTTTCTTACTTTATTTCGCATATCATTATAGCGTCCCAATTTTCGCTATTTTTCTTCTGTCTTTGAAATTTCGTTAAACTTCTCAGTAGGTCAGGATTCTTTTTTTTTTTTTTTTTTACTTGACCAAACTTACGAGTCCTTTTATTCAGACTTCTTTTGCCAAACTTACGAGTCCTTTTATTCAGACTTCTTTTTTTTTTTTTTTTTCATTTCATTTCAGCAAACGATTATTTTAGATGTAACAAATCATCAGATTTTTGTTTCCTTATATAGCATATTTTCCAACTTGCTTAAATATATTCCTCAAAGCTTGCATGTATGTCAAATATGCATTTTTTTCTATTCTTTCCTAGTTTGCTATACTTTTCGTGGTTTGATTGAAAACGTGCGGCACGTTTTCAATCAAACCATTTTCGTCCTGTTATAATTTAAACCAATTCAAAAACGACCGTTTACAGATTTTTACTCGATCCAAAACTGTCTTTTATTCATGCTAGTTTTCCCATGTTATCCTATGGGAATTTTGCAATTATAAGAAAACGAAAATTTCCATTTTGAACATTATAAGAGAAAGTACTTTTCCGAAACTTGCCCTGGCACGTTTTCAATCAAACCATTTTCGTCCTGTTATAATTTAAACGATTTCAAAAATGACCGTTTACAGAATTTTACTCGATTCAAAATAAACTTATGGAAAATGATTTCATAGTTTTCCCAAAGAGAAGGTTCTTCTGACAGATCTCTTAGCTCATGGGGGAAAAAGTTCTTATCAGAACTATAATGAATTTCACCTTGAGAGTCATGACGTCACTCGTCAGCCTATCTCAAGCTCTCCTTCTTCATTCTCAATTCAGTTCTTTTAGTGGACGGACTTCAGTTGTTCCCCTTCCTGAGAAAAAAAAATGCTGCCTCTTCGACATAACAAGGAAAGAATTCATTTCCATTATTCTCAGCTGTTCTCCTCAACTCAAGCTATTCATTACTTTTCTCGCCTGGAAGAAGAAGTGGAATATTTAAGTGGAGAATTCTCAAAGATCAAAATTTATGGAAAATCATATTCCATTCACAGACAACATGTTGCCTTCGGGGACCTCAATCTGAAATACACTTTTAGCGGTTTGACGTTAGAACCTCGCCCTTGGACTCCATTACTTCAAGAAATCACGCTTTATGTTGGAAAGAATGTGGTGAATCTTTCAACTTTGTTTTAATTAATAAATATCGAAATGGGAATGACAGAATCAGCGATCACCGTGATGACGAAACTGAATTAGATCCTTTGTCTTGTATTGCCTCTGTATCTCTCGGACAGGAAACAGACTTTGTTTTCAAGCGAAACGGGTTTAAACCAGTTTCCTTATCTTTGAGATCAGGAACTTTACTTCAGATCCTGCCACCAACTAATTCGTATTGGAGTCATGGTCTGCCTTGACAAAAGAATGCTCCAAACATTAGATTGAATTTGACCTTTAGAAAGATGATAACCGAGTGTTCTTTGCCCCATGACTCTGCTCTTTCACTCTCAAGCAGTAAACAAGTGACGAACTCCAACCTCTTATCAGTTTTGCCCGAACAATTCAGAGCTAACTCATTCTGTTCCCTGTCTTCGAACTGTCAGCACGCTTCGTTGTCGACCACACCGCTTCCATCAAATTCCTTCGATTCTCTTACTCAAGCTTTCAACATGAAGCGATCATCTTCCTCTACTGAAGTTTCCGATGCTGTAGCAAAGAAGGTGTGTACTGAAGCTTCCAAGTCATGTGTTGAATTGGGAATTTCTTTGAATGATATTTCCCCCTCATGATTTCCATTTAGGGGGTAACGCCTTCGTGAAAGCGTCTGATTTCCATAACACAATCAGAGTTCATGTAAGAAGATACAGGAATGAACAGGAATCTTTTTTCCCCACCAAGAATGGAATCACCATGACAGCTCTGACCTTCCGTCAGTTTATGAGAAAAGTCCGTTGGTTGCATGGAGAAAATGAAGATATGTTAATCAACAGAGAACTAATTATTTCTGCCTCTCCTTCTTTGGACGGACCTCACAGTTATATATTTGAGGTGCTTTCCCCTCGGATCAATGGATTTCGTCGACTGAACCCTAATTCCATTAAACTGAATGGTGAACAATTTGAATCTCTCGCTGATCAATGTGAGAAGATATGGCCAGCATTACTATTCTACTATTTGGTCCAGTTTTTACAAAGACCGTTTTGCTTCATCAGAGGATTCCAACCCCCGTTCCTTCTTCTCCACTGACGAACGAAGAGTATTACTTCATGCTTATTGAAGTGGTGTTGGATCTCGTTCAGGGGCATGATGAAAAATTATTCTATTGTATTCAGTGTCACCTTAATCCGGATCGCATGCTTGAAAACATCATGGGTCACAGATGTACTGATGCCACCCCCCAATCTAAGTTTAAAGAATACTTCAAGGATGCCGTAGCAATGCTAGACCTCAAGACTTTAGCGGAATCTTTCGCTGAAACCGTTGGGGAGAATATCCCATCCAAAGCCTTCTTGGAAGGAATATATGGAAAGGACTTGTTGTGTTCTGTGAAAAACATGTATTGAGGAGGTAGCAGAAAAAAAAGTTCTTTTTAGAACTACCTTAAATTGTTGGTTTAAGATAATGGGAAGGGAGGTAGGGAAAAAATTTATAGTGTGAGAATGCATCTATTTTTCTATAATTTTAAAAGTAAAAGTGTGAATGTGTTTCATTTTTGTAAGGAGTTAAATAATAATGAATTTCAAGTTTTTAAAAGTAAAAATGTGAATGTTTTTTCATTTTTGTAAGGAATTAAATAATAATGAATTTCAAGTTTTAAAAGTAAAAGTGTGAATGCATAAATCTTAAAGAAATTTATTGGGGATCTGGTATTGAAGAAGTGATTTGTTAGTTTTAAGGGAAAGGCTTAAGAAGAAATGTCATAGAGTAGAGAGAGCGTGAGCAATCTATCCGTCTTTAGGTTGAGCTTTCACTTATAGGGCTTCTTTTTTCATATTGAAATATATGCATGCATTTCCTTTAACTGAACATGAACTAATATATACATATATTTCCCCTTTCTCAAAGGACTCCATTAAGTTGATCTCCAGTCTTTAAAGTGAATGGGAAGAAAAATAACATGTCGATGCGTTATGAGAAAATGTACGAATTTCCTTAAGACAGTCTGAAGCGAATTGAACATCAAGCAGTTGTAAGAGGTTTTACTATCGTAATATCTACATACATTTTGAAAAAAAAATATCTTCTAAAGTTAGAGGGAAAAATATATGAATATTAAAAAACAACAGTTCCTTAGATTTACAAATAGAGTATTTGAAGTAGAAAGAAGAGGGATGGAATGCTTTGAATAGGAATTTCTTGTTTCAGTGAAGGGATTCTTATCCTGGAATTTTTTTTTTAAAAGAGAAACTATTATTTTCAGAAAAATTTCTGGGGGAGTCGAACTTGGACATTTAACAAAATTCTTAGATATATAGGGATTTGAAGAAAGTTTATGGAGCGACATTTCTGTTCAAAAGTAAAGTCGAATGGAAAAATAAGAGCAATTAAATCGATAGGAAAAAATTGATAGGTTGAATAAAAAAAAAATTAGAAAAAAAAAACAAGTTTCATAAAAATAAACCAAAGTTTGAAGAATCATACAACACTGAGCAGAAGGAAAAATATAATAAGTAAAACAGTGGAATACGATATTTTCTCTATGGGAGTTTGGAAAGAACTGCTTTTTTGACGAATTAGTAAAACGTGCAAAAAAAAGTTTAGAGGAAGTATGGACTTAGTCGCTATGTCTCCAGAATGAAAGCTTTTTCTGCTGAGACAATGAATAAAAAAATATGATAATGAAAACCTAATTAAAACAAAAGAAAAGGGCAATGAAACTAAAGGTTTCAAGAAAAATGCAGCAGGCACAGAAGTTAAAAATGAAGGGACAGACACGGAAGAACTGTACATATAGTGAATGAAATATACGCAAAGTTTTGAAACATCTCAATTCAAAGCGAACTAAATGACGAAATGGAATGAGATTAGGGGAGTTCTTACTGAGTTTGTTGAGGCGAGGAAACAATAAAAAATTTAGTTACACATGAAATAAAGTAAAAAAAGAAAATAGCTCCTTTAAAAATATGAATTTTGGTGAAAGTATGAAATTTTAGTTGAAATGTCATGACCAGCATTTCGAAAAGAAATAGATTGAGTCGATATGTAGGGAAAAGCAGTAAGCATTTCTTTATTTTCGCTATTAGGTGGGGAATAACTGCTTTTCTGGTGAGTTAGTAAACCGTTAAAAAAATAATGTTTAGGGGAAGAACGGAATTACTCGCTTTGCCTCTAGAATTAATGTTTTTTCGGACGAGACAGAAAAATGCACAGCCCAAAGAATACAAATTTTATTGTAAGAAAAAAGGTTTTAGATTGCATGTGCCAACAATGAATGCTTTCCTGTCGGGACAGTCCACGAAAAGTATAGCAAACTAGGAAAGAATAGATAAAAAAATGCATATTTGACATACATGCAAGCTTTGAGGAATATATTTAAGCAAGTTGGAAAATATGCTATATAAGGAAACAAAAATATGATGATTTGTTACATCTAAAATAATCGTTTGCTGAAATGAAATGAAAAAAAAAAAAAAAAAAAGAAGTCTGAATAAAAGGACTCGTAAGTTTGGTCAAGTTAAAAAAAAGAATCCTGACCTACTGAGAAGTTTAACGAAATTTCAAAGATAGAAGAAAAATAGCGAAAATTGGGAAGCTATAATGATATGCGAAATAAAGTAAGAAAATATTGTTTCAGCAGAATTTTAACTGGGAAAGATCTGTAGAGTTCTTAAACGTATGAAAAAATTGCGAGAAAATATTATTGCAGGGGCGAAAGACTCAGAATCAATATCAGAGTGAAGGAAATACTTTGAACACTATCTTTTGTTGTTAAAACGCATGGTGGGAACGTTATCTTTTTCATGACAAACATGTCGGAAACTTAGGGCAAACATATGTTATCACAGGAAGATGCACCATTTAACACTGCGGAAATCGCTCTCAAAACAGATTAGACTTTAACCAAAAACATCTAGACACGATGAACTTAAGGGGAAGTGATCTTATCTATAACAAAGCACAAGATAGTAGTCCGCGTGAACTAGGATATCACAGGAAGAAGTACTTATCTACATGAGCTGGGCTGGGCAATGTGTTTTCATTTGTCACATTTATAGGAACAGTATTGAAGGCTGAAATGTCGGGAGATAAGAACGTTGGGGTACATTAATCAAAAACATCTGTTTTACCTACACAAAGAAATTCTGGGACTAGAGAGAACAGATTGGGTTTATCAGGCCGGAAACAAACAAAGATAACAACTCAAAGGTCGTTCTGATAGCGTTGCAGACGGGAAGTGATCACAATGTACACTGACGGGGTGAATAAATCTGTCTTTGGAAATATATCTAAACTTAGGGAAAACAAAATAAGATTCGTTTATCATGCAAAAGAAGGGGGAAATTAATTTTCAAGAAGTATCCGGAACAATGTTGAAAAAATCAACAAGCCAGAATAAAATAAAGAACCAAGTTATAATAATTAATGAAATTTCTTGAGAAAGGGGTGCGAATCGTTTTTATAGACATGAGCTAAAAAATAATGCAACGCTTATAACACCTCACACAAGTTCTAAAAATATACGTTTTATAAAGAGAAGAAAAATTCTTTGATTAAAAAAAAATCAGAAGCACGGAAATAATTCCTAAGTTATAATAAATAAATAAATATTTCCTAAGTTATAATCAGCACGATAAGAGTCAACGTTCTTATCTTCCGCCACTTCCGGTAGGGGAACTCTCGTGAGGAGCAACCGTCAGGTGCTTCCCCCTTCCTGGGGCGACCCCTGCGACCCCCGTGAGGAGCAGCCGTGAGGAGCACAATGTTAAGTGAAAGGCCGTCAGACGTAGCATTTCTTACTACTCACGATCAGTTAGTTTGTGCGGACTCCCAGAGCGTCGGATTCGCTGTAGGGATACCATCTGCTTTCCATGGATGAAGAACATCAGTGACAGTTGATTTCGGGAATCCCAGAAAAGCGGCTGCTACTCCCTGTTAGAATGTCAGTGATTACTCATTCAGGGGGCATCGAACCACTATTACTGCTACAAAGCCAAGGAGTTCAGTGCCGTACAGCATAGTTGCTTCGAATGCAGGCTGACAGGCGTGACAACGCTCTACATACAGCACCCAACACAACCAGTGGATGCAAATGCAGGTATATTTGTATACTTGCAGGTGATCGAATACTTTTGACTACATAGTGTGTGTGTGTGTGTGTGTGTGTGTGTGTGTGTGTGTGTGTGTGTGTTCTAAATTTCAGGCTAATATCTGGCTCATTTAACTGCTGTACTTTTAATGATTTTTTTGCTTCTTTCTGTTTGCGTGCAGTTTTCAACAGTACGGCACCAGTAACTAATATTTTTCATTGCTTTCCATCCGCAAAACGATAGCAATGAAAATGTGATGATGCTTGTTTGGGATAGAGCAAAATTTGTTACTTTTGTTGGAGTTAACGAATTCTCATGATAATAACTATAAGTAGTCTTTCGTTCCTAGTTTGATGCTACTGGTTCCAGGGAAATGACAGCCTGTGCGGTGGACACACACTCTAATCGTTCCTTCTGGCTTATTATCTGAGTTGGGCTTGGGTTCAACTCAGATGATAAGCCAGAAGTCCGCGCCTCTGACCACTCGCCCACGGCGCCTCTCTCTCTCTCTCTCTCTCTCTCTCTCCACACGTTGTTAATTTCTTATTATAAATTCGAAAACAATATTTAGTGATAAATGCCTCTTTAGAAACAAGACAAGAAATACCATATAAGACACTATCTAAAGAAATGTCATATAAGCGGTTTCTACGAAGGTGGCGCTAGACAGGTTCCTCTTCTTGTGTGGTAGTAAGGATACGTCTTTAGCGGCATGCCACAACTCTTGATTTTGCATGAAACAGTAAAGACGTGGCCGAACTTGCAGGAAATTTTCGACCTCACTGTTTAATTTTTATATTCGGCGAAGCGCAATTCCTGATCAGACAATGACACTCTCTCCACATTTATTTTGAAAAAACGCTAGGACTATAAAATCAATTTACTTCAGTGGTCTATCTGTGTACCTGATCTACCACCCATATAACAGCACATTTATACAGATCTCACATTTTTATGAATAGTTTCTTGCTTTTTAATTGATATAAAACATATGGCAAAGTTTCTGCAAGGAGAGGCCTATTAAGAAAAATACATTACAATAAAAGTCCGATATTACGAGAGCTGACAAAAGTCGAAAAAATTGTCATTATAACGGAATTTTCGTTACAGCCGGATCACACAAATACTACGTACATATACATACTACATAACACATAAAAATAACAGTACTACAAATTAAAGAAAAGTGATCAAAACAATACATATTACATACCTGATGTTTGTTTTTAATTCAGATTGGGATTTTTACAGAAAATAAGAATTGATACTGTTTTGTTTCCTCTTTGACAATGATGATCGTAACTCTCGACTTTACGGAAAATACGTAACTCTCGACTTTTCGGAAATTACGTAACTCTCGACTTTACGGAAATTACGTAACTCTCGACTTTACGGAAAATTGTTGTTTCTTCAATAGGTGCATATAAAATTGTCAGATTGTGTTTAAAGCTTGATGAGTTCTGATTGAGATGATATCGATTTCATTTCTATCCCCTTTGTCATTATCTTCTTCTTCTGAGCTTTATTTTTCTGATTCCATTATTTCTGCATCAAACATGTCATTCCAGAGTGTACTTCATCTGGGTCAGCATCGCCATAATCTTGAAAGCTAAATATCAATCTCACCTTTTTTAGCAATGTTTCTCCATCCATGGCTTCCTGTTCGGCATGTTTGTCGGCAACGATTTTTTCATTGAAATCGTCTTCAGTAATGAAGCCAGCATGTCAGAAGGAGAGTTCAATGTGCTTTCCTGGCTGTTCATTCCATGCCACGGCAAGAGCTTCAATGGCCTCAAAGACGTTCTATTTCACTGGTTTGTCATCTGATGACGTTCGCCTGATCGTGTCACTTACCAGAATGGTCCGATATTTTTGCTTTATCAGTTTCATAACTCTTTGATCAAGAGGCTAAAGTACACTACTGCAGCTAGGTGACAGTAATATCAGTTCAATGTCATCCAATTGAACATCTTTGGGACTTGGGTGTGCCGGACCATTATCGCTTAAAAGCGCCGTTTTTCTGTTTTCAATTCCAATTTGAACGTGGAAAGCCTTCATTCACTTGAAAAATCACGGCACTGTCATCCATGTTTTTCTAGCTTCATGTGTGCGCGGTAGCAAAGCACCACGAAAACTTACTGGTGCAATATAGAGAAGTTAAACGTCCTTTACTGCGTTTTCCTCCTTTACATGAATCGCCTTTTACCGCTAAAGTCTTGTCAGGTAACACGTTATAAAACAACGCAGCCTCATCTGAATTGTTAATGTATTTTGCGTTGTACTGAGATAGAATTTCTGAAAGGATAGGGGACCAAGCAGTCCTGAACTGCTTGTGTGCTAACAGAAGCTGATTCTCCAGTTTTTCATTTTTTCTTTTGCATATAAATCTGTTTTCTAGTTTTATATCGCTTTAGCCAACCGTCCGAACAACTAAAATTCTCGATCTTCATTTCAACACTTAATTCATTAGTTTTAGTTTTTATCACCGGTCCACAACAGGAACAGTTTTGGCTCGATTACGGCAAAACCATGTAAACAATGCTTCTTCCAATTCCTTATGTTCACCAGTATACTTCATGGATTTCGCCGGTGAGTTATTCTGCAAAGCCTCCTCCTTGATCTTCTTTGTGCTGATTCACACACTCGACGTGGATCAGGAACACCAAACAGAAGTCATCGCTCTTTCCACATTAATAAGTTAGTCACGGAAAAATTCTCATCGACCGCCACCTGGAATTGAACGCAGGGTCTTCCAGTTACGCGCAGGACATGCTGCCACTGCCCCACAGTGTCCGACGCGTAACTGGAAAACCCTGGGCTCGATTCCTGGTGGCGGTTGATGAGAATTTTTCTGTGACTCACTTATTAATGTGGAAAGAGCGATGACTTCTGTTTGGTCTTCTTTGTGTCTTTTAAAATTGTAAACAGCGTTGATGATGCAAGACCAAATTTTCTTGCGATCTCACTTTTCTACTTGAAAATTTTCTCACATTCATACAAAACTTTTAGCTTTGTTTCCAAAGTCAGAACTTTCCTGCTTTTTTCCATTTAGAGAAAAAAAAAAAAACGCACGACGTATACGAGTAAAACATGTTTTGACTTCTCACCGTTGTGGAGACGAGTGCAAGAAAGCGGGGGACAGCATCCAAACATCCAAGGAGACTGGACACTGGTTACTCATCTCTGCGTGCAGCTGTACGTGTTCATCGCCCCACCATTTCGTGGAACTTCAGGGATAGAATTTGTTGGAAATCTTTGAAAGAAGAAATAATTGGCTATGAAAACCTTTCGTAATAGCGGGAGCTCCTTAGATTTACAACTCGTAATACTCGAAGATATTTCCCTATCTTTAACATTAATAAATTGACGGTGCCTTTTAAATCTCCCCTAATTGCGGGATTCTCGCTATAAGCCGTAATCGTAATATCCGACTTCTATTGTAGTTGAATTCAGTGGTGAAAACTGTACAAAAATGTTTGGAAGAGAATTGAGAGGCCGGATATGGAGGACCGAGGAAGCATACCGAGCGACTCGAAATGTAAAATAGGAAGGAACAGAAATACCGAAAAGGACTGTTGTTTCTGCTACACATCCAGCTGTTACAATGACACTCTGATTTCTCCGGAGAGGAGAAGCACATATCCGGAGAACACAAGTTAAAAGTCGCCTAAGGATTGTACTGGGTACTGAAAGAATGATAGGCTGGCATTCTCTCTGTTAACAGTAACATATATTTAATTTCCCTTTTGTCCAAATGCATTTTTGCGTAAAATTCACTTTTCTGTCCTTTTGGGAATATATATTTCTTGCGTTGTGTGTACTGCCGAAATTCATTAATTACGCGTTTTTTTTTTTTTAGTGAAAATCGAATTTTAGAAGAAAAGGTTTCACAGTTTACGAGGCAAAATGTTGTTTCCACACTCAAAGGTAAACTACTTGCAAACTCTGGTACACCACCACTTTGAAAAGCCTTACTACACACTGAGGCACACCACATTAATTTCAGTTATTACGTAAGCTTTAATTTAAACTACCACGTTTCTCAATTAAGTTTCATTCGTGAGTAATTTGTACAGTTTCAGACAATTACTCTCAAAATACGACAAGCCAGTTCGTTTCCTTCGAAGTGCTGGTTCTCCATTTGGTCCGTGTGGAGAGAGGAAGAAACAGCCAAATTACCTCCATCCATTCTTTTGGGCGATTAACTTAACAGGTTCGACGCGGTCCTCTGCTGAACAACGCACGCGAGTGATCCTCGTGTGTCTGATCTTCAAAAACGAAGCACACCCAAGTCAGACTCCAGAGTGTGGCCTAAAGGTGTTCATGAAATCTGTACACTTGCTCCCCGGGAGGAACAGAAGCAGGTAAATGATTAAACAATCTCTCACAATAACAATTTGTTTCATTTTTCGTGTTTCCTTCTAATTTTGTTTTGTTTTTCCTGTTTGTCTTTCTTGGACTTGGGCTTGCATTTCTTCTCTTTCCCTTTGGAAGTTTTCTAGGCTTCTCTACCGGCTTCTTTGTCTCTGTCTTTGACCCACATGTTACTCTTCTTCTTGCAGAAAGATGGCCTGGTACCCATTTGAGAAAATCTTTTTCTCAGTAGTTCACTGTACAAACTTGACTCTAAAAGCACTCGCATTTTTCAAATAAATTCGTCTGATTTTTTAAAAATATTCATCTACAAACTTAATTTTTTGTTTTTCTATTCTACGTACAAGTTACGCCTCCTTCGCTTAGTCTCTCTTGTTAAATCTTCAATGCTATATATATTTGATTTTGCTTGTTTTAATTCTTCATTTGAAATTACAATATTATACATGTACTGCATATTTCCTTCGGTATTGTCGTTGCATTTGACATGTTTTGGGTTGAGCAATGGTTGTGCTGTCTGTTCAATTGCTAATTGATTTTCCTAAAACATTTGACTTTAACTTTTTTATTTATAGAGTCCCATCCTCTAAAATTATTTATAACATACAGCACAAGCACAATCCCTAACTCCTAGGTCGGGGTGGAAAAAAGGGGAACATTCAACATGTCTTACCCTTATTGAAAAAGCCTTACTGAATGGCTCCCAATATTTCTGCCTTTTACTTCGTTGGTTCTTCGTTTTTGGGTTTTGTGTAGCCAATTTTTGCAAAAGGTTTTTCATGTCAATTTTAGGTTCCAGATTCCTTTTCCATTGGGTTCAAAACATGTACTCTGTGTGTTTTGGATCACAATTCTTTAGATTTATCCTCCTCCACTGCATCCACTGCATCCACTGCAGCAATCTTCCTCGTTCAGGTTTATCAAAAGGAACCCTTTAATTCATCCCATAGGCATTCTATGGGATTAAGATCAGGGCTCTATGCTGGCCAGTCCACACACGATACGGAATTATCGTCAAACCACGCCGTAACAGTCCTTCTTTATGGCTCGGTGCATTATCCCTCTGGTACCAACAAGTCTCGGTTCCATAGTATTGCAATAGAGTTGGTTGGGTAGACGTGCACGTTAACAGGTTTGTCCACGATAACCAATGGGCCGGGACCAAACCACGGGAAACACCCTCACAGGAATACACTGCCAACTCCAAACTGGACCGTAGGAACAGTACACCATGGTAAATAGCATTCCCCCGGCTGCCGCCATACCCACACACGACCATCAGACTGATGGATTGTATATCTGGATTCATCAGACCATAGAACCCGTTTCCATTTATCTACGGTTCACAATAAATGTTTTTTACACCATGCTAAACGACGAGTAGCATTCCGAGTGGAGATGAAAGGCTTTTGAGCAGCCGAACGGCCACGGTGACCACTGGAACGAAGTTATCTGCGAATAGTACGTGTACATACCGAGGTTCCAGTATTGTTACTCACATGTACACCGAGGTCTTGTGTACTACTCCGTCGATTAGTTGTATTGACTTTCCTGCGGTTTCGACGTCCTCTATCACTGACTTTCTTAGGTCTGCCGGTACCTTTTGCTGCCTCATGCACGCCATGTGTCTTTCACTTATTTTGTTACTCACATGTACACCGAGGTCTTGTGCACTGCTCCGTCGATTAGTTGTATTAACTCTCCTACGGCTTAGACGTCCTCTATCACTGACTTTCTTAGGTCTGCCGGTACCTCTTGCTGCCTCAGGCACGCCATGTGTCTTTCACTTATTCAGTACATCCAAAACAGTTGACTTGGGTATGTTTAAACGCTTCTGGGTTTCTCTTATGAATAACACACTAATATAACACACAGCAATCTTTCCTTTCTCAAAGTCAGTTCTCTCCCACCGCGACGACTCTACTCAGCCTCACAGTGCAATAAGATCGCGGTCACCTGCAGGTTTGTTTTAATACCGTTTGCAGCTGTACCGCGCATCTTAACAACGCAGAGGACCCGTTAATTTGCTTGTGAAGGAGTGTCCGATGACTTGTCAATATAGTGTATATACTGTATATATGAATAGTAAAGTTATTTAAGCCGCCCCGGTGGCGCAGTGGTCTAAGCGATGGCTTCTGATCATTCGTCCGAGCGGGGTCCGGGTTCGAATCCCGGTGAGGCATGGATGTTGTGTTTGTCTTACGGCACTGGTTCTCTCCCTTCCCTGGAACCAGTGACCCTAAATTAGGGACGGGCGACTGCTTATAGCCCATTGAGTTGCTCACGGTGGTCGTTAAACCTCCAGTCAAAAAAAAAAAAAAAAAAAAAAAAAGTTATTTAAAATCAGAATCACAAAATATGAATTAATGAGAATATACAGAAGTACGATGAGACAGTGCCACAGCAGCATATCAAAATGGGTTCTATAATGACATCATATGGACTTAAACAGTCACTTATATACAATGACACACATGAAAGAGTTGTGATCAAAACCCTAATATAAAGGGAAGTACAAAAGTAAAATGAAATGATATATGGGATGCATTCCAAAAAAGTTAACTCTCCAGGAACTCCCAGTACGAAAGTAGCAATACCAGTTAAACTAGACTGTTCTTCTCAGGGGAACACTAGTCTAAGGGTGACCTTCCGAAACAGGAAACCGGTTTGTAATAGACAAAAACCGCCTGTGCGTTCCCTAGATCACCGAATTACAATGATGAATCAATTTGAATGAAACTCAATGACAGAACAAATGAACTAAAGATGAAATGTACAGAAATATTAAGCAGTAAATCAAAAACACAAGGAAATGAAACTTGTTCAAACTTCTTACCTTTTGACAGTCACAAGTATCCGAAAAGTAGCAATCCAATAGATGCAGGAGCAGCATGTCCTCCTATACCCCTGACCACACAAACTGAAAATACTAGATACGTAATCCCACAAGATAATCCACAGAGGAGTATTGGTTACGGTTAAAGTGACAGTAAGTGTAGAATCGGCAAAGTATTAATTAGAAGTCTTCAGCCGCATGTGACCCACCATGTGGCACTTGAGAAAAAGGAAGATAGTTTAATATTGTAGGGTCATTGGTTAGTGATGTGCCAAATATTTACTAATGAATGTTTGTCAAAAAAATCACCTGGATACTTCACTATTCAACAATTGACGAAAAGCCTTTAGCAGAAACCTTGGAGGGTAGTTTTGGACAGAAACGTCTTAAATAGGCTTCTCAAATTTGTTAACAGAACCTCTGAGTTGTTACACATTTGAATACTTCTACCAAACGCAGAAATTATGAAATTTTTCAGTACATTTTTTGATATATTTGAGTTCCAGTGGATATGGTAGTTGACGTTGAACTTCTAGTTGCGTCTTTTGTCATATATTGATACAACCAGTGACTCCTCGGCGTATCGTATATCCAAATCCAAAAATTGTATCCCGTTTTCGTTAGGGTTCGTTTCCTCAAGTGTTAGAAACTTTGGCTATATGCAGTGCCTGCATTTCAAAATCATAGTAGTTGAAGGTGAATATATTATCAATGTATCTGAACATTGCTTGGTTTAAGTTCACAAGGGAGGTTGCAAAGGTTTTTTTTTGTATGTGTACAGGTATATATTGGCAAAAAGACTTGAAAGCGAGGTACCCTTGGGTATACCTCGAACTTGAAGAAACAAGTGTTCGCCCATTCCCAGATAGTTGTTTAAAACACATAAGGCTATTAAGTTTGTCCAATAATTCTTCTCAATCATCAAAAGGGTCCCAAAATCTCGAAAAAGTGAATCTCATACATTTTCAAGTTCTTTCAGGTGGACGTAAATAAGTTTTTGAAATCAAATGTCCGAATAAGCAGTTTCCCAGGTACTCGAGACTTCTCCAGAAATATCAGCACTTGTCTATTGCTATTTATTATCCATGGCATAGTAATATTTTGCAATATAATTTTTAACAGTTTGTCAAATTTTTTTCCTGCATATTTGCCATAACGGTTTGCAGCTGAAGTAATGTAGCTAAACCTCACCGGGGTTTTACGGAATTTTGGGACTATATACAGAAAGGGTAACTTTACATTAATGTTTGCAGTTTTCAATTGTTTTTGTAAAGCAGTGATTTTTGTACTGCTGGTGGTAGTATTATATGCAACCCTAGAATAGGTTGTTTCAGTTGTTAATTCCTGCTGTAAGATTTTTTACAACTGTACACCGGTAATTAATAAACTTTATATATGATTGCAAAATTGTTTTTAACTTTATCTATGAAAGATACCAAGAATTTATCTTTCAGCGCTTGAATCTGCTCAAAAATGTCTTTAGTCCTTATATTGTCCTTTTGTAGCCTTGAGTTTCCTGCGTTCCCAAAATAGATGTATATTCTTCTGGTTATCTCTCCAAACCAGTCATGAAGGCTTGTATAGGGACTTCAAACCGAACGGAAATTTTAATAATGAACCTGTTCAGGTCTAATCTACATTTTGAAGTTACTCACCTTTATCCCAAATATAATTTAAGAGGTTTTCATCTCTTACACACATTTCCAACATGTAATTTTTAATAGTCACATCGTGGTTCAAGGCCCAAAAATCACACGTCATTTTCAACTCACGTAACTTTTTTTTTTTTTTTTTTGATTTTTTTCCCCAATAACTAAATGCCGATTCAAAACAATCAACTACAATTACACATAGTTCAACTCCCTAAAACCCACTTATCCAATTAAAACCTCAATAAAAAAAAAACCTATATTACACATTTCCTAAAACATCAAAGTTAAA
The DNA here is from genome assembly GCA_039090855.1 of Macrothele yani. Taxonomy (NCBI): domain Eukaryota; kingdom Metazoa; phylum Arthropoda; class Arachnida; order Araneae; family Macrothelidae; genus Macrothele; species Macrothele yani. The sequence goes on from CM077010.1 coordinate 87,736,764, forward strand.
ACTGTAACCCGTAATTTTTTACAACTGTACACCGGTAATTAATTGAAACAAACCAAACCTGACGCAATCTCGGACCTCTCCCCACTCAGCAATAAGCATGCTATCCTAGCCCTTTCAGACTCTGCCCAGGCCATTCTCAAGGAGTGGACGTAACAGATGAACCTCCTTCGCCTCAAACGTAGCGAATGTTTCAGGTCTTGCGCGGCATCGTCTCATCACCGTTCTTCACCTTTCATCGCAGTGGCGCCATCTATTAGATGACCCAGTAGTCTTCTTTTTCTCTTCTTACTTGTAAATATTCGTTCGACAGCCAGCTGCAGTTGATTCTTTAAAATTAATCTTCTTATATTCTATCATATTTTTTTTATATATAATACGTTACATAATTTTTTTCCTTTCCCCCTCTGTTTTTCTCTGTGGCTCCCCATTCTACTCAGATCCTTCCAATACGTGTTTAAGCTATTAGGATCGTTAATATTACATAACCTGTGTCTGTTTTTTTCAATCAATACTGACTCTGCTAGTCTTAAATGCCTTTCCGTAAGACAGTTCTTAATAATTTTTATTTCATCAAACCTTGGGTATTGTTTTTGTTCGATACAGTACTGGACCAATGCAGTTCTTGCTTCCTTTTTCTCCTAATTCCGTAGATGCTGTTGTAAACGATGTTTTAGTTAATTTTTAGTGCTTCCTATATATGATACCATGGGCCTGTTACTTACAGGAATTTCGTAAACACCAGCTCTATCCAAGTATTTCTTGTTTTCTTTCGTATTGGGTACAATATTTTTAATGGTGTGCACTTTATTGCCCAATTGTAATTTATTCTTATTACACAATTTATTAATTTCAGCCGAAATTCCTTTTATGTACGGAAACGATCCATTATATTTAATCTGCTTATGATTATTTTTTTCATGTTTGAAGAATTAATACAATTGTTCTGTACTTCTTTAATCCATTTTTTTAATTTTTTTAATTGGGATATCCACATTTTTTTGCAACATCTGTAATATATTTCAATTCATCATTTTTGTATTGCATATTTGATGTGTGCGTAAACGCTCTTTTTATCAAATTCTTAATACTGTTACATTTATGAGCATATGGATGATAAGAATCATATGTTAAGATCACAGGTACGTATGACGATTTTCTATAAACAGTATAATCTAATGTGTTAGGTTGTTTTATAATCTGTTCATCAAGATAAGCCAAGGTATCCTGCTGTTCAACTTCAATTGTTACTTCAATAGATGAATACTCTTCTTTAAATTTTTTAAATTTTTTAGCTATGTCTTCTAGTTCTGTGGAATTCAATTTTGATAAGATGAAAATATCATCAACATATCTACAGTATATTAATGGTGGTTCATTCAGGTTATTTATCATTTTGGCTTCTATATCTGTTATAATAACTTCCGCAAATAATGTAGACAAAGGTGATCCGATAGGAATTTAAAGAATTTAATGAAAAACATAAAAAAATTTCCATTTGAAAAAGCTAAAGTACGAGAAGAAGCAATTACTGATGCTGAAAGATAATAACAACATTAAATTTTGTGAGGCTGATAAGTCAGGGCAGGTTGTTCTAAGAGATAAAGCAAAGAAGAAGTGTGGACAATAGAGGAATAAAATAACGGTTCCGCCAAACTACATTTTCGACAATTACACTCTTATTACAACCAAAAAGAAATCTAGAGAAACACAGAGCATTACCAAGATCATGAAAATGGAGAATATTTAGGCTTTGGTGCTTGATCCTGTGGCAAACCTTTGAAAACCAAGTATCATGATTTGAGATTAACAAAGTTTTCCTGAACCAACTTCCAACGAGGTTTAAATAGCCGAGAACAGCACGTGTTGATCGAACGCTGACTGAAGATTATTAATGAGATCGATAAAGAGTAGTTGTTCATTATTTGCCTTTTTTTTTCATTATTTTCGATGTGACATGTATCGGAACTATAGGAATATGAATCAAGAGAAACGATAAGTCTCCTATTTTTTTTAATAGGCTACATAGAAGCTTTAAACTTATTGGAAGGATTCCCGTAGAAATAAAGTGCTGGATCAGATTACATAAAACTAGTAAAAATTTCGCTAAATGGCATTTCATAATTAGTAAGTATCCCATTCGCACCGCAATGTTAAAAGTTTCAAGAGCTTGGATCAAGGTATCCTTAGAAGAACCTTAAAATTTACATGGATCTATTTATTTTATTTTTTTTATTGGAGGTTTAACGACCACCGTGAGCAACTCAATGGGCTATAAGCAGTCGCCCGTCCCTAATTTAGGGTCACTGGTTCCAGGGAAGGGAGAGAGCCAGTGCCGTAAGACAAACACAACATCCATGCTTCACCGGGATTCGAACCCGGACCCCGTTCGGACGAGTGATCAAAGGCCAACGCTTAGACCACTGCCTTCAAAATAAACCTTTATTAGTCTAAAAGCAAGGCACATGTGATACGCTTCAGTCACATGAGACTGTATTAAAAGAGACGAGGCCAAGAAGTCTCAACACAAAAGAAAGGAGGAAAGAAAACTGGTAACATCAGAACAAGATTAAAATATATACAGATAAAAAAGGAACACAGAAAACAAAAAACACACACATCACAAAACCCAAACCCCAGAGGGAAGGAAGAAAAACACATTCCAAAGACTAGTACATAGCAGCGCGAACACAAAAGTGAGAGGTAAAAAACACAACAATACAACACAACACAAATTGACTGACACTGCAAGACCGTGACAGGAGAAACAAAACTGTACTTCTGAAAACATGCAGCAGCGGCCAAAACATTAGTACAAGAAGAACATAAAAAACAAAAAACCGCGCACATAAAGAGGGGTGTTAACCAACCGCTATAACTAAAAACGAAATACGAAGTGACTCATGTATGTCAGAAGGAACACTGCACAGAAGAATACATGAATAATAAGGGGAAAACCGCCGCATAACACAAAATAACTGTAGCCAAAAAGGCACACCAGGTTCACAAAAAAATAATAGCACTCAATTCAAATTTCATACTCAAAACAAGAAGTCGCGCGTTGACAAACCCGAAAGCCGACGTGGCGCTATAGAGAGAATCACGCGGAAACAAGATCGCATAGCATCATAACACATTGAAAACAACACAATGTACGTCCAGACGTGCACGGCAACAGAAAGCTGGGCCGAGAAAAGATACAATATTACAGGAAAAACCCAGACAGGAGAAACACGAAGCAAGACGTAGAACCCTAGCTTGAGTGCAAAGAAACACAAAAACGAAAACACAAAAAGTGCACTTAAAACATAATCAAAGACAAAACTGCCCAAACGACAACTTCACTACACATGTAAGAAAAAAAAAAAACACAAGAGACACAGTAAAAAAAAATGAGCACAAGGCAAATAGTGCGTTGACCAACTCCTTGGGTCAACGTAACCCAATAGACAAGATACACACGGGAAGCACACTGTATAGAAAACGAGAGATAAGGCTGAGTACTCAATGAAAAAATACAACGAGACCAGCAGGGCCACACTAAGTAATTCAAAGTTCATAAAAAAGCAAAACAAGTGAACATGAAACACAGGGCATGAGAAAAAAAAGGCTCCCTAAACTGTGGAGCCAACTTAAACACGAAAGTAGAACATACACAAACAAGTAAAAAACAAGATTATCAGATTAGCAGTATAGGTAAAATACAATCACAGTATTAAAAAAACTCACACAGGAGCAGAGCGAGTAGGACAGCCGCCATCCGAACAACTAAACAAAACACGTGCAAAAAGCCAGAGCAATTACAAAAACACGGGAATACCACATACAGGAAACACAGTACAAAAAAGAAGATCAGGAACAACAACAAACAAACAAGCACAAAAGAAACACAATACGCCAAAATTTTTTTGCAAAACTAGACAACACAGACTAGCCCAACGGAAAACAACAACACCCAACAAGCATCACACTATACCAAACAATAACAGTGATCACAAACAATTGGTGGCCAACCAGTACAACAAAACACCACAACAAGAAACGCGTCGACCAACAACTGTGGCCGACGAAAACATAGAAAGCAAGCACACAATAATACATAGACAAACAACTCAACAAAAATACCGACACAAAAAACAATAACCGATTGCACAGCACCACCAAGAACCAGAAAGAAAATACACACAGAACACAGGAACACAAATGCCCACGGACTCCGGACAGAAAAAAAAGTCAAAGTAACTAGCTGTAAAACGTCCAATCACAGCGCAAAACGGCAAGAAAATTCAGACAAAGAGGCCGAGGGCGCTAGTAAGAGGAAAAGTATAGAAAAGCACTATCCAAGAAAGAACGTACCGACCAGTAGAATGAGCTAACAAAGCACAGGGGAAAAAACAACAAAAAGACCGGAATCTTAAGGAAGCAAAACAGTACAACATTACCAAAGGGCCAACAAAAACAAGAAAAGGAAAACGGTAAAAACTTTAAAAGGAAAAATAACAGGATCAGAGGAAAAGAATGAATACAAGGGAAAAAAAACCTGTAGCTCAATCAAAAACAGAACAAGACAACAACCCGGAAAAGCAAAAAACAAACAAAGTGAAGAAACCAGTACACCAAAACAAAGACAAGAAAAAAAACTGATCAAACGAATTGAATCAACCCATGCTCAACCCGAAACCATGGGAGGTGGGGGGACCAGATCGAGAAGAAAGCAGGAATTGCCTGCCGGGCCAGAGCTACCTCGTACTCAAGTTGGATGACGGACTTGATCAAAGAACGAAACCTACGGCACAGAAAAACTCTCGCAGGATGATATCGACGAAGAGCAGGCCGATCAACACTGGTATGATAGTATAAATAAATAGTCAGTTTGGCCTGCAAAATTAAAAACGCGCAAACTGGATTGTGAACAGCAGCGGAAGGATGATGACGGCGAAGAAAATAGTAATGTGAAACATAGTGAAAGGAAGGACAGACCTTGGAGAGAAGAGCAAACATCAATGAAAAAAGAGGCTGTAAAACTAAACAGGAGTCATATGCGTGATGAACACCGCCGAGCGTTGAACAGAAAAAACACAAGGGAGAAGACAGGCGACCAAAACGATGAAGAGTTCGTGGTGTGAGCAAGCGACAATGAAGATGGAGCCAATGAATATCAGTAGCTTTTGGGGAAGCCAGAGAAGTGTGTGAATCGATCCATGTCTGAGAGGTTTCATCAGGTGGCACAAAAGGAATAGCGAGAGGTGATCTAAAATAAGTAAGAAAGTGGCGGTACAAGAGTTTTGCAGTAACCTGATGTACCAGAAAGGGAACATCATTCAAATAAACCAGAAAAGGAAGGCAAGGGGACGCCGAAGAAGAAAAAATTAACCCATAAGAATTCACGAGGGACGGGTGAAGGCGTTGAAGCTAAGTATGAAGCAAACGGAGCTGGGCGCGATGTAAGGGAGTGTCAGCAAGAGAGGGGTCGATTTGGGAAAGAGACTTCCAGCGGAGAGAAGCATTTACAAGTTGGGATACCTGTACCACGCCACTGGAGAACCAGGTGGAGAAGCACAAGTACGGTGAAGAGGGAGAACTGAGTGCAGAAGAGTAAAAGAGAGGTTCCGCAAGCAGATCATTAGTTGAGGTAGGTGGGAGACGGACGGGACATAAGGAATGCCAGAAGGAAAAGACGGTGCGATAAGTATCGGGAAAGTGATCTGGAATGAGGGGGAACAGATCCATACGGAGGAAAGTAGCGAGAGTGAGAAACGGACTGCGAGGGAAAAGTAAAGTATCAACAATAGTAATCGATGAAATCTGAGGATGCGAAAAAGAACGGAGAAAGGTCTGAAGATGAATAGCATTAGATTTTTGAAAAAGATCTGGGAGGGCAAGACCTCCAAAGGACAGAGGAAGGACGAGAGTTGAACGATGAACCCAGTGAACTTTATTCCAGATGAAATCAGTAATCAAACGTTGAGCGGATTGGAGAAAAATGGGTGAGGGAAAATAAGCGAACCACGAATGTGTCAGAATGGGAAGAACAAAGGAAGAAACCAGATGTGCTCTGCTAAAAAAGGACAAAAAAGGTTTGAACCGGCAAAAAGGAGCAAGACGGCGATTGAGCTGCTGAACCAAAGGAATCCATGTGGCATCAGCAACCGCCACGGGATTTCCAACGTACACACCAAGAAGTTTAATGACCAAGGATGACCAACGGGCACCCCAAGGGCGATCACCGTGTGCCACCCACGATCCGGCCCACAGACCGACAGATTTAGACAGATTAAGTTCGGAACCGGAAATTGAAGCATACTCACGATAAGCAGAAAGGACAACACCGAAAGAACGTTCAGTGCGAAGAAAGAGAGTGAGGTCATCAGCATATGCACACAACACTATGCGGTGGTAACGAGTAGGAGCAATACTGCGAGGAATCACAGAAAACAAACGAGAACGCAGACAAATTAAGAGAGGTTCAAATGCAAGCGTAAAAAGCTGACCCGAAAGGGGACAACCCTGCCGGATCCCGTTGTCAAAGGGGATGGTAGCTGTCATGAATGTGGAAGTGCGAATACGGAAAGAAGAGTGAGCGTAAAGATTAATAAGAGCTTGACAGAAAAGAGTAGGAAAGCCAAAATGACGAAGAACAGCAAAGAGATAAGAGTGATTAATGGAGTCAAAAGCTTGTTTCTGATCAATATTAAAAACTGCGAGAGGTTCGGAAAGATGGGAAGCAAGAAAATATAAGTTGCGAATGGTGGAAATGTTGGTAGTAATCGAACGGGAGGAATAGTGTAAGTTTGATCGGGATGGATTAAATGCTGCAAGACGGGATTGAGGCGAAAAGCGAGAATTTTAGCAAAGGTTTTGTAGTCAGTATTAAGAATAGAGATAGGACGCCAGTTAGAAAAAAGACCAAGGTTTCCGGTTTTGGGGATGAGACGGAGAATAGCAAAAGTGAAATCAGAAGACTGAAAATCTGAAGAAGTAAAAACGGCATTAAAACAAGCAACCAGAAGCGGGAGGAGAGAAGGAAGAAACTTCTTATAATATGAGAGCGGAAGACCGTCCGCGCCAGGGGAAGAACGGTCATTCAGACTGGAAATTGCAGAGCGGACTTCAGAAGGAGAGATAGGAGAAACAAGAGAATAAAAAAAAACAATGTGGAACCTGAAGGAGGACATGAAGAAGAGGGGAGGTATCTGCAGGAGAAAGGAGTCGGTGTTGAAAACGATCAGAATAATGGGAAAAAGTAAGTTCACAGATACGATAAGGGTCGGTAACTGTAGATCCGTCAGGTAGTGAAAGAAAGGAAATTGCGTTGCTTTTAACATGATACTCCTCAAGGGACTTCAAACTAGAAAAGGGGTCGTCGTGAAACCGCAAGTGAGTGAATTTCAGACGAGTAAGGGCTGATGAAGCAAAAGTAAACAGAATACGACGAAGTTGAGCTTGAAACACGGGAAAAGAAGGATCAGAAGGAGAAATAGTCTGCAATTTACGACGGAGAACATCAATATCTTGAAAGCGAGAAGTACGGGAAGAGAAAGAAAACTGACGTGCGAAAGAAATAATCGAAATTTTCGTGGAAAGCCACAGAGCCACTGGGTCGTCCGACGAAGAAAGTTGTTGCACAGAAGACGAGATCATAGAGCGAATTTCAGCACAGAAAACAGGATCAGTTAAAACTGAATCGTCGAGCGACCAGACTGGGGAAGGGGGAACAGAGGAAGAATGCAAAAAAGTTTTAAAAGAACGGGGCGATGATCTGACGAAACGGAAGGATGATGAGTAACTTCAACTAGAGATGAATGGAGAAAACTGGAAATATAGAATCTATCTAGGCGTGCTGTGACACAGCGTGAAGCAGCTGGGGGAACCAGGAAAATTCCTTGGACCGGGGATGGAGGGAACGGAATGCATCAATCAAATCAAAATTAACAACGAGTTGAGTGAGATTGGAAACAAGGTCGGAACGGCTTTCGGTTGAACCATCTCGGTCAAAACCGGGTTGCAAAGTCCAATTGAAATCGCCTGCAACAATGACTGCATCATTTGGATGGAGGGTCGAAAGGAAAGAAGAAAGATGTTGGAGGAGAGTTTCTGCATCCGTAGCAGATTGTAGAATATGGATATTGAAAACATGAATACGTTTAGAACAAAAACAAAAAGAAATATGTTGAAAAGAACCCAGCAGACTCTGTGACTCCACAAGATCAGAAAGGGAAGAATGAAAACGCACATGAAATGCTATAGCGGTACCAGACCTGAGATGGGTCCGGTAATTATGATAAAAAATGTACGGCCAGCGTCTCCAGCGGGAACACCCGGCATCCAAGGAACAGTTCGTCTCCTGGAGAAGGAGGATATTAGCCCCCAGGTAACGAACGTCCTCGAAAACCAAAACATTCACCGCAGAAGACGCAAGCCTTCTACAATTAAAGCTAAGTGGTGTTAACAAGGACATCACTGGTAGGTTGCATCCAGCCTTCCAGTTCAGCCCTCAAAATCTTGAGTAAGTAGCCCAGACGGCGAGCATATTGCTCAGTCCCGCCAGGCAAAGTAACATTAGTTATAAATGCATGGAACTGGTTTAGCTGTGCAATCATTTCAGGCAGCAAGTGAAGCTTACTCTTAATGCAAGGTAGTGTGATCAACTTCGCCTTACGCGGGCGAGTGGTCAATGCATACAGATCAGATAAGGTAAGAGGGTGCAAAGGCACCGCAAGTTCTTCAAACATAGTAGAAATGTCAAGAAACTAGTAATTCAGAATTTGGCTCATGATGGCTAGGTGAACCCGAGGTACAATGGGCTGGTTCCTTGGACCGTAGACGTTGAGACGAACGGGAAGAGCGAGTAGAAACACCAGGTGAGCTGGGGCGTTTACGCTGTGATTTAGGTGCAGACACTTCCAGCGATGGAAAATCCTCATTGGAGGGCTCCAAACCATCCAGTACGACGACAGGAACCGGGAGGGAAGGAACGACTGGAGAAACAGCAGACAAATTGATGAAGGTAGAATGTGAGTAGGTGCCTCAGCGGCCTGCACAACATCCGCAGGGGCAGCGGCCACCGGAACTGTAGTAGCTAATGAAGAATCAGATCTAGCACCAGGAGTAGCATGAGGACAAGCAGAAGCGAGATTTCCTTCCCCTTTACAGCGGAAGCACTGAACCCCTGCAAAAAGATTAAAAATGTACGTCCGGGTATCAGTGACTAATTCCAGAGTTGCAGGGCGTTCCGCAATTGACTGAGAAGTTGGAAAATAACCCGGTACTGGCGGCGCCCACCCTGCACATGTTTCAGGGGGAATCACGGGCTGTAGCTGGAAGAATCTTGGTCACTCCCACAACACGACCCATCGTGTTAAGGGCATCAATCAACAGAGAATCAGGAACAGCCGTTGGTACAGGAGAGAGGGTCACCGTAACTGGTCTTTGGGCTGCAGCGACAGGTTGTAGATGAAAGGATCCAATATCAATCCCATGAACTATAATTAAATCTACTGCTTGCTGGTGGGTGAAGTGAACAACCACCCCTCCACCCAAGCGAATAATGGACACAATGCTTTCGGCTGGAACGACCTTCGACACAGCATGCAGATACTGGGGGAGGGGGGTGTCACGCAAAGCAGGAATGAAAACACTTGATAATAAGGCAGATGACAATTGCTTACCTTGCGGTGAATCACTTGGAAGAATAATTTTCAACGCCGAAGCTACACGTTTGAAATGTGGTGCAGAATCACTAGAAATATATGAGGTACTTCCCACAGCTTGTGCGAACGACGTTGAAGTAGAACTAGCAGAACCAGGAATATTAGACGCAGCCGGCACACGGGTGGCCAGAAGCACAGTCTCTGGAAGTCCAGCAGCACTAGTCGACGCAACATTCCCCGAAGAAGACACAGAACTAAGAAGCGAAGGCATATCAGCAATCGACGAAACAGCTGTAGACGACAGTGACTTATTCACAGTGGTAGTGGACATTCTCGACCACTGGCCCACCAAAACTCATGCGTCGTAACTGACGACACACGAAAATGAAAAAAAAAAAAATGAGCACCCACTTGGCACTCAGCCTCACTGCTCGTGAAGCGAGGGTACGAAACACTGCAACCAAAACACAAAACGACGAAATACCACAAAAAGAACAAGTAAACAAACGAACGTTGAATTCTACGCAGGAGCCGAAAAAAATGCGACTTGTCTGTTCAACGACCACTGCGCCACCGGGGCGGCCATGGATTTATCAGTATCCTTCAAAGTATAATCCTCAGCAAGAATAAAGCCAAGATGGTTAGCTTTTGTTCTCGAGAAATTCACAACAGGGTCATACGGGAAGAGAGGAAAGAAATAATTCCCAATTCGCATGGATGACAACCCTTTGGATAGGCTACAAGCTTTCACATTTCCTAGTAGGGTACTTTGCTTTTATTTATACACTCACTCGCTTCCATATAAAAAAAATCAAGATTTTAGATAAGCAGATCCTGATTTAGGGGAAGAAATGGATATCCATTGTGAAATGATTAACTTTTAAGTGTAGGCCTGCAGCACAGGAGCATGTTATCCTGAGTGAAACTCATTATGAGACATTAGAAATTTCAGATGTTATAAAAGAATCCATTCCAGTTTACAAAACAGTGGCAGTTTTGAAGTTGTATTAAACTTTAAACCTATAACTATAGGCCATTGCTTAAAGTTTTTACTAAACTTTAAGCCTATTGGTTTAAAGTTTAATAGACTACGTTACAGGCTGGGCCACATAGCGTGTGTATTTACTCCTTCAAAGCAATGAAAATTAATACTTTTTCTTTATCTTGGGGTTTAACTCCCTAATTTAGGGTCACTTATTCCAGGTAAGAGACAGATCCAGTGTCTTAAAACCAGCACACTACACATCCCTCTTCGGGACTTGATCACACGCCCATCTCGGACGAATGGTCAGAAGCCAGCGCCTCATATCAACTCGACCAATGAACATTAATATAACGATAGGCTTGCTTACCTTCTTTGATTACAGTATCAATGGAGAATTTTATGCGTAGGAAGCCGCCTGATTTCTTTATTTCAGTAGGTACTCCTTTCCATACTAAAAAAGAACAAACGATAAAGTGTTAACTTGAAAAGACGTGACATATTTGAACAACATGAATTTTTTTTAAATTTAAAAATTATACCTTTAATTTCAGGAAAACTTATTTTTATTTTACGAACAAAATTTTGAAAATGGAAAAAATTGGGTTTTGTAACTTTGTAAGCAGAAGGTTAAATAGCTATTTATGAGCAATTTCTTACTATAGACCAGAAAGATAAATCGAATTACATTATGCTAACGGAAAACTACACAGCAGTGTTTCAAAATAGCATTACTCACTAATACACTACTGTTTGTAAAAACTGCGACACCATGAAATGTGTAACTGGTTGGAATATGGAAATGACTAAATTGTCAGTGAACATGAGCATGCGGTTTCGGAGCAGCACCATCCTCTGAACTACCCGGTCTTGGGTATAAAGAGCCGACTGAAACAAAATGTGGCAATCAGTGAAGAGCCGACATTGAGTCGAAAGGGCGTTTCTTGTATCTCACTATGCCCATCGCAGAAGAAGGTCACATTATAACCTGACGAACTTTGAGCGACGACGGATTGTTGGGATGAGAGAAGCTGGATTTACCTACCGCTAAATTGCCATTCGTATCGTATGGGACGAAACGCAAGTATAGTGATGATGTAGTGTACAGGTGAGGCCAGGACGCACAGCAGTCCGGAAAAGGGACAGCAAAAGCGCATGACTTCACCTAATGGCATACACCTCTACAGTATGGCAGTGACTGATCGCACAGCTTCATCCACGGTGTTAGCGCAGCAGTGGAACAACAGGCCAGGTTTTGTCCTCTAGCACAGTTCGACATATTCTGCTTAACAGAGAACAGGTCGTTAACAGACATCTACTGCGTTAGTGCAGCAGTGGAACACTGTCACAGGTCAGGCGTTGTCCTCCAGCACAGTTCGACATAGTCTGCTTAGCAGACGACAGGTCGTTAGCAGTACATTGCTGCGCATTACTTTGACCGTCAAACACAGACGCCTTAGGCTCCAATCGGGGTTTGGAGCCTAAGGCTCTGATTGGCTACAGGTCGTGTTTTCTGACGAGTTACGATTCAACTTGATGAACAATGATGGTCGCATACGTGTTCGAAGACATCGTGGTAAACGGCAGCTTGTATTTTGCAGCATCATACCGGCCCAACGCTAAGCGTCATGGTTTTGGGCGCCATTGGGTTCAATTCACGATCTCGTCTGATACTGATTGAGGGAACGCTCAATAGCCAGCGATACATCAGGGATGTTTTAGAGGCAGAGGTGATATCCTTCCTTCAGAGTTGTCCTGGAGCTATATTCCAGCAGGACAATGCTCGGCCATATGTGGCCCAGAAGGTCCAAGACCTCTTCCATGCAAGACAAACACCGCTTCTTCTCTGGCATGCACATTATGTCCCAGATCGAACATGTTTGGGACATAGTAGCTAAGCGACTGGTCAGTCAAGCACCTACGCCAGTCGAAACAAATGAACTTTGGTCTCGCATAGAAGCAGCCTGGCAGGCTATTCTCCAGATCGATATGAGTTTTGAAGGTTTCCATTCAATGCCATGCAGTGTAGAAGTTGTTATTTTTGCTCGACGTGGCTTCACACGATACTGAGTTTTGAAGGGAAGAAATCTTGTGTAGCTCTACAAATGTAATCAGTTATCTCCTGTAACATGAGGAATCTGTGATATAAATTTTATTTTAATAGCGCGATTCGTTCTTGGTGTTGCAATTTTCACATACAGTAGTGTATAATAATTTCCAATATATTATTATAATAATTATAATAATTATAATAGTATTATAATTTCCACTTCATCTCCTCTTTAGGTGCGCGCGTGCGCACGAGTCCTCTAGTGTGCGCCCCATTTGGTCATTTCACATTTTCTAAAGAGAAATGACATTATAATGAGAGGGAACGGAACGCTACACTGCTGTGCAACGGCGAAAAGTCTTCATTTTACATGTATGTCATAATTTTGCTGTTCCTAGTTCTACTATTGGAAGATACATCATGACAATTCAGCAAATTGAGTATGAGATATAAATGTGGTATTGTTTCCCTTAGCATGATGCAGTTTGTCTTTGGAAAACTGGAAATGCAAAATGTTACACTGCTATGTTATTGTAAAATATTGCTGTGCTCTTTTGCCAATAACACAATGCTGTTCACATGTTGCAAGTGAGAAATGACATAATGTCAAACACATCCTCTTTAAAGTTTGTAACCCCATGGTAAAACAATATAGTGATGTGTTTTTCTCCCATTAATACAATGCAAATAGTCTTAGAAAAGAAAACACTAACACAACAGAATCGCGCACGATGCACATAGAATGAAGTGTATTCTACCATTGTGAAATACCATTATTTTTTCACTTACCACGAGGCAGGTCGGCTCAAGAAAATTGAAAATAAATCTACTGGATTGATTGATTTTCACACTGCTAACATATGTTCTCGGTAGAAATGCTTTCTTTCTTTAAAATGCCTCTTTGCTTAACCTTCTATAAAAAAAAAAAAAAAAAAACGATTTGCTTACTGAACATACATTTACCCAGAATTTCATTGAAGTATAAAACACCAACCCAATTTCGTTAGCAGCTCCTGAAACAAAATCACTTGCCAGTGAAGGGCATATAAATCACCTGAAAGGAAACTGCAATCTAACAGAAATTTTAACGCCCTTCCTCCCCTCACTATCTTTGGTCCAAAAAATTACCTGGGTAAAGGAACGTGAAAATTTAGGTATCGTTTTTTAATAACTGAACTGGTCAACTGACATCAATCAAACGCTTTCCAAACTCAGAAGGATGAGAGGGGTGCTTCTTCCACTTATAGGGAAAAAGCAAACTGCCAACCATTCTCAAATTGCTTGTTTCCAAGGCTTACTTTTGGCCTGCTTTACTGAATGCGTGCTCTGTCTGGTGCCCGGCATTCAACCTATCTTGGGGCAAATTAGAAGAATTTCAACAAATGTTTGCAAGAATGATAATGGGTTATCTCCCTGCAATTCATAGTCCTGAAATTTTGAAAAAAAATAACAAAAAAAAAACTATCTCTCACTACGCTGAGGGAAAGGGCTTACTTCTTACCTCATCGAAAAATTCTATGAAAGGCTCATGTATTCCCAATGAATTGTCACATAAGCAATTCATCATGATTTGCGCTGCAAACAGCGTTTTACTCACCCTTTTTATTTTTTACTTGACTGCGGTAGAAAAAGTTTGATATTCAGGACTTTTTTTTTTTTTCGTTTTCGTTTCGGATGTTTTCCAACTAGGTGTACTTGCTCAATCCTCGGCAGGTAATTCCCTTCAGTCTGATCAACCAAGGAAAAAGATAATTTTCTATTGGTCCACAGCCTCTTTCGGCAGGCTGACAGTTGCTCCGTCGTAGTGCCGGAGTCAGCTAATAATTATTCGGACCCTCAACAGCGAATCAAAAAATTGAAAATTTTCTACTGGCTCACAGACTGACCGTTAAATCTTTTCTGTCCTTGGACATGTTTTTTCACTAGCTAATCACAGCGCTCCCAATAACTCAGAACGAGAACGCGGTATAAAACCTCAGTTTTTCGTGGATGCTCGATATGAGCGGACGTGGAGAAGCCCAGGTTCCCCGACCCCTAAAAAGGGCAGAAAAGTTGAAAGCAATAAAAATAAAATGAGCTTTGCTGAAATCTCAAAGAAGCAAAAAGGAGAAAGAGAAGTCCACTCAGGTTTCCTCTCCAGTTATTCTTGGTTCCTGGAGAGACTCGAACCCAGTCTTGAGCGACGAAGAAGCAGTAGTCGAAAAGTGTTCAGAGAAGTCTTCCGAGGATTTCTTTCAGGCGCATTCTTCCAAAGGAACCCCTCCGCGGTGCAGCAGACCCCCGTGTTCTCCTGAAAAAACTTACATTGAGTGTCAAGTCGTGGATTCACACATTTGAAATTTCTCATCTCAAACTGGATGATCAACTCAGCGCTAACAACTTGGTGGATCAGCAGCTAAGTCTCCTCACTGCTCAACACTCGGTGAACAGAAATTTCATCAGACTGGTACTCAATGCTTTCAATACTGTGGTTGAACGACAGAATAAATTCGAGCACATGTTACCTCACATCATTCAGCGATCGCCCCTGAACAGCCGAAAAAGGTTAGCCCTATACAGCTTGTTTCCTAGGGTCTGAAACCTAGGTCTTACGCCGCCGCTGCTAGATAAACTGCACCATCTTCAGCTTTCAAGCCAAAGCCTACCTCAGGACCAGCGTCCTCTCTTTCAACTGCCAGGCCTACAGATCCCATGTTGCAGCTTGCAGATCCAAGACTTCAGTGGAGGCCTCAAACAGTGTCTTCTACATCTGTTAAGGATACACAGAGGGTTGCTTCATCCCCAGCTAAAGCTGCGGTGCGAGCAATATCTTCTCCGTCAGAAGGTACATCAGCTGAGCCTTGGTACTTTCAGCTCCTTTTCAAAGGCCTTCCTCCATCGGTTTTTGAAGAGGAGTGCCTTAATTTAATGAGAGCCTAGGGGATCCTATCGTATGAAACACCCGGTCAGCCACAACTCCATGGTGTTCTTCATGGTTCATGTTAGATCCCCTGAGATTCCTCGAATTTCTGAACTGCTAGGGTGTCCCGTAGCGGTTCAGGAATTTGTGAAAGTAGCCTAAGAAAAGCATTTTTTGCAAGGTCTCCTCCTCCCAAGTCGTCAGCTAATTTCCGTTTCCAGGATTCTTTAACGAGACTGCGAAAGTGATCTCATTTTCCATCAAATAACGATTTGGACCCTGGTACAATCAGGAAACTCAAAAAGCTTTTGGGATCAAGGAGGCGGTAGACCTCTTCTTCCTTGCCATTTTCTGTCCCTTCCGGGGAATGGGGGTTTCCTGTTGTTTTTTTCAAAACTATTTGCGCGCGTTTGTGTGTGTGTGTGTGTGTGTGTGTGTTACTATTGTCTTTAACAAGAACAAGTTATATTTTTTTTTACAAAATTGGTTAGGCGGTCTTTTTCGCGTTTTGTTAGGCTTTTTTACTTTATTTATTTGAGACTATATGCTAAAGCAGTTTTGACTCACTAAGTTAAATTTTATTAATTTTTGGGGAGCGCAAGGCGCATTCAGCTTTTCTGTGTGTTTTCTTTAGGTATTTTGATCATTTTATTAATTTAATTTTTTAAGTCGAATTAATTAAACTCGTAAATTCGTGCAGTCTAACTCTAAGATTCTTGAGATTTACCCAATCTAACAGAAATTTAATCCAGATTTATCCAATGAAGATTCCATAAACGTAAATAACAAATATGTAAGCATTATTCCACTTTAACTGATTATTGAGGAAATTATGTTGATTACTTCTTGCATTTTGGTTTAACTGAATATATGTATAACACACATAATCTGCACTATTTTGACTCAGGTGTGTTTTAAGGTAACTAACAGATTCATCACATTAAATTTCAACTTAATTTTATGTAAAAGTTATCCAAATTAGCTCAAAGATATCACTTCAGAACCGATTTCATAGATTTCATTCGAATTCAGTAAATATAAAAATGAATCATGTCAACACATTACAGTTTAGCTGCACTTTACGCAGACCATTGCAGTCTCCTTAGAGAACTTTAAATTTACAGGTATTCCTGTAAACTTGAAGTCTTCTACGAGACTCAATGGTTGCGAGAAATCGTATAACCGTGGGTAAGATAAGGACGTGTTTCAAAGTAAAAAACAAAATACATATAAAAATTTTTTCACAAAAATAATTTTCTTCTCCAATTAGTATATCGATGTTGCAATTACAATAATCGGATGAAGAATCACCTGACGCAGGTCAGTGTTATAACTTTCTTCTTTCCTTGAAGGCCTTGTGTCTGCGGATTGCCGATTTTCAGCTCTGTTAAAGAAATAGTTAAACGACAGCTGACAGTAGCATATTTTTTCTCTCTCTGTAAAAGTTTTTGTTACAACATAGAGTTCTAAATTACTCTAGCGATTTTGGCGCTTCTCTTCTTGTTAGGATCATTTTTTCCAATTAAATTAATGGCAGTGTCAATACGCCTAAAAAATTCAGCCATTTGCTTCGTTGAAAAGTATTTCCCAGGTTTAACAATAAAGGGCCTCTCGTCTTCCTTCAAGACTTTCTACAGTTTCAGATCTTCATCGGGGAGTCACCTTGTGTGGGATAAAAGCAACTCATCTATGTTTTCAAATACAACAACTGCACGTACAATTTTCAGTTTGTCACGCAGAATTGGAAAGCTCAAACTCAGAATCAAAGCTGTGAGAGTTAGTGACCTCAGACCAAATCTTTTTGCAAGCTCCATTCAAGCAAAATTTAAAACATCTCCGATGTTGTCAGCCACTTTTTGATGTTAAAGTTATCCCAAAGATCTTTCAAAGAAAGTTGATTTTCACCTTCGGTATTCGTGAACATTTGAATAACGTCCTCCGGAGATAACTAATGAAATTTCAAATGGAACCCCAACCCATAAGTTGTAATCGGGATGTGTTTGGTGGACTTAAATTCACGACAGTTTTTTGGAAAAAGTTGGTTTCCTACACAGCTGCTATGATTCATGCTTTGCTGTTAAACCGCCATGCAACAACAGGCAAATGCTCCTTAGAATAGTCCCTGAGTGCCTGCGGGTTTTCGGAGTGATAAACCATCAAAAAGGGAATTTTTCTCAAAGAAGCAAGGCGAATCTATTCTTGGAGGTTTAAAAACTCGGCACTATCTACTCTTTCACTTACACGGCAGCAACTAAATCCACTGCTGCAGCCTTTTATAAGCTGTTTCCATAGAGCTTAGACACTCGTATTCCATATGCTGTTAGTAAGCTTGTAGAATGCGTGTATCCCCTTTGAAATCCCGCAGCAAGCAAAGGATTAAACGTATTTTCGGATCAGGCTCAGTCGCATTCAGGTTCTGAAACAAAGTTTTCGCTTTGACTGGTACAACACCAGTAGATGCAGGAAGAGCACATTGATTTTGATGTTCAATTGACTGAGTTGTTGGGATTGTTAGAATTAGAGTCAATGAGCATGAAAAGAACGGTATGACATAAAGAACGGTAAAGTAACTACTGCCCTATCCAGAGAAGTCCAATTTAAGTCCTCTGCTCCTATGTGACATGACGTAAAGAAATTAGCTTCCTACTCCACCCTGCCATTCGCGAAACTTTGGAGATCATTACCAACAGCGAGTCATGAAATGACATTGCCACGAGTTTGGAACCAGTTCTTCAAACAATGAACGCCTTTTGTTTTCCTTCCATGATTCCGCGTGTTAAACGAACATGACACCTCGAGTCTTTGAATGAATACTTACTTCGCATCTGTTCGTTTATTGTCAAGTCCAGTCACTGCGTTTAAATTGTTGAAGCGTTCTATTGTTCAGTTTGCTGTCTACCTTCCTTGAAAAAGCCATCTGGTTGAAGCGCAGAAGCTTGGAAACTTTGATTTCTATTCTACGCCAAGAATGTTAGGATACTAGTATAGATATACTATTTTGAGTTAATATAGTTTCAACTGACCCAGCAGTCTTATTTGTGTGATCTTACCAGCTGTCATTCTTAAAGAACTTTTATAACTTTCTTGAGTTTTCTCAACTTGATTCATTGTTGCTTTTAATATCTATTACAAGATTCTTGTGATGTCCATGCGTCAAACCGTCGATCCGGATAGTCCATTACGTTCAAACGTGTCAAAGGTCAGGACATAGGATTGCGATCCATTCCATCGCTCTTATTCCATATTATTAAGGTGGACGTCAAGTAATTTTGCTTCCTATACTTCCAATGTAAAAACTTTTGTACACATTTCCTTCACAATTAATGTGTTCCCAAGGATGAAAATTTGAACATCGATTAAAATAACTTCATATTATAACTTGGAATACTTAATATTTTCTAAAATATAACCATAATTTTATTAAAAATCAATAACTTTTCCTTTGGTGGTGTTGAAACCAGAAAAAGCATGGCGCGGCCTGTACTTTGAGGACATCAGTAGACAAACAAATGTTGGATTGCATAATTATGGTTATGTTTTAGAAAATATAAAGTATTGCAAGTTATAAAATGAAGATATTTTAATCGATGTTCAAATTTTCATCCTTGGGAACGCATTAATTGGGAAGAAAATGTGTACAGAAATTTTTCAATTCGAAGTAGAGGAAGCAAAATTACTTGACGTTCACCTTAAAGGAGCAATTCTTGTATGTATGTAAATTTAATTTTGAAAACGGCTCAAAGGATTTTGATGAAAGTCGTTAACCTACCGTTTTCTGGTACTAGAAATAGATTTAGCTTCATCTCGACTTTAGGAAAATTCGTTTAGTGGGTTAAATAACCAACCCGAATTACCACGTTTGTAGTGTAGTGTCATGGCGTCGAGCCATTAGATGTTGGCGAACGGTCACGCCATCTGTCTCATTATATCACGCGTTGTGTGTGGATTCTAATAAAGTTTTATGATGTCACACTCTTGCGAGCAGACGGTCGCGATTCCCATCTGCCTCATTACGTCACGCGTTTTGTGCGTATGTTCGTCCGTACGATAACTCGCGTAACAATTGTTCGATTTCGATGAAATTTTGGTATGTGGTAGGGGAACACCTGGGAAGGAACCCTATTGAAAGTGAACGAAATGGGGTCAAAGGTCAGGACATAGGAGCGGGATCCATTCCACTGCTCTTATGCGTCATAACTAACGTAAAAAAAGGTTCGATTTCGATTAAATTTTAGTATGTGGTAGGGGACTACCCTATTGAAAATTGGCGAAATGGAGGTCAAAGGTTAGGACATAGGAGTGGAATTTACTTCCATCGCCATTAATGCATCATAACTTACGTAAAAATGTTTCGATTTGGATGAAATGTTAGTATGTTGTAGGGACCTGCCTGGGGACGAATCTTATTGAAAATGGGTGAAATGGGGTCAAAGGTTAGGACACAGAAGCGGGATCTATTCCATAACCTTTATGCATTATAACTTATGTAAAATTGCTTCGATTGCGACAAAACTTTATCATGTTATTTCGGAGGTATACTGAACCAGTTCTGTTGAATATTATCGAAATGGGATCAAAGGTCAGGGCACAGGATTGATATTTATATTATAAAAATATATATTTTTATTGATATTTATTCCATAGCCATTTTCATAACTTGAGTAATAGCTTGAGTAATGATTTCTAGTATGTTGGAAAGCGTATCATAATCAATGCATTGCATGATTTTACTAACTTGTTTATTTTGTTTTATATTTATGGTCTATCACCTAAACACTGAAAACAACTTCGCAATGCAGCAAATGCTTTAGCACAAAAAATACGATGCACTTAGTGAGTTACAAGTAAAGGCGAATGTATATAAAAGCAATTTTGATCGCCTGGACTTCTTTGGTAACATCCTTCGAAGACATCGCTTCCGGCAAAAGAACCAACGAAATAAATAAAACGAAAGTATTACTGCGCCAAATGAAATCGTTATGCTTTTGTTTTCTTACCGGTGTTTAGAAAATCGTCCCCCTCTTTTCTCGAAAAAGAAAAAAAACAAAAACCTTGTTAATTCATTTTAAATCACTTCTGATCGTAGAAACTTAAAATGGAGCTATTCAGAGATCTCTGAGTAAAAGGTATGAATTTGATGATTATTTTATGTGTATACTTAGAATTTTTCACAATAAATGAAATAGTGAAAAATATTGCTTCCAGAACTGACAGGTTTCTAGTTATAAGCAAACTTCTTTTCATTGTTGCAGTTTTTCTAGTTCCCGTAAGTTTCTGCTGACAAGGCTTCTGTAAAATGAACATAATCAAAACAAGTTCAGAATCCGTTCCGAAACTAAAAAGTTTGAATGATCTGGTGATGATCAGCTTAAATGGCCAACATCTTCATTACAATGAACTTGACTGTTTCTATTGATAAACAGTATTTCGCAGAAAAAAAGGGGCAAGACAACCTTAAATTCGACACAAATGTCATACGTCAGCTCATGATGAATATAAGAAATCTGAAAGACTCGTACATCCGAGTGAATTAAAATAAAGAGCAAAAAATTAGTCCTACCTCACTTTTTTACATGAATTGCTGATAATTATTTATTAAAAACAGGATGACAAAAGTTAATATGTAAGCATCAAACTATCATATTCCTAAAATTAATCTTTTCCACAAGATTGTTATTTGCAGATGTTTAATTTCATCAGCAGATGGAAGCCAAGTAGCGAAATAAAATTTTTATACGACCGTGTGGTTTACGGCATTGCAAAAATAAGATCCCACAAAAAACAAAATCACGGTAAAACATACACCGTTGAAAAAAAACTGTAAGCTCCTATGCTCATTATACCTATTAGTTATCGCAATTTGCTGAAATATCTGGAGTGTTTCTTATCTCTGATGCATATGTATCAAATGTTTAAGACCTCTAGCAATGTGAAATCGCTATTTCGCTTCCAACTAATTGAAAAATTTATCGCAAATCAGGCAGTTCTGGATTTTATTAAACGTTATCGTTCTAAACGTAGCTAGTTGTGGCCTTATATACTTAGATCACACTTGTAGAAGTACTTTTTGCCTGCTTCCTCCGAAGGAAGCATGAACACTTTCAGCAGTCTACAAAAAATGACATTAATTTACACCGAGTGATCACTGAATTATGACCACTCCTATCAAAAGTGGATGTGGCCCGTTGACCACGTGATTTTGAGAGATTGCGCAATTAGTCGACCGACGTAACATATATAAGGTCTGATAGGACTATAGGCAGTGAAATTCGGTGCGTGATGGGTAAACGGAAGGATTCATGGAACTTCGAGAAAGGGAAGATTGTGGGAGCTCGGAGAGCGTGATGGGTAAACGGAAGGATTGTGGGAGCTCGGAGAGCGTGATGGGTAAACGAAAGGATTGTGGGAGCTCGGAGAGCGTGATGGGTAAACGAAAGGATTGTGGGAGCTCGGAGAGCGTGATGAGTAAACAGAAGGATTGTGGGAGCTCGGAGAGCGTGATGGGTAAACGGAAGGATTGTGGGATCTCGGAGAGCGTGATGGGTAAACGAAAGGATTGTGGGAGCTCGGAGAGCGTGATGAGTAAACAGAAGGATTGTGGGAGCTCGGAGAGCGTGATGGGTAAACGGAATGATTGTGGGATCTCGGAGAGCGTGATGGGTAAACGAAAGGATTGTGGGAGCTCGGAGAGCGTGATGAGTAAACAGAAGGATTGTGGGAGCTCGGAGAGCGTGATGGGTAAACTGAAGGATTGTGGGAGCTCGGAGAATGGGTGCCCCGATTTCCCAAACGGTAAAACTGGTGCGTGTTTCGCGAGCCGCCGTAGTTAAAGTGCATCAGGACTGGCATGAAAAGGGTTAAACAGAGATGTGAGAGGTTAACGCCTGGTCCTACGACAAGTACAGTCCACCAGACGCAGCACTGTTCAACAGCTGACTACTCAATATAACTGAAGCCAACCCGGAACAGTCCCTGTCATGACCATGGTCGCACGTATGGGCTATAACAGCAGACAACACCCACGACATCTTCTCCAACCCACGGTTCATCGATGCAGAAGTCTCGCCTGGGGCAAAGATCATGCAAGTTGGACGTCGGATGACTGGAAAAAGTGTGCAAGTCTGTCGAGTCGCGTCTCTTACTCCTCGCTGTTAATGGTCGTGTACGTATTTGGCGCAAACAACATGAAACACTTGATCTATCATGCATGGTCTCCACAGTGCAAGCCGGTGAAGGCAGGCAGTTATACGATGTGGGGCACGTTTATCTAGCAGGAACGTGGACCCTTGGTGCATGAAGAACAATGTATGACTGGTGCCGACTATCATGGATTGCTTGTTCACTCTGTACACCAAAAAATGCTGCACTTTTTCCCGAATGGCGATGGTGTCTTCCAAGATGACAACGTGTCTAGTTACAGATCCAATGTTATGCAGGAATGGCTTGAGTAACATAGTTCAAACTTCCAGTATATCGATTATCCTCTGAACGTCCCCGATATAAATCCTATAGAGCACTTGTGGGACACTACGAAACGGCGTATTAGGCGTCTAGATACACCGATTATATCCATACCTGCACTGAAGGCCGCATTACACACAGCTTGGTTGGCCATACCTCTCAACTGCTTCTGGCATCTTATTGAATCGATGTCACGTTGGATAGCTGCTGTACTGAGGGCGAAAGGAGGACCTATGAAGTATTAGGTATACACCAATCACCTCCATACCTGCATTGAAGGCCGCATTACACACAGCTTGGTTGGCCATACCTCTTAACTGCTTCTGGCATCTTATTGAATCGATGTCACGTTGGATAGCTGCTGTACTGAGGGCGAAAGGAGGACCTACGAAGTATTAGGTATACACTAATCACCTCCATACCTGCATTGAAGGCCGCATTACACACAGCTTGATTGGCCATACCTCCCAACTGCTTCCGACATCTTATTCAATCGATGCAACGTCCGATAGCGTATTAGGTATACACCAATCACCTCCATACCTGCATTGAACATAGCTTGGTTGCCCATACCTCTCAACTGCTTCTGGCATCTTATTGAATCGATGTCACGTTGGATAGCTGCTGTACTGAGGGCGAAAGGAGGACCTATGAAGTATTTGGTAGGTGGTCATAATTCACTGATTACTCAGCTTAGGTTACGATGTTTTCATCTAATAATCTTTCCTCTGAAAAATTTATTTTGTATAGATACGAGGATATTTTAATTTAATATTTCTTTCACATTTAGATTTTATATTGCTCCCTCATTGCTCTCTCTGAAGTCCTGATCAGTATGATAACTAGATGCTTTTCATCTCGATGAAGCTTCCTTCACACCGTCACACGAATAGAAATGCCAGAAGAACAGAAAAGAAGCAAGTTGTCGGAAAACAACTGCTCCAAATTCTGTTACAGTACCATACGAATAAAACCGGATCGTCGGAAAAATCACGCCTAGGAGCCTCAAGTAGCTGAATCGGTATGGAAAGTTCTTAACTGAGTGTGCTCAAGAACTGGCAGAGGCAAGAAAATCATAGTTTAGTGAAGCTTCTGTGATGAATCAGACAAATGCGACTGTGAGGTACAGACCATGAACATTCTGTTAATTTGGCCCAATTCTGGACCCACCATGCTGTGATATGGAGCTGGCATTTAGAACTGAAATCTCCATTCACTCTACAATTAGATGGAAAAGCATAATCTTCCTTTCTCAGTCCAATGCAATTAGCACCTGCGCATTAATTAATTTAACTAATTGGCTTGATTAACCACGCCTATAAGTTTAGCAATGAGGGTTAGATTATATTGCTAAACGTATAGGGCGTGGTTAATCAGGCCAATTAGTACTGGTTCTAGCTGTGTCATTGACACGTTTGCGTAACTTTTAATTATTGTAATTGCTCTTGAACACGAATAAAATAAATACGTTATTTAATCATTGGTGTGATATTTCATTTTTTTTTGTCAACGAATTCTTTTCTGGGACCTCATACCTGTCGTTTGTCAGACTGTTTTTTCCTGCTATTCCATATAGGACATCAATGTCTGTCATATAATTTTACTTAATCCTTATTGCTTTAAACAGCGAATCTCGAAATTGCTTGTATAATATTGAAACGAATTTCATTCGCTGCCACCAATTGATATAAAAACGTGCCGAGCGGTATAATTTAGTAGCACTCGTCACCAATCAATAAAAATGAGACTTGAAGGTTCTTTTTAATTCGGGAGCTGGCATAAATGGGCGAGAACGTTATGCTTGCTGAAATACAGGTAAGTAATACACCAGAGCCTATAGAATGAACAGAGCAAGGTTAACCATTGAATTTCTTTATTTTATGAGGAGACTCTATCCCGGGGACTGGCCCACGGAGATATAATAAATACTGGTAATGTTCTCTATTATGAGCCAAAATAATTTCTACTCGGGATTCCGAGATCAGATTTTTAGCCTCAAAAAGGGGCGTTTAACATTTCTAAATTTAGAGTCCGGTATGTATTAAAGATTACAGTTCCTCCGCTCAGTGATAGGATAACACAGACAAATAAAAGTACTCACGTATTTTTGACTGTTGTGATATAATAATCCAGGTGGTTTTTCGAAGCACTATTTTTTTAGTAGCACTCTCACATACACACACGCGCCTCTATAACAGTAGTGGATGATGGTTTCTTTCTCATCTGAGTGTCACAGAGGGTCCACTGATTTTTTGGTTTTCTCCTTTATCTTCCGAAGTCGCTGATAATTTCTCCGCTCTTCTCCGTCCACTCGTGGGATGGGGAAGCACAGCTGACTCCTCTTTGCTGGCGATCCGTCTATGAAGTTTCCTGCCCCAGAATTCGGCGTAGGGGACTCTGGCAAAGGCGGCAGGGGAATTTCTCCCTCGAAATCCGTCAAGAAAGTTCTTCTGCAGGAAAGAAACAACGTCAAGCAATGCTCCAGAAAGGTCGGTGACCTCCATCTATGGAATGCGACGGCGTGTTCGCTCTTCGTGGTAAGAGAGTCTCTCGCGACGTCCTGGCCGGTCTGTCATCAGAGTACGGCCTTTTATACGCAAATATCGCAGCTCTTTTCTGCGGTAGTTGAACCTTCCTCTTAAGTTCACGAATTTTACTATACCTGGCGGGCTTACCTCCAGCCACCAAGTATTAACTAAGCCCTCTCTGTTCCATCGTACTTTTGCGGCTTACACTGCGCTTGAAAGTACCGTGCTATTCTAGGTAAACATCGGACATCAGGTTTCACACCTAGCAGGCTCATTACGGCTGACCACTGCGTAAAGCCATATAGCGTACTCTCCCCATAGAAATCTCTTGGTCCGACTTACAACGGCGTCCCGAGTCCATTCCTCCGACTTTCTCTCCGTTCGTCCTCCGGCAGAGTACAGAGATAACTGTCTTTCTTTTCCTACTTTTTGCCATTCCCCGTCACGTGGGCCTCATCTGTTTCTCTTCACTCGACACTTAGAGATTTCTCTCGTGCCTCTCCCACGAAGCGTCGTTGCCTCTTGCCCCTCATAATTATAATTTTTCCGCGTTCCCAACAGATATTTGGCACTAATGGCCCACTCGAAACCGTCTTTATGGGAGTCTGAGTGCTTCTCAATTGCCGTCTGGTGTGGTCCCATGATGCTCACAGACACCCAGAGACGATCCACTAATTCCTTTGTTCTCACTCAGACAAAGAGAATTACAAGACTTCCCTAATTAAAATAAGTTAGTTTCCCAACTTAATTTGCAATAGGTCAAATATTTAATTTAATTATCGACATAATTTAACCACGCCTATTAAGACCGTCCCCCCCCCCTTTTAATAGTTACTAATTTAGACCCAATTTTCGCATCAATATCTTATGGCGTTAACAAGCAGAAGAAAAATCATAAGTTAAAGGAGCTTACCATAATCATTTTCATTGCAAGCCATATTCCTTAACGTTGCTCTAGCTAGCTGGTTCTCTATATTTCTATCTTCTGCTGTGTTTTCAATATTTATCACTCTTTCAAATTGATTCTTTGAAGGGCATCCACCTAAATAAAGTCAATAATATTTACAGTGATAAAAATCAGGATAACAAAAATAATGATAAAATAAAGCAACTTTAAAAATGATGTTAATAAGTTTTTGTTATCTTCAAGAAAACGTTCGGAAATCAGATCTGATTATTTTTGGAATTCATGAAACAATTCTTAAATGAGAGCTTCAAGTGAGTTAAAAAATTAGTGTTCAGGTGCACAAGTGGCATCAATCAACACCAAAACTAGTTCTTCTTTATTATTTTTTTTTAATTTTTAAATTTTTTATAGAAGAAGGTTTAATTGAAGATAAAAACCGGTGGGCTTGGAAAAACTTAAGCAAATAAGTTGCCGTTAAAGATGTATCGCAGGAGGTACTTGATTTCGCTGCATTTAATATCTGCGACTTGTTTCTGAAGACATTAGGGCAAGCTTTGTTTTAACATTTCCTACAAAACTTTGGGCTGTGCAGAAGAATTCAAACTTTTTTCCATCAGTAATTCCTTTATTGGTGAAACGCTGCGAAATAATTTAACATTAAGATGTGAAGAAACTTTTGATGAGACAAAATTTCAATATAAATAAATTGGCTTTATAAATTTTGCATTGTTTTAAGAAACTTCAGTGACAAAACCATGTCATGCCTATCCAGGGGCGTAGTCTAGGCAGGGGGATATCGGGATATACCCCCTCGAAATCCCCACTTAAGTAATAGGCCTACTCCTCTTATACGCAGCCTTTGCCCAGAACCTAATAATCGTAAGTACTCTGCAACCAAAAACCTTCTGGATATTGGGCTATCGGTGGGAAAATCCTGTACAGATGCAGAAAAATATAATTTTCTTCAAAATGCCTGGGTTCCAATTGATCTATACAAGTTTCCACTTGGACAACAAAACTTAAAATTTCAGAAGAAATGGCCATCGAAATTCTTGTGGCTTTCCTATTCGGAATTAAATGAAGTTTTTTTTTTTTTTTTTTTGTAAAAATTGCACTAATTTCGCAAAACGTTCTGAGGTATTTAAGAGAAACGGTGTAAAATTGGGAGCATTTGTTAACGCCCCTTTTAAACGGTGGAAAGACGACAAAGATGATTTTAGAAGGCACAAAAGCAAGTGCCTACCGCCAAGAATGTATATCCGTGGTAATGTTCTAAGTAAACTGGATCAAGGAAGAAAAGAACAAATTTTGGGAAATAAGAAAAATAAGTGTTGCCGGTAATTAAGACAGTAATTTTTTAAGGTAGACAGGAAATTGCTTTGCGTGGTCAGCATGATTCTCAATCAGAGAAAACAGAAGATTTTCCCTACTCAGGAAAAAAATGAAGGAAATTTCAGAGCCCTTTTACGATTTAGAATTGAAGTGGCCATGAAACTCTATAGGTGGCCACATACAAGCACTTTTGAATGTCACGTTTAAGTGTCACACCAGCAAATGGGGAGTTTTGTGTCTGGGGCGGCATGTATAGTTTGGAGTGAAGCTGTTCAAGGCCTGCCTTAAATCCTCTTCCCTCCACGCTACATGCCGCCCCATTCACAAAACTTTTGAATATCACGTTTAAGTGTCACACCAGCAAATGGGGGAGTTTTGTGTCTGGGGCGGCATGTATAGCTTGGAGTGAAGCTGTTCAAGGCCTGCCTTAAATCCTCTTCCCTCCACGCTACATGCCGCCCCATTCACAATACTTTTGAATGTCACGTTTAAGTGTCACACCAGCAAATGGGGGAGTTTTGTGTCTGGGGCGGCATGTATAGCTTGGAGTGAAGCTGTTCAAGGCCTGCCTTAAATCCTCTTCCCTCCACGCTACATGCCGCCCCATTCACAATACTTTTGAATGTCACGTTTAAGTGTCACACCAGCAAATGGGGGAGTTTTGTGTCTGGGGCGGCATGTATAGCTTGGAGTGAAGCTCTTCAAGGCCTGCCTTAAATCCACTTCCCTCCACGCTACATGCCGCCCCATTCATAAAACTCTTCCTTTTGCTTAAGTGACTCTCAAACGTGTCACACAAACGTATGTCTCTGTGGCCGCCTTAAAGAACCATTTAGAGAATTGCGTGAATAATTCATCTTGTTCACAAATTTAAAATGAAATCATTGTGACATCTGGTGACATAATTTTATCTTGTATCGTAAATAAAATCAATACACCTGAATGTTTTAACATATTGGTGAATGAAGTTACAGATGTTTTTGGCGTTGAGCAATTTTCTCTTTGTGGTAGGCATGCAGAAAAGTACACAGCAAGTTTGTTCTTTAAGGGAAGACTTTTTAAATTTGTTTTAGTTGACGATGTCTGTGGTTCGACTCTTGTAAAGACTAGATTTTACAAAAGAGTTTTCAGAAATGGAAGTAAACATGAAATATTTGAGAAGTCAAGAGTATGATGGTGCTGAGCGGATTATTCAAAGGACGCGATACAATCATACGTACAACCTCTCCTGAAGAAATTTACGTCCACTGCCCCAGTCATGCATTTACCATTGTCCTTTGTTACTCATAATCAGTTCCAGCTCTAAGGAACAGTTTAGCGACCTCGAAAGACAAAATTTCATTCTTAGACATTCAACAAAACGTGGAACAGCGTGGGAAAATATTATTTTCAAAGAAAACAGCGGTGAACGGTCAGAACGGAGAACCCGCTTCCTCAAACACGTCTCCTCAAGCTCTGCGAAACTCGTTAGTTGAACACTGGATTCAATTCTTCTCTTTAAAGAAATACGTCTCCCGTTTTTGGAGGCTTTGAGAGAAATTCAAAATTTTAATAATGCAGAATCATCCTCTAAATTATTCGTGTTAATTGAAGCTTTGAATAGTAGCCAATTTTTGAAGTCATTGTGTGTGGAAAGCAAAGTTTTTTGTTTGGAGCATGGTTTATGACCTTCCTTTAATCAAAGCAGTTAGATCTTGTTTCTACTATTGTATATATCATGACGAATCGTTGAAGGAAGAAATTCAACAAATAAGAGCTCATGCCGAAACCTATATAATTTTGAAATCCAGTAATATTTCATAATTTGTTCTGTAGTATTGATTTCAACTACACGTAATTATTAAATATACCTATTTGCTTACTATTTACCGCATCAAAAAAATTCTTATACAGTGTATCCCCCTACCCGAAAAAATTCTTGGCTACACCACTGCGCTTGTAGTTTCGCCCCTATAGCATCAAGGCATTTGTAGCACAACAGTTAAAAGAAAGAAAAAAGAAAATGCACTAACCACAAGCTGATTTTCTGACGTTGCTACCTTATATAAAATAAAATATTCAAAATATGCAAGAAAATAGAAGGCTAACCATGTGATCTTACGATTTCCTTTTGAGTTTGAGCGAAAGCGTTCGGCTCCGCATAATTCAGATTAACATTCTCTACCCGCAATGTATTTTTAAAACCTGCTTATGACTTTATCTGATCAATGCTCAATACGAGACAATTTTTGTATTGAAGATTGTACACAGCAATAATTAAAAACATCCCTCGAAAAAAAAATACTTCGGAGTTTGCATTACCTTTTGAAGCCTTCGATGTCTTGATATTTTCCCTCTTTGAGGGCAGTACTTTAGGGGACCAACGGAGGCCGATCTGAGCCCAAGTAAACAAAATGCATGACTGATTACGAGAGAGAGAGAGGGAGAGAGAGAGACTGCACTATAAGGGCAAAAGGAGCAGGTACAATATCGCGCAGAAGGAATAAATTGCTTTTCTCTCGAAACTCAAACCGTACTTTTGAAAACCTCTTCAATAACCACAACTGTACCGCAGAGAAAACTAACTGTTGAATATTTGTTCTTCAACCAGAAACTATGGATTCTACACTGCTTATAAGAATTATGAATATGGGTTTCATTCTCCACTGTCACAAGGAAAAACTTTCCGGTGATCATTCTACTCTACCTCTGTTTTGCCGTTTAATTTCGAGACAGTACTGAAACACTCACGTCATTTACTCAGTAATGATACAATCAAAATACACTATCTACCAACAAGTAATTGGACACACCTGCAATCGACGATATCTGCGGTCCTGATACACGTCACGGCCGCCGCCGTTAAATATCGTGTGGGAAACAACAACGCAACCAGTCGCATGCAAGATGCCACGCAGTTCGGAGCTCTCTGATTTCGAGAAAGGTGTAATCGTCGGGTATCACAAAAATGGCCGATCCATACGTGACATATCCAGCGATTTGAAGTACCCAAAATCGACATTGGCATACGTGATTGGCAAATGGAAGATGAGAGGTGACTGTCGGAATGTGCCCCGACCCGGCAGACCCACAAAACTGGGAGTTAGAGACCGACGGGTACTGGCCAGAGAAATTCGGAAGAACCGCACCAAATCGATGGGCCACATCCGCGAGGAGTTTCGACAGGCATCCGGGAGTGTTCTTTCAATTAATACCATCCGTAAGGAAGCACATCTGCTCGGTGATCATGAACGTGCTGCCGCCCACAAGCATTTGATCACCAAGTCCAATAGCGCTGCTCGGCTAACGTGGTGCAAAGAACGTCGACAGCGGACCGTTGAATAGTGGAAACAGGTTCTCTGGAGCGACAAATCAAGGTTCACCCTCTACTGTTCGGATGGCAGGGTCAGGGTTTGGCGTCTGCCTGGAGAACGCCTCCTGCCGGAATGTATTGTGCCAACTGTGAAGTTCGGCGGCGGTGGAATTATGCTATGGGAGTGTTTCTCCTGGTATGGCACGGGACCTTTGGTCGCAATTCCTGGTAGACTCAACGCCAAGACCTACTGCACCATTTTGGATGACCATGTGCTTCCTACGTTGTGGCAATTTTACGGGGTGGACCCATGTTACTTTCAGGATGACAATGCTACCTGTCATGTTGCGAGATCCACCATGGCTTGGTATGGTGACAATGGGGTTAATCGAATGGACTGGCCTGCGCAGAGTCCGGACCTTAACCCTATCGAGCACCTCTGGGACGAGTTGGAGCGTCGACTTAAAGGGTGCCCCCACCGTCCGAAATCGGTGAAGGAACTGACCTGTCTTCTCCAAGCCGAGTTGAAGAAAATACCGCTAGCCGTCGTACAACGCCTGGTTGAGAGTATGCCCCGGAGGGTCGCAGCTGTAATCTCCGCTCGTGGAGGCTCCACCAACTATTGAAGGTGAATAAACTTCATTTTCCTTTGCTATCACAAGTGTCCAAATACTTGTTGGTAGATAGTGTATGTTGGTTTGGCTAAGTCTACATAAATTTTGAGTAATATTCTTTTTTGCTTACCTATGAGGCTGTGTGGAACAAATTTTGTCCATTTCACTTCTTCCGCCTATTTTCGAAATAATCTAGGAATCACCAACCGGTTAATGCCTAATTCATCTGCCACCCATTCGGCGTCATTCAATGGTCTTTTGTTGCAAATTCTCGACATTTTGCGATTTTTATCGAATTTCAAGAAGTTAATGGTGGGGAAGTCCTTGAAACATTTTCAGGATCCTTACATTCCTCTCCGAAACGTTTAAGCAGTACACAGACATTGTCGTTTCCCAAAAAAGAGTTTCCTGAATTTCATGTAAGTTTGTAACTGTTTCCAGGAATTCGAAACAGAATTTGAACCTCGGCCTAGTTTTGTAGCGATGACAACAAAGAAAAGGCAACTTATGCGGGAATTGCTTAGGATGAACTTACTGCGCTGCAGATTCAGCCGTCTTGGCCGGCTTTAGGGCTATGCCGCTGATTTTATTTTCTTTTTACATTGTGAAATGGTAAAGTATATATATAAATAAAGAAAACTACCCTTAGGAGTACGATATTTCGAGACGATAAGAAATGATAATTGCAGGAGATGAAAGTTTCAACCAGCACCAGCTGAAGGCACATTTTCCCTCGGTTAAAAGCCCTTCTTCAGCACTTCTTTGTGAACTATTCGCTGGAGAACATTTACGTAATGTTTTCGAATTCCATATACACATATGCATTTAGCTCTTTCCCTCTCTTCCACCCTCAAAATGTTTGAGATAAGATGCTTTAGTCTGTTTTAAATATTCGGTGACATAAATTGTCACATGGTAAATGATGGTTTCATTCACATTAACAGATCTGGAAAAAACGTTCTATTTGTAAAAAGGAACAAATCAACAAAATCGAAGTCTTAAAGACACACTTTCACTCTTTATTCGTGTAAAAAAATTTAACACCGCTTTTATTCGCTTCAAACCAAATATAAAAACACTGTTCTTTGTTTTTTCAGAAAAAGAAGATAGGGAAAGGAAGGGATAATGCATTGCAAAAGCGACAAGCAAGATTGCCTGTGGCCAAACAGAGGACAGAATAAATTAGTCAGTACCGTTTTGGGTTTATAAACCACTCCTTCTTTTTCTCAGATTTGAAACGAAGTTAGGCAATAGGAACAACAGAAATATTTTTCTTCCCCACATAAACTACTTAACACATAAACTTTTATAAGAGTTGTATTGTTAATTACGCCACTTTAGACAAGGAGCCCAGATGCTTTGCTCGCCGGCTTGAGCTGGTCCTGTGTCTGGCTGACACTGGAAAATCCGAACTATCACAATAGCATATTGTCACAATTCAGGTAAAAAAACAGGAGCGTTGTTTTTGACGTTAACGCTCTTCTGAAATTTCATCTCTCGCGTTCCGTGCTGCGGCTTCAGCAAATAGAACGCTATCTAGCTTGTGACTTGGCAGTGGTTCAAGGCTTCGCGAAAGTTCTACGGAAATCTAGGGTCCCTTACAACAGATATAAAAGACAGCCATCTTCTCACGAGAGTGGAGAGCCGTGAGTGGCCTAGTGATTAGAAATACCGCGCGCACGTTACCGAAGAGGGGGGGGGAGGGTCGATCCAAGGCAGGCTGAGCCACACCGAACCACTGAACACTCGCAGAGCACCTGATGGGCCCACCAAGCTGTCGTTCCCGGGGTATTGGACAATCCGCCATGAGAGGGCAGCGAGTGGCCCAATGGTTAGAGCAATTGAGCAATCCGCGGAATTTAAGGCAAGCTGAGTTTCTGTGAACCACCAAGCGCCCGCTGCTTGCCAGATGAGTTCCGGAGTATTGGACAATCCGCCATGAGAGCGCCGCGAGTGTTGAAGTGGTTAGAGCAATCCGCAGAATTCCAGGCAAGCTGAGTTGCTCTAAACTACCAAGAACCTGCAGCTCGCCGGATGACACACCAAGCCGTCGGTGCCGGGCATTGTATCCTCAGCCATAAGCAATGCCATTCGCCTCCCAATTTCTGAAGTGGCCGCCTCTACGCCACAGCCCGGAATCCCTAACCTGGCATCGCCCCTCCCCCATCCGCATCTGAGCCCGTAGGATTAATAAATTGCAGCTTCGTTCGGATTCCCAGACAAAAGTTCAATGGACATAGATAGTTGAGTCAAGAGATTGCTGGGTACCCCATGAGAAATTTCTGGATTCTGCTTCCTCGAGATTCAAGAAATCGGAGACAGTTCTTGAGTCACCTTGACATACCATATTTCGCATTTTATGTAAATTGATAATGTGAGAAATTTTATGCCATGCTGCTGATACTGTTTTTCAAATAATATCAACATTTGCCATGCGGATTACACATTTTCTGGGCAAATATCTGGAACAATAACATAAAAGAATAACCTCAAAATGTTATCAAGAGCACAAAACTTGAAGAGAGAAGCGGAAAGGGAAGCACAAGAACAGGAAATGCGAAAAGTCTTCAAAAAGTTTTTACAAATTGCTGTATCATCTAAAAAAGTGTGATAGAGAAGAGGGGTCTCGAGATTTTACAAATTTTGAATTACTCGTAGAATGATCTTTGTCTTCAACTGACAAAGAAATTGAAGACGATTAGCTGTACTAAATAATCAGAATGCTAATACACAATCTGTTTATCACGTCACCTGGTCATCCTCCCTGTACAATACAGCTGATCTAGCACAAAAAAGAAAATGAAATCTATATTTATAGATAATTCTACAATTTCTGAACCACATAAAACTGAGGGTATGAAATTTCCTTTAGGTAAAAATGAACACATTTGAAAAAAATGAGAAGAGAAACTAAGAAATTGGTCATTGGAGAAGTTTTATGTCAATAATTTTATTTTTATTGCAGCACAAAGTGACCTTTAGAGATCCATCTGATAAGCTGTTTACGGCAAATTATGGATATTTCTGGGATAAATACTTTGTAAAACAATTTAGCAAGTTTGGTGATGTAATCTGAGAAAATTTGAGATGTGTTTGTGCCAAGGTGAATACTGATCATTATTTTAGAAAAAGCGCACAGAATGAAATAATCTTCTAGCAAACGAAGTACTTAATGAAATATTTAGAGCACTGTGAACATTTAATGAATACTCCCATCGGATCGAAGTATGGGGCCAAGAAGCAAATTTATGGTACCCATGCGACAATGATTGTCTAGACTTTCAAAAGATTATTACTATCATGCTAAAGTATAAGTACACTAACATCGAACCGTCTTTGCATGATTTGAACTTGCGATAAATATCCCAAAGTCAAGAAAAACGACGACAAATTAGAAGTAAATAAATTTTAAGATCTTTCGGATGCACAATGGATCCATCTTCAGAAAACACTGATTGCAAATAGAAAATGCTACAATTTAAATATAAACATCGTAACGGTAATGACGTACAACGTGTTAATTCACGCGCTCACGTTTTTGATAAAGTAAGTTTACAGTTTCATTAAGGGTTGGGTGAAAAGTTTATGAACAACAAATAGTGAAGTTGATTTGGATTTATATAGATAAGTCATTATTAAGTAATACCTTCCAAGGTTGAGGAGTGCTTAATGGGCTATCTTCATTTCAACATGTATGCGCAAATTTGTGGATAAAAATAATTTCTGATATTAACATTCGTGATTTTGAAGGATGAGTAGCAAGAATTGTTGCTTCGTCCCATATAGGGACGAAACAAAAACGGTTCAATGTTAGTGTACCTAATTGTCTAGACTTATATTATTTTGGGCTACAAATTAACACAGCTATTTGACGCATATTGTTTTAATCTCCATTTCTCATACAAATTCCACATTCCATTTATACGGTATTTGAAAATATACTTCATACTGTACATCTTTCATGTGCGGCTTAAATACCGCACAGTGACGTGCTACAGAGGTGAAGCACGTATCAAGACGACAAATCCGCAGTGATACATTCCGTCGGTGTAACTTAGTCGATTAGAGCAAGTTACTCAGGAGCGAGGAGACGTGGATAAGATCGCCGTTACAGACAAATTCCTGTTTTAAAATAACATAAAAAGGAAAGCTTGTGGGGGCGCCAACAAATATTGTCCCACCGGGCGCCAGAAATGCTAAAGCCGGCTCTGTCAGCAGCCACTAGTTCCTGTCAGTCGGGAAACAAAACTAAGAAACACCGGGTATACAACTGCTTCACAAGCAAACCTTAGTTACCTGGTATAATTAGTGTTTTAACTTTATTACCGCATCCTGCATATGCGAAGAGTTCTGCTTCATTTTCCGTTGCTTTGCAAAGTTTTGAGATGTAATCTCTTGCTACTTTTATGGAAGATAACTTAACATCAAGAAAATAACGAAAATGCATTTATGAAGTAAATTGAAATATAAATTAACAACGAGTATCAAGAATAATTTTAAAAAATAAGGAAAAACAAACAATACATGCCTTCAGCGCATTGACAAATGCCATTACTGCATATTTTTCGAAGCATTGGACTGTTGTGATCTGGTGAATAAAATTCTGTACAAGATTCCTCTGTAACAATCCAGGTAAATGCATTTTAAAATTTCTATTTCAATGTATACACTTGAGATAAAACAGGAATTACAGAACTTAACTGAAACTGTACTTTTTCTCTACGAATACATTTTAAAGAACAGTTATTTTCCCATACTGAACCATACTGTTTTTTAAAATATCAAATAAGCATCTACAACTTAAGACGCAAGTAGTACTTTTTAAAAAGGAAAAATGTGAAGAACAATATACCATAGGTGATAACTTTATACTGTTGTATGCCAGCTAGTAGGCCTAAATGATAAATAATACCCATATTTGTTAATAAAGCAAATATAAGGCTTATTTAAAACCTGATTTTTGTTCAGAAGAAAAATTAGGTTTTGAACAGAGATTTGGGCCCAGCTGCAAATATTCTGAACTTCTGGGAGCCTGCTCTTGGAATGCATGATTGATGAACGCACCTGATTTAAATTGGAATAATTGCGACTCTATTTCTCTATTCACTTTTTCAAAGTGCTGTTTCTTTAACTGGACGTACTGTTGGACTTGCTTCTGATGAAGATATAGATGCAGTTAGATCGAAACACGTTGAGCTTCTAATTTTGTAAGTGTTTTAACTTACGGATGATCTTTTGTGTGTGAAATTAAAAAATCGTTGTTTCCAACCAGCATTATTATGCAACCAATGTAGGTCAGAACGGCAGTTTAGATATTCTGGTACAATACATCCAAAAATGACTGGTCGAATTTAGATTAGTTTGCTGTCGATTCATTCACAAGTGACTGACAATTTGCCAAATGTTACAACTGGTCTAATCTCAATTAATCTAAAGCTATGACTGTCCAATGGCATGATTATACTCGTCTAAAGTTGTGTGTGCTGATGTCTGAACCAATCGATCAATTTCAACGTTTTTTTTTGTTTTTTTGTTTTTTTGCGTAGGATAAGGATTTTCTACTCACAGATTTTTAGGTTCGTCAATCAGTGAACGCAACATCTGTGGAACTAATCGATTTCCTTCCATCAAGTTGCAACCTGTACATTTTCAATTCCTACACATGCTTGATTATGAAAATAATCTTACTGGAGAATAATATGACGTACAAAGAAACAGTTTGGCATGCTCATTTAATTAACTGACAATTGTTAATTCCCTTTTTTACCAGAATTATTCATGTTCTTCATTCGAACATAGCAGAAGTTTCCGTTTGTTCGTGCAATTTCATATTAAGTTTTAGTCACCTGTTTCATTACTTGTGTATAATGGTGACATATCTGCATAAATAAAAAGAGCGGGAGCTGAGTAATTTATTTTAGCAGCCTACAATATGTAGCGAAAACAACTGTTGCAAATTGAATGCACTTAGATCAAAATATTATGCAGTCCAGTTCCTTTTCGATTTCTTGCATGTAATAACGTATAACTCAGATTAAGTTTTATTGAAAATATTCTATCGAATTTCACAAGAAGATGAAGTTTCATATGACTACTTGGGAAACTGACAGTATGAGGAAGAATTTTTTCACAAAAACAGCAGCCTATTTTGAAAACCGTTTCTCTAACTTCCAAATATAGAGCTTAACTTTTACCTTTGGTAACGTCTTTAAACATAACTGGTTTCAATGTGTATCACATACTATAGCTAAACTGCAGTGGCATAAGGTTACCTAAAATTTTTTCCGGGGCTAAATATTTTTAAAATTGCTCTCAATCTTCTTTAGTACTGTAAAATACAATTTCAACGGATTGTGATGTTACCAAACGCCACCTGCTGAAATCATACTTACCACATAAAGTGAGGTAAAACTTTTATTTATATCTATGCAGTACATTGTATAGGATAGCATAAAATAAAATAAAGTATGTTTAAAACAGTAGCAAACAGTAAAAACAAAGTAAAGTATTTTTACTTTCGCTTCCACTTCATCAGGATATTTTGCTATAACTCCACATTAAAACCATTAGACTAATTCTTATGTTTTTGCAGAAAGCATGTATTTGGTCTGTTTGCGCCCAAGTCTTTAATGGTTTTTTATTCATCCCTTAATAAACTAAAAGAATGTTCCATTAAAAAGTCCACTTTGTTCGTTTTACTTACACGAGAGAACCTTACAACTTCACAAACGAAATCAACTGCTCACAGTCGGACGATGGGAGGGCAATTGTTACTGTTAAACAGAAAGGCGACCAGCCCCGAAAAACAGTTTTACACATGAGTAGCGCTCATTTGCTCATTCATTACTATTATCCGAAGCTTCAAAAAGAGCACAAAAGCGAAGAGTGGACGAGAGTAGTCTCTCTGATCCACGTGGTATTCAGAGCGCTCAAGTAAACGGATATGGAAGGTTGAAATGTGTTACCCAGTTACCCAGCTATTATAGCTGCTCACATTTGCATTCAGAAAATCTGGAGACTGGTTACTAAAGGGTGCGGGTCAAAACACCGACGGGTCAAAACACCGAGAGGTTGAAACACCGACAGCGCAAAACGCCAGCAGGTCGAAACACCGACAATCAAAGCACCGACAAATCATAACACCGACAATCATAATACCGAGAACCATAACCGGGACAACCATAACACCGACAATTATATGGACTATATAGGCTGGCGAATAGAGGAACTCTATTTCAAGCGATGACAAAATCACAGCGGGTGGTAAGAGGGATGACAACACCCAACCGATGAATGTGCTTTCCCCTAGCGGTGAACGATGGAACTTTATTAATTTCTATTTCGACCGACGGCAACATATTTTTATTCCGAGCGATGGCAACATCTGAGTGGATGGGTGGGAATGGGGATGCATAGGTGTTGGATATATCGATGCTTATGTGCTACCCCTAGCGGTGAACGATGGAACTGTATTATTTTTATTCCGAGAGATGGCAACATCGGAGTAGATGCACAAATGGGTGGGTGACAGAAGGGGATGACAACAACCAAACGATGCATCTGGAAGAAACTGTACAATTTTTTTGAGCATTGTGCCTCAAATATTTCAAAATCTTAGAACCAGCTATTTCTTTTTATGCGACAAAGATCATGTTTCCATGGCCAGTACCATTGGATTACATGTATTGATAAAGAAGTCAATTTATTGTCACTTAATTTGCAGAAGTAATAGTTGTAATTGGTAATATAAATTTATTATTGCTGTCACCTGACAGGAAATAATCTAGTATTCTATACCAAAGTACAGGATCAGCCCTGGTTATGTTAGCATGTGGTCTAGGCATTTGCCCCTGATTACCTCCCGTTCATGTTTTATATATGTGTTTTTATTTCTCAGAAGTCTTTACTCTTCTGCCTTATTTGTTTACTGTTGATGAAGGATGGTTGCAATTTAAGGCTTTGTCGGTTACACGGTTTTACTCTTGCTGATGTTTAATCAAAACGGTGACAAAGTTGAGGCCTTAATATCATGCAAGCGCAGCCAGGCCTTGTTTCGAATTCAACATTTCCCTAATTCACGCTTTTTAATGCACTTTCTGAGAGTTTTATTCCAATTTGTTTGCAGAGTGACAAAATCATGACACTGGCCGTAGGTCGTTCGAGAAATTTCAAAGATGGCATTAGTTATCTAGATTTGACATTGAAGTTCACGATAAAAGATAACATTGTAGTTCACGATTCGTGATGTCATGAAAACTCGCGTGCCGTCGTTGAAAACGTAAGAGGTAATCCAACAAGAAGCGCGCTTTGTGCTATTATAGCCCAGGACAATATTTTGTTTTGTAAGAAAAAAAGGAAAAGCCAAATTATTTTTAGAACCTGGAAAGATTGGTCGCGCACAGATCTTGCACAAATTCGTCTTGTTTTGTTGTAAGCTTGTAGGAAGAGGTCGACCTCAGTGTGGATGTTTGCGAGACGGCATGCGGAGTACATATTAAACTCCTTATAGTATTTAATTCAGAATACATTTTAGATTGTTCTCTTGAATGGTACAAGAGTAATTTTGTGTGCTGATTACTTTCTTCCAGTAACTTATTTTGTAGTAGGGAATAACATTTTGACGAACCCTCTATTTTAAATTTGCATTTACGGTGCAACGTAACGATATATTAAATTCCTTTATAATATGGTTTAAAATACGATAATTTTCATTTTAGCGAAAAACAGGCGATTTACGAGTTACGATCTCGGAGGTTCTTAGGTAAGATCATGATTTCTCCTGAGAATTCCATTCAAACTTCAGCCTCGAAGATTTGAGTTGTGCATTTCATTCCAGTTATCGGAATCTGCATTATGGTCATTTCAATTACCAGGATTTCAATTTCATTATACAATGCCTCGATTCAGTTATGAGAGTTTCATTTTTTGATACGGTGCCTTAATTAGAAAGCGATATTAAATATGTTTTATCGTTAAATTCTTCCTTCAACTCTCATTATATTAAGAAACTGCCAAACCTAAAATGTTAAAACCCGTCTTTTGTCTATGGACTAAAGAGAAAGAAAGCACAATGGATGAATTCAGTCTTCGCACGCGTAATATTCCGATCAATACAGGACTTTCTTTTCTTTTTGGCACTAGACGAACTAACAGTGTTGGAAAATTTTTATCTCCATATAATAGGTTTTCGCTACATTTACAGATCAAATGTTTTCATTATTTTCTTCAATTTTAGCAGAAAGTCTTGAAATTTAAACATGATTTAACGAAACTATAAGCTGGCATTGAATCACGCTTTATCTGGTCTCTATTCAAAAGGTTTGTTCTAATTGCAGCTACGAAATGACGTTTTTTAGCTAGCTTATCAACACTTCCAAACTCCAAATATGTTTATACACCAATCTTGCATTTCACTTATCATATTCAAATCCAAGAATTTAAAAAAACTCCAGTTCTTCATTGTAATACTTTCATTCAGAAATTACGTTTTTAGCTGTTAAACACTTATAATAGTATTAAAATATACAAAGTACGACCACAAAAATAAATCAGTACCTTAAAGTAAAATTTTCTTAAAGGTACGAAGTTCCCCGATGCTAAAGTGCTTTGATGGTTGTTATTTTCAAAATTTACACCGAAAATAAGCCCTGGCTCATGGAACCTTATTTTAACTTCATTCAAATAATTAGAAAATTCTGTTGATGATGGCATTTTTACCTGCTATTTTAAGTAACCGAAAGTTGTAATTTTTAAGTTAAATGTAACTAGATTAGGAATTAAAACAATCTGATGTATCAGAAAAGAGATTTCTTGGCAAGGCTATTTCTGCCAAACTTGATTAGCTGGACATAAAATGGGTTGAGTGACAATTTTACTTATTGAGAATGGGAAATTGTAGTATGTGATAGTTTTAAGATTGTGTTTCAACAGATTGTTTGTTAAAACAATTGTTCAGATACTAATTGCGTAACACCAACACTTAAATGACAACTGACGGCCAGAGGAATCGATATTTTAGTAAGAATGGAACTTACGTAACATTCAAAGAACTCAATTTCTCAACCCTGTTTTTTTTTTT
Organism: Macrothele yani; assembly: GCA_039090855.1. Taxonomy (NCBI): domain Eukaryota; kingdom Metazoa; phylum Arthropoda; class Arachnida; order Araneae; family Macrothelidae; genus Macrothele; species Macrothele yani. The sequence continues at coordinate 87,778,554 of CM077010.1, forward strand.
GAGGTTTAACGACCACCGTGAGCTACTTAATAGGCTATAAGCAGTCGCCCGTCCCTAATTTAGGGCCACTGGTTCCAGGGAAGGGAGAGAGCCAAGGCCGTAAGACAAACTCAACATCCATGCCCCACGGGATTCGAACACGGACCCCTTTCGGATGAATAATCAGAAGCCAGCGCTTAGACCACTGCGCCACCTTCCTGTTTTTTGACTTACAACTCCAATTTGCGGAACCTCAACGTAGTTTATACACAAACACACTTCCACAATGAACAACTACAATATAATAGCTTCGTAGATTGAATCGCAATATAAAGCTTGTAGATAATACTTTAAAACTTATTCGGCGTACAGATCACAAACATAACACGTGGTCCTACTTTAAGCAGTATATCGTCTTATTTTCATATATTACTCTACAACGACTTAGCTTTTTATTTACCTCAAACTAACTGTCAGCCGTTGCCAAAATGAGAAGGAAATTCAGAGGATTTGACTTACTGTTCAGAATGAAATATAAAAGAGCAGTAACGTAATTTACATGACTCAAAAAAAGGAAGGCTAATTTAGAGATATACATCAGAGTGGGAAAGGCTTATGCAGTGTTGGGAGGAGGCCTACATAGAGAATGTCGTGATTTAAATCTGTAAACTGCTGTTTTCTGCGTATCATCAAGAAGTATTAATATTGATTTGGGAGCACTTTCTCAAATGTGGAGAATAGTACTCTAGGGCTAGAGAACTTGATAATTACATAGCATCAACATTTATTTGAATAAAGATCATCGTTTATCTCGAAAGAGAAATACTAGTTCTTTGAAGCACAGTTAGCTGGAAGAAATGTTTCTAAGTTCAAAGAAATACTGAGAAAAAAAAAACTGGCAGAGAAGCGTTCTTTGTCAAAGTTTTACTTAACACGAAAATAAATTTGATATGATTTTCCGCTTAAAGCTGGGAACTACGGTTCTGATGAGTTAAACTCCACAAGATCTTTTCCGTCTAAATACAAATCACAGTTCAAGAAGGAATTAACAGTTCAGCTCAGTCGTTGGTGTTTGTTATAATTTTTCACATACCTAGGAACATAAGATTCATAAATATACCTATCGTCGGCGAAAATTTGAAGGTCACTGATGCCAAATAAAATGCATAATCGTCAGAATTGATCTTTTAGGAAAACCTGCATTGAAGAAAAATTCATCGAAACATGCATCATCATTCATTACTTATATACTGCTGCCGGAAAAGAAAACTTAAAAGCCAGTGACAAAATGCAGGATCCAAACCAAACGATAGGATTTTTTGAGCAGGATTTTATACTTGGATTACTAAAGATATTTTAAGGTGGAGTGCTGCGAAATGCATGGTACTTTTCCATAGTAGTGTTACAACCATACTTAGTCTACAATGAATGATAATCTGATGCTGCATTTGAACAAAAGCTGCAACAACATTATATGCAAAACATTCTTTATCTCTGAATTTTTATTCTGCTTGATATTATTTTCTGAGTAACAACCTATGGACATTAGAATTTCACTTAAACACATCAGTTTATATTAAACAGAATGTTCACATTAATCAAGCATCATTACCTGGATTGTAATAATCATATACTCTCACAACACTCATCTGAGTATTCCCAACTATGAAAGCTCGGTTAATTCGGAAATTGAAGCAGTAGTCATGCGTAGGTGTCTGAAAATAAACAGATATTGAAATGAAAAATATAAAGTAGTCTGATTCACTACGTTGACCTGCGCACAACAGGACAGTTGTATGGTTTATGAATATCAGACTTCAAATTTGAAAACATGGTCAAATACTTAACGCATATTTAAAATCATCATAAAGTCACATGAAAATAAATAGTCTGTATTACTTTACTCTTCAAACACCTTTCCTTCATTCTTTATTCATTACGAGACTGAAAACAACGGATGCCTACCATTCCTTGACGTCCTGGTAACTCGCCTAAATCAATCGCTCGCAACCACAATTTATCGGAAGCCTTTCGCTATTTTTTCACCTCCACATGCCAAGTCTAACACCCTTATCAACAAAAACTCAGTGCCTTTTACAGTTGCGTATATCGCGCGATACATATATGTTCAGATAAGGACAGTTTGGAAAAAGAACTTCATTTTCTTAAACGTGTTGCAGTACAGCGAGGATACAACCCTTCCATTATAGACAAGGCTCTAACGAAATTCCGAAAACCGAAGCCCATCTCCACATTAACTCCTGTGATGCGCCCATTGCGAGAGAATTTTGCCATTATTCCATTTTCCCGTGACATTGCCTTCAAAATCACAAAAATTCTCAAAACCTTTAATTTTAAGGTGATTTTTAAACCCATAAACAAAATGAGATTTTCAGGATCAAATGACTATGTTGAAGACAAAAACTCGTGGGGAATTTGTCAAATTCCATGTGAATGTGGCGCTTCGTACATAAGACAGACCCGTAGAGCCTTACGTTTTCGATTGAAGGAGCACAAGACCTACATTCGGAATTGTGACCTAAAGAAGTCATCGATGGCTAAACACTGTTACGAAAAGGACCACAAATTTCTCTTTGAAGAGGCAAAACTTATTGACAAACCAGATTCAACCACCAAACTTAATATTTTGGAAGCTTTCCATATATATCAGAAGTCTTCGCAACTTGTTAATGACATGGCATCCACGCCATTTCTATCAAACGCGTGGAAGCATCTAACCAAAACACGTGACTGTTAACACCATTTATGATGTCATATACAATTTGAATATTTACGTGCCATTCGTCCGGATGAAGCTAGGTCAATACCCAGCGAAACCATGGTCGGCTTGAGAAAATAAACATTTGTGACAACTACGTTGTATTATCTTAATCTATACCTTTCCTTCATGCCATTATTCAAACAATTCCTCCATAGCACCTTAAGTGTTCTTGTGACCAGCTTTCTTGGTGGCGACGTATTCTTAACTCTAAGACTCACGTATAGTACTTTCATTGAATGTCAGTATATACCGAAGAGGCAAAATATAATGAACAGCGTGTCTTTATGCAAATCGAGGCAACTACTGGTAAACGATGACGTGTAGGAAAGTCATTAAACGATGTAAATTACACCTACTTTAATACTGAGCTCTATTAATCAGAATTATTTTTTCTTGAGATGGGAAACGCAGCGGACTTAAGAGAGTTTGACAAAGGACAAATTGTAATGGCGAGACAACTGGGTCAGAGCACTTCCGAGACGACAAGCCTTGTGCGGCGCTCACGGTCATCAGTGGTTAGTATCTTCGACAAGTGGTACGAAGAAGGAAAAACCACGAACCGCCGTGAAAGGGCAGGCCGGCCATGGCTCATCCATGCTAAAGGTGAGTGAAGGTTATCCCGTACACTACGAGCCAACAGAAGTGATACTGTGGCGCAACTCACCGGTAATTTGAATGCAGGTAACAGGAGTAATGTGTCACAACACACAGTATCGAGCTCTGCTGAAAATGGGGCTGCGTAGCCACAGGCCGGTCCAAGTGCCCACGATAACTTCGGTTGACAGTCGAAAGCGGACATTGAATGATTGGATGAACATCAAAACTGGACTTTAAATAACTGGAAGAAGTTCGTCTGGTAAGATGAATCTCGTTTCCTGTTGCACCATGTGGACTACCAGGTACGTGCGCGTTGTTTACCTTGGGAAGTGTTCGTATCAGGATGCATCGTAGGTCAAAAGTAAGCCTTTGGAGGAAGTGTAATGCTTTGGGCAATGCTCTGCTGGTAAATCCTGTGTCTAATCATTCATTTGCAGAATACTATGACGTCTACGACCTACCTAAATATCACTGTAGACCAGAAATATCCTTTCATGGCAACGGTGTTCTCCTCTAACAGTGTCTTCTTTCAGAAAGTTAATGCGCTATGCCACACTGCCGATTCTTCTAGAATGGTTTGCAAAACATGAAGAAGAATTTCGGGTGTTGTCCTGGGCTTCGAATTCACCAGACATCAATTCAATTAAGCACTGTGGTTTGTGTTGGAACAGAAATCCGATCTGGAGCGGTTCAACCAAAACTTATTTATAAGGGGTAAAAGACCTTCTGATAACGTGTTGCAGGTGTCGCACTGCGATCGTATTCTTCGCAATTTGTGAAAAAGAAATCATTTTGGCGAAGGAAAAAAGTTTTGGCGATTACCTTTTTGTACTGATATAATAAATTGCCCAAAAAATATTGAATTTGGTGAATCACTTGGCGAAAACTTGAAAAAAGCCAGAGCAACCCCTATGTTAGTACCAGGTAACATAAGAGACGTGTAGAAATCTTGTAGCGTCCATATATAACAGTTATTTGGTGGATAGTGGAGGACCAACATTAAATTTGGTTGGTGTTCATGTTTTCGTTCTTTGGTGTATGTACAGACCTCGAAAAAAAAACCCCAACAAAACGAGCCAACCCCCTCCCCCTTAACTTTCGAACCATTTGCCGCAGATAAATGAATAAGGTACCGTTGGAAAGCACTCGAAGGGAACTATCACGTGATGTAAAGGAAAATGCAATGCTAATTAAGCTAATTAACATGTTAATTATCTCACTATCTCCGAATTTTTCCATATAAGGGGTATGTTGTTTTATGCGCATTCTATTCTGGAAAACACACCTGGAATGTTTCCTTCCCTGCAAGAAGAGTGATAATGCTGGAAAGCCTGCGTCTTGCGCGAACCCCCGACAAATTGAATGCAGAGTACAGACGAGCAAAGGCTCAGGGACGGAGTTCATTTACTGTTGCCGTTTCCTTTATAACAACTCCATTTATTCGTGCTAAGGACTTAAATTGATGTTAGAATAAACAGTACGTATTTTTTTAATAATGGAAAATCCGAATCTATGCAAGCTGAAGTTTGTTTTGAATGTTCTTGTTTCCGATTATTACACTTTCTCGAGGCACTGGGTATTCACGTATCACTGAAAGGTTATTTCATAATCGAAAATTGAAGCAGAACCACGAAATCTGATTTTTTAGAACGTCTTTTCTAACAAAAAATCGTATTTGTGTTATCGGTTTGTCCGTACGTGCGTCTGCAGACACCATATCTTTGCAACTATTTGTCCGATTAGAAAACTTCTTTTTGCATTGGGAAGCTTAAAATGTGCGAATGATGATCCTTTATTTCGTTGTTTTTTTCTTTTACGATGTGCCATTACACCGCTAGAGAGCGTAAACGGAAATTATATCGAATTCGAAACACATCTTATTACATATGTTTGCTTCTAAACATTCGATTGAAAAAATTATTTTACGTTTCGATTTCCTTTATGTCGAAAAGCATTTCAGGTATAGTCACTTTTTCAAGTTACGCATGGATTTTAAGCTAGGGGGCGTAAGAGTAAATTGCGTTTTCCCCGATATCTGTGCTTCCAAAACTCCGATTTGAGAAATTCTTTCTTCAGTGGATACAGATCCTGATGGGAAATCTTTTGCATATAATTTCTAACTTTTGGTAAAGAACGGTTTGGCTACCACGAGGCGTAAAGTGTTAATTTCTGCTTTTTATGTATTTGTAGCAAAATGTGAGTTTTTAAAATGTGGATTGAAAAAATTCGTTCGTGGAACGATACCACTCACGTCGATAAATGTTTTCGGAATTGTTTCTTCTTTAAAACATGCATGGTTTCTCCGCCATGGAGCTTAGATGTATATCATATTTTTGTTAATATCTGTGCTTCTATGAGTCCGAATTGAAAAATTCCTTTCTTTTTGCATATAGTTTGTGATGCGAAATATTTTTCATATAATTCCAAAATTTTCAAGTAATTCATAGATTTTCCGCCAAGGGGTGTGAAGGTAAATTGCGTTTTCCAAGATATCTCTGCTTCTAAAACTCCGATTTCAAAATTTCTTCCTGTATCACATACGGCTACTGATGGAAAATGTTTTGCATATATTTCTTATATTTGGTAAAGAAAGTTTGGCCGCCAGGTGGCGTAAGCGTTTATTTCTGCTTCTGATGTATTTGCATCTAAATCTGAACTCCTGAAAACTCGATTGAAAAAATTCTTTCGTGAACTTATTTCGCTCTCTTTGAGAAACATTTTCAGAATACCCTCTTCTTACAAATATGTACAGCTTTTCGGGCTGGGAGCGTAGATGCATATCTTCTTTTTGTTGATATCTCTGCTCCTGAAAACTGCTAAGGGTCCGATTTAAAAAATTCTTTCTTTGTTCGAGAGCATATCCGCTGCGAAATGTTTCTCATGTAATTTCAAATTTTTCTTAACGCAGAAGTCTGCCACGAGAGGGCGTAAGCTCACATTTCCGTTTACAGCAATATCTGAGGGACTAAAATCCCGACTGCAAAACTTCTTTCTTCGGTCAGATACTAATAAATGTGCAAACTCTGTGAGCGTATTTTCTTACCAAAATAAGGAAAAATTTCGCCGCTAGGGCACGCCAGTGTTTTTCTAAATATATTTGCTTTTAAATGTGCGAATTAAGAAATTCGTTCAACATCGGATGCCATTTATTTTGTGAAACATTTTAGGTTAGGAATTTATTGTTCACAGTTCTGTTGCTAGATGGTGGTTGTTTAGTTCTGTTTGCAGCTGTATCTTCGCTTCTAAAAGTCCTATTGAGAAATTGCTTTTTTTACTGAATGACATTGAGGACAATAGAGATGTCAAACATTATCCTCCTTAAATAATGCACATATTTTCCGCTAAGTGGTGTAAAGGTCAATGCTTTTTCTTTTCGCTACCTCTGCTTGCGGGAGACGTATTTGAAAATTTGAAAAGTTCTTTTTCCTTAGCATAGCTTTTTCCATGAAGAATATTTTAAGCCTACTTTCAATTATGCTATTATGTAAAATTATTGAGCTAGAAGGCGTAGAGTTATATCATGTTTCTTTCTATATTTGCTCTTTTAACTGTTTGATTTGAAAATCTGTTTGTCTCCGATATCCTTCTACTATAAGAAAAGTTTTGTACGATATTTTTTAATTTTTGTAACGCAAGTTTTAGACTGTGTTAGGAGAAATGTAGCTGTTTCTATTTCTGTTTTTTTATTAGATTATAAAAATCCGGTTGATATTTTCTAACTGGTTGCGTTGACTGTTGACTTTGAATAACTTTGAAAAATTTAATTCGCATCAGAAACGGTTCAACAGATATGCTCATTACAACAGAAAATTCGGTGTCATCATTCCTTTATATTTTAGATATTTGGAACGCTCCAATATAAAAAACGAGGATGTAAATATAACTGGAAATACGCATAAAGTTTGTCATTGGCCACGTATTACGAAAACTAGCTGAAAATTCCACGGTCGAGCCGGGCACACACAGCCACACATGAATACGGAGTCCAAATAGTCCAAATGAGGGCAAGGACTGGTTCGACCTAATGAAATAAACCCGCAAATACAGTTTATGCTTTACTCTGACATACCGAACCTCGAAAAGGTTCTTTGTCACAATGATTAAAGTCGTCAACTCTTATATATACTTCATGGAATATATAAGGACTGACGCTTCTGTTACCGTACTGAATGGATACAGGTTAATGTCTATGTGCACCAAAATACATATGACATGTTTGAAGTCAAGTTCCATTTACCCAAAACCCACTATTTAAGTAATTAGGGCATTAGTACAGTTAAAAGGATGCTGATGCTTGAGCCATGCCGTATTTCGAGAATTTAGTTTCCAGCCGTCTGTGGCATTTCGGAATATATAGCACATCAATGTGTTCCCAGTGGAACACATTGAGAAAAGGTTGACAATTCATTCGGAACACATCAAAAAAGTAATTCCGGAAAATATATTCGCAGTGTGCTACGACAGTGTTCCATGCTTTTGCCACGAAGGGTGCGGAATATGTTATGTAAAAATACTAGTATCTTCTATCATAAAACTTTTTATGGTGGAGAGCTTTGATAACACACGCAGAACAGGTTGATACACATTCGGAACACTTTGGCAAATAATGAGGAAAGCAATTATCACACAATTTTTGCAAATGGATTTCGCAAAACGCTACAAAAGTGTGCGATATGTTCCAAATGATTTGTTATTTTTCAACGCAAAAACTCACTTTTCTTTCATAGTTATCCTGCTTAACATACGAATTAATGGGAACAGCTATGTCTCGTAATTTCAATTTGCACCTCTCAACACTATTTCATCTAAATTATTCTGACATGACGTCAGATATACACTACGTCACGCCATTAACGTCTCACGAGCAACTCTTTTCAAAAATTAAGGCGTTACGTCAGGAATTTTAGTTCTACTTTGTCATTCATAAACGACATGTAACATTTTTCATTTAGAATCCTATCGTCTGCCTGCCTGTTAACCCTTTTTGTAGCCACTTCTGGCTATAAGTATCTCCCAATTCTTTATTCCGGAGGGAAATTGTCTAATTTTCTCACGTTGACCAGACGGCTTGGGAAATACATTTTTCTGCAACTGCCAACATGAGGTGAAACAAAGTGCATCCGGGACCGACTTGACAGAGAACCATCTACACATTGGCGTCCCAAAGCCCATGGAGGCTGTGGAAAACCCCGGAAAAACCACAGACTACATGGCCGACAGGTCCTTGTTTCGAACACCCGACAAGAATTCTGTCGTATGAAATTTAATTTCAAGATTTTTTTTATTGGAGGTTTAACGACCACCGTGAGCAACTCAATGGGCTATAAGCAATCGCCCGTCCCTAATTTAGGGTTATTGGTTCCAGGGAAAGGAGACAGCAAGTGCCGTAAGACAAACACAACATCCATGCCATACTGGGGATTCGAACCCGGAATCCTTTTGGACGAATGATCGGAGGCCATCGCTTAGACCACTGCGCAACCCGGGGTGGATTTAAGATTTCCCTTACGAACCTAAAATGTTTATTTTAGGTTGTCAAACCAGTTTCTTTTCTCATTTAAGTCTAAAAATTGAGAGTTCGAATACAGTAGGTAACTGTGTGTTTTTATTATTTCATGCGCATGCTGAAGAAACAAGATTTGGGAACTTTCTTTTCCCTTAAACTACGAAATTCTCAGAATATAACTATTTCTTTTCGCAGAGTGTAACCAGTTATCATTTTATTTATGTTTGTAGAAGAAATGAAAAGGAAAAGAAAAAGAAAAGAAAAATGCAATTAGATCCGTATTAAACTACACTAACTAAGCTTTATGCTCCAAACGGTACTGGTTACGGTCATTTTCTTAACCGGTAGTCGAAAACGACTAATGCCGAAATGGCGATTTGCGTGCATATCAAAGATACACACGTAGATTCAACTTTTGTATTGCAGCGAAAGGCAGCTCCGTTTTGTATATTGCAGACAGTTTAAGCAGTATAACTACAATGGAAAATATCAATGAATGAAACAATATACAGTTACATGCGGATTATACCATAATTTGAGACGGAATGGACACAAGAGCAAATCTGCAATATAAGAAAAAATCAGGCACACGGGTTCACTCGCACAGGAAACAATTTGCAGTTTTCATTTTCATGACCACCGTTTCGTAATATAACGAAGCTGTAAAGGTATTTATGCAAAAAATATACAGAAAACACATACGAAACTTTCGTTTTGTGGAACGTACTGTGTTTTTGCGTTTTTGAATTAAACAACATACAAGAGTCAGCTATGTAACCAATAGGAAAAAATTAAATATGTAATTGCACAAACTATGTCGTAAGTCAAGTTATTTTTGTGTAAAACTATTAACTTATGATGTACATCATTAAAAGTTGCAATTTTAAATTTAGGCGTATAACATTATTACTGCTTCCTTCAACCAACTTCATGTAGAAATACTTTCTCCTAAGTGTTTCTAAATACTGCGGGGTAAACCGTTTTACAGTAAGAAGAGGAAAATATGTGTTTTTATGCACGGCCCCTTAATAGAAGCATGCTTGAGTTTTCGCTTATATCTCAGCAAGGTTTTATGCTACCACGCTAAAAATTTGGATTTAGGTCCTTGATAATATTTCGCATTAAATGTACTATTCACCAGATATGGTCATAATTCATTTTTTCAATGATCATATTTCATAATTTATAATTCCCTTAATATACCCGTTTTGTTCTTGTATAGCGGCTCATATTATCTGGGCCTCTTTGTGTTTTACTGTTGCAAAACCGAATCGCTGTATCTGTTCTCAATTAAGAGATACATTAAAAAAAAACTTTTGCAGTTTAACATTAGCGGCATCTTTTTTCCGTAGTTCACTGTACACGTATTTATTGGTCGATTCTCATGAAATTTGGAGTTTAAGGGTTTTATTATGTGCTGAATAGAATGCGCGTAAAACAACATACCTCTTATATGGAAAAAAGTCGGAGATATAGAGCTAATTAGCATGTTTCTTCACATCACATGATAGTTCCCTTCAAGTGTTTTCCAACGGTACCTTACTTGTTTACATGCAACAAACGGTTCGAAATTTAAAGGGACGGCTCGTTTTTTTTTTTTTTTTTTTTTTTTTTTTGAGGTCTGTACATTCAGCGTTTAATAGTTTATTATACATGATGTATAGCGCACCAGCGAGATTCGGATAAATTCCAAGAAAATTAGTTGCTGTTAAATTTCTTTTGATAAGTGGGTACGAAATTTCCTGTGAAATTAGTGAATCCTGATGTATTCAACAGAATGGATGATGGCTTGGTTTACAAGTTAATTATCGAATTCATGCTGTGAGGTGTATCATGAAGTTCCGATAAACACGGTGTATGTTCCGTTCCGGAATTTTCTTGATGAAATCGTTTTCCGCAGTCAGTAAGAGTTTTCAGAGGAATATCTGCTACTTCCATTCACGAAGTTTTATATTACGATGTTACAGCATTCTTCGCCTCTAAAGTAATGTCCACACATATAGAACTCGTTAAGAACTCGACCTGGACGTAATTCCTTATTATGAAGTACAGCTACACAATTGGAGAATTTTATATTTTTGTAGCTTAGGATATCATGTCCTTCTGTATTTTGCTCACTGATATTTTTATACAACTCTCAGTGAAGCTTCCGCTGTTCAGTTTTTGTTTTGTTTACATTGAAAGTATTAGTTTTGAGTTAATATCCATAACAATTAGAGGGAATCTGTGTGCGTACGGGACTATGTCAGATATAAGTCATCGGAAAATCGTGGTAGACCATACAAAATTTAATGCATTGTTCTCATTGTTGTGCGACTTGTAGTGGTACTTTTCAAGTCGAAATTACTAAAGGGGCTCTTGCTAGAAGCAATATATTTACCATACTATTTTTACGGAAACTAAGAAATTTGAACGAGACTAAGAAATTTGAACGGTAAAACGTATCTGACATTTAACGTGCGTCATTAAATTTTTCCTGCCAGGTGTGCATCACGAAAAGCAAAACAACTTCCCTTATTTGGACTTCGTTATAACAGCGAGGGACACAATCTGGTGACGACGAAACTGCATCACTCTCCCGATGAATGCAGCGCTTTGTTAGCGGTTTTGGTTTGTTTAACTGATTTCACCTTAGATTCATAAAACATTATTCAGGGTGTATTTTTCTAACTTATTTTCATTACATTCCTTCAGAAAGAGAAAATTTATCGCTGCAGTTAGAGTTATGGAAACCGAAGAAGTGGAAAGAAAGAGAAAAGAAACATTTTAGCACAATGGGAAAATTGTTAACATAGTTGTAATTTATTTATAACTACGGTACCCGTGAAAATTAAGTCCAAAAGTATTTTTATAACACTACTAAAAAAATTAATACACATAGAATGCATAAAAATTAAAATTTTATGTGGTTAGCGGGTACACGAGACGGTAACCATGACATAGTCATTCAGTGCAGTAAAAATCAGAGCGCACACGTTGCTTGTTAAACGCTGGAAGCGGGAACAAATCAGCTGCCATAATATATTTTTATAGATAAACTGGAGCTTATAATTCAGACATAGCTGTTAAATGGATATAATTTTTTTACTATATTTTCCAGTAAAATTACCTTATCCAAGTAAAATACAATACTTCTGCTGGTCACTTCATACTTGTTAATCAAATGTTCTTCAGATTTTTCAAGCTACAAAAAGAGAGGAGAAAAAAACCGACAGTCATTCATTATTCGTAAAAATAACTAGGTTTCCCACATATTTTAAGAGAAGAGTTTTGTCCTTTATTGGACGAAAATTCTTTTTAACATCATAGAAGAAAAAACGTAACACCTGAAGTTTGTAGATATTTCAGAAATGTTTGAAATCTTTGAAATCACCAGTAACCATTTAAAATCTTTTGAGCATTTATAAAAAATTCGAGATAAAATTTTCGGAAATGATAAAGGTTGCAAATAATCACCACCAGTACATGATTTAATCGAAGAACTATCCAATGAAAATCCATGAATTACTAATGTGTTTTTAGAATGTTCTTGTTTCAATTATTTTTATGATCTGAAGGAAGCGTAGTTTCATGAATTTCATCGATGCGTAAAAATCAAAATATTTAAAAAAAATAAGATTTTTTTGCATAATGATGATATTTTTTAATACATTGAATATTTTGTTGATTCTTCGTGTAACAATTGGTTGGGTAAGAGAATTGGTTCTGAATAAAGTAAACAATAACCATTATTTGATTATTGTTTACAGGTACTGCTAAAATAGTAACTTTGCTATTTACATCTGCCTGACATATTTTCTTCCCTTAACTGTACAGTTCTTGAAAAATAGTCTCACTTGTGATTTTATATTTTGGTTCATACACGTTATTAGCTTCTGGCGACCTCTTATTTATGTATTAATATTCATTGGTGCAGGGTGCAGGGACCAAAGGATCATAGTTGGACACAGAGCGCGGGAACGTATATATATATATATATAGCAGAAGTTGCACATGCATCAAGAACATGAAGCAGGGAAAAGCTCCAGGAGAAGATGGAATTACTATAGACATCATACAAGAAGCAAGTGGAGAAATCTAAACAGTACTCGCCCAAATTTTCACTCGATGCCTTAATGAAGGGAAGATTCCTGAGGATTGGAACAATGCTACAATGATCCTGCTACATAAAAAAGGTGACATTGAGGATTTCAGGAACTACAGACCTATCAGCCTCCTATCAGTGGTTTATAAAATCTTCACTAAAGTTCTTTCACACCGTTTGAAGGTAACACTGGACATGGTTCAACCGAGAGAACAAGCTGGATTCAGGAGTGGCTACAGCACAATAGATCATATCCACGTACTGAGAGAACTAATTGAAAGAGCGAGGTAATATGAACTTCCATTGAGCATGCTTTTATCGATTATGAAAAGGCCTTTCATTCGGTGAAACCATCAGCAATTACAATGGCTCTGAAATCCTGCTGTATTGATGATGCATATATTAATATTATTAATAACATCTATGAAATGCCAGTGCAAAGATTCGGCTGTTTGAAAATACAACACACATAAAAATTGGAAAGGGAGTGAGACAAGCTCTTTAATGCCACATTGGAAAATGTCTTTCAATCACTGAACTGGGAAAACAAAGGAATAAAGATTAATGGAGGTTATCTAACACACCTTTGTTTTGCTGATGACGTAGTTATTTTTGCAACTACCCATCAGAGCTGCAGAGTATGATCCAGGAACTTGCTGACAAGAGTAAAGAAGTGGGATTAAAAATGAACTTTCAGAAGACAAAAGTGATGTTCAATGCTTTTACAAGAAATGATGATTTATCGATTGATGGAGAAAAGCTGGAGATAACAGACACCTACGTTTATCTTGGACAGCAGATATCAAGTGAGGGTCACATTGATGAAGAAATTAATCGGCGTACAAAACTTGCCTGGAGAGCTTTTGGAAGAAACAGCATAATTTTCAAGAGCAATATGCCATTATGTCTTAAAAGAAAAGTGTTTGATCAATGCATCCTTTCAGTGCTTACGTATGGTGCAGAGACGTGGACCTTAACTAAAAGAGACATACAAAGGCTGCAGGCAACTCAAAGAAGCATGGAGAGATGCATGCTTGGTGTAACCAGGAGAGATAAGAAGAGGAACTCGTGGATCCGAAAAATGACAAAAGTGGAAGACATCATGATCAGAGTTAAATCCCTGAAATGGCAATGGGCTGGACATACTGCCAGAAGGACAGACCATCGATGGACAGCCGAAATTTTAGATTGGGTTCCAAGGGACAGGAAAAGACCCAGAAAAAGACCACATGGGAGATGGGTGGATAAAATTCGAAAGTATGCGGGAGTGACATGGAGGAGACTGGCACAAGACAGACCGTTGTATAGGAAACTTGGGGAGACCTTCGTCCAGCAGTGGATTGATAATTGTTGACAATGATGATGATGATGATATATATATATATACTGAGTGGCCACTTTATTATGACCACCCCTCAGTACTTCGTTGGGCCACCTTTTGCCTTTAATACTGCGTCGATTCTTCGTGGCATGGACTCCACGAGATGTTGATAGGTGGTTTGTGGAATCTGAGACCATGCTTGATGAATAGCACTTTCCAGGAGTGTGAGATTGCAGGGTTGTAGATCCAGCTGTCTGATGGCTCGTTCAACTTCATCCCACAAATTCTCAATGGGATTGAGATCTGGAGATTGTGGGGGCCACCTAAGTAAAGTAAGCTCACTGGCATGTTCCTGAAACCAATCCTGTACAATACGAGCAGTATGGTAGGACGCATTATCTTGTTGAAAGTAGCCATCGCCATTGGGATAAACCATCCATATGACAGGATGCACTTGGTCTGCAACGATGTTTAGATATGATGTGCCAGTCAGACGTTGATCAACACGAATTAAAGGGCCCAAAGCATGCCAGGAAAACATTCCCCAAACCATAACGTTGCCTCCACCAGCTTGAAGGGTTGTAGCAATGCATTTGGAGTACATGCTTTCGTGCTGTTTCCGCCAAATTCTCACTCGGCCATCGGCATGGTGCAACTGAAAACATGATTCATCGGACCACATAATATGTTTCCAATTATCGACTGTCCAATCCTTGTGCTCCTGTGCGAACTTTATACGTCTTCTCTTGTTAACTGCAGACAGCAAAGGTGTTCGAACAGGCCTTCGGCTGCCATATCCCATCCGATGCAGTGTACGGCGAACAGTGCGTGTAGAAATCATTTATTAAGATGGTCTGTAATTTGCTGCACTGTTGCCCTTCTGTTGCCTGTTACCAGTCTGGACAGTCACTAGTCGATGACGACCACACGTTGCACGTAGAGACCCAGTTTTTTGGCTGACAGTTCAGTCTTTAAACACTTTAACAACAGCTGCTCTGGAACATTTCACGAATGTGGCGGCTTCGGTGATACTCGCTCCATGGCTCCGAGCTCCTACAATCATCCCACGTTGAAAGTCCGTCAAATCGCATTTTTTAGCCATTTCGTCAAGCAAAAATCTCTTCTACTACTGTCGCCAGCACTAAGCTTTCCCTTTTTATACTAGCCTCGCCCTCTGGCGGCAACAGCGTGCAGCCATAACTTATTTGCTTACAACTGTCCGGTGGTCATAATAAAGTGGCCAGTCAGTGTATATAACTTTTAATATTAGTATTTTATATTTTTTAGTATTGTACAATACTTAGTTTCATTTGTTGTTATCGTAACCAATAGATAGCACCACAGGGCTGCGTCTGTTTTTGCCCTCTTGCTGTAGAGAGAGTTAGTCGCGGTGTGCTTGTGAGTTGATGTGTTTCTGTTTTCGTCTGTGCTTCGAGCGTGAGTTGCTTACGGCAACGTTTGTTTTATGTTTACAGTGTATCAAACAGTTTATTGATATATCGTTGTGTTAATAAAAGAGCTCAAGTAGAGCTTCAAATTCATACAGTCCTCTAGTAGTGCGTGTTAAATATTCTTCATGTTGGTCCGTCGAGCAGAAAATACCTTCGATCCTCTGGGATAATGGCGGCGACTTCGCATTTGTGATCAGTGTCGTTCATCGCAAGTCGTTGGTGAGATTGGGAGGGGCGTGATAAAACAAGTGAGTACTCAAGGGTTATTTCAACATATACTGATTTAGAGTGTTTTTGCTGCCATTGTAATTATGGATGCATTAAAAAAAAACGTGTATTTAAGGCGTCGTCGACAAAACTTCGAGATAAAATTGAATCGGGTGAATTTGAGCAATTTCATAGTGCTAGTGCGGAGGTGTTATTATGTAAAACAAGGTTAGATCCTATTGAGGCAAAGAAAGCAGAGGTTTGTGAAGGAATTTTTGAGTTCTGCGCTCCGGAAGAAGTGAATGGATTTATAGCCAAAGCGGAAGAGTTACAGGAAATTATCGATAATTACGCTTTGAGACTGCTGAGGAAAGTGTCTTGATCCTTGGTTCCGGCAAACAACATCACGGCGAGTGAAAAATCAGTGCCGCTTCGCCTTCCAGAATTGTCAATTCCAATGTTTAGTAGTGGAGATGCCACTCAGTGGTTCTCCTTCCAAGATTTGTTTACAGCGTCTGTGTTATTGAATGACAATCTGTCTGGTTCACAGAGACTTCAGTATTTGAAGGGGTGTCTGAGAGGAGATGCTCTTCGTATCATCCAATCATTGTCATTGTGTGCTGCTAATTTCGAGGTTGCGTGGGATTTGTTGAAGAAGAGATATTCTAATAAACGTGAGTTGGTCTTCAATATTACACGGAAATTAGTTTCACTTTCAGCGGTCAACAATGTGTCTGCAGCTCAACTTTTAAGTATTGTAGACAGCCCTATTGAATGCGTCCGTGCGTTAGAGAGCCTTCAGCTGAAGTGTGACGGAGTTGCCGACACTCTGCTGTTGTTTATTTTGCAGATTAAATTGGATATGACAACTCGTGGATGGTGTGAGAGAACGTTAGAAGCAGACAACATTCCTCAACTGAATCAGTTGTTGGAGTTTATGGAGAGGCATGTGCGTACATTACAAAGGGACAGGGTGATCTCTCATAAAAAGCCTGTTCAACATAAGGTTTCAACTTTCGTTTCTGAAGTCAAGGGTAGGTGTTTATTTTGTAAAATGAATCACAATTTGAACAAGTGTAATAATTTCCTAAGGCTGACCGTTCAGGAGAGAGTAGAATTTGTGAAACATCAAAAATTATGCTTCAACTGCTTATTGCCCAATCATACAGCGAGCCTTTGGGAGAGTAAACATTTTTGCATAATTTGTGCACGGAACCATAATACCTTACTGCGCTATGGTAATACTGAAGTTAAGCAATGTAATGAAGGACCAAGGTTTAGGGCATAATTTGTATTTCCAACTACTACTTCTGCTGAGAGTAAAGAGCCCTAGCACTCAGCGTTGGGGAAGGGGCTCGAGTTAACATAATCGATGATTCCGTCGTGTGTTTCAGATTTTAATATGCCGCAACAAATTCTGCTATGCACAACTGTCATTCTTGTTGAGGATGCGTCAGGGAATTATCAATTATGTCGGGTGCTTCTAGATCCCTGTTCCCAGGCAAGTTTTATTTCCGAATCTTGTGCTAACAGACTTGGCCTGTACAGGGAGAAAACACAAGTGGATATTTCATGTTTGGGTTCGTCAAGCTCGCATGCCAATGAGGTAACACAGATTAAATTTACGCCACATTACAAGACGACACCTACAATTTCAACTTCGGTCTTTGTACTCAGCAAAATTATTGAAGAACTGCCACACTTTCCACTTGATTCCCACTTTAGCAGAACTGTTTTTTGATGTGATTTTGGCTGACCCTAACTTTTACAAACCTTCAAAGATTGATATATTGCTATTAGTAAATATTTCTTTGTCCTTGTTGAAGGGAGATACCATTAAGGCAAAAGACGGCAAACCATTTGTGGTACGTTCGGAACTGGGCTGGATCGTTTCAGGTGAAGTGTCTATCTCGCGTGGGAAGTCATTCACAGTTCATGTGAATCACGTTCAAGTGAATCTCAACGATTGTGTATCTAATTTCTGGAAACCGGATTCCGTTCCTGTGGCTAGTCCCTTTACGAAGGCTGAACAAGCATGTGAAACTGATTTTCAAGATACGCATTCAAGAGACGAGAATGGCAGATACATTGTGATGCTGCATTTTTACTTACCTCCCTCACATCTGAGTAATTCCAAGTAACTTGCCATGAAGCGCTTAAGGTCTTTGGAGAACTCACTCTCAAGGAACCCTAAATTATACAGACAGTATTGTTCCTTTATGAGAGAATACGAAGAGCTGGGCTGTATGCAAAGAGTGCCAGAAACTAAGATTTGTAAGCAAGTGAGTTCCACATCACCACATCATTGTGTAGTAAAGCCATCGATTAGTACTACAAGAGTCCGCGTGGTGTTTGATGCTTCGGCCAAGAGCACCTCGGGACTGCCGTTAAATGACTTCCTTATGGTGGGTCCGAGAGTCCATCAAAAATTGTTACACATTCTCTAGAGATTTAGAACTTTCCGGGTAGCTTTGTGTGCAGACGTAGAAAATATGTTTAGACAAATAGTTGTACACCCAGAGAACACTGACTGTCAGAGAATCCTCTAGAGAGAAAAACCTGAAGAGCCTGTACAGACCTTTAGATCGAACACAGTCACTTATGGCACTGCGTGTGCCCCATACTTAGCAAGTAGATATTTGAAGCAATTGGCTTTGGACGAAGAGGCTGCTTTTACACGAGCATCCAGAGTAGTTTTGCGAGACTTCTATGTAGATGATCTCCTTTCAGGAGCCAATTCATCGGGGAAACCTCTAAGCTTGCGCATGAGCCGCAGGAATTGTTGAAAAAGGGTGGTTTAACATTGCGTAAGTGGACATCGAGTGCTGCATCTGTTTTAGACACTATTCCTGATTAGTTCAAGGATTGCAGTGACACCCTGAGAATTGATTGTGTCAAATCAATCAAGGTGCTTGGCATTGAGTGGTGTCCAACTAGGGATACTTTCCAATTTTCTGTTGCTACCAACGAGAACTTGGAGTATAGCAAGCGAGTCATACTTTCAGAATTTACCAAGATTTCCGATCCCTTAGGTTGGCTGTCGCCAATAGTGATTAAGGCTAAGATTTTTCTTCAAGAGCTATGGAATTCTAATCTGAGTTGAGACGATGAGCTTCTCCAACAGTACAGGAACCGTTGGACCAAGTTCCAGTCACAACTTTCATGCCTGAGAGATCTCAGGATTCCTAGAAGTATGATGACTCCAACTTCTGATTACCTTGAAATTCATGCCTTCTGTGATGCTTCTAAAAGCTTACTGTGCAGTGATTTACATTTCGTTCAGTGGGTTTGGACTCCTCGGTGCACGTATCTTTACTAGTTGCCAAGTCCAGAGTTGCTCCCTTAAAGAAGCAATCGCTGTATAGGCTGGAGTTTTGTTCTGCCCTGTTGTTGGCAAATTTGCTGGAAGCTGTTCTTCCATGTATCGACATTCCAATCAAGAAAAGTTTTTCATGGACAGATTCAAGAGTTACGCTCGCTTAGATTTCTTCGGAACCACAACGCTGGCTTCCTTTTGTAACTAATCGAGTGGCAATAATCCAGGAAGCGATTGCTTTTGTGGAATGGAATCACATTGCTGGTACGCAAAACCATGCTGACTGTGCTATCAGAGGTATTTCAGCTTTGGAGTTAGTTCAGAGTAGCATGGCGATAAGAGGTCCAGATTGGCTACAGCAGCCGAGTGTTCAACGTTTAGATGGAGCTGCGTTTCAGGAGTTTTCGTTTTCTGAACTACATCTGAGAGAAGAAAGGAAAAGTTATGTGACAGCAGCCAGCCAAAGAACAAATTTGTCCTTTATTTTCAAGTTTTCGTCTTGGACCAAATTGTGCTGCGTGACAGCCTGGTGTTTGCGGTTCACACAAAACTGTGCTAATTCGTTATCTAAAACAAACTTTGTCCATTTGAATAGAGATGAACTTCTTAAGGCCACTTATGTAATAGTGAAGTTCGTCTAATCCTCTGAGTTGGCATGATTTCATGCTGGAAGAGCCATTAAGTCATTAAGTAAATTTCTACCGTTGAATCCATTTGTGGACTCTGAGGGTCTTTTACGAGTTGTTGGGAGACTTAGAAATGCCTCAGTTGCAGATAATGTGAAACACCCTATACTTCTGACATGCTTCCGTCATTCTGCTACTGCAGAAGATGTGCTCCGCAGGACGCACACGACATAAAGGCAGATAGCAGCAAGAATGAACATCTGCGTAGCTCAGTTGGTAGAGCGACTTGTTCCGGAGTGCCTGCCCCGCAGGAGGCACACGACATAAAGGCAGATAGCAGCAAGAACGAACATCTGCGTAGCTCAGTTGGTAGAGCGACATGTTCTGGAGTAAGTGGACTCGGGACGTGCCTGCCCCGCAGGACGCACACGACATAAAGGCAGATAGCAGCAAGAACGAACATCTGCGTAGCTCAGTTGGTAGAGCGACTTGCTCCGGAGTAAGTGGAATCGGGTTCGATCCCCGGCGTGTACCAAAAACGACGGAGAAATTTACTTCGTTATATCTGTTAATGTGCAGGATCACATAATTTTTGTTTCACGACATTTAAGCTTTCAGTTTTTTTTTATACACAGCTAGCTTATAAGTAAATTATACACTATGTGGTGTAGCACGTTTTTTGGAGTGTTATATTCTGCACGTTACATAAATTTAAATGAATTTGAATAAACTGTACAATATTGAGAGAATAAACTGTACAATATTGAGAGACACCATTTTCCTGCTGGAAATGGGAAGGTGAAAAGATAAAGGACAGATCTTCATTCTAGATTTCACTGAGGTGGGAAGGTGAAAAGATAAAGGACAGATCTTCATTCTAGATTTCACTGAGGTATTTATGAATTTATATTTTTTTCACTCAGTCCACATTTTATTTCTTTTCAAGGTATGCATCTTTTTCTCTCATAGAAGAATTCATCAAAAGTCTCATAATTGCTACGTAATCTTATATACTGCAGTAACTTTGTTGAAAAGCAGGGACTCCTTACATTTTTCGTGGAACTTTTACCGATGAAGAAAGCTCGGAAATTTACACTAAGGGAGATATGTGATACCCAGATTTTTCATGTTAAAAAAGATAAAAAAACGTATTCAATAATTTAAGGTTTGTATATAAGACATTCTGAAGCTTTAACATTACGTTTATCATAAAAACCGGGAATAGTGAACGCTCCAGTCCCACTTAGTCCAATATGAGTTTTGAAATGTAGCCACTGGAAGTTTGAAGAGAGCTTCAGAACTTGAGCACTTATGTAAGTGTAACATTTGAAAAACCTTGACAATTCAGATTAGCAAATAAACACATAGTTCACAAATTATTTTTTCTCCGAACAGTGTGTAAAAAATATTTATTCTTCTGTCTGCCTTTGGAATGATGTCCGTCCCAAACGAAGCATTTAAAAAATTAAGTACAAAAAATCTGCTTTTTTAATATAACATCGAACTCTCTAATTCATTTTATTCAATTTTCTAATAACCGTTTGA
Organism: Macrothele yani; assembly: GCA_039090855.1. Taxonomy (NCBI): domain Eukaryota; kingdom Metazoa; phylum Arthropoda; class Arachnida; order Araneae; family Macrothelidae; genus Macrothele; species Macrothele yani. The sequence goes on from CM077010.1 coordinate 87,799,968, forward strand.
TATTTACAGTCCCAAAAGTTTAAAAATACCTGTAGAAAAAGTGCAAGCAGATGACGTTAACTAAAGCACAAGCTTCTGGATTTTAGTATTGATGAACCCGAGTACGAATCCGGGTGAGTCATGGATGTGTTTTATTCCCTTGGTTTTGGAACGTGTTGTCCTAAATTTGGATGAGCGACTCCTTCCCGGCCTTCGACTGTCATCAGCGCCATAGGAAAAACTGAACATAATTTCTTTATGTGGCGTATAACCATTCAATTTCGAAAGGATTAGACATATTTTTGTTTCGGCTTATGCGAATTTATCAGTTATGCATAATTATAATTGCAGCGACGATTAAGTTCCAAAATTCAACTATATACCTCAAAGTCCTATTTTGCTTCTCTTTTGCTATATCATCATCATCATCATCATCATTGTCAACCATTATCAATCCACTGCTGGACGAAGGTCTCCCCAAGTTTCCTCCACAACGGTCTGTCTTGTGCCAGTCTCCTCCATGTCACTCCCGCATACTTTCGAATTTCATCCACCCATCTTCCATGTGGTCTTCTTCTGGGTCTTTTCCTGTCCCTTGGAATCCAATCTAAAATTTCGGCTGTCCATCGATGGTCTGTCCTTCTGGCAGTATGTCCAGCCCATTGCCATTTCAGGGATTTAACTCTGATCATGATGTCTACGCACCTCGAAGTCCTATTTTGCTTTTCTTGTCTCCAGTATAGTTTCAGAAAACGGGGGTTGTCTTGAAAACCCATGTCATACAAAAATAATGAATGAATCGGTTCAGAAACTCGTTTAAGAGTGTCGAACACCTAGAGCTGATTTCACTGTATATCAACCCACAAATGTTGCTCTCTTTTTTGTTGCTTCAACTTTTCCTTGGCGTGCAGGTTTTTTTAAGCTGGAGCCATAAACTTTCTCAATAACCACCCAAATACCCAGTGTGTCCGGTGTGTCGACAATTAGCAGTGAAGCTAATTGTCGATACACTGCACATGGGCGCTAGAAATATGAAGTTCCGAAATTTTGAGGTGATAGTATAGCTAAAGCATGGCGGCAAACTGACAGAACTACCATAAATGCTCGATATGAAAAAACACTCAGACATATATTTAAATTATGAACTGTTTTTCCAATTTTATTTTGTTTCGATTGAAAATCGTACAACCTTTAACAAAATTTAAGGTTGCAACGAATGCAGAATAGGTCTTCCAATATTGTCAAAGGCTTTTTCAGGGCATTATGTAAGCCACAGAAAAAAAAGGCATGTGTGAGTATTTAATTCCAAATTGCATGTTTTCGACTTAACTTATAGCATATCGTACTATTGCAATTTTTATCGGCAATGTCCTAATTCAAGTTTTTTATCAATACATAGAGCAGCACATATTTGTATATAAATCAAAGGAATAGATTTTAAATTTGGTACTTGGTCTAAGTCTTCTTTCACGGCTTCGAATCCTGAAAAGATTCCAGCATCAACAATTGTCATTCCTGCTGGCTGGTCTGCTAAGTACCTAAAATGAGAAAATGTTAGTACTTGTATAAGAGCAGGAAACATTTTTCATTCTGTCATCTGGCGTAAAATATTCAAGATGTGCGAATGAAAGGATCAAAAATACATTTGACTGAAATTAGCAAAAATATCTGTATCCTGCTTCTCACACATGAGTTGGTAGACATATTTTTTTATTATTTGCACAAAGCTCACGAAGAATTACTACTAGTTATCAAAAATACACGGAGAGAGCTGAGTGTCAACGCAATAAAAAGTTTAACTCCAAATTATGTACTTTTATGAATTGGAAGATGCGAGCAAATGGGATTCCGAACGCGGAACCAGGAGTTCATGTGAGCTGAGATTGGTAACTAAGAGATGATGTATTTCTTCCTTCAACGGAAGGTTCTCTGACAGATCTTTGTCTAAAATTCAAGAGTAACACTTCGATTTAGTAAGATATTTCATTCTCATTAAATGCTTTACTCTGAAAGAGCGAACAAACTGACTCTTAACTACGGCAGCGAAAACGTAGAACTTAAATGGTTATTTCATCGGTTAATACGATAAAATCTTAAAGAAATGAAAACAAAGTCCTAATCTCCATAACTAAAAGTTAGGATTTATGTTTTTCGTATTGTTCCCACTGACTTTTTACATGATTCTTCTCACAAAATGCATATATGAAAGAATCTTAAGAAGGTTGTAGATCTCGTTCAGCAGATGTTGTCCTCAGGATTTTAGGTTTGCACTCATTGTTCCCCTTTTATAAAGGAATGTGTGATAAGACCGAATGTAAGGATTGCCGCGGAATCACTTAAGAATTATTCCGCGGCAATCCTTACAAGTGTTTGGAAAGATGTTTTTGATAAGGTATAGGCTTGAAGTCAGAAAAGATATGGGATGTACAAAGCAGTTTCACGCGTGGTAAGACCTAGACCTATACAAAACCAGAACTTTGCATTACAGTTCTTAACCGAAAGTAATTTATCCGTTGATAAGAAAGCCTTTGTTGCATTTATTAATTTGGAGAATACTTAAGAAAGAATAGTCAGAGGTCTGTAGAGGGCCATGAAAAAATTTAAAGGATAAGTTGAAATTTACTAGGGTATGTAAATGTACTAGAGCAGGGCAGGGCAGTAAATAGCCTATTATCCGGCTGGTTTTGCATTGATGAAGAAGTTACAGTTGTCAATCGCCTTCGTTATTGTTTAACATATTTATGGATTCATCATACGTATTAACAAAAGACACAGGATTTCTGCGTATGGAGATTGTTGAATGCTTAAAATCCAGTTAGCTTGCTGTTGTATAAGCAGGATTTAGCTTCTCGTTCAGGTTCGATATTTAAACCTAATTGCAGGTCGTTGTAGAAAATATATAAGGAAGGAATAGCAGAGAAAGGTTGGAATTTCAATTAATGTATTATCATCTAAATGCTTATTATATTAGTTGTCGCGGAATTATCTTAGTGCATATTTATTTCTTAAAGCTTCCAGTCCTCTCGCTACTTATCCTGCTTTTTTAATCACTCCTCTTTCGTGTCAATTCCAATTCTACGTAACGTTTTATTTTTTCGCCCGTGCCATTCCGAGGCTCATGTCTTTCTTGGTCCCTATCTTCTCTTTACGACCCTCTCTGTCCTCCGACCTACACTTTATTTTTCCGCGTTCCTACGCCGCCAAGGAGAGGAATGAACACATTACGCCGACTGATTGCCTCCTCCAACCACAAAATCCTGATCGACTAACACCTAGCGGGCCGCGAATGGCGTAGTGGTCAACATTCGTGACTGCCACGGAGAAATCTCAGGTTCGACCCCAGGCAGGCACGAAAGCTCGAACTACTAAATATCAGCCGTGAGTCGGATGGGCACGTTAAGCCGTCGGACCCGCGGGTACTGCCCCCCGGTTATAAATAAAGGCGTCTTCCTCTCTCTCTCTACCACGCTTCCGTGTGACTTTCCAATCGGGTACTCTAGACCAAACCTCCTAGCTTCCTGTTTCTAAGGGTTGTTTAAGACCTGAGGTCAGACACTCCCTTCCTAAAATCCTCTGCATGTGATCTGATCTTACTAACACCTAGCAATTCTTACTGCTGGCTTGACAGAGAACATCGTAAAGACGTAGTCGAAGTTTTCCCACGCTGACTACGGCAACAATAACTGACAAAGACTCACTGTCAAATAAGCAGTACTGTTCCTTGGAAATGACCGAATTCTGAAATCTCCGAAAAAGTACAATGTTGTTGTCTTAGTGCAAAAGTGACCTGTGCAGAGCGTATTTGTGATGCATACTTCAATGTAACCTTCCTTTTTTAGTTTTTGTCTGTTATGTAAATTTGGGTGTATTTTTTTCATTAAGAGTTTTGCAACCTGAGCGCTACATTTTCTCTCCCGGGGAATAGTGTGTTTTTCACGAATTCAGGAGTGCATATTTATGACTAATGTATTGTGAAAATCATGAGTCATATTTATGACTAATCCATTCCACTGCTCTTATGCGTCATAACTAACGTAAAAAAGGTTCGATTTCAATTAAATTTTAGTATGTGGTAGGGGACCACCTGGGGACAAACCCTATTGAAAATTGGCGAAATGGGGGTCAAAGGTTAGAACACAGGACCGGAATCACTCCCATCGCCATTATGCATTATAACGTACGTAAAAATGTTTTGATTTGGATGAAATGTTAGTATGTTGTAGGGACCTGCCTGGGGACGAATCCTAATGAAAATGGGCGAAATGGGGTCAAAGGTTAGGGCACAGAAGCGGGATCTATTCCATAGCCCTTATGCATCATAACTTATGTAAAATTGCTTCGATTGCGACAAAACTTTATCATGTTATTTCGGAGGTATACTGAACCAGTTCTGTTGAATATTATCGAAATGGGATCAAAGGTCAGGGCACAGGAGTAAGATTTATTCCATAGCCATTTTCCTCATAACTTGAGTAATAACTTGAGTAATGATTTCTAGTATGTTGGAAAGCGTATCATAATCAATGCATTGCATGATTTTACTAACTTGTTTGTTTATGTGAGAAATAGGTAAAATTTGAATAATACATTTTTAATTAATGCCTAGGCTTTAATGTCTACAGTATTTAAACAAATTGTCTGTGTTAAAAATCAAATATTACAGGATCAGCTCATCATTTATTCAGAATCTGAATCCTGAGCAGCAATATGTTCAAGTTCTGATTCCAACTCTTCAGATGCTCCGTTAAATGTCACTCGAATTTGATGTTCCAGGTTCGCTTCGGTAAATCCGGATCTATCCGCAAATAGTATTTTTTGTGGTAGGAAAAGCTTCTTTCAACATCATCAGTGCTTGCTACAATGGAAAGCGCCTTCAGTGCTGCGTCACTTAACAGGGGACAGTTCCGGCTCATCTTTCTCCAGAATAACACCGGATCTACCTCTTTCGTCAACTTGTCTTCCTCCAGTGTCGCAGCATAGAGTGAAATCTCTCGGACTGGTATATCTTCTAGCGTAAATCATTACAGTACCGGGTGCAGGGACAGTCCCACGTCTTCTGGACAACACTTGTGAGAATAAAAAAGTTGTACTTCTTTCCAGAATTGAACACTAGGGTATTTGCCGTCTAGGTAGGCCTGTTGCTTGGAGTACGGGAGGCCACTTCGTTGCAAGAGGTCCCGGATCGAGGCTAACAGCAACCAAATCTCCGAGGAATGGGTTCTACGAGTTTCCAGCTTCTTGATTACATCGTCCAAATCGACGGCAACCAATGCAACTCGCTGCATTTGCTCAACCAAGGTGGGGCTGCAGAGTAGCTCCTTCAGTTCCTCTACGACCAGGCTGTCGTCGTCAAGAGCTTCTACCCACTGCACTTCTACCTCAACGTTATCGGAATGGTACATGCCGGCTCGAAGCAATGGCCCCCAACGGGTAATTACTGGAGAGGGCGGTAGTATTGGGGTTTTCTCGGCAGCGCGTAGACAGTCTTGTAGTGCTTGCCGTCTAGTTCGAGCCTAAGATAAAGCAGACTTGACGCATGCGACGTAGTGATCAAGGGTTTTGTGCGATGATCGTATTTCTTCGCAGGCTAGATGCAGAAGGTACACCCAACAAATGCCGTGCATAAGTCTGCTGCAAACGCCTTTCAACCGATTTTTCTTATTGGAGGTTTAATGACCACTGTGAGCAACTCAACTATCTATAAGCAGTCGCCCGTCCCTAATTTAAGGCTACTGGTTCTAGGGAAGGGAAAGAGCCAGTGCCGTAAGACAAACACAACATCCATGCTTCACCGGCATTCGAAACCGGACCCCTTTCGGACGAATGATCAGAAGCTTGGACCGATTTGCCGCAGCACACATGTAGGGGACATTGTCCGTGGAATACACCACTAGATTTATTCTATTGACGCCTGCGGTCTCCAAAGCAGTGAGGGTGACGTCTACGACAGTATCTGCGTTGCACTTGTCTACGATTTTTGAAACGACCTCTCTTGGCCTTGTGTGGCTCCCCAGGGGAGTCAGCAACACGTTTGCTGTTTTCCGAGTAAGAAAATCCTGCGTTTCGTCAACTACTACACAAACATCGCGATCTTTGTAAAGGCACCTCGTTTCTTGGAGATCAAAGTTGCTTACTGGAGAGAGGATCCGTCTGAGTGTGGTCCCAGAAGGGAGATTCTGGCCATTATGGACGCTTTTCTTCATCCACTGACGAAAGTTTTCGTTCCGAAACAGGTGCAACGGAATCTGGGCACCAACGAAAGCCGACACCATTTCCTCCCACTGTTGTTTACTGCTATTTTGGCGGTCAACGGTTTCTTCTGAAGTCTCTTGATGGGTGTGTCCTTCTTTGCTCCGCAAATGTTTCCCACTTGTGACATAGGTAGACACGACAGATTTTCTTGTGAAATCGACAACTTCTAAACAGTATTTGCACCACAGATTATTCGATTTCAATTCAAATCCAGTTCTTCGAAACTGTAGAACACGATATCTCGCTGTAACTTTGTTTTTCCCATTTTTGGCGACTTCGTAAAAAATTTTAATTAAAATTTAACACCCCGCCAGAAAAAATGTGCTGCCTTCAGACGGCTGACTGGCGCGGCTGTGATAGGGAGAGAACTCAGAGAAGTTTGGACTTTGGCTCCTGAACTACACTACGTCATCTTAGCAGATTCCCAGCTCATACTCCTACAACCTATCCAATGAAACCTAAAACGCCACCCAGCTGTTCCCCCCCCTCTCCCCGCTACTGCCGGAGGCAAATCCATCTCGCACCGTCGCGTCGCCGGTCGCGTTGTCGTCAGCGTACACCTAAATTTAATCAAATAAAAAACTTTGAACGCCAGATACTGCTTGAAAAAATGTAGCTTATGCATTTTGGAGCGGGAAATGCATGTAATGAAAATTGATGGAAAATTTCTGCATTTCATTCATATTAATGGCAAATTGTGCATTTCATGCAAAATGGGTTCCCAGGTTTAAGCACTTTCTCAGCATAGTTTGTATAAGCATCTTATTTAATATAGCAACCCAGGGTATCCGGGGTCGAAGTGCATTTTATGCATTTGGGTTGTTCTACTGATGATCATTAAAATGAAATGCAATAAGTTGATATTTTAAGGCCTGTTGTCAGAACAAAATCTCATAGATCATTGGGACGGGGTGAATAATGTTGGGAGTGATAGCATGTCGTATACTACAGTTTAACCTTTCTGTTTAATTCCTGTTTTCGTCTATACACCTGGGTTTATTTTCGTTAAGCGTTTTTTCAGCCTGAACGCTACATTTTCCCTCTAGGCGAATTTGTGTTTAGAAACCTGACAACAAGACAAAGTATAGTAACATATGCAAAAACTGTTCATTAGAGTTGCTGTTCTGAAACGCATAGCTTCCTTGGTTTAGAGTGTGACTTGTTTGTCGAACTTTGACGATATTTTATTATTATATTGTTTTGGACCACGACTTTATAAATTGGTGCGAACTGTAAAAGTATCAAGAAAACTCAGTATTGTGTATTACTGAAAGTGAGAGGATTGTGGTTTTTTTTCATATGCTCGGTACCTAAGCAGTTTTATTGAATAGAGTGTTTTTCCATACTACTTCTTGACGAACAAAGAGACTAAACCCTGTAAATACTAATCATTTGGCATTCTTCTGGCCGTATTGATTTCAGTGCTTAGCTGATTCATGTTAATTAAGCACACAGCAACACGAAGTGAAAATATCCGAGATTCGGCTAAGTAATTCAGTAAGATTTACAGTGAAGAAGTTACTGCAGTGGTTTAGACTTTAGTCAGAAGAGTGCTTTACGGTGAAGTTTATGTAGGGGTGTTAGTTTCAATCATAAAATAGTAACAAGTAAAACAAATATTATTCCACATTGAGCTATAATCCCAATTGTGTATAATAAGGGAAGTTTATATGAAATTCAAAGTGAGCATAAATAATAAGAAGCAAAGCCTAATATATTGTTTCTCAGACAATGATTTAATACTTACCACATGCAAAATCAATGTCAATAGTACAGAATTAAACCAGTTGAGTTTGTGCCTTTGTAGATCATGTTTAATAGCGAAACTTCGTTTGCTGGCGAAATTTATAAGCTATTAAATTCAGCTTTAAAAATCCCGGGTGCATTAGCAGAACATCAAAGGAATGACGGGTTGTCAGAAACGCCTTGAATGGCTGTATGTGAAACTGTAGTTTTAGTATCATTACTTATTCGTGCAGATTTGTATTAATAGATATTAGGACGGTCAAGACCCATAAGCACGATGTATCTGTAATTGTTCTTAATGTAATGTATGGTAGCAAAACCTGGTTACTATAGAAAAAAAACGGGGTCTTTTGTTCACCAGGGGGATGTATTACTTCCGCAATTTTCCTTCAAGACTTTCTCTGATCATGTGTGGAGTGAAGATGTTTTGCAGACGTCTAATATGGAAAAAATCAGTATTACCGTGGATCAAATATTGTGTGGGTTTGGCCATGTTTCACGAAAGAATGACGAACTGATAACTAAGAGCATATATTCAACACAAAGTGAATGGGAGAAAGGTAAAGGAAGGAAGAGGGAATCATAGGAGGAACCGTTTTAGGAATGTCCAAAAGGGAAAGCGATAATGAGTGTAATGTGTAAAAGGACGTGTATAAGATGCGTGATGGATGCATGCGAAGCTAAAGTTGTGTGCCAAGATAACTGGAAATGGAGATCTTTGATACATCTACAGTTATTAACATAAGTAATAATTAAAATTAGACATACTTTCTTTCTTTGTAGCGAAAACCTCCGAATCTCAGATGTTCGCTTCATAAAGAAAGATGTCTGCTAAATTATATGCACTGGTGACGTTTTAAATGTGTCTAGCTGCAGTGACCTTTCTAAAATTCAGCGAACAACTTGTAATGATGATGATAATGCTGATGTTGGTGCCATTCTTATTTTTAGAGAGATAAAATTGTTTTGTTCAAATTACTATTCCGATTTATGGATAACATGTCCAAAAGATAATATTTAGAAATTACGTTAAATTAAATAAATTAACTACGGAAAGGTAAGCGCACTCTGTGAGTACGTGCTTTTTAAATACTAGGGAGGTGAATAACTGTTTAAATACTAGGGAGATGAATAACTGTTTTATTGGCATGCGCACATTTGTACTTGCAATATCAAGATTATTTTACAGCCATATTTAAATCTTGGCAGTTGTTTGTTATTGGTTCGACACTCCAAGAGTGTTTCAGAATTGAATGCTTTCTCAGTCCTTGCATATATCGCTGCTTAGCGTTTTGCTTTCTTCCTTTTCCATCGCTGAGCACGTTTATCTTCGTGTTATCTTCCGCAGTTGTTTCCGTATGCTCACAACGGCTGCTCGAATTGAGGATCTGACGTTTTAAGGGTTGATTCGATTCCACGGTTCCACGGCTACTTTGCTTCATGCTTTTTTAAGATCCAGTGCGGTAGCCATATTTTTCAACATTCACCTTGTATTTACTTTCGTTCCATGCAGCGTTTCTAGAGACCTTGTGTTTGGTTCTGGTACCACATTGCGAAGAAGAATACTTACTGGAGCATACTGTTAAACATTATAGTTCAATGTATCCCTGCATTATCTTCATGTGCGAAAAGAAAATATTATCTGATTAAATTTGTTTTTTCACATTACCTTTAGCTATTCAGGGGCATCGTTTCTGCACTATAACGATTCGATTGTAATTTATTTGGTACTTAGAAAAAAAGTCAATAAAATTGCATTAATTTTGGAAATTTCCATAATTTGGATCGTCATTGGGGAATGGGTAATATTGTCTGATTAAATTTTTTTCACATTATCTTTAGCTGTACCTGGGACAACTTTTCCGCACTATAGCGATTTAATGAAAAACACTTCGGTATTTTCGACCAACCCTATCATACAAAATTCTAAAAATTGCAACTTGGAACGTACAAGGTTTTAAAAAATCTAAGCAACTAAAAATTATAAGATAATTTTTTAATTCAAACATAGATGTCCTATGCATTCAGGAAACTCATATCTCGGAATACAGTGAAATATTTGATTTTAGACGTAAGTTCCAAAATCCTAGTTGGCATTCTTTTGGAAGTTAAAGATCTAATTATGTCAGTATTGTGGTTTACCCAAATGTTAACTGTAAAATTCAAAACATTGAAGGTGACCAACAAGTGCGTTACCTGAGAATAGAAAGAGAATTTCAAAATAATTTTACTATTCATTCAATTTATACTCCGTCTTTGACACTGTATAGACACACTTTCTTTAGGAACCTTGCAAAATACACGTTTAAAAACTACTACTAATGTTATACCTGGAGATCTGAACACAACTGTTCCGGATTCGACCCTTCCTGCCAGAACAGTGGAAGAATCTACACACAAAACACCAAAAATTTTTCTAACTACACAAAAACTTTTTGATACTTGGGAACTAAGAACTTGAACGGAAAATGGAATCACTCACAACGTCCCTCAGAGTTATGATTCTAGAAAAGACTACATATTTCTTCCCTTAAAATTAAAATCATAAATACAATTAAAAAAAAGGATTTTCGAATTATCCCAGTTATGTTTCAGGTCACGTCCTTGTTCAAAGTGACTTATACTTGAATTTTAAAGCTCCAAAACCACGGTATTGGAAAATAAGTAATGCTGTCCTGGAAGACGAAATCTCATTTGAAGAGCTTGAAACATTTCTCGATAAACTTAATGACTTTTAAGTTCACATGTGGGAATTTGAATTCAATTGGAATCCAAATCAAAAATTAAAAATAAAGCCTTAAGTGTCCGAGGGAAATTAAATAAATTAAGAAGAAATAATGTACATAAATATCAAAACTTAATTACATATTTTAAAAATCAAAATTAGAAAAGTTTCTTTGTTCATAATTTAATATTAACTTTCACAAAGGAATTGGACTTCATCCTTCAGGTAAGAGTGAAGTCAATTCATTTGTGAAAGTTAATATTAACAAGGGTGAAGTACAATTCATTTGTGAAAGTATAGATTGATGTGTATGGCACGGAATTAATTGGAAAAAATTAATGTAAGTAATATATTAAAAAAATTAAAAGCAGGAAGTTCAGTAAATTCAGACCCTGCACAGACAAATCGGGAAAAGGGGAAAATACATTGTTATTTTTTTTACTTTTTATAACAATTTATTTAACCCAATTGAAATAAAAGGCATAGGTGAATTAGCAATTGACAAAAAAATTGAAGCAGAGGATGTGGATGCATGGTTAAGACTAATTACTTCAGCTGAAGTGAGAGATGCTTTGTTTCCCTTACCAAATGGTGCATCCCGGGATTTAGATGGAGTGACTAAGGAATTTTATAAAAAATTTGACAAAAGAAAAAAATCACAAAATTAGTAATTGTATATAATGAAATATTTAATGGAGCAAATAAACACTCTTCCATTTGAAAAAGCCTCACGAAACTCTTGTTTAAAGGCGGTTCCTCCCCAGAGGACCCACAACTTTTGCGTCTAATTGCAATTTTGAACATTGACTCTAAAATGTTTTCCAAAATTATCACAAATCGCATTCGTTTCTTATTGAAATATTTAATTGAAGAAGGACAAATGTTTCCAGTCCCGAACCGTGACATACAATTTAATGTTTTGGCGTTAAAATAAATCTTCCAGTTAGTAAATAACAAGAAATAAAAAATGGCAATCATTTCATTAGACCAAAAGAAAGCTTTTGACTTGATAAACAGGCAACAGGTCTTTAAATTGTAATTAAACTATGGTTTCCCGAAAAAATTTGTAAATTTAATATAAGATTTATGTCGAAATATAAACACCCATCTAATTATTGATAATGAATTATCAAGAGAAATTAAAGTTGCTAGGGGAGTCCGTCAGGGCTGCCCATTGTCCCCGATCCTTTAGATTTTAGTTATAAATTATTTCTTATTAAAATTTAACAAAGAAAAGAATATTATTGGCCTTTCTGTTAGGGGTAAGGAAAATTCTGTTAAGGCCCTCTCTTATGCAGACGATATGGTTTTGTTTGCAAAGAACGAAAATTCTATTTTATAAACTGAAAAAAATATATGAAGTGTTTAGCTCCATGGTGTCTTGCTTAAATGTAGGTAAAAGTAAAGTTTTTTACATGGTAATTTGAAAAACTTGAAACAAAATTTATTTGAAACTACTAGAGAACAAACTAAAATTTTGGGAGTCCACTTTGAAAAATCAGGTCCAGATTTAGCAGAAAATGGAAGTATTGTCTTACAGATAAGAAAAGGTATAATAAAAAAATTCGAAAATGAAAACCTTTCATTATTTTTTGAAGAAAAATTATAAACTCATTATACAATAGACTCGCGTTTTCACGAATCTCGTTCTTTGCGAACTATTCGCATTTACGAACTAATTGGCAGGTCCGAAAATTATTTCATAGAATTTAATGTTACTTTCAATTCCGATTAACTAAATAAAATGCACATCCTCTCTTTCCTACGAACTGAAATTTCTCAATTTTACCACTTTTCCTTTGTTTTCAAACGAATAAATTTCGCGAACTGCGTCAACAGCAAGCCCCTGTCTTTTAAGTTGGAATGGAACAAAAGAAAATGACTGGACAACCGAAGAACTGAGTCGATAATGTCAATACCTGCACCCGGTTTGATGAGTGGAGAGGAGCTGTGACAAGAGAACTCAGATCAAATCATATGTAAAGGATTTTAGAAAGGGAGTGTCTGACCAGGTCTTAACCAACCCTTATAAATAGGAAGCTAGGAGATTTGGGCTAGAGTGCCCGATAAGAAAGTGACACGGAAGCGAAGTAGAAAGGGGGAGGAAGACGCCCTTATTTATAACCGGGGGGCCAGTACCCGGGGTCCGAATGCTTAACGTGCCCATCCGACTCACGGCGGATGTTTAGTGGTTCGAGCGTTCGTACCTGCCTGGGATCGAACCTGAGGTTCTTCCGTTGCAGTCACGAACGTTGGTCACTAGGCTATCCGCGGTCCTACCAGATAACTCGTTAGCGGCCCGGAATATTTTAACCAATCAAAAAACTAGAACTTGCGTACGTTATGCGCCAATGTTGTTTGACGGCTATGCTCTTTTGGTGTCAGTGGTATTTTCGTTTTTACACGTGTGAGATGTTTTTTGCTCGTAGAAGTCGGATAAAAAGAAACCAGTTTTAATTCTCTGTCAACGATCATCAAAGCACGAGAAAAGATTTTTTTTTGTCAGAATAGAGAACTTTCCGATGACGAGGAGGAATGCGAGGCTATCCCTAGACTTATGCTTAAAGAAGCCATCGAATGGATATCAGGGCTGCGTCGTTTTTTAAAGCAGACTTTAACGCTGGCATACTTGCTGGCATTGACACTATGGAAGCGTATGTTTGCCAAAGTGTTGTTCTGAAGCAAACCAAAATTAGTGTTTTTTTTTATCTTCTAGCAAATAAAGGTCAGTACAGATTGCATTTTTCGATTTTTTTATTCTACTCCCGTTTACGAACTTTTTATTTTACAAACTATTTTGGTGGTCCGTATAAGTTCGTAAAACACGAGCCTACTGTATTATTCAAATATCTATTAGCATTTGAGAACTACAACACTACCTTCTTTAATCACAAAACAAAGCTAAAAGATTGGCTTTCAGATTCATTTGGGAGGGCAAGGGAAATCAAATGAAACGTGAAATTTTATACAATGATTTAGAATATGGTGGTTTGGGAATTAAACATTTATTACTTACGGGTAAAATTCTTAGATTTTGACCATAAGAAAAAATTCAGGAAGAAAAACATCCAGCATTCAAGATACTAAAATTCCAGGTCAGCCGCGACCTGGATTGATTCTCTTGCTTAAAGCCAATGCAGCCCTTTTCAGATTTTACTGGAAAAAATACGTTGATCTTAGAAAATTATGGGAAAAAATAAATGAAATTTCTATCATCGAGAATACAACACATGATGATAGTTTAAAATTATTTACAAAGCACTGAATTTCAGATACCGTGCAAAACTTCAGGATATATTAAATATGCAATTCGTAAAATCAATATGGGAACAACATCAAGAAATAAAACTCGGCACACATATTCGAAACTTGTCACTTCAGACTTGCACATACATAATTCCGAACCGTAAATGGTTGTTCGAAATGCATTTAAGTAACGACCCATTTTATAAGCATGATGGTCAAATTGAAACCATAGAACACATTTTTGTGGAGTGTGATTTCGCGAGGGACATTGGAAGGTGTTTACTGAATTCTTTAAATTTAAAAGAAACCTTCCACAATAATGAAATATTGTTCCATTCACCGCTAAATTATTAGGTGTACAAATAAGCTTTAAAGCGTTTTAAGACAACGCAGCATGTGTTTTGAGAGAAAACAACAATACCTTTGCAAATGAAAATATGCGCCGTCATTATCTATCATCTTCCGCCATCGGTCGGGCAGCTGATGGATTCCAGCCATGAAGAATACTTCGTCGTTTGACGCGATGAAGTCGTCAACCCATTTTTGCACTTCGTCACATGTCCGGAGCCGTACAGTAGACAAACTATGCTACATTGATCGGGAAAAAATGATAGTCTAAAGGGGCTCTGTCAGAACTAAACGCCGGGAGCTCCAAAACTTCCTAGCCAAGCGTCAATAACGTTTCCTTGACCAATTTCGCGACATGCGGCCTAGAGTTGTCATGCAGTAATTTCATGGGACACAATCCTTTGCCTGTGAATGGACGTTTACGACAGACTTCCTGGTTCAATCGCAGCATTTGTTGCTTGTGGCGATCAGCAATAACAGTTTGACCCTGCTCCAATAGTTCATAATAGAGCACACCCTTCATATCAAACCAGATGCGCAGCAGAATTTTCTTGAGGTGAAAATTGCGTTTCAGTGTCGAAGTTGTTGCTTCACCGGGGTTTACCCAGTGTTTTTTGCGTTTGGGAATGTCGTCACATATCCACTTTTCATTACCCGTAACGATTTCCCACAGGAAAGACTTTCTGTGTTGTTTATTGAAGAGATTTAAACACTTCATGACGCGCTCATCCTTGTTCCTCTGAATCAGGTCACGTGGCACCCATTTTCCTTCCTTCTGAATCTTTCCCATTGCGCGTAAACGATTGGAAATGGTTTGTTGAGTTAACCCCAGTTGTTGTGTTAGTTTGTTTTGCGTTTGAGATGAATCTTCATCCAGCAATGCTTGCAGTTCCTCATGTGCAAACTTCTTCGGGGCGCCACTACGTTCTCGATAGCTAACATCAAAATCACCTGCTTTAAACCGTCTAAACCAAAACTCACACGTGCCTTTTGATACAATATTCTTCCCCAGAACAGAAAAGATCAATGCACATGCTTTTACAGCACGTTTTCCTTGATGAAATTCGTAACGAATGCAGTGTTGAATAAATGCAGTATCGCTTGCCATCTTTCACCTACCGATGTGTAAGTGCGTTTGACTGTTGGGCAAACTTCTGTGTCACATATTATACTCTGGATCGGTTACGGTCACATGACAACAACGCGGGGGAATGTCGGTTATGTAAATTAGCGGTATACGTCACACAAGAAACGCTTTAAAACTTATTTGTACACCTAACACAATAAATTAAAAATAATGCTATTCATTACTTGATTGCAGTCATGAAATATAATCTACGGAAAAACTGATACCTAATGCCGTATAATCAGAAATATCGTAATACAGAGCAAATAAAATTAGCGATCAAATATGACTTCAGGAGAGTTTCAAAGTTTTAAACAAGAACATTTGGTTCAAATAAAGCATTTAAAAAATGGATAGCGTTAAAACCAGTAATTTAAAAAAAGGGAAATGAGGTGTTCAACAAAATTTTGGAATAAAATGTTGTTTAAACTTAAGAAATATACTTTAAATCTGTTTAAAGGATCCAGAGTTGGATCAAATTCTTTAATGTTGTAATGTTCTGAAAACTTTCTTGTTTTCTCCTGACTTCTTTGTATGCTAACTCTACATTCTTGTCTCTGTTATATGTTTGCTTTTTCTCTCTGCCGTTAAAAGAATCACTTTTAGTTGGGTTCGTTTTTCGTGTGTCCCTGATGGGCTGATTCTAAATTAACCATTTATAACCTGTTTCGGGTGGTCCTTCCCGCGCAGCCCCCAACCCCCATGCCATTGAGAAGTGAATGTTCTAAATGAATGAATAGATATCTTTCTAGAAATACAATATAAATACTCACTTTTAGTATCTCTCTCTCTCAAGGATCCGGATATTGCATTAGATTTTATACAGCATTTTATTTTTAGTGCTAATAGGGTTTGTCATTTTCTCCCCCTTGATAAACCATCAGTGGTTAATACTAAATAGTAATGTGAAGTCCTAAATTGCTAATTGAATTAACCATGTCTGCATTTAATAATAAACAAGTCAAAAGCTGAATAGATATTAATCACAATTATTTTATCATATTTTGTTAAAACATTAAATTAATTTAAATACTGAGCTAGGTAAAGTATGAAAATTACGTAAAAGATGTGTTTGAATGTAGAAAAAAGATTGGAACTTAACTGAATTTTATCAATCCCTCATGGTCGGCTTAGTTATAGCTGGGCATGAGATGTAAAATAAAGATACAATAAGTTTGCTATCAACTTACTAAAATGTAAATTTTGTAATTAAAGGGAAACTATCTTACCTGACACATATTTGTAAATTAAGAACAAGAGCACTTTTTTCAGGTTTGTCTTCTCTCTTTGAGCGATCCAAAACAGCTGTAAAAGAAAAGAATAGCAGTAAATACCGAAATCGCTCACCCATACCAAGTATTTCATTTCTTAGAATAAAAGAAGAAATCTAACAAACTTGTTCCTAAGTAAATACATATAAAACTCGCCTAAAATTGGATTGTAATCCTGTCGTGTCTTTGCAACGATTCATTTGTACCCAAGTAATGACAGAATTATTGATGCTATTTAAGTAGAGTTATTTGTACATGAGATAGCACATTAACTGAAAATTTTAACGTTAGTTATTTTTCTGATTACGAAGATAACATGGGGATACTCACACATTTCTCTTCCCATCACAAAAAATTTAGAACTGACGCAAAGAGGTCATCTACTCACGGTGAAAAGAATTCTGAATTTTATTAAACTAAGCACTCTATCAAACCACCACTAGGTTATTTTTCAAAATTTAGATAAAAAAAACTAGAGGAATAGTGCTAAATTCTAAAGTGCTTATGGATATGAACACAGGAGCAAACCAAGTGTTACACTTAAATATTTCTCTAATGCTTGAGTAACTGAAGTTGAATTAAACCTTTGAAAATGATACTTCAAAGACCACCCAAAATAACCTTTTGAAAATGATATTTCAAGACCACCCAAAAATGAGATCGTATCTTTGTATAAACCTAGTGTCCTGATGTCATATAATATGCAATTTTCTTAGCAATGCTTACCCATTTTGGCATTTAGGTGAATATGTAGAACACAGACATAAATCCGCGCTTACGCTCATGTACAGCATGTTCCAAAAACCTTGAAGTGTCAGTAAGGTATTGCAACAAGTGCTTTACAGTTCATGCTTTATACAACTACGATGTTTTACAAGCTTTAGTTTAAAAAGGTCTGTTTACAGGATTTCGGAAACAGAGCCTTTCACATCTGAATATTTAACTCATGTTTATGATCAAAATCCAATTTTACTGAAGCCGACAAGAAATGAACGAAAGTCACAAGCAACATTTTAATCGAAGGAAATGTAAAAAGACCGGGTTGGTACTTCCTTTTCTTTTCCTTCCAGTATTGTTGGCCAGAATTTTAACTCTTATTCTGGCAAAAGAGTACAACTATACTAATAATCTAAAATTTCTTGTCGTAGAATAGAAATAAAACTTTCCAAGCAGTTAGCTGTCTACCTTCCTTGAAAAAGTTATCTGGCTGATATGCAAAATCTTAGAGTGTTTTATTTCTATTCCACGCCAAGAAATTTCGGATTATTAATACAGTTATACTATTTTGAGTACAATTGGTGTACAGTTCCTACTTTTTGATCTTATTCTGTTGCTTATCTCATTTGTCACAATGGTTGTGCTTCTAACTCTTCAAAGGAAAAAGTTGACGTACTTCGTTCTGACCACCTATTTTTTTTTTTTTTTTTTTTTTGATTGGAGGTTTAACGACCACCGTGAGCAACTCAATGGGCTATAAGCAGTCGCCTGTCCCTAATTTAGGGTCACTGGTTCCAGGGAAGGGAGAGAGCCAGTGCCGTAAGACAAACACAACATCCATGCCTCACCGGGATTCGAACCCGGACCCCTTACGGACGAATGACTGACCACCTATCTAATGACCACCTATCTAATAAGCTGTAGGACCCTTTTTATCCTGCAAAACAGCGGGAACTCGGCGAGGCATCGATTCGATGAAGTGGCCATGGGCATCCTGCGGTATCTGGTACCATAATGTCAACAGCATGTCCTCCAGTTCCCGTACATTTTGGTGCGGTGGTGATTTAGCGCGAACCCGCTTTTCCAAGTCGAACCACAAATGTTCGATTGGGTTCATGGCAGGTGAATTTGGAGGCCACGGCATCAACAGAGTGTCAATAGCATGTTCCTGGAACCACTCCTTGACGATTCGGGCAGTATGGCGTGGCGCATTATTCTGTTGGTAATGGCCACCACCAGCAGAGTTGCCATGAATGGGTGAACTTGGTCCGCAACGATGTTCAGATACCTGACAGATGCCAGGGATTGTGCTATTGGTATAATAAGGCCTAAAGTACCACAAGAAAACATCGCCCACAACATAACACCGCTCTCGCCGACCTGTTTCCGCCCAACAGTGCATCCAGGTGTCATAGCCCCCTTTGGTAATAGGTGTATCCGCGCTCGGCCGTCTACGTGATGCGCCAGGAATCTTGATTTGCCATATTAGGCCACTTTCTTCTTCAAATCATCCACGTTCCAATCTCGATGATCTTGGGCCAATTTCATGAGTTGTTGGTGATGACGTGTCGGGAGCATAGGTACCCGGCTGGGTCTTTGGCTACGCAGGCACATGCGCAGAAGGCTGCGATATACTATGTGCTGTGACACATTGCTCTGATCGCAACTATTGTAACTGCGGGTTATTTGTCGCATTGTGGGCCCTGCGGTCGCTGTGAATAATGCGCGACTGTCCCCGCTCCCCTCTGGCATCAGTGACCTTCGGACGACACACGACTGAACGACGGTTCGTCGTTTGGCCATATGTGCACCACTTTTGATATGTATTCACTGCAGCAGCACGTGAACATCCCACAAGCCTCGCCGTTTCCGAGATCGTAGTTCCGAGGAGCCGTGCCAACCCAATTCGTCCTTTATCAAATTCCGATAAATCGGCAGCTCTTCCCATTCAGACTCCGAACACTCTACTAACCAAAAAACCGGTCCTCGGGTTGTATATCTAATCCTCTGTGAGCTTCACCTCCGCTACCGTTCGGTCTCCAGGCGCGTTCATTTCTCTAGGCTGGGGGTGGTCATAATGTAATAGCTCATCGGGGTAATAGCTAAATTATTTCTCGTCCTACATTCCCCCTTTCCCCCACACACAGTTTCACAAGCTTCTATCCTCATTCCTCACACATTTAATGATGTTCCAGGATCGTAAGAGATGAATGGTACTCTATAGTCTTGAAATGAAATTCAAAGCCTTTGGTTCAGATATCATAATCGCTGTCATCCAGAAATATTAGATACTACAACTGACACTGCTTTTGTACAACTTTTTGGTCTTGTTTATTAATGTTTTTGTTTGTTTCGGGGTTCAACGACCGTAAGCAACACTGAGGATTATAAACAGCCGTCCGCTCCAAATTTAGAGCACTGGTTCCAAGGAAGGGGAGAAAAACAAATGAGAGAAACACCGTAAGACAAGTACGTCACTTATGCCTAATTCGGACTCGAGCCCGTGAGAATGATCAGAAGCCAGGCCCGCCGACCACTCAGCCATCAGGATGCCCATTAATTAATGTTCTCTCTTTGTTTGAAAAGCGTTGTCTCATAGCCTGGAAACTTGCTAATGTTCAGTCCATCTCAAAGTTATAAAGTGATTCATCTTTGTCAGAAGAAGACGGTTTTAAAAACGCATAAGGATCAAGAATCCCAGAAGGCGTAAGAACTATCATCAGCACTACTTTGTGTTCTTCATTGGAGTGGTAGAAGATAAATCACCTTACACGAAGAACAAAATGTATCTCTCAATACGTTTCAGTCACGCGGAAGATAACATCAAACATCCCAGTTACGGCCATTGAAATTCCAATTATAAAGAAGGAAAACTGCAATTGCGGAATCCACAATGAGTAAATTTCAACTCCTAAGCTATGAAACTTCTATCCTAAATCGGAAAGGAATATTTACATTTCATAAACATATTAGAAAAATCAAATACAAATCTACAAAACCTGTAACAAAGAAACTAAATCAAAAGATGAAATGAAAATGCAGAACTAAAAAAGAAACTGCTCTTAAATGCAGGATCCTACTACTGCTAAACACTAAACGATGAAGATAAAAGGACAGAACTAAAGGAAGACTCAAGAAGCATGAATTCGAACATTGTAAGTCTGTGAAAGACAATAAAAAAAAAGGGAGGAATAAATTATTGATCTTTAAAGTGAGCACAGATTATGAGTTATGAAAGAAGCACCGGAAGATCAATTGTAATAGGATTTATATTTAGGAATGTATCAGAGACAACATTTTAATGACTATACCCCAAAATTTAAGCGCAATAGCAATGACATTTCACCCAAACAGCAGATAATAACAAAGTCATTTAAGCGTATGCTTTAAAATCAATAAGATATGAAGAAGGGACTGATTCTTTTCATGAAGATCTTGAACAAATAGTTTCAGAGTAGAATTTTCACAATTTATAAGTGATAAGGGATTTTAATGCAGAAATTGGCATGGGTAACTTCTGATGAAAAGATGAAAAATAAA
Organism: Macrothele yani; assembly: GCA_039090855.1. Classification (NCBI taxonomy): domain Eukaryota; kingdom Metazoa; phylum Arthropoda; class Arachnida; order Araneae; family Macrothelidae; genus Macrothele; species Macrothele yani. The sequence goes on from CM077010.1 coordinate 87,820,918, forward strand.
AAAATTTGGACTAAGTTACCAAGGTGACGGAGCAGATTTGTTAAATCAATTTGCAAACATATCAAAATATCAAATACATTATTATAAATTCATTTTTTGAAAAAGAACCAAAAATTGAAATGGAAGAAAGAACTCCCAGTAAAACTACAAAAACGAAAAAAAAAAAACAAAAAAAAAATGAAGGATGTGAAATAGTTTTCGTTCTCAGCAAGATTAAGGAATACTTAAAGATAATATACTCTTACGTTACACTCCGCATTAAACGTGACCATAGATAAACACGAGAAAATCAAAATTAGAGCAAGGTGAGAGACAGAAACGCCAAACTGGCTAAGAAATAAAAATGCTCTTATTAATACACAGAGGAAAATCAGGAATGAGAAATAGAAAAAAAAATTGGGGTCAACAGACGAAATGAGGGGGGGGGGGATTGAATCTCTTTAACAAACAGAATGTAGGAAAATAAGCAAATGAAGCGGTTAAGCTAACTTTAATTACATATGTCGAAAAAAAAATCTCGAAAGGCACCTTAGCTTCAGTGGCACAAAGGAAACCAGAAAGATGACACCGAATTTTCGGGTGTAATAAGCACGTCTTTTGAATCCGTTCTGACGCAAATTAAATTTATCAAAGTTATTCAAAGTCAATGGAACCGGTATGGAAAACAATAGATTTGACGAAAGAAAGAAGATTTTCAATCGGGCTTTTAATCCCTCAGATATTGCTGTAAACGGAATCGTTAACTTACGAACTCTTAGAAACAGAGATATCGACAAAAATAAGATGTGACTTTACGTCCCTTGGTGGAAAAAAAATGCATTATTTTAGAAAGAAGGTATTCTCAAAAGGTTTATCCATATGAGCGGTATCGGTCCAAGAAAGAAAAAACTAGTCGAGTTTTCAGGAGCCCAGATTTTGCAACAAATACTTCAGAAACAGAAATTAACACTTATGATCCCTGGTGGCCAAACCATTCTTGACCAAACATTAGAAATTATGTGAAAAATATTTTCCATCAGGTCTTGTATGGGATACAGGAAGCATTTTTCAAATCAGAGCTTTAGGAGCAGAAATAATGCAGAAAACGCAATTTACCTTTGTACCCCTAGCGGAAAGTCTATGATATACTTGGAAATTTTGAATTTATAAAAAAAACCATGTCACACTGGAAACACTATCCAACAAAGAATGAATTTTTCAAATTGGACTCCTAGAAGTAGAAATATTGACAAAAATAAGATATACATCTACGCCCCCTGACGTAGAAACAATGCATTTTTTCAAGAAGAAAATTTTCCTAAAAGGTTTGTCGACATGAGTAGTATCGGTCAACAAATGACTTTTTTTTTCAATCGAGATTTTAGAAGCTCATATTTTGCTGCAAATACAACAGAAGCGAAAATTAAGACTTACGCCACCTGGTGGCCAAACCATTTCTTACGAAAATTAGAAATTATGTGCAAACGATTTCCCATCAGGAGCTGTATGCGGTGCAGAAATAATTTTTCAAATCGGAGATTCAGAAGCAGATATATAGGGGGAAACGCAATTTACATTTACGCCCCCTAGCGGAAAGTCTATGAATTACTTGAAAATTTTGAAATTATATGAATCACATGTCACATTAGAAACACTATCCAACAAAGAAGGAATTTTTCAAATCGGACTCCTACAAGTAGAGATATTGACAAAAATAAGATATACAACTACGCCCCCTGGTGTAGAAACCATGCACTATTTTAAGAAGAAAATGTTTCTGAAAGGTTTGTCGACATGACTAGTATCGGTCAACAACAAAAGACGTTTTTTTCAATCGAGAATTCAGAAGCTCATATGTTGTTGCAAATATAACAGAAGCGGATATTAAGATTTACGTCCCCTGGTGGCCAAACTATTTCTTTACAAAAATTAGAAATTATGTGCAAACAATTTCCCATCAGGACCTGTATCCGGTGCAGAAAGAATTTTTCAAATCGGAGATTTAGAAGCAGAGATATAGGGGGAAACGCAATTTACCGATACGCCCCTAGCGAAAAGTGTATGAATTACTTGAAAATTTTGAAATTATATGAAAAACATGTCACACGGAAAACACTATCCAACAAAGGAGTAATTTTTAAAATCGGACTCCTAGAAGTAGAGATATTGACAAAAATAAGATGTACGTTTATGCCCCCTGACGGAGAAACTGTAGAAGATTTTAAGAAGAAAATATTCCGAAAAGGTTTTATCAATGTGAGTGGCATCAGTCCACGAAATAATTTTTTCAATCGATATTTTAGAAGCTCCGATTTTATGGCAAATACATCAGAAGCAAAAATTAACACTTACGCCCCCTGGTGGCCAAAGTATTCTTTACCAAAAATTTGAAATTATATGCGAAAGATTTTCCATCAGAAGATGTATCTGCCGAAGAAAATGTTTTTCCAATCAGAGTTTTAGAAAACGAGTTATCGGGAAAAATGTAATTTACTTTTACGCCCCTAGCGGAAAATCTATGCGTAATTTGAAGAAGTAACTATATTTAAAATACTCTTCGACATAAATGGAATCGAAATATAAATTTTTTTTTCAATCGGATGTTTAGAAGCAAATATGTGGAATAAAACGTATTTTTGAATTCGACATCATCTGCATTTACGCCCTCTAGCGGCGAAATTGTACATCGTAAAAAAACCTAAAATAAAGGATCATCATTTGCATATTTCAAGCTTCTGAATGCAAAAATAATTTTTCAAATCGGACTAATAGTTGCAGAGATATCGTGGGTACAGACGGACGGACGGACAAACCGATAACAGAAGCACGATCTTTTTTTACAAAAGACGTGCTAAAAAGAAGCCGGATGAAAACTTAAATAGCCAAACAGAGTACACATAGTAGCGCAAATTTATCAAGTAGATGATCAGAGAGGTAACAAAGACAGCATCGTAAACTTTTCATACCGAACACAGGAAAAAAATTGGAAATACTTTAATGCAAAAAATACAAATAAAGTGGAAATCGCCAGGTTCACTTAGCCCTTGAGGAAAACGTAACAGGGTTTGGTGAAAGTTTTACAGAGAACCCTTAACAGGGACCCTGAAAAAGAGAAGGACTCAGACAAATGACCAGAAAAAATAAAAAGAACTGCAGGAATATAGGGTGGAAGTCAAGAGCCAAAGACAGAGGCAACTAAAGAAAAAAGGGGGGACACCTATATACTTCGGCATTCGATCGGGCCAAACTGGCAAGATGGATAAGGTTCATGTCATATCTGAAGTCATCTCTCTGTGGTTGTGATACCTGCTTTAGCGAAAGGTATTGAAACAAGGCAATTAATGAGTATCTGCTATCTTATGTGGAGAATCGTAAGGTCAGTAATGACGTTGGTAAGGCTGAAATTTAAATTGAATCTACTAACAGGCGGCACTTCATTCTAGCATAATCATTCGTCTGGCGCAGCGGCAGAAAATATCAATAAAACTAAGGCTTTAGCATTTCCAATTCCGGAAGCTTTAAACAATCAGTTTAAATTTCTAAGAGTTTAAGAGATACAAAAATCGTTTAAACTGAAATCTCACGATTTTCATCCTGTACTGCATCTCTAGATGACTCTAGCGTTATAAATGACCATGACATGAGTAGTTGTTGAGGGGACATATACTGGCTCGTTTTCCCTTAATGCTGAAGCACCTCATGCGTCAATTCGGTCACTTACTCGGTTTCTGTTGCGCACCAATGATCTTTCATAATTTGCCTAATTTATAAACATTTTTCTTGAAGATAGTAGCATTGTCGATGCAGCTCACTCTCCAGGTTCTGTACAAGGTGCCAACAAAGAGAAGCTCATGCACTGGAATGTTGCTTGCTCCTTGAACTGCAATATTTATGTCCTTTACTTTATGACTATGAACCACCCCGTTGAGTTTACCTCTTTTGTAACACAGTCACGTGATGTAAACTGCAAAATATATTGAAATGAAATTACCATTGCCATGTGGAGTAACCGTTTGGCAAATGCCACTCGTTTTTCCTTATGTTTTCTTTCATTCTGCCTTGTCATGGAGATGTTTCTGCCGCAATTAACCCTGTTTTAAGAAAGTAAGGAATTTTCTTTCGAGCCGAATAACACCTTCTCAAAAAAGTTTTTTATACTAATGAATAATAATTTCGTGTCGCAGTAACAAAGCATCGCACTTACCGCTTTGCCACAACTCATTCATTTCTGTTGCATCAAAAACTTCAGAATGCCATAGCGTGTAAAATGTTACTAGAAAACTACAATCTTAAAAACGTATTTAAATCAGAGACTTATAAATTTCTTTCGTGCAGTTTATTCTTAAAACAGAAGAAAAATTAGTTGTAGTGCTATTGTTGCAGTATTTTCCTATCATAATCAATTCTACATAAAAAAAAAAAAATACTTCGATTACATTCAGTCTGCAGATCAACTGCACTGGATGAACTTCAAAGTTTTTAAGGATAACGTTAAAAAACCTATGCAAGCAAAAAGATTATTATTAGTAAAATACATTTTTTGAATTCAGAAGAATTCTCTATCATGGATTTTTGGTCGTTTCGTATCAGAAAAACATTATCATAAGGTTTTTTTGGTTTTTTTTTTTTTTGCGGCTAACATCAGGACTGTGGAAACGACCACGAAATAAATGAATACTTCAAATAGTATTTTTGTTTACTTCCAAAAGGTGAAAGATAAACTTTATAATCCAGTGGTCTGAGAGCTAGCCCACAGAGTATAGAGAGGTCAGCACCAGCCTTAAGTTGGAAAGCCCTACCCGACCCGGTCGCGAACTTTAGGGGCCCACCCGACCCGACTCGTTTCAGGATATCGAGCGTTCTCCGACAGCTACTGCGAATAACGCAAAGCTTCCTGTAGAGCAGGATTCAACAACCCGTGACCCATGGGAGCACTTTCTAATGGCGGCCTGCGAGTCGTTATTCACAAAGGAAATTACAAAATGATAAAAAAAAAAATACATTTTCGAAATGGAAAAATGAATATACAGGTACCTTGGGTATATGGAATTCAAATTCTTAAATGTGATATGAACAATGTGCTGCAATAAATTTTATAATTGAAATGTTAATACAGAAACTTGAAGTGGATTAGGAACATCAAACAGAAGTCATCGCTCTTTCCACGTTTATAAGTGAGTCACGGAAAAATTCTCATTGGTCGCCACCGAGAATCGAACCCAGTCTTCCAGTTACCCGCCAGACATGCTGCCACTGCACCACAGCGGCCTCGAATTCCTTCAGACTCACATGCAACTAACTGCCAAGCCACTTGGCAGGTTGCTTCTTGGAGTCTCGCAAAATACTGGGGATTCCCCAATGATGGTAACAAGCAACTGAACAAATAACTAGGAGGCGAATGAATAATTAATTCAGACACTTGACGTGGATAGGCAGCTGAGGTGCAGTGGAAGCACGTCCTGCGAGTAACTGAAAGATTCTGGGTTTGATTCCCGGTGGCGGCCAATGAGAATTTTTCCGTGACTCACTTATAAACGTGGAAAGAGCGATGACTTCTGTTTGATGTTTCTAATCCACGTCAAGTGTCTGTATTAATTATTCATTCGCCTCCTAGTTATTTGTTCAGTTGCTGCTTACCATTTTTGGTGAATCCCATTGTGCGGGACTCCAAGAAGCAACTTACCAAGTGGCTCGGCAGTGAGTTGTATGTGAGTCTGGATGAATTCGAGGCCGCTGTGGTGCAGTGGAATCATGTCCGCCGAGTAACTGGAAGATCCTGGGTTCGATTCCCGGTGGCAGCCAATGAGAAGTTTTCCGTGACTAACTTATAAACGTGGAAAGAGCGATTACTTCTGTTTGATAATTGAAATGTTTAAAGACTACTGAAAATGTAGGCATATTTAGGTACCTACTTTGAAATTCTTTGTAACGTAGATATCCTATTACATTCATCGTTTTTCTTTTCCGAAAACTACGTTTCAGGATTCAAAATTTTAGAATTCAATAGGTTCGATATTTACAACAAACACATGCATTTCTACTTTGCTTTTTAATGCGATCCGCGCGTCCTATTCCATTTTGGTATGGTTTCCGCGATTTAAAAAGGTTTGAAAACCCCTGCGCTAGAGAAACAAAAGTGTACTGAATTGAACTGCCTCAGTAAGTAAACGGAATGTAACATAGAGTGACTTGCCATTTCTCGTAGGAATGAATTCGTCCCATATGAGGTTCAGACCTAACTACATAATTTCATAATTCTGTTTCGAATGTAAATGCTTTTCGTTTTCTACACGTAAGAACAAAGAAAGTAGCTCTAGATCACCAAATATGTAAACAAATATTTCGAACTTCATTTCCGTTGTAGCAACGAATACGACCAGAAGTTCGTTTTGGTTTCGTGTAGCTGAAAACCCTATTCGTGTAAACATTTCTCGGAAAAGAAAAAAAACCTACGTGTCTTAGTTACTAATAGCAACGAAGTGTAAAAAGGCATTTGATTTCACACTTTAGAGAAATAATTCATCCCATTTCAGGCTCTCGTTTTATCTTCACGCTTGTCAGTTTCAGCTGTAATTATTTTATGTACCCAATGTAGGATGAGTCTTTCGTTCTGTGAACTTCGTCATTTGAATATTTAACAAGTCAATCTTCATTTTTTGAGTCGAAACGTTTTTCTTTAATCCAGGAGCAAAATGATAAACTTTTCAGTACAAGATCAGAACGACCCGAGCTCGGTAATTTTCATTTAGCTAATGAAAAAAAAAAAAGCCCGGCAGGCCCGAGGGCCGGTAGGTCTCAAGTTGTTTGGGCTGGGTCAGACCCGTGCAAACCTCTACCACAGATTACAGATCGATTTCTGTTCCAAGAGATAAATGGTTCACTCTACTGTATAATCCAGTGCCTTGAAAGCCAGCTAGACAAATTTGGGTTCCGTGGCATGAGTGACAGCAATTAGGCGATGGTTCGATTACATGGTTGTCCCATAAGTGTTTTTGCACTTTATGTTTATGCTGTTTTTATAGAACCTTGCTGTGAAAAAAGTGCAACTGCATTTGGAAGTTCCCCTTCGGAACACGTCACAGAAAAAAAAAGAAAAATGACGACGAGCATCAGTATCTAGAAACATTTTTCAAGCTTCAAGTATATAGTATAAGAGGAGTTAGGGAACTGGGAAGGAGACATAGCTTTGATTTTTGATGTAATGAAGAAAAAGGGGAACATATAAGCATGAAATCAAAATAACGTATGAGGAATGAGAGAAACAAACCTGCAATCCGAGAAGCGCGAGGCTTTTGTGGTTGACGGAGAAGCTGCGCAGGTCGTGCACGGGGATCGATGTCAACAACCACTTCATCGTCTTTATTATCACCTAAAAGTTATAAGACATTTAGCTGAAAAACCTTCTGCTCCCAAAATACTACAATCATCACTTTTCATGTAACACTTAGAATTTCGGAATATCATTTTGAGGAATGCAGTTTGAACACATGATGTCTTCTACGACATGATGATGTTGGAGAATAAAGTCTGCACGCGCTCAGGAGAAAAAACTGGGCTTAGAAAATCCACTTAATCTGTGCTAAATATAACTGAAACTTGACAAATTTATCTGAAGTACGTATATTTAGTATTGACAATTTTATAAACTTGACATAAGAATAAAAGGAAAACAATGAAATCCCGTAACACTTGGTATTAAATTTTTAACAGCGATGTGCGTTCTACATTTTGAGTAATATTACTAGTGTAAAGATATTTTGTTCATGCAATTTCTATTTCCGTTAGAATAATGACCACATGCCATAAAAGGGATGTTGAAGTGTCTTAGGCACCCACGTGGAGGAAGATTTTTGTGAAGAAGCAGCAGAGGACCCAGTTCACGACAAGGAAACGCACCGCGAGCAAGCATACTATCTCCACACTTTAAATAGAGGATCGGAGGCATAACTAGGCATTTCTTCGCCTGGGACAAACCACAAAACTTTACGCCCTACCTTTCTTTCTACCTTATATCATCATCATCATTGTCAACCATTATCATTCCACTGCTGGTTGAAGGTCTCCCTAAGTTTCATCCACAACGGCCTGTCTTGTGCCAGTCTCCTCCATGTTACTCCCGCACGCTTTCGAATTTCGTCCACCCATCTCCCATGTGGTCTTCTTATGGGTCTTTTCCTGTCCCTTAGAAACCAGTATAAAATTTCGGTTGATATGTTGCGCATCACATGACCTTACATCCCTACTTTACATATATCATCATCATCATCATCATTGTCAACCATTATCAATCCACTGCTGGACGAAGGTCTCCCCAAGTTTCCTCCACAACGGTCTGTCTTGTGCCAGTCTCCTCCATGTCACTCCCGCATATTTACGAATTTCATCCACCCATCTCCCATGTGGTCTTTTTCTGGGTCTTTTCCTGTCCCTTGGAATCCAATCTAAAATTTCGGCTGTCCATCTATGGTCTGTCCTTCTGGCAGTATGTCCAGCCCATTGCCATTTCAGGGATTTAACTCTGATCATGATGTCTTCCACTCTCGTCATTTTTTTCGGATCCACGAGTTCCTCTTCTTATCTCTCCTGGTTATACCAAGCATGCACCTCTCCATGCTTCTTTGAGTTGTCTGCAGCCTTTGTATGTCTCTTTTAGTTAAGGTCCACGTCTCTGCACCATACGTAAGCACTGGAAGGATGCATTGATCAAACACTTTTCTTTTAAGACATAATGGCATATTGCTCTTGAAAATTATGCTGTTTCTTCCAAAAGCTCTCCAGGCAAGTTTTGTACGCCGATTAATTTCTTCATCAATGTGACCCCTCACTTGATATCTGCTGTCCAAGATAAACATATGTATCAGTTATCTCCAGTTTTTCTCCATCAATCGATAAATCTTCATTTCTTGTAAAAGCATTGAACATCACTTTTGTCTTCTGAAAGTTCATTTTTAATCCCACTTCTTTACTCTTGTCAGCAAGTTCCTGGATCATACTCTGCAGCTCTGATGGGGTAGTTGCAAAAATGACTACGTCATCAGCAAAACGAAGGTGGGTTAGATAATCTCCATTAATCTTTATCCCTTTGTTTTCCCAGTTCAGTGATTGAAAGACATTTTTCCAATGTGGCATTAAAGAGCTTCGGAGATATGGTGTCACCTTGTCTCACTCCCTTTCCAATTTTTATGTGTGTTGTATTTTCAAACAACCGAATCTTTGCACTTGCATTTTCATAGATGTTATTAATAATATTAATGTATGCATCTTCAATACCGCAGGATTTCAGAGCCGTGGTAACTGCTGATGGTTTCACCGAATCAAAGGCTTTTTCATAATCGATAAAAGCCATGCACAATGGAAGTTCATATTCCCTCGCTCTTTCAATTAGTTCTCTCAGGACGTGGATATGATCTATTGTGCTGTAGCCACTCCTGAATCCAGCTTGTTCTCTCGGTTGAGCCATGTCCAGTGTTACCTTCAAGCGGTGTGAAAGAACTTTAGTGAAGATTTTATAAACCACTGATAGGAGGCTGATAGGTCTGTAGTTCCTGAGATCCTCAATGTCACCTTTTTTATGTAGCAGGATCATTGTAGCGTTGTTCCAATCCTCAGGAATCTTCCCTTCATTAAGGCATCGAGTGAAAATTTGGGCGAGTACTGTTTCAATTTCTCCACTTGCTTCTTGTATGATGTCTATAGTAATTTCATCTTCTCCTGGAGCTTTCCCCCGCTTCATGTTCTTGATTGCATGAGCAACTTCTGCTGGGAGGACTGGAAGAACTCTGGTACCTTTCATGATGTCTGGAGTACATGTATCATCCCTTTCATATAATTTGGAGTAGAAATCTTTCACTCTTGTCAAAATTTCGCCTCTATTTCTTGTTATAGAACCATCTTCTTTTCTCAGAGCCATAATCTGTTTTCTTCCCTTACTGAGATGTCCCTTTGCTATCTTTAGGCTTTGGTTGTTTTCAATTGCTTTCCTCACTAGCTCACAGTTGAATTTCCTTACGTCTTGAGTGATACTTTTTCGTGTTGTCTTGCATAGCTCTATATATTCCACTTTGGAAGTCACATCTTCTTTAGTTGTCCTCATCTCTCTTCTTTTTTGCATCAACATTTTGGTTTTTCCTGATAATTTGTTCACATGCAACTTGTTCTTAGACCCAGCTAATTTTGTTGCTGTTTCCATTAGAGCTTTGGTTACTTTTCTGTTAACTTCCGAAATATCCACTTCTTCCGATGTTAGGCCTTCTAAAGCAGAAAATCTGTTCTTCAGTTCCAACTTGAAAGTATTATGGTGTTTTTAAGGTTGGTTATGTCAATACATTTTGTTTGTCTTATGAGCTTGCCACGTTCCAGTTTAGTGTTGAGGTGCATCTTACATCTCACCAATCTATGGTCACTACCTGTGTTGAACTTGTTCAGCACACTGCAGTCTTCGATGACGAATTTTTTGTTACACATAATAAAATCAATTTCACTTGTCGTCCCAATTGGATGTCTCCATGTCCATTTCCTGTGTGGCTTTTCTTGAAAAAGGAGTTCAAGATGAAAAATCCTTCTGCCTCTGCAAACTCAACGAGAGTATTTCCACGCTGGTTTCTGTTGCCGTGACCGAATTTACCTACTGAAGTTTCATTCTGTTGCCGTTGCCCTATTTTTGGATTGAAATCTCCCATAATTATTTTCAAGTGCTGCTTACCTTTATTATTTAGATGACGAATTTCCTCATAAAATTCTTCAATTTCTTCTTCAGGATGACTTGTGGTGGGTGCATAAGTTTGAATAATCTGAGCCTGGTATCTTCTCGATAGTTGGATAACGAGTCGTGCAGCTCTGTCAGAGGAACTTTCAACTTCTACCACTTTATCCTTCAGTTTCTTGTTTATTATAAATCCAACACCACTAGTTCTGCCAGTATCTGTCCCACGATAATAGAAGAGATGTCCACTTTTCAGTTCAATGAGATCTTCTCCTTTTCTCCTTACCTCACTTAGCCCGACGATGTCCCACTTGATCCTTTGTAGTTCCTCTTCCAATTCAAGAAGCCTTGAATCAGAAGATAAGGGAGCGTCCGTTATAGGTAGCCAAGGTCAGCATCAAATGGCAGCCTAGTCCGGTCCTCCGGGGATTCTTAGCACCCTCTGCCTTCATGTCGCACTGGCCGCTGCCTTGGCCAGGTACTTTCAACTGCCGGAGACTGAGGGCCAAGATTTAAGTTGTAGAGTCATTTTGGAGGTGTTTGGCCATAACTCACCACGCTGGCCAAGCGGGTTGGTGAGTGTGGGATAGCATTTCCTCTCTGATCCCGATGGTATAGTTATACCGCTATTGGCGGTCGCCAGAGCCCCTTTAGTGGGAACAGGATGCACCACGAGAAGGCGGGGTTGACATTTGTCAAGGAGGGCTGTGATGTTACGCATCACCTGACCTTACATCCCTTTACATATATATGTATTACTAATTTAATAGTTGTACACATATGCATTATAACTATTAAATCACTAAAATATGAGTATGTATATATATGGCGACACAGAGAGAGAGTTATCATTTTATATTAGTAATAATGTCGGACAGTGTAATAATAATACACTTCTCGACAAAACAAACTTCATACCCTAATGTTAACTTTACGCGGGGGGCACTGTGATTGTTTCTGTAGGTTTTCGCAACTTCGGTACCACATCAAATGGACCGAATTTATCTGTTAGTAGTGGCTCGCAGCCGTAGAAATGATCGAATAGCCTCCAGAGAATCCTGAACGATGTGAACAACATCCTTATCTTGCAACGTACGTATAGTCCATCCAACTAAAGAAATACCGTAGGCCCCATTGTTCTCGACGAAGGCCGTAGTTCTTCTTTAGTTCGACGGACAGTATAACCGCTTCTTCATTCCTGAATTTGAACAACTAAAATCCTATGAACATTTTGAGGAAAAAATTCGAATTTTAAGTGTACTAGATACTGGTGCAAAAGTTAAAATTCCAATTTTAATCAGACAGCAAATACTAACCTAAAGTGTTTCACAAGGTAAATGGAATCCGATGTTGAACGAATTTTTTAAATAGCATATTTAAAAGCAAAGATATTAAGAAAAACGTTGACGTCTCCTAGCGGCGAAATTTTGCATTGTTTTGGTAAGAAAATACGCTCACAGAGTTTGCACATTTAGTAGTATCTGACCGAAGAAAGAAGTTTTTCAATCAGGGTTTTAGTCCCTCAGATATTGCTGTAAACGTATACGTGAACTTACGCCCTATCGCGGCAGACTTCTTTGTTAAGAAAAATTTGAAATTACACCATTTCGCAGCGGATATGCTCTCGAACAAAGGAATAATTTTTAAGATCGAACTCTTAGGAGCAAAGCTATTGACAAAAATAAGATATGCATCTACGCTTCCTCGCAGAAAAACTATACATTATTGTAAGAAAAGAGTATTCTGAAAATGTTTCCCAAAGAGAGCAAAGTGGGTCCACAAAATAATTTTTTCATTCGAGTTTTCAGGATCTCAGATTTAAATGCAAATGCATCAGAAGCAGAAATAAACCCTTACGCCCGCTGGTGGCCAAACTATTATTTACCAAATATAAGAAATTATATGCAAAACATTTCCCATCAGTAGCTGTATGTGACACAGGGAGAATTTTTCTAATCGGAGTTTTAAAAGTAGAGATATCTCGGAAAACGCAATTTACCTTTACGCCCCCTAGCGGAAAATCTATGAATTACTCGAAAAATTTGGAATTATATGAAAACATTTTGCGCATCAGATATTATATGCAACAAAAAAAGGAATTTTTCAACTCGGACTCTTAGAAGCAGAGATATTAACAAAAATATGATATACATCTGCGCTTCCTGGCGGAGAAACTATACATTATTTTAAGAAGAAAAAAAAATTATCGACATGAGTGGTATCGGTCAAAGAAACTTTTTTCAATCCAGATTTTAAAAGCTCAGATTTTGCTGCAAATATATCGGAAGCAGAATTTAACACTTACGCCCCGTGGTGGCCAAACCGTGCTTTAACAGAAATTAGAAAGCAAAATGTTTCCCACCAGGAGCTGTATCTACCGAAGAAAGAATTTCTCAAATCGGAGTTTTAGAAGTATAGATATCGGGGAAAACGCAATTTACTCCCTGCACGAAGAAAAGTGATAATGCAGGAAAGTCTGCATCTTGAACGGAACCCTCCAACAGATTGAAAGCAGAGGACCACGAGCATCTACGATAACCTCAGCCATCAAGGGACGGAGTTCATTTACTCTTGCCGTTTCCTTTATAATAATGTGTTTTGAATTCGATATCATCTGCGTTTATGCCCTGTAGCGGCAAAATTGCACATCGTAAAAAATAAAAAATAAAAAACGCATTGAATGATCATCATTGGTGCATTTCAAACTTCCCAATGCAAAAATAATTTTTCAAATCGGACTAATAGTTGCAGAGATTTGGTATTCACAGGCGGACGTACGGACAAACCGATAACACAAATACGATCTTTTTTTACAAAGGACGTTCTAAAAATTCGGATTTCGTGGTTCTGCTTCAATTTTCTTTTGTGAAACAACCTGTTAATGATACGCGAATACTCACTGCATTGAGAAAGTGTAATGATCGGAAACAAGAATATTCAAAACAAATTTCAGCTTGCGCAAATTCGGGTTTTCTATTATTAGAAAAATACACACTGTTTATTCTAACACTAATTCAAGTCATTAGCACGAATAAATGGAGTTGTTATAAAGGAAACGGCAAGAGTAAATGAACTCCGTCCCTTGATGGCTGAGGTTATCGCAGATGCTCGTGGTCCTCTGCTTTCAATCTGTTCGAGGTTTCGTTCAAGATGCAGACTTTCCTGCATTATCACTTTTCTTCTTGCAGGGAAGGAAACATTCAAGTTGTGTGTAGTGGTGAGACATAGGCTTTCGTGCTAAGTCCCGCCTTCTTTCCGATAGGCGTCCGTGAGTTATTTTAACAACTCCCCTTACAGCAAATTATCTGAGGTTCTCACTCTCGTAATTTACTAATCATAAATTTATTATCCAGGACCCTCTTCCTCCGCCGTTTTGTTTAATTATACACGAATCAAGGAAGGGAGAGAATGGCTACCGTAATGCACTTCATCAACTTCAATAAATACTTCATTAATAAGAAAGACAATAAATTTAATGAATCAAAAATATTAGCGAGAGTCTGGTTCCGGTGCCAATGTCCACGTCGAAGAACTTATTGCACATGCGGCGTCCGTCACGAATAGTTCAATCAAAAATCAGTTGCCCTGAAGGCCACTCTAATATCAGAGTCGTTCCGACTCCACGCTTTTTCCCGCAGCAATCGGCGTCACGCTAAAAACCAGGAACCGCGTTCCTCGGAGCATAAACTCTCCACGTCAATCCGCCTTTCAAGCTCACTTCTCCACGCTTTTACTGTTTCTCTCGAAGCATCTAGCTTCACGCTAACGACAGGAACTCCGTTCCTCGGAGCCTAAACTCCACCACGTCTACTCGCCTTCCAAGCGGCTTCGCAATCGTGCTCCTCTGTCAGAAGCTATCTCTTATCCCCCTCGTTCCAGAAGACCCCTCCTTTTTTCGGCCCCCTCCCCTACCACGAGGCGCTGACTTCTGACCTTGCCAGATTCCGGAGCGAACCTGACCATTGTCCGCAGGCCAACTTTCTTCGTATCAGTCACGCTGCAGTTCCTGCTTCTTGGAACCCAGCTTCAAACTGGTCATCACTCATTGTCTTCATGTCCGACGACCGCATATTTGACATTCCTTCTAACAGACTCTTGCACGTGGAAACCAGACTCTATACAGACAGAACAAAACATACAACAATACTGACATTCTTTCACATAAAGGACGTATTCAGACCTTCCAGACAAACTGGCGCCCTTCTACCATTGGACATTGTCTGTGTTTGGGTAGGTATTCTTTCGGACCAGAATTTCTGTGTCCGGCAATGTACTACGAAACAATGTCTTTTCGCAGCTTGGGATTAGCCATATACCTCCTGACGTCGTAAACGTACGCCAGGCATTTTGCATTGTATATGCACACAGTTGATGAAATAAAGTTATTTCCTGAGTAAAAGAAACATTTTTCTCGGGCGACATTTCGTCGTCACTCTGCACGTGACATAGCCTCTTTTTCTTCTTGTTTTTATATACATATATTCACACTTGATCATATCATAATTGATATTCATCTCATTATTATTTTTTCGCCCTTACAGTGTGTTTCACAGATGTAGATATATGGATGCCCCCTCTAACTTTATTTGCAAATATCTTCGCTATTAATCAGCCGATTTGGATGATATTTAATATTTAGGGGTTTTTCCATGTGCTAAATAGAATGCGCATAAAACAACATACTCCTCATATTGAAAAATTCGGAGATAGTGAGCTAATTAACATGTTAATTAGCTTAATTAGCATTTTTCTTCACATCACGTGATAGTTCCCTTCGAGTGCTTTCCAACAGTACCTTACTTGTTTATCTGCGGCAAATAGTTCGAAAGTTAAGGGGGGTTGCTCGGTTTTTTTTTTTTTTTTTTTTTTGAGATCTGTAGACTTACATACTGTAAACTGAAGAAGAAACTTATTAGGAACACTTGCTTAAATAACGTACTGGGCCGCCCTTAGCATTCAAAACAGCCTTGATTTGATGTGGTATGGATTCAAAGAACGAGAAGCTAATATAGTTGGACAGGAATGTTCAGCCAAGCAGATGTGGTGGCGTCCGTACATTAAGGAATATTCTGTAGTGGATGATTGTTGTTACGAATGGTTCCCTCAAATTTACCGCATAGCTGTTTAATTGGGTCAAGATATCGGGACTTCTGGTACCACTGGATATCATTTTAACACTTTGAAGTTACTGTCGTGCTCGTGGAACCACTGTATGACGATACCAAGATTTGTGGCATGGTGCATTATACTGCTGAAAGTAGCCTTCTTGATCAGGAAGCACCATGCATATGTACTGGTGTGCCTGATCTGCAGTGATATTATTCTAAAATACCTGCCGATGTCCAAATGCTGTTCCACAGGTTTTAAGGAACCAATGGCTTCTATGAAAATGAACTCCAGATCATTACACCGTCTCCACCAGCTTGCACACTTCACGTTAGGTAGCCGGGATCCATTGATTCGTGCTGTGAACGATGCCATATTCTAGACCATCCATTGGCGTGTGTTAACTGCAAACGTAATTCATCAGTCGAGGCAACCTTCCTCCAGTCTTAAATGATCAAGGTTTGGTGCTCCCGTGACCACTGCAGACGAATTTATGAGGATTTAGAAGAAATGAGCGATATACGAAGTGGACGTCTGCTGTTATAGCCCATTCAGGCTAATCTATGATAGGCTGTGCATATTGAAATTCTTCTCTCGATACCGCTGTTATACTGCGCGGTTACTTGAAACAATAGAGCGAACGCGTATTTTACCTCGTACAATCCGAGAGTGAGTGAACAAAACATAGTGGATCGCAAAAAGGCAGTCATCACCAGGAATTTTCTCTCTGCTGTCGGGATGCATAAAATCAAGGAACAAACGAAAAAGGAAATAATTCCGATCAACTGTCATTAAACAAGGAAAAGTGAAGAGCAGGGAACAAGGAAGCAACTGTCTCCGGGAAAACAGGGATTTGTAATGCATCTGCCAATATCTCGGTGCAAGACATTGCGAACAGTTTACATACTGCAGTTCAATTCTTAAACACAAAACTTACCACCATTTCAATACATATTTGAACGAATTTTCAGAGACAGATCCTTGCGCTAGACATGGGATTCCTAAATGAAAGCGTTTTGCATTGTAATTTTTACACTGGCAATAAACTTGAACAACTCTCTCTCTCTGTATTTATCGTGCCACTGCAGCTATCACCAGGACAACAAGAATGAAGATCGAAATCCAGAGAACCCAAATTATCGGGAAACAAAACTTCAAAATACCCGCGTGGATGAAACGATTGGAATAGAAAATGAGCAATATATGAAGAACAATTGGACAATTCACCCAGTACAAAAGAATCATACGAGCAGACATTAAAGCAAAAAGTGGCTGAAATTTTGAAACCAATAGAAATTTTAAAGTTAAATGTTACCCTGCTGCTATGAAGAAAAAAAAAAAGGAACACAGCAGCAGAGCGTATATTTAAAAAAAAAAAAAAAAAAAAAAAGGGAGATACGAAAAATGCTATGAGTGTAAATCCCAGAATGCTCAATTTTTCAGGAATCAGAAAGCCTTCTACAAACCTTGCAAGATAAGAATAACAATTACAAACGAATGAATGGCAACACTACCTAACAGTACAGACTTTTGGTTTGGAATCTGGGTGGAAGCAAAGAACTATAACAAAAGAGTCAGCTGTACTGACTCTTTGTTATAGCAAAACGGCGTTCGGAAAGCAGAATAGACATGCCTCCCTCTCTCACTTCTGTAAATGACAGATACGACTGTTAAAAACTGGAAAGTCCAGGGATCTGATTACAACCACAATTGTTTATATAAAAAAACCTGACTGCCGCACGTGTTCACATAGCCCATTGTTTCACTGAACTATTAGCAAATCCTTCTAATATCCCAGCATTTCTCACAAAGGGAAAAACATTTCTTTTACAAAAGGATGAAAATAAGAGAAATACAAATTATCAAAATGGTCACCTCCCATATTTTCACATTCATATTAACCCATATTTTACGACATCTCTCATATTAATTTGTAAAATTTAGTATTTTCATGTTTTTGGCTCTGAAGGCCCAAAGAACCACTTCTTAGATTAAGATCCTAATTCAGAGAAAATATTCCAGACCAGTTTTCATAAAATTTGAATAATAAAAAGTAAAAAGGCTCTTCCATGGAAATACTTAAAATATTTTCATTGTTTCTTCTCTTTTCTTAGCTTCCGAGCTAGGAATGCTGGATCGTACTATATAGGAATTACCCAAGAATTACCGCTATTACCTTCATCCGGTGCATTATTTTTTATTATGCTACATTTTTCTGATAGGTTCTATTCCCTTTTTTCTTTATCTGACTCTGTGTTCATCGTAACAGCTGCTAATTCTCTTCTACAACTCTCGTGCGTTCAGTTTTCTTATCTTAATGTTTTGTTACCTCAAGGTGTTCTATCTTGCTTCTCAATGTTTCAGTCTGGTTGTATAACTGAGTGCGAATGACTTGATGAACCACCCAATTGGATTGGACTGGCTCAGTTGTTTGGTGCAGAGTGGCCTTTCTGAAGTCGATTGTAAAATGCAAAATATTCTTCAGCATGAAATGTTTTTGTCATGCATTCTTGCCTAAAGAGCAGCCGGCACTTTGACCGATCAGAAATCATTCTCCGCATTTTTATGTTCACTGCAGCAAAACTTATTAACCGACAGCTTCTAATCCAAAGAGAATTACAACATTAGCGTTTTAAATAGCAGCTTCGTTTTTATGTTTGAGGGTTTAACGACCACCGTGAACAACCCAATGGGCTATGAGCAGTCGCGCGTTCCAATTTTAGGGTCACTGGTCCAGGGAAGGGAAAGAGCTGGTTCCATTAGAAAAATACACCATCTGATGGCTCGACGTTGTGCCAAAACCACAGAGTTAGGTATCTTAACAGTGGACATGAATTAAACAGAAAAGAAGGAAATGAAGGAAACAGTGCATGGAAACACAGGGTAGTGAATATGAACGCAATTCTCTGCTCTAATCCTGCCTTGAGACTTATTAGCAACTCAGAGTACATAGGTCGCGTACGATTACCACATTGCCTGTTATGTAAAATTCCTTCCTTAGTTAATTACGAAAATACAAAAAATATATTTTTATTGCCTTAACTGATTATAGAGAAAACTTAAAACTAAATCGTGACAAGTTTTCTAAGATGCTGTCCCAATAAAAAAAGATTCACAGACAATTGAAAAATTCATGAGGCAGAAAAACAACTCTTCTAAGCTTGTCGTTGCTCTCCAGAACAATATTTCATTTGAGGAACGAGTACTATAAAACGATCAGTTTCAACGACAATTATTATTTGACACGAACTTTTTGTTGCCAATGAAGACGTTATTTTTGCACTCTTTTGAAACTGTAAACAATTATTTAAGAAGTTACATGAAAAATTTTAAATAATAATTCCAGATGTTGCATGAAAAGTTAAAGGAGTCGATTTACAGATTAACATGGGAAGACAAACTAATGATTAACAGTTCCATGAAAAGAAATTTCCCGAGTTCGCATAGTGAAAATGGAGAAGATTCAGATAGTCATCTATCTTGGTCAAACAGACTTACTTGATAGTAGACATCGACAAAGAAATTAATAAATGTATATGTGCGTTCTGCAGGAGAGATATTCAAAACTGAATTGCCTTTACGTCTTAGAAGCAATTAGTTAAGTATGTTCATCATACTAATTCTAATTGTGAAACAAAGAGATGCATTAAAGATAACGGAAATTAAAAATTGGAAATACTTCCTTTGAATAACTAGGAAGAAGTACTCGTGGAAAACAGACGTAGAAAACTTCTAGAAATCATCACAAATATAAATAATTTCAAATAGCGGTAGGTGCACACGTATTTCTAAAAGAGCAGACTCAAGTTTTACAACAGAAATATTTTATCCCATGTTGAGGCATCGGAAACTATCGAGGACAAAACTATATGGGAGAAGAATAGATATGAAAGAAGATAAAGTCCCTTGAAAAATAACTCGAGGCAGCACTGCAGAAAAGAAACTTCGAAACCGTCATGTATATCAGCTACTCAAGTCGCACTTTATGAATAAACTAGCTGATTACCCGGCGTTGCCCGGGTATTTATTTATCCCAATTTTCTATTAGACAGGAAAAGGAATGAATTCTATCTATAGTGTAAAATCAAAGTAAATTTATTTACAGGTTTTTAAAAGTATAAGTACAATATACGAATTATAAAGTAAAATCTTTTACAAATTCATTATAATATTAATTTAACACAAAACTTGATAATAAACACCTTTTTTAGTTTCACCTCCAGGAGCAAGAATTAATAAATTTTGGGGTGACCCCACCCTTGAGCAAGCAACATAAAGTTGTCAATGGAAGAAACATGGCGATCTCAAATCCACTCCGCAGTACTTAATAGACTGCCCCTGTGACTCGCTGATCGTGATCGAGAACGCAAGCCTCACTGGAAATTGCAATCTCTTAAAGTTAAAAGGGAGACCCGTCGGAATGAGTGGTATCCGTGGGATAAAAACTGTTTCACCCTCTCCCTTTCCTGTTAAAATAGTCGCTTGAATTACATTGCCCATCATCTTCTTTACACACATCCTTGTGCCGTTGCAAAGTTTTGGCGGGTCGAGGTTCAGTAGTAAAATAATTGGAGATCCCACTTTAAGTAAAAGACGATGTGGTGGCAATCCAGCCGGATCAAGTGAGTTTAGGAACTCTTGTGGAAAATTGACGACCTCATTGGCATCTACTACGGTATTGATAGACTTGCATTCAGTGACTACGCCTGGTAACATGGCAAGTATTTGATTGTTTATTTCGTGGACGTCTTCATTTTAAGCAGCAAGAATGATCCTCTCTCGCAACCAGTTCAAATTGTGATAGTTTTGGAAAACAGCCGGATAGACTGCATCTATTAGCTCTGCGACGGACGACACCAGATTTCAAAAATAGGATAGCAATTTTACCTTGCCAGAAGATTCGACTGCTAATCTACCTTCTCCGATCTCCAGTAGTTTGTTTGAGAAAATTTGAGCACTGTCATTCCCCAGATGTACTCTCATGTTTTGCTTTAAAGTTATCTTTCGCACATGTCTCCACAAAAATGAATGTTTTAAACATGCGTGGATCTCATCGGCCGGTGTTGACTTTGGGATGACGGGCAGAATTTCACGGAAGTCTCCACAGAGGAGTACCAGAGCTCCTCCCATCAGGTTGTCGTTTCCTGTCAGATCTCTCAGAGTGACGTCAAGGGCATCCAGAGATTTCTTGTGAGCCATGGTGCATTCATCCCATACGATTAATTTACATGTCTTGAGCACCTGCGACCGACCACTTGCCTTGCTTATGTTGCAGGTAGGAGTTTTCTGCCTGGCGATGTCAAGTTGCAAATTAAGTGCGGAATGGGATGTCCTCTCTCCTTCCATTAACGTCGCCGCAATTCCTGAAGAGGCAATGGCAAGAGCAACTTCTCCCAGAGCCCTGATTTCGGCCAGAATTAAATTAGTTAAAAATGTTTTCCCTGTGCCCCCAGGAGCATCAAGAAAAATGATACCACCTTGTTGTTTCGCTATCTGATCCATGATAATTTGGTATGCTTTTTTCTGATCTTGATATAGAAGTGGCTTCTTGCCCGCGACGTATGCACTCAGCTCTTCGACGTTGTAGTTCTTTTCTCGTATGTAATCTGCGTGAAGTGCGTCTTGTCGGTCTCGTACTGGTGCAGGCAGGCCGAGTTGCAGTGATGTTTTATTGATCATGGCCACACATCTGTCCTCAAAAATAATCAAAGCCTTGTTCAAAATGTCTGGACCAAACGTTATTTCTAATGTCGGATTTTCTTTCCGGACTTTGGCGAGTATATCCTCACTTAGCGCCTCCTTATATTTTCCCCATAAAGTGTTTGGATTCGATGGACTGCATGTAGTCAATATTATAGCAAACAGGTTTCTGATTTGCTCTGGGAGGGAGATCAATTCGGCTTCTCGCAAGGTGTCATCCCAGTGCTGGTCTCCTTCCAGTAAACCCAATTTCTGACAGGCCTCTTTAAATGTCTGGCATACTTCGCCGTTTACTGTTCTTAGCTCTGCGAAAGATGTTGGTCCTCGAACTGAGTGAAGAAGCATCCTAAGGAAATAGCATTCGGCGTTATTGGGGTGAACTGTGTACACTCGACCCAAGGCGTCACTCGCAACTGCATCATGTCCAGGGACGGGCTTGCTAACTTTTCTTCTACAGAAAACTTTCCTCGATGCATTCCATGTGTAATATCGAGGTATCTCAGGATACAACAAAGTCCTTGAGAAAGGATCCTGCTGACACAGTTGAAAGAATGCTGTTAAGGTCATGTTTGGTGGATGATCAACCACTGTAGGGGCGCTCTCTGTTGTGAAATAAACTCTCTGACCATTTTATAAATGGACGCTGAGGTGAACAACTGTAGGGTGTCTTTCGTGAATTGGAAATCATAGGATTCGCCAAACTGCCTCGTTGCTGCTAATGTACCTTCCCAACTGATACTGCATCACTTCATCGTTTGTTCTCTCGTTGCTTATGCTGAAAACAGCCATATCACTACCTTTGTTAACATAACTGCACACATATTTGATCGATTTCCCACTGTTGCAGTACTCCACGTTGATGTGTGACTGAAACATTTTTGACAGCAGCGGCGAAAATGGCAAAACCCAGCTATTGTCGATTTCTATTTCTGTGTTGCTGCGTATCTTTAGTTTCGCCGTGAACCCTCCATCTTCTGGAGCTCGCCGTCTATATACAGGATAACTGTCATTTCCGGTTTGTATCTCTTTAATAAATTTTCTTGGGTATTTCTTGGTACACTTTCCGTCCTTTATACACGGAGAGTTGGGATTGAGATTTCCACATGGTCCGTGGATCATGCTTTTCGTTACCACTGCGAAAAGTTCAGGATCTTGTGTTGGGTCAGGCAACCCAGCAGATATAACGTCATCGATTTGTGTGGGCTGAATTTTGTCTGCCAACCAAATTAAATTGTGTGAGTGTGGCAGTCCTCGCTTTTTCCATTCAATCGTGTACATCCAGCATCTTGGCACTCCAAAGACATGGCCCTTCGTTATAACGTCAATTATTTTCAACTGCTTCTGTTTAAATACTCTCGCAATCAAGTCGTGGCGCTCACTGGATAATTAACCATTGGTAAGCATCTCCTTGATATCTGTCCAAGTCGGATTGCAGGTGAAGGTGATAAATAAGTCTGGTCTCCCGTACGTCCTCACGTACGTCATAGAATCTTGCGTGTATTGGTGCATGTGTCCGGGACTGCCTGTAAATGTAGCTGGTAGTATGACTAAGGCACCGAGGTTTCAAACGTCAGCGTCATTTGCCACAGCATCTCTCAGGTGAATATATTCTTCAACTCTCAGTTTACGTTGATTTAGACGAATGTAAAGAAAACGCTCCCTCTCGATTTTTGCATACATATCAACGATGAGTTGATGAAACAATTGTCTGAAGTTTAAGATGTGGTTCTGTTCAGTGTCTCGAACCATTAGTCTGTATGCATAGAAATCCATCGCTGAAACTTTCTTGCTGGTTGTTTCACCTGTTGTTGGGTTGACATGCCTTAGATTAAAATGATATTTATCTTCACCACGGGGGAATATCACTGGGTACTATAGACCATCATAAGATCGATGTGTTTATGAAATGCGATGCATTGATTCGCCTCGTCGTTGAATTACGATACCCCGTTGATCAAACTCATCGCCTGATATAATCACCGCGACTTCATCTACCTGAGGAGCATTGAAGCGCCGCTCGTGTTCGCCTGCTGGTTTTCAGTCTGCTCTTATGACTACTTTATATTCATCCGTTGGCATACGTTCCAATGTTGTTTTAAACGTTTTAATAAGATCATTGTGCTCATGAAACATCCTTCGTAAGTTTAATACAATGTGACGTCTTGTTCCTGAGATGTAGGCGCACCTCTGGTCAGTTTCCATTTCTTCGTTTCTAATAAAATATAGTTGTAGACATTTTGGTGGCTGATTTGGCAGCGGAAGCAAGGATCCCGCCTTATGGTAAATCTGCCCTTGCACCGTGAATGTCGATGGAAATCCGGGCTGTTCAACAACTGATGTGGCGCAGAACGATGTGATTTGGAAACATGAGTTGTGTTTTCTCATGTTACTAAGAAAATGCTTTGACTCTGACATATCTGCTGATGTGTAAGTCAAAAGTTCTTGTGGTGGTGGTTCCAGTTAGCAGAGTTTCACTTTCCCATTTTTTCAGAAAATAGCAGCAGACTCTGATTTAAACTTTTTGGCTTGACAGTAACTACAAACCATTTCCATTTTTTCGAAGGTAACACTTGTATGCTGCGAGTAGTTTTTTTGTGGATCATAGCGGAATCCTTTCAATGCTAAGCTAAAATGTTGCGCAGTCCGTGATCGTCTGGCTCTATCTCTCATTTCCTGTACTCGGGTCTCACGCTGTTTTACTGTCTCTGAAGCTCTAGATGTAGTAGCTCTATCTCTCTTATCCTGTAATCGGGCCTCACGCTGTTGTACTGTCTCTGAAGCTCTAGACGGAGTAGCTCTATCTCTCTTATCTTGTAGTCGGGCCTCACGCTGTTGTACTGTCTCTGAAGCTCTAGACGTAGTAACTCTATCTCTCTTATCCTGTAAGTCGGGCCTCACGCTGTTGTACTGTCTCTGAAGCTCTAGCTGTAGTAGGACTCTTATCTTGTAGTCGGGCCTCACGCTGTTGTACTGTCTCTGAAGCTTTAGATGTAGTAGCTCTCTCTTTCATCTCCTGTAGTCGGGCCTCACGCTGCTGCACTGTCTCTGAAGCTGTAGATGTAGCAGCTCTCTCTTTCATATTCTCTAGTCGGACCTCACGCTGCTGTACTGTCTCTGAAGCTCTAGATGTAGCAGCTCTCTCGCGCAGCGTCGCAAGTCTTCTATTCCTCTCCTCGGGAGTTTCTTGTCTACGCTGTTGTTTCATTTTTTTAGCCTTTGATTGCACTTGGCTAATCGCCTTACGTTTCCTTGGATGCATTGTTACAGCAATGAAATCTACACTGGCTGAAAGTGAAAAAAACACCAAGAAGGAGACGTCTGATAATAACGAAATTTATACAGCATAATAACGGAATACAGAGGATAACGTGATCAACACATTATGGCAAAATACAGCTGTATTTGTTGGTAAACTGCAAAATAACATTTCCATGTAGTATGGTTAGTACGTGGTTGAACCGCCATGAACTGCGTCACACTGTGCAATTCTGGCATGGAGTCTGTCGTACAGATGTTGGATGTAAGTTTGGGGTATTGAGTTCCAAGCATCCTCAACCTGGATGCATAAATCGGGGATGGTCGTGGCTGGCCGTGGACCCCGGATAAGTCGTTGTCCCATAAAATCCCACACGTGCTCAATCGAGGCAAATCCGGTGAACGTGCAGGCCATGGAATTTGTCCCACACCCTGAACTGCATGTTGCTTTGCACGTGCCGTGTGTGGGCGTGCGTTATCTTGCTAGAAAACACCACGATAGACCGACCTTACAAATGGCACAACAACGGGCTGAATGATGTTGTTGATGTAGGAGGTGCTGTTTAACGTACCCGGTACAAACACTGGTTGTGTACGGGAGTGATATCTGATCGCTCCCCACACCAGGAGACCAGGTGTAAGCCCTGTGTGTCGCTGGCGGATGCAAGAAGGGTGGAGACGCTCCCCTGTGCGTCTAAGAACACGCATACGGCCATCGGAGGCTCCCAAGCAGAATCTGCTTTCATTGCTGAACACGACAGATCGCCATTGCGGTCTCCAGTGCAGACGTTGGCGACACCACTGCAGCCGTTCCTGACGGTGGGCTGGAGTCAGAGGTACACATGCCAGAGGCACACGTGCACGTAGTCCTGCATCCAGTAGACGGTTGCGGATTGTTCGCACAGTCACCTCAGGTGCAACGGAAGCTCGGATTTACGTCGCAGTGGATGTTCTGCTTGACAACGCCGCTCTTCTTATGCGTCGATCGGTTCGCTCATCAGTCCGCTCATCAGTTCGTCTGTGACTCCCGGTTCCACGTCTTCTCGAGTGGAAATGTTCCTCGGACCATCTACGCCAGCATCGTGCCACCACCGATACTTCCCGTCCAATTCGCTACACGTCTTCCATGTCCAGGCATTGCAGCTTCTTCAGGGTCTTCGCACGTGTCCGTACGCCGACGACTGATTACATTCACTTCGCCGTACTCCTTAAATACCACCGACGATAATTTGCATATTATGCCGTGCTGTGGCGTAAGCGCTCACCGGTTGGTCCCGAAATTAACATCACACCTACGTAAACTCGACTCCATTAACATATGTAAATTTCATAATCGTCCGCCAATTCCTTCTTGGTGTTCGTTTTTCACTTTTCGCCAGTGTATTATAGAATACAATAAAAAGCTAATATAAACATAAGAAAATTTAAAATTATGAAGTACCTACATCCGTGTAGAAATATAAAACTCTTCACAGAACTTGAATCCAAAATGCACGCTATAACTGTCAAATAAAGTAGGAAACACTTATACAATCAACTAAAAGAGCGAAATGAAACTGTCACATTCACTGAAAGATGATAAACTGGAAGACTTGCCGAGTTAGCTTTCCTTAAATACGACCATCTAAGATTCGAGTGGGTGCTGGAATTTTCTCGAACATCATGAGTTCAAGACCGGGGCAGAATGATTTCTAAATATTTCCAGAAGGTTCTACAGAGTTCTATTCATTTCCACAACCTTCTAGAAGGTTCTAAAGAGTTCTATTCATTTCTACAAATTTCCAGAAGGTTCTACCGACACCGAGTTCTATTCGTTTCCACAATCTTCTAGAAGGTTCTACAGTGTTCTATTCGTTCTGTTCGACTAAACTTGGGCTTAAATGTCATCAGGACTGTCACCAATCAGCTTAGCGACCCCGAAAACTATGGATCGGACACTAATCTCGGTCATTTTGGACATTTTATTTTTCACCCCTTCTAAGCCTCCACGCCAATGGGGGCTGAACTTGGGCTTAAACGTCATCGGGAGTGTTACTATTCATCTCAGCGACACCGAAAACTATGGATTTGACACTAATCACTATGAAATTGACACTAATATTGGTCGTTTTCGATTATATTTACATGTCATTCCCTTCCCACCCCACTCCTAGGTGGGCTAGGGGTGTCTTACCCCGACAGTATTTTTTTCCAGATAGTAAGTCATATGTGTACCAAGTTTGGTTGAAATTGCTCCAGGCATTCCAGAGTTAGGCTGGAACACACACACACACACATTTATACGTATGTATATAGATTATAACTAATAAAATTAGGAAGATCAGGTAATATTTTATGACATGTATAAACATAATGTACCTGGTTTTCCAACGCCAACTGCTCGTATGAGATCATCGTCCAAGAACACGAACACATCATTGCCTTCAGGTTGTACAGGTATATTTGGTTTCCTGGCTTGGGGTTTGACTTCTGTTACGTTTAATTTAATTTCAAACTATAATAAATGATAAAGCAAGTTTAAATTATGCAAGAATACAAATGAAAAATGTCACAAAGCGATGGAAACTATTTAAATTTAATACACAACATTCCAATTAAAATACAAGCAGATATTATATGCCATCTTTGAAGTTATGCGCACGTTAATGTACACATGGGAAAGTTGTGTCAACGGAACGGAATTACAAGAAGCTGTCTAGCATGTACATGCAGTTTACAAAAATATATATAGTAACTCGTTACGTCTGGGGAAATTCAATGCTGCACTATTGATTTAATCAGCCATCATATTTATTAACATCTTTATTAGGAGAACACATAACACAAATAAAATAAGATGATAATAAACAACTTAAAATATATACATTCCATAACGGACAACTGCCATCAACCACCTTCTTCCTTCTGCTTCAAACGAACTTCTGCTGCTCTATTCTACACGCACGCTCGTTAGACAGTTCTCTGCACGTGCGTCATGTCATCTGTGAAGCGCTCGCTAGAAGGTGCTCTACACGTGCGTCGTCTCATCTATGACGTAGAATTGTCGTTACATGTAGTCAGTCCATTTCAATAAGCAAAGCAGACATTCTACAAACTCGGCCATCCTGGAAGTCACTGCCCCCAGGGACATATCGGATGATAAATTAAAATCAATAAACATATTATATAGCACAAAAACACAAAATGAACATCAGATATGACCATACCATGCATTATTGCATGATTCCATGTTACAAAAAAGAAGTATTGCACAAAATATAAATTCAATAAAAAGGATCGAACAAGTGCACAGGAATGAATTATGAATAATGAAAACATGTCGTAATATGAAAAAAACATTTAAACTGTTACACCCTTATAAAAGGATTTGATCAGGTCAGCCGGGGTGGTGGTCACAATAGCACCTGAATGATCACCGATCCTTTCAACCTCATATCTGTCTCTGGGATTCACTCTGGTCACCTTACATGGACCGAGAAACTTCGGTCTTAACTTCAGACCAGCACCAAATTGAATTCTTTGGATGGCTACTAAGTCACCAATTTGACATTTGGGTGCCTTCTTCCTTTTCGTGGCGTAAGTCGTCTTCTTCTTTGCCTCTCGCCTGATAAAATGTCTTTGGTCCTGAAACTGTTCTATCACCTCTTCTGCTAGGAGATTCCTGAGGGTGATGTCCTACCTGTTCTTCATTTTCACACCAGTTAAACATTCAAATGGCGTCCACCTTGTACTACGACTCGTCGCACTGTTAAGAACTCTCTGTAATTTATCGACATGTCTGAACCATCTCATCGCATCGTCCAGAATCGTCTTGGTCAGTACCGGTTGTGACGTATATTCTAAATTTACTTTCATTTCTAGTTCCTTTTCCTGTTTAAATTTGAGTTTGTTCTGCTTATACTTCCAAACTTAACTCTATATTTATTTTCCCTCAAACGAGAATGAGATTGGCAACATTGAGGTCAGAGTGAACGTGACGTATGAATGTATGAGATAAGAACGATAGATAAAAGGACGGTATAACAGTTGCTGGTGTGGTGGATATGTGGCGGATGTGAATTGCGTTATTATTTCGAAGTGCGATGTCGTTCTATTGATATTGTGGAGGAATAAAGAATCAATTACCGTAAGTTGACTTCTGTCTTATGTTTCGTCTGGCCGTAAAAATTTAATTAGGAACTATTGCATCGTATTCTTATCTAATTGTTTAAACATAACGTAGAACCAATATCTTTGCACGAAAAAGACATTTACGTTATACGGTATAAGAGTACGGTGGACTCTTTCATGCAATTCTTCAAGATTCCCATTCGGTTTTTCTTCAACCACTTTCTCCACTTCAGCTAAAGATTCTGAACGCTCTTCTTCAATCTGTGGAAACATAGTGACACTAGTAGACGGAGTTAAATCTGTTAGATAGCCCGAAATGGTAGGTTCACTAGATGTTTTTACACTCTCTGCAATATTAGCTAAATCTTGGTCACTCGTAGAAGCATTCGTGAATTTATTACTTTCTGTTTCATTCTGTTTGCAAGAATTGTCCTTATGATCGGATTTACTTACACTGGTTTGAACACTTAATTCACAATTTATAGCATTAGTCGCAGCTTTTGATACAGAGCGATGACCTCCAATTGTCTCTGCTGATACATTCATCTCAGAACAGTCAGTAGTGCATGAGAGATTATCTATAGTACTGTTTACTTCAGAAGTGCTGTTTTCAAACTGCGAAGCATCGGTTATTAAAGATGATGTCTCGAAATTACAAGCAGAATCACAACTCGGGTTTTTATTATTAATATAAACTAAAACTGAATTGCGTGCACAACTTTCATTTGTTTCCTTTAAACTACTTTCCACATCTACTGCTCATTTTTGGTTCTCAGACTTTTACTCACTGACTGTGGCAGGGTATTTTCCTGAGGTTCACAAACTACAGAGGCTAAAGTATTATTTTGGTCATTAACAGTAACCATAATTATTTCTTCGGATATGTTTGAAGCATGTTCTTCACTTATGACTTCACTGACTAAAGGTACTGTTGATTCCACACTTAAGTTACTTACACCATGACTGCTTTTGTTTATGGAATCTAAATCATCTACTTCTATATTAAAATTATCTGAAACTGAGTTATTAATTGTGGAATTTTTCATGCTCTCTAATGGTATATCGTCATGGATTTTAAAATTTTGTTCTACATGTGAACTATGTGAAGTATCACCAAACTCTACTAAATGTGGGGTATGTAGTACGACATTACTATCAACTGAAGTGAAACGTTTCTCTAATGAAGTATCTGATGTTGTATGGGGTGTCATATGAATTTTGAGATGCATGTTCTCTCCACCACTGGCAAAATTACTTTGAATTTCACATGATGTTTTTCCGAAAGGCAAAAGCGAGCGATCTTTCACCAGAGTTTTCTTGAACACAGAAAATTTCTTCAAACAATCCTTTGACACATTTTCAAGATTTGCTCTGTGAATGACTTCCAAAGAAACTTCACGTTGTGCTTTATCTTTAACTTCCAATGCCAGTTTATTCAACTTTCTCATTCTTCCTTCCTGATGATGTGTGTTTGTTGGCACATTGAGCTTCAGATGTCTCCTCTTGTAGGTTTCTAGTTCGAGGGACAAAAAATGCCATATCTGGTCTTTTCTGCTTCACCTGTGTGTCACGAATGTGACTCAGTTCGATTTCATCCTCTTGGGTTAGTTCGGATATCGCCTCGTACTTACAAAATTCAGTGTCACACTTGCTGAAACTTATCGAAGCTTGGTCCAAAATATCGGCACCAATTACAAAACTTAGCTGCGGTGTGCTCACAACGTGCCACGTAAGTGAAAAATGATATCCATGTATGGCAACCTCCCGCTCAAAAGATCCCTTAGTGTAAACCTGCGACGCTCCAATTCCGTATAAAAGCAAATGTTTCTTTGCCAGCTTCGAAAGACCAGCAGCTTGTGTATATACATCTTCATGTAGAAGGGTTACTGAACTACTTGTGTCGATAAGTGCAACAACAGTCAAATTATTCAATGCCATCTCTTTGGTTCGAACCCTCTCTTTCACAATCTCGTTACGCACTCGTGTGATGTGGGCGTCAAATGCCTTCTCCTTCTCACAGCCTCGTTTCGCTGACGGATCAATATCGTTTCTGGTGAGTTCAGGGCATTGAGACTTCAAATGCCTGCTGCTCCCGCACTCAAAGCATGTTACTGGACCTCGTCTCTGGAACTTCTTAGCGTGTCTACCTCCAGACATCCCTCTTCCAACAACTTTGTTTTTGTTGAACATCTCTGGAAAACAAAGAAAGGGTGGTCCTGGGAACTTTGGCCGTTCATGCTCGACACCAAATGCTGTTTTCGCGGGCCTTTTAACACTTTCATAGTCATCAAGTTTTTCGGATAATTCTACGGGACAGACAATGTTACTCCATTCATCCAAATAATATTCTCTAAAATCCACAGGACTTCGTTTTTTAATTTGCTCGGTGATGATCAAATCTCTCAATTGTTCAAAAGGCCGAAATCCAACCATCAAAACACGTAAACAATTCATGATAAAAGTCCCGCCAGGTACCGGTCTGTATCTTCTGATGCGAAGCAAACAACTGACGAAACCTTCAGGAGTTAACTTGTACCTCTTTAGGTAACAACATTTTTACATGATCATAATTCTCGAATTTTTCCTCTGGCTCACGAGCAACCAACTGATTTATTTCGTGGGGGAGGAGTCCCAGAATGTGAGTGACCCATTCCTCCTGCGGTAACGACACACGACGGGCTTGCCGCTCAAAAAGCACTAGGGCGACGATATAAATCACTTATATCGTCACCCATATTAAATTTCAGCATTAAGTTTTTTAACTCTTAACTTGGAGTTCTGGTGTTTTCAACATGAAACCCCTCACCTTGTCTAGATTCAGCCTCGACTCTTATTTTCACAAGCTCAAGTTCCATTTCGTCTCTCCATCGTATTTCTTCAATGGTATCTTTCCTTGCATTGATGATCGTGTTCAACATTTCCCTGCAAAACTCTTCATTATAATTTTCACTTTCAAGAATCTCTTGAAATCTATAATTCTTTAACCTGCTGGCGTTTCTAACCCCATTTCATGTCAGTATTTTTAAGTCTTCTTTAAGACCTTTTGCTAAATACGCCATTCTTAGTTATGTACTAAGTTTACAAATCACCTGAGGTCTTAAACGAAGATGGAAAATATCCACGCACAACACTAATGTTTCGGGCGAGATTGCCCCGCTAAAATACAACGTATTATATTAACACTCGAGCAGAATTCTCACTAGACGCTCACTATAACCGTCGAGCATTGGTGACTCCTAAGAAGAAAAAGGACGAATTCATACGTGCCAGGGAGACACAGAATAACACTTCGAAACAAGCTGGCTCTTCAAAAAAAAAAATAATAAAAATAAAAAAAATGCACAGAATGTGCCAGGGAGGCGTAGAATAACATGGCTGATCAGAACTCTATACGAGTCAGAGCGACACAGAACAACATAGCCAACTCAGAAGAACTTTTCATTTCTCCTTGGATTCAAATCTGCATAGAACAACATGGCCGATTCAGAAGAACTTTTCATTTCTCCTCGGATTCAAATCTGCACAG
The DNA here is from genome assembly GCA_039090855.1 of Macrothele yani. NCBI lineage: Eukaryota > Metazoa > Arthropoda > Arachnida > Araneae > Macrothelidae > Macrothele > Macrothele yani. The sequence continues at coordinate 87,853,296 of CM077010.1, forward strand.
AACGGTACGGCTGCCTTAGAACTTCATACGTGTCAGAGCGACACAGAACTTTCCATTCCTCCTTCGAATCGAATACGAGACGAGTCCCACTTTTTGTAGTAACTCGTTACGTCTAGGGGAATTCAATGCTGCACTACTGATTCAGTCAGCCATCATATTCGTAACATCTTTATTAGGAGAACACATAACACAAATAAAATAAGACGGTAATTAACAACTTAAAATGTAAACATTCCATAACGGACAACTGACATCAACCACCTTCTTCCTTCTGCTTCCAACGAGCTTCTGCTGCTCTGATCTACACGCACGCTCGTTAGACAGTTCTTTTCAAATGCGTTATGTCATCTGTGAAGCGCTCGCCAGACGGTGCTCTGCCCGTGCGTCGTTTCATATATGACGTAGAATTGTTGTTACATGCAGTCAGTCCATTTGAATAAGCAGACATCCTACATATACAGTATATACAGGTGTTGTCCAAAATAACGGAAACACAATGAAACAATAGGTGTTACACCCCTAATATGGTGTGGGAGCACCCTTAGCATTTAAAACTGCTTGAATCCTCCTTGGAATGGATGCATACAAGTCCTGGAGGGTGGTAAGTGGAATGTTGTACCATTCTTCCTGCAAAAACTGCTCCAATTCCTTGAGAGACGCCGGAGGAGGATAACAGGATCGCACTCTGTTTTCCAACACAGACCACAGGAGCTCAATGATGTTTAAGTCCGGTGATTGTGCAGGCCAGGGAAGGTGTGCAACTTCATCCTCAGTTTCCTCAAACCATGATTGAACAGTTCGACTTCTGTGAATCGGGGCATTATCATCTTGAAAGGTGCAATACCCTGACGGAAACAATGTATGCACCATTGAATGCATATGGTCGGCCAAAAGGGTGACATAGTCACCGCTAGTGATCCGTCCGTGTAAGGTGATAATAGGACCTTCTGCAAAAGACGAAATCATGGCCGAAATCATTACGGAACCGCCCCATGCTTCAATGTAGGAAGGAGACAGTCTGGGTTGTAGGCTTCTGCGGGGGTTCTCCATACGTAAACCCGTCCTGTGGTGAGGAATAGTGACAAACGTGATTCATCGGAAAACAAGACATGTTTCCATTGATCCACAGTCCACGTTTTATGTTCCTGGCACCACTGTAGTCTCCGCTTCATATTCACATGTGACACCAGAGTTTTGCAGTCTCAGATCTGCTGTAAATATTGTGCTTATGCAATTCCCTTTGCACGATATGGGTCGACACTAGGTTTTGGAGATGTGCATTAAGCTCAGCAGTCACTTTCGTCGCCGCGGTCTTCCTCCTTGCGGTCACAATCCTCTTCAATGTCCTCCTGTCTCTCGCAGTGAGTTTGGTTTTCCTTCTACAGTTGTGTCTCGCAGATGATGTTGCACCGTGAACATTGTATGCTGTAATGATCTTCAACACGGTACGTCTCGATACCCCAAATACCTGGGCCACTGTGATTACCGACGCACCAACCAGACGGGCTCCTACAATCTGCCCTCTTTGGAACTCCGACAGGTCACTCATTGTGCCTTCACCTGGAACGAAATTATGCAAACACCGATTTACAATGTAATCACACAGACCGTTGAGACTATAAGCAACAGTTTTTTACAAAAAAAAGTTGTAGCTACATGCATGTTCGTTTTACTCAAAAAGCAGCACATACCAAAGTCACTGTTTTCAACGAGGTGTTTCCATTATTTTGGACAACCCCTCTATATACACAATTGAGTCACATTATTGTGACTACCTCCAACTTTTGACGTCAACAGCACGTAGCCAATGAAAGAAAGCACGTGTCGTGCGCTGGTTGGAGGGTATATAAAGGTGTGCTGTAGGCATTCTGAAAACATATCCCTCGTTAGCTGTCATAGATAAACGGAGCGATTTATCAGATTTGCAAAAAGGGATAATTCTTGGCTTTTGGGCCAAGGATGGCAGTATTTCCAAAACATCGCAGTATGTGAACTGTTCGCGTGTTGCTGTGGCTAAAATAAAAGTATCGTGATTGGAAAAATGGCACCATTACGAATAAGTGACGTGGAAATTGCGAAGCACCATGTGCCATTGATGTGAGAGGTCAACGTCGGCTGCGAAGGTGCCTGAGGGCCAATCTACACGCTACAGTGGAACAACTCACTGACCGAATGAACCAGGAGGCTACGGGAAGTGTGTCGAAAACGACAGTTCATTAAAACCTGCTGCGTATGGGGCTACGATACAGACGGATGGTCACCGCACCTATGCTGACGACGGTGCACCGGCAGAAAAGGGTTACATTTGCACGGCAGTATCGGTATTGGACCTCCGCTGATTGGTAAAGGACTGCCTTCTCCCATGTGTCACGTTTCCTGCTTAATTGAATTGATGGACTTCGGCGTATGAGTCGAGAAACATCGGACTTGACTTAATTCCTCAGAATTAAACCCAATTGAGCGTCTGTGGGACCACCTCGATCCTGTTGTTCGCTCTATGGATCCTCCACCACGCACCCTCCAGCATCTGTCAGATGCACTGCAGTCAGAATGGCTCCACATACCAGTGAACACTTTCCAACACCTTACTGGGTCACTCCCAACCCGTCTAGTTTCTGTTAGCGCTGCACACGGCGGTTACTCTTCTGGATATATATATCATCATCATCATCATCATTGTCAACCATTATCAATCCACTGCTGGACGAAGGTCTCCCCAAGTTTCCTCCACAACGGTCTGTCTTGTGCCAGTCTCCTCCATGTCACCCCTGCATACTTTCGAATTTCATCCACCCATCTCCCATGTGGTCTTCTTCTGGGTCTTTTCCTGTCCCTTGGAATCCAATCTAAAATTTCGGCTGTCCATCGAAGATCTGTCCTTCTGGCAGTATGTCCAGCCCATTGCCATTTCAGGGATTTAACTCTGATCATGATGTCTTCCACTCTTGTCATTTTTCGGATCCACGAGTTCCTCTTCTTATCTCTCCTGGTTACACCAAGCATGCACCTCTCCATGCTTCTTTGAGTTGTCTGCAGCCTTTGTATGTCTCTTTTAGTTAAGGTCCACGTCTCTGCACCATACGTAAGCACTGGAAGGATGCATTGATCAAACACTTTTCTTTTAAGACATAATGGCATATTGCTCTTGAAAATTATGCTGTTTCTTCCAAAAGCTCTCCAGGCAAGTTTTGTACGCCGATTAATTTCTTCATCAATGTGACCCTCACTTGATATCTGTTGTCCAAGATAAACGTATGTGTCTGTTATCTCCAGCTTTTCTCCATCAATCGATAAATCTTCATTTCTTGTAAAAGCATTGAACATCACTTTTGTCTTCTGAAAGTTCATTTTTAATCCCACTTTTTTACTCTTGTCAGCAAGTTCCTGGATCATACTCTGCAGCTCTGATGGGGTAGTTGCAAAAATGACTACGTCATCAGCAAAACGAAGGTGGGTTAGATAATCTCCATTAATCTTTATCCCCTTGTTTTCCCAGCTCAGCGACTGAAAAACACCCTCCAATGTGGCATTAAAGAGCTTCGGAGATATGGTGTCACCTTGTCTCACTCCCTTTCCAATTTTTACGTGTGTTGTATTTTCAAACAGCCTAATCTTTGCACTTGCATTTTCATAGATGTTATTAATAATATTAATGTATGCATCTTCAATACCGCAGGTTTTCAGAGCCATTGTAACTGCTGACGGTTTCACCGAATCAAAGGCTTTTTCATAATCGATAAAAGCCATGCACAATGGAAGTTCATATTCCTCGCTCTTTCAATTAGTTCTCTCAGCACGTGGATATGATCTATTGTGCTGTAGCCACTCCTGAATCCAGCTTGTTCTCTCGGTTGAGCCATGTCTAGTGCTACCTTCAAGCGGTGTGAAAGAACTTTAGTGAAGATTTTATAAACTACTGATAGGAGGCTGATAGGTCTGTAGTTTCCGAGATCCTCAATGTCACCTTTCTTATGTAGCAGGATCATTGTAGCGGTGTTCCAATCCTCAGGAATCTTTCCTTCATTAAGGCATCGAGTGAAAATTTGGGCGAGTACTGTTTCGATTTCTCCACTTGCTTCTTGTATGATGTCTACAGTAATTCCATCTTCTCCTGGAGCTTTTCCTCGCTTCATGTTCTTGATTGCATGTGCAACTTCTGCTGGAAGGACTGGAGGAACTCTGGTACTGGTATCTTTCATGATGTCTGGAGTGCATATATCATCCCTTTCATATAATTTGGAGTAGAAATCTTTCACTCTTGTCAAGATTTCGCCTCTATTTCTTGTTACAGAACCATCTTCTTTTCTCAGTGCCATAATCTGTTTTCTTCCCTTACTGAGATGTCCCTTTGCTATCTTTAGGCTTTGGTTGTTTTCAATTGCTTTCCTCACTAGTTCACAGTTGAATTTCCTTACGTCTTCAGTGATACTTTTTCTTACTGTCTTGCATAGCTCTATATATTCCACTTTTGGAAGTCACATCTTCTTTATTTGTCCTCATCTCTCTTCTTTTTGCATCAACATTTTGGTTTTTCCTGATAATTTGTTCACATGCAACTTGTTCTTAGACCCAGCTAATTTTGTTGCTGTTTCCATAAGAGCTTTGGTTATTTTTCTGTTAACTTCAGAGATGTCCACTTCTTCCGATGTTAGGCCTTCTAAAGCAGAGAACCTGTTCTTCAGTTCTAACTTGAAGGTATTATGGTGTTTTTTAAGGTTGGTTATGTCAATAGATTTTGTTTGTCTTATGAGCTTGCCACGTTCAAGTTTGGTGTTGAGGTGCATCTTACATCTCACCAATCTATGGTCACTACCTGTGTTGAACTTGTTTAGCACACTGCAGTCTTCTATGACGAATTTTTTTGTTACACATAATAAAATCAATTTCACTTGTCGTCCCATTTGGATGTCTCCATGTCCATTTCCTGTGTGGCTTTTTCTTGAAGAAGGAGTTCAAGATGAAAAACCCTTCTGCCTCTGCAAACTCTACGAGAGTATTTCCACGCTGGTTTCTGTTGCCGTGACCGAATTTACCTACTGAAGTTTCATTCTGTTGCCGTTGCCCTATTTTTGCATTGAAATCTCCCATAATTATTTTCAAGTGCTGCTTACCTTTATTATTTAGATGACAAATTTCCTCATAAAATTCTTCAATTTCTTCTTCAGGATGACTTGTGGTGGGTGCATAAGTTTGAATAATCTGAGCCTGGTATCTTTTCGAGAGTTGGATAACAAGTCGTGCAGCTCTGTCAGAGGAACTTTCAACTTCTACAACTTTATCCTTCAGTTTCTTGTTTATTATAAATCCAACACCACTAGTTCTGCCAGTATCTGTCCCACGATAGTAGAAGAGATGTCCACTTTTCAGTTCGATGAGATCTTCTCCTTTTCTCCTTACCTCACTTAGCCCCACGATGTCCCACTTGATCCTTTGTAGTTCCTCTTCCAATTCAAGAAGCCTTGAATCAGAAGATAGGGAGCGTCCATTGTAAGTAGCCAAGGTCAGCATCAGATGGCAGCCTAGTCCGGTCCTCCGGGGATTCTTAGCACCCTCTGCCTTCATGTCGCACTGGCCGCTGCCTTGGCCAGGTACATTCCAGCTGCCGGAGACTGAGGGCCAAGATTTAAGTTGTGGAATCATTTTGGAGGGTTTGGCCATAACTCACCACGCTGGCCAAGCGGGTTGGTGAGTGTGGGATAGAATTTCCTCTGATCCCGATGGTATAGTTATACCGCTATGGGCGGTCGTCAGAGCCCCTTTAGTGGGAACAGGATGCACCACGAGAAGGCGGGGTTGACATTTGTCAAGGAGAGGCTATGATGTTACGCATCACCTGACCTTACATCCCATATATCATCCCTTTCATATAATTTGGAGTAGAAATCTTTCACTCTTGTCAAGATTTCGCCTCTATTTCTTGTTACAGAACCATCTTCTTTTCTCAGTGCCATAATCTGTTTTCTTCCCTTACTGAGATGTCCCTTTGCTATCTTTAGGCTTTGGTTGTTTTCAATTGCTTTCCTCACTAGTTCACAGTTGAATTTCCTTACGTCTTCAGTGAACAGAAAAATAACCAAAGCTCTTATGGAAACAGCAACAAAATTAGCTGGGTCTAAGAACAAGTTGCATGTGAACAAATTATCAGGAAAAACCAAAATGTTGATGCAAAAAAGAAGAGAGATGAGGACAAATAAAGAAGATGTGACTTCCAAAGTGGAATATATAGAGCTATGCAAGACAGTAAGAAAAAGTATCACTGAAGATCAAGTTAGAACTGAAGAACAGGTTCTCTGCTTTAGAAGGCCTAACATCGGAAGAAGTGGACATCTCTGAAGTTAACAGAAAAATAACCAAAGCTCTTATGGAAACAGCAACAAAATTAGCTGGGTCTAAGAACAAGTTGCATGTGAACAAATTATCAGGAAAAACCAAAATGTTGATGCAAAGAAGAGAGATGAGGACAAATAAAGAAGATGTGACTTCCAAAGTGGAATATATAGAGCTATGCAAGACAGTAAGAAAAAGTATCAGAACCATCTTCTTTTCTCAGTGCCATAATCTGTTTTCTTCCCTTACTGAGATGTCCCTTTGCTATCTTTAGGCTTTGGTTGTTTTCAATTGCTTTCCTCACTAGTTCACAGTTGAATTTCCTTACGTCTTCAGTGATACTTTTTCTTACTGTCTTGCATAGCTCTATATATTCCACTTTGGAAGTCACATCTTCTTTATTTGTCCTCATCTCTCTTCTTTTTTGCATCAACATTTTGGTTTTTCCTGATAATTTGTTCACATGCAACTTGTTCTTAGACCCAGCTAATTTTGTTGCTGTTTCCATAAGAGCTTTGGTTATTTTTCTGTTAACTTCAGAGATGTCCACTTCTTCCGATGTTAGGCCTTCTAATTTGGAGTAGAAATCTTTCACTCTTGTCAAGATTTCGCCTCTATTTCTTGTTACAGAACCATCTTCTTTTCTCAGTGCCATAATCTGTTTTCTTCCCTTACTGAGATGTCCCTTTGCTATCTTTAGGCTTTGGTTGTTTTCAATTGCTTTCCTCACTAGTTCACAGTTGAATTTCCTTACGTCTTCAGTGATACTTTTTCTTACTGTCTTGCATAGCTCTATATATTCCACTTTGGAAGTCACATCTTCTTTATTTGTCCTCATCTCTCTTCTTTTTTGCATCAACATTTTGGTTTTTCCTGATAATTTGTTCACATGCAACTTGTTCTTAGACCCAGCTAATTTTGTTGCTGCATTTGTCAAGGAGAGGCTATGATGTTACGCATCACCTGACCTTACATCCCATATATCATCCCTTTCATATAATTTGGAGTAGAAATCTTTCACTCTTGTCAAGATTTCGCCTCTATTTCTTGTTACAGAACCATCTTCTTTTCTCAGTGCCATAATCTGTTTTCTTCCCTTACTGAGATGTCCCTTTGCTATCTTTAGGCTTTGGTTGTTTTCAATTGCTTTCCTCACTAGTTCACAGTTGAATTTCCTTACGTCTTCAGTGATACTTTTTCTTACTGTCTTGCATAGCTCTATATATTCCACTTTGTAAGTCACATCTTCTTTATTTGTCCTCATCTCTCTTCTTTTTTGCATCAACATTTTGGTTTTTCCTGATAATTTGTTCACATGCAACTTGTTCTTAGACCCAGCTAATTTTGTTGCTGTTTCCATAAGAGCTTTGGTTATTTTTCTGTTAACTTCAGAGATGTCCACTTCTTCCGATGTTAGGCCTTCTAAAGCAGAGAACCTGTTCTTCAGTTCTAACTTGAAGGTATTATGGTGTTTTTTAAGGTTGGTTATGTCAATAGATTTTGTTTGTCTTATGAGCTTGCCACGTTCAAGTTTGGTGTTGAGAGTGCATCTTACATCTCACCAATCTATGGTCACTACCTGTGTTGAACTTGTTTAGCACACTGCAGTCTTCTATGACAGTTATACCGCTATGGGCGGTCGTCAGAGCCCCTTTAGTGGGAACAGGATGCACCACGAGAAGGCGGGGTTGACATTTGTCAAGGAGAGGCTATGATGTTACGCATCACCTGACCTTACATCCCATATATCATCCCTTTCATATAATTTGGAGTAGAAATCTTTCACTCTTGTCAAGATTTCGCCTCTATTTCTTGTTACAGAACCATCTTCTTTTCTCAGTGCCATAATCTGTTTTCTTCCCTTACTGAGATGTCCCTTTGCTATCTTTAGGCTTTGGTTGTTTTCAATTGCTTTCCTCACTAGTTCACAGTTGAATTTCCTTACGTCTTCAGTGATACTTTTTCTTACTGTCTTGCATAGCTCTATATATTCCACTTTGGAAGTCACATCTTCTTTATTTGTCCTCATCTCTCTTCTTTTTTGCATCAACATTTTGGTTTTTCCTGATAATTTGTTCACATGCAACTTGTTCTTAGACCCAGCTAATTTTGTTGCTGTTTCTATAAGAGCTTTGGTTATTTTTCTGTTAACTTCAGAGATGTCCACTTCTTCCGATGTTAGGCCTTCTAAAGCAGAGAACCTGTTCTTCAGTTCTAACTTGAAGGTATTATGGTGTTTTTTAAGGTTGGTTATGTCAATAGATTTTGTTTGTCTTATGAGCTTGCCACGTTCAAGTTTGGTGTTGAGGTGCATCTTACATCTCACCAATCTATGGTCACTACCTGTGTTGAACTTGTTTAGCACACTGCAGTCTTCTATGACGAATTTTTTGTTACACATAATAAAATCAATTTCACTTGTCGTCCCATTTGGATGTCTCCATGTCCATTTCCTGTGTGGCTTTTTTCCCATATATCATCCCTTTCATATAATTTGGAGTAGAAATCTTTCACTCTTGTCAAGATTTCGCCTCTATTTCTTGTTACAGAACCATCTTCTTTTCTCAGTGCCATAATCTGTTTTCTTCCCTTACTGAGATGTCCCTTTGCTATCTTTAGGCTTTGGTTGTTTTCAATTGCTTTCCTCACTAGTTCACAGTTGAATTTCCTTACGTCTTCAGTGATACTTTTTCTTACTGTCTTGCATAGCTCTATATATTCCACTTTGGAAGTCACATCTTCTTTATTTGTCCTCATCTCTCTTCTTTTTTGCATCAACATTTTGGTTTTTCCTGATAATTTGTTCACATGCAACTTGTTCTTAGACCCAGCTAATTTTGTTGCTGTTTCCATAAGAGCTAAAGAAGGTTTTGAAACACATTAGAAACTGTACTAATTTGATGTACAGAGATTTTTGGATAATTAATAATAATGCAGAAGTAATTTCCACTATACTCAAAGTAAGTCCCTTAGATATTAATAGTTATGATTTTGAGAACCTATATACTAATCTGCCTCTATCAGATATAATCACTACCTTTAAAGAGCTGTATGCAGAATTTAAACTTAACAAATTTGTTAATGTAGGAGCCTGGAACTCTTATCTCAATTGCTGCATAAAAAATAACCATATCTTATATAATAATACTCTCTATAAGCAAGTGAACGGTATACCCATGGGAACATCAACCTCAATGAGTATTGCTAATCTATTCCTGTTCTTTAAGGAATATAAATTCATTAAAAATCACTCCACCTGCTCAGATAACTACCTTTACACATTTAGATATATTGATGATCTGCTGTGTATCAATAATTCAGAAGTTATAGAGAGTGATTTTGATAATATCTATCCTAGCTCTCTTAACTTATGTAAAACCAACCACAGTAATCAGGAACTTGAGTTCCTAGACTTAAGCATTAAGCTCAACAGAGGTAACCCATCTATTAGCCTCTTTGATAAAAGAGTTAATTTTCCTTTCAAAGTAATTAAATATCTACACTGGAATAATAACATATCAACCAAAGTAATTGAGAATGTACTAATTTCTCAGGTCCTAAGAATTTCAAGAATTTGCAGCAACAATTTGGACTTCAATTACCACATTAATATACTATTAGACAGTTTTCTAGGGAACAGAAATTCCTTCTTCTTTCATCAAAAGAACTTTAAGAAAAATTATTCTGAATGATAGAATAAGGTTGGCAGATCTGCTTTAATTTTCTACACAGTTAATAATATGATTCTGACCAATCAAAGCCGTTTGGAAGTTGGCTAGAGAATGCCTATTAACTACTAAAAGGAACCTTAGTGCTATGGATATGAAGGTCCTATTAAAATAAAAAATTAAATAATATAGACAAAATAAAAAAAAAGCTTAAAAATCTGTTTATAAAAGAAAATAAAAACAAATAAAAAAGAAAACTAGTTATTCACTCACTAGAATAGCTATACTAAAAATAGTAAAACTAACATTAAAATTAATAAGATTCTGAATAATCTATAGAAGCTCACTAAGGTGATTTAATACATGCAAAGATTATTAAATACACCACTTGTGTATTTTATAATATTTCTCATGTATTCTGGAGAGTTAATTCTGCTCTTTCTGATCATACAGGTCCACAGTCTTAAGTATATATTTTTTTCTCTGGTTAAAATCTCCGCGAGTTGGTTTCTTTCAGTGTGAGGAGGCCATCAGCCCCACCCACACTGCCCCCAGCGACTAGGGAGTGGCAGAGGTGTTTGGACGTTTAGGGAAAAGGTCAGCCATGTTTCCTCTTGTGTGGAGAAAGTTTAGTTGCATAAGAGGTAAGCTCTCTTCATTGTCTTTGGGTTTTAGGTTTTATAAGTTCAATGTTTGTACTTCTTGTACTTTTTTTCTCTGTTGTTTTTTGCTTTTTAGCATTTAGGCACTGGCTAGTCTTTTAACTTTTTTGCGGGTTTTAACTCATTCTTTTCTTGGTAACTTTGCGCGTTTTTTAGGAAACTTAGACCCAGCAGCTGGCCAAGCATAGTTCCTTTACATTGCGCTGTATTTTCAAAGTAGTTAAGTTCTTAATAACTACTTAATTATGCACTTAAATCACTGCTGAAATACTTTGTACATATTGCAACTAATTGTTTATGTCATATAACTTTCACAAAGCATTTCTTTAGTTAATTATTGTCTTTAATTTATTCTCGTTTTTGTGTTGTCAGAAGTTGTGGAGTAGGGGGTTATAGAATCAAGTTTTCTTTCAAAAATCTGAGTTTTAAATAATTAATATTTCCTTTTTTAATTGCAATGTAAGAATTTGGAATACTTTTGCATTGCTATTCAGGTTTAAATTCTCTCTCAGGCGAACTTGGCATTTCGTTATAGCTGAACATTATTTCTAATTATTATGTCACTCTCAAAACTTGAGTTCTCTTCAATCTTCTTCTTTCTGTTTAATAGTAACAGATGAAGAGCATGGGTCGGGCCATGAAAGTTATGGATGCAAGCTAAATTGTTAACTAAAGCTAGGTCATACAACTCTGCGGAGGTCATGACATATATATATATATTTTTAAAACAATTTTTGGTGGGCTTATTACTTGCATCTATGGCTTTGCAGAAACCCATTTCCAACTAGGTCTTTGTGGAAGTGAGAAAATGCAGAGTTTTTGCTGGTCCTTGATAAAGCCAAGGCTCAGTATTCTCGACACTTTCTACATTCAGTTGTTTTATTTTATTTTTTATCTTTTCTCCTTTTACTCACACCGGTAGATACATAACCTTTTCTATGTTGTACTTGGTATGAGTCAAAAATATATATTTTTTTTGCTTAGGTCTCTTCTTAATAGAATGTGAATTCTGAATTTTCATAACTGCTGGGTTGCGCGTTTTTATCTTCAGGTTATTTTGCAACTTTCGTTTTAAATTCAAAGGTTTTTCCTTAGTTTTCAGCTTTGCTCTTCAGTATATATATATATATATAGGAATGTAAGGTCAGGTGATGCGCAACATCACAGCCTCTCTTTGACAAATGTTAACCCGGCAATCTCGTGGTGCATCCTGTTCCCACTAAAGGGGCTCTGACGACCGCCAATAGCGGTATAACTATACCATCGAGATTAGAGAAAATGATATCCCACACTCACCAACCCGCTTGGCCAGCTTGGTGAGTTATGGCCAAACCTCTCCAAAAAGACCCCACAACTTAAATCTTGGTCCTCAGTCTCCGGCAGCTGGAATGTACCTGTCCAAAGCAGCTGCCAGTGCGACATGAAGGCAGAGGGTGCTAAGAATCACCGGAGGAACGGACTAGACTGCCATTTGATGCAGAATTTGGTTACTTACAATGGACGCTCCCTATCTTCTGATTCAAGGCTTCTTGAATTGGAAGAGGAACTACACAGGATCAAGTAGAACATCGTCGGGCTAAGTGAGGTAAGAAGAAAACGAGAAGATCTCACTGAACTGAAAAGTGGACATCTCTTCTACTATCGTGGAACAGATACTGGCAGAACTACTGGTGTTGGATTTATAATAAACAAGAAACTGAAGGATAAAGTTGTAGAAATTGAAAGTTCCAGAGCTGCACGACTCGTTATCCAACTCTCGAGAAGATACCAGGCTCAGATTATTCAAACTTATGCACCCACCACAAAGTCATCCTGAAGAAGAAATTGAAGAATTTTATGAGGAAATTCGTGATCTAAATAATAAAGGCAAGTAGCACTTGAAGAAAATTATGGGAGATTTTAATGCAAAAATAGGGCAACAGCAACAGAATGAAACTTCAGTAGGTAAATTCGGTCACGGCAACAGAAACCAGCGTGAAAATACTATCGTAGAGTTTGCAGAGGCATGAGGGTTTTTCATCATGAACTCCTTTTTCAAGAAAAAGCCACACAGGAAATGGACATGGAGACATCCAAATGGGACGACAAGTGAAATTGATTTTATTATGTGTAACAAAAAATTCGTCATAGAAGACTGCAGTGTGCTAAACAAGTTCAACACAGGTAGTGGCCATAGATTGGTGAGATGTAAGACGCACCTCAACACTAAACTCGAACGTGGCAAGCTCATAAGACAAACAAAATGTATTGACATAACTAACCTTAAAAAACACTGTGATACTTTCAAATTGGAATTGAGTAACAGATTATCTATTCTAGAAGGTCTAACGTCGGAAGAAGTGGACATCTCTAAAGTTAATAGAAAAGTAACTAAAGCTCTTATGGAAACAGCAACAAAATTTGCTGGGTCTAAGAACAAGTTGCATGTGAACAAATTATCAGGAAAAACCAAAATGTTGATGCAAAAAAGAAGAGAGAGGAGGACAACTAAAGAAGATATGACTTCCAAAGTGGAATATATAGAGCTATGCAAGACAGTACGAAAAAGTATCACTGAAGACGTAAGCAAATTCAACTGTGAACTAGTGAGGAAAGCAATTGAAAACAACCAAAGCCTAAAGATAGCAAATGGACATCTCAGTAAGGGAAGAAAACATTTTATTGCACTGAGAAAAGAAGATGATTCTGTAAGAAGAAATAGAGGCGAAATTTTGACAAGAGTGAAAGATTTCTACTCCAAATTATATGAAAGGGATGATACATGTACTAAAGACATCATGAAAAGTACCAGTACCAGAGTTCGTCCAGTCCTCCCAGCAGAAGTTGCACATGCAATAAAGAACATGAAGCGAGAAAAAGCTCCAGAAGAAGATGGAATTACTGTAGACATCATACAAGAAGCAAGTGGAAAAATTGAAACAGTACTCGCCCAAGTTTCCACTCGATGCCTTAATGAAGGGTCGATTCCTGAGGACTGGAACAACGCTAAAATAATCCTGCTACATAAAAAAGGTGACATTGAAGATCTCAGGAACTACAGACCTATCAGCCTCCTTTCAGTGGTTTATAAAATCTTCACTAAAGTTCTTTCACACAGCTTGAAGGTAACGCTGGACATGGCTCAACCGAGAGAACAAGCTGGATTCAGGAGTGGCTACAGCACTATAGATCATATCCACGTACTGAAAGAACTAATTGAAAGAGCGAGGGAATATGAACTTCTATTGTGCATGGCGTTTATCGATTATGAAAAGGCCTTTCATTCGGTGAAACCATCAGCAGTTACAATGGCTCTGAAATCCTGCGGTATTGAAGATGCATACATTAATATTATTAGTAACATCTATGAAAATGCAAGTGCAAAGATTCGGCTGTTTGAAAATACAACACACAGAAAAATTGGAAAGGGAGTGAGACACGCTCTTTAATGCCACATTGGAAAATGTCTTTCAATCACTGAACTGGGAAAATAAAGGAATAAAGATTAATGGAGATTATCTAACCCACCTTTGTTTTGCTGATGACTTAGTCATTTTTGTAACTACCCCATCAGAGCTGCAGAGTATGATCCAGGAACTTGCTGACAAGAGTAAAGAAGTGGGATTAAAAATGAACTTTCAGAAGACAAAAGTGATGTACAATGCTTTTACAAGAAATGAAGATTTATCGATTGATGGAGAAAAGCTGGAGATAACAGATACGTACGTTTATCTTGGACAGCAGATATTAAGTGAGGGTCACATTGATGAAGAAATTAATCGGCATATAAAACTTGCCTGGAGAGCTTTTGGAAGAAACAGCATACTTTTCAAGAGCAATATGCCATTATGTCTTAAAAGAAAAGTGTTTGATCAATGCATCCTTCCAGTGCTTATGTATGGTGCAGAAACGTGGACCTTAACTAAAAGAGACATACAAAGGCTGAAGACAACTCAAAGCAGCATGGAGAGGTGCATGCTTGGTGTAACCAGGAGAGATAAGAAGAGGAACTCGTGGATCCGAAAAATGACAAGAGTGGAAGGCATCATGATCAGAGTTAAATCCCTGAATTGGCAATATGCTGGACATACTGCCAAAATGACAGACCATCGATGGACAGCCAAAATTTTAGATTGGATTCCAAGGGATAGGAAGAGACTCAGATAAAGACCACGTGGGAGATGGGTGGATAAAATTCAAAAGTATGCGGGAGTCACATGTAGGAGACTGGCACAAGACAGACCGTTGTGGAAGAGGCTTGGAGAGACCTTCGTTCAGCAGTGGATTGATAATGACTGACAATGATGATGATGATGATATATATATATATAGACAAAGGTCACTGTATACCTAGAAGAGAAACACAACAGAACATTTATTGACATTCATTAGTACGGTGTCCGTCCACCTTTGGCCTTAATGCATGCACTGACACTTCGAGACATGCTTTCGACAAATTTTTGGAACACAGCGATATGTATGCGCTTCCATTCAGTACATAATGCTGCCGCTAACTGTTGCTTAGTAGTAGGCCTTGGTTCCAAACTTCTTACGCGGCGCTCTAATTCATCCCATTGGTACACTATGGGATTAAGATTAGGGCGCTGTGCTGGCCAGTCCACACACGATACGGAAATATCGTCAAACCACGCCGTAATATTCCTTGCTATATGGCTCGGTGCATTATCCTGCTGGTACCAACAATGCTCGGTTTCACAGTATTCCCACAGAGTTGGTAGGGCATAATTGTCCAGAATATCGAGGTAGACGGGCTGGTTAACAGGTTTGTCCACGATAACCAATGGGCCAAGACCATACCACGGAAAACACCCCCACACGAGTACACTACTAACTCCAAACGTAACCGTAGGAACAGTACACTGTTGTAAATAGCGTTCCCCGGCTGCCGCCATACCCACACACTGCCATCAAACTCATG
This sequence comes from Macrothele yani, assembly GCA_039090855.1. Classification (NCBI taxonomy): domain Eukaryota; kingdom Metazoa; phylum Arthropoda; class Arachnida; order Araneae; family Macrothelidae; genus Macrothele; species Macrothele yani. Next base: position 87,868,871 of record CM077010.1, read on the forward strand.
GATCGTGTATCTAGATTCATCAGTCCATAGGACCCGTTTCCATTGATCTACGGTCCACGATAAACGTTCTTCACACCGTGTAAACGACAAGTAGAATTCCGAGTGGAGACGAAAGGCTTATGAGCAGCCGCACGACTACGGTAACCCATGGAATGAAGTTCTTTGCGAATGGTACTTGTACCGACCGAAGTCCCAGCATTTTTACGCACCTGTACACTGAGGTCTTGTGCAGTACTCCGTGGAATAGCTGGAACTACTATCCTTTGGCTTCGATGGCCTTTATCACTGATTATCTTTTTTCTGCCGGTACGTTTTGCTGCTTCAGGCACGGCATGTGTCTTCCACTTATTCAGTACATCCAAAACAATTGACTTTGGTATGTTTAAACGCCTTTCGGTTTCTTTTATGGGCAACCCACTAATTTAACACCCAACAATCTTTCCTTTCTCAAAGTTAGTTCTCTCACACATTTTCATTCAACCTCACAGAGCGATATGATCGCGGTTAGCTGCAGTCTTGTTTTTATACCGTTTGCAGCTGTGCCGCACATCGTAACAAAGCAGCGGATCGATTCATTTGCTTTTGAAGGAGTGTCCGGTGACTTTTGTCAATATAGTGTATATATATATATATATATATATATATATATATATACAGCTGCTGGAGGGTGCGTGGTGGAGGATCCATAGAACGAACAACACGATCGAGGTGGTTCCACAGATGCTCAATTGGGTTTAAGTCTGGAGAATTAGGGGTTTAGAGAAGTTCTTTGAAGCCTTCGTCCTGCTCTTCCAACCACTCTGGAACATTTCTAGCTGTGTGACACATCGCATTGTCGTGCTGGAAGATCCCACCCGTCCCAGGGAAGACAATCAGCATGTACGGGTGTACGGGGTCTGTAAAGATGGATTCCTAACGAATTCGACCCGCCGTGCTTTCCATAGGTAAGAGTGGACCCAGAGAATGTCACGATAACATTTCCCTGACCATCACGTTGCCCCCAACAGCTTGTGTTCTTCCAGCAATGGTTGAAGAGTGTTTGTTCTCCAATGTTTCTCGCCTTATACGCCAACGTCCATCCGTTCGATGAAGCAGAAAACGTGACTCATCAGAGAAGGCAATCCATTGCCAATCAGAGGAGGTCCAATTTCGATACTGCCGTGCAAATATTAGCCTTTTCTGCCGATCCACCTTATTTAGCATGGGCGCAGTGCCCATCCGTCTGCATCAGAGCCCCATACGCAGAAGGATTCGCTAAACAGTCGTTTTAGACCCATGTCCGGTTGCCCTCTGATTCATTCGGTCAGTGAGTTGCTCCACTCTAGCGTGTCGAAAGGCCCTCAGGTACCTTCGCAGTCGACGTTCATCTCTCACATCAATGGCACGTGGTGCTCCGCAGTTTACAGGTCGCTTATCCGCAATGGAGCTATTTCTCCAATCACGATACACATTAACCACAGCAGCACGAGAACAGTTCACAAACTCCGCTGTTTCAGAAAAACCGCCACCCTTGGCCGGAAAGCCGATAATTATCCCTTTTTGAAAATCTGATAAATCGCTCCTTTTATCCATGACAGCAACGAGTGATATGTTTTCAGAATGCCTACAGCACACCTCCAAGCCAGCTCACGACACGTGCCTTCTTTCATTGGCTGCGCGCTGTTGACTTGACTCGACTGTGTATATAAGATTCCCCAGACCAGTGAATACACGTATAATTTGGATCGAAAGATATTATATCGTGGCAATGATAAGAATTATTAACAACAACATAATGATGCAAGATGCAGAAAGTATTTACAGGGGGACATTTCTTTACACCACACTCACACACCACAACACACGAGATCTTACTTCGAACAACTCTTGCCGACGACTGATCACCAGAGATAGGATTTCAGCGTTCAGCACGCAGTACAAAATTTTATGCGGGCTCATATATAGATTCCAAATCTGTTCATAAACATGTAAAATCAACTTATTTTAACACCCCTTATGTGCACTCTCTAGCACGCAAAAGCCCTTTCTGAACGCAATCTTGAATCTTGCACGCAAACTAAATATCTGCACCCAAAATGAACGCAGAATTTACTCTTTTTTAATGTAAAATTTACAGTTAATCTACCATTTTTTATGTGTATCTCGGAGAGACAAACCACGAGGAAGGGAAAGTTGCAGAAGTACGGATTAGGGCATTCATTTCTCTCCCTGCCACCCCTGCGCAATGAAATAGGCGCAGTTCAGAAGAAGGAGGAAGAAGAACTAAAGCAGCGCGCTCACAGGTTAGCTCGTATTCTTTTTCTCTTCCTCTCTCCCCCGCAATGAAATAGGCACAGTCCAGAAGAAGGAGGAAGAAGAACGAAAGCAGCACTCGCACGGTTAGTTTGCATTCTTTTTCTTTCCTTTTAGCAGCAAATAGACACAAAGCAAAAATGAGTAAAATCAGAAAATCTAAATTCTACAATATTCTAAAGGACTTTCAAAATGAGGGGTTTGAAACTGATGGTACTCTTATTTTGTGCACGTATTGTGACAAGAAAATCATGGTGGATGATAAACACCAAAAGCTGCCATTGAAGAGACACGTGGAATCCGTCACTCACAAAAAGAACAAAGAAATTAGAACAAAAACCAAGGAAAGCAGTGCAAAATGTGCGTTCATTGCGAAGGCTTTTCAACAAGCATCTAAGAAAGCCGATCAAGTCAACTAGTTTAATGTTGATATTGCCGCTGCTCTAATGGGATCAGGAATCCCTTTGTCTAAAGTCAACCATCCTTCCCTAAAACGATTTCTGGAAAAATACACGCAAAGGAAAATCCCCGATAAGAGCACTCTGAGGAAGAATACGTGGATGTGAACTATGACGCCACTATACTTAAGATCAAAAGCATTATAGGATATTCTCCACTGGCTTTCATTCTGGACGAAACAACAGATGCTCAAAAGAGGTATGTCCTTTCCATTCTTGTTGCTCCTTTGAACGGAGAACCATCTCGCTTCATGTTATTCAAAATGTAACATTTGGAGAAAACAAATAACTGCACCGTAATGCAAGTATTCAACGATGCTTGTTCGAAGTTGTGTACAAAAATTCATTACGACAACGTATGGTTGTTGGTCACAGATCAAGTGTCTTACATACTGAAAGCAGTTTCGCACCTGAAGCCTCTCTATCATAACTTACACCACGTTGCCTGCTTGGTGCACTCCTTGCATAGAGTTTGCGAAGCCGTGAGGGAAAAGTACCAAGTTGCAAACCAGTTCATTGGATTAATGAAGAAAGTGCTGCTTAAGGCCCCAGCAAGAATCAGTATGTTCCAGTAAACCCCCCAACTTTCCTTTCCTCCAGAGCCTGTGATTGTCAGGTGGGGCACCTGGATCTATGCTGTGGTATACTACTGTCTAAACTTTGCCAAGATCAAGGATTTCATTGCCCAACTTGAAGAAGATGATAGTGCAGCAGTTACAAAAATCAAGAGTCTCGTAGGCAGTAAGGATCTGGAAAAAGAGTTGTATGAGGCATATCACTGCGAGTTCATTGTAAACAGCATCAAGAAGCTTGAAGAACGGAACCTAGAAAATCAAATACAGTGGGAGATTTTTAAGGAAGTGGAAACCCCAAGCTGGAAAATTCTCTTCGGAAGAACCCAAACGTCATTGCCTTCGTCAGTGAGAACCAAGATCTTGGCATTCGCATAAAGACCAAGTTTGCGACTCTAGCGAGCGTGGAGGTGGAGAGATCTTTTTCTCAGTACAAAGACTTTTTAATTGACAAGCGGCAGAATATTGTTTTCCAGAACATTCATAAAATGTGTATTGTGCGACAGAATTACTTTGTATGGAATGAAAAGTAAAAAATTATATAGAAATAACTAGCAAGTCATTTATTTTTATTACATTAAAAGATTGGGAACGTTAAAATATTGTGTAGCTCTACATTTAATATCGCACGCAATAGGAAAGAAAATGTGCACGCAATTTAGCAAAAATTTGCACGCAAGAATCCTAACTCTATGATCACTAACTAACCTTTGAGGCTTGCGTCTCTAGACAGGAATGATTCCCTACGGGAGTCTTACTGCGCATGTTCATGGTCTCGGGGACTTCCGTTTCGGGGGTCATACACATATTGCATTAAAGAAGGCGGCAACCCGACTTCTATTCTATAACGCAGGTATTTACATTTCGTCAGCGGAGCTTCCGACTTCTACTCTGGAACGCAGGTGTTGTTTACATTTCGTCAGCGGAGCTTCCGACTTCTACTCTGGAACGGAGGTGTTGTTTACATTTCGTCAGCGGAGCGGTCACGCCCAGTTCTTTCCGCATCGCTTTTAGTCTGTGATATTTGCGAATCGATTTTTCGATGTTTAGTTTTTCCCTTCCCTACCAGGATTATTTGTTTCACTTTTCATTTTCTTTACTCTGATATCTACAGAAACAACTTCATTTTGAAGAAAAATTATTTCTTGGTCAATTTTAAAATCTCTACTAATGTTATGCAAATCCTTTTGGTTTACCAAACTGATGCGTTTAGTTGGTGAATAATATTTTCGCAGTTGATCAAGTACAACTGACTTCGGTATTCCTTGGTTTAGCGTCCCAGCATGTTGCCTTCTTTCTGTTTCAGACAATGAGAGTCTTCCAATTTACAATTTGTGTCCAACATAAACAAATCAGTAAGTGACAACAATTTCAGTAGCATCATTCACTTGCTGAACACGAGCAACAATGCTAGAAGTTTTCTAGATTCTGTGGCTCCCAATACACTTTAAACAACGTTTTCTTTCTCCTTGCACTTTATATTCATACATGCCACACCGATGACAGGAAACATTCATTGGTGTGTCACCATCTGCCAACTTTTTATTTCCTGTCTTTTTAACAAAATAGGACTGAGTCTCGCGTTCCATCTTCTCCTTCCAAAGTTCAAAATCTTCCTTAGAATGAAATGTAATTTGTTCATATTGTAATTCATGATTACAAAGACCACAGTGGAAATTGTCGGAAGTTCCAGGTATTTCTGTAGGATGAAACTTTCTCACGTGCCTCGTTAAATTACTTTTATTACTTTTTCCAAAAAAAAAAAAAAAAAACTCACGCTTACAATAGGCACACAAAACAGTTATGGCTTTCGACATACTTCAATTTTTTTCGAACTACTTATGTTCTGCGCACAAGAGTAGATGCCTACTGACCTGAGAGTACACCATACTGAAAGCATTATAAACAGCACCTGCGTTCTAGGGTAGAAGTCGAGCTGCCACCTTCATTAATGCAATATGTGTACGACCCGTGAAACTGAAGTCCCCGAGATCATCAAGGGTCATGAGCATGTGCAGTAAGACTCCTATAGAGAATCATTCCTGTCTAGAGAAGCTAGTGACTTTTGAAAGAGTGAATACAGCTCTTCACATAAGCGTCTGCATTGTAGCGCCCTCTCTCGACACTGAGAGGAGACGCTCACATTACCACAAAGTATTCTCCCAGTGAGGGACGAACAATAACATTGCAATTACATATTTGTATATATATATATATATATATAGGGATGTAAGGTCAGGTGATGCGTAACATCACAGCCTCTCCTTGACAAATGTCAACCCCGCCTTCTCGTGGTACATCCTGTTCCCACTAAAGGGGCTCTGACGACCGCCAATAGCGGTATAACTATACCATCGGGATTAGAGGAAATGCTATCCCACACTCACCAACCCGCTTGGCCAGCGTGGTGAGTTATGGCCAAACCCCTCCAAAATGACTCCACAACTTAAATCTTGGCCCTCAGTCTCCGGCAGTTGGAATGTACCTGGCCAAGGCAGCGGCCAGTGCGACATGAAGGCAGAGGGTGCTAAGAATCCCCGGAGGACCGGACTAGGCTGCCATCTGATGCTGACCTTGGCTACGTACAACGGACGCTCCCTATCTTCTGATTCAAGGCTTCTTGAATTGGAAGAGGAACTACAAAGGATCAAGTGGGACATCGTCGGGCTACGTGAGGTAAGGAGAAAAGGAGAAGATCTCATTGAACTGAAAAGTGGATATCTCTTCTACTTTCGTGGGACAGATACTGGCAGAACTAGTGGTGTTGGATTTATAATAAACAAGAAACTGAAGGATAAAGTTGTAGAAGTTGAAAGTTCCTCTGACAGAGCTGCACGACTCGTTATCCAACTCTCGAGAAGATACCAGGCTCAGATTATTCAAACTTATGCACCCACCACAAGTCATGCTGAAGAAGAAATTGAAGAATTTTATGAGGAAATTCGTGATCTAAATAATAAAGGTAAGCAGCACTTGAAGATAATTATGGGAGATTTCAATGCAAAAATAAGGCAACGGCAACAGAATGAAACTTTAGTAGGTAAATTCGGTCACGGCAACAGAAACCAGCGTGGAAATACTCTCGTAGAGTTTGCGGAGGCAGAAGGGTTTTTCATCTTGAACTCCTTTTTCAAGAAAAAGCCACAGAGGAAATGGACATGGAGACATCCAAATGGGACGACAAGTGAATTTAATTTTATTATGTGTAACAAAAAATTCGTCATAGAAGACTGCAGTGTGCTAAACAAGTTCAACACAGGCAGTGACCATAGATTGGTGAGATGTAAGATGCACCTCAACACTAAACTCGAACGTAGCAATCTCATAAGACAAACAAAATGTATTGACATAACCAACCTTAAAAAACACCATAATACCTTCAAATTGGAACTGAAGAACAGATTTTCTGCTTTAGAAGGCCTAAAATCGGAAGAAGTGGATATTTCTGAAGTTAACAGAAAAGTAACCAAAGCTCTTATGGAAACAGCAACAAAATTAGCTGGGTCTAAGAACAAATTGCATGTGAACAAATTATCAGGAAAAACCAAAATGTTGATGCAAAAAAGAAGAGTGATGATTACAACTAAAGAAGATGTGACTTCCAAAGTGGAATATATAGAGCTATGCAAGACAGTACGAAAAAGTATCACTGAAGACGTAAGGAAATTCAACTGTGAACTAGTAAGGAAAGCAATTGAAAACAACCAAAGCCTAAAGATAGCAAAGGGACATCTCAGTAAGGGGAAAAAACAGATTATGGCACTGAGAAAAGAAGATGGTTCTGTAACAAGAAATAGAGGCGAAATTTTGACAAGAGTGAAAGATTTCTACTCCAAATTATATGAAAGGGATGATACATGTACTCCAGACATCATGAAAGGTACCAGTACCAGAGTTCTTCCAGTCCTTCCAGCAGAAGTTGCACATGCAATCAAGAACATGAAGCGGGGAAAAGCTCCAGGAGAAGATGGAATTACTGTAGACATCATACAAGAAGCAAGTGGAGAAATCAAAGCAGTACTGGCCCAAATTTTCACTCGATGCCTTAATGAAGGGAAAATTCCTGAGGATTGGAACAACGCTACAATGATCTTGCTACATAAAAAAGGTGACATTGAGGATCTCAGGAACTACAGACCTATCAGCCTCCTATCAGTGGTTTATAAAATCTTCACTAAAGTTCTTTCACACCGCTTGAAGGTGACACTGGACATGGCTCAACCGAGAGAACAAGCTGGATTCAGGAGTGGCTACAGCACAATAGATCATATCTACGTACTGAGAGAACTAATTGAAAGAGCGATGGAATATGAACTTCCATTGTGCATGGCTTTTATCGATTATGAAAAAGCCTTTGATTCGGTGAAATCATCAGCAGTTACAATGGCTCTGAAATCCTGCGGTATTGAAGATGCGTACATTAATATTATTCATAACATCTATGAAAATGCAAGGGCAAAGATTCGGCTGTTTGAAAATACAGCACACATAAAAATTTTAAAGGCAGTGAGACAAGGTGACACCATATCTCCGAAGCTCTTTAATGCTACATTGGAAAATGTCTTTCAATCACTGAACTGGGAAAACAAAGGGATAAAGATTAATGGAGATTATCTAACTCACCTTCGTTTTGCTGATGACGTAGTCATTTTTGCAACTACCCCATCAGAGCTGCAGAGTATGATCCAGGAACTTGCTGACAAGAGTAAAGAAGTGGGATTAAAAATGAACTTTCAGAAAACAAAAGTGATGTACAATGCTTTTACAAGAAATGAAGATTTATCGATTGATGGAGAAAAGCTGGAGATAACAGACACGTACGTTTATCTTGGACAGCAGATATCAAGTGAGGGTCACATGTGATGAAGAAATTAATCGGCGTACAAAACTTGCCTGGAGAGCTTTTGGAAGAAACAGCATAATTTTGAAGAGCAATATGTCATTATGTCTTAAAAGAAAAGTGTTTGATCAATGCATCTTTTCAGTGCTTACGTATGGTGCAGAGACGTGGACCTTAACTAAAAGAGACATACAAAGGCTGCAGACAACTCAAAGCAGCATGGAGAGGTTCATGCTTGGTGTAACCAGGAGAGATAAGAAGAGGAACTCGTGGGTCCGAAAAATGACAAGAGTGGAAGACATCATGATCAGATTTAAATCCCTGAAATGGCAACGGGCTGGACATACTGCCAGAAGAACAGACCATCGATGGACAGCCGAAATTTTAGATTGGATTCCAAGGGACAGGAAAAGACCGAGAAGAAAACCACATGGGCGATGGGTGGATGAAATTCGAAAGTATGCGGGAGTGACATGGAGGAGACTGGCACAAGACAGACCGTTGTGGAGGAAACTTGGGGTGACCTTCATCCAGCAGTGGATCGATAATGGTTGACAATGATGATGATGATGATATACAATATGATTTGAAAAAAAGTCTGTCTACATGTGGTTAAATTACTGTTACTAGTTTTTCAGCAAAATGAACATGTCGTCCGGATCTGGTGGTCATTGGACTGACAAGTTTCTACGTAGCCTTACCTGTTGTTGTAGATGAACAACGTTGGTACCAGCAGCTGTTGCTACTGGCTCAGAACATAAAGAATCCTGTGAAAGGAAAGCAGGTCTGACACGATCGATGGAAATCTTAGTCTTATGACCATTAAGATCGATAGCGACTGTTTTTCATTTATTTCAAGAACCTTATGTGGTCTTGTATGTAATTGAGATAATTGTGGACGAGTAGCGTTGACTTTAAGAAATATGTTGGAACAGTTATGTAAAAATGGATGAACAAAACGCTCGGTGTCACCATGAGCAGATGTTGGGGATGGTTTCATTTTGTTCATACAGTCACGAAGGTAAGAATCTAAATTAGCTTCGTTTTGGGGTGGATGTTTTACACTGGAGCACATATCTGCAGGAAATCGAAGAGGAGTGCCATAGATAAGTTCAGCGCAAGGATCTTATATATTTAAATTATGAATTTTCAAGTCTTTTCGGAAATCGTCATTTCTGACTTGATCTGATCTTATACGTTCCTCAACTGATAGTAAGAATCTCATTCCAGCTGCCTCAATACTGCTTAGGTTTCTACTTCCTATAGTGCAGAAATCAAGTCCATATAACAGAGAGTGGGTGAGGCCTATACTATATAGAATTTTAACCAAGTACTCATTCTTGTTTTTCTTCATAAGGTTCTGTTTAATTAATACAGACATTTAACGTCGACCAGGAACATCAAACAAAGATCGTCGCTCTTTCCACGTTTATAAATGAGTCACGGAAAAATTCTCATTGGCTGCCATCGGGAGTCGAACCCAGGGTCTTCCAGTTACACGCCGGATATGCTTCCGCTACACCACAGCAGCCTCGAATTCCTCCTGACTCACACACCCTAACTGCCCAGCCAATTTGGCAGGTTGCATCTTGGAGACCCGCACAATGCTGGGGATTCACCAAAGATGGTAAGCAGCAACTGAAGAAATAATTAGAAGGCGAATGAATAATTAATACAGACATTTAACGTGGACCAGGAACATCAAAAACGTAGAAAGAGCGATGATTGTATAAACGTGGAAAGAGCGACGATCTTTGTTTGAGGTTCTGTTTATAATGATAAAGATGTACTGAAATCTATGAAGATTTAAGTCAAGGTTTTGTTATCTTGGTCGAATTGATGTCACAGCAGAGGTAGGAGAACTGGGTAACTTTGCTCTATGATGTGGTTATCAATGATTGTTTTTAATCTTAAAGGAGATTTATCCCCTGAATGCCATAATTTGTCTTTGAGAGTAGACATTTTTATGTTGAAATCCTAACAAATGTGATTCAACAAAAAGATGGATCTCTGGCGCTCGTATACATTTTTCATATTATCACCTGGTCGCTGCAAAAAAGCAAAGTGTTTATACAAGTTCTGTCGCTCAGCTGTATGCCAGGGCCAGCATTAAGTTTCCATGAGCGGATAATGCTATCGATACAGATGTTAAATAAAGTTGAAGATAAAATACACACCTGTCTCATTCCCTGATTTATTAAAATTCTAAAGCTGTGATTTTTCTATCACAGTTATTTCGTTTCCCTGATACAGATTGAATCAAACGTGGTGGGTACCCTCGTTTCCTCATTATGTGCAACAGTAATTCTGTCCAAATGGCCTACTACTTTTTCATTGCCAATGAATATAATACATGTTTCTAAATTTTATTCTCTACGTCTTTTTATGATTTGCTTTAGGACGAATACATTATTATCAATGCATCCATTCCACATCGAAAACTATACTGCACCTTTATAGTAAGGTATAGGATATTTTTATTATTTTGTTGTTAATTATGTTGCGATATACGTTATATGCAATATTCCAAAAGCATATTCCTTTGTAAGTTCCACACAAATTTCTGTTTCCTTTCTCAAAACATCGAAACAACATTAGCTTTTATCCATTCTGTTGGAATTTTGTATAATTTCTACCACAGATTAAAAAGATTTCTAGCACAGGTTATAAATTTACGTTGTCGGGACCGTTGTTTGTCTTCTCTTTACCAGTGCCCTGTTTTAGTTCTTGTGTACAGAGAAGGTCTGTATCTCCGTTAATATCCCCATATTTGTCAGTACAAGAGCGATTTGGTTAAACCATAGAGTTTTATAACCCATCAGCAATTAATCATTTGATATTAGATTGATGTTCTATTCCTGTTTCTCTTCTTTATTTAATTTTCGTAAAATATTATAGGCTGTGATTGTCTAACATGAACATCACTTTCTATATTTTAAGAAAGTCTGACCCATGATTCTTGATATGCGTTTCAAATCAGATATTTAGCAGAATTCCATTTACTTCTATATCTTACACTTGCATCCTTCGACTTTTCTTGAAGATAGTGAAAGACTATTGTTGTTTAACTTTAGCCTTCACTATATCTTTGTTCCAAATTTCCAGTCCTCTGACATTTTTGTGTTTTGATTGCAATTTTAAATGTCTTTTAAACACCTGGGTAATAGGTTACAGTAGCCCTTCCTATATTTTACAGGAAAAAGTTTACTTATTTTTGAGGTGAACATTACCCAATATTTCGGTTGTTACATCATATATGTAAATACAATTAAAAGCGCCAAATTGAAAAAAATGTTTTATTGCAAATCAAAGCTTCATTTAGTAAATTGAAAAAAAGTTGAAAATAACTTTAAATATTTACCTTACACAGTTTTTCAGGTGGTGTGGGAATATTGTACTTTAGTTTCACAGATAGCATGCCAACGCCATGCCCTTCGGTATTGACAAACAGCATGCCTCCAATTTTGTTAACCTGTGAAATAAAATACAATACAACTGATTGCACAAAATGGCGGAAGACATACATTAATATTTACAAAATTTCCTTAAGTTATCAAGAAAACTTACAAAGTTTGTTAAAACAAGATCAATAACGAATTCTCTCTACACAACAGTACATAAATTCCCAGAATTTCGGAATTTATTCCTAGTATGCGCGACTTACAAGATATGTACAATACTGCCGTGAGTCAAAAACACGTGCACCATATCTCATGCGTTCATTGTATCAGATCTGTATAGCTTTAGAGTTGCTCAGAGTAGCCGTTTGAAATTATGATTATGAATTAACTTGTTTTGCTATACTCGTACATGAGATCTAAATTTTCCGCAAATGCTCTAGACTCAGTGTGACGTACCTGCCAGCAGGACGCACACGACATAAAGGCAGATAGGAATCAGAATAATCGTCTGCGTAGCTCAGTTGGTAGAGGGACTTGTTCCGGAATAAGCGGCCTCGGATTCGTTCGAATCCCGGCGTAGACCAAAAATGACGGAGAAATTTACTTCGTTATATCAGTTGGAAAGGCCGGGAACTAGTAGAACGTCTATTTCCATACTGTTGCAACTTTACTTTTAGATATTCTACAAGAAGGTTTCCATAGCGTTCAATTTTATCAAAGTCGAACTAATTAATTTACACTATACTATTCATATTCATGTTCTGCGCGTACTGCATGGATTTTTAGGGTTCAAAAATGTTGGGCGCAGGTAAGAAAATAGATGCGCATTCCTATGCTGACGATGTAACAAAACACCAGGTATGAGATTCGACTGAAAATAAGTAAGGCAAAAAACGTTACCTTTAGTTTGCCTTTGGAAAACAAACTTTAATAATTACGATGTAATCATTAAAGTTTCTAGCACATAAAAGTAGCTAGTAAAAATTAAATACACATAATTAAAATAATCTTTCAACAACAGCTCCGACACTTTGCGTCCGTCAACTTTGAAAAGGAACCGAAAATGTTTTTTCACTCTTCACTTGTGTGTATGATTCTCCGGGCTGATGATTAATTACCACGCGCTCCTCTCCCAATAGTTTCGGTTGTCATGCAATGAGCACCCACGCACTTCCTCAACGGCTTGCGCCTTCCAACAAAAAATACTGCTCGGGATTAAGTTTGGTATAAAATTGTTGGCAACTTTCTTTGAAATTTCTACAAATGCCCTCAAGTTTCCTTTTATACGCATGATTAGCAGCAGATTTAAGCAAACTATAGTATAGAACTTTAACTCCGTCCAAAGTGACGCTTTTGGAATTGTGTCTGTGCGAAATCTGAACTACACACCAGTGTTCATCAGAAAAGGTCCTTGCGCTTTACGCAGGTAGAGAAAGGATTCTCTAACCCTTTCTGGCGTTGAGTATTTTCACATGTTTCTTTTTCACTATATCCTTCTTAAATACAACCTCGTGAAGCACTAATGCGGAGGAAAGAAACAAGAAGAAATCAGAAAAAAATAGTGTAGTGAATTATACATTCAGTAAAAAATAAGTTTGTATTAATTGGCTGAAAAAAATTTATGTACAACGAAATATACTGATTTTCCTGTAATACCTTTTGTGCTAGCTATACAAGTTCATAGTAAATTAATGCCATAATTAACAATGAAGGAAAGCGTCACAGGAGTTTGCCAGAGGACTCAGCAATCGTCCAGGTAGTCAGTAGGAGACGAAAGGACTCTAAGAGCGAGGTCCCAGCGTTTTTGTCTGAGGAGTATGCAAAGGAAACCGTTGGTGGGTAAATAAAGATTCGAGGTGAGTAAATTAAAGTTCTGACTTCTCCTAACGGACGAAAAGGAATTTTGATATCCGAGATAAGAGATCGGGTAGAATTTAAGTGAAAACGGAGATTACGGAACTTGGAAGTTTTGTAGCAAAGAAAAACGCCTGATCTGGAGGAGAAACAAAAGTGGGGCAGCGAGTGCGAGAAACTGATGTGGCTGAAGATCCCCTTCCCCCTTGGAGGGAAGACATGATACTTAATTTGCCGATTTTTAAATACCTAATAAACTTTTAATATTGGATATACACTGATATACCAGTACAATAGGTAACCTTCGCGGGTCTCATGGCTCACTGCTGTACATAAGACTGCTGTACATAAGACTGCATGTGAGTGAAGGACAGATCAAGCAGACCAGCTAATTGAGTATCAGTTAACGTTCGACTGAGGGTAGAAATGAGCACAACGATTGATATGAATGAATTTGAACGTTGCATGAAAGTTGACGCCAGGCAGTGGAAGATCTTGTGGACGGAAACAGCTGATTGATCAGAGAAGTCAAAGGGGAATGACGAGAATTGTGCAAGCAAACAGCTGGCCGCAACCGAGGAAATCATTGCAGGATTTAGCATTTTTGTGCCGAAGGTCATCTTTGAACGCACTCCTTATCGGTCCATGTTGCGAATGGGCTACAGCAATCGACGACCATGTCTCCAATCTCCGTTGATCTCTTTCACGCTCCAGTTGCTTTTGTCTACAGGATTGTTGACTGATAGAAGTTTATTTACCTACCACTTACGGTACAACCTTGCTACGATTCTGAGTTAAAATTCCAGGAAGCCATCCGTTCGGGAGAAGCTTGCACCGGCACGCCTGGCGCCAATAATCGTACCAGGTTCAAAGAATCTTAGATCATTTGCTTTGCCCATTCCGATTCCCAATCAAACACTAACTGATGCTCGAAGAGTTCTTCTGTCTGTTGTATATAGCACAACCTGTTCATGAGCGATCTTAAGTGTTGGAATAAGCCATTTATGTAACAAGGGCAGATGTATCTAATATGCTGTCATCTCAGTATGTATGCTCAAACTCCCTCAGTTCCCTAAAAACAGCTTATTCCCATTCCAGAATAATATCAGCCATCACAGTGTAAAACCTGATATCTTTGCATAAGCAACTTTTCGAGAACTGAGGATGCTAACTGTATAAATTGGGCATTCTCCCCTAGTGAGCTTTTTCATCGTAGAAATAAGTAATAACAATTCACAAGTGTTGGCAAAGAAAACGGGGAAAGAGAATTAAATTATAAAAACAAAATGAAAGGGGAGCAACTGGACTTCCTTATACAGACTTACAAAACAAAATGTGTTATTCTTCTGTTGTGTGCTTAATTGGATTATATTTTACTGTCTCATTTGCTTATATAGTCACGTGTTTTTTCATATAGTCTTCCGTCAGACCGTACTAACTGTGACATTTAAAAAGTGCTTTTATGATTGTTTCAGCACTTGTTTCTGCTGAGCTCAATCAAATCTAACAACACTTCTTTATTCTTGAGCGTAAGGTAAATTATAGGAGTGGAATATTTGCTTATACCGTAGCTGACTCATCAATATATTTTCTTCAAGAAAATATATATATTTTTTACTAAATTCATCGGCTATATAATATTTACTTTATTGGTAGCACTAAGATGCGAATGTTGCGTTGTATCAAGTTTCACGTTATTTTTTATTTATATTAATAGTTCAATCAAACCTACATGATCAGAGTTATGGCCAGTTCCTTTCGACAGTGTGATAGCCCGTACTAAAAGTATTCTCAGTGTTCTCGTGCAGATTTTGTGCAACTATCAAATTTCCTATTTCCCCCCACTATCTTCTTTCTAAGCTTAATTAATGCGCCGAATTGTTTCCCCTCAGGGATTAAAACTTTTATTATTTGGTTATTCCACTTCATTCTATTTCTATATTTTCCCATGCAGTACTTAAGGATATTCCCTGTATTTTATATACACTCAAGTTTGTTATTGAACAGCAAACTTAAAAACCAAGCTTACCTTTTTTGCAAGTAGACCAACTATTCTTTTTTTTTGTGTGTGTTTTATCCATTGCCCTATTGACCGCACATCTGGAAAATGTTTTGTATTGGGTTTTCACTTTTCCAAGTTTTTAGTAAATGAGCAGCGATATCGATGCATAAACTACAAGACATGGGAGAATCTCTTTCTTTACTCGCTTTATTTCATGCTTTGGCTTTGAGATCATTTTTATCCCTATCAGCAGCGCAAAATGTAGTTCTACAGAATTCTGGATCCTTTTTGGTCTGGCTGACTGCTGCTGTTACTCTTGTATACATTATCCGTTCGAAGTTTTTTGAAAAAAAGGAAAAAAAATCCTTTGAATGACATTTCTTTTCATGATAATTATATGACGTTCACAACCATGTGTCGAGGTGATCTCTCACTCACACACTCTTGGTGAAGACTATAATGAAGAAAACATGGACTAAGTAAGTGTTTAAAAAAGAGGGAATTTCGGAGAACAGAATACTAATTTTTGTAAACAAAATAAACAAAACGAGTTTTTTAAGTGCTTTCTTATCACCACTCCAAGCCCCACCCGTCCCATCCTCACAAAATGAGAAATACTTACAATTTTGGTTCTCTTGCCAAATAAGAAGTATGATTGTGATACCCTTAGTCGGAGACTGAGGGACGGGATGGTGCAGCACTGATATCCCCCTTCATAATTACCCACTTTTCATAAACAAACCAAACGGGAAAAGGTAACCTCACACACAGTGAAACGTTTTTAGTTGTCGTCAGAGTGTACGAGTTAAAGAAAGAAGGGTGGACGAGCAGCTACAAACAAATAATACCGCACAATAAAGCAGCAGATGGAATCTTAAAAAAGTTGGGCCGTAAGGGCTTCTCTCTCCCTGAGAGATACCTACCTACAAGAATCTTTTGATGAACTCCAGTCAACGGCGGACATTTTAAAGACACGATTTTGCGGCTAAATGTATAGATAAGCAATCCAGAGAAGACTGACCGCTTTGTCATCTCCTTTATAGGTATTTTCAGAGGGCTTTTGCATCTTCGGATATGACATGCTTTGAGTTGTGTACAAAAATGATTGCGAAAGGAAAAGAGAACGCAGAAAAATGGGACACATCTCGCATTCAGGAAAAAGTACAGGGGAAGCGTTACACGTTGTCCTCTCCCAACTGCAGCCATGATATTGGAACAGTCTCACTCATCTGCTTATATACTTAAACACTGAAAAGTTAAAGAAGCGTATTTTCGAATATCAGCAAAAGGTAAAGACTTGATACTCATCTCTTTTTTCATTTTTTTCAAGAAATAGAGTGGTAGATTTGGATATATGACTGGTTGACTTATCCTGATGGAGTTCTTCTACTCTTTGGTGGATCTGTGGATAAAGGAATGGTATTTCCTCTTTAAATATAGGAGGTAAAACATTATTTTGAAAATATGTTGAATTGATTTTCACGTTATTTTCAACGTTTCTGAACTTTAATTTTCCAATGTACGAGAAACCAGCAATAATCATGAATCCTTTATTGAAACTTTCTTTGGATTCTTTGGACCAAGTTTCTAAGTCCTTCTCTGCTCTTTTACTACAGTAAATCGACCTCTTTTTTGCTACAGTCGTTTAGGTAGATCCTGCTTCATCAGTAGTCACAATAAATTTCCATCTGTCTTCGACTAAGTGATTATCATAAAGAAGTCTACACCGTGTTCTGCGCTCAGCCACGTGCCTAGGCTAAAGGCAGAGATCATTATGATTTTTGGTCTTTTTCAGATTCAAATCTTTATTTATTACCTTGTTTACAGTTCATAGAGTAATTTTTAACGACTTAGCGATTGCCCTTTAGGTCGATGGATTTTCTTTTAAGACCAGAGACCTTACTTTTGAAATAGTCGTAAAAGTACGTACTTTCTTTGGATACTCATTTGGTGTTTCTTTTCCTGTAAAAAGCAAAGCTTGACGATACCTCTTTTATTGATAATATTGCTTATTTTACATTTAGAAATGCTAATTCTATGACTTAAATAGCATTTGTAGCACATCTTTTGTGAAAAAACAAAACAAAAAGGATCGTGCTTATGTTATCACTTTGTCAGTCCGTCCGTCCGTCTGTCTGTTGACACTATATATCTGCAATTATTAGTCCGACTTGAAAAATTATTTTTGTGCTGAAAAGCTTGAAAATGAGAACGATGATCCTTGCATTTCAGTTTTAACGCATAATTTGGCAGCTAGAGGGCGTAAATGCAGATGATAATGAATAAAAAATACATTTTATTGCACATATTTGCTTCTAAATATCCGATTGAAAAAATTATTTTTCCTTTCGATGCTATTTATATCGAAGACTATTTTAGAAGTAGCCTCTTTTTCAAGTAATGCATAGATTTTCGGCAAGGGGACGTAAAGGTAAATTGCTTTTCCCCTTATATCTCTGATTCTAAAACTCTGATTTGAAAAACATTATCTTGTGTAGGATACAACTCCTGATTTTAAATGTTATGCATATACTTTCTAACTTTTAATAAAAATATTTTGGCCACCAGGGGGTATGTTTATTCTGTTTCTGATTCATTTGCAGCAAAATCTGAGCTCCTAAAAACTCTATTGAAAAAAAATCTTTCGATGACCGAGATCGCTTACCTCGGAAAAACTTTTTTGAATATTTTCTTCTTAAAAATAATGCATGGTTTCTCCGCCAGGGGGCGTACATCTATATCCCATATTGGTCGATATCTTTGTTTCTAAGGGTCCGATTTGAAAAAAATTCTTTCATTGTTAGAGAGCGTTTTCCAGTGCAAAATGTTTCTCATATATTTTCAAAGTTTTCCAGTAATGCTTAGATTTTACCCTATAAGGACAGAAAGCTAAATTGCGTTTTCCCCGATATCTCGGCTTCTAAATCTCCAATTTGAAACATTCTTCCTGCATCAGATACAACTCCTGATGGGAAATATTTTGCCTATAATTTTGAATTTTCAATAAAAAGAGTTTGGCCACCAGAGGGCGTAAGTGTTTATTTCTTCTTCTGGTGTATTTGCAGCAAAATCTGCGCTTCCGAAAACCCGATTAAAAAATTTCTTTCGTGAACCGATACCGCTCACCTCGGTAAACGTTTTCAGAATATTTTCTTTTTAAAATAACTCATGAGTTCTACACCAGGGAGCGCAGATGTATATCACATTTTAGTCGTTATTTCTGTTTGTAAGAGTTCGATTTGAAAACTTCTTCCTTTGTTGGAGAGCGTTTCCGGTGCAAAATGTTTTTCATACAATTTCAAAATTTTGTTAACGCACTAGAGGGTGCAAGTTCACGTTTCCGCTTACAGCAATGTATGAGGGACTGCAAACCCGATTGTAAAAATTCTTTTTCGGTCAGATACTACTAACTGTGAAAATTCTTTCTGTGTATTTTCTTACAAAAATAATTCCCAGTTTCACCGCTAGGGGCGCAACGTTTGACCTGCTTGTCTCAATATCTCTGCTTCCGAGTGTGTGATTAAAAAATTAGTTCAACACCTTATGCCATTTTACCTTATGGAACACTTTAGTTTTGTACTTGAGGAGTTTGTAGTTTACAGTTATGTCGGTAGGTGGTGTTTGTGTTTCTGTTTGCAGCTCCATTTCCGCTTCTAAAAATCCTATGGAGAAATTTTAACATTATCCTCTTTAAATAACTAAAATACTAAAAAAAATCACATATTCCCCCGATGGAGCGTAAATAATGCACATATTTCCTGCTAAGGGACGTAAAGGTCAAAACCTTTTCCTCGCTACCTCTGCTTCTGTGGAACGTATTTGAAAAATTCTTTATCCTTAGCATAGCTTTTTAAAAGAATATTCTCCGATCATTTTCAATTTTTCCATTGTGCAAAATCCTCTCCCCTTTTTTTGATTGGAGGTTTAATGACAACCGTGAGCAACTCAATGGGCTATAAGCAGTAGCCCATCCCTAATTTAAGGCTACTGTTCATAGGGAAGGGAGCGAATGAGTGCCGTAAGACAAACACAACGTCCCTGCCTCACCGGTATTCAAACCCGGACCCTTCTCAGACGAACTGTGATAAGCCAGCGCTTGGATCACTGCGCCACTGGAGCGGCTATGCAAAATTCTTCCGCTACAAGGCGTAGAGTTGCATCATGTTTCCTTCTGTATTCCTTTTAACAGTTCGATTTGAAAATCTGTTCTTTTTCTGGTACCTTCCTTCTACTATGAGAACTTTTTGTGCACCATTTATTAATTTTCGTAAAATACTTTTTAGCCGCTAGTGGCAGTAAGTAGCTGTTTCTATTTCTGGATGTTTTATCGATTGTAGAAATCCGGTTTATTAATAACTTTCATTAATTTTATTCGCGTCGGAAAGGGTTCAAAAGACATGCTCATTACACCCGAGGGCTATTCTTCCACAAACGGGGGCGCACGGATCTTTTCTCACAGCTAAGACAGCTGAACGCTAGAACAGCTCTGCGAGAATGCACCAGAAGCATCAAACTACTGTTTTCGATGTGGGAACGGATCTGTTGTTGTTTGCATTCGAACGCAAAATGCATGGGAAGTGGAAAAGTGGTTATCTTTGCATTCTGTGCTTACGTTTTTCATTTCATCATAATAACTGACGTTGCTTTCATCGAAGAAAATATTTCATGGACTACATGAAAAACATTAAGGGGAGTTGCTTGCATCTAACCGAATAAGTATTATTTTAATTCGTATAACAAATATATAAAAAAAGAAAATTTTAAAACAAAAGCATCGACGTTCATTGCTATTCGTGATTTCTTATTACTTGAAGCATTTCTTCGTAGACGTCTGTACTACATTCCCTTCGGAATATGAATTCCATCAATCGATCACCTAGATTGTCTTTTATGTACCTTGTTTCATTATGATGAGTTTTAAATGTCTCCAAAAACATGCTGTTTGCGTTCGAATGTAAACAACAACAGATCCGTTGCCACATCGAAAAGAGTAACTTGATTATTCTGGTACATTTTCGCGGAGCTGTGCTAGCGTTCCGCTGTCTTAGCTGTGAGAAATCGGTCCCGGACGATTCGTCCAACGACGATTGGTCCAATGCCGATTCGTCCAAAGGGACAATTGGTCCAATGCCGATTCGTCCAATGGTACGATTGGTCCAACGCCGATTCGTCCAATGATATCATCTTACCAACGGTAAACTGTTTTATTTTCCAGAAAGGAATAACGATTTAAATTATTCTGCTCATTATATCCTTTTGAAAGATCATTTCTGTATATTTGGTAATTGTAAACATTTTACATAAACCTGGTAAAAGGCACTCAATGGAGCATTTCTCAGCTGTTTGCAAAGCACCTAGGCGCGGGCCTTTTTAGAATATTTTAAGTTAAAACCTAGATATTTGGTATTTGTAAACCTTTTATAAAACCTTATAAAAGGCACTCATCGTATCATTTCTCAGGTCTTTACAAGGCACCTAGGCCGCGGGCCTTTTTAGAAGTTTTGGGTTACAACCTAGATATTTGGCATTTGTAAACCTTTTATAAAACCTTACAAAAGGCACCCATCGTATCACTTCTCATGTCTTTACAAGGCACCTAGGCCGCTGGCCTTTTTAGAAGATTTTAAGTTACAACCTAGATATTTGGTATTTGTAAATATGTTATAAAACCTAATAAAAGGCACTCATCGTATCATTTCTTAGCTCTTTACACGCGCCTAGGCCTTTTAACACTTTTTATTCTACTAATCTCATATTCTAACGTTTAAGTAAAGTTAAAAATACTAGCATAACATTAGTAAGTTTTCTTGATAGGTAAACGTTATGAATCTGACATCGGTAGGATAAAAACTGTCAAAAAGGCATAGGTCTAAGGCCTGTGAATTAATATTTCGTGCTTAAGTAAAAACGCAATATTAACTTGCTTTGATTGGTAAACGTTATGAATATGACATCGGTAGAATAAAATTCTTTAAAAAGGTCTAGGCCTAGGGCCTATGAATTAACATTTCATGTTTAAGTAAAATCACAATATTATTAACTTGATTTGATATGTAAACATTATTAATCTGGCATCGGTAGAATATAAACTGCTAAAAAGTCCTAGGCCTAGGCTTTACGAATTAATATTTCGTGCCTAAGTAAAAGCTCAATATTATTAACCTGATTTGATATGTAAACGTTATGAATCTGACATCGGTAGAATTAAAACTATTAAAAAAGCCTAGGCATAGACCCCATGAATTAATTTTCATGCTTAAGTAAAAGCGCAATATTATTAACTTGATTTAATATGTAAACGCTATGGATATGACATCGGTAGAATGTAAACTGTTAAAAAGGCTTAGGCCTAGGGTCTATGAATTAATATTTCGTGCTTAAGTAAAAATGCAATATTATTAACTTGATTTAATATGTAAACATTGCTAATCTGACATCGGTAGAATAAAAACTGTTAAGAAGGCCTAGGCCTTAGGAATTAATATTTTGTGCTTAAGTAAAAACGCAATATTATTAACTTGATTTAATATGTAAACGTTATGAATATGACATCGGTAGAATACAAAGTGCTAAAAAGGCCTAGGCTTATAGCCTATGAATTAATATTTCGTGCTTAAGTAAAAGCGCAATATCATTCATTTGATTTGTTATGTAAACGTTATGAATATGACATCGCTAGAATAAAAACTGTGAAAAGGCCTCTGTCCGAACCCGACCAGAACGTTTCCATTGGCTAGTTGGCGGAACCCCACTGCATGCTACAAACAGAAACGGAAAACTAGTATTTTACATTATTTCATGCAAAAGAGAAACATTGAAGTTAATTGAACAGCTCGTACATCAGTAACTTCATACGGCAGCAAGGACAGTAAAAAAAAAAAATCTGTAACCACAATATTACGCATGAAATGTAACATTATTTTACATTCTTTGTACTACCGGCACTTTCGTATAACATCGGAGATAAAATCAGAACAGCTGAGATTTTTATAACACGAGTAGCACTTTGGACAGATAGGACGGAATTGGATCAATCGTCCATTGGACGAATCGGCATTGGACCAATCGTTTCATTGGACGAATCGGCATTGGACCAATCGTACCATTGGAGGAATCGTACCTTTGGACCAATTGTCCATTGGACGAATCGTCCCTTTGGACCAATCGGCATTGGACGAATCGGCATTGGACCAATCGTCGTTGGACAAATTGTACCAGACCCGTGAGAAATGATACGTGCACCCGTCTGTGGAAGAATAGCCCACTCGAGAATTCGGTGTCATCTTTCTGGTTTAATTGCAGAATACGAAGATTTCTCTTCCTAAAGGCAAAAAAACGTAGCTTTCTACCCCAGCTTGTTTACGTGACCCATTTTATAGCAGACGATATTTAACTGCAGTAGATGTTTCTTTCTTCTAATGCCAGTTTCAGTTCTTTGAACTTATTTTATTTTCTGTAATTTCTTATCAAAAACGTTCTCCAAATGCGTGAACATCCTCTGTATTTATTTTCCATACTTTCTTTTTTTATTTCTAGTCCTACTTTACTTTACATAATTAGGGCAGCATTAGAATGGCTAGTCCTTAAAATAAACCACGATTTTCAAAAATCTTCTGCAGAATATTTAGACACAATTCCAACTGATTCATGTTTGGCTCCCACACAGATAAACAAATTTGGGTACATTCTGTGCAATCATTCTTACTACTTTAATGCAGCGTTACAAACATTTCTACCGGGCACCTGATTTCTTTTCCCGGACAATCGTGCCCGAAGCTGCTCTGAATGGTAATACAGACTCTCAGATTTTTCTGTACTAACAGCCCAGACAGCTGCAGTTTTACTTGAAGATTCATTATCTTCCTTTCGAGTCGGCATTCAGATTCTACCACTGGTGTTTTAATGCCATGTAACTAAGATTAGAACTTTCATCAAGAGAGTTCTTGCGAATTTCCTGAGTGGAATACATAGTGTTAGGATCA
This sequence comes from Macrothele yani, assembly GCA_039090855.1. NCBI lineage: Eukaryota > Metazoa > Arthropoda > Arachnida > Araneae > Macrothelidae > Macrothele > Macrothele yani. Next base: position 87,892,272 of record CM077010.1, read on the forward strand.
TCCATCTGGTTAGAAACTGGCTATGTCACATGCCAAGAAAGGGCTGAAATTTACCGCTTCACTGCCGACATCTCGCTGACTGCTGAACAAAAGTTAAGAAACGGTAAAGCGAGGAAAATAGGCAGCGCCTGACGTTTAGTCTCAGTTCTTGAAATTTAACAAATTACCTGGTAATTTAACCCGCAACACAGAAACCGCAAAGTCAAGAAGGCAGTTTCTTAATAAAAAGCAGTTGCCTTCGTATAGTTGCAGCTGATACTCCGCTGCAGGGATAAATGAAATGATAAAAAATGTTAAAAGGAAGAAACTGGCGTTGTGCATGGATAACTGAAACGTGCAACTATTTTTAAAAACGTTAACCGTATCAGCGACACTGCAGGTAACGAGGGCGTAGAACCTGTAAGAGTACGGATTCAAATACTTCGATTTTAAGGAGTCTGAAAGAGGGATTGATTTTTAAACTCGTGTAAATACTAGGAGAAACCATGGAAGGATAACGAAGGCAAGGAGAACTGTTGTTAACTGTGGAGTGAGCAACAAGAATAAGAAGGAAGTTTACTGGACTTTGGACGGAGAGACTGTGGGGCATCTTTAAAAATAGACCTACGTGTTCTTTTTTAATGTGAAAGCTTACGATATTGGTACTTCTCACTACCCGCAATCTAAAGGATGGAGTAATCACGTTGCTGAATCCTGTATTTTTTGGCAGTAACATAATCTTTGGTAATGTGTGGAATAAGAAAAAAGTCTCGGCAGACGAAGGAGAACAAGATACGTCATTTTCGAGAAAATAAAAGATTCTTTATATGTAATTGCATAAATGTTATTATGTTTGAAAATCAGAGAAGGACCAAAAGCTAACCCTAGATGTATTTCTTTTTGCATCGGTGTTTCACAACCATCACGAACAACACAACTCCAAGGGCTATAAGAAGATGTCGTCTGTCTCTACACCGGTTACAATGAAGAGACAGAGTTAGCACCGAAGTACAAACACTCCATCATGCTTCATCCGAGAACTGAACCCAGACTCAGCTCAGACAACTAACCAGAGACCTTTATTCTCTGATCACTCAGGCACCGGAGCGGTCAAGGTGGGATATAGTGCAGTCCTTGAACTGAATGTGATTGTCGTTAAAATGAATATGTAAAAAGAATGGACGAATATGTACTTATACCTAAAACTCGCAAAGATGGATTGGGGAAAGAGAAACGATTTCTTTGAAAATTTAAGGGAAGAGGATCAAGATAATAACTCATTAACTATTCTGATAAATTCTTTTTCTTTTTTTACTGTAGGTTTAACGACCACCGTGAGCAACTTGATGGGCCATAAGCAGTAACCCGTCCCCAATTTAGGACCACTGGTTGCAGGGAAGTGAGAGAGGCAGAGCCATAAGACAAACACAATATCCATGCCTCACGGGATTTTATCCCGGACCCATCTCTCACGAATGGTCATAAGCCAAGGCTTAGACCACTGCGCTGCCGAGGGGCTCTGATAAATTCAGGGCATCTGAAGGACGTGGGTAGTATATTTACTTGTATAACATAGAAACACACGTTGCTAAATATAATACAACCTGAACAATTATTTATGAAAATGTTGAAAAACTCCTTAAGGGACATCTTTTATGAAATCACAATAATACTACACTGGCGGAAAGTGAAAAAAGAACACCAAGAAGGAGACGTCTGATACCAACGAAATTTATACAGCATAATAACGAAATACAGAGGATAACGTGATCAAAATATTATGGCAAAATACAGCTGTATTTGCTGGTAAACTGAAAAATAACATTTCCATGTAACATGGTTAGTACGAGGTTGAACCGCCATGAACTGCGTCACACTGTGCAATTCTGGCATGGAGTCTGTCGTACAGATGTTGGATGTAAGTTTGGGGTATTGAGTTCCAAGCATCCTCAACCTGGACGCGTGAATCGGGGATGGTAGTGGCTTGCCGTGGAGACCGGATAAGTCGGTGTCCCATAAAATCCCACACGTGCTCAATGGGGGACAAATACGGTGAACGTGCATGCCATGGAAGTTGTCTCACACCCTGAAGTGCATGTTGCGTTGTACGTTCCGTGTGTGGGCGTGCGTTATCTTGCTGGAAAACACCACGATAGACCGACCTTACAAATGGCACAACAACGGGCTGAATGATGTTGTTGATGTAGGAGGTGCTGTTTAACGTAACCGGTACAAACACTAGTTGTGTACGGGAGTAATATCTGATCGCTCCCCACACCAGGAGACCAGGTGTAGGCCCTGTGTATCGCTGGCGGATGCAAGAAGAGTGGGGACGCTCCCCTGTGCGTCTGCGAACACGCATACGGCCATCGGAGGCTCCCAAGCAGAATCTGCTTTCATCGCTGAACACGACAGATCGCCATTGCGTTCTCCAGTGCAGACGTTGGCGACACCACTGCAGCCATTCCTGATGGTGGGCAGGAGTCAGAGGTACACATGCCAGAGGCACACGTGCACGTAGTCCTGTATCCAGTAGACGGTTGCGGATTGTTCGCACAGTCACCTCAGGTGCAACGGCAGCTCGGATTTGCGTCGCAGTGGATGTTCTGCTTTACAACGCATCTCTTCTTATGCGTCGATCGGTCCGCTCATCAGTCCGTTTGTGATTCCCGGTTCCACGTCTACTCGTGTAGGAATGTTCCTCGGACCATCTAAGCCACCATCGTACCACCACCGATACTTCCCGTCCAATTCGCTCCGCAATACGACGATACGACCACCCGGCCTCGAGAAGTCCGATTAGACGACCTCGCTCAAAGTCCAATAACTGCTGAAATCGTACACGTCTTCCATGCCCAAGCATTGCAGCTTCTTCAGGGTCTTCGCACGTTTCCATACGCCGAGGACTGATTACATTCACTTCGCCGTACTCCTTAAATACCACCGACGATAATTTGCATATTATGCCGTACTGTGGCGTAAGCGCTCACCGGTTGGTCCCGAAATTAACATCACACCTACCTAAACTCGACCCCATTAACATATGCAAATTTCATGATCGTCCGCCAATTCCTTCTTGGTGTCCTTTTTTCACTTTCCGCCAGTGTATTTGTAATAGAAACATAGAGCGTTCTCCTGTCGTGATTGCTTTGGAGAAGTTTCAAGGAAGACCACTCACACTAGGAAATTTAGTTTGTTCAGAAGGATGTCATCAGTCGTCACTTCAAAAGCACAATTGATCTGTGAGAAGATTCCAACGGCGAAGTTTTCAACATCATTAAAATTCTCAAATCTTTCCTGAGGTTAACGAAAGCTGTTCTTAAAGTAACGAAAATTGTCATTAACTTTAACAAAAATATATTCTATATCTTATAAATGGTTCAGTTCCTAATTAGCATTGAAGACGTCCTCACGTTTGGTACATTTGATACAGTATTCTTCACAAAGTAGGACAGATTTTTCATTCTTTTGAAGGAAATAATGCTGTAGAAGAAATACGTATTTTCGTGAAATCATTTTTCTTTAACTTTATGTGAAGATTTCGACTATTGTTCTGTTTACTTTTGTTACATTACATTGGATATTTAAAGAACTAAACTAGAAAAAACATTTTCATCTGAGCATTTTAGAAATGCTACATACATACACTGAAATGTTTTACTAAAAGGGGAAACACTCAACTTCAGAGTGCTTGAATTCCATTGACACAGTCATCCATGATCTAAATCGCAGATTGAAGAAAACTAGAGACACAGTTGCAAAGCCAGAACACAACCATGATATTTACTAATCCTAAACCTTTGCGGAATTAACTGGGGCACAGATTGCCTGAGATATGGGCCATCGCACGACCTAAACTGTCTGGGCATCTAATGCTCTAGAATTGTACAGTCCATTAGAGTACCGCTACTGTAAATGATAATTCCATATATCTGGATGCAAGGTATCTACTAATTTAAGGATTCCCATGAGCAGTAAAAAGAATTATGCTTTCCCACCTATAATTTAGAAATTAAAAACCGAAAAACAATCCAAAATCTACATCTTTTGCGAGTCCTAAAAAGCTCTTAGTTAAATTCCTAGCCGTTCATCTACAAGATCAAATTAAGTTTTGGAGCATACAATTGAAATGATATTTTGGTGAAAAAGACTAGTAACGCGTGCTTACCTATAATTGCCGTTCTGTTGCAGACGATTAAATAAACAAATGGTTAAGAGTATCTCAAAATTTTCGCACTCAGATAAAAATGCTCAAAGTATATCTTGATATGTAATCATTTGAGCCTGAAAGAGAAGAGAAGAGCTTGAAAATTTTATCCCAGCAGAAAGAAGAATTTGTTTGTGAGGATCATCACCCATTAAACGAGTCAGAAAAAATTGCAGGTGGAAGAAAGCAGAGATTAAGATATCCCGAAATCTGAATGTAAATGAGGTAAGAATAACTTCCTACGGAAAAGAATTCATTATGATGTATATTATGAAAATTATAACTTCATTAAAAGTTGTGTAACACAAATTTATTTGTAATTTTTTTAGTAAAGATTCTTTTAATCAGATATCAGCTTCTCAGCATTTATTATTGATCTCATCGGGTACTACTTTACAAAACGAAGAGATGTTTCAGAGATAAGTACTGAAATTTATTAATTTTAAATTTCACAAATAAGGAAATACAAAGGAAGTATGCCATCGTGGTGGTCGAGTGGTCGGAGGCTCCGGCTTCTGATCATTCGTCCGAGATGGGCCCGAGTTTGAGCCCCGAACGAGGCGTTGATGATACTCTTTTCTGATCACACTTGCTTTGTCTCATCCCTAAAACAAGTGGTTCTAAATTAAAGTTCGGTAACCGCTTGCAGCCCCACGAGTTGCCATTTGTGGTCATTAAACCTCTCAAAATAAACAAAAAATTTGAATATCTAATTGCTGTTTTACGAAGCTTACCAAGCAAGACATGGCATTACATTTAATCATTTTCTTTTTGGAAACGAATCTACCAATACGAATATTTTGAAAACGAATCGACTAATGTGAATTTAAACAGACATTTATTTGTTCCTACCAACGTCTCCAAATTTCCTGAGACCCATTAAGAGCCGAGACAGACGTATATGAAGGATGCCCGCTTTGTTCAACTCGCCAGGCAGTACCTACAAATGTTTCAAAATTCGCAGTTTCCCAGTATTATTACAATTTTGAAGTCCCATGGGCTAGCCAGTTGTCACGTTCTGATTACCCTCAGTGTCTGTTGGAAACTTTATCTCATGTTGTCAGTTGCCGTCGGTTACTTATCACAGATCATGTTCATTCTCTGAGCTTAAAGTAAATACTAAATAATACAATTTATAAGTACACAAGTTGAGGTAATTACGAGCTAGAAGAATTACGTTGTAGTCAGAGTTTATTGCTGATCAACGTGCCCCTGAAGTCAACGGAATACGGTACCGAGAATCAGTGCCTTAGATATCTAACTCGGTTTTACATTTGCTTTGCTTTTTTTACACGTTAAATCAAAGTAGAATCTTTCAAGCTGGAGAAAAGCGTGTTCACAAATTAAAAAACCGGGAAAGTAAGAACTTAAGTCAGTATATGTTTAGTTCATTTATCTTTTACCCTTTAAATAGCACATATAAATTTCTCACATAAAAGAGTTTCTCTCACCTTGAGGTGCTGCTGTATTTGTGCATTGTTCTCGTGGAAAACGAGACTTCTTTTCAGGAGCCTGTCGTTACTGGACGTGACATTGCTGACTAAATTAATACCTGGAGCACGAGAAGCTATGGCATACTCAGAAAGAGCCTGGAGCGCAATGACGGTATCCTAAAGAGAAAAACGCTTTTTATCAGTACATAAATTGTTAATAAACAGTATAACATTGTTGACGCAGAAAGAACACTTAATCTCACGGGGTAAAAATGCAGCTGTCTCATATTCACGGACAGTAAACTCCTAGTGCGTTTACGTTATAGCGATACTCTAATAAAAACATGCATAGATTGAATCTTTCAATAAATAAAATCTGATTATATTTAATCTTTATTTTATTCTTTTTCAACTCTACATCACAACCGGAGCGACAAAAGTCAGATAGAAAAGCGTGCTATACCCTGCTGCTTCCCTCAATGGAAGGATTCATTTACAGCCGCTATGTAGTCGAGTGAACAAGAATTAGGTGCCTTTCCTTGTCCCCATCTTTGGGTGCGTGTGTGTGAACAACAGACATCGAGTTTAAAACACTAGTCTCTAAAACACTACTCTCGTAGATGTTTGAGCAAGAAGACTTGAATAGTGAACGAAGCCATTTCATGAGGCTCGACGCAATAGAAAACAAGTAATAGGTGACTGCAAAAGTTCTACCCGTTTTTCATGATGCAAATTCCAAGTAAAAAATTTAAGTAACGAGTGAAATAACAGATGTCTCGTGTCATGGTCAAAATGCTTCGAGCAGTAGGCTATAAAGTGACACCAAGTACGCAGGTTCAGCGCATTCCTAAATAAGTCACACAAGGGTTAACATGTCAGGCAATAAGGATCACAAAAAGCATTGTTTGATATATGTGTTCGACGAAAGCAACAGTGGAGCTAAAGCCTGCCGCAACATTTGTCAGGTGTACGTCAAGGATGCTGTACAGAAGCAAGCTAATATCGCCGTTGGTTCCGGAAATTCCGTGAAGGAGACAGAAGCTGCAGAGATCAATCATGTTCTGGACGTCAATCAGAGGTTTCTGAAGAGGATCTCAACCAAGCCGTATCAAATGACTAACATCTAACCGTAGAAGAATTGTCAGAAACATTTTCAATACATAGGGCAACAGTAGAAAGGAGGATGCATGTGCTTGGGTTTATCACAAAGTTCGACCAGTGTGTACCACATGACCTACCAGCAAGAAATCAATCGGACAGAATGACCACCTGTCTTTCTTTGCTTGCGCGCCACAGAAATGAACCTTCCTTGGAACAATTAGTTGCGATTGACGAAAAGTGAGTCCTTCACAGAAATAAAAAGGATTGTATGCCAAGTTAGACAGCCTGCTCTATCGACAGTAAGAAGAGAACTGCATCAAAGAAAGGTCTTGTTAGGTGTATGGTGGAATGTCAAGGGGGATAATACAAGAGGAGCTGCTTGCACCTAACTGAACGATAAATGCTGACCTGCACTGTCAATAGTTGGAAAAGCGGAAAGAAAAATTGAAATCTAAGCTTTCAGCACTGATTAATAGCAAAGGCGTCATCTTGCAACAAGACAACGCAAGACCTCATACAGCTTCAGCCAACCAGAGAAAATTACTGGACATTGGATGAGACGTGTTACTTCTACCCCGTATTACCCAGACTTTGCAACTACGTACTATCACGTTTTTTGATCTCTTCGAACCAACTTCGCTGGAAAAACCTTCGATAAAGCTGAAGATGGCGAAACTGCATTACAAGAGTTATTTTAACTCCAAAGCGGAGTTCTTCAGCAGGGGAATTCAGTTACTACTAGAAAAATGCCAAGAAGTCATAGATAATAATGGCAATTATGTAAAAGAATAGATTTTAGTTCTACAGCAGGGGAATTCAATTACTACCAGGAAGATGACAAGAAGTCATAGATAATAATGGCAGTTACGTAAAAGAACAAATATATTATTTATTCAAAGCTGATTGTTTTTCTTCTCTACTAAAAAGCGGGCATAACTTTGCACACCCATAATATACACTGAAGTGCAAGAAAAACTGGTACAGACGAGCTTATGCAAAATACATAGCAACGTCCCCAATGTGCGTACTCGGTTGCGTCCGCCAGTGCATATGAAGCGACAGACATCCTTGCCAGCTGTCAGAGCTGTTTTCTGCATGAGAATGACAAGTAATAACGATTTACGCGATTTTCAACGCGGCTGGCGCTCGTGCGATGGGCCATAGTATTTTGGAGGTACAAACAAAGTTTGGATTTTCACGGACCACCATTGCAAGGGTGTACCGTGACTACAAGAATTCCGGCAAAACCTCCAACCTACGATACCAGTGTGGCCGTAAAAAGACATTAGGTGAACGTGACCATCGTCGGCTGTCAAGAATCGTTTCACGCGATAGGCGTGCAACACTCTCGCAATTATAATCGGAATTCAATGCTGGAGCCTCAACAAGCATCAGCGTCCGGACTGTGCAACGTAGACTGCACGATATGGGCTTTGGGAGCCGATGCCCAAATCGAGTCCCCTTGATGGGTGCACGACAAAGAGCTATGCGCCTCACTTGGACACGGCAACTCCGGCACTGGACACTTGATGACTGGAAACAAGTAGCTTGGTCTGACGAGTCGCGTTTCCAACTGTATTGGAAGGATTCGTGATGGAAGGATTCGTGTGTGGCGCAAACCCCATGAAGCCATGGATCCCGCCTGTCACCAGAGAACTATACTGGTTAGTGGTGGTGGTGGGAAGAGGGGGGGGTCGTAATGGTACGGGATGTGTTTAGCTGGACTTCACTCGGACCCCTGGTACGTCTACAAACGTCTGTGATAGGAAAACGCTATGTGCGCATCCTTTCTGGCGAGGTACACCCATTCATGTCCTGCATTCATGCTGACGGGTTGGGCCTGTTCCAAAAGGACAATGCACCTCCACACAAGTGTCGAGACGCCACATTATGGTTAGAGTAACATTCATCTCAGTTTGGGGTGTTGCCATTGCCACCCAAGTCCCCAGATTTGAACGTGATAGAGCACATTTGGGATGCCATGCAACGCGCTATCGAACACAGGCATCTGAGACCTCGGAATGCACCCGCATTGTGGAACGCTCTGCAGGAAGTATGGTGTATATTGCCTACAGCATATTTCCAGAAGCTAGTGGAGTCCATGCTCCATCGTATTTCTGCAGTCCCGCGTTTGTGTGGGGGACTTACCAAGTATTAGACTGGTGTACCAGTTTTTCTGGCAGTGTATATTTACAAGTACGGTTAGGTGATCTTAAGAAAATATTGAGACAAATATCTATTTGTCCCAATGAGACAAAAATGATGGCATCAAGATCGTCAGTCCATGGAACTGGACCATAGATACTACCGCATTACAGCAATATTTATAAGGCTACAAGACGGAAATAAACCATAACTACAACTTGGGGTTTAATCTGACGCGATGGAGTCTAGAGGATCCTAGTGCTGATGGTGGCCTCTCACTGATAGCCACATATATGTGAGTATTCAATTTAAAGTGTTATTTGCGATTGTAATATATATTGAGAATGGAGAGTCGATTAGATACTGTGTCTACGTTGGGTGAAGCCGAAGCAAAGTTCAGCAAGGTGAAAACTGTGGAAAACATGTTTCAGTACCTAAGCAGATAAGAACGGATATGGATGCTGGATGAAGCTTAGTCTTTGGGAATGAAAATGACGTATATTGTGTTACAGGTGATCCGCAAAGGAGGTGACACGACATTAAACAAATGCTTCATGAAAATGCGGGGGAGGTTCTACTCTGAACATTGCCGTCCGCACTAGAGTATTCAGAGCTGTGTGATAACAAAGTTCCAGGCAATGGTGTATCGCTAGAACTGGTAATTTTCTGTGTTAAAAACGGTGCAGCTTGTCGTTGTAGCTGCATTCGTTCTGCGTAGTATATGCGGCATTCTAGACCTTTTTCAATACAACAGTTGAAATGAAAACCACAACCAACAACGTTCGTTTCTTCCGAAAACACAAGTGGTAGAAGAATGACGTGTGTACAGTACGAATGAGGCAGCATAGGTAAACAATGGAATCGACCAAATATGTATAAAGAATATTCCATCGGTACTGACAGTCTGTGCATATTAAACTTTCACAGCATTCTGCAATAGTTTTTGATATGGCTCTGTTTCATGGTGTATCGTGGAAGTAAGGATATATGTCTAAAAGCCTTCTTTTGACTGTCTAAAAGTTGACCCACGGAACCGTCTCTAAGCACAAACTACAACAGGAAGTAGAAGTAATAGCAATAGCGGAATAAAGAAAAGAAGTAGAAGAAATAGCTTTAGTGGAATAAAGAAAGGAAGGACAAAACAACGCTTCCCCTAGATAAACGATAAGGTTATCAAGATGAGAGCTAGATGGAAGAAAAGCCAGGAAACCTCTCCAGGCTTACAAACTTTCGTTGCAGAAGTCACTTATGTGATTAAGAACCAGCTGATAATCGTCCATTTTCAGACATGTGCTAATAGTAAGTTAACTGTAGAACCAGTGAAAACAATGTTCATATCTTTAATTAAAGACGACAAAGAAGTTGGCTAGGAATTGACCTGAAGGCTCATAAATTACAGCTTGGTGCAATAGTCCTGTGACTCCTCATGTAAACATATATTTTATACATTTGACCGCATTTTAAAAAGCAACGCCAATTCCAAACATAATAAATAATACATCATGTTCAAGATAATTTCATATGGAATTCAAAACTTTTTACAGATTTAACATATCTGCATTTTTGTACAAGAAGATGCTAAGAAATTGTAAAGGTAACATGAACGTTTTTCTTATTTCTGATAAACTACAAGAAACTGTTTAAGTAACGATAAAGAAATGAAAAAAAGGAAACTCATTAAAACTTTTTCATTTAGTCAATGAATGTTAAATACACCAATGAGCTATTACATTATTACCACTCCCAGCCTAGAGAAATGAGCGCGCATGGAGACCGAACGGTGGCCCAGGTGAAGTTATCAGAGCAGTATACCGTATATACAACCCGAGGACCGGCTTTCAGTTCGTAGAGAGTTCGGAGTCAGAATAGGAAAAGCTGCCGATATATGGGATTTTGATTAAGGACAAATTGTGATGGCACGGCGCCTTATAACTACGATCTCGGAAACGGCGCTACTTGTGAGTTGTTCACGAGCCGCTGTAGTGAGTACGTATCAAAAGTGGTGCATAAATGGCCAAACGACGAACTGTCATCCAGCGGTGTGTCGTCTCCAGCAGCTCATTGATGCCAAGGGGAAGCGGAGACAGTCTCGCATTGTTCACAGCGATCGCACGGCCACAGTGCGACAAATAACCCGCAGTTACAATAGTTGTGCTCACAGCAATGTGTCACAGCACAAAATTCATCGCAGCCTTCTGCGCATGGGCCTGCGTAGCCAAAGACCCAGCCGCGTCCCCATGCGCACTGCACGTCATCTCCAACAACGCATGAAATGTGCCCAAGATTGGACCGTGGATGATTGGAAATAAGTGACCCGGTCTGACTAATCAAGATTTCTTTCGCATCAAATAGACGGCCGAGCATGGATACGCTGATTACCAAAGGGGGATATGACACCTGGTTGCACAGTTGAGCGGAAACAGGCCCGCGGCAGTGGTGCTATCCTGTGGGCGATGTCTTCGTGGGACACTTTAGGCAGCATTTTTCCAATAACATAATCCCTGACAGCTGTGAGGTATCTGAACATCGTTGCGGACCAAGTTCACCCACTCATGGTAACTCTGTTCCCTGCTGGCGATGGCCATTACTAACAGGATAATGTTCCATACGACACTGCCAGAATCTTCAAGGAGTGGTTCCAGGAACATGCTAGTGACTTTCTGTTAATGCCCTGGCCTCCAAATTCACCTGACATGAACCCAATCGAACATTTGTGGTTAGACTTGGAAAAGCGGATTCGCGCTGAATCACTACCGCCCCGAAATGTACGGGAATTGGAAGACCTGCTATGGACATTATGGTACCAGATTCCCCAGGACATCTATCATCACCTCATCGAATCGATGACTCGCCGGCCGCTGTTTTGAGGGCTGAAGGGGGTCCTACATCTTATTAGGTAAGTGGTCATAATGTAATAGCTCATCGGTGCATCTTTCAAGTCATACAGACGATTAATTAATAACTAATTGGAAAACTTGTTTTTAATTACTACGGCACACCTCCTGGGCACACTGCTCACAAGGTGTCCAAACTCATCCGTTGATGTTAGATGATACCAGGGTGAAATTATAGCTTCAATTACCTGAACTTTATTTGTAAGATTATTTGCACTCTTTTTTCTTTCTTTTCGATTGGAGGTTTAACGACCACCGTGAGCAACTCAATGCGCTATAAGCAGTCGCCCGTCCCTAATTTAGGGCCACTGGTTCCAGGGAAGGGAGAGAGCCAAGGCCGTAAGACAAACACAACATCCATGCCTCACCGGGATTCGAACCCGGACCCATTTCGGACGAATGATCAAAGGCCATCGCTTAGACCACTGGCTTATTTGCACTCACCTCCTGTTTCAGTGTCATCCAAAAGTTTGCGATCGGATTAAAACCCGGCGATTGCGGAGACCATTGCAATCACCGGGCCAATTTAGAAACCAACCATCTGTCCACAACTCATGCCCAATGGCAGGGTGCATTGTTGTCCTGGAAGATGAAAACATGCTAACAGATGAAGGAAGCATTTTTTCCTCCAGTACATGGATATATTGGGCGGCATTCATGTTACCTTCAACGATATGCAGCCTGCCCACTCCATGAGCTGAGATGCAATCCCAGATCATAATGTCAGAAGGATAATTTACTGTTTAAACAAAATAGAGAGTTTGACTCTTTCATTTTGTCAACATCGTACAAATGTCCTTCCTTCGTTGGGGTCAAAGAAATTGTTGTGTTATCACTCCACATGATCTAATGCCACTGATTCACAATCCATCGTCTATGATCACGTACTCACCGTAGACACTTTGCCCTCTATTTGTTATTAAAGAAAAGTTGCTTTGCAAGCTCGTGGGCTCCTAAACCATTTTCATTCAGTTTGTGGTTTACAGTCCACCTGGAAACAGTAACTGAACTGCATAGCTGCCGCTTACAGCTCAATGTCTCACGGCTATCAAAGCGGTCTTGCATACTTAACCGAATAAGACTGCGGTCATTTCGCATGGTACCCTTTCTTGGTCTGTGTCGCTCTTCCAAATTGTTAGTCATATTGAAATAACTAAAGCACCTGCTAACCGTCGAATGGTGGCAGCCACATTTCGCGGCATTTTGACAACAGGACATTTCTTCGTTATGCAGCGCTTAATCTTAGTTCATGTAAGCACTTTGTCTGCATGCAACTTATTTTAAACTAACAAATATACCCTTCAGAAGCATTATACAGCTTACGTACATGGCGCTCAAGCACAGAATGAAAATAACACACGTCAAACACTCGTTGTATACATGGAAATCGTATGTTAGATAGAGATGTAGCGTATTGAGGTAGCAGATTTCACTTTCCGTTGGTCACTTGTGTTCCTCAAGAGTCATTCGTTTTGTCATAACTGTAAAAGTAATGCAGATATGTTAAATCTGTAAAAGTTTTGAATTCCTTACAAAATTATCTTTAACTTAATATACTATTTATTATGTTTGGAATTGGCGTTACTTCTCAAAATGTAGTCAATGCTTAGAATACATGTTTACATGAGGTGCTGCAGGATTTTTGTATGTTTGAGTGATATAACGTCCAGGCCTCCTCATCGAAGTGAGAATGGATTTTTTTTACTGAAATCTAATGAGCACTACATCATATGAGTCGGTTTAGCTTCCGTCGTATATAAGGAAGTAATTATGTGACGTATATCTCTAAATATGTATTTAGGCGGGGTACAAACTTCCTATTTACACCAGAGAAAAGGTATAACAAACTGAATGATGGTGGTAGCTCTACCAGGAAGAGATGCAGAAGGTTTTATGTGACACGAAGAGTTCGCTAACATAAGCCGTGCCGTTGGCGCAGTGGTCTAAGCGCTGGCTTATGACCATTCGCCCTAAAAGAAAGTTTAGCCACCCTGGTCTAACCAATGGATTTTAATCATTCGTCCGAAATGAGTCCGAGTTCGAATCCCGCGAGGCATGGATGTAGTGTTTGTCTTACGGCACTAGCTCTCTCCCTTCCCTGGAACCAGTGGCCTTAAATTAGGAACGGGAGACTCCTTGTAGCCCAGTGAGTTGCTCATGGTGGTCGTTAAACCCACGATCACAAAAAAAGAAGAAAGGTTAAAGGCCGCTGTTCGCGCGAGGACATCGCCAAAAATTAAGCACAACGGTTTTGGATGCAAGTATATACACCAATCAGCCAAAACATTAAAACCTCCTCTGCGTCATGCAAAGAAGCGCGAGTGTAGCCAATCAGCGTCATGTGTCAAGGTCGCAAATGATATATATGATCCAGGGTCGGAACTCTCCGAGTCAGTATTTGGTTTAAACTCAACATGGGAAAAGCAAAGTATTTGTCTGATTGCGACAAAGGCCAGATCGTTATGGCAAGACGTCGTGGTAAGAACACCACCAAAACAGCGACCCTGGTAGGCTGTTCACGCTGTGCAATGGTTAGAGCCTGTCAAAGACGGTTCAAAACATTTGACATTTTGAGACGTCGACAAGGTGTGGGCAGGCCGCACCTCATTGATGCCAGAGGTCAGCGCAGGCTATCTCATCTTGTACGCAGCAACAGGAGGGCTACTGTGGCTGACATTATCCATAATTTCAATTGTGGTTAAGGGCCCAATGTGTCCGAAAACACAGTTCATCCGCAGACACATTCGTGTGCCTCTGCTCACAGCTCTTTGCAGTCGTCAACGCTTGTAGTGGGCACGTAATTATCGAAATTGAAGCATATAAGACTGGAAAAGGGTCTCAAAGTCAGACGATTCCCGTTTTCTATTACACCATGTCGACGGACGAGCTCATGTGCGACGTTTACCCAAAGAAGCCTTTTCACCTGGACGCAATGTGGGACGGATCCAGGAGGCAGCAAGGTGTGTAATGGTCTCGGCAATATTTTCTTGGGGAACACGTGGATCCATTATCCTTGGAGAGCGAACTCTGACAGCTGTCACGTACCTGAACATCGTGGCTGACCAAGTACACCCATATATGCGACTGCATTTCCTGGCGAAGATGGCGTATTTCAACAAGACAATGCTCCATGCCGTACTACGACGAAGGTTCAAGAATGGTTCCAAAAACATGAAGAGGAATTCCATTTATTGCGATGGCCTCCAATTTCGGCGGACATGAATCCTATCAAGCATTTTTGGTTTGAGTTGGAGAAACGGGTACGAGCAGCGTCACCCCAAAAACGTAATTTACGCGAACTGCGGGATCTCTGTTGTAGTCATGGTAGCAAATACCAAGAGACACCTACCAACATCTCGTTGAATCTATTCCTCATCGGGTCAGAGCTCTGTTGGCGGCGAGAGGAGGACCTACATCATATTAGGTAGGTGGTTTTAATGATTTGGCTTATCATTGTATGTAAATTCAGATTTTTTGCACTCACTTCATGCTTCTCTGGTCTTTACGAAAGATTATCTTCATCGTTTTGTATTAGATCACAAACAAAGCTAATTCACCAAACATGTAGGATATTCATTCTGAAGGGACAATATTCAACATTTGTTTGACTAATTCTTTGTGCGTAGAATGTGCTGTGTCACTGTTCACGGTAATTTTAGTATATCCCAGTACCATCTAAGTCTGATAATTGGTTTTGATATAAAATAAAAATACCAACGTTTACCACAATCACAGGTTTATTACACATCGACTATAGTTTCGCAGAGCGAGTGGCTCGGCAACATCAGGACGAATGAAGCGTAAACATTCAAATGATGATGCCGAGCCAATAGCTCTGCGAAACTATAGTCGATGTATAATAAACCTTTGATTGTGGTAAACGTTTGTATTTTTATTTTATTTCAACACCACAAGTTTTGTAGTCATAAGTTATATATAATTGGTTGTGATTTTCTTGCATTATTTCGCGACGTGTGCAACACTTAAGATAATTATAGTCCATCATTTTACACGTACTATCAATATAACAAAACTCGATGGTAGCTCTAGCATCTACAAACTTTTCAGGAAATGAGAATTGGAATTTAAATTGTTAATTTACCAGAATTATAACTTGCATGAATTCGAGGGAAATATACAGAACTGATCATATATTGCCAAGAGAGAGAGAGAGAGAAAGATCCTCATTCCACAATATCTTACAATGTTTAAGGCTTAATGCATTTCTCAAGGAATTTACCAGGGACAATTTGCTTGATGTTTATTGCGAAAGTAAAAATAATGGTTTGCTATTATCAAGAAAAACAAAATAATAAGTGTTTACCTGCGTCGAAGGAAATGATCCAGAAGCTAATCTCTTGGTGTTAAGCCAATTCACGATAGCGCTGCTTTTGGCCAAATCATTGTACTGCAAGTACGTCAGCAAGCCGTAGCTCGTTACTTCAATATCTTGAGATCCTTTTCCTGTTTCCCAACGCAATGTGTTCATGTCTGATAGGGAAATGAAGAAAGAACGTAACAACGGACTAAAGAATGCATTAGAAACAATGATTTCAGTAAGAATAAAAATAGCAACGTTTACCACAATTAAATATTTATTCTACATGTACATCGACTATAGTTTCGCAGAGCGTTTGTCTCGGCATCATCAGGATGAATGAACAGTAAACATTCATATCATTGTGACATCATCAGAGTTCTGACGGTCATGGAATTTGGGGAGTTATTTCCACGCGTGCCGCCTCGGTGGCGCAGTGGTCTAAGGCGTTGGCCTCTGATCATTCGTCCGTAAGGGGTCCGGGTTCGAATCCCGGTGAGGCATGGATGTTGTGTTTGTCTTACGGCACTGGCTCTCTCCCTTCCCTGGAACCAGTGACCCTAAATTAGGGACGGGCGACTGCTTATAGCCCATTGAGTTGCTCACGGTGGTCGTTAAACCTCCAATCAAAAAAAAATTTCCACGCGCTTGAAAGACATGGAGTAGAGTCATGTCGTTGGCAAGCCGTGAAGCATTCCGGTATATGTGGAAAGCTTTTAATATATTAAGCTTGATAGTCGAATCAGGTTTTTCAATAAGCGTAGCGTTACAAACATTTATCGTTATTTTTGTTACAAGGTTGGACTGTAGACGACTTCATAGTTCCGTACGTAGGTCTTGTGTTCCTACACACGGAAACGTAAAGCCCTGAATGTCTGTTCTATACATGAAAGTCCACATTCACAAGGTATTTGATAAATTCCTCGGGAATTTTTCTTCGACTTAAGTCTTTTGATCCGTAAAAAATTACCTTGTTTATAGGTTTGAAAATAACTTTGAAATTAAAACTTTTGAGAGTTTTTGAAATTCCGGACTAAATCTGAGGAGCAAAGGATAACCGCTCAATTCGCTCGTACTGGGTGGCTTACTGGCGTGAGTGAGAAGGCAAGCCTCGGTTTCCTAAACATTTGGACAGCTTTGTCTATAACGGAAGATCTATATCTTCTGTGTACTGCGATTTGTTTAAGAAAAACAAGCTTTTTCTGCAAGAAATCCTCATTTGAGTATACATATATGTATGTGTGAAAGGCTGATATTTTTTGTTTCCATGGGTGATTTGATTTTGCATGTGGGGATAAGGAAAGACCAAATGAGTTTCGATAAGCTGTTGTACCAAAGAATCCTTCAGGGAGTGACACGAGAACACGGTAAGCAGCCATTATTTTCAGTCTGACATGTATAACGAAGTAAATTTCTCCGTCATTTTTATCCGCGCCAGGATTCGAACCCGGGTCCCCTCATTCCGGAATAAGTCACTCTATCAATTGAGCTACGCGGACATTTGTTCTGATTCCTATCTGCCTTTATGTCGTGTGCGTCCTTCTGGCAGGTACGTCACATCTCCTGGTACGTTACATCATCTCCCCCTTATTTTTTTTTTTTTTTTTTTTTCGAAGTGCTGCTCTTATTTTTCCCATCTCGCGGTGTGGAAATAACATCACACCAATGCGAGATTTTGAACGGTCGGGTCATCCGGATAGTTCGGGCGCCATTACAACGAAGTGAATTTCTCCGTCATTTTTATCCGCGCCAGGATTCGAACCCGGGTTCCCTCATTCCGGAATAAGTCACTCTACCAATTGAGCTACGCGGACATTTGTTCTGATTCCTATCTGCCTTTATGTCGTGTGCGTCCTTCTGGCAGGTACGTCACATCTCCTGGTACGTTACACATGTGAACTGTATATCAGGGTAAATTGAATTGATAAGTGATGGCCTCTGATCATTCGTCCGTAAGGGGTCCGGGGTCGAATCCCCGGTGAGGCATGGATGTTGTGTTTGTCGTACGGCACTGACTCTTTCCCTTTCCTGGAACCAGTGACTCTAAATTAGGGACGGGCAACTGCTTATAGCCCATTGAGTTGCTCACGGTAGTCGTTAAACCTCCAATCAAAAAAAAAAAAAAAAAAGAATTTATAAGTTCAACTAATTTAAGTATTTCCGAATTCATGCCATTCCATAGAACAAAAGTATCTGTACATATCGAATCCACAGGTTGAATGTAATAAACTGAAAGAGTTTGTCCTGAAAGACTAGCTTTCAATGATTCGAGGGCTCCATTCACTAGGATACTAGTAAACATGGATTTCATATCAAAGGATAACATGAACTGATAGTTGTTAGGATGTTATTTTAGCCGATTGACAAACTCAATGGATTTTTTTACAGCTGTTTTGTTCGAAGAAGTCGTTAAGGTGGATTGTTTCAAAGATAGAAACTTGGCCAACTTATGTGTAGCAGAGCCGATATTGCTGACTATGGTACGCAAAGATATTCTAATCTTATGTATATATCTTCGAAAGTGCATAGAAATGGGGAGAACGGACATATGAGAGCTTTAGATGATTTTTTGAGATTTGCTCAAGAGTTTCACAACTTGATCCCACTTTACGAATTCCTTTTCTATTCTTTCTCCGATGGATAATTTTTTATTTCTTTATAGGGTCCCTCGGAAATAAGTTTTTCGACCTCTGCCTCATAATAGTTTTTGTCCAGAATAACAACTTGTCTTCCTTTATCGACTTGAGTAATTGTAATATCACGACTTGACTGTAATTCTTTTAGAGCATTATGTTCTTCCTTGTTGAGATTGGGTTTAAATGGTGGAAAGCACTTTGAAGTTATTATCTGACTGAGGCAATGTCTAATAGTTTCGCTTTTTATCAAGAACTCCTCAACCGACGCAACGACATTGGGTACTGGTACCTTGTTTGAAGCTGCAAAATTTGAATTGTAACGTAAAATTCGTTTTTGATATTCTTTGGGCTTAAAATAAGAAAGGTTAGGCATTACTTCATTATACGTAAAGATACCCTCAATTTGCGAAGTAGAGTTTTCTTTATTGTTGCTGTTATTTGATAGTTTTTTCAAATTTTCGTTTTAATGTCATTTTATGAGAAAACGACATATTGTGACTCCTAGACCAAGTTTTGCTGTCCTGCTCAAAAAAATCTGGTAACATTTTAGCCAGTAAAAAGTGTTGGTCATACAAATCGACCTCAACGTTTGCAATATTCTTTCTCGTATCTTTGATAATAGCTCTTAATAGTGCAGCCGAAGCATTAGATATGGAAACAATTTATCGAAAACCGCTTGTTTTTTCCTTACCCCTTATTCAAAATCAAATAACCCATGGAAACATAAAATCTCAGTCTTCTACACTTACGTATATCGTGCACTACATATATGCTAAAATGAGGATTTCTTGCAGAAAGTGCTCGATTTTCTTAAACGAATTGTAGTACACAGGGGATATAGCCCTTCCGTTACAGACAAAGCTGTCCTCGAATTTAGAAAACCGAAGCCTGTCTGCTCGCTCACGCCAATAGACCTCCCAGTACGAGAGAATTGTGCGGATATCCTTTGCTTCTCAGATTTGCTTCGGAATTTCAAAAATTCTCAAAATGTTTAATTTCAAAGCTATTTTCAAACCCATAAACAAAATGAATTTTTACGGGTCAAAAGACTACGTCAAGGACATAAATTCCTGGGACTTTATAAAATACCTTGTGAATGTGGATTTCATACATAGAAGAGGTCCGCACGGCTTTAAATTTCCATGTGAAGGAGCACAAGACCTACGTACGGAACTTTGAAATGAAGAAGCCGTCTATAGCCCAGCATTGTCACGAAAATAACCATATTTTTTTTTTTTTTTGGAAACTCTACGCTTATTGAAAAAACTGATTCGACTATCAAGCTTAAAGTGTTAGAAGCTTTCCACTTAAATGTATACCTGAATTTTTCATGACTTGTCAACGACATGACGTCTACTCCATTTTTTTCAAGCACATCGAAACAACTCATCAAAATCCATGACCATCAGAACTCTGATGATGTCACAGTGATTTGAAGGTTAACGCTCCATTAGTCCTGATGATGCCAAGCCATACATCGCATTCTTGGGGGCTCTTGCTTTTTTCCGTACCATTTTTGTGTTAGGGTCGAGTATGCTCATGTTTATCTTTAGTTTTAACATACGAGCAGTGTGTTAGTTTTTATTTTGCTCCACTTAATGTTGTTTTAGTTCTTCCAAATGTTACAAGTTGCGACAAATGTTGCAGTTCCTCCAAGCGTTGCATGTTGCGACAAGTGTTGCGGCTTTCGTCGCCGGGCGGCCACGAATGTCAGCTACGGAAATGTAAAGCAGTTAATCAATATTGCTGAGTCTAAAGTCAAAGCCATGCAACATACCTCGTCTCTCGTTTCTACCAAGTATTCTACTATATCTCAACACTGTGCTACATCGCTTTTGTATACTTCAACGGGAAATATTTTTCGTGTAAATCCACTTGTTCTTGGGTCCGGTGCCATGGCCCGACATTATGCGTTATTACGATCCTTTTCATCGATTTAACAACAGCCAGCAGAGGCAAAGTGCTTCTTCGCCTGCTCCTGAAATGAGTGCTGGGACAGTACCGGTCATAACAAGCATCGGTTATAATGTATTGAAAGTAAAGATTACGGATGATTCACCAGAATGTAAGGAATTTCAATCTGCCTTAGTATTGAGTGTGTTTTTCCCGTCATTGTGGGAAACCCCTCACCTTCTACATGGAGGTGGTCGAAAAAATCGCACTAAAGGAAAATATTGACTCAGTTTTACGAATAGGAGGAGTGATAGTACATTTTACTCATTGAGCGGCAGTTGATCAGTTTCTGGTGAAAGTAATTAATATAAAAGCATTCCACCTAATTCCCACCACTACTGCCCAGCGGCCAATTACAGTGACCTTTTCGTACCAAGTGTAATTCCGGAAGCGTTATTAATTCCAGTTTTAAGAACTTTGGGTAGAGTCGTGGGGGAAGCCAAACGGTTTCCTGCTGTTCCTCGCGACCTCCTCCCCCTACTTCAACAATGTGAAAGGAGGGCGCACAAAAAAAATGGTATCGTATTTCCTACAGAAGAAGCTATTATTAACCGGCGGGATACTTTAGAATTTAGCACTGACACCCACACTTGCAAGTTTTCCGTGTTTGCAGGAGTGCAGTGCTTTAGGTGTAAAGCTGAGGGGCATTTAGCGACAGAACGCCCACATGAAAATGCCCTCCAAATGCTACTATGAAGCCTTCTGCCCTGCTACCTGTTTCTGCTATGCAAACTGTTCCGTCAGCACACACTGCAGTTAACCTTAATCATTGAGCTCAAGACTCCAATCTTCAATAACATCACTTCCATTGTTCAACAGTCTGCAGTTGCTGTTGTGTCCCCTTCAGATGTTCCTAAGCTATTTGATGCTACACCAACTGAATCTGACGAACACTCCAACGTCGACACTACTATGGCTGAAATCCATGCTCCGGCTGAACCTGCGACTCAGCCTATTGACCCCAAGGTTTTGAAAACTCCTGGAAAACATACAGAAACTAGTCTTTCCCCGCCTAAGAAAAAGCGCAAGGGTCTTAGAGGTAGGCCTCGGTCTACAGTTCAGTCGTCTGCTCCTCAATCCACCAGATCCCCCTCCTCTTCACCCCGTGCTAGGTGTCGAAGGTCTCCTATCCATACTTGGAACGTTTCTGCACCTTTAACAAACCTCGATGTAGAAGTCTCATTCTCTTCGACTCCGGACCCTCACCCTAATCCTGATGATCCTTCCTGTTAAAATCTGACCATCAACTTGGAAGCCCGGCCTAATGATAGTACTGTTCCTACAACTCCACTAACTTATAAAGAACTGCTCTTTCTTTATCGCCAGCCTAAAAAAACTTGCATTATTGATATTCCTTGTATACATTCTAACTTCAACGGGCTTCCTGAAATGGTACAACAATTTTAATTTCCAGAAGTCTTAACAAGCGATTCCCCTCCTCCATAGGCGAATTAATATCGCTGACGTGTTAAATATATAATCTCCATCTTATCGAGACAAGCTGACAAACAGCTCCAGCCAAAAATTGACATCTAATCTCAAAATCACCAGTTTCAATTGTCGAGAGGCTTTGCGGCGCCAGCGGCGAATGCTCTCGTTTACGAAGATCTACACTCCCTCCATGCCGATATTGTTTTACTTCAAGAAACCAATTGTTTATCATTCACAGTTTTTCCCATTGGCGACGCTGGCCATACAATTTTTATCATAATTGCCGTGCCCACGTTGGGACTGGAACAACTCTATTGGCTTTCACAACAGATTTCTTCCTCTACTCCATGAGGTTGTTGAGTCACAGAGTCAGCTCGGCGTCTTCCAATACATCTTTTCCCCCCTGTATTCAGAGAAGTATCATATTATTAACATCCATGTCCCTATTCAGAGTATTTATGCAGAGACACTATTAATTCATGTCTATTCTGTTTTAGCCAATATCCCGACGTCGGATGTTGTAATATTTGGTGGAGACTTCAATTGCACGTTAAACCCGCAACTATTGATAGATCGTAATAACTCCCACGAAAGCCTCTGCTCCCTGGTCACGTAACTCTCAGCTCTTATATCCGATATTGATTTTTGGGATTCGTTCAGACATCTTTATCGAGTCCGACAAGAATTCACATGGTGTCCTCTGTCTCATTCTACCAATGCAACTGCACGCTTGGATAGGTTTTACGTTTTCAGTTTTCTTCGACCAGAAGTCGATCTACTACGCATGAATCAAGCGCTTCTTCTGATCATCGCCCCGTTTGCCTGTTACTTCAACTCGTTACTTTTCCTTTTTCACATCCAAAAGTCTGGACCTTGTATACATTCTGCTTACAAGATCCCACGTTTTAAACCAATGTTCGTTCCATTCTTTCAACTTCTGCTGCACAGCTTTCAAACTTCCAAGACCCAACTGCTCTGTGGGTCGCAACTAAGCAACAAATTTTGACGTATGTTTGGAAGTTCTCCTTTGCCGCTAAAACCACTAATTTAATGGAATTCGACGGCCTGCGCTTAGCGTGTAAATCAAACCCTCCCTCCTCGCCACAATTCGACATCATTCAAGCCAAACTACATCATCATCTTCATTGGTTTGCAAATAATACGCTCACACGTTTGAAATATGAAGTTCTGAACTTTCACGACGATCCAATGACAGCGCTTCGAAATCTGAAACTTCGTAAAGCTAGGAATGCAACCATAACGCAACTCTATCTATCTCCCTAACGGCTCAACAACAACTGATCAAATTCATATTTGCTCACACGTCCATTCATATTACCAGCGCCATTTCATGCCTTCTGTTAGTTCACCAGCTAGCGCATCACCGATTATTCAGCATCTACCGCAAGTACCAGAATGTTTTGATTCATATCTCACAGCCCCTATCTCTCCTACTGAAATACGTAATGCTATATTCAGCCTCAATACTCGTGCCGCACCTGGAGAATTCTACAAGACGTCTCTTCCGACTTTACCTCCTCTTCTTCTTGCCTGCTTCAACTTCATTCTTACTTCTTCTGATTTATCCTTTCTGTTTCTCTTTTGCTGTCATGCGACGAATTCCTAAATCTGGTAATTGCTTTCTTTCCAACTGGAGGCCGACTTCCTTGCTTAATACTGATCACAAAATTCTAGGTAAAATTCTCTCTTCTCGTCTTAACCCCGTTATCTCTCACATTATTCATTCTGACCAAACCTTCACTATTCCTTCTCGCTCTATAGCTACTAATATAACTACCATTCGCAATCTTCATACTCTTGCTTCGCAGCTAGCAGTGCCTCTCGCCATATTAAACGTAGACCAACGCCAAGCTTTCGACTATATTAATCATTCCTATCTTTTCTGTTCTTTGTGCCTTTGTCTTCTCCTCTCTTTTCTGCAACGCCATTTCTAATCTCTACACTAACGCCTCGTTTCGTGTTTGCACTTCCACTTTCCTTACCTCCGCTATTCCTTTCACTAACCGGTCCGGCAGGATTGCCCCCTGTCAGGTCAGCTTTTCTGTATTGCTTTTGAACCGCTACTGATCAGTTTATGAACCAGATTACGACCATCCATTCCTAGAAATTTTGCTTCTACGAGATATCACAAGACGATACTCTCAGCATATGCCGATTATTTGATTGTCTTTATACGAAAGGACTCTGAATTTCGTAACCTTACTACACTATATCAAGAATTTGCTGCAATCTCCAGCACTTCCGTCAATCCAGAGAAATGCACTGGCCTTTGGGCTGGGGCGTGGGCGACCCGAAGCCCTGTCGGTCCGCTAGTTGTCCACTGCAGTAAAATTACTTAGTGTTTACATCGGCTAAAGACCTGCCGTGACTGCAAAAACCTGAACTCCCGTGCCACAGACTATTGCTCAAAGTTTGGCTCCATTTCGTCAACTCAAGAGCAATCTTTCGTTTTTAGACGAGCCTTTCTTATCAACACCTACGTTCTATCTAAGTTATTCCATGCTTAAATTGCAGAACGGCCACCGAACCTCCTCCTGCAAAAAACTTTGTCTTTTCTCCGATTTCATCTGGAATATTACTCACTGGATCGACAAAACCCCTTTGGTGCTCCCAGTGTCCTTATCCTTTGGGGGAATGAATCTTGTAGGTCTCTTTCAAAAATAAAACCTTCCTCATTGCAAATTTTTTTCGTAAACTAATCTGTTTACCTCACCCACTCCTACCATTATTGATACTCTTTTCTTTCCCTGGAGTCCTCACCTTACTGTTCCAACGTTTCTGCGGTTGGACCTTTACCCCCATCACAAACCCCAGCCTTCCCCCTACTTACAAAACCGCTTTACACCTTTGGTCTTCCTTGCATCTTGTCCGACTCCCAGACTATCGATCTCCTGGAAGAATCGCTTTTCAATTCTACTATCCGGTCTCTCTTTTGCGTATCTCCACTTTTCCTCTTGGCTTTCCAAAGAAGTTTTGAAGGTTTCACACCTAGTGGATACCGACCTTCAGTAGAAAGAACATACTGACATCCCGCCATCTCCGCCTAAAACTCCGTCATATCTTTCACAGCTTCACCTGATCCAAACCTCAACCTGCCGTTTGTATCCGCATCTTGCCAACTAATCCGGGTTGATTTCAGTCTCTTCTGCTTAACATAGTCTCCCATTCCTTATTTACCTGAATGATGCACCTCTCATGTCTCATACCGTCACCATGAAACTTCTCTACCGACATTTTGTGACCTACTTTGCCAATCCTACTTCACTCCCTGATGTCTCACCGCCGGAACTTAACGCAATTTGGACCGATGCCCATTCAACTATGCGTCACCGAAATCCATTGATACCCACTGACCAAAAGATGCTTACCCCATGCACTCTACACCGCTTCCGGAGACTCACTTCTCCCAACTGTTATTATTGTACAACAATAGATGCTACACATGCTTTCTTATCTTGTCTAGTGCTCCGACCGCTCTTCTCATTACTGTTTCAACTGCTCCAGAAAGTCTGGTCATCCCCTCATACGATGTATAACTACCGTTTTTTGCAGCGGCTTCAACCGACTTCAACTCGCCATGACACTACTTGTTAAACTATCATCCTGCAGGCCAAGCATACTTATATATATTTTTTATCACAGTAGTGTGGATCATCCGACTCTTCGTCGTTACACTGTGGCGCGGGTTTTTTTTTTGCTCCAGCTTTCGGAAATCGCTCTATGTGATTCTCCAAGTGGATTATGACGTTACAGTATAAGAAAACATTACCCACGACTTTCATTCCAAATGTACTTCTGGTCTCCAATCATACAGTGTTCATGACAGATTCATTGAACTTCTACCTTAACGAGTTTTGTAGAATTTATCGCTTTGACCAAAAGTATAAATTCTTCATACATACCTCTACTGACGATAAATGTTTGAGTGTGATTGGATGTTGCAGCCGTTCCTGTCATCCCCCCCTCTGCGATGAAGTGGTTTTTTTACTTACCAAGAGAGCCGTTCCTATCTTTCTACCTCTACAATGATGTGCGCTATATACACACCAATAAATGACTGTCCGTCGTTATTGCGCTGCGCATTTTGGAAGGCCGTCGTCGTCGATTGGATGTTTAACGACCACCATGAGCAACTCAATGGGCTATAAGCAGTCGCTTGTCCCTAATTTAGGGCCACTGGTTCCAGGGAAGGGAGAGAGCCAGTGCCATAAGACAAACACAACATCCATGCCTCACCGGGATTTGAACCCGGACCCCTTTCGGACGAATGATCAGAGGCTATCGCCTTAGACCACTGCGCCACCGGGCGGCCATTTTTGGAAGGACATACGAATCGACTCAATGTGCATATCGGGTTGTGCTGTGTGACTTTTAAATCATTGACTCTTACCTAGTGTTGATTAAGAAAGATTTTTTTTCATGCCCTCCTAGCGAGTTAGCAGACTCTGCCAAGTCAACCTGAGTCAACTTTGAAATGAGTTACTGTCTCATCTGAAAGATGGGCGTTTGTCCCTTTTCCTCATAAATATGTGTACCTATTTTAATTGTACATGCATGTAGTTTCCTGTATTTTATCCTTTTGTTACAATAAAGACCGTTTGAAGAGCCACACGCTATGCGAAATCATAGACGATGTATAATAAACATTTAATTGTGGTAAACGTTCCTATTTTTATTCTATCTCAACACAAGGTTTGCAGTCATAAATCATAGATAATGATTTTAGTAACTGTAACAGTAAGCAATATTTCACAGAGCAACAGTATGGTGAAAACGATGCTTCACTGATACCACAGGGCAAAATTTATAGAACCTATATCGTAAAATTGGAACCTGATGAAATTTCTTTTTAACTCCAGTTTTAGATTAAAGTTTTAATTTCAGAAGACCATGTAAAAAGAATTCACAGACCAACAAAATACAGTGACTTTGTTGCATGTCTAAGAGGTTAACAGCATGGACAATACGAATATCATGGGCACTCTGCTCTTTGGAGAAACATTGAGGTTAAAAGATGCCAGTGCATGTAAGTTCCAGAGATGTTCCCAAATAGTTAAGAAAAACAGTGCTCAGTTCTGCATGTAATATCCTGCTACTGCATCTTTGGCAAATTTGCTGGCATCACATTGTTTATCTGCTTCAGAATCTAATTTTATGTTTGTAAGTGTCATCAAATACATGTTAGGGAAATTTACGCTGAAGAGATACTGAACTTATTTACGTACTCAGTTTCTGAAATGGTCTTTCACATTCTTGTGTAATATAAAGTTTTGGTCAATTTCTATTTCACAAAGAAGTAACATGCTTTTTTTCTGCTCAGAGAAAATGACGTACGAAAACTACAATTATAAAGATACTTCTAGGCTCAAGATTTTACCGAAAAATTTGACCACCATAAAAACATACGCCTAATGAGTTTATAATGGTAAAATGTAACTGTCCAAATTCTGTATTAACACAAATGCGCAGTGTAATAAAGGTATCAAATAATCAATAAGTTATTCTAAAAAGTGTACTTTGCAAAAGAAAATAGAAAAGTCTGCATTAACTCTGTAGCACCAAACTTAGATTCCGAAATATAATTTTTCGCCGCCCCCGTGGTCTAAGTACTGGCTTCTAACCATGCATCTAAAATTGGAATCAGTGGCCTTAAATTAGGGACAGGCGAATGATTATAGCCCCCATCAAGTTGTTCCTGGTGGTTGTTAAACTCCAAACAAGCAAATATTAATGCAAGTTCAATTGCTTGCAACCGAAGGAAAACTGCAAATTTATCAACCAAAACAAATTTATAAAAAAACATGACAAATTTAACTAGATACGTTTTCTCGAAAGTTCTGAGATCATTGGATTTGATAATTCCATTTCTGTTAATTTCTATGAAAATCTGAAAATCAGATAAAAACAGGGATTGAATTTTCAGCAATAAAGATATTATCCTACAGCTTTGCATACTCTTTAAATGAAGATGCATGACTAGGACGTGATACACGTGGACAATCATCCTATTCCGCCGCAGTTACTTAGATATCGCATGCGCTTCAGGCATTCATACACTGCCAGACAGAGAAAATGCCACACCACGAAGACGTGAACGCAGCGCCATGCAAATTGCAGGATTGGTGCACACGTACAAGTTATGAAGATGATTTAATTTGCAGGCCAATCGCACGAACGGCGCGCGGGTAATAAGCGGACAACCAGGCCGTGAGGCCATCAGTCGAGACGTTGCGTCGGTACGGCCGATAGTAGTGAGTGGTTCTGAGGTAACAGTGTCTGGAGAACGAAAATGGGGTGCCAATGCCGTTAAGATGCAGTCGTATGCGATTTCGACAAACGGATGAGTTCACGAGAGGTGTCATCGTAAGCCTTCGTACCGCCGGATGGTCTTTGGGTCGTATTGCGAAAGAAACGCAACCTGATGCCACAACCGTCGGTCGCATTTGGAGACAGTGGTCACAGGAAGGATCTTTGCAACGTCGTAGGAGGACCTGAGCAAGGAGGCGGACACCCGAGCGCACCGATCGTCGCATCAGACGCCATGCCGTAGTGGACCCTCAGGCCACAACGAGCGCCATTTTGCTGAGTGTGCGGGGAGGCTTGGACGCTCCGATATCAACGCGGACAGTGTCTCGTCTGGTTTGCTGTCCAGCCGTTCGTTGCGAAGGCTACCCTTAACAGCGAGCCATCGTCGTCACCGCTTGACGTGGTGTTGCTCCAGAGCTGCGTGGGGTGCTGAATAGGACAGTGTAGTGTTCAGCGACGACTTGCGGTTCCGTCTCACCACGGATAATTGCCATGTGAGAGTCTGGAGGCGACGTGACCAACGGGTGGGTTCCTCCGCCATTGTGGAGCGCCACACGGGCCGGCAACGTGGAATCGGGGTGTAGGGTGCTATCAGCGCAACAGCCGTTCACCGCTGGTACGCATTACGGACGCATTGACGGCATACCACTATGTTGGCAAGGTGCTGCGGTCCGTGGAACTACCGTATCTGCACGGCATCCTAAACGAACGCCGTTTTTCAACAGGATAACGTACAGCCGCATACTGCTCGGATCAGCCTGAATGCTTTACACGGTGTGTGCATACTTCTGAGGCTAGCACGATCCTCCGACAGCTCGCCCATCGAGCATCTGTGGGACACGATTGGACGTCGGTTGAGTACCCTCCCATCCCCGCATAATGAAGATGAACTGTAGACTCGGATCAACACCACATGATCCACGGTACCCCAGGGCTATTTTCGGACTCTCATTGCCTCGATGCCACGTTGGATTCAACGATTTATCACCCAAACTGGGGGCCACACTTCTTATTGATCATCCTGTATATTCTGCCATTGGAGCCGAGTCTGTATGTGACAATAAAATCATTTGCTCTGGACCTGATTGGCTATCTGTGTGTGCAGTTTCTACTGTTTTCGAGCATTCCTTCATGGTGTAGCATTTTCTCTGTCAGGCAGTGTATGCAAAATTTCTGGTAACCTATGTATGCTTCCTTTATCGTGTACAGTGCGTTTAGAGCATTGAGAAGCATCTTCACCCCCATGACCAACGTATTTAACAGAGGTGTCAGTGAAATTCTTGAAAAAGTATATAATAATGATAAATCAAAAGAAATAATAATCTGTGGTAATGGAAATCTCAGCCAAGTGGGGAAAAACTAATTTGCTGAGACAGGAACTCGAAGGTTAACTTTCGCATATTTCACATGATCACGATCATAATATTGAAGTTATATACTGTATGTTATGGCATGAGTTATCAGAAAAACGTTGATGCGTTATTTTTTGTAACCAAACACCCCACTGAAGTTGTTTCTTTTTTCCAGACACAAACTTGTAAAGAAATTCTTCAAGTCATATTTTCACACAATTTCTTCATGGTGTCCGTCCTCCTCTTCTAAATCTCATCACTACATATCTCTTCTTTACCTTCTGATTGTTTCCTGCGTCATTCTCCGCATCATCCTTAAGGCTGTCTTTGAATGAGTGTTAGGCTTCATCTTCTGCGATAGATAGTGCAAAACATCACTCCTTGGGCGTGGCTTTTACGTGTTGGGGATAGTCCCAGAACTTGGCGTCAGCGGATAACTGAAGATTTTACCATATTCAGAAAGGAAGCGGTCTCGCGTTGGCTCCACAATGAAAAGACAAAATACGCGCGGTTACGTTTTAACCAATGACATTCTTTGGGGATGGAGCTTAGCAGGTAGGCGTAGTTTCTGTCTCAAAATCAAGTGTTTTCTGGTAATGTACACATTTTCTCTTCAAAAAATGAACGTACAGTAGAATTTAAGATGATCTATAGAAGACATTCCAATCTAACTTCAGTGCACTTTCTTTGATTTCTATTTGGCCTAGATAATTAAAGAAATCAGACATAAATGAGAGATTTCGTTTCTTCCACACAGAAACACTGCCAAACTAACTCCTGGCGCCATCTAGCGCCAAATTGGAATACTTTTGAGTCAGATAAATTGAATTTTAAAAACAATTCTAACATATTTTTCGGAAAAATAACTGCGACACGTAGTAGCTATGGGTCGTTTTTATTTGTGCTCAAAATTTCAACGCTACAAAGTAATAGTTTTCAAGAAAATGTGTACAAAATAATTTGCATTATAGATATAGGACAGAATTTCAGTTACACTCATTCAAAGAGCGCCTTAAGTCAAATTATGCTTAGCTTTATCCGCAAATATCGTTTTATAATGAAACTACAAGGGATGGACAACGAAACTGAAACACTTGGCTTCAGGATACAGTAACGTTTTAGTACGGTGTAGGGCCCTATTTTGAAGACCATTACAAGTGCAATTCGTCGTGGGAAGGACCGATATAAGTCCCGTACAGTGGCCAGAGGGATTTGAAGTCATTCCGCTTGCAGAAAAGTGGCTAGTTTACGACATGATGCTGGTGGAGGAAAACTTTTCCTGACTCGCACCTCCAGAACACTCCAGAGTGGCTTAATAATGCTCAAGTCGGGTGACTCTGCAGTCCCTGAAAGATGTTCAACCACACTTTCGTGCTCAGGAAACCACCTTTCCACCAGTTTGGCTCTGTGTATCGGTGCGTTACCGTCCCCATACACGGCACCACGTCAGAGTATGATGTTTGAACCATTGGGTGCACCTGGTCCTCCAGAATTGTCCGATAGCCCTGGCAGTGATGTGCCCTTGAAGAACAATAAGCGAGACGACAGACTTCCACGCTATTGCGGCCCAAACCATCACCGATCCACCTCCGTGCTGCACTGTGGGCAATACACAGTCCGGGTGGTAACTCTGTGAGGGATGTACGTTCACGTAAACTCTACCAGTTTTGGGAAAGACAGTGAAGGACGATTCATCGGAGAATAATACACATTTCACGTCGTCTAACGTCCACTATTTGCGCTGCTGGCACCATTGCAACCGACATTTGGCATTCTGACTGGTGATCCAGGGGTTGGTGATAGCAACACGACATTGAATGTTGACCCGGTGAAGCTCCCGACGAACAGTTTGGATAGAAACAGGTGAGTCGCTGTGCGTATTCAACTCTTATGTGAGTTGGGCAGCTGTGGTTTTATGCTTTTTGGCTACCATCTGTGTTAGCATCCGGACGTCCCTGTCAGACAGCTTAATTTTACCTCGACAGTTACTCCTATTGGATGTGGTTCTTCCCTCTTGCTGGTATGCCGACATGACCCTGAATACCGCGGCTTGTGATACACCGCAAAAAACAACTGGCTGTCTTGGACACCGATGTACCGGCGAGACGCGCAACAACAATCTGTCCTCTTTGAAACTCAGATACGTCTCCCATTACGCTGTGTGGATCGCACGTTTTCACGTCCAGCTGTCCTACTGCCTTGCTAATGCAACTTTCACGCTCCGCTTTCGTTGATCGACTGCGAAATACACTGCTGGCCACCCAAAATGCAGCACCAAGAAGGAAGCATCCGACTGGTCTGAAATTCGCAGCATGCGTCGCCCGCGAGAGGACATGCAAACGTTTAGGATTGCAGGGCATATGCAAATCATGTGCGCCCCGAACGCCACCGATAATCCCTATAAGAAGGGTGCACAGAAGGCGGGGTGTAAGTAGTGGAAGTGTGTTGTGCTGCCGGACCTGTGCGTGGGAAGCTTCCAGATGCCTCGTCGCAGAATACGGCAGTCATTCCAGCACGTTTCGGAGTTCGACAGAGGACGAATAGTGGCTTATCGCGACAGCAGTTAATCGTACTGAGACATCGGCGCCCGTGTGGGGCGACATCCAGCCACAGTGAGGCCAGTATGGATTCAGTGGGTGCAGGAGGGACGGACGGACCGACGTGAGCGATTGCCGCAGCCGCGGCACACCACCGAACGAGAGAACTGGCATGTTGTGCGGCGGGCATTGACGGCTCACACCGCCACATCACGAACGTTAGTGCAGGAATTAGCGTATGTTGCGCAACAACCTGTGTCATCACGTACCGTTCGACGTCGTCTGCAGGAGCGGGGACTTGTCGCACGGCGCCCATTGTTCCGATTACCATTGACGTTACACCATCGGCGAGTGCGGCGGCAGTGGGCCGTTGAACGCCGCACCTGGACTACGGAATG
Source organism: Macrothele yani (assembly GCA_039090855.1). NCBI lineage: Eukaryota > Metazoa > Arthropoda > Arachnida > Araneae > Macrothelidae > Macrothele > Macrothele yani. Next base: position 87,924,983 of record CM077010.1, read on the forward strand.
GCATGACATTGCTTTCTCCGACGAATCCCGTTTCTGCCGGCAATACCACGATGGTCGGATCCGTGTGTGGCGGCACTGCGGAGAGAGACTGTATGACGCCTGCATTATCCATAGCCATACCGGTCCTGTCGCCTGGCGTTATGGTTTGGGGCGCAATTGGATATGACACCCAAACCCCTCTGGTACGCATCGCCGGTACACTCAACAGCCACCGCACCATCTCTGACGTTTTGGAGCCTGTAGTCCTCCCTTACCTGCAGGACCTACCAGCGGCCACGTTTCAACAGGATAATGCGCGCCCTCACGTGGCATGCATCTTGCAACAATTCTTCACGACCCACCAGGTGTCATTGCTGCCGTGGCCCGCTTGTTCTCCCGATATGTCGCTCATCGAACACGTCCGGTCGCAGATCGGCAACCGAATGGCCCGGCAAGCACCACCTGCGGCTACGCCTGATGAACTGTGGCAACGTGTGGAAGCAGCCTGGACCGACATACCCCAAGCCTACATATACAGCCTCTTTCGTTCGATGCCGCGGTGTGTGGCGGCCGTTATTGCCAGCCATGGGGGCCACACGAACTATTGATGTCTGCGTGTTCCGCAAGTCGCACGGACCTGTAAGATCAATCGTTTCATCTTTATATCTGTTGTTATGTGTCCAGTAAATCTGTCTTTGCTATCTCGTGTCCTTCTTGGTGTTGCATTTTGGGTGGCCAGCAGTGTAGATGCAGGCCGGCCACCAGATAGGGCGTACAGCGGCGTAACACGTGGGGTGCTATTTGCGCAGGTGTTCCAGTTTTGTTGTCCACCCCCTGTATATAGAAGGCAGGAATAGGAGACTTAAAACTGTGTAAAACCAGCCAGATGCATTACCTTGTGTTTTACGTTTTTCAACAAGTACATTCGGCACGAAATGATAGTCTTCTGCTAAATGCAGGCGTACCTAAAGAAAGTGATTCCTTCCTTCCTCAACGGCTTATTCACTGTCCGTCTACTGATGAGAAATAATACACAACACAGGTTTACGTTTTGGTAATATCCGTACTTTCAGATTGCTGTATGCTGATGACACAAGGGCGGAGAGCAAAAGTGTATCGCAGAGCATGCTGTTCCGTGTGTATGAAGTTTGTATGATACTGAATGTAAATACAAATAAACAAAAATGCAGAGTTCTGGTTTTCATGAGATAAACTGTTATTACTGAATGCAAAATTTGTCTAAATATCGCAAAGATGGACCAGGTGAATATATTTGTAAGTTTGGGGTATATGTTTGAGAGAGGAAACAGATTTGATGGTGAAATAAGTAAGCCCGTGAATTCATCTTTGAAAGTCATTGCTGTTTTAGGAGGGATTTTAAAGGACAGATGGATTCTCGATAAAATCTCGAGTGGATGGGCATGAAAGTGTAATTTTTCCTACTCTGACGTACGGCAGTGAAACCTGGGTACAACAGGAGGGACATAGGAGTAATTTTTGCGTTACTTATGGGGGTTTGTGGCAAGACCATGTTCTGATTATGTGAGGAATGAATATGTGTTGTTAATGTGCAGTGTGAAGCAAAATGTTATTAGTAAGATGGAAACAAATATTCTGACCTGATCTAATAAGATTATATGTAGAGGATTTTAGAAAGGGAGTGTCTGACCTCAGGTCTTAAACAAACCCTTAGAAATAAGAAGCTAGGATATTTGGGCTAGAGTGCCCGATAGGAAAGTGACACGGAAGAGAGGTAGAAAGTGGGACAAAGACGCCCTTATTTATTACCGGGGGCCAGTACCAGGGGCCTGACGACTTAACGTTCCCATCCGACGCTCGGCGGATATTTAGTGGTTCGAGCGTTCGTACCTGCTTGGGATCGAACCCGAGGTCTTCTTCGTGGCAGTCAGCTGGTTTGTCTTTGTTGAAATAATAAGTGGCAAAGTACTTACTAAGAGAATTTGTTCAACCCAAGTGTCAAGGGAGAAACGTACAGGAAGGGCAAGGAAATGACCAGATTGAGGAATGTCTGTATGAGAAAAGGATAATGAAGATGAAGCACAAAAGATTTTGTGTGATGGATGCCACTGAAGCAGGAGTTGTGTGCCGAGATCGCTGTAAATGAAGATGTTTAATATGTACCGGGTGTTTCACTGGGTAGTGACAAAAGAAAGAGACAATAAAGTTAACTTACTTTATTGAAAGAGGAAAAAGATATTTACAGGAGTAAGAGTAGGCGAAAGGTAATCAATGGATGACATGTTCCGCATGATGACCATCCGTTGTCACGACGGAGTGAATTCGTGCTTCAAAGTGCTGCAATACCGACGGGAAGATGTTCGACGGGATCCCTGCAATATTCTGTTGGATGGTACGTCGGGGGTCAGGCAGTGTTCGCAAGTTATCCTGGTACACCAGACCTTTCATGTAGCTCCACAAGAAGTCGAGCGGCGTTAAATCGGGGATGTACGGAGTCCGAGAGAGACCGGATGAAAAACGTTGGGAGAATCGTCTCGCGGTGACCCGTGAGCCATACGTCTGGTGAAGCAAATCAAGAACAGCATTTGTGGAGTGTGGCGGTGCTCCGTCCTGTTGAAACATGCAGTTTTGAATCCAGTATTTTTGGACTTCAGCAGGGAAAAAACGATTCTTCGAAAGGTCACTGTAGGCGGCAGCGGTAACTGTGGACTCCAGAAAAAAGGGCCCAATGAGGCCATCCCCACTCGCACACCCAACGGTTAGCGACGATTCTTAAACGCTGTACCCCAATTTCGTAACACCTTTGTGGGGTTTCAGCCCTCCGCATACCAATTTTTCACCAAGAAAACTCTTTGTTTCGTGGTATATCGCTGCATGTCCAAAATCGCGTGTCCACCGTCCCACTACTTCCTTACGAATGCCTGTTGCCTGCTGATCAACGTCTCGGACTTACAGCGTCATCTCGTTATTCTTTAACGATTTATTCCATAGGAAATTTGTCACTGTCCAGTGAAAGCAGTGTTAAACTTTAATCTAGCAGATGAGCTTTCTTTGAGGAATTAACCTCTGAATTTCGAAGAAACCGCTTAGTGATATATACGAGTACATACAGTGCAGGTATATCAGTAGAGTGACGCATTTTATTTTTGCTAATAAGGTTAGACAAATTTGTGGAGTTTTTGACTCGCGAAGCTCTGTCCATTGTTGTATGTCGCAAAATAAATCACAAAATCTCCTTTGTATTTTATGGGAGTAAAGCCATGAACATTTCTTTGTCTTTTATAGTTTTAATATTTATTCCAAATTCCTTTGGCATGGACTGGTAAATCTTTCTCCGAAAAGCTGATATATGTATCTCTTCTGTGAAAAACAACATTTTTCATCTAAGGAAGTGACAGCTTTCAAGTTGCCTACATGGTAAACCTGAAATTTCGAGATTAGTCAGAAAGTAACTTAGTAACGGTAATTTTGATGTATTTCCTAAAACCAGAGTAACGCTTACGTAACCGCAACTTTATTTTCCTCTATAACCTTCCTCCAGTTCCATGCGATTTGTGTAGCAGTCTGCAAGCTTCTTGATCCCATCAGAGAAGGGTTTCGGAAGTCCTAAAGTCACGTGTGCACTTTTTCTGACCAAGTAATATTTCTTTAAGTGGACTGAAGAGATGAAAATTGCTTGATGCAAGACCCAGGCTGTAAATTTGATGTAGAAAAACGGATTTTCGCCAAGGTTGCAGCCGACGAATGCGGGCGAGCAATGTCGTGGTATAAAAGAACAGTTTTTGACAACGGTCATGTTCTTTTGTTGCGAATCGCAAGTTTCAGCTTGTCTCTGAGTACTTCTGAATATGTTGTACTGTAAACAGCTTATTAATGTTTATGATAATGTTCTAAAACAGGTTTATGACTATCATAGTTATCAAGATATTTATGACCCAGGCGACACTTTTGAACATTTTCCTTCTTTTTATGAAATGAAAATTATTTTCAGTCCATGTTCTGTTTCTAGTTTCCACGGTCAAAATGGTTAACCCGGGTCTCGTTCCCAAAGGTGATCCTAATCTTCATGAAAGTGTAAAAACTGGGTGAAAATCTCCGTTCACTGTTGCTTTTGCTGATCGGTCATTTGTTTTGGGACCCACTTATCACACACTTTCTGGTTTCCTAAGTTGTTAGGCACCATTGCATAGGCAGAACTGTTTTGGGACCCACTTGGCACACACTTTCCAGTTTCCTAAGTCGTTAGGCACTATTGCATAGGCGGAACTGTTTTGGGACCCACTTGGCACGCACTTTCTGGTTTCCTAAGTCGTTAGGCACCATTGCATAGGCGGAACAGTTTTGGGACCCACTTGGCACACACTTTCCGGTTTCCTAAGTCGTTAGGCACCATTGCATAGGCGGAACAGTTTTGGGACCCACTTGGCACACACTTTCCGGTTTCCTAAGTCGTTAGGCACCATTGCATAGGCGGAACAGTTTTGGGACCCACTTGGCACACACTTTCCGGTTTCCTAAGTCGTTAGGCACCATTTCATAGGCGGAACAGTTTTGGGACTCACATGGCACACACTTTCCGGTTTCCTAAGTCGTTAGGCACCATTTCATAGGCGGAACAGTTTTGGGACCCACATGGCACACACTATCCGGTTTCCTAAGTCGTTAGGCACCCTTGCATAGGCGGAACAGTTTTGGGACCCACTTGGCACACACTTTCCGGTTTCCTAAGTCGTTAGGCCCCATTGCATAGGCGGAACAGTTTTGGGACCCACTTGGCACACACTTTCTGGTTTCCTAAGTCGTTAGACACCCTTGCATAGGCGGAACAGTTTTGGGACCCACTTGACACACACTATCCGGTTTCCTAAGTCGCTAGGCACCATTGCATAGGCGGAACTGTAGCTGATGTCTTAAAGATCAGTCACAGCAAAAACAATAATCCGTCGGTCTTCTTGAATGTGAGAGTTCATACAAGCGATATGCTGGAGTTCACAAAGATCCATACGCTCTTGAGTTCACAACGTTGATGAGCGCACTGATCGAGCTTCGTCAGACACATTTACTCTGCTAGATTTAAGTACTACTGCGGATTCGAAAACTTTTTCCCGTCCATACACTTATTGCCTACTGTGTTACCATTTTTCAGTTAATTCAAAGGGTCTGGTCCTTTATATCTAAAGAAATCTTCCTACGCACGCTAGTAAGCAGGGGTGCAATCGGAAAGAGGAGCTTCCATGCTTATACAATCACCGACGGAGCAGCACTGACGTGCAGTATTGCGCAATGTCTTTTTGACTTACACCAAAGAGCCATTACATTATGACCACCTACCTAATAAGCTGTAAGACCACCTTTAGACCGCAAAAACAGGGGCCACTCAGTGAGTCATCGATTCGATGATTTGGCGATAGGTTCCCAGGGGTATCTGGTACCAAAATGTCAACAGCAGGTTCTCCAGTTCCGGTACATTTCGGGTGGTGGCGATTTAGCGCGAATCCGTTTTTCCAAGTCGAACCACAAATGTTCGATTGGGTTCATGTCAGATGAATCTGGAGGCCAGGGGATTAACAGAAAGTCGCAAACATCTTCCTCGAACCACTCCTTGAAGATTCTGGCAATGTGGCATGACGCATTATCCTGTTAGTAATGATCATCACCAGCAGGGAACAGAGTTTCTATGAGTGGGTGAACTTGGTCCGCAACAATGTTCAGATACCTGAAAGCTGTCAGGGATTTTGCTGTTGGGATAATGGAGTCTAAAGTGTTTCAAGAAAACATCGCCCACAGCATACGACCGCTGCCTCCGGCTTCTTTCCGCCCATCAGTGCATCCTGGTGTCATAGCCTCCGTTGTTAATCGGCGTATCCGCGCTCCGCCGTCAACGTGATGCACTAGGAATCTTGATTCGTCAGAGCAGGCCACTTCCTTTCAATCATCTACGGTCCAATCTCGATGATCTTGGGCCCATTTCCAGCGTTGTTGGCGATGACGTCCAGTGAGCATGGGGACCCGGCTGTGTCTTCGGCTACGCAATGCAGAACCGTGCACAGAAGACTGCGATAAACTGTGTGCTGTGACACATTGCCCTGATCACCATTGTTGTAAATACGGGTGATTTGTCGCACTGTGGCCGTGCGGTCGTTGCGATCAATGCGCGATAGTCTCCGCTCCCCTCTGACATCAATGAGCTACCAGACGATGGTTTGTCGTTTGATCATATGTGCACCACTTTTGATACGTACTCTCACAGCGGCACGTGAACAACCCACAAGCAGCGCCGTTTTCGTGATCATAGTTCTACGGCGCCGTGCCATCACAATTTGTCCTTTATCAAACTTCGATAAATCAGCAGCTTTTTTCATTCTGACTCCGAACACTCTACTAACCGAAAACCAGCCCTTGGGTTGTATATATACTTCTCTGTGAACTTCACTTGCGCCACTGTTCGGTCTGCAAGCGCGCTCATTTCTCTAGGCTGAGGTGGTCAAAATGAAATGGCTCATCTTTGCATTAACGTTGCTCGAACACTGTCGTTTGTGCTATTTGTTCAATTCACGAAAAGTTTGTACTTTTGACTTATATTCTCACATTTGGGACAATATACCTAAGTCAGTCTTGAAACTTCTTGATGCTGAGCAGTCATTTACAATTAGGCTGAGTAACAAGCCAATACTAGTGATTCGTTTAAATACCTCTCTAAAATACTTGTAGTACTAAGTCGAGTGTTAGCCTTTAATCATTTTAAAAGGGCGTCAATTCCTGATAACTGCCGCTACGCCACGACAAACAACAAATCTCAAGGACAAACTCTTATTTTTTTTTTTATATTGGAGGTTTAACGACCACCGTGAGCAACTTAATGGGCTATAAGCAGTCGCCCCTCCCTACTTTAGGGCCACTGGGTCAAGAGAGCCAGTGGCGTAAAACAAACACAACATCCAGGCTTCACCAGGATTCGAACCCGGTCCCCTTTCGGCCGAACGATCAGTAGTCATCGATTAGACCACTGCGCTACCGGGGCCGCGACAAACTTTCCATTACGTTGGCATTGATTTCGATGAGTTTGTGTTTTCTCATGTCCAACTTTACGTAAAATTGTCAACAACCAGAAATCCTCAACAAATCAAGGTTCACACTAAAATGATTCAAGTGCCAGTAAATTTCTTAATCAATAATAATAATTGCAAACAAATCATTGTTTACCGCAAGATTTCCTAACACCCTACGAAATTATTTTTTAATACAGAAAACTTCAAATAAAATTATAAGCCATAGAAATTTAGTAAGGAATGAAATATTTATCATTTTAGCTGAAACCTCTGCTAGCTAGTGTGCCGTATACTCTAATTTAACTTTCATTTTTAGTTCCTTTTTCTACATAAATTTGAGTCTGTTCTCTTTATCACCTTTCAACTTTAACGTGATATCTTCTCTCTCACATGAATACTGTTGGCAACACTAGGTCTGTGAGAGTGACGTATGCTTGTTGCGATAAGAACAAGACGAGATATATAATGGCTACGCAGCAGGTGTGTGTTTTGATGCTGGAAGTTAATGCTCATTGTGGATACGAGATTGATTAATTGCAGTTTGAGGCTGGGTGTTGTGCTTATATTTATCGTTAAAAGTTATACCAGTTAACGTTGTTTAGTTAAAAATATACTAATAATCTGATACGCTGAAAGTTCGAAAATTAACTGTTCTGGGCACTGAAGTACTACTGATCAAGTACCTGTTTATAGCAATAAAGGATTAGCTGTAAGTAACTACTTCTTGAACTTTGAGTGACTCCTGTTTCCCTGTAGGTGAAGTTTTGAGACTTGATTTATGTAGTGTTCAGTAAGTCAGCTACACACAAACGCTACAAAAGGTAACAAAGAAAATTTTCCTCACAGATTTTCAAGGCGTGCATGGCAGTGGTTACCTGCTAGTTTATAAGATAGTGTCGGTGCTAAACTCTGTTGTACATATTTTGTAATTCTCAATCATTTTTACATACAAATTTGATTAACAGATGGCGCCAGATGCTCACCGCACTGCAAACGCTGTGTATGACGCAACAGCGTGACTCCTGGATTTGACTTCGTAGAGTTTGTGGTAAAAATAGGTAGGGAAGAGCTCATCATGTCTGCATGTTATGTCATTAATAAATTGTTGTGTTTTCTAATGTGTTCTAATAAGTATTTCAAGGTGGAATAGTTCTTTGGTTATATCACAGCGATAAGAAATAATACAATTTAATCAACCGAACCGTCCTTCCAACATACCACTGCGCAACCAAACAACCATCAAACGCGCCTTAGCTTGATATCATCATCATCATCATCAACCATTATCAATCCACTGCTGGACGAAGGTCTCCCCAAGTTTCCTCCACAACGGTCTGTCTTGTGCCAGTCTCCTCCATGTCACTCCCGCATATTTACGAATTTCATCCACCCATCTCCCATGTGGTCTTTTTCTGGGTCTTTTCCTGTCCCTTGGAATCCAATCTAAAATTTCGGCTGTCCATCTATGGTCTGTCCTTCTGGCAGTATGTCCAGCCCATTGCCATTTCAGGGATTTAACTCTGATCATGATGTCTTCCACTCTCGTCATTTTTCGGATCCACGAGTTCCTCTTCTTATCTCTCCTGGTTATACCAAGCATGCACCTCTCCATGCTGCTTTGAGTTGTCTGCAGCCTTTGTATGTCTCTTTTAGTTAAGGTCCACGTCTCTGCACCATACGTAAGCACTGGAAGGATGCATTGATCAAACACTTTTCTTTTAAGACATAATGGCATATTGCTCTTGAAAATTATGCTGTTTCTTCCAAAAGCTCTCCAGGCAAGTTTTGTACGCCGATTAATTTCTTCATCAATGTGACCCTCACTTGATATCTGCTGTCCAAGATAAACATACGTATCTGTTATCTCCAGTTGTTCTCCATCAATCGATAAATCTTCATTTCTTGTAAAAGCATTGAACATCACTTTTGTCTTCTGAAAGTTCATTTTTAATCCCACTTCTTTACTCTTGTCAGCAAGTTCCTGGATCATACTCTGCAGCTCTGATGGGGTAGTTGCAAAAATGACTACGTCATCAGCAAAACGAAGGTGGGTTAGATAATCTTCATTAATCTTTATCCCTTTGTTTTCCCAGTTCAGTGATTGAAAGACATTTTCCAATGTGGCATTAAAGAGCTTCGGAGATATGGCTTGATATAAGAGACACAAAAGGGAATTTCTTTGATGATATTCACCAAACCATTTCTGTGTTTCCAATGGTTTGCGGAAAAATTAAAAAAGAGCTTTAAAATAGGATTCTCGAAATCAATAAATATTCATCATCTTTTGCTTTCTCATCCAATAGATGTCAATGGTGCATTTATCAAACTCGTAAATTATGGACTATTTTGAAATTCATCGTTAATAACGAAGGTCATAATGCAAAATTATTGTGTGTAAATTTTAAGTTTTAAGATCTACTGAGCACAAAAACAGAATGGAGACTTCACAGAGCTGGAATGAAAATTGTCCCTTAAAGGGGAAACAAATTTAAAGTTCGAACGAGTATAATTTTTCATCACAGCAAAGAAACAGTCGAAGCGATGTTTCTGGATTGTAGAGGAATGAATGTTGAAAGAGCTGCAAATCGATAATTCGCGTTGTTACAAACACAGGGGATAGAAGTAGACATCGACTTGAATGTAACTGAAAACTTACCTTCATCATATTTTTCAAGTGCTCGCAACTTTCCATAAGTGACGTCCTTGAGGGTGCTGTCTGCCAATGCCATTGCGTAAGCAGCTATTGCAACGGGCAAAGGTGCCGTCAGCTCAGCAATATGGTCTTCTAAGTACGACGACCCCCGAGCTTTGGCAATTTCCAGTTTCTAATGGGGGAAAAAAGAACACATCTTACAGATCTAACATCACATGTACTAAGAGTTTCAAAATAATTCCCAGAAGAGTGCATTTTAAAGTTATTTTCTTAAAAACACGGCTTAGACACAACGCAGCTGGAATTTTAATGAGCATTTTTTTCCCTTTTACCTTTCAAGGTTTAACGACCACCATGAGCAACCCTAAGTGCTATAAAAAGTCGCCCGTTTCCAGTGTGGGGCTACTGGTTACAGTGAAGGAAGAGAGCCAGAACCTAAAGCAAACACACCACCCATGACCTACCCGGACCACTCAGCCGAAAGGTCAGAAGCCAGAGCTTTAGACCACTACACAACCACGGAGGCATTAATGAGCAGTCAGTTATAACTTTATAAGGTCCGAAACAATAAGAGGTTAAAAAAATATTTATTCATTTGATATTTAAAAATGCATAAGGATTCAGGTGTCACACTACATAAGACCACAACTGTCCAACCTATCAGGGGCAACGCTGGAAGTTAAGGCATTTCGTTAACGTCATTTTTTATGTTCTGAAAATTCTGCATATGTTCTGGATTCCATTATTTTTGCATGGTGCTGATAGTATATATCAAAGTACACTATGCACAAAATTATTTTCGCGCTGCATTTGTGTAAGACAAGCTTTCATGACTTTTTAATTTCGTGACTTTAAAGGAAATAAGTATGAAAAAATAAGACATTAAAATTGGAAGTTTTCAAACTCTTCCTAAAGCACAATATCTTTCGGGTTTTTTTTTTCTAGAAGACACATAAATAAATTGGCTTTGCTTCCTAGGCTTGATTCACACAAAGTTGATAGTAGCCAAAACGCAGGTTTTTCCGAATTGACTCCTGAAAACTTCAACGATTGCTCTTGCGATTTTTTGATTTTCATCGCAAATGAAATCTTAAATCAGAATTGCAATCCTTGAAATCAAATGGCATATTTAATAAAATAAGAGGGATTCGATTAATGAAGACATCTTCTTCTTTGGCACATTCTTTTGAAATTGTTGCTTCAATAATGCACGACATCAAAGTTTTAACGGCTAGCCTCGTACCATTCCACTATTTTGGTGAATCTAAATTCCTAAGCAACGCGGTCGAAGCTCCCTTTTGCGAAAAAAAGACGTTTGTGCAGCAGCATTGCAGGTGTCGTGATGGCTTTCTGGAATTCAGTTGTGCACTGCTGACTGTTGAAAATTAAACACCAAGTAAGACCTGAGATATTGAAGTGAGCCTCGGAGGGTACATTTCTAATGATACAAGACGTAAGTGATCAGAAGTGCAGACTTGTAAATGGTATGGAACACAAACTCAGTACCTTGTGTATCCACCACGAACGGCGACAACAGCTCATACACGGCGAGGCATTGACTGGAAGAGGTACTGGATGTCTCACTGCGGAAGGTCATTCCATGCTGTCTCAATTCGTACCCAAATTTAATCTTGGGTAACTGGTGACTCAACCTGACTACTTAGGCGTCGAACGACCATTACTTCCACTTGTTCAATGGGCGACAAATCAGGCGAACGCGCTGGCCAAGAAAGGCGCAGCACATACCGGGCGTCTAGGAGCTGTAAGGCATTCAACGCCACAGTTGTTTGGGCATTGTTCTGTTGAAAGATGGCACCGAGGACCGTCTACAGATATGACAACACTACAGTCTCAGCAACATCAGTAATATACCACTGGCTGTTCATGGCTCCTGCTATGTATAGAAAGCGGGAACGTGAATGATACCCAACACAGCACCGAACAACAGAATGCCCTGTGTCACGCCCGCCTGACGCTGCGTAATGCATGCTTCCAGTAGCCGTTCACCACGATGTCGGCGTACAAGGATATTCGGTCATGGGTCATTAAGTTGAACCGCGACTCCTCGAAAAACATTCATGATAAAATCGACCGTTGATGAACGCCGAACGAAATTTCTCCGGCACCAATGCCTATGAAAAATGGCTCGAGATATGTGTTAGCACTGTCAGAACATTAATACGGTCACTTTCATGAAAAAGTAAGATGAGTTTTTAGCATATTCATATCCTAGCAACAAAACTTATTTTACTAGAATTTCTAACAATGCATCGCACTTACGCAACTTTTTCTAATTTTCTCATCTCGATTTATTAGTGTTCTTAACGTCGATTCGAAAATTTCTGTGACTCGAATTACTCTAACGGTACGTTCGTTTCATTAATAAAGAGGTTTATTAAAATAATGGAAACACTGACTGCGACTGGAGTACACGCAAAGCGCAGTATGCAAAACACAACAGTATGATGTTGCCTATCAAGTAGCAGTGCCACAGTCGCAGGTGGAAGAGCTGTTCTGGAGTAATTTCCGGCAATGTCGAATCCCAGAGACCTAAAAAAAACAAAAAAACAAAAAAAAACAAGAAAGATGACACCGAATTTTCGGGTGTAATAAGCACGTACGTCTTTTGAATCCGTTCTGACGCAAATTAAATTTATCAAAGCTATTCAAAGGCAATGGAACCGGTAGAAAGAAGTCTTTCAATCGGGTCTTTAATCCGTCAGATATTGCTGTAAACGGAATCGTGAGCTTACGAACTCTTAGAAACAGAGTTATCGACAAAAATAAGATGTCTTTACGTCCCCTGGTGGGAAAACCATGCATTCTTTTAGGAAGAAAGTATTCCCAAAATGTTTATCCATATTAGCGGTATCGGTCAAAGAAAAAAATTTAGTCGAGTTTTCAGGAGCCCAGATTTTGCTACAAATGCATCAGAAGCAGAAATTAACACTTATGACCCCTGGTGGCAAAACCATTCTTTACCAAACATTAGAAATTATGTGAAAAATATTTTCCATCAGGTCTTGTATGCGATGCAGGAAGAATTTTTCAAATCGGAGATTTAGGGGCAGAAAACGCACTTTACCTTAACGCCCCTAGCGGAAAGTCTATGAATTACTTGAAAATTTTGAAATTATATGAACCACAGGTCACACTAGAAACACTATCCAACAAAGAAGGAATTTTTAAATCGGACTCCTAGAAGTCGAGATATTGACAAAAATAAGCTATACATCTACGCCCCCTGGCGTAGAAACCATGAACTATTTTAAGAAGAAAATGTTTCTAAAAGGTTTGTCGACATGAGTAGTAACGGTCTACAAACAACGTTTTTTTAAATCGAGAATTTAGAAGCTTATATTTTGCTGCAAATACATCAGAAGCGGAAATTAAGATTTACGAACTCTGGTGGCCAAACCGTTTTTTTTTTACAAAAATTAGAAATTATGTGCAAACAATTTCCCACCAGGAGCTGCATCCGGTGCAAAAAGAATTTTTCTAACCGGAGATTTAGAAGCAAAGATATAGGGGGAAACGCAATTTACCTTTACGCCCCCTAGCGGAAAGTCTATGAATTACTTGAAAATTTTGAAATTATACGAAACACATGTCACACTGGAAACACTATCAACAAAAAATATTTTTTTCAAATCGGACCCCTAGAAGTAGAGATATTTACAAAAATAAGATATACATCTACGCCCCCTGGCGTATAAACCATGCACTATTTTAAGAAGAAAATGCTTTTAAAGTTTTTTGGACATGAATGGTATCGGTCTACAAACGACGTTTTTTTCAATCTAAAATTTAGAAGCTCATATTTTGCTGCGAATACATCAGAAGCGGAAATTATGATTTACGCCCCCTGGTGGCCAAACCGTTTTTTTTTTTTTTTACAAAAATGAGAAATTATGTACAAACGATTTCCCATCAAGAGCTGTATCCGGTGCAGAAAGAATTTTTCAAATCGGAGATTTAGAAGCAGAGATACAGACAGGGAGAAACGCAATTTACCTTTACGCCTCCTAGCGGAAAGTCTATGAATTACTTGAAAATCTTGAAATTATATGAAAAACATGTCACATTAGAAATACTATCCAACAAAGAAAGAATTTTTCAAATCGGACTCCTAGAAGTAGAGATATTGAGAAAAATAGGATATACATGTACGCCTCCTGGCGGAGAAACTGTGGAATATTTTAGGAAGAAAATATTCCGAAAAAGTTTATCGATGTGAGTGGCATTAGTCCACGAAAGAATTTTTTCAATCGATATTTTAGAAGCTCAGATTTTATGGCAAATACATCAGAAGCAAAAAATTAACACTTACGCCCCCTGGTGACTAAAGTATTCTTTACCAAAAATTAGAAATTATATGCAAAAGATTTTCCATCAGGAGATGTATCCGCTGAAATTTATTTTTTTCGAATCGGAGTTTTAGAAGAAGAGTTATCGGAAAAAATGTAATTTACTTTTACGCCCCTAATGGAAAATCTATGCGTAATTTGAAAAAGAAACTATATCTAAAATACTCTTCGACATAAATGGAATCGAAAGATAAAAGAAGTTTTTCAATCGGATGTTTAGAAGCAAATATGTGGAATAAAACGTAATTTTGAATTCGACATCATCTGCATTTACGCCCTTTAGAGGCGAAATTGTACATCGTAAAAAAAAAAAGAAACGAAATGAAGGATCGTCATTCGCATATTTGAAGCTTCCGAATGCAAAAAGAATTTTTCAAATCGAACTAATAGTTGCAGAGATGCAGTGAGTACAGACGGACGGACAAACTGATAACATAAGCACGATCTTTCTTTACATAAGATGTGCTAAAAAAAGGCATGATAATTAGTGCTCGTCTTGCAGGAGCTCCAGTTACTAGCACGGTAGAAATAGTAGGTGTAAAACGAGTGACTCTATCGATCAATATGACTACCTGTTTATACGACAGAAATAGGATTATGACTACCTGTGGATACGGTAGAAATAGTAGGTATAACACGAGTGACTATCGATGATTATGACTACCTGTGGATACGGTAGAAATAGTAGGTATAACACGAATGAATCTATCGATGATTATGACTACCTGTGGATACGACAGAAATAGGATTATGACTACCTGTGGGTACGACAGAAATAGGATTATGACTACCTATGGATACGACAGAAATAGGATTATGACTACCTGTGGATACGACAGAAATAGGGTTATGACTACCTGTGGATACGGTAGAAATAGTAGGTATAACACGAGTGATGCAACCGATGATTATGACTACCTGTGGATACGACAGAAATAGGATTATGACTACCTGTGGATACGGTAGAAATAGTAGGTATAACACGAGTGACTCTATCGATGATTATGACTACTTGTGCATACGACAGAAATAAGGATTATGACTACCTGCGGATATGGTAGAAATAGTAGGTATAACACGAGTGATTCTATCGATGATTATGACTACCTGTGGATACGACAGAAATAGGATTATGACTACCTGTGGATACGGTAGAAATAGTAGGTATGACTACCTGTGGGTACGACAGAAATAGGATTATGACTACCTATGGATACGACAGAAATAGGATTATGACTACCTGTGGATACGACAGAAATAGGGTTATGACTACCTGTGGATACGGTAGAAATAGTAGGTATAACACGAGTGACTCTATCGATGATTATGACTACTTGTGCATACGACAGAAATAAGATTATGACTACCTGCGGATATGGTAGAAATAGTAGGTATAACACGAGTGACTATCGATGATTATGACTACCTGTGGATACGACAGAAATAGGATTATGACTACCTGTGGATACGACAGAAATAGGATTATGACTACCTGTGGATACGGTAGAAATAGTAGGTATAACACGAGAGATTCTATCGATGATTATGACTACCTGTGGATACGACAGAAATAGGATTATGACTACCTGTGGATACAGTAGAAATAGTAGGTATAACACGAGTGATTCTATCGATGATTATGACTACCTGTGCATACGACAGAAATAGGATTATGACTACCTGTGGATATGGTAGAAATAGTAGGTATAACACGAGAGATTCTATCGATGATTATGACTACCTGTGGATACGACAGAAATAGGATTATGACTACCTGTGGATACGGTAGAAATAGTAGGTATAACACTAGGGGCTGTATAGAAGATTATGACTACCTATAGATACGACGTTGCCTCCAAACGTGCTAATTGTGGACCCCAGAGGAAGATGTGAGATAGTCACAAGTGAACATTTGCACGGATTGTGCTAATTGTAGACCCCAGAGGAAGATGTGAGATAGTCACAGGTGAACATTGGCACGGATTGTGCAACTGCAGCAGAAGACCACGGCACCACAAATAGCATCAGAGTTAAACACCAGTCTGAATGATCCCGTTTCCGTCATAACAGTTCGTCGAGAACTCCATCGTACCGGCATTTATGGCCGCGCTGCAATCCATAAACCTTTCATTACCAACACCAGAGCGATAAAACGTTTAAAGTTGCGCAAAACACATAAAAATTGAGATGCTAAAGACTAGCAACGTGTCATTTGGCCTGATAAATCGTGCTTCATATTGTTTTCCACTACAGGCAGAATGTACGTCTGGCGAAATCCTTGAGAAGCATACCAACACTGTTTCGTTTCGATTGTGAAGCATGGAGGTGGATATAATAAAATAACAACGATTATTCACAATCAAATGTTTATTTAAAATCGACTATAGTTTCGCAGAGCGTTTGGCTCGGCATCATCAGGACAAATGGAGCTCTGTTTGTCCTGATGATGCCAAGCCAAATACTCTGCAAAACTGTATTCGATGTTAAATAAACGTTTGATTGTGAATGGACGTTGTTATTTTATAATATCTCAACATCACAGGTTTTATAGTAATAAATTATACATAATGGAGGTGAATCCCATTGTTTCTCTGAGGTACGTTGGTACTCCAGATTTGTAATTCAGTGTGCGTCGTAATATGATACAGGCCCGCTAGTAAACTGCGGGTTTTAAACTCAAAGTGACGCCTTTTATTTCACCTTTTTATTTAATCTTCACATAATAGTTGCATTCTGCGTTTTCACACAAGAACAAAACAGAAAATCTGGACAATTATGTGAGAAATTACGGTACGTACAACATGACGCCTAATCGAGGATGTGGAACCACAGGGATTTATAATGTAGATTCGGCATCAGCAACTGGTGTACTACACCCACAATCGACCGTCTTATGCAACTATATAATTTCCAGTTGCCCCAGTTCCAACGGTCATGCAGTTTATAGCACGTCTTTTGAAAAAATCAATCGTGCTTATGTTACCAGTTTGTCCGTCCGTCCGTCCGTCTTTACCCACGATATCTCTGCAACTATTAGTCCGATTTGAAAAATTCTTTTTGCATTGGGAAGCTTTAAATATGCGAATGATGATCGTTTCTTTCGGTTTTTTTTCTTTACGATGTACAATTTCGCCGCTAGGGGGCGTAAATACAGATGATGTCGAATTCAAAAATACGTTTTATTCCACATATTTGCTTCTAAACATCCGATTGAAAAAATTATTTTATCTTTCGATTCCATTTATGTCAAAGAATATTTTAGGAATAGTTACTTTTTCAAATTACGCATAGATTTTCCGATAGGGGGCGTAAAAGTAAATTACAGCTTTCCTGATAACTCTTTCTAAAACTCCGATTTTAAAAAACATTTCTTCAGCGGGTACATCTCCTGATGGCAAATCTTTTTCATATAATTTCAATTTTTTGGTAAAGAATACTTTAGTCACCAGGGGGCGTAAGAGTTAATTTTTGCTTCTGATGTATTTGCGATAAAATCTGAGCTTCTAAAATATCGATTGAAAAATTCTTTCGTGGACTGATGCCACTCACATCGATAAACAAGTTCGAAATATTTTCTTCTTGAAATATTCCACAGTTTCTCCGCCAGGGGGCGTAGAAGTATATCCTATTTTTGTCAATATCTCTACTTCTAGGTGTACGATTTGAAAAATTCCTTCTTTGTTGGATAGTGTTTCCAGTGTGACATGTTTTTCATATAATTTCAAAATTTTCAAGTGATTCATAGACTTTCCGCTAGGGGGCGTAGAGGTAAGTTGCGTTTCCCCTTATATCTCTGCTTCAAAATTTCCGATTATAAAATTTTTTTCTGCACCGCATACAGCTCCTGATGGGAAATAGTTTGCACATAATTTCTAATTTTTGTAAAAAAATGGTTTGGCCACCAGGGGGCATAAATCTTAATTTCCGCTTCTCATGTATTTGCAGCAAAATATAAGCTTCTAAATTCTTGATTGAAAAAAATTCGTCGTTTGTAGACAGAGTGTACTCATGTCGAAAAACCTTTTAGAAACCTTTTTTTTTTTTAAATATTGCATGGTTTCTACGCCATGGGGCGTAGATGTATATCTTATTTTTATCAATATCTCTACTTCTAGGAGTCCGATTTGAAAAATTCCTTCTTTGTTGGATAGTGTTTCCAGTGTGACATGTTTTTCATATAATTTCAAAATTTTCAAGTAATTCCTTGACTTTTCGCTAGGGAGCGTAGAGGTAAATTGCGTTTCCCCCTATATCTCTGCTTCTAAATCTCCGATTTGAAAAATTCTTTCTGCCCCGGATGTAGCTCCTAATGGGAAATCTTCTGCAGATAAATTCTAATTTTTGAAAAATGGTTTGGCCACCAGGTGGCGTAAGTCTCAATTTCCGCTTCTGATGTATTTGCAGCAAAATATGAGCTTCTAAAATCTCGATTGAAAAAAAGTGGTTTGTTGACCGATACTACTTATGTAGACAAACCTTTTAGGAACATTTTCTTCTTGAAATAATGCATGGCTACTACGCCAGGGGGCGTAGATGTATATCTTATTTTTGTCAATATCTCTACTTCTAGGAGTCTGATTTGAAAAATTCCTTCTTTGTTGGATAGTGTTTCCGACGCGAAATGTTTTTCGTATAAATTCAAAATTTTTCAAGTAAGTCATAGACTTTACGCTAATGGGCACAAAAGTAAATTGCGTTTTCTGCGTTATTTCTGCTTCTAAAACTCCGATTTGAAAAATTCTTCCTGTAGTGCATACGACCTGATGGAAAATATTTTTCACATAATTTCTAATGTTTGGTAAAGAATGGTTTGGCCACCACGGGGCATAAGTATTAATTTCAGCTTCTGATGTATTTGTAGCAAAATCTGGGCTCCTGAAAACTCGACTAAATGTTTTTTTTTCTTGGGCCGATAGTGCTCTTATGGAAAAACCTTTTGATAATACTTTCTTCCTAAAATAATACATGGTTTTCCCACCATTTGACGTAAAGTTACATCCTATTTTTGTCGATATCTCTGTTTCTAAGAGTCTGATTTGAAAAAATAATTCTATGTTGGAGAACATTTCCGGTGCGAAATGTTTCTCATATAAATTCATGTTTTTTTTTTAACGCACAAGTCTGCAACCAAAGGGTGTAAGCTCACAATTCCGTTTACAGCCATATCTGAGGGATTAAGAACCCGATTTAAAAACTTCCTTCTTCCGTCAGATACTATTGTTTTTCATACCGGTTCCATTGATTTTGAATTGCTTTGATTAATTTAATTTGCGTCAGAACGGATTCAAAAGACGTGCTTATTACACCCGAAAATTTGGTGTCATCTTTCTTGTTTAATTTTCATTCTGATTTCTGATTGAAATTTCATTATAGCGAAAACGTGTGCGATCGCATTTAATGAGGTCACCTGTATTTCATTTGTTACTAAGAGAGATAACATAATGTTTATCAATGCGATTCAGCAAATTCATGGTAAATGGATTTTGAAAATCAAGGTCATCAGCATTTTACCAGATTTCTCCACCAGACGAGGTGTGTACTTAAAATCTAGCGCTCAACAACGGTGGAAGATTGATGTCTTCTTAGTAATTTTTGATTGAATGAAAACTGAAGTGTTAATTTGAGTCTCTAAGTCAAATTTGTTAGTTCTGTAGTTTGGTGACTCAAAAAACGAAGTGATACTGTGAATTTTGCGGTAGAAAAACTTCAGCAGTACACAAAGAGATTTAAAAATATTTCTTAAAATATCAAGCTCTTTAGAAAAATACTTTCAGTTAACTTTGACTCATTTTTTATTTCGGCATTAAGCGCACACCATGAGCAACTCGTTATACTTTACGCAGTAGCCTGTCCCTACTTTAGGGCCACTGTTTCCAGTGAACGGAAAAAGCCAGTGCCATAGGTAAAATATACCACGCACGCCTCTTCCGGGACTCAAACTTGGGCTGAACTCGGACGAATTAGCCGAAGTCGATGCCACAGCCCACTCGCCCTTCGGGGTGGCATCATTGATTTGAATTGTTGTCCAATGGAACTGCTAAAAGGATTACTTTGATCTTCAGTTCTCGTTACGCTATAGGCAGTAGCTCGTTCCGAATTTAGGACAACTGCTTCCAGTCAAAGCCAGTGCCATAAAGCAAATATACCATGCATGTCTCTTCCGGGACTTAAACTCGGGCCCAACTCGGTCGAATGAGCCCAAGTCAATGCCATAGGCCACTCGCCATCCGGGGTGGCATCATTGATTTGAACTGTTATCCAAGAGAACTGCTAAAAGGAATACCTTTGATCTTCAATTCTCTGGAGTATTAACTAACGTCATGATCGCGCTCCGCATTTTTCTTTGTTTGCCTTCATTAGATTCTTATGAATGCCTATTCAATTGGTTAAAAGTATTTAAATGATCCATTCTACCACGGGAGAACAAACCAATTTTAAAAATGCCTTTTTGAGGTCAAATAATATTTAATGTATCTTATTACTTTTCTGAAGTAAAACACTATTTATTACGATACTAGATGAAAGCCAGTCAATAATGACGGGGTGGGGTGGTATGGGGAGGTATGTAGACAAGCTTTCGCACATCATCCAGATGGCATTTTCAAGGAAAGTAGACAGCAAAATTGGAACTAAGTGATAAAACACTTCAACAATTTGAACGCGGTGACTTGAGTAGACAATAAAGGAACAGATGCAAATGTAATTATTTATTCACTGAAACGAGATGTTCTGTTGGTTGGGCACGCGTTGTAAAACGCTGCATTATTTGACGAACTAGTTCCAAACTCGTGGTCAATTCTTGAGAGACTATAATTGCAAGCCTCACTATTGGTAATGATCTCTAAGGTTTCATGAATGGCAGAAGATTTAGGCATGGGGTAGGAAGCTAATTTCTTTATATCATCCCACATAGGATTAGCGGGCTTAAACTTTATTTCTCTGGACAGGGGCATTGGTTACTTTTCCGTCCCTTATGTCTCTTTTATGTTGAGTTTAATTCTAAGTGAACGCTTGGTCATTCCGATGTAGTATCGCTTGGAGCCGTTTGGATATTGTAGTGGGATAGCATAAACACCTGTCTCGCTGAGAAGAGGCGGATCGTCAATATTTCTGTTAAGCATGTATATAAAGATGCCGGAGATATCATTCAAACTGTAACATTGCAGTCAGACTAAGAGCTAACTAAAATGAGCGAGATCGTTTAACGGCCCTTCTTCCTTTGTATTTCAAATTAGACATTTTCATCATTTTACTATCTGTTTTATGTTAATTGATTAAATATCTGTTGTTTCGTGACAGTCCTGAAGTTGAATGAGTAATTGCAATTTATGAATGCCAGATCAATTTTTGATTTTGACTGGATAAATTTGTAGACTAAATTCTCCTGACCAATAATTAAGATCTCGACAGTAAAGAATTCACAAAAAATTATTTTAAATTCTAATGTTTACTTCTGGGTCATTGGGAACTGCCTGAAATCCTACCATCAAAATTAGTAAAGTGATATCTGTTCATTAGTCTGACGCCCCGGGGCGTAACAATAATATCGCCTTTATACTCGTACCCTGAAAAAATGTAATGACTAGAGACAGGATTAAATGCACTAAAACAGCAAAATACGTTCTTAAAATACACTAAATATTCATTCATAATTTTTGTTCATTTATCTTCAAATGGATGTTGTGGACCCAAAACCGAGTTTTCGAATATAAATTTTATGACCCACCCACAAATTAATACGTTGTTCTTAAACATAATCACAAACAATATAATATCCTTTGTCTGAACGTTTGACCCAGTTTGGTGCTGCAGTGGAAAGAGCGCTTGCCTATTTTAATTGCCGAATGCCTGCCTCAACTTATATAATTTTTTTATTGTTGTAATGTTCATAAAACATACTTTCACATTTGAACATCGCGAACAAAAAGAATACCTGGTTATTAAAAATTACGATATGTAGATTTCCCATAGTAAATAATAAGTTATAACTGACATAATAATGAATAAAAAAAGCTCCTTGAATGACATAGTTTTATACACCCTAATTAAGGTTCCAATAGACCACAATACGTTTTTTTAACTTAAGTTAAACTCTCAGATTTTGTCGTTTGTCGTCCAAAGCCATATTTATTGCAGATGCTCAATCTACGTCTACTACCGTTTTGGGACAGTACTTACAGTGTTAATCCTTAACGATCACCGTTGCGAAAATCATTTTTTTTTATTTTCTGATACTCAAGAGTTTTTATTAAAAACATCCTTCAGTTTCCCTTCATTGTTTTCTCTAAGTTCACAAGAAACAATGGAAATGGCATTTATTTTTAATGTTATTTATTGCTTCTATTATATCACGTGGTAAAATGCGATAGCTTCTCACCATTCGTCTGAGAAGGGTCCGGATTTGAATCCCGGTGAGGCATGGATGTTGTGCTTGTCTTTCGGCACAGGCTCTCTCCCTTCCCCGGAGCCAGTGACCCTAAATTAGGGACGGGCGACTGCTTATAGCCCATTGAGTTACACACGGTGGTCGTTAAACCTCCAATAGAAACAAAAGCAAAAACAAAAAAACAATGCGTCGACATTCCAGCTTTGTAGTTATCGGTGGTAACCAAGGAAACTGTGTCTCAATCATTGACAGTTTTTTCGAAGCGAGTTGTCAGAACGAATTTCCTTAGGAGAAAAAAAAATGGCAGACGCATCTACACTGTCTAATGAATTTAGAACATTACTTACTGATCCCAAATTTTGCTAATAAAACAAAGCTTCAGTTATCCATTAACCCCACCTGACGGACTATGGTGGGAGATGAAGTTGAGGAAACATTTCTTTATACATTTTAACCCGCCTCGGAGATTTTAAGAAAATCTTTTTCACACACTAGATGTTTGTTAACTGGAGTGAAAATTTCCCGATAATGTTCTGCAACCCCGTGCATCTTGTGTACTAAGCAAGTTACATGTAAAATATTGGGATAAAATACTTTTAAAGCGGTCGCAACTTTTACCATGTAAGAAGCAGAATCACTGATGAAAACAAAAACATTTTTGTAAGATGAAAAGATGAATAGCTTTTTGTCCATAAGAACCCCAAGGAATAATTTAAAAATCTAGTTATTGTCGAATTTGCAAGCAAGCAGATGTGTACCAGATGGTTCTGTGTCCAGTTTTATACAGATTAAATGTGCAATAGAAGAACTGCATTTTTATGTCGTTTCATCGGAGATACAGAAATGCAGTTGTGTTTGATATCTTGCCAAATTTCATTAAGAACGTCATTGTAAATAATATCGAGGTAATTAGAAAAAAAATTCATTTTTATCGAGGTAGTTTTTTCTGACAATTAATTCATCTGGCAGATTTTGACTTACACAGTATTTTAGCAAAGTGTTTTTGTTGTTTAATTTATTGAATGGAATATGTCTGCTTACAGTAGCATTGCACAAACCATATCAAAATAATTTCTGACGATGAAAAATATTTTGTTGCTAGCAATGCTTGTACTGCGGTATGGTCCTTAATTTTCTTCCTTTTCATCGCAGTGTGAAGGGCGGTTTTTACATCTGATTTATTTGATACTGTTTCTCGCAAGCAATACAGTTTTCACAGATCGCACAATATGTTATTTCTCCATCAGTAGTTAAATTCTTACTGTAATCAGAAATCCATTCTTTGATTAAAACTTCCTTACTTGATTTAATTTTAGGCACTTTGGTAGCTGACTCTCGTTATCGAAACCGTCTTTTCAAAAAACACGCTGTTATTCCCAGATCAAACGTATCGCACATGCCCAAAGATCTCCTGTGTTGATTTCACATAACTAATATTTGGTACGACGAGACTATTTGGTTTGAAAACTAGTTAAAAAAAACTAAATATCGCATGCTGTGCTTGTGCGTAGCTATGTATGAATTTCGCCCCAGATTTTATAGGAATTGGAAGGAAATTTCCGTCAGAAGAGTCAAACATCAAAGCACGCCTGCCGGTAGAGAGCATTTCTGATACCACGTTTCTTGCTATCACGAGCGGAGAAAGGTACTGTCACATGATTCAGTGACTGCGGTGTGGTAACCGGGACCGACAGTTGCTCTCTCTCCCTCTAGAAGTGTGGGCTAGTAGAACACTGTGTGTGTGATCCTGTCTGTACAATACAATAATTATGGAAGTAATAAAGTAGTAAATCTTCATCTAGCGTGTTTGCCTCTTGATGTGAATTGCTTGTAGATAGTAAACATGACATGGTGGTAGCGGTAATATGGGTTGACTCTCCATTTTTTAGGACACCACAATTTTCGTTCGTCTTTGAAAGAACAAACCTAAGCCTAACCGGTTCTAAAATCGTTAAGTACGCTATTTTGACTACTTCACAATGGATCTTAATCCGCCTTCACAAATGATATTACATGGTAATTTAGCTGAAAATTGGACGAAGTTCAAGCAACGGTTTTTCTTATATTTTGAAGCAACGGAAAAAATGGCAAAACCTGATAAGCCTAAAGTGACATTGTTATTAGGCACTATGGGTGAAGAGTGTATTGATATATTAAACAGTTTTAAATTGAGCACTGAGGATGCTGATAAATTTCTTACTGTGCTCCAATGTTTTGATACTTATTTGGAGCCGAAGAAAACTATTGTTATTGCAAGATATAAATTTTTAACTGTGTACAGCAGGAAAATGAAACTATCGACTCGTTTGTTACGAACTTAAAAATCTTGACTAAAGACTGTGCCTTTGAAAACCAAGAAAACAGTTCAATTCGAGATCTTTTAATTATTGATATTCAAGATAAATCTGTAAAAGGTATTGATAGATTCTGATTTGAGCTTAGATAAAGCTGTGGAATATTGTAGATAACAATAGTCCAGTGCATTGCAGGTTAAACAAGGCAGTGAAGCAAAAACAGAAGTAGTGAAGTATGACAAATTTAATAAAATGCCATACAGAGTTCATATGCGTAGAAATACGTATGAAGGCTCTAATAATGAGACTAAAGCTTACCGAAAGGTCAATATTAATAAAGTCAAACTTTGTTCGAAATGTAAAACTGATCATGAATATGTTCGATGTCCAGCATGGGGTAAGAAATGTCATAAACGAAAGAAATTTAGTCATTGTGCTATAGCCTGCAGAAATAAAAGAGTATATGAAGTAGGAGATAGTGATGAGGAATCAATAAAAAACTTAGCGGTGATTAACTCAAATTAGAATCAGTTGTTTGTCAGATACATTCTGCCAAGTCTGAATGGAAAGAAACAATTCTTGTAAATGAAACTAAACTTACATTTAAAATAGATACAAGTGCAGAGGTAAATATTCTTTCCATGAAGAAATTGCAAGTACTTGGTTTAAATATAAATTTAAAGAAAACCAATAAATGCTTCAAATCCTATACTGTACAGTCTCAATGTCCTGGGAACATGTAGACAGTCTTGCACAGTTGGTAATAAATCAGAGTTTCTGGAATTTCATGTTGTAAATCAAGAATCAAATGCTTTGCTTGGATTGCAAACAAGTCAGAGTTTGGGTTTTGTTACTCGAGTAAATGCTGTCATTAGAGACAGATTAATAAAAGAATATGATGATGTCTTCACTGTAAAATTGGGTAAACTACCATATGTGTGTGATATTAAATTGAAGGAAAGAGCAGAACCTAAAGTTGTTCCTCCTCGAGTCATACCTATCTCTTTAAGAGATCAAGTTAAAGCAGAACTGAATAAAATGGTGCAGGAGGGTTTTTTGAAAAAAGTAAATGAGCCTCGAGATCAGGCTCATCCTATAGTGGTAGTACAAAAACCTAATAAACAGGTTAGAATTTATACGGATCCTAGACCATTAAATAAATATATTACTACGTTCAAAAAGTTCCGGAACTTTTTATATTAAAAAAGAATGAGTACAGATAATACTTGTTTATGCGGTGTTTCCTTCGAAGTAGTTACCTTGCGCAACTATGCATTTTTGCCAGCGCTCATAGAAAGATTTAAATGCAGATCGCAAGCCTTGTTTTCCACATTTTCCAGTGACTCCGTCGCAGCTCGTTGCACTTCTTCGGAACTTGAGAAGCATCGCCCCTTAAGCAAATTCTTCTTCAGGGGAAAAAGGAAAAAGTCACACGGGGCGATATCAAGGGAATGAGCTGGTTTTGAAATTACGGGAATGTGATATTTGGACAGGTAATCGGACACCAGGAGGGATCTATGAGCCGGCGCATTATCGTGATGGAGCACCCACTAGTTGATCTTCCAAAGATCGGGTCGCTTGCGTCTTCACGGAGATGTTTCAGGATGTTGACCTACTCTTCTTTAGTGACTGTACGACGACGTTGAAGGAATTCCTTGTGTACGACCCCCTTGCAATAAACGAAAACTGTTAACAAGACCTATGGAGAAGTCAAGACCTATGGAGAAGTCAACTTTCAACTTTTTTGGTTGTGGTGACGACGGTGATTTCCACACTTTTGACTGTCGGTTGGATTGGGGGTCGTACAGAAAGCCCCACTTCTCATCGCCAGTGATCAATCGATTCAAGAGATCGGGATCTGAATCCATTGCATCAATGTTTTCCCGCAAACTTGCATGCGCTCATCAATTTTTTCTTGTGTCAGGTTTTTGGAAACAATTTGTTGGCACACGTAATGCATGCCCAGTTTCTCTGTTAAAGTGGCATGACAACTTCCAACTGAGATACCGGCAACTTCTGCATCGCTGCAACAGTTTTTCGACGGTCTTTTTTCACAATTTCTTTGACAATGGCGATTTCTTCATCCGTTGTGGATGTTGAAGGTCGTCCTGACCTCTCATCATCCTCGATACTCTGTCTCCCGTTTTCGAATCGTTGATGCCACTAATAAACTCTAGTTCGACTCATTGCACTCTCACCGTACGCTGACTTAATCAACTGAAAAGTCTCAGCGAAAGATTTTTCGAGCAGAACACACAATTTTACACTTGAACGCTGTTCAAAATTCGACATCGTTGTCCTCGCGACGGAGAACCTCGGATGCCTGTAATCACGAACTGCGCACATACGCTGTGCGTATTGGATCTGGATCAAACCGTTCTGGCTGGTCGGTTATATCATGCTCTTCGCTTGCTCAGAGGGGAATGACGTAACTCACTGACATTTGGAAAATATTCAAAACGTTCCGGAACTTTTTTGAACGTAGTAGTGTAAAAAAAGAACACTACCCTATTCCAACTCAACAGCATGTATTTTTTCAGTTGGGAGGTCCCAAGTATTTTTCAGTTCTCGATGCTTCTGCATTTCTACAAATACCTTTGGGAGAGAAAAGTTCCAAGCTATGTACCATAGCGACACCATTTGAAAGATATAAATTTTGTCGATTTCCTTATGGCGTTGCAAGCTCTTCAGAGGTACACCAGAAGACGATGGATCATATTTTCATGGATTTGGAGGGTACACTTGTTTACATTGATGGTATCCTTGACTTTGGCCGTTCGGAGGAAGAGCATCATAAAAGATTAAAAGCAGTGTTAGACAGACCTAGAAACTTTGGTTTGAAACTCTCTAAAGAAAAAAGTCAAATGAAAAAAAATTATGTTAAATATCTGGGGCACACACTGTCCAAGGAAGGCTTTTCTATGAATCAAGACAAAATGAAAGCAATGACTCATTATAGGTCTCAAAAAAATAAAATGGAACTACAGAGATTTATAGGTATGGTTACATATGTAGGTAAATTTATTCCGAATTTATCGAGTAAGACGGAAATTCTTCGCAAGCTTCTAAGTAATAAATGCGAGTTTGTGTGGACCGCCAATGAACAAAAGGCTTTTGACGAATTCAAGAAGTGTGTAATAAATACACCACTACTATCATATTTTGACACAGGCAAGAAATCAACTAATTCTGTTGATTCAAGCGAATATGGCTCAGAGACACCGTTATTGCAGGAAGATCACTCTGTTGTATACGTTTCAGTCTCACTAACAGAAACTCAACAGAGATACAGCCAGATAGAAAAAGAATTTTAGCAGTTCTAAATAGGTGCAAGAAATTTCAGTGTTATGTGTATGGAACAAAATTCACAGTTCAAACAGATCACAAGCCTTTAATTGGCCTATTACAAAAACCGATAGAGAAGTTGTCACCCAGACTACAAAGAATGGCTCTGAAACTTTTCAGACATGATTTTAATATCATACATGTTCCAGGAAAAACATTATGTTGCCGATGCTCTATCAAGATGACCAATCAAAAATGAAATAAATACAAGCTACTTAGGAGCATGAGCAGTCACCGTACACACTGTGTTAACTACTAGAGGACAATACAGAGCTAAAGGAAGCTTCTGGGAAAGACTCCGAAATTCTACAACTCAAGGAATATATACAGAATGGATGGCCGCCAAATATTAGCCAATTGCCACCAGGTCTAAGACGGTATTGGATTAAAAATTCTAAGTTACATTGTTTTAATGAATTGGTATTCCTAAGAAACAAATTAGCAATTCCTTTGATGAAAAGGAAGGAGGTATTGCCAGGATTGCACTTGGCACATCAAGGCGTGACCTCTTGTCAAAGGAAACTAAACATACAGTGTATTAGCCGAATATCATGAATGATATCAAGTTTTTGGTAAACAACTGTGAAATGTGCCCAAAACACCAAAGGACAAATTCAAAACAAATGATGATACCATATGAGATACCTAAATTACCTTGGGAAGATGTAGGACTGGACTTTATGTATTTACAGGGCGAGGACTTCCTGGTGATCATTGATTATAAACAAAGTTCACCAGGAAGTCCTCGCCCTGGTGATCATTGATTAAATAAATATCATTCCAAATTTATTGAGGTCAAGAAGCTAACTCAAAAAACAGCAGATGCTGTGGTAAGTGTCCTCAAACAAGTTTTTTGTACACACGGCATCCCAAGAACGCCTCATTCAGACAATGAACCACCATTCTATAGCAAAACGTTTCAGATCTTCCTGAAGCAGTATGACATGAAACATATTATATCATCACCAGGGTATCCCAAATCCAACGTCATGGTGGAAAGGTCTATAGAAACCATTAAGGCAATGTTGACCAAGGTTAAAGAAGCCCAGGGTGATCCTAACTTGGCACTAATAGAGTATAACGACACATCAAAATTTAATTTGCTATCACCAGCACAAATGTTAATGGACAGATCACTGAGATCTCTAATTCTAACTAGATCCAAATTTTTGAAGCCAAGGTTCTCCACCACCAAAACATATCAGAAGCTAAAAGACAACCAAAGAAATCAGCAAAGATATTACAACAAATCAACGGTTCACTTACAACATTTAGAACCTAAACAACCTGTCTGTATTCATATTGGACCCTGAAAGTGGACCCCTGGCACTGTCATTAAAAAACATGAAACCTCTCGTTCTTATATTGGGAAACCTACGTCAGGAACTGAACTAAGAAGAAACAGAACGAATTCATGGGATAAGAGATTGCAGTCCTATGCACGATTAAAATAACTAAAAGTTAAAAGAACTGATGTTCCAGTACACACCAAATGCGAGGAAAATAATCTAAATCAGAGATTAAAAACAACATAAGATCTTTTGGTCCCTCTTGGGATCATCCTCAGATGTGCTCGCGAATTGGTGATTCCGATCTTCAAATAACAGGAGGGGGGCAGGTGTCAGGATTTAGTCTGTGCATTGACTGCGCATGCCTGGGTTATTCACGCGGGGACCCTGGTCACCGAGTGGGTAGCTATGTCATCTGGATTTACGGTATTCTCAAGGTGTTGTCATTCTGAATATTATTTGATTTCTTTGGCAGGATTTTTCATGAAGTCTCACTTGAGACCATGAAAATGTGGCAAATAATTCGAAAAAAGCAGAGAGTGACATGGAAGGAAAGTCTGAAACGTCAAATGATAAAGACCAAGTGTCTCCTCAAAATGAAATTCTACCATTGCCAAAAGATTCATCTGAAGGTGAGATGGAAACTATTCCCAATCCAGGGCGAAAGGAGGTGTCAACTCCAAAACTGGAGCGACCAAAGAGACTAATTAAACGTCCATTACGTCTACAGAACTATTATTGTTTAAAAAATAGTATTTGTTAGTATTGTGAAATAATATTTAAAGTGTAATCTGACTTAAAAAAAAGAAAGATAGGGGCATGCCACATGGTTCACTGACTGTTGTGTCATAACAGTGACCGACAGTTTTCCTTTTTAAGAAGTTTGGGCTAGTAGAACACTGTGTGGGTTTGAGCAAGTAAAATTCTGTGTGTGTGATCCTGTCTGTACAATATAATAATTATGTGAGTAATAAAGTAGTAAATATTCATTCAGCATGTTTGCCTCTTGACGTGAAGTGCTTGTAGATAATAAATATGACAGATACTTCATTATTTTTTCATTCGCTTGGTTTCAAACGTCGATATTAGAAGTTTTGTTTATGTTTGGGGTATTGTGCATGCTTTTGCACGCGTCCGAAAATTAAAGCCTATCTTTTGTTTATAAGCGTGCGTTAAAAGATCGAATGAGCAATACTAAATTGTTTTCCTTGAAATATGCCTTTTCAATGGGCATTTGATACATTTACATGCACTAACGTCAAAATTGGCTGAAATATGCAGTTGCATATGAAAACATTCAATTGCATATAATTCGGACTCTAGTAATATCTCATTGGTTGTAGTTGTCTCACAATCAGAATTTTATTTCTTTAGTAAATCTTACGTGCTAGTTAGGTCATTGAAATAAATATTAAAACCACGGATTTTTTTTCATTTAAACATGGCCGATCTGATAACATTCCATAAGTGGAATATTTTTATCCGAGAGTGCAAGCTTAACGAGGAAAGTTAGGCATGAAGAATGGATACAAGATAATTGCATTTACTACATAATAACAAACTATTGTTTTATCTTTATGAAATGGCCCCACAATTCTGAACAACATTGCCGTTACTGTAAGACTGGGACTGATGTACTAAAATCTCAGAAAAATGTGAAGGAACATGTTACGTACCTTTACGTCGCACTGACACTCCTGCAAAGCAATCAAGACAAAAGCAGTCAATGGTGCAGTTCCAACAACACCTCCCTGCAAAGAATACGTAATGCACACTTTAAGATGAAAGACTTACTAAAGTATAAGCAAATAATTTTACTGATTATTTATGAACTTGCTAAAGTATATGTAAATAATTTATTACAAAAAGAAATAAATTTTTGAAAAAATAGGCAACAAATTTAAATGTTGGTACGGACGGTAATGAGCCCAAAGTTCAGAATGTCTACTCAGTAGGATCAGATAGCCTAATCATCATCATCAACAATTGATGATGATGATGATGATGATGATAGACTAATCATCATCATCAACAGCGCATCGACACTCATCTGGAGATAGATTAATACAGATCTGAAATACACTCTAACGCTGTAAACACGGATCGTGCCTGTTGAAACTTTCACAATATGTTGCTTAGAAGAAGAAAGAAAACATGTGAAAAGCTGTAATTGTCTCACAGGTCCATGTGTTTCTTTCAATGAACAACTTAGTAGTGCCGTAGACATTTTATTTCAAAGCTAAATTCGTCTTCACTCATAAGGTTTTCACAACACCGTTCTGGATTTTTTCATTGAAAATCTTATTATTCCCGTTCAGCCCGAAATTGCTCCGTTTTGAGCTGCATGTTTTGCTGGGCCTTCATTCCTGAGCGAAACATGCGCCAGCTTCGACTGGACCTTCTTTCCTGTGCGAAACTTACGCCAGCTGCGACTGGACCTCTATTCCTGTACGAAACTTGCGCCAGCTTCAACTGAGTACCGCGATGACGTGAAACACACGAGGCGAATGACTGG
The DNA here is from genome assembly GCA_039090855.1 of Macrothele yani. Taxonomy (NCBI): domain Eukaryota; kingdom Metazoa; phylum Arthropoda; class Arachnida; order Araneae; family Macrothelidae; genus Macrothele; species Macrothele yani. The sequence continues at coordinate 87,956,839 of CM077010.1, forward strand.
CACGGAGCCACATTGCTTTAGCAGGTGAGCAGAGGTGTTCGGTTGCTCCTACGCCATTTTTGATTTAAAAAAAAAAACGGGGGAGGGGGGGGGGTAAACTAGGCAGCAGCACGAAGATAATTTTTTCATTTTAAGGACAGGACACAGTGGACAGCAGCATTGCACAAAAACGGCTGTGCCGTTTCAATGCTGGGTATCTTAGTCTCGAAGTCAAGTAGAGGTCACGAAGTCTAACTACCACCAACATTAACAACCCGGTCGAAGCTGCAACAGTGAACCCCGGAACCAGTAAATGATAATTGACGGCTGAGATAGAGTCTTCCCAATCCACTACCGTTCATCACCTGTAGCAGACATCCAGGCGAAATCGAATGATTCCACATGCATTGACACTCCGGCAGGCGAAGCAACGTATCACTTTCTGTCGCAGATTGCTGTCAAATCTACAGGACGATACGTTTTGGCGTTGTATCGTCATAGGTATGAAAAGTAAATATTCCTACGTTACCCTACCACAGGGAGCCAGTGGCTGAGGCCACACCAAGAAGCACAGCAGGTGGTGCAAAGAGGTTGGTTAGAGATAAAAGTCATGCTGAGCAGTTGGTGGAATTGTGAGGGTCTTGCGCACGGAAAACGCTTGCCAAGTGGTGAATTGAGTTCCCAGTAATGGGTTTACAGATTTCTTCAGTGCTAAATGTATGTTCGTCAATGAGCGCGGAAGGCTACTTCGTGATTCTTTGAGGGAAAAGTGCGCATTATAAGATGATTTTATAGTTCAGTTCTTACTGCTAAAATAAGAAGACAGGATTGATATATAATATAATTGGGAGTTAATATTTTTATTTTCAAACCACTGTTTATATAAATATTATTTATATTTTTTTCCAAGTAATTACTTTTGAAGTTTCTTAACTTCCTATCTAGTTTTTAATTAGGATTTAACCTAAATAATATACTCCATGTTTACACGATTAGCAGAGATCTTTTAAAAAGAAAGATTACAAAGTTTGCATTTCAAACTAGGACATTTAATAATTTGCACATTTACAAAATAAAAATGGCTGCTCATACATTATTTTATCAGAGGGAATAAACCAGTTGTTACAAAATCTTCTCCGAAAATACTGAGGTACTTGTCACTTCGTGTTATCAACTTGTTTATTCCCTCTAATTAAATGTTTGTCCCTGTTTCTAGAGCCATTGTTTCGCAGCAATTTACGCTTCTTCATATGTGGTGAAGCAAAGTCGCCTTTTAGGTGATCTTGAAACACCGGAAAAAGGTGTGAATCGTAAAGTTTTGCTTCAGTTATACTGAACCATTTATTGAATTCGTTCGGCGTTCATTCCCGTTGAGAAACTACCGGAATTCCCACTGCGTTTGTCAAGGGAAAATTCTGAATACACATGCACTGCATGCAGTTCAGATATTCTGAACTGCCGTGCATGCATCTACAAGGTGCGATGTATGGCAGTTCAGGTTCATTAGTGATTTACTAACAGTTATCGCACAACCTACGGGTTTGTTTGTGGAATGCTCAGCCTCATACCCTAATTAATGTTTGATCAACCTACACACAGTCTAACAATTGCTATTTGCGTAGACGTAATTCTTATAGAAATTTAAGTTACAGTTCCTTCATTTTGTGCTATTACGCTTCTTGAAATTTTTAGTTACATATTATACGTTGGATTACGCAGCTTTGGAGCGCCAGTCTATTTCTTTTCCATTAATTGCAGTGCGAACGTCGTTTGTGGAAATTAAGACTAAATCTGTCTTATTTCTCGCGTTTCAGAACATATTAGCAAATATACTGAGGCTGACAACAAAGGCGAGTTGAACACATAAAATTTAAACAAACGAACACCATGGGAATAAAACACGTCCGCCGTTGCCTACTAACAGATCCCACCACGTATTTCGGTCTCCAAATCCAAAGAATGTACGAAAAAACCTGGAAAACTGCAGACAAGACAGCCAGCAGGCCAGGATTAATGATTTCCATAATGGAATAATTAACATAAATGGGCACGAGAAGCAACACTTGAAAGTTGTACTTTAGAGAATATGACGTTTTTTATTACATTGACGTGCAAAATTTAAGGACGGACACTAGTGCCGCAAATTATAGCCGCACAGTGAAACACACACGCTTGAGGCGATTTGCATAACGCAAGCGGATCAGTAGAAAGACGATGCGTATGCAGATTTCCGAAATGTGATGTCGCAGGTCACATGACAGCGCTGAAATGGATATAAGAAGCATCTCTGAAAGCGAAAGTGTGCGGCGTTTTAAAAAGGTTCGAATTTATTTTTAGTGTGTCGCAGACGAGAAAATGTCCGCGCAGAGACACTTAGATGACTTTACACGTGGTCGAATAATCGGAAAGCTGGAGGAGGGGCGAACCGTAACGAGTGTCGCCGACGAGTTCGGCGTGACTCACAGCATTGTTTCACGTGCGTGGAAGACCTTCCAAACGACAGGAACGGCTGATAGAAAGGTCGGTGGTGGTCGTTCACGGAAAACAACAGCAAGAGATGACCGATGTATGGTCCTATAGGCCAAACGTGATCGACGCCAGACAGCGGACAATATCGCGACGCAACTGCAGATGACCACAGAACGCGCCGTATCGCGGTTCCCCGTTGCCAGACGTCTACATGAAGCTGGACTATTTGCCCGACGACCTGAACGTTGCATCCCGTTAAAACCTACCCATCGGAGACATCCGATGGTGTAAGGACCACAAGGATTGAACCATAGAGCAATGGGGTACGATACTCTTCACGGATGAAAGTCGTTTCAGTATAACGAGCGATTCTGGACGTCAGCTGATCTGGAGAAAGATGGGAACACGTTATCGACCGGCTAACATTGCCGAAAGAGGTCAGTATGCCGGTGTCGGTGTGATTGTCTGGGGAGGCATCACGTTGAATGGTTGTACTGAGCTCCACATTTTCGAAGGAGGTTCTGTAACTGCAAACCGCTACTGAGATGAGGTTATTCTTCCCCATGTACGGCTATTCCGAGGCGCCATTGATTCCGAGTTCGTGTTTATGGACGATAACGCGAGACCCCATACTACACGTGCAGTAGATGAGCTGTTGGAAAGTGAGGATATGACTCGTATGGATTGGCATGCGTACTCCACGGATCTAAATCCCATAGCACATGTGTGGGACTCTCTGAAGAGACATCTTGCGGCACACCCACATCCGCTGGAAAATGTCCATCAGTTGAAAAGTGCACAACGAGAGGAATGGGCAAAGTTGCCCCAAGAATTCATCAACAGCCTCGTGTTAAGTATGGACAGGCGCTCCAACGCAGCCATTGCTGTTAGGGGACATCATATTCCTTACCGACAACCACCTCTTTGCTGTAAACCATCTGTGGAAACTATGGCCCTGTACCATGTGTGTACTGCTTTATGGTCATTTCTTCGTAAAGTCCCAGTGTACACTTTTGTAATAATTTTTGCACATGTGTTTGTTCATTCCCTCGTTTGGAACATACTGAGGTCTCTGTGGTATGATGTTCATCTATCCAGGCTGCTTCATTACGAAGCTACGGAAAAAAACCGAACGGTCTTTAAGTTTTGTACGCCACTGTACTTTGTAAACTCCAGTTTTCATTTCCCGTAAAATTACCATATCACTGGCAATTCACAGATGTCAGTAACGTCTAATTAAGTAGCAGCTCCAAGGTATTCACCAAATCTTATGATGAGCAGCTTGTGTAGTATTTCGAAAAATGTAAAGTAGTATGAGGATTCTTACCGACATCTGTTTGTCGTTCTCCCTGGACTACTTTCACATTTACTCACCGACAGATTCTCAAGCAGGACGGAGCAACGTGAAGCATGACCCATCCGTCTACAAAACTTGAGAACATCATTCCAGATATCAAGAACGATGAGTTTTGCGCCAGACAAAGTGATAAGTTTTATTCTTAGCTCATGAAGCTAGTTCGTAACAAATCAGGTTAGAAAAAGTTTAAAAGAAGGAGTGAAAAACTGAAGCCGTGTAGTTTCTTTATGAAAATACACACGGTCGAGTCATGTTATTGTGACCACCAGCTAATATCCAGAGCAGCCGCCGTGTACAGCGGAGATAGGAACTAAACGGGCTGGGAGTGTGACTTAATAAGGTGCTGCAAAGTGTTCACAACTATGTAGAGCCATGCTGACTGCAGCGCATCTGAAAGCTGCTAGAGGGTGCGTGGTGGAGGATCCATAGAGCGAACAACAGGATTAAGGTGGTCCCACAGATGTTCAATCGGGTTTACGTCTGGGAAATTAGGAGGCCACGAAAGTACTTTAAAGTCTTTATCGTGCTCTTCCGACCACTTTCCGACATTTCTAGCTGTGTAATACGTCGCGTTCTCGTGCTGGAAGATCCCATCCGCCCCAGGAAAAAAATCAGCATGTATAGGTGTTCGTGGTCTACAAGGATGGGTTCATAAAGAATTCGGTCCATAATGCCTTCCACAGGTATGAGTGGATCCAGGGAATGCCACAGAAACATTCCCCAGACTATAACGCAGCCCCCACCAGCTTGTGTTCTTCCAGCAATGGTTGAAGAGTGTTTGTTCTCCAATGTTTATTGCCTTATACTAAAACGTCCATCCGTTCGATGAAGCAGAAAACGTGACTCATCGGAGAAGGCCAATCAGCGGAGGTCCGATTCCGATACTACTTTGCCAATCAGCGGAGGTCCAATTCCGATACTACCGTGCAAATTTGAGCCTTTTCTACCGATGCGCCTTCGTTAGCATAGGTGCAGTGACTATCCGTCTGTATCGGAGCCCTATTCGCAGCAGCGTTCCGTGAACTGTCGTTTCAGATAAACTTCTGGTAGCTCCCTGGCTCATTCGGCCAGTGAGTTGCTCTACTGTAGCGTGTCGATCGGCCCTCACGCACCTTCGAAGCCGACGTTCACCTCTCTCATCAATGACACGTGGTGCTTCGCAGTTTACACGTCGCTTATTCACAATGATGCCATTTCTCCAATCAGGATACACTTTAACCACAGCAGTACGCAAACAATTCACAAACTCCGATGTTTCAGAAATACTGCCACCCTCGGCCCGAAAACCGATGATCATCCCTTTTTGCAAATCTGATAAATCTTTCCTTTTATCCATGACAGCAACTATACACTGAGTGGCCACTTTATTATGACCACCCCCTCAGTACTTCGTTGAGCCACCTTTTGCCTTTAATACTGCGTCGATTCTTCGTCGCACGGACTTCACGAGATGTTGATAGGTGGTTTGTGGGATCTAAGACCATGCTTGATGAATAGCACTTTCCAGGAGTGTGAGATTGCAGGATTGTGGATCCAGCTGTCTGATGGCTCGTTCTACTTCATCCCACAAATTTTCAATGGGGTTTTGAGATCTAGAGATCGTGGGGGCCACCTAAGCAAAGTAAACTCACCGGCATATACCTGAAACCAATCCTGTACAATACGAGCACTATGGCAGGACCCATTATCTTGTTGAAAGCAGCCATCGCCATTGAGATAAACCATCCCCATGACAGGATGCACTTGGTCCGCAACGATGTTTGGATATGATGTGTCAGTCAGACGTTGATCAACACAAATAAAAGGGCCCAAAGCATACCAGGAAAACATTCCCCAAACCATAACGTTGCCTCCACCAGCTTGAAGGGTTGTAGCAGGGCATTTGGGGTCCATGCTTTCGTGCTGTTTCCGCCAAATTCTCACTCGGCCATCGGCATGGTGTAACTGAAAAGGTGATTCATCGGACCACATAATTTGTTTCCAATTATCGTCTGTCCAATCCTTGTGCTCCTGTGCAAACTGGAGACGTTTTCTTTTGTTAACTGCAGACAGCAAAGGTGTTCGAACAGGCCTTCATGGCTGCCATATCTCATCCGATGCAGTGTACGGCGAACAGTGCGTGCAGAGACCATTTGAGGGGATCTTGATTAAGATGTTCTGTAATTTGCTGCACTGTTGCCCTTCTGTTGTATGTTACCAGTCTGGACACTCTCCGTCGTTCTGTCCGAGCAGTCACTAGTCGATGACGACCACACGTTGCCCGTAGAGACACAGTTTTTTGGCTGACAGTCCAGTCTTTAAACACTTTAACATCCCACGTTGAAAGTCCGTCAAATCGCATTTTTTACCCATCTCGTCACCCAAAAATCACTTCTACTACTGTCGCAAAGCACTAAGCTTTCCCTTTTTATACTAGCCTCGCCCTTTGGCGGCAACAGCGTGCAGCCATAGCTCATTTGCTTAAAACTGTCAGGTGGTCATAATAAAGTGGCCACTCAGTTTATAGTGATATGTCTTCAGAATGTCTACAGCACACCTTCAAGCCAGCTCACGACACGGGCCTTCTTTCATTGATTACGCGCTGTTGACGTCAAAAGCAGAAGGTGGTCACAATAATGCGACTCGACTGTATAAAGCACTTGATCTTTCCACAGTTCAGTATGATCTTCTTTTTCAATTTGATTATTCCAATCAGTAGTCTAGACAAAAAGAAGCTCAACGTTTTTAATTTAGACCTAAAAGCTACAGGGTTGGTTAGTTGGCACTATGAAATTTTATGCGACCTAAATGACAGGCTCTCTCGCAGAACATATATACCATGATTAATCAAGAAACCAAATCAGTGTGAGAACTGCAAATGCTGCCGCCACCGAATCAATCAATATAACAAGGGATCATATATGGTAGACTAATTCCTTGGAAAAATGAGAATTTGTTCTGTCCAGAATGCCTGCAGCACACGTAGCCAGCTCACGACACGGGCCTTCTTTCATTGGCTACGCGCTGTTGACGTTCGAAAAAAAACAATGTCCATATGTTCTCCAGGATTTGAAGCCAGTCTGTCTTTACGCAATGCATAGGAATTGGAATATATAATAATAAATTTTCATTGTTTTTGATTTCTAATAAAACAATGATCAAAAGTTCACCTGTCTCACTCTTCTCAACGCAGGAATATTTTCTGATTAGATGGCCATAGGAAGTCGAAGTGAAAATTTCTTCATGGAATTGGCTATGAAAAGAAATATTTAGCTATAGCTGAAAATCACTTATACAAATATAAAGCGAAGAACGTCTTCATTCAGGTTTATTAGCAGTACAAGTAAAGGCCTGTAACGTATACTCTATATTCACTTTCCTTTTGATTTTACTATCTCTGGTTATTTTATTTTTCTATGTAAATTATCTTCTTATTGAACGAGATATTATTTCACCCGCTGAATGAGATCTGGCAATGAGTGTAAGTCATGACGTGGTGGTAGCCAGTATAAATAGGCGCGTTCAACGATACCCAAGGAGAGCGTTTGTTGTTATACTAGGGGAGCGTTGTTGTTGTTGTATTGAGAGCTTCGTTCTATGTGATTAGTTTGATTCTTCATTATTGTGAAACGAGTTGTGTGTGTGTGCGTTGGATGATCAAGAGTTACATAATAAAAGAGCTTTGTCGTAAGTACGTCTTTCTCAATTCATAGTTTTGTCAGATCTCTGTCTGGCTGTTAGGTTTATGTCATTAGTTTATTACTATTAACAACCAGCGTTAAGACTTTATTCATCCTAATTACTGCTACAACATTACTACCAGTTATAAGTTTGTTCAATACTATTACTACACTACTAGCAGGAGACTTTATTCATGTTCTTAATTAACTAGTAACAACAACCATTTGAATTCACTATTTGAAGCTTAGTACAAGCATATCATTCAGTAGCAGAAGCATTAGTAGTAGGAAAGCTTCATTATTATCATTAGCTAGCTGGAGAGAAAGAGCTTATTCATTATAATTCAGTAGTTGAAAGCTTTATTCATCATTATAATTAGCTTAGCGGAAAGCAAATACAGCTTATTCATTATAGGCCATTATGAGCATTAAAATTGTCTTACAAATCTATATACAGATTAATCTTCCCTAAAATATCAAACTACTTTAATGACTTTCATTAAACGTTTTTGGCCTTGTACTTTAACGACCTGCTTTTTTCCCTGCGAGTTTTTGAATCGGATTCTGATCTGAAACCTGCATTTCAGCGCAATAGTACTGTTATTTAGGTTACCAATAACACTTTTATCTTTACATTACCATAAAAGGTCATTGTAAAAATAAAATCCCCAGCTTGATAGTTTATTCAGATTGCAATTACGAGTACCTGAAATGGAATCTAATGCAATTGATATTAAAATGGACAAGAATAATACTGTCATTAAATTTATGACGCGCTTAGAGCATTCTATATACTGTACATGCACATATTTGTTTGCACTGAAAGGGAAAGGCATTAAAACTAAAGTAAACAGGATACTGTCAAAGGCTGTCAATCTTAATTTATGTTTCACAAAATATATCCAAATTAAATTTCCTTCTTACCATCATATCAACGTGGTATACAGGATGATGATCGATGAAAGATCCATCAGGCTGTTGTGCATTTATAAGCCATCTTACACCACTGCACATGACCTCTTCATCTATGCTAACCAAAGAATTTGCCTGGCAAAATACTTTAATCACAAATGCTGTCAGCCTGTCAGAGATTTGGAGAAAATGTTATTTTCGGGTGTTAGAGGTTATTAAAGTTCTAAAACATTTTCACAAATGCAGAATAAGATGCGGTATAAAACATTCCCTAACACTTTAATTATTCAGTTGTATTATTCACCTTATGCTAAGAATTCAGAATTTTACTGTCAGAAATCAAGAAAAGTGTTCAAGTTGTTTCAGATTTAGTAAGGGATGTTAAATGGCAATTTGCATAACGTTTATGGACTGTAAGGAGGTCCGTTTTTAACTCAGTAAAAACAAATATTATTCACAATTCATTGAAATCTCAGTTTTTCTAAGTTCATATAAATTGTTTAGATTTGAACACATATTAGTGAATTTGGAAAAATAACTCTAAATGTAAAAAAAGGAAAAACTATTTGGAAATAGGATAAACAGAGGTATCACATAGCATCTTCGTTCTATTCAGGGAATATGTCCTGTGAGGCCTTAACCGCGAATATAAATGTATCAGAAAATAGGCAACAAAAGGATTAGCGTCTTACGATATCCTAACCGCATTGTCCTCATTTCAAATGAGACAAGAAGTGTACATGAAATGCTAATGAATGGGATGTGAAAACCAGAAATATAGATCTGAAAATAAAAGAAGTAAAATGAATGTGAGAAACACACATTGCCAGTGATGCAAAGGCCCTGAAAAGGAAATTATACAAAAGTTATTTCAAAATACAGGGTGTCTATAAATGAAGTATACAACTTCAGTCTGCCATTAGAAGAAAACTACGATAAATAACAACTTACTTTTAATGTCAAAACACATGGCAACCGTGAAAGATTTTTTTAAATGTCAGTAAGTCTCCACGACTGCCAGCAGGATGTCTAAACGATAATCCACTTCCACCAACGTACGCTGCAGAATGTCAGTGCCAACAAGGAGCAAGGCTGCAGCAATACGTTCTTTGAGCTAAGTGATAGATGTAACCTTTTTCTTGTGCACAATGTCCTTAATAAAGCCCCAAAGAAACAAACCGCATGAGGTAATATCAGGAGAACGGGGTGGTCATACCGTCGGACGCCCCACGTCCAATTCAACGCCCTGGAAAATGGTGGCCTAAAGACCTGCGTACATTCAAAGACCAGTGCATGTGTACTCCATCTTGCTGGTAGATGATGTCTTGAATATCCTGGTGTTGTGGAATTGCGAATTGTTCTAACATGTCCAGGTACGTTATGGCAGTAGTGGTTGTTTTAGCGAAGAAAAAGCGCCCTATCACTCTTCCATTAGGCCAGCCCAGGCATTAACCTTCGGGCTGTTTCTCTCGTGTGCTACGACCATGGTGATTTTCCGTGCTCCAGATTCGGCAGTTATGTTTATTCACTCTACCAGAAACATGGAATGTCAACTCATCGCTGAAGATGTGCGAAAAAAGTGTGGGGTCTTCGTCAATGCGATTAAGCATGTCCACCACAAATGCTTTTCTACGTGGTTGATTATTTGGTCGAAGTTTTTGCACTAGCAACACTTTATATGCATATAGGCGTAGACGTTTATGTAGAACCTTGTGAATCGTTGCTCGAGGTATTTCGAGTTCACGAGTGGCGAAGCGGACGGAGAGAGAGAGAGAGAGAGAGATTGAAACTACAAAGACCGAGGCAACCGGACAGAAACAAGGAAGATCATTTTCAGCCGCTGATGGAACGCAATTAACGAATGAAAAAGAAAAGGAAGAAGTGTCAAACGTAAGTCTTCATTTTGCAGAATTCATCAAGAAAGACAAACTATGTAGTGCATAGCACAATTGCCGATAGTTTACATGAACTGCTTAGAATCACCTTGTTCGATCATTATTTAAGGGTTGAATGTCTCAGATAAATCGTACAGGGTAGATAACACAAAGTTTTGGCGCAGGAATAACTGATGTAGCAAAGTTATCCTTGCGGTATTTACCACAAAGGCTAGGATACTAAAATTCAAGTGAACAAGCAAGGCATACCGAGGATTACAGAATTATGCCTGCTTGTTCTTAGTTTTCTCTCGAACTTCAAACCTAAAGATGCAACTTCTTTATTTTTTACATTTTACACAAAAACTGCAGGTGTAAAATTATTTTAAGATAAAATTTTGTTCATCATCAGGGTGTTCGCATTATCAAAAAATCTGCCGTGCTGTTTCTCTCTTTGGAAAAACTGCAGTATTTGTTCGTGCCCAAGCACAATTGCAATAAATACATATACACAACATATTCATAAAATCATGCCAGGCTAAACATGTTGTACATATCAACTTAACAAATTCACACATTTTCCCCTTCTTGTGGCACGTTGAATCGTAACTTCAGTTCTTTATGTTAAACCCCATAGCAGAGCATTGTGAATCCAGTGTTGGGAATATTAACAGATGACTCGTGGTCTGGTGCAACATGCAATCCCATTTCTGTCAGCTAGCAGAGTGGTCCCACTTAATCATGCTTTCCGTGCTTCTGACAGCACTTGCACACAGGTGGTTAAGAGATTTCTAGATCGGCTTGTTATAAAGTTTTTAGGTTTTAGATCTGTAATTTGGCTGCAACAACAGTCACTTTAATATTAAGCACTTAAACAAATCAGAATACGGTCATTGTTCGTCTGATTAAAAGTAACTCACATAACAATCAAAGTAGTCTTTATTTTCTCGCTACTTCTCGATTACTGCTTATAGAAACAACTCTGCGATAACATCAACAATGAACAATTATCATGTGTCAGTACTTTCTCGGTTTACAGATAATTTTCGACCCCCGTAATATAAAGAATATCAAGATAACATGCGATCCTATTTCATCGTCTTATGTTCACACTACGTGCTACACACTCTGGCACGACTTTTCATTTTCTTCTGACTCACTTCCAGCCGTTGCCAAAAGTTTTAAGGAAATTCAGATGATTTGACGTGTCATTCAGAATGTAATATAACTAAGAAGTAATATAAATTACAGAACAGCAGAAAAAGTAAGAAAGGAAAATTTAGAGATAAATGTCCTACAGTACCTTCGGGCTCCTGGTGGTAAATTGTTTGACAGTTTAATTATCATTCTCACGGTACTGTAACAAAATTTACAGTACACGTCTTTCCATATCTTGACTGTTCTGCTGGAAATTGTATTGCTATGACGACGTTGAGAAAGCTGCATCCAAACGACGAGCACCTGGATGATGGAGGCATATTTCCATACAGAGGATTCTGAGGATCAGAAAGTCACTTCTTTCATTCTATCACGATGGATATACATACATTGAAGTGCCAGAAAAACTGGTACAAACGAGCTTATGCACGTACTCGATTGCGTCCGCCAGTGCGTATATAAAACGATAGACATCCTTGCCAGCTGTCAGAGCTGTTTTCGGCATGAGAATGACAAGTAATAATAATTTCCGCGATTTTCAACGTGGTGTCATAGTTGGCGCTCGTGAGATGAGCCATAGTATTTCGGAGGTAGAAACGAAGTTCGGATTTTTACGAACGACCATTGCAAGGGTGTACCGTGACTACAAAGATTCCGGCAAAACCTCCAACCTACGATACCACTGTGGCCGTAAAAAGACATTTGGTGAACGTGACCATCGTCGGCCGTCAAGAATTGCTTCACGCGATAGGCGTGCAACGCTCTCAGGTATCATCGGAATTCAATGCTGGAGCCTCAATAAGCATCAGCGTCCAGACTGTGCAACGTACCCTGCACGATATGGGCTTTGGGAGCCAACGCCCAACTCGAGTCCCCTTGATGGGTGCACTACACAGAGCTATGCGCCTCGCTTGGGCACGGCAACACCGCCACTGGACACTTGATGACTGGAAGCAAGTAGCCTGGTCTGACGAGTCGCGTTTCCAACTGAATCGGGCAGATGGAAGGATTCGTGTTTGGCGCAAAGCCCATAAAGCCATGGATCCCGCCTGTCAACAGGGAACTGTACTGGCTGGCTGGTGGTGGTGGTGGTGTGTGTGTGTGTGGGGGAGGGGGGTCGTAATGGTATGAGGTGTGTTTATCTGAACTTCACTGGGACCCCAGGTACGTCTAAACACGTCTGTGACCGGCCAACGCTATGTGCGCATCCTTTCTGACGAGGTACACCCGTTCATGTCCTGCATTCATGCTGATAGCTTGGGCATATTTCAACAGGACAATGCACCTCCACACAAGTGTCGGGACGCCACATTATGGTTAGAGGAGCATTCATCTGAGTTTTGGGTGTTGCCATTCTCACCCAAGTCCCCAGATCTGAACGCGATAGAACACATTTGGGATGCCATGCAACGCGCTATCGAACACAGGAACCCGAGACCTCGGAAATACACCCGCATTGTGGAACGCTCTGTAGGAAGTATGGTGTGCATTGCCTACAGCATATTTCCAGAAGTTAGTGGAGTCCATGCCACGTCGTATTTCTGCAGTCCTGCGCTCCCGTGGGGGACCTATCAAGAATTAGACTGTTGTACCAGTTTTTCTAGCACTTCAGTGTATATCTCTCTTTAAACTGAAGGTTAACAAGGGCAGCTGACACCTAAAGACTGTCGATATAAGTTGATTTCAAAAATGCAGTAATCTGTCTGCAAACTTGATTGAAAGCAGAATACATCATGTAGGAAAGATCATGTCCACTCCACACTGGTCATACATATTGTGCAACCGAGTAAAACAAGGCCAAGGCCAAAGTTTGCATGCTGAAGCATTTGCTCTGCGTTTTAAAATAGCATTCAAAGAATGGTATTTTTGTATTAATTCTCGCCTTCTATATGATACAGTACGATTTTATGTAACTCCGAGATAAACAAGAATTTTACTATAGCTTAACTCCTTACCACTTCACGAAATGTATAATGGTTTATTTATATCGGTAATAACAACAATGCATCTGCTATGTTAATATACACAACATTTCATAAACTCAGATTTGAGCAGCCAAACAGAAATATGAGATATGAATTCAGTGTCATATTAGTCAAGAAGATTAACACTGAGCACAGACAATTATCTTCCCCGTAACTATCATTGTTTTCATCTGACTTCACACAACTGTTGTACTATTCTTTCTCTAAAACAGAAAGTTAGAAAAACAGTTCCTTCTTGGGCTTTAAGGGTAATTAAAATGAAAACTACTACGGCTCCAGTTTGCTCCAACACTGCCTTATAATTCCAAAAGGTTTTAATACAGGATGCCATTGCTTGAAATAATTTGTGGTGTGTAGGATATGCAACAGGAGAATGACGTGCATCTGCAATACTTAATCAGAGAATTGAAAAGTACATACTCAACATATTAGTATGTTTCAGTTTTGAGATGGAACTTAAGCAGATAAGGAGGATAAAAGAAGAAATTAAGTTAATCATTAAAACTCGAGTGGTCTTTGTGCTGGTTGTCTCTTCTCGTACTTGTGAACTTGATTCGCAGCGTGAGACGTTGTGTTTATCCCACAGCGCTAGTTATTTTGCTCCCGTGAAACCAATGGCCCCAAAGTAGAGAAGAAATGGAACTCTAGTCGTAAATGTTGTCATTACATCCCCAAAACAAATCCGTCACCACGTGCAATGCTTATAAAAGTTAAACGAATGTGTAGTCGTGTTATTATAAGAACTTTAAGTCCAGATTTGTTAGGTGATCTTTTCTTTGTTTTTCATGATATCCTTTTATTTATTTATTTGAGATATCCTGATCTTACCCATAATTTTTCATTGCTGGTGCAGAGAGCCAAGTGCTAGATCATCTCTGGAGTCCGTTTAATTTGAACTTCATTCATTTAAAAATTTTATGTGGATTTTTCTAAGATTTTTGGAGGGACGGCGATAGGGAGAAACTTCATTGTATTAATTTTTCTAAAAACGGACTCTTATTAGGTTGGGTCAGGTTAGTTGAGTTATTGCGTATATCTATTTTGTAATCACCTTTTCGCCCATAAGAAAAACGCACGTCTTCAGCTCCGTTGGGTTGTCAATGAAAGTTAGTTATCAAGGCAACATCTTAATGGCATATATCACATTTACACTCAACAAAGAAACGTAATTTTTAAACAGGTACTTTGAAGTTTATTCAATTTGCTACCTATAAAGATTAAATATTCAGCAAGGCACATTTCGAAAACTACCAAATTATCGCATTTACTCCCAATTTATCAGTAACCGTTAAGTGGTTCAAACGTAGTTGGAATTTTAAAATGTGGAAATTAGAAATAAAATTTGTAAGCTATCAAAAACGACAGTATTTAATTAGCCGTTTAGGCTCCAATGACGTCCGTTCAACGTTTAGATTACATTTTACATTGTCCAAGAAAAAGTTGTTAAGGTATCGTTATATGCATTGGTGCAGTTATTCTGGTTAGCGAGATAGTAAGTAATAGAGTGCTCGTCCTGTTGGCTGAGGTCCAGCTGATATGAAGGATTTTGAATGTCCGGGCTCCATTGCTATCACGGGAATCCTTATGGTTTTTAACACTAATCTTATGATAGTGCCGTAGTCCCCCCTACCCGAAAAAAACTACACCTGCTTGGCATAGAATTGATGAGGGTATCAAGGAAGTTTTTTTGAGGTATCTTCGGCACTCCTTAATGAGCTAGTCTTCAGTTCACGAAAAGTCAACGGATGTGCCGGCCAAGCTGCAAAGCGTATGCCAAGTGCGTCCCCAGCAGACTCATTTGGATTTAAGTCAGAGGGAGCATTCTGGCTACTCCGTATGCTAGATTGCCTCCTCTTGAAGTATGTGTCCACTACACGAGCTCTACGAATTCGAGTATTATCGTCCATGCAATGGAACAAATCACCAACGGCTGCAGCATGCGGCATGACAATAGCTCTGAGAATCTAGTCGGTATATTTATAGGCCGTCAGACTGAAGTTTCGGATGACGTACAAGCCCGTACTTCCACCGATACTTAAGCCTGCCCAGAACATGAACCCACGACAGCTGTAATGTGATGTTTATTGCACAAAAGCTGGGTTATTTTTCCTGCTGGGTTCCCTTCTGATAAGAACTCGTTGATTGTCAGACTCCAAACTGAATCTTGATTCGTCAGAGAAGCAAACTTGACTCCTTTCGTCGTTTCCCCCAACCACAATGTTCCTCAGCCCAGTTTCTGCGGACCGTAGGTTGTCGTGCTGTTCAAGGTACACACAGCATTGATCTACGTGCATAGCAGCCATCTTGGTGAAGGCGGATGTGGATAGTTTGAGTAGACAACCTGTGTCCTGTTGCCACGAGAAGCTCTCGCTGGAGCTGAGTAGCATTTTGCCTTCTGTTACGACGGGCTGTTAACAATAGATAAGGGTCATCCCTTTCTCTAGTTGCTCGTTGACGGCCTTGACATTTCCTTCTTTGAACACTTACCGTAACCTGGTAATCGTGTCCACAGTCGGAAAACGACACTTCCTGACACTGCGATGGCTTCTGCTTCTGCTTCTGCTACGACCTGCTGTGTCTGCCCTGCTTCCAGCTTGTCAATAGCTCTCCACACCTTTGATTCCGATAAATCATGCCGTTGAGACATCGTTCGAACTGAAGGTTTCAACTAAAGAAGTGTCACGACAAACGCAAAAGAATCCCTCGAAACCTTCGTTTTTAGTCTAGTCCGTGATTTATGCATTCTGACATCACAGATGTCAATTTACTTAAGGATATGCATGATTCAGCTGTCTACGTCATACTCGACTTGCGTTTTCTACGTTCGGGTAAGATATCACACGATTGGCTTGCATAATGTAAAGAAATTTAAAAGATGAGGCTTATGCGGTGTTTTAATTATTCTAATTCAATAGTTCCCACATTTAGACATTTTACGACCTTCTAGCGTTGTGTTTCTGTCCGTCAATGCTCTCTCGTGTCCCAAATTTTAAAAATTTTAAAGAAAATGAATCTGAAATAAGAATGCTAACAGTATACACATATTGTTCATCAATTGCAGGTCTACTTAGAAGTTGAACACTGTGTTTTACTTATTCACTGTTCTTTTTTTCTTTATTTTTTCTAAGTCAAAAGTCATTGCAGTTGGAGTATTTGCAAAGCCCGGCGTTTGGAAAGGAACTGTTCCGAAGCGCTGAGAGAGACTCTTGGTAAGTTGAGTCTTTAATAACTTTTGAAAAAAAAATGCAAAATTATAACTGTGGAGACCGTGAAATGAAATGCTGTGGTAGTTGAAGTATTTCAGTCGCTGTAGGCATGTGATAAAAAAACAAGATAAAGTTCTTGGAAGACAACCATGCTATACGTACCAGTCTGACAGGTGCAGCTAGAGAAAACAAATCTGTGATACCGTCGATATGGTTGTCTCCAGAGTCTCTTGGTATGTTAGTAGTTATGAAATTTGAACTACAATAAATTTTCATTTGAACTACAATAAAAGTTTCGGTGCATGGTGTGCAGGAATGGCTGGCCAGGCATCGGGCCACAAACATGATAATGCAGTGAAAAGGCTATCGTTTCATTTCCAGGGTTAGATAACTTCAGAAGCTCATACGTTCTACATGTTACAGTGCTTGAATAAAAGCCACTGCCCACTCAAGGACCAACATCATGCTCTGCAAAACCACTGACAATGCAAACTCTCGAAAAGAAGCCAAGGGCAGGAACAATGCAATCTCTCAAAGAGGGGTCACGACCGACCTTAACACCAAAGAAATACGAAGTGATCAAAATTCTCCTAACCTGGGACCCTTCTAAACTGTATCGCACATGCGCCAAGAGTCTAAACTCGGTGTCGCAACGTGATTGGACGAAATGGTCCCAACTCTTTTGCTCCTTTGAAGCCAAAATGCCACAGCAACAACATGAGGGTGGCGGAAGAATCCACGATTTAGCAAATTTGGAGGCTGCCATGACTTCCGGAGTGTACACATGCACTCGAAAGTGACCTTTCCTCTGGACCAACAGGTTACTAAAGTGGGGATGAGACTTTTATGGCCCAATAGGCGCTTACATATCTGCCATTTTGCCTGGGAAAAGTTTCGACAGAAAAAAAAAAAGAGATAGCGCAGATTCTCGAAACATGCTGATTTTCAAATAAAATCCTGAGAAAATGCACAAATTATTACTTCATGCAGAACACATAAATACAATAATTCTTCATTCTTAACACATAATTCGTGCTGAAAAAATTTCGGGATTTTTTCGGGATTTTGGAGAGCACAGAAAGAATAAAAGGATTCCCTACGCCAAAGTTCCAAGTACATACTGACATAAAATAACACTGCTTAGGAAGAGTTTGCATTTTGCCAACACACATCCAAATGCCGCGTAAAATGATATTGAAATACGCTTATTATTTATCACTCCACGAACACGCTACTGAATATAAGTTATATGTAATTTTTAAATATATACAAGATTACGAATTACAAATAACACTTCATTACAATACAAAGAAAGAATAATTTCCAAAGTGAGGCTAATAATTCACTGCATTTAAATTATATAGATAGGTTACTATTATTCCGAACTAGTAACACTTTACTGATTATTTCCGGAGTTCCGATTTCGAAGGCAGTTATACAATACAAAAAGAAAGAAAAAAATACCCGATGATTACAATGAGTTTTACTCGCATGAATGGTTATTCGAAACAAAATTGAAAGAAAAATGTACCTGAGGGTACATTAGCATTGTACCCTGAACATTCATCAGCACAGACGGAGGAAATCAACACACGAAGAAATAAAAATATAAAGATCCTCAAAATACCCTTCACCAGAAATTACACGTAATTGTATAAAGAAAGCTTGCACAGACACACACACACACACACACACACACACACACACACACACACAGATAAATTCTCCTCCCTTGCTTAATGGAAACGGAAATGAGAGAGGAAGAAAGAAATTGTTTAGCTCTTTCTTGTCTCCGATTTTATGGATGCTTTGTTCGTCCACTAAGTATTTTTTCTTGCATCGCATAAAAAAAAAAGTCGTTCTTGGAAACCAGAATGCGTGGATATTTGATGGTTCGGGAAGTGGAATGGAAATCGTGTCCTGATTTCCTTATTCCACTTGGAGAAACAGCAACATACCATTTGCCAGACCTCTGATGAATGCCAGTGTTGTCACTAAGAACACATTGTCATTCATGCGATATATTTGTCATTCATTGTCATTCATGCGATATAATTGTCATTCATTGTCATTCATGCGATATAATTGTCATTCATTGTCATTCATGCGATATATTTGCCATTCATTGTCATTCATGCGATATAATTGTCATTCATTGTCATTCATGCGATATATTTGCCATTCATTGTCATTCATGCGATATATGTTATTTCACAAGAGCTTAACTTAGCGTTGTTGTAGTTTTTAAAAGTTTCATCATTAATAGTTCCCAAACCTGTTTCATGTTATTTAATTAATCAAAGTGTTAATTATTTGGCGCTGGTCTAGGAGTGCTACATCGTCTTAATGGTTTATAGTAATCTGGACGACATTAAGCCATTTTTTGAACATTCAGTGTAAGTCATTTTCAGTATATTTGCTAGTTTAAGAACTCGTACACTTAATTACAGTCATACAGTGCACAGAACGACATCGTAAAATTGGAGTGATGGTAAATTACTTTTACTTCTTGTACTCCTGGCTCTGGGTTCGAATATAAACGCAAGACAAGGATACTGTGGTTTTTCTTTTCTTGTACTAGTAGCTCTAAATTACGGATGAGCGACTTCTTATTGCCTTAGACGTACATGAGTTCTATAAACTTTCCCCCCTTAAAATAAGACTTGTTCCTGCTAACTGGCTGAAGGTGTACAACTCGTGATTACTTAGGGTCAAAATTTTCCAAATTCTCCACCGAAGCATTGTCGTCGAGCCCACAAAATAATCCATAGCTTTCTTGTATCCATATCCGTAACTCTTGTATCACCGGTACGAACTTGATCTTTACTCTGTATGATATCTACATGGATTTTTATGTAAAACACAATGTACTAGTAGTTTATATACCTTACCAAACACTAGTAGTTTTATATGTTTATTCAAAGTTTATGAAAATGTAGTAGCCATGTTGTTTATTAAAGTGTTACCTTTGGGGGGTACTTACCAAACACTAGTAGGAGTATGAGCGTAAGCTGCATATGAACCGTCTTGTTTTCGGAAGGTCAGTTGTCTTTGGTAACCTATATATTAAAACATTGAGACATTTTACCGTAATGGCACGAACGGAACAAGAAAAGAAAATGACAATAACAGTATTATTTTGCATATGAAAATTATTTACATCTCTCATGTTTTCCTTGTTAAACGAACTTTTGTGTGCACATCAAACACAGGTATCATAGGTCTGTGTGAAGCAAAATGGTCTACACGACTAATCGCAGATCATTTGGGACTTTGTGCCTGAAAAGTTGGCTGTAGGTCATAGGTGACTCCGAAGTTCATGCTACTCGTTCGCAAATTACTACGGATAAGGATGATCAGAAGATTCGCTGGATGACTGTTAGCACCAGAAAATCAACTGCTTAAAAATATCGAGGAACAGGGAGTCTGTTTTCTGTCAGTGCCTTTCATCGACGCCTGCACGAAGCTTATGTATAAGAGAAGTGCTCACTCCACTGCATATATCTCATTCAAAGCCACAGGTATCCAGATTGCAGTCATAAAACGAAAGAGACGAGTGTCTTGGCGAATGGCCAACTATCTTCTTCAACGGTGATATCTGCATGCATCTCGGCCCCAACTATTTCCTGATTCGCTTGTGATGATGCATTGGCGAAAGCGCTTTCACGTAGTGTATCGCTGAGTGTCATATATGACCTACTTCTAGGATCCTGGTACTGTGATCCATCTTTTACAACGCTACATTCCAGCATGATGCCCCAGGTCTCATACCGCAAGTATTGCACAGCAGTGTCTGTGAGCTCTTCCCCTGAAACCATGAGCAGCCGGGTGGCCGGATGTTTTGCTGATTAAAAGCATCTCGGAGGCATAGAACGTCTTCTGAGAACAGAACTGACTCCAATGCGTAAGGTGACGGATTCCCAAACTCACGTACAGCAAATCAGGGAATCATAGACAAGTACATTATTAGGTACCTTTTTGGTTCACGTTTTTAGGTAACTTAGTGCTTGTGCTACCGTGAAAGGAGGCTACACTCCACCCTGATTTTCCTAAAATCCATGTGTCCTTCTCACTGCACAGGTCGCAAATGTGATCATTTGTTACTTACGCTAATAAGAAGATGAAGAATCAAGATGTTAAGGGAGAAGGGAGTATTTTATAATACGACTGCGATGATTGCGCTTAATGTAATTATACTAAAATATTCAACGGCATATGTATTCCACGTTAATCTCTGAAAGAGGCTCGGATTCTCCTGCGGCCAAACCGAAAACAGTTTGGTACATTGCTCTCTGTTGTATGCATGGTATTCCCTCTGGGTAGAGCAATATTTTGATGAGAATTGTACGATATTAGATGTACAGTAGATTCCGGTTAACTGGGACACATCAAAGCTAGAACACATTGACCATATTAAGCGGCTACCCTAATATGCGAAGATTTATCCCAAAGAGCTAATTTGGGAAGTTCTTCAAGAATTGCACCGAACAAACGACTGCCTCGATAAACCGATGGCCCAATTAATTGGAATCTACCGTCTGTTGAGAAATGTTCGTCCAAGTACGTCCGTAGCCTCCGTGAAAATGAAAAAGGTTTGAAAGAAATGAGTTGATTGTTTCAATCGAATTATAATGATATCATGATTTTCGGTTGGACTGAGAGAATTTTTTGTGATATGAACAGGACAATGAACCAAGTTGAACAAATGTTAAAGAAAGTGATCTTAAGGAAGCGTCCCTTTTGGGGCGCTGATTTGAATACTTACGTACTTGCCAGTGGAAAATGTTGAGACGAACAGAAGAACAGCCATGAAAACCGTCAGAAGGAATGATCGAAACAACGCCTGAAAATTCGGAACTTACAGTACAACAAGGATCAAAAAGACAAACTATGTTAGCACCATGAAGAATACAAATCAGTTGCTCTATATCTTACTTTTTCGTGCATTTGACATGGGAAACCTCACTCGCCGAAAGGAGAAGCAATTAATCGTTCGATTTTTGTTCCTTTCAGTCAACTGCTGAGAAGAATAATCAAAAGATGTGCTACCCTAAAAACTCCTATTAATGAAGAAATGTCCAAAAGAAAAGTAGAACACTGGAAAATCTGAATCCTAATAAAACAAAAAAAATCATTACCTAAATTATTAAAGAGTGAGAAAAACAAGAATGGCTTCTGCAATTTAGTTTTATGAGGCAAAATTATGGGATTCCTGGTTAATGACAAAATATTGGGACAGAGAAAACAGAACTGAATTTTATATGTATGCACAAAAGTGAAGTCTACCTATTGAAAGTAAATCAAAAACACAAAAGCAGGCAGTGACAAAAATAACGACAAAAAAAAAAAAAAAACAACAACGAATATTTCATTCATTGAATAGGAAAACTACAGTTCGCAACTTCGGAAAATTAAAGAGGCATCCTTGAAAAATTGCAGTTAGGGGTTGCTATCGGTAAAGTAAGCATAACGGTATTGAGGATGCCCATATTTCCCTTTTTCATAGGCTATATAACCATAAGATGCAATTAATAACCGTTATACTGTATGTTGGTACTGGCACATTAGTGGCACTTTCAAACTTGTCTGGACTGATATTACTGCATCCTCACATATATCCGGCTAACTTATTTCACTAAATTGGCATCGTCTCCTCTAATAAAAAAAAAACTCCCATCAAACGCCAAAATGCATGAGAAAATGTGTCGCACTGTATAGTAGAAAATAAATAATTTATGCTCACTAACATACCTTCTCGAATGAAACCGTAACCTTTTTCTTCTCTCTCTTTTGTCATTTTCCCAGTGACTTTTAAATAACGCATGGTGTACATAGTTGGAGCCATAAACATCATATTCTGCTCTCCACAACCACGTGGTAGTAACAACAACTTATCTGGGTCCTGAAGAGAAGTTTCAACAGTGGGGCCAAATTCGTCACCTAAAATACAGGGGAAAAAATCACAAACATACAATGTCCATCAGTAAAACTGCAGCATTCTGACGTATGACAAAATAAAGGGTAGAAAAACTACAACACAGTGGTTCAAATTTCACCAAAAAACTTTCTGTACTCAGAAATACGGATGAAACAACAGGGTATTTAAATTTAGCACATAAATGTTCCATCTGAAGAGAGATGTTTGCAGCAATGAGCTAACGGCACCAGAACCGCTCCTATGTACTAGCCCAACTAGGACGATCTCTACGCAAAGTTGCAAAACTACTGTATCATATTT
This sequence comes from Macrothele yani, assembly GCA_039090855.1. Classification (NCBI taxonomy): domain Eukaryota; kingdom Metazoa; phylum Arthropoda; class Arachnida; order Araneae; family Macrothelidae; genus Macrothele; species Macrothele yani. The sequence goes on from CM077010.1 coordinate 87,979,676, forward strand.
TTGCACAAATACAGCTAATTAAGTTTTCTTTTCGTTTCACCAAGCTCATTTCAACTGAGTGCTATTTCGCAAACGTCAAAAATAAATAAAAATTAAGAATATAAGTTTCGCTTATTGCAATATGATGAAATTCTAATTTTGACATACGTAAAAGTCTCCGGATGCTTTTTTGTGGAAATCAGCGTCGAAGCTTTAAAAAGATTGAAATAAAGTTTTGTCTTAAGAACCGTTATCTATTAAAAGTTTTGCGAACAACTGTGTAAAATAATAAAGCGCTGTGATCAAATGTCAAAGGATATGGACTATATCTGTCCACAAATGGAAATAAATATACTTAACAACTGGGAGCTTAGATACATAATAACTCAGAGCCTCCTGTAATTGTGATATATCACTGGTCCACTCAGTTATTGTTTTATCTTGATCCAGCCATTTCTGTGACGCAGAATGATTATAAAAACGATTATATGTAAACATCCGCTGCTCTACCATTTTAGAGTGCACCTGCATTTTGGTAGTTTCGTCGACTGATAAGCAGGAGATCAAAACACGTTGTCCACTTTCGGTCACGTCGAAAACGAGTTTTAGACTTTTAGTTACAGGGAAGCTGCATCAGTATCTTTCAGCTCTCCTCTTAGCAACGGTTTTGTACAGCATAAGACTAGTAACTCTTAAATATCATTCGTCGTTTAAGGAAGAATGGAAGACGAATATTTGAATTTCTCAGGCCGTATGTTAAATCAACTGTACTTTTGTTACTTTTTCCGAGGTTACCATACCACAGAGCGGGATGAATCAATAAAAAAATTTTACTTTTCCTTTATGATATTTTAACCAATGAGAAGTTGAGATTAAAAATGCTGCGTCAAACAAAAGGAGAAGAAAAGGTATGTGAGATATTGTATCGATGTTATTTGAGCGCTAATAATTAGACGTTAGTAATTATTTGAGCGACTAAATCTTCGAGATTTTCCGAGTGATGGAAACTAAAATGGTTGTCGTTGGGTCCATCAAAGATGTTGCGGATTTCAAACATCTCTTGAAACAGTATTAACCAAATTAACTGGTCTCGTGTCTGGCGCTCTTTGGCCAAACTTGGCCCTTGCGCCAATAAAACTCATCAACCAACCAACCAAATAACCAAACTAACTGAGTTTCTTTAGTTAGATGTTGAATTTTTCCTTCGTTTCACCTCGTTCTTTACATGTGTGACTCATATTAAGTTTTGATAATAACCACAGAAATCAGGTATTTAGCCATTAACGTAAAGCCCTGCGGATTTCACTTTACATTAATGAGAATTCAAATACAAAATCAATTAAAAGTTAACAGTTTTATGCCATCACACTACATCAGTCACAATGAGAATTCTGGAGGCCTTATTGGGCATTTCAAACTCAAAACTGGACACAAAAATTGCTAAACGTACCTAAGGCCGAAATTACGCAGCTTCCTGTTCCAGGAATAAAGTCTTCAGGAACACTCAATCGTATAGCAGTGACTTGAAGGCTTTTGGAGTCATCAATGGAATCTATACATATGAAAAAAATGGATGAATTATTTACGTGATTGAAATATGTCTTACACATTAAGAAAGCATAAAAAATATATAACTGCGTGTGTTTTTATATCCCTTCAAAGAGTAAATTCAGAACGCCGCATAGCAAATTAATTCAAAAAATGAAAAAATGAGTATGTTTTTGTATCCCTTAAGCGCGTAATTTGAGAACGCTACTTTGCGAATGAATTTTTAATTTAAAAAAAAAAAAAAATTCGGCTTGTTTTTGTCTTTCTTAAGGGCCTAATTTCAGAAAGCCGCGTAGCGGATTAATTTTTAATTTAAAAATAAAATAAAAAATGGGTATGTTTTCATATCCCTGAAGCGAGTAATTTCTGAATAACGCCTAACAGATTAATTAAAAAAAATTAAAAACTGAGAATGTTTTTGTATTCCTTCAGCGCGTGACTTCAGAACGCCGCGCAGCGGATTAATTTCATTTTGTTCTCTAAATAAAATTACATTAAGCACAGCCGGATCAAAAAATTATGTGAGATCACCCTTATCTAACGCTCGCGCACGTGTGGAGGTGAAAGTCGTATGCAACACTATCTGTGACACGTGCAGTGTCAGTCAGAGCTGAAATAGTAGTTGCAATGGGTAAGAAAAGATATTTGATGTTTTGAATGATCATCAGATACAAAGCGAAGGGTGACAGTATCCGGGAAATGCGAACTTTGTCAGCTATTCACCGGCTGTCGTAGATAAAGTGTACCGAATGCTGATGGAAACACGGAAGCAACCCATAACTTGCGAGTGGACGTTGAATGGTTTCCGCTGCTTAATGCTCTGTTAGATAGGCGGCTCGACCGTATTGTCAGGAATAATAGGCTTGCTATCTTGGCACAGCCGACCCTGGTCTGCAACCAGAGAGTACGGAGGATTGTATCCACAGCTACATTGCAATGGTCCCTCCACCTTATGAGCCTACGTTGTAAATGTGTGACCAAAGCACCTCTCACTGCAACACACCTTCGGTGACAACGACTGGAGTTTGCCAGAAAACATCGGAAGTTGCCCGCAAAAGATTGGAAGAAAGTTCCCTTCTCTGATGCATAATGTTTCCTACTGCGTCGAGTGCCAGGTAAGGTGAACAGCTACGAAGAAGATGGTACAAGATGCCATGACTCCATATGTATAGGTAGGTGGCGGTAATATATGCTGTGAGAGATATTTTCATGGAGCACACTCGGTCCACGAAAATATCTCTCTGTGATAACGGGAAGGTTCTCTCGATACTACCACATTATTGTCCACCATTGTAGACAGATTTACCCGTGTATGCAAACAGTGTTTCCAGCCCGAGATAAGATATTTCAATAGGACAATGCGCCGTGTCATAAGGCCCGTATCGGCCAGGACTGGTTTGCGGAACACGAGAACAACTTCTATGTTCTCCCATGTCGCCCGACATTAACCCAGTTGAGTGTATTTGAGACCATTAGGATCAGCAGTTGGGCGCATGTATCTTCTACTACGGACACTCTACGAGCATCACTTATAAGAATATGGTACAGGATACTAATAAGCAGTTTCTGGGGACTTGTGGTGTTCGTGCCTCTTGGCGTGGCCGCAGTGGTAGCGGCTCACAGAAGACTTAAACAATACAAGGTAGATGGTTATGTTTTGTCCCTAGAGTGTGGGCATAAATGTCTCAAAACATCTACATTTAAACTTTCGTTTTTCTGATCAGCATATTTTTCTATATAACGTATAATGCTTTCATTAAAACTGATACTTTGACGGCTGTACTTAAGGGAGCGACGTAACATTCACCTCGATGAAACTTTTATTCTGGCTTCGTTCTTTGGAATATATCAATCCAAACAGTGCGAAGAATCCAGTGAGTAGAAATAATTTAATAATAAATAAAATATTTATTTTATTTTATTTTATTTATTCCTCATTACCATACTCATCAACTTCACATGGTCACCTAGATTCATACACTGAAGAGCAATTGAATTAGAGACAGCTGGCGTTATGCAAATGTGGCGCTGTGGGCGGCCCTGTAAACGGAAATGACAAGACGTATGCAGCGATCTGACAATATAAGGAGTGATACGACGGAAATCAGTAAGAGTCGGATGCAGTATGGGCAAGACGAAGGATCTAAGCGCATTTGATCGTGCGCAAATTGTCGGGGCCCGACGAATGGGTCACTCCATCTCGGAAGTTGTGCAGGCACTGAGATTTTCACGAGCTACTGTGTGACGGGTGCACCGTGAGTACATCGAATCCGGTAAAACCATCTCTGCAGGGGCCAACTGCCGTGGACAACAGCGTGTGGATGAGAGGGGTCATCATCGGCTAACTCGCATTGTAACAGCGGATAGACGGGTCACAGTGCAAGAAATTACTTGGGAATTTAACGCTGGTGCACAAAAACGTGCAAGCAGCCACACCATCCAGAACCATCTCCTCGCTATGGGGTACAGAAGCCATCGTCCCACCAGGGTACCGCTGCTGATCGCACATCACAGAGTGCAAAGATTAGCATGGGCGCAGGAACATCGCCACTGGACCCTAGACATGTGGGAAAATGTTGCCTGGACTGATGAGTCGAGATTCACGTTGGTACATGCGAATGGCAGGATACGAGTACGGTGCAAACGACATGAAGCGATCGATCCTTCTTGCCAGCAGGGTACTCTTCAAGCTGGTGGGGGTGGCATTCTCGTCCGGGGACTGTTTACGTGGACTGAAATGGGACCCCTGGCACGTGTGACATCGTCCCTCACATGTCAACGTTACTGGGATATCCTGGACGACCATTTGCTCCCATTTGTGCGTCTTCAACATCCCACTGGGGACCTCGTCCTGCAATAAGACGCTCCCGAATTTTATCGCTCCCGAATTGTATCCGAATGGTTGGATGAACATTCCACCGACGTAACCTCGCTTCCTTGGCCAGCTAGGTCACCTGATCTCAATCCCATTGATCACATCTGGGATGCCATCGAGAGAGATGTTCGAGGCTCTGACCCCCTCTATCTAATCTTCGTGAACTGTGGGAGCTTGTTCAGGGGTCGTGGATCCGTATGGCTTCCCAACGCTTCCGGTGTCTTCATGCCGAGACGAATTGCCGCCGTCATTAGGGCAAAAGGTGGTGCTACATGTTACTAGACACGTATCTCTAATTCAATTGCTCTTCAGTGTATATCCTCACTATGTCAAAGCGCATTATGCATTGGCCGCAAGTAGTACACTGAAGATTTGCCAACGCAATTAAACACATTGGTTCTAGTTTGTGGTGTCCAGAACGACAGGAAACTCGCGTAACACACACAAAAAAATCAAGAACGATTGCTTGACAATATCCGTAGTTCTGGACGAATATGTAACAGAACTAGATATTAGGTCTGGAAATATCAAACTGAGCTACAAGCATCCTTGGAAATCCATTTTTTATGCCTCAAGCTGTAGTTTCCCTATGTTTGTGTTGAGGCTAACAAAAATATTTCGTACATATTCCCAGGAGTGCAACTTTTAATACAGAGGCATGTCAGCCGTTGACCTTGTGTGTTTTTGACAGTCTTAACAGTAGCTCCCGTTTAGATAGATTGAAGATAAATTTCGTAGTGGAACACATGTACATTTGAGATAGGGTCCCCCCCTCATACACACACAAGGAGATTTGGTTTCCAACTCCCGAACGACTTCATAGAGATCCACTCTATAGTGTGGTTTCATAGAGATCCACTCTAGTGTTGTTTCATAGAGTTCCACTCTAGTGTTGTTTCATAGAGATGCACTCTAGTGTTGTTTCATGGAGATAAATAATGAATATTGACCACCATAATTCAGTTACACTGACATCAAGCTACAGACACATGCCGTGTAAAAGCAAAGTAACGATTACTTGAAGTTGCCTAATTTACTTGCCAGGAGGACAAAAACGTAGTGTTACAAATTACGTGACGGTGATTATCTAATTTCTGTGCGAGAGCGTGCGTTTGTGCTTGTAACTTAGCCAAACACGACTTAACCGGATGATCTAAATTCTGGGTTCTAACAATCCTCTCATTAGATCTTTTATAACAACGAGAAAACATAGCAACCTCCTTCTCATAAGGCCAGTGTTCCATACAGAGAAACATGAGGCACGGGAAGCCGGGCTTTTTCGACGATTTTGTTCGCAGTAACATTCGGTTCTAGGAGAAAGCAGATTGCATTCATGGAATTTTTTTTATTGAGGGTTTAACGACCACCGTGAACATTCATGGAATCCTCGATGAGAGTAGAATTTGGAGATGTTTGCATTTTTGTTCACAGAGAAATGAATTTTCCCACTGACTTCCTTTACCAGTATCAATGCCCAATAATAACTGTGCGACTCTGGTTACCGAAAACAGGTGGTACCTATGCTCTACACAAAGAGAACCGGAAAGATTTTGTGGACTACATCAGAAAGTCATGTAACAAGTTGTCTCCATACTTTTGCGACAAAAGAAAAAGGATAATCAGAATTATTTTAGTTGCATTCACATACCCTTGCCCCATGGGAAAAAGGAAAACTCCATATACTTTCGCACACACATTACTCTCCACTTAGTTAAAGGACATCTTTCCTTCATTAATTTGGTTGAGAATACTGAACAGCGATGTGAAATAACCTCAGATGAAGCAGCGTGGTTACCATATTATTTGGAATAGTCTTTTAATTTCGAGTTATTGACTAGTGTTAGGTTTCATTATTGAATACAAAGGCTGCTTATCATGGTAAATGGTGCAGAAGTTGTGGCAAACTTTATTTTATGACTGAGTCATTACACGGTTTACGTCCAATCATGAACGGAATACTAGAAATCTCTAAAACTGGTAAATAAGTGAACCTTGTACATTCTTATAAAATGCAATCCAGCTGCCCTGCTGACGCAAAAGAAAAATAAATTTCTGGAACCAAATTTCAATCAATCTCCTTTACTATCATTTGAAAAGCTAGTCGCTTCTTTGATCAGATGCATGCAAACGACCGATAAATGCTGAAGGGAACTTCCCTTTTGGTGAAATTCATCAGAGGATATTACTCTTTTCAACAATCATTTATGTGTTTGAAAGCTAAAACTCATCATTAAATATTATAGATAACCAGGAGAAGTCCTATCTGTAAACAGTTCTTTCACCGTGTTTGCTTCATTGAAAAATAGATGGCGATGTCGTGCAGTATTGTTGGGAGAGCAACGGAACTGACTTCAGATTTGACTATGTTACTGAGTAAGAACGGTGCATCTGTGTGGACAATCACGATGATGTATGCGCAAAAACGCTGGATTTTGTTTTTCTGTCATACATTTGTGTTCTTTCTGTCCTTAAAATAATTTCGTCGATGTAATATTGTTCTTTGCTTTGGAATACACCAGAAAGTGTTAACATGATGGTAGAGCTGGAAGTGTTCACGATGTTCTTTCTGAGTATAAAGTAATTATAAATATTTAGAAAATCATTCTCATAATGTATAACAAACTGTCGCACAGTTCTACATGCCGCCAATGAGAAGGCATAGGTCAGGAGTTTTTTTCTACGATCTCCAGAGAACATTCATCACTTCTAGTAATGAATTTATTAAAATACAAGTGAGGTATTTGGTAAATAATTATCTGCGTATGCACTATAGCGACCACGGTGAAACTAGAGAAATCAGAAAGTATGAAACATAGGTTGGTGAATCTCCTGCTTTCATCTTTACCCGTTACAAACATTCTTAACAATTGCTTTACTGCAATGCTGACTTAATTCTTTAAGTCTGTAACAGGTACTAGTCAGTAGTATGCTCATGCTATACATATGAGTAAGTGTTTTTCATTAATTAATTTCAGTACGTCTCTTGATGTGTTATATGTCCTAGTCAAAACTGATATTCTAACAATTTTGCTTTGTTTTTCGGTTCGTTTGAAAATGATCCCGATACATACCTTTCTAAATTTCAAATTTCAAATTTTTATTCACTGGCTGACCATCTAGATGAAATATGGGCAAGTATTCGGCATATGTTTTGCCCTTTCTTGTGCACATTTTTCCTATTAGCCAGTATGCATGAACACTTATACCAAAATAATTACTTACATAGATGTTTTGACATACGTGCTTGAAAGAAAGTTTGTTTGGAAAAATTCTTGTATTATACATAAGTACAAAAGCATGCCTAAGACTTTCGGTATATCAGTTTTACAAATGCACATCAACACCATAATCTTTCTGATTGCTGGGGTAGGTGCTTTTTAATGTATTCACCTTTGCCCCATACCTGTCTACTCAAAAGGTGGACTGAAAAAAAATCAGACAGAACGGCAACACGCGTGATCAAAACTTTCCGTTTCCTGTTTTGTTTTTGTTTGTGGTCACGATATTTTCATAGTGTCTTAATACCCAGGAATTTGGGCACGGCAGCTCCACATTTTGAATTCTAATTGTAAATTGTACAGTGCATCCGCCAAGTATGTTTCAAAGAATGTCGGCACTATCATGGCAGTTGCTCTCTAAATTGTGCTGATCTTCATTCGGCACAGATGACTGAACCACATGACCTTGAAGAATTACAAGACTTGTCTCCACAATCTGACTAAAACACATCAACTGAAGTTATGGACACATATGAAAACAGGAATTCTGAGGACCGAGAACCAGCTGCATCTGAAATTGCTAAAGAAAAGTGTAAGTATCGTAAGAAGCAAAAAAACTTGTCTCCGAAAACCAAAAGGTCGAAGAAATTATAATCCCATATATAAAGCCTCTACCATAATTAATAGACCCAAAGCGTCACATAGTGCTACTTGCATATCAGGCAGTACTTCTAAAGTCAAAACACCTGAAGATTTAAGAAATTCATATAACCCAGATCAACCTGAAAAAAACTATAAGTAAAACCACAGATACAAATTTTGAAGATGACAATCCGATTTTTGGCGTAAATGTGACAAGGATGGTAAGTCAGATACATTCACATTTACCCCAAAAATCGGATTGTCATCTTCAAAATTTGTATTATATGGCGTAATCCTGTATTTCTTTCAAAACCACAGATGTTTCTCCTGAAGACCTAAAAGCTAAACTGACACTAGAGGATCTTCCATTAGGTCCATTAATTGAAGATACACCCCTGCAATTAGTCACTGTCAGGCATCGGTCAAAGGTGCAGTGCAGTGCATTTTTTGCTGAACACTGTCTTCACTTTTCTGAGGTGATATCGTAACTACTCTTTTGCCTTCTGTCTAAAGGAAAGATTTACTGATAAGCAAACTCAAAACCTCATACGCAGTCTCAAAGTGCGCATTAAAACAATACGGCAGCACGAAGACGAAGAAGGTATACAGCCTTAACATGGCACAAAATATCAAAATTGCCACATTTAATTAAAGAGCTGCAACAATCTTCTTGCAAATGCGCTTGCATTTGAATACCTCAATCATGTAAATGCAAAGATAATCGCTTTACAGGAGGTAAACTGTAAACCCAACACTTCTTGTAAAAGGTAAATTCTACCACAGCTATGATCGCACAATAAAATCCGGTATAGCCTTTGTAATCCATCAGCGTTTACTTTCTCATATTTTAACAGTTTTTGCAGTTGATAATTATGTTGGTTAACCACTTCATCTCAAGGTAAACATGCATTCTGAAATTTACAATTTTCGTAATATCTATATTACTACTAATAATGATGAAGCTGTCCCATTACTTGCCCATGTATCTCAAAATGTACTTCAAATTCCTCCTTCTAAGTACGTCATTATTACTGGAGATTTTAACTGCAATCTTGATCCCATTTTAGACATGAATTATGGCATTGAAAGAGGCTACATACTGGTTGGCAAGCTTTTTGTACTGGTTTTACAGGAAAGCCTTATTGACGCATTACGATTCCTTCATCCAACAGTTAAAACTTATACTTGGCGTTCATATTCAATAAATTCCTCAGTTGCTGCCAGACTAGATAGAATTTATATTTGCTCTTCACTTCAATCCCCTTTAAAATAAACAAACCGTACACCCTCAGCATCTTCCGTTCATAGTATTGTCTCTTGTCAATTTCCTCTTAATTCGCCAACAGCAGCCTGTTCACGGACCTGGACACTGGATCATCTGCTTGAAGACTCAGATTATTGAATTCAATCTATCATCCAACAAACTGTTAACAAGCTTAACAATAGACACAGTCCACACAACGTCTGGTTCTCAGCTAAAGAGAAAATCATTGCTTATTCTAAACGTTACTCATTTACCTACAGAATTCAGCAATCTACCGTAGTTCCTAACCTCCGAATTATATTGCAGTCTCCTGATCTTACCTCTGGCGAATACAACATTAGACAAACCGAGATAAAATGCTATTAAAACTTCTAGCTAAATCTTCAATTCAATTGCTCAAACTCCTAGACATTTGCTGCCCAGAACAGAAACGTAGTTACTTTATTATCCTATAGAACTTTCTCTATCACAATGGAAATCCTACTCATTGCAAATCTCAACTGGAGAGATAGTCTGCGATCTTATTGCCTTGTGCTCTGAGGCCCAAAAGTATTATACTAAGCAGTTCAGCAAACATGAGCCTCCGCTGCTTACCTCAAGCAATTTTCTGCAAGCCTTTCAAAAATTCCAAAGCCCGTGCACTCTATTGTGATTTCCAAAATTTCTATTACAGAAATTCGCAATTCTTCCACTAATTTAAACACCCAAGTTGCTCTAGGTCAAGATGAATTTTCTGTCCACTTCCATAAAGTTTTTCTTCAAGTACTTCTACTATCTTTGCTGTCAGCTTTCTTGAGTTTTGCCTTAAATACAGGCGACATTTCACCACAATTCACTACAGCTGTTAGTAGATTAATACCAAAAGAAGGATGTTTGCGGAGCCAACAAAGTTGATCCATCATCATATAGAATATTGATTATAAATGGTTTGCCAGAATTCTATCTTAAAGACTCAATGAATTTTTCAACTATTATAGAGATTGACCAACCATACACCATTCCAAGTAGAAGCGTTACCCAAATTTTAACATCAAAGATCTGTTGCTTAGTGCTAACACCTCAAAAAGCCACTTGTAATATTTAACTTGGATCAGGCCAAAGCACTTGACAATATTTGTCACGAATATCTTTCCATTGTCCTACAAGGCCGCCCCGGAGGCGCAGTTGTCTAAGCGCTGGCTTCTGACCATTCGTCTGAGATGGGTCTGGGTTCGAATCCTGGAGACGTATAGGTATCGTTTCGTCTCTTACAGAACTGGAGCTACCCTTTCCCTGGAACCAGTGGCCCTAAATTAGGGATGGAGAACTGCTTATAGCCTGTCGAGTTGCTCCCGATTGTAGTTAAACCTCAAACAAACAAAAATTGTCCCACAGCAGTTGAAGAAGGAGGAAATCTTGTCAAGAAGAAATTGACAAGATTTCCTCCTTCTCTTTCGCAAATTCGTTCACAATTTGCACCGCAGTTTTCACATACATATCCGAAACAACTACTTTCTCACTTCTAGTATCCCTTTTGACAAGGGAACCCTCCAAGGATGTTCCCTATGAAGGCCACTATTTGCCATCAATTTTGAACCGCTGCTCAATAAATTCTGGAAATATTTCAATCAAAAAACAACATCCAATTTATCGAGTCAAAGTCACCCCCAAATCTATCTATCAGCACACGCTGATGACCTCTCCATTTTCATACGTTCTGATTTTAATCACATTCAGAAAATGTGTGATACCGATGCACCTGACTCTGGTGCTTCTTTAAACCATTCAAATATATAGTACCGGGCTCTGGGGTGGAACGTGGACTCACCACACCGACCAACCTTTTGGAGCAAATTGGTCTGTAGATATGCAAACTCTTCTCAAAATTCATTTTCGTGAGACTACCGTTACCCAGAAATACCTATACTTCAATCATTCAAAGAACTGAACGAAACATTGCAAGGTGGTAAAAATCGAAATTTCCCGTCTCCTTTGAAGATAGAGCGTTCGTTGACAATGGGACTATCCTACCGAAACTATCATATACCAGTGCAGTTCGAAATGTTTCCAGCCATATCCTCAAGAAAAATTCACGTCGCATCAGTAATTTTATTTCGATTAAAGATCATTGTGTCAGAGTCGATACTACCACTCGGCCTTTTCACTATGGAAGAATCAAATTGCTCAAACCCGAATTGAAATATTGCACCTAGCACATCATTACCTTTTTTCCACCATGCTTCTTCGATCAAACCAGCTATTCAGGCCATTTAAAATAATAAAATTATCGTAGTAATCCAAATTTATTGGCGTAAAATAGAAATAAAAGTTTCCAAGCTTTCGCACATCAACCAGATGGCTTTTTCAAGTAAGGTAAACCTTCCTTGAAAAAAGACATACTTTCGTATTTATTTTCGCTGAAAAAGCCATACCTTCTAGTCTACCTTTCCTGAAAAAACCATAGTTTCTGTATATTTTTCTTGAAAAAACCATCTGGTTGATGTGCAAAGTTTGGAAACTTTTATTTCTATCTTACGCAGATCAATTCGGTTTACTAGTGTAGTTTTATTATTTTAAGTATAACTGGTGTACAGTTCTTCATTATTAATTTCTCTGACCATTCTTGATATTCTTTCTTCACCCAAGAAGCCATACCACAAGTTCGCTACCTTTCTACGAATGAACCATTAATTCGTCTTCGATTTCATCCAGTCTACAGTGAAGCTCTGTCGTTTTCTATGCAATTTCATATGCCTTAAATTCCACCTTTTTCTACAAACGACATTATGTCTGAACCACAGTTATACTCTTCAACTATTCATCCCTGATCGACACGACTACATCCTGTACCCCACCGGGCTCTTAGCCGAAATTGTGACCGTTGATCAGTTTGTGCAAACAGAACTCTTCGGGAAACGTCTCAAAGATATATTTGACAGTTTAACGACAAGTAGAGAAAATAAAGCCAATTTACTATCTTTAAAAGTAGCGATACTTAATGTCTTTGCAACGCTTGCGAATAACTTCGGTCTTATCAGCATTGCTTTAGCGCCACTGAAACTACCATTCACCAGGGCCATAATATTCTTTTACAGGCTATCAATTCCAAACAGCTCTACTGGCACCAACGTCTTCAAGATACCTCACCTAGCAATATTCTGAATGTTTGTACAATTTTAACTACATCTTTCTGGAATTAATTATATGTAACTTAGAATCATCCTAAAGGGGTGTCAATGTAATGGATATTTAATCATCAGAAATTATCCGTACCGTTCACTTTTTACCGTTTCAAACTTACATCCTCACTTAACTGTTCCTATTGCCGAATTATAGATGTCGCTCACATATATTTCCACTGCCAACTACTTCCATTAGATTATGTTAATTCTATCTTATCCAAGAGCTGTAGTCATAATCACACTCTTTTTGAATACCGGCATCTGGTGTCTCCCACAGCCACCACAATTTATCACTTGAGCATTTGTATGTTCCTCCTTATCCTTTAAAAGTTTATCATCTACCGGTATTCTTTTCATCTTAGCAGCTCAATAAATCTCTTCAAGCAGCCTGGGAAAAATTATTTTGTTATTTGAAAGCCAAATTATTAGCTCATCTTCAAGGTGACTACAACGAAGCCGTTCGCGGAAGATCTACTGCTGTATTTAATCGTCAATGGGCGTCTTCTGGTCAATGGTTCACTATAATTAATGACAAAGTTTTACCCTAACCAGTTTCGGAAACTCTATTACCTTTGATGGTAAACTTTACGTCAGAACTATCTGATTGCAATTTAATGTCATTTTGGGTACATATTGTACCAGCCGGCCATTTACAGTCTGTTTTGGTGAAGAATTTAATCTTTTTTTTTTGCCTCTGTATATAAAAGTATGGTATGTAATCAATTATACAAAAGGTTGCTACAGTATGTATTAACTGCAATAAGACGAGTTTGCGTCTCTTTTTCATATGTAGATATTTCATTCTATAAATAATCATCACTTTCCTCACGTGCACATACCATACTTCATGTAATTGCTATCTTTCGTTTTGTTGTTAAAGAACATTTGATCTGATATATTAATATAAGGACTATAATTTCCTTTCTTCCATCCTAAAGTTTTCTGTCAATTTTGGTGTACAGTTGATTAAATGTCGCAGTAATCGATTTACCACTGCATTGAGTCCTACTATATCAAATCATTAGATTCCCTTCCGTTGTTCATCTTCTCCAAAAATCACTACGCATTCAGCTGTTTATATAAAGGATAAAAAAGAAATACAATGTTTGAACAGCTCCACATTTTAAAACGCAGAAATAAAATTCAGATGGTACTGTAGATGTCATATTTTGCCTCATATTTTCGTCAAAGAAAATACTGAGAAACTGGTCTTCGTGAAGAAATGATTCTGACATCTCCAGTACTTCACAGGCACATATGATTGTCATTTTCGGTTCAGAAATGCATTATTTCCCATGTATCCATCTCTTCCGAAATCTTGAAGAGATCAGAAGTCCCGACTCCGGTTCGAATATGCTGCCATTATACCACCCAGGACAACAAACATCCAAGTAAATGAAACTAAGAAAGTGTAGCTTAGCAATCTGAACAACTTTCACGTTTGAGCTAGTCGAAGCAATCTGATACTTACCGGAGGTATCAGGACAATTCCTTCACCAGGACTTGTTTCTAAATAATATCTGTAATCCGTTTGATAACATTCCAAGCACTATGTATTTATGACCTATATCCGTTCCTGAATGAGTAAGAGTCGTCGACACTACGAGGACGTATGTGCTCGTGTCGAATGCCATAAATCTCAAATTGTTCAGATTCATAAGTCAGAATTACTTAGGTACAGTTGCTTGAAGATTCATTGCATTGGTGTGTAAAGCTAGCATCCTCGAACACAAATCGGAAAATGAAATTTCGATCCTCACTCCAGGGTGATGCAATTTCCAAATTTCTTGAGTACGTTTCCAAGTTTCTTGGCTACATGGGGGAAAGTGAAAAATGCCGAAAGTGATACTCATATTATTGACAAGATTCGGTGTAATTTGGAATATTGTGCATTGCTCTGAATGAGCGTTTTATTTATAAAAACACGTTCTAATTAGATCTAATTCTTGAGTTGAACTTCGGCAAATATAAATTTATTATGACAGGGTGTACCTTCAAAATAACCTGGGAAAATAACCCGCGTCGTAATAACCCGGTCAAAACAACCCGGCGTCTAAATAACCCAGCGTCACAATAACCCAGCGTCTAAGTAACCCAGCGTGAAAAAATCCGTTACAAAATAACCCAACTTCACAATAACCCGTTACAGAATAACCCTGCGTCATAATAACCCCAGGTCACAATTATTGTACGTCAGAATAACCCACGACCTAATAACCAGCGTCAAATACTATCTCATGGTACTCTAACTTAGTCAGTAGATGGATTTTGGAACAGGTAGGGACCCGGTACCTCCCATACAAAATTTTCGTAAAAGCTACAGTTTTGAATTAAAAACCACCAAATTTGGTGTACTATCTCATGGTACTCTAACTTAGACAGTAGATGGATTTTGGAACGGGTTAGGGCCCGGGGTCAAGAAGCCTCCCATACAAAATTTTCGTAAAATCTACAGTTTTGAATTAAAAATCACCAAATTTGGTGTACTATCTCATGGTACTCTAACTTAGACAGTAGATGGATTTTGAAACGGGTAAAGGCCCGGGGTCAAGGGGCCTCCCATACAAAATTTTCGTAAAATCTACAGTTTTCAATTAAAAACCACCAAATTTGGTGTACTATCTCATGTACTATCTCTAACTTAGACGGTTTTGGAACGGGTTGGGGTCCTGAAACCAGGAGGCCCCATACAAAATGTTCGTAAAATCTAGTTTTCAATTTAGAACCACCAAATTTGGTATACTATATCGTGGTACTCTAATTTAGAGGTAGATGGATTTTGGAACGGGTAGGGGCCCTGGGGTCAAGGGGCCTCCCATACAAAATTTTCGTAAAATCTAGTTTTCAATTTAGAACCACCAAATTTGGTATACTATATAGTGGTACTCTAATTTAGAGGTAGATGGATTTTGGAACGGGTAGGGGCACGGGGGTCAAGGGGCCTCCCATACAAAATTTTCGTAAAATCTACTGTTTTCAATTTAGAACCACCAAATTTGATGTACTGTGCATGGCACTCTAACTTAGACGGCAGATGGTTTTTGGAACGGGTTGGGGCCCCCTTTCAAAATTTTCGTAAAATCTAGTTTTCAATTTAGAACCACCAAATATGGTGTACAATCTCATGGTACTCTAACTTAGACGGTCGATTGTTTTTGGAAAGGGTCGGGGCCAAGGGTCAAGGGGCCTCCATACAAAATTTTTGTATGGAGGCTCTCGTGCGCATGCTCAAGTTTAGTTGGCGTAAGTACTCGATAATATTTGTTTACCTCCATGTCCGTGTTTTTTTTTTTGTGAATGAATGTTTAGTAGTTCGTGCTGCGCTTTATAATTTGGGAACTTAAAAATATGAAAAATAAGTGCTTCATTTATGATAAGACTTTTAAATGTTCTTTATTAAAGGCTGATATTTTAGTTCACTTACCGTTTCTCAAGAACCATTTTCAGTACGCTGTTAACAATAACAAATTCAAATTTGTACATTCTGTTGAATATATTCGTGACTATCGACAGAGCATTGAAAATCTAGCTCCTTCATCGAGTTTAAATTTATACGCAATAAGGCCAATTACTTGTTTTCCACAGCATGTTGAAATACAAAATTTTCGGGTAAGGAGAAGTGGCCACCGGAGCTGCATAAACAAATTTCGTGTATCTGTATTCCCCACTATTTGAGCAACTATTATTCATAAAATTTGTTTTTTTAATATTTCATTTTCAGCAAGAAAAATATTAGTCATTTCCATGATTTTCGGGCCAAAGACAAAGCGGTGAACTGGCCACAAACATTTTAAGGGGCAGTAAAAAATTGCGTTCTGGACTACTCCGTGGCTACGTTTCCCAAGATTGGTCAACTGACACACATAAATTTTCCGCAATTACGTATTTTTTTATTCACGATAATTTTCAAGGCTTATAAACTACAGGTAGGCTAAACAAATTATTTGCTTGTATGTGCAAACCCAGGAAACTTGTCCGGGGGGGGGGGCGGTGCTTAAAATATGAAATATAAAGGATTTCCGGTCCGATCGGAAGAATTTCAGCATTTACAACCTACAAGTCAACAAATTATCTGAGGGCTGTGCTGCCTCAGGAAGCCTTAGGAAACATGTCGGGGGATATGGTGATACCAAAAGTGTAAAATGTAAATAATGTCTGGTCAGATTGGGAGAATTTGAGCGTTTACAAACAACATCTCAACAAGCTGTCTGCGGACATGTGATAAAGCAGAAAACCTGTCTCGGTCCGGGGGAAGGGGGTAGGGAGGTAGTTCCAAAATTGTAAACAAATGAATTACTTGTTGAGGTGTAGCTTGAAAATGCTGAAAATCTCCCGATAGGACCAGAAATTCTTTATATTTTACACTTTTGGTATTACATTCTTCCCTTCCCGACAGTTTTGCTGAGTAGGTACATGCCCTCAGATAATGTGTCGAGTCGTAGCTTGAAAATGCTGAAAATATCCCGTTAGGACCATAAATGCTTTATATTTTACACTTTTGGTATTACTCCCCCCCCCCCAGACAGTTTTGCTGATTAGGTACATGCCCTCAGATAATGTGTCGAGTTGTAGCTTGAAAATGCTGCAAATCTCCCGATCGGACCAGAAATTCTTTATATTATATACCTTTGGTGTAACCCTCCTCCCCCAACAGGTTTCCTGAGATCAGTTAGGAAAAAGCAACAGGTTAACGATTGGTTAGGAAAAAGCAAGAATAGTGCCACTTATTGAATCATCATTTTCCGGAATTTTTTGTTTGTTTGTTAGAAGCAAACCAAAAAAAAATCTGGAAACTGATCGGCATACAACAATGAGCCATTACATTATGCCCACCTACCTAATAAACTGTAGGACTCCCTTTAGCCCGCAAAACAGTGGCCACTCGGTGAGGTATCGATTCCATGAGGTGGCGATATTTAACCTGGAGTATCGGGTACCATAATGTCAACAGCATGTCCCCCAGTTCCCGTGCATTTCCGGGGAGGGGGATTTTGTGCGAACCCAATTTTTCAAGTCGAACCACAAATGTTCGATTGGGTTCATGTCGGCTGAATTTGGAAGCCAGGGCATTAACAAAAAGTTACCAGCACGTTCCTTGAACCACTCCTTGACGATTCTGGCAATGTGGCATGGAAGAATTATCCTGTTGTTAATGGCCATCATCAGCAGGAAACACAGTCGCCCTGAATGGGTGAACTTGGTCCGCAACGGCATTCATGTATCTAACTGCTGTAAAAGATTGTGTTGTTAGGATAATGGGGTCTAAAATATCGCAAGAGAACATCGCCCAAGACATAACACCGCCGCCGCCGGTCTGCTTCCGCTCAACAGTGCAGCCAGGCGCCATAGACTCCGTTAGTAATCGGCGTATCCGCGCTAGGCGGTCTACATAAGGCACCAGGAATCTTGCTTCGTCAGACCAGGCTACTTTCTTACAATCATCGAAGCGTCCAATCTCGATGATCTTGAGCCTATTTCATGCGTTGTTGGCGATGATGTGCAGGAGCATGAGGACCCGGCTGGGTCATCATATAATTATGGTATCGTAAAATTTGTATTTATATTGCTATCGGCAAGAGTGGAAGCACGAATCTGCTTTCGCGCGCGAAGTATTACAAATAAGTTTTAAAGCGTTTTTTATGTGATGTGTACCGCTAATTTACATATCCGACATTCCCTGCGTTGTTGTCATGTGGCCGTAACTGGTCCAGAGTGTAAAATGTGACACAGAGAAACGTTTGTCCAGCAGTCAAACGCACTTGCACATTGGTAGGTGAAAGATGGCAAGCGATACTGCATTCGTTGCGAATTTCATCAAGGAAAAAGTGCTGCAAAAGCATGTGCAACGATCTGTTCCATTCTGTGGTAGAATACTGTATCGAAAAGCACGTGTGGGTTTTGGTTTAGACTGTTTAAAGCAGGTGATTTTGATGTTAGCTCATCGAGAACCTAGTGGCGCCCCGCAGAAGGTTGCACATGAGGAACTGCAAACATTGCTGGACGAAGATTCGTCTCAAACGCAAAAAAGAACTAGCTGAACAACTGGGGGTAACTTAACTAACCATTTCGAATTGTTACGCACAATGGGAAAGATTCAGAAGGAAAGAAAATGATTGCCACATGACCTGAGCCAGAGGAACAACGATGAGCGTGTCATGAAGTGTTTTAATCTGTTGAATAAACAATACAGAATGTCTTTTCTGTGGAAAATCGTTGCAGGTGATGAGAAGGGGATATGGTACGACAATCCCAAAAGCAAAAAAAAAAAAAAAAACGTTGGGTAGACTCCGGTGAAGCAACAACTTCGACACCGAAACCCAATATTCACTCCAAAAAAGTTCTGCTGTGCATCTGGTGGGATATGAAGGGTGTGAACTATTGAAACAGGGTCAAACTGTTACTGCTGATCGCTACAAGCAATAATTGTTGGGAATGAACCAGGAAATCTGTCGGAAATGTCCATTCACAGGCAAAGAATTGCGTCCCATGAAATTACTGCATGACAACGCTAGGCCGCATGTCTCGAAATCGGTCAAGGAAACGTTATTGACGCTTGGCTGGGAAGCTTTGGAGCACCCGGCGTATAGTCCCGACATAGCCTTTTCAGACTATTACTTGTTCTGATTGATGCAACATGGTTTGTCTGCTGTACGGTTCCGGACATGTGACGAAGTGAAAAAATGTGTTGAAGACTTCATTGCGTCACACGACGAAGTATTCTTCATGGCTGGAATCCGTCAACTGCCCGACCGATGGCGGAAGGCGTTAGATAATGACGGCGCATATTTTGATTCGTAAAAGTATTGTTCTTTTCTCGCATATTACATGTTGTGTTGTCTTTAAACGCTTAAAATGTATTTGTACACCTAACAGTATAGCTGTTATTTGGGTAAATGTGGCGTTAATTGGCATATCCTAGTTGCACTAATTAGGAAAAAAAGACTGATACAAAAATATATATTTTAGATATCGATTATTAATTTGTATGGAGCTCATGCTCACCTCGATATTATTTCAGAATTCGATACGTTTACAAGGTTTTGGAAAACGTGCGACAGCGATGAATCCAACTCTTTTCTGTTAACCCTTTCGCGTCAACAACGCCCTATGCGCCCGGACATTCAGACAACCACAAGCAAGGTTAATAGACATAAATGTTTGCTCATCCCACCTACCACGTAGCGGAAGTATCGGTCCCTTACGTAGTGACGTCACTGTGAAGGAGGAGTAGACCGTCGATACTTCGTCGATACAACTGAAGCACTTGCGGGTAAAGTGTTGTGAACAATTTTAAATTCAAATACGCTTTGAATTTGAAAACTTACAGCCAAGATGTAATGCCAAAAAAAAAAAAAAAAAAACAGAAAAAAACAACAGCGTCAATAATACACGCAGGAAAAACTGACATTCATGTGAATATTTTATTTATTGTAAACCAAGATTTTAAAGAAAATAAGTATAATTTTTTTTTCAAATCTATTTAATCTAAACAGGATATTGACTGGCATTAAGAAAAAGTGCAAGGATAGCGATCATAGCTTTTAAATTTAATTGTATGCAACTGTAGCATTGTCTTCTTTAAATAAATTCGAGAGAAAGAAAAAAACACCATAATATTATGTTAGTAGCATTTCATAAAGAAATTTCTTTATGCCGAACAAATCAAAACTTCAGCAACATTCAAGGAACTCGCTTATTTCAAAATGTGGAAATTAATTCTATTAAATGCTCCGTTATTAATTGTAATTAATCGCTTAACAGAAAAGTTAAAATTATATATTTTCAAATTCTTTTCCTTTCTTTTCGTCATATTTTAATCGCTAAATTTTGAGAACTTTAAAAATCGGGGCCTTATTTGATGCAAAGAAATGCTTTCTTCATTCACTTTGCCATGTTCCTGAAGTAACTACTTTAACCGGTATTCTCTTCTTGGGTTCGTAAGGCATTTTTTCCTGAGGATTTGGAATTTAATCCAATACTAAAGCGGAAAACAAACGTCTCAAGTGAAAAACAAATTCATTTTGCTTTTCGTTGCTATTAGGAGAAACAAAATAAAAAACCAAACGAGTTTTTCCAGATTGTAACTATGGGTTATTTTGACGTCGGGTTATTTTGCCCCGGGTTATTTTCCTAACGGGTTATTTACGTTGGGTTATTTTGACCGCCGGATTATTTTGACTGGGATATTTTGACGCGGGTGATTCTTTTCGGATTAATTTGACATGTAACCTTATGTAGCCATCCGAAATCGGGAGGCAAAGCGGACTGCCGACAAGCTAAATAAAATATCCGTGTCGTGCTCGGTCCTTCATTGGTGATACGCTGATGTAGGTAAAACCTTTGCTTTGTCTGTCAAAAGGGCAAATTCCGTAGGTCGAAAATGTCGGGTTCTTGCATTTTCAGTTTGCTGCTTTGAAGCAAAATTTGAAGATATCTCAACACCGGTAAACCTTTCAGCGACATGAACCTGTAGTATCCATTACAGAAAATGTCTTTTTTGAAAAGCTCGAAACGAAATTATCCATGCGATTTTCGTGAAATTACACAGGTAAATATTTTCTTCTTCCTAATAGACTATTTCCACCTGAAGAGTAACAGGGAATTACATGTTGTTTTACCATTAATATCTGGACACTTGCATGTCTAAAGTGCAAGTTCAGAAGACATGTTTCAGCCCTGTCTCCACATGTTTCACTCCACTGTTACATCCCACACATAGTACTTCTTCCTCCCCCTCCTTAAATGTTACAATATGCATGTTCAGACCTGTTATATACGTTTGTGATAGCAATAGTATATAGTTTTGTAGGTGATCAGGCAGTATTAGTAACTTAAAAAACCCATATTTTTATTTAATCCAATGACTTAAAAAAATCACTTTAGGATAACCTGTACGTAATAGAAAAATTTGAAGATCATATTCCAAATCATCACAACGAAATTAATAAGAAACTTAAAAAATAAAAACCAATGTAGACCTGCATAATTGCTCGCACGAGGGCTTTGCTGGGAGAAGCACTGTCATTTTATGGTCAACTTGTAGCGATTAACAGCAATAGTGATGTTGCGTAGACTAGTTACAACGAGCCACATGCTAGAGTGATTACATCTGACCGATAAACTTCAGAATTCTTGAACGGCTCTTGAATGTACAGGAGCCAGCGTGGAATTTCTTGACGGCAATATATAATAAAGGCAAAGGGCTTACCTGAATAGCAGTCTGTTTCAATATGCCTCTTTTTACGTCTCTGCTGGTTTGTGGGATCCAGTTTCAACACAATGCTCTTCTCAACAGTATGTCCTTCCGCCTACGTAGTTGAAAAAAACGAATGTCACCAATTTCTTCTCACAAATCTACTTCTCTCTTAAAAGAGCTACATAATTAAGCTTTTATTACATTTACAGAAAAACGTTCTACTTTCGTACACACTCATAAAAACATTGTTTTATCATAACAGTTCAAATTTTTTGAGATATTATATTAAGGGCATTAACTAGAAATGTTATTTTAAAAGATGTGGGAAAAGGGAATTTTTTCTCATAATTTCATTTCACTTTTATCTATGATCGTTTGAGCTCTACGCATGACCAGTTGCGCGGCGAAGCAAAGGCTTCAGCCAAACATGAATTTCATTTCAAACCATTTGGAACTGCATCAGTATTTTTATTATTTCTAGAAAACGCAGTCAGCGTATGCTCTCCTTTTAATATTTAAACTGTAGAAACTAACTTAATGATTGGAAAAGGATGCATGTCTGATCTCCGAAAGCCTCAGTTCTTATCTAATGTCCCTACTGCACCAGATACTAGAAAGCCGTTGATAACTGACAAAATCCTTTCCAGCAGTCGGTACCTATTGGTATATTGGAGGGTGTCCGACAGCCAAGAATACTTAGTCTAGTATTACAGCCACAGTACTGTTAGAGTAACGAGTGGGAGATTTTCGAACAATCTGATTTCATTTAATGAGTCACCATTGCGCTGGACATGCGTAGTAGAGATGCTTTGTGCAATAGCAGAATAGTATTCTTTAGATTTCCTCAAAAGAGTTTCGCTGTCGAATTCTGTGCATACCTTTGTCGAATTCACAGTATAGGTGTGTTACAGCATGAAACATGCGCACAGTTGAGTATGAATGTAGGTTTTTACATTGAGGTCATGGCCTTCTGTGTTCCGTTTCAGAATGAAAATATTGTCTGCGCTTCAGGGTACCTGCATTCAGTACAACAAAGATTTTAAAGACAGTAGGCATCCAGTTTACACAGTTCCATATTCTAGTCCAAAAACTGCGCCGTAGTTTAAAGTGAGTGAGAATTCCACGATCCTATCAAAAAATTATCTTATTCATGTTCCGTTGAAAAATAAATGGCTCTGCTTTAGCTGCTTTTGACACATATATTGCGTTTCCCAGGATTCCTAAACGTTTTGATAAGGTTGTTCTTTAGGCCGAACTACTCGTATTTAGTTTTCCTAAAACATTTCGGAGCAAACAGTTTCAAAAGCTTTGTAATTCAGTTGTTATCGCATATTTGGCTACACTTATCTAGATCGGTATTACTATTAGAAATATAAAGGTGAAATTTAGCTATACGTATCTAACTCCTTTTTAAGAACTACACTGGTGTGCAAAAATTAAGTACGAAGAGGAGAGATTAGCACAACAGCGGAACGAGCAGGCAGAACAGACCGAAAGAATACTCAGGAGATAGACTAGAATACGGTACAGTAGGGAATGCGCATATATGCAGCATGACGTAGGGGGGAGGGGGTGTCGGAAGGGTATAAAGCACACGGGCGGTGTAAGCTCAGTAATTCGGTGGAAGCTATTGCACGGTGTACATCGGTTTGAACGACGTGGAGTTGTTGCCACCGTGTGATATGCCCAACAGGCAATCCAGTAGACGACATCTGGATGACTTTACCCGAGGTCGCGTCATTGGGAAGAAGTTCGAAGTGTGACTAGTGTGGCCGAGGAGTTCGGGATCGCTCACAGCATCGTTTCACGAGCATGGAGAGCATTTCAAATGACAGGAACAGCTGTCCGAGAGTTTAGCAGTGGTCGTCCATGAGCAACCACGGCGGCGGATGACCGGTATATTGTCCTACAGGTGAGAAGAGACAGACGGCAGACAGAGGGAGAAATCGCAAAGCACATGCAACAGACAACAGGACGTCCGTTATCGGATTTTACCGTGGCCAGGAGGCTGCACAATGGTAGTCTATTTGCACGACGACCAGTACGGTGTGTGTCATTAACGCCTGCTCATCGGAGACGGCGGTTTCTGTGGTGACAGGAACGCAAGAACTGGACACATCAGCAATGGGGTCGAGTTCTCTTTACGGATAAGAGCCGATTTAGTCTGACGAGCGATTCTGGACATATACACATCTGAAGAGAGCAGGGAACACGCAATCACACCTCCAACATCTTCGAAATTGACCGGTTTGGAAGTGGCGGAGTTCTCGTTTGGGGCGGCATCATGCTTAGTAGCCGTACTGACCTCCACATCTTCCAAGGAGGTTCAGTCACTGGTGTCCGCTATTGTACCGAGGTCCTCCTTCCTCACGTGCGTCTGTTTGGAGGGGCTGAGCGTCCTGAGTTCCTCTTCATGGACGACAACGCCACACCTCATCGTACAGTGGCTGTCGCAGAGCTGTTGGAGAGGGAAAGATATTCAACGCATGGATTGGCCTGCAAGGTCCTCGGACCTAAATCCAATCAAACACGTGTAGAACCTTATCAGGAGACGCTTGGCAGCACGTCACCAGCCGCCAGCAACAATTCCGCAGCTGCGATTGGCGCTACAAGATTAATGGACCGCGATGCCTCAACAGCTCCTTGACAACCTCGTCCTCAGCATGGACAGACGTTGTAAATCCTGCAACGCAGTCGAGGGTGATCATATCCCCTATTAAAGACTCGATTTTTCTTGGCAGCCGCCTGTCACATGGACGTTTCTGTCTTCTGTCCAGTTGTGTTCGAAGCTATCTTATCAGTAAAGTGCCTTTGTATCCTGTGGATTCCTTGTTTGGACGGTTTTGCTGACTTGTCCCCATATTCTTACATCTTGGGGATCTTATGGTATGATTTGAGTCGATGTGGAGCACTTCTGCACGACGTTACATTCGAAAAACCGTCTGGTCCTTAATTTTTGCACGCCAGTGTATATTTTAACAGCTCGCTTCCTGGACAAAAAGAGAAAATATATTTTAATTTCAGCGCTCTTCTATTAAACTTATGCCAACATCGAAAGCGGGTTTTGGTTACAATATCCCCCTGCAATGTTTATTGTTGCTGCACAGGTATTAGACAAAAAAGGCGGCACATTTCATGTTACATAAATCACATAAATTATCATGACATAGTTCCGTTCTTCATTTATTTTAAAATCGAATAATAAAAGCATTAATGAAATGGCATGGGTGCTTTGAACAACGGAGGGGGTAACACTTCATTACGCACAACATAAATTGCCATTTTATTCAGAGCTGAAAGGTACATCTTTTCTTTACCAATAACAGTAAAATTACCACGGCTGTCTATCTGTCTGTCGGCCGCCCACAGAAGACACTACTGAAACTGCAGAGGCACACTGGGATGTGTGCTCCTCCGAGCCCTTTTTTGAATTTTTAACAGTCAAAATTTTAATTGATTTAATTAAGCTTTCAACTATTGTTGAAATTTGATCTTGCGGTTTTCCGTAGATGAATATTTAATTTCCCTTCTGTGCAATATTATTTCATTACAGATTTGCGCAACTGTATTTCATAATACTTTGCATAAACCCAGTAATATTTCACTGCACTGTTGCATAAACTACGTGAACCTCACGTAACATCTATAATATTTTTAAAAACTGAGTCCTGCAAAACTAGCAAGTCATGCAAAATATTTCTTATGTTTTACAAAGGCATGTGTATTTTTCTCTGTCCATTCCTATAGCACCAACAACCAACCTCAGGAACTTTTTAAGAAAATAACAAACTGCAGCATCAGCAACATGCTATATACACGTGTACCTTACCTATACTTGCGCACTAGCAAGATTTTCAGACAATGACCCAAATACAAGGGGATTTATTACAGGCCTGCAATGCGTCACTTTAGGGCTTTGCTGATTAGCAGCAACTGAACTGCTTTTTCCAAGTCATCAGAAAACATAAGGTGACTCTGCTATTCATTAAGTTATTTCTTCCAAAATGCCTAAGGCTTCAAAAATGTGGCTTTACGCGAAATGGTACACAGGTGGTTACAGAGCCGAAAGACTATCGCATGAGCTTTTAACTTGCGTTTCCCGAAAAGTAATTTCACGCCTGAAATTGAGGTCGTTGACGAGTTATAATGTAATTCTGTATCATCAGGTCAAGATAATAGCGCGCCACTCTGTTGAAAATGAATAGGCAACTTTATCTTTAAAGCCGTGTGTTGCTGCCATAACTAACGCAACGCAGAAAATAGAGGCCTCTATGCAAAAATGTTAAACTTTTCCTTTGGTAATCAGGAACTATGTTATTGATGCGCAGCATCAAAGTTTATTTAGCGTGTATGTCAATTCTGAAGTCTCTAAGTCGGCTAGTTTCTGAGGAATTGACGGATGGATAAAACAACACTAAATCACCGGTACTACAGTAGATTGCTAATGCAATGAAAATTAAATGCGGTATAATTTAATGGTATGTATTTTAAAATAAACTTGAAAAACACTTTTTTTTTCGATATAAATAGCTGAATGTAATGATGTTCAGGAAAAAGAAATTTCATACTTTTTATATAGTAGTAAAAGCGGTTTTGTCTGACACATAACAGTTGTTGTTGCTTATTGCACTTGATGGACAACGAAATAAAATTGCGAGATCTAAGAAAAATTATTATATATTTCTGTATGAATGCCGAAACTGAAAACAAATTGAAGAATATGTTGGTTTTTTTTGCTGTAAGGAAGGAAACAGATATGTTATTGACGTCTTAAGTTCAAGGTATTGGAAGGGTCGTGGCTCATTGCTCTTTTAGTCATATTTCATGTCATCATGAAGTGAATCTGCAAACAAAACCACTGCATTGAGTGAACATGGAATTCATACGGAATTAAAAGTCGCTAATAAGGGAGAGCTACATGCATTTCGAAAAACAAACAAAACTGTCTTTGAAACATATCACCTAAAGGAAGGAAGTTGACTGTGACATGAGTGTTACTGTTCGGAGAGCCAGATGGTACATGATTGCTTTTTGTTAAAGGATTTCTGAAGAAAATAACAGGAAAATCATTTTATCCAGTTTGTTTTGTCTGGAACAAAAGAGTAGTTTTCTGAGAGAGTTGGAAGCAAATTAATTTCTCTTTTTCGCAAAATTAGCCTCAGTAGCAGATTATGAATCTGAAGAGACATTACAGCACAACCGTTAACAATCATCAGACCCGTGTGAGTAATCTTGTAAAAGCCACTCAATAAGACTCCTTTCATACTCCTTTCCGGGTAAGGTTTCTCCATTATGTAATTCTCTTTGATCTGCAATTTGAATAATTTCGCTTCTAAAACAGGGTTCTGTTTTATGTTTTAATAAACGAGGCGTGCACTTGCATACCTACTGCATTTTTACCTCTAAAAGTTGGTGCTACCTGGTACTCTGTTATATATAAGTTTTGCTTCTCGTGATCAGGTCTATAAAGGGAGACCTAAAAGAATACCAAACATTTTATATATTATATTTTCAATCTGAGATGTCAATACAGAACACTAACATCTTTGTGAAAGGAAGATTTCTGGTACATCTAGTGTTGCATTAAAATAGCGGAAAAAGAAAAATATTAAAACTTAGAAGAACGGAGATTGTGACATATATATTATTTTAACTTTCATTTTTAGTTCCTTTTCCTATGTAAATTTGAGTTTGTTCTCTTTTGCACTTTCCAAACTTAACGTGATATCTTCTCTCTCACAGGAATGGAGGTTTGGTAACACCCTGAGATCAGTACGTAAGTGACGTATGCATGTGATAAGAACAAGACGAGATATACGTATAATGGCTACGCAGTAACTGTGAGAGAGGGATTTTGATAGTGAACGTTAATGTTCCTTTTGGGATACGAGTCTACTTAATTGCCGTTTAAGTATTTGTGAAGGCTACGTGTTCTACTTTAATGACAGTGTTGTGTTTTCGTAGTCAAGAGTTATTGTTGATATTAACTCAAGTTCCAGTGCTGTGTTTCATAGTTAATTGTTATTGTGGATATTAACCCACGTTTCGTGATCTCACCTTGTTGAAGTACAAATGATCAAGTGATTATTGACAGCAGTAAAGAATTAACTGTAAGTACCAACTTCTTGAACTTTATTTGAGTGACTCGCATTTCACTGTTGGTGAAGTTTTGATTTATGTAGTGTTTTAGTAAGTCAGCTATACACAAACGCTACAAGATTTACTTTGTAATGAATGCATGAATGCGCATTACTACAATGAACCATTTGCTAAAATTTCCAAGAAAGCTGAAAAGATTCTAAACATGAAATTTAAAAGAAAAAGAATCAAGAACACAGACGATTTAGATAACTGCGATTTCTACTAACAAGTACTTCTTTTTCTTTAAATTTTCCTATTTTTAAAAGCTATACCTAAAGAGTAGAATTTGTTTTCCATTTTAAAATTCAGCGTTGCGTACAAACAAACTCTAGATGCGTATAAAGGAAACATAAATAAACTTACTACTACAGTCAGTTTCTTTATTACCACGTCACCACCCCGGGGACTCAGCGCAGTTACTCTGATGTTGTATTCTCCAGTTTTCAGAGGAATAATAGGAAATGAAACACTATTTGCTGATTGCGGCTCCACATAAATTCTTTTGCGCTCACTTTTCTCACCTTCTTGGGCACCTGAACAGATGTCTTGAACACCGTACATGTAAACGACAACCTATAAGTGCAAGTCAACACAAAAACTCATGAGAAAAACAAATAATGAAATCCTGAAGAAATGAAGCAACAAGTTAAACTCATTCGTTGTAAGGTTTGTAACTTGTCTCCGATAATAATCAGAACTAAATCACATCTCTTTACCACATAGTATCTCGTCTCGAAAGTCATCTAAGGAAAATGTTTCATTCAAGTAACTCAGTGTCCACCGTTACAGTCAAAATGAAGAGAGAAACTGTCCCAGATGTTAGGTCAAGAAAATAGGTATTAAGAGGTTAAAATCTTTATATGCCTGAAGGTGAACACGAATTTTTAAAATTCTGAGAATGTTGTATTTATGAAATTCACCTCGTTGTTTCTTAAAGAGAATCACTTTGTTTAGTGTAAGTAAACTAGGCTAATGCCCGAAATTAAAGTCCGGAAGGCAATAGCGAGAAAATATTCCAAAGCGCTAAATGAAATGTTGCTATGTCCACATGACATATACAAATGGACTCGAGAAACAAATACCCTCAGCGGAATTTGCATATCCGTGAGAAAAATACTGTCCGATATGTAAATTCGGTTACATACGTAAATCCAACGGGGAACGAAAATGGCTTTCGTCGTTGACAGTGCGTGTAGAAAGTGTTCCGGTGGGACAAATGCTTTCCTTATGTTTCATACCCACGTATCGGATGCGGTACAGAGGCGAGCAGTAGGACAACTACAAGCAGGCCA
This sequence comes from Macrothele yani, assembly GCA_039090855.1. NCBI lineage: Eukaryota > Metazoa > Arthropoda > Arachnida > Araneae > Macrothelidae > Macrothele > Macrothele yani. The sequence goes on from CM077010.1 coordinate 88,008,992, forward strand.
GTCTCATGCTATTATTTGCAAGGGACTTGAATATCCACCCCAGAGTGTCTCCACTGTTATGATAGCAATTCAACTACACCGGTGGGGTTTCACGAAGGCCTGGCCAGGGTCGTCCAAGGCGTACGACACCTCGTGAGGTCCGTTATGTGACTTTATCCACACGGCATCAAAGGTTCTATAGAGCCTAACAGTCTTCTTTGGAGCTATTTGCTGCCACTGGAGTTATGGCATCAAGGCAAACGAGATATGAAAGGCTTAAAGCGATTGGCTTTTGTTCCAGGAGACCTATGGTTTGTGCCCTGCTAACCAACTCTCACAGGTGAAATCGTTTGAAGTGATGCAGGAAGCATTGTTCCTGGAATCCAGCTAAGCTGGGCGGTGTTCTTTTTACAGATAAGTCGAAATTCAGTCTATAAACAGATTCTCGTCGGCATTTCATCTGGAGAGAACAGGGAAACTCTAATGATCCTGCAAACTTCCGCGAACTATACTCCTTCGGAGACGGAGGTCTTCTCGTGTGGGGTGGCATTAAGTTCACCAGCCGCACACCACTCAACCTGTCCGCAGGAGGCAATGTTAATGCTGAGAGTTATAGGGATGAGATCCTAAAGCTCTATGTCAGACATTTTCCAAGAACTGTTGGTCCTCAGCTCCTTTTAATGGATGATAACACTCGTCCGCATTTCCTGTAGAGCGAGGGTATTAGACGGATGGACTGGCCAGCCAGGTCTCCGGACCTGAACTCTGTAGACCATGACTGAGATGCTCTGGGACGACATGTAGCTTTCCGTCAACCTTACCCCCTCCCCTTCCCCCTACGCCCTTTCAGAGCTACTCACCGCCCTCATCGAAGAATTAAATACTTTGGCTCCAAAGTTCATCAACAACCTGGAGATGAATATGTATCGTCGGTGTGAGAGTTGTTTGTCCAAACGAAATGAGGTGATCACATTTCTTATCAAGACATTTTTGGGTTACATTCTTGCATCTCACCTTGATGACATTTGTAAATGTGACCCTTTATACAAAATGTGTGTATATTTGTCTACCATATAATGGTGATTATTCTTATGATTGTGTCTTTTTACACGCTAAATGACTGCGAATGCCTTCCGCACCTTATGTTTGGACACCAGTACAGAATATAATCGATATGAATGTATGACTGAATAAGGTAACGTGATAATTTGCATTTATTGTTATTTTTTGCATTCATTATTACTAACCATAAAAAAAGATAAGTCTTACTTAAAAGGACTTCCATTATCCTCACGTGTTTTAAACATTAAGGAGGCGGTAGCAATAAAGTTCTATGATAAAGTGTCTCCAGGCTGTGGTCAGAAAAATTATGGATTCACAGATTCTTGTTGACGCCACTGAAAGACTAAGAATCAGATTTCATGCTTTTATAACCACTTATTCAAACTTCATTTAACTCCAAAGAAATTTTACGGCTGTACTGTTAAAAGCGTCAAGAAGGCTACTAAAGACTAGGTGTTTCACATAGATCCAGTTATACACTGGTGTGCAAAATTTAAGGACGAAAGAGAAAAATTAGCATAACAGCGGAACGAGCAGGCAGAACGGACCGAAAGACCACTCAGGAGATGTACAGTAGGGCATGCGCATATATGCAGCATGACGTAGGGGGGGGGGAGGTGGAGTGTCGGAAGGGTATAAAGCACACGGGCAGTGTACGCTCAGCAATTCGGTGAAAGCTATTGCACGATGTACATCGGTTTGAAAGACGTCGAGTTGCTGCCACCGTATGATATGGCCAACAGGCAATCCAGTAGACGACATCTGGATGACTTTACCCGAGGTTGCGTCATTAGGAAGTTGGAACAAGGTCAAAGTGTGACTAGTGTGGCTGAGGAGTTCGGGATCGCTCACAGCATCGTTTCACGAGCTTGGAGAGCATTTCAAACGACAGCAACAGCTGTCCTAGAGTTTAGCAGTGGTCGTCCACGAGCAACCACGGCGGCGGACGACCGGTATATTGTCCTACAGGAGAGAAGAGAAAGACGGCAGACAACGGGAAAAATCGCAAGGCACATGCAACCGACAACTGGACGTCCGTTCTCGCGTTTTACCGTGGCCAGGAGGCTGCACAAAGGTGATCTATTTGCACGACGATCAATACGGTGTGTGCCATTAACGCCTGCTCATCGGAGACGGCGGTTTCTGTGGTGCCAGGAACACAAGAACTGGACACATCAGCAATGGGGTCGAGTTCTCTTTACGGATGAGAGCCGATTTAGTCTGACGAGCGATTCTAGACATATACACATTTGGAGAGAGCAGGGAACACGCAATCACACCTCCAACATCATCGAAAGGGACCGGTTTGGAGGTGGCGGAGTTCTCGTTTGGGGCAGTATCATGCTTGGTAGCCGTACTGACCTCCACATCTTCGAAGGAGGTTCAGTCACTGGTGTCCGCTATTGTACCGAGGTTCTCCTGCCTCACGTGCGTCTGTTCAGAGGTGCTGTGGGTCCTGAGTTCCTCTTCATGGACGACAACGCTACACCTCATCGTACAGTGGCTGTCGCAGAGCTGTTGGAGAGTGAAGATATTCAACGTATGGATTGGTCCACAAGGTCCCCGGGCCTAAATCCAAACGAACACGTGTGGGACTTTCTCGGGAGACGCTTGGCAGCACGTCACCAGCCGCCAGCAACGATTCCGCAGCTGCGATTGGCGCTACAAGAGGAATGGGCCGCGATGCCTCAACAGCTCTTTGACAACCTCGACCTCAGAATGGACAGACGTTTTAAATCCTGCAACGTAGTCAGGGGTGATCATATCTCCTACTAAAGACTGGATTTTCTTTGTAGCCACCTTTCACATGGATGTTTTTGTCTTCTGCCCAGTTGTGCTCGAAGCTACCTTTTCAATAAAGTGCCTTTGTATCCTTTGGATTCCTTTTTTGGACGGTTTTGCTCACTTTTCCCAAATTCTTACATCTTGGGGATCTTATGGCATGATTTGAGTCGATGTGGAGCATTTCTGCACGACGTTACATTCGAAAAACCGTCTCGTCCCTAATTTTTGCACGCCAGTGTACAATACAACTGTAAGAAGTTCTCTGAAAAAACATTTTTCAACAGCCAGGTCTTATTCAATATTCTTGGGAGAAAATCTCGCACAAATACCCAGCGCCTTATATAGACTCATCAACAGAAGACGAAGGAAGGGGCTTGTGTCATTCCTCTGATTCTTTCCGTAGCCTTCAGAAACTTTTTATACTATGCTGTAGAAATATTTCTAGCGCAGAAGAAATACAAAAATAAATAATTTTTTCGGATGATTTTATTTGAGTTACAATTACAGATGAAGCATATTTGCTATGAAGTGAAATTTATGCAAAAATGGATAAATCATCTTACCTATGCTTTGAATCTTCGTTTTAAAATTGGTCCGAAAGTTTTCTTCTTATTGTTATGAATTCATGTTTAGCAGATCGATGGCTTCCAGTTCGGTATGTTGTATTCCAGGTTGTACACGCATGGCATTAGTTTTTGTTGGTATAGCATCAAATGCCAAAAAGAGAACCACTGATATACATAATGGGCATATCCGGGCGCAATTTAGCAAGAAGTGGTTCTTTAAAAATTATGACATTTGTGGCCAACTGTGAATGTAGAGATACTGTATATTCAACGTTCAATACGCTCCAGGCAAAGTTTGCGAAGCAATTATGTATACCTCATTGCTTTAAGTTTTTCAGATATCAATAATGCAGTCTACACGCATTTCTAACGAAAACCCTTGTCTGAACATTTACGGCTTAGAATGATTTTTTAGAATTTCTTTTCCTTATTCTATATGTGCGATAATGCCGGATCTTTAATCACTAGTCAGCTAAATTATGGAAGAGCAATTTCTGGTACCTTGCACTATCGTCCTACTGTCGTTTAAAGTCACTGGTATTTTTATGACTTTCCAGATTTCGCAGGGGAAAATGTAACATCAGGCATTTAGGAAACTCCCACTTAAACAGCTTCAAGAAGGTGTAAGGCCATTATCGTAGAACAGCAGTGAATCTCTTCCACTTGTAGAAGGGAATTCATTTCAACGTGATTATGGAACTGGAGTCAGAACGTTGCGCTATAACATAGAATGTGATGCTAAACTTCTTGTCTTGTACAAAACTTCAGAACATTTAACTTAGCAACCCGTTTTTGCTTTGTTTTGAATTTTTGTTGAATCTCATCAATTAATAAGCCATAGCAAAACTTCCGGGCGAACAACTTTACATGTCAAACAATCTTGTCCAACGAAAGATCTGCTTCGTTACAAGTTTTTGCAGCGATTTTTGAAAATAAAAGAATACGCGCATCATTTATCAATACATGTGCAACAAATGTTTACAGCGAAATATTTTTCTTAACATAGAGGAAATTTATCAACAGCCAATTTGCCATACCGGTGGCCAGTGGTCAGAGGTGGTGAATTTTATCTAATCGTCCGAGATGGACTCTGGTTCGAGTCCCAGGTAAGGCATGGGTGGTGCACTTGCACCACGGCGATAGCTCTCTCCCGTACCTAGAACTAGTAACCTCAAATGACACCTAAGATTTATTTAGGGTGGTCGTTAAACCACGATTCAAAGAAAACAGGACGCTAAACTTTTGTCAGTTTAAATTTCGTTGCGAAAAATATAAAGTGGGTGTTCGTTCTCTAATTGATTCATGGAGCGTTAAGTAGCGCAGGAGAATATACGGATGATGACAAAATAAAAGTTTGATTTCGAGGTCAAAAAATGCAGAACAAAGTAGAAGGAAAAAGCTTGTTAGAAATATTTTACTGATCTTGCTAGAATTTTTTTACTGATTAAGTACCATTTATTATTCCAATCATTTGCAAATTCACGAACTTCTGTACTTGCCACTGAACTGCCTCTAGAATAATCCAAAGAAATGTTGAGAACATTTTCAAAAACCATGTACAGTCGGAACATCCTACCGTAAATTTTTCTCCCTAATATCTGTTGGAGTTACCAGTACTGTTATGCTGAAAGTCGTGCTTTAAAAATATCCAGTGTCATAAATCATAAGAAACATGTGCAACATTTTTCAACAATCCCAGTAGAAAATCACATAACCCATAAAACTATCACACAGATCAACTTCATTTGCAGAGAGCGGAGGTTCTCCGCCACAGAATTCATTTGAAATGCATCACTCGCTGGGAAATGAATTGTTCTGGATTAAATAGTGGTTAATATTCATTATTGGTTCAACGTCCAGAGAAAGACAGGTTTTTAATTTTGACTTTCTCTTTGTCCTGAAACAAACAAACTTCGAAGGATTCATGCATCGTGCAAAGACTCAGTAGTGCTGCCAAATGCTTTTCCGAACAACACAGAGAAGTTGTAAGAAGCATATACAAGGAAAGCACACCGAATAAATATTCTAGGCGATATAGAGGGTAATAGCTTCAAAAATTCTTTGTAATCGTTGTCCAAGAAATGTAAGTGTTTCTGAATTATAGTATACATACTGTAAGATAGTAAGTGGAGTTTGTTCAAAGATTTTTTATATGCTTACTAATCTATGCGGAAAAGGAACGCTGGATACTTTCACTATGAATAAATAATTCTACGCTAAGTGGACAAAACCGATCGAACACCCCCACGCAGGTGCAATGGCGTGCTCCCGCAGCAGATACGTGGTCGATAAGGTATAAAAACTGCAATGGTAGTACGCTCCGATCAATCGCTGATAAAATAACTAGCAGAAGAGAGCTCAGTTTGAAAAGGGCCGTATAATAGGCCGCTCAATTGGAGGTATCAGCATACAAAGCATTGCTGATGTCAGATATGTCGCTAAATCGACTGTGACCTTTGTCATCAACAAGTGGAAGAAGACGGGACATAGGAATTTACTTCGCCCTGGAAGACCCACGAAACTGCAACCCAGTGACCGGAGGGTGCTGCAGATGAAGATCCGGAAAATGAGGTTCCAACCAATGCACGCCATAGCACATGACTTACAGATGGCCACAGATGTTATGGTCGCCACCAAGATACTTCGAAGAGAGGTCCATGCACTCGGGTTTCTTGGTACAGCAGCCGTCCATAAACCTCTCATCACAAAGACCAATAAAGCCACTCGGCTACGATGATGTCAATAGCACAAAAATTGGAGCAATGGCGGCAAGTGTTACGGAGCAACAAATCCGGCTTCACATTATTCCGATCGGACAGACGTGTCTGGGTTTGGTGGTTACCCGGAGAACGTTTGCTTCCGGAGTGTAAAGTGCCGACTGTAAAGCACGGAGGCGGTGAATTTATGGTATGAGGCTGTTTCAGCTCATATGGTGTGGGTCCACTGGTTGTTATTCATAGCAACATGAACTCTGTGCTGTATAGCGATATCCTGAATAACTCAATGCTCTCGGCGTTGTGGCTGTTCCACGGACACGACAATGTCACTTGTCATGTTTCCAGGGATACAGCGTAGTGGTATGAAAAAAATCGGGTCACGCCGATAGACTGGCCATCTCAGAGCTCGGTGGTCAATCCCATGGAACACCTATGGGATGAACTTGAACGACGGGTGAGATATAGACCAACACGACCGTCTTCACTGACAGAGGTGGTCGACATACTCAAGGTGGAGAAGAGGATCATTCCGCTCCATACTACATGAACTTATGAACAGTTTACCTCGACCGGTGGCTGCTGTAATCTCTGCAAATGGAGGATCTACCCGATACTAGTGTAAACACAGTACAGTTTTGCTCTTTCCTTACAGTATGCAATCACTTTTGTTCACATAGTATATTTATTTCAGGTGTGCTAATAGTGGGATAATGAGTGTTACAGATTTTAATTTTGAAAGGTGAAGCAGCTACATGTATATTGTACGACCACTTGATAAGTACTTTTGTAATGTGTTATTTCCTTGCGAAAGTGAGGTCATAAGGGTAACTGTAATATTTTCATGAAAAAAGAACCTGAAACTAGTATCATCAGACCTGAATTTTCTGAAAAGTCCTGAAACCTGTCAGATTTCTTTATGAAATTACAAGAATACGTCTTACATCAATCATGCAATGTTGCTTTCTCCAGAGACAGGATTGTTTCACCACCGTATGTTAACAAATAGTAAATACAGAATACACTGTCACCTCCTACTTACAGGCACAGCAAATTCTTTCAGATTAAAGTACCACCTGAGTCTCAACCAAATTTTGAACATGTAAGAATAATCATAGTTAACTTCACATTTCTAAGAAATTTTGACAAATAAAGAGCAATATAGCTATTTGCCATAATAGAGCTACATTTGCTAGTGCTAATTTTCAGCGCAGCCCCGGTGGAGCAATGGACTAAGTGATCGTTTCTGATCATTCGTTCGAGATGGGTCCGGATTCGAATCCCGGTGAGCCATGGATGTTGTGTTTGTCTTGGGTACTGGCTCTCTCCCGTCCCTGGAGGCAGTGATTCTAAATTAAGGACGGGCGACTGCTTGCATCTCAATGAGTTGCTCATGGTGGTCTTTAAAATCCCCAATAAAAAAAAATCAGTAGTTGCATTCCCTGCTAGTAAGGGAAAGAAAAGAACAAATTCCAGTCGTCGTCACGTCGTTTATGAGCGTATTCAACATCCGATCGTGAATCATTATTCTTCTGACACTATTGTTCTTGTATTATCTTTGGTGTAATTACTTGAATTTTTAGCAAATTATGCTTTCAAAAATTGCTGCATGTTAAATCCAGTGTTTTGTGGGCATGACAGTTATTATCTAAGTTGTGTTAGAGATTGCAAATTACAAGTACCATTAATGTGTTTAATTAAACAATGTATTTTAAAATTTGTTGCGAATGTGATTGGAAGTTTTGCACAAGACTTTCCAATAATCATCCCACCGAGTGGCTACATAAAGATCTCCACTATGTGCCGTAATATACATCTGTGTATATTGGAATGAATAACATTTTTCAGTGTGCACTTTTCCGTTTTTAATAAAAATTCAACTTGTTGACAACGGAACGGCATTCCCATGGCACGAATCTACTTCGTAACTTATTTGTTTGTGCCAGGTCTATTTATCTTGCACCTAGTACTTGCACAATTTGACAAAGCGCTATTCAAAAGATGCGTCAATAAATTTCAGTTAATTCACGGCAAAAATTAACAACAGGTATTTATGTAATAAAGTTTACTTTACTGTCCTTCACAAACTACCACCATCCCAGATACAATACACTTTTTAGCATCGTTCGAATAACTGCTGAAAGCTGGGGAAAAGGTCCTCCTTTGTTATCGTCTACATCTGGGTAGTAATGTTTGTTTGAATGTCCGCAAATATCTTTCCTTTGAGCAATAATTTTAGTCAGGAAAATAAAAAGTAGTCAGCCGATGCTAAATCAGGAGAATACGATGGGTGATTTAAAGCAGCAAGGGCCCGTAATTAGATGGTGTGAGACAAATTTTGAACACATGTTGCGCTACCTCAAATACTTTTTTAAAATCGTAAAGACTATTTCATGATTATTTCCCAGCTCCTCAAAGATCATTCGTGCAGTCAGTCAACCTTCATTCTCTATAAGATCATGCGTTGTTTCAATGTTTTCAGGGTTTTTGGCGGTTACAAGCCATCCACTTTGGAGGAAGTTTTTAACGAAGCACCTTCCTTCAAGGAAATGCTTAAATCAGTCAAAAACACACTTCAAAGTCACTGCTATATGCTCGTTAACATCTTTTAGCTTTGCTTGCGTTTCTGATGCGGATTTTCCCAATTTAAAGTGGAATTTGATATTAATTCTTTGCTCCATTTTGCCCGCAAATAACATGCATGTACATTAGTAGCTGCGAGGTGCTCTCTGTGCTAGACACTTTCTCACAGCTCCGTGAAAATTACGGATATGTTCGTTCATGTACTTGATTGCGCCATACAAGTTTCTGCACCTTTCGCAAACTTTCCTTTCACGCGTAATGACAACTTTTTAAGAAATTTGTTGATACCCCTTAACAAGGTTTTCGTTCTGGAAATTCTAAATAAGCAAACACATACTCGAATTTTTCTCTTAAAAATAACAGATATCAAAATCAATTGAAAGCGTTCAAACGCATGGAAACTTCTAAACGAGAAATGAACAGTAAAAGCGTTTTCCTTTTACAGCCTCTTACATGATAAACTGCGCCCTAAACATATGCACCCAAAATTTGCCACCATATGAAGAGAAATGTTCATCATTTCACGGATGACATGATGTGTGAACGAAGAACTAAGATAAACCTGTATTACAAAGATGCTGATGGTGGAACAGATTATTCATGAAAACTATTCAAACTATTCTAGGGCATGTGGTTTAGGGGCTTTTCAGGTGCTCTGATGTGCCGACATAGTTTCAAAAATATTCTTAGTATGACGTTCATTTATGTATTTATTTATTTATTTACTAACGTTCATCTCTTCATTTATGCTTTAGCTAAATCCAATTGCACTCAGAAGGGATTCTTAAAGATTTGTGAGCACTGATTCTGCTTTCACATTATTGTAAACAGGATTTATTATTTTACTTTCCGATTCGAGTGTTCTCGGAAGTTGAATAGGTGTAGTGACTTTAGTTCTCTTTGCTATTTCTGTGATTCATGTTAAGTAATATATAGATTTTACTTACCGGTAACTTTTGCTGACCATAATTAAATACAACAGCTTGGATTTCTACTTGCTCATTTCGGATCACAGAGTACGGAAGATTGAGCTGTAAGAAGACATTCTGGAATGCCACTACATTCTCTGGCTTCGCAACGCACATTCCAAATTCTGGTGATACTGATACAGCCTGGATAACCCACGTAGTAATGCTGTGTGGTAAACTAACGTCCATCTCTTCCTTATTGTCAGGTCTGAGAAGAGAATCAGCATCCAGATATTATTATTCAATTAATAATCTTCGAAAAATGTTTTTATATAAAACCGAAAAACCGTATTACAAAACTGCATATTGAAAGCAATATGTTATGCATACTAGACGATGGAATTTACAATTTTTGTAGTGGGAAGCAGAAGCGGTCCCTATGTATATTAATAAGGACAAACGCCACTAGAAAACTAACGTACCCCCAGGCAAAGGGGAGTTCAGGTTAATCCAACATTTCTTTTCACTTTCTTTCAATGTTGATTTATAATACTTACAGTCCATACACTTCTTCCAATTTGGTGGAATAACAGAAATTCTTGATGAACAGCTTCACTTTGGCCCTCGAACCATTTTGAAACATCATTATTAAGTTAAAAGTTGCTTGAAAACTTGTGCCCGTGCTAGTGTTCTTTCGGATGTCTCAAGAGGATATAAGCAGAAGAGTCAGGCTTGAGTTATGAAGTAGATAATTTACATCCCAAAGCAACAGTTTTATAGCTCCTAATTTTGTTGTGCTTGCGATTTCTGTTTGTTGAAGAGAGAGAGAGAGAGAGAGAGAGAGAGAACTACGTCAGATTTTTACCATTACTTGAGCATCATCACAGAATTTCTACAGAAAACTATGTATAACGCTAAGAAGGTAGTTCATCAGCCGAACGCGTGATTGATTATACTCGCATTTCCTCTCTTCTACAGGGAGAAAGTTCTAGCCATAATTTCAGAAATATCTGTTTGCCATTCTGATTCACACGATCCCCTATTCTAGTTGCAATAGAGCACTATCACTGAAAGAGATTCAGCATTCCTGCAAACCACAAAAACCTGATAGACATTTGCAAGAGATCATGTAAGACAGCCACAATATGCTACTGCCTGTGTACTGAATTAACGGGCGATCGTCAACACCTTAATATGCGTCTGCGTAATAAGGTCTTTCAGTTTCCAGTACATTTCCGGAAACTCCGTAGATTAGAGGTTGTCGCATTTGTATTCCCATGTGAGGAACTTCAACCAGTATTTCGTTTCGGATTCTGAAGTTTCTGTCACCATGTAGAGCTCGCTTTTGATCACAGATAGATTTTTGCCAGTTTTTCTTTTCTTGTAAGAAGGACGGCAGCGAATCAGTAACGCAGTTTCGGGTAATCTGTTTTGCAATTCAGAAAGTTATATAAACTACTGCCTCGTCACAAGCTGCCACAAACCTTGTGCCCGACGCAACATATGGAATACTAAAACATGTCCCAGTTTGTTCAATTCTGACAAACTTATAACTTTTACCTCAAGTAAATTAGTTTTCTAGTGCTCTCCCTCGGTGTGACCTTAGAGTGTGCTACAAAACTCTCTACCTGAGTATGAAGTGGACAACGTACGCCCTTCTAAGTAGTTTCCTTTGAATTAATTCATATTTTATTGTTCTTCTGGCTTAGTGTTGACCACATGCCAAAATCCTGTTTACACCATACTTTACTTTAGTTTGTGATCAATTTCAGAGTAAAATCTCCATAAATTAACATACCTTTAACGTCTACAATGAACGTGTCACAGAAATCCCATATTTTATCTGATTCACTAAAAGCTGAGTTTAATATTTGAGCACAAGAAAATGTTCACGCAAAGAAATATACGAAATCCTATTTATAAGGGGTGTAACGTATACTCTAGATTCACTTTCCTTTTTATTTTTACTATCTCTGGTTATTTTATTTTACTATGTAAATTATCTTCTTACTGAACGAGATGTTATTTCTCCCGCTGAAAGAGATCTGGCAATGAGTGTAAGTCATGACGTGGTGGTAGCCAGTATAAATAGGCGCGTTCAACGATACGTAGGGAGAGCTTTTTGTTAATGTGCGAAGGGAGAGCGTTTGTTTATGTGGAGGAGAGCTGTTGTTTATGTGCCAGAGAGCTTTTATGTGTAAAGAGATCTTCGTTTATGTGAGTAGAGCTTCGTTGTACGTGGGATCATATCAGAAGTTTCACTAATAAAGAATTTGTTGTAAGTACGTTTTTCTCAGTTCATAGTTTTGTCAGATCTCTGTCTGGCTGTTAGGTTTATTTCATTAGTTGATTATTATTAACAACCAGCATAAGACTTTATTCATCTTAATTACTACTACCACATTACTAGCAGTTAAAAGCTTGTTCATTATTATTACTACACTACTAGCAGGAAAGTTTATTCATAATATAATTAACAAACAACAAGCATTAGAAGAAGCATTAGCTTAGAAGCGTTATATTCATTATAATTAGCTTAGTAAAAGCTATATTCATTATAGGGGGAAAACTGTGCTTAATTTACCTCACACTGAATTCAATTCCTTTGAACAAAAGTTTTGTAAAAACAAAGAACTTCGGAACCATGTCAAATATTTCCACAAGAGGTAATTGGCTGTTCGAAAATTAAATTTCTTCCGTGCCAAGAACACTATCATATTCATTACAGTAATTTTTATACGGTGTAAATTAGTAGTCTGCCTGTATTTTTCTTTTTTCCGAGGTTTAGCTTCCTTCATGATCGTGCAAGGCTACCAGGAGACGTCTTTTCCAAATTTAAGGCCACTGGTAGCACAAAGCAACAGAACCAGCTCTGCAGAATAAATAAAACTTCCATACCTCATCCAAGGTTCCAAATCGGACTCAAGTCGAGATATATCGTCAGAAGTCAGCACGTCTGACCACTTGAATAAAGGAACAGCGAAGTTGGTATTGCCAACAACACCGTATCTCTGTCTGAAGATTTCTTAAAACATTGTACCTGTGTAAGATTTCACTTATCTAGGATCCGAAAAGAATACTTGATGTGGTTAACAGCCTCACGCTCATTATTGTTTCTAAATCATTGTTGCTGTCGTTTCTAAACAAACTGAAAAAAGTGTGATTCACAACATTTTAACTCATTCCAGTAATGAAGTGAATGCAAATTTTCTTTCGGCATTGTACACCAAATGAAAATTTATATTTTAGCATTGTATAGCTGCGGGCCAGAAACTAAAACATAAACTATCGTCTGACCTCCATCTTGTGCAGTAGCCATAGCTGCCTCTTATTTGCACGATAGTCGATAGTTTGTGCTGAAACTATCTATCCATTTATTCGAGAGATTTATCTTTAAATGACAAATTCTGCTGAAAATGGTTGAGGTACGATAAATACTGCTAAGAAATGTCATTGAGAAACAAAAAAACAAAAAACGAAAGCATGCAGAATCATATCCAAACTGTATTCTTAATTACATTGTTAAGCTTCCTTTGCATTTTTTTACCAACATGGAAATAAAAATAAAACTATCCGCTTTGTTAAAGTTTTTCTAGAAACAGAATCACATTCGAGAAGAATTCATCGAACAGTGCCGGCGTTGAGTGGCATAGTGACACCAACAATTAGTTTGAAGAACTTAAAAGACCCCATTGAAGAGAATCTTTCATCCAATTCCAATTGAAGAATCAAGTGATGGAGAGAGAGAGAAAGAGAGAGACATTTGCACACATTCTTCATGGATGAAATTAATGCTGAAAACAAATTCGGAAATAACAATGGCAAATCCCTTAATAGAAAGAGTTCTCACAAAATTACCGGATAAGTACGAAGAAATACATTTCGGGTGCTGCATAACATACGGAAATAACGAAAAAAAAACACAGGTAGCCAAATATTATTATTGTTATTATTATTATTAGTAGTAGTATTTTATAAGTAGTAGAAGAAACATTCGTGCTGGTCGTAATCACCAAGAACAACAATGTTGAATCCAAAAACTGTCTGAGCGCGATCAATACTTAGTCTCACACTGCAATTAAAAACTTTATTTACAGCCAAAAAACTAAGAAGAAGAATTCAAATGGAAAGATCTTTCTTGGTCGCAACGACCACATCATCAGGCCTAAATGTCATGAAAGATCTTGTCATTTTAATTCTTTTACTTAGTTTTTAGCCTGTAAATAAATTTTTTAATTGCAGTGTGAGGCTGAATATTGATCGTGCTCAGACAGTTTTTAGATTCAACATTGTTGTTCTTGGTGATAGTAGTATTTTATTATTAGCATTAATAACTTTCAGGGAAATAATGAAAAAAAAAACAGGTGGAATTAGCCAAAAAGAAAAAAAAACTAAATGAAGTTGGCAGCTGTGAGGGCAAGCAACATATACACTATCTACCAACAAGTAATTGGACACCCCTGCAATCGACGATATCTGCGGTCCTCATACACGTCACGGCTGCCGCCGTTAAATATCATGTGGGAAACAACAACGCAACCAGTCGCCTGCAAGATGTCACGCAGTTCGGAGCTCCCTGATTTCGAGAAAGGTGTGATCGTCGGGTATCACAGAAATGGCCGATCCATACGTGACATATCCAGCGAGTTGAAGTACCCAAAATCGACAGTGGCCTACGTGATTGGCAGTGGAAGATGAGAGGTGACTGTCGGAATGTGCCCCGACCTTGCAGACCCACAAAACTGGGAGTTAGAGACCGACGGGTGCTGGCCAGATAAATTCGGAAGAACCGCACCAAATCGATAGACCACATCCGCGAGGAGTTTCAACAGGCATCCGGGAGTATTCTTTCGATGAGGAAGCCCATCTGCTCGGTTATCATGGACGTGCTGCCGCCCACAAGCCTTTGATCACCAAGTCCAATAGCGCTGCTCGGCTAACGTGGTGCAAAGAACGTCGACAGTGGACAGTTGAACAGTGAAGCAGGTTCCCTGGAGCGACAAATCAAGCTTCACCCTCTACCGTTCGGATGGCAGGGTCTGAGTTTGGCGTCTGCCTAGAGAACGCCTCCTGCCGGAATGTATTGTGCGAACTGTGAAGTTCGGCGGCGGTGGAATTATGCTATGGGGGTGTTTCTCCTGGTATGGCACGGGACTGTTGGCCGCAATTCCTAGTAGACTCAACGCCGAGAACTACTGCACCATTTTGGATGACCATGCGCTTCCTACGTTGTGGCAGTTTTACGGGGTGGACCCATGTTATTTTCAGGATGACAATGCCACCTGTCATGTTGCGAGGTCCACCATGGCTTGGTATGGTGACAATGGGGTTAATCGAATGGACTATACTGCGCAGAGCCCAGACCTTAACCCTATCGAGCACCTCTGGGATGAGTTGGAGCGAAGACTTAAGGGGTGCCCCCACCGTCCGAAATCGGTGAAGGAACTGACCTGTCTTTTCCAAGCCGAGTGGAAGAAAATACCGCTAGCCGTCGTACAACGCCTGGCTGAGAGTATGCCCCGCAGGGTCGCAGCTGTAATCTCCGCTCGTGGAGGCTCCACCAACTATTAAAGGTGAATAAACTTCGTTTTGCTTTGCTATCACAGGTGTCCAATTACTTGTTGGTAGATAGTGTATATGTTAATGGTAGGCGACCTTGAAGGCACGTACAGTATGATTTTGTGTGGTGTGAAAAAAAGTTGAAAAACGATTTGGTTAGGTACTAGCCTTTGATATCTTAGTAGCTTTCAGGCAGAATAGTTGGGATCATTCGATGGGAGCATTGTGTAATCAGTTTAGAAACTATATCGCATGGAAGAAGAAATCTATAGACCAGCAGAAATCACGACTCTTGTCCGAAATGAGCTGGATTACTTTTGCAAAGATTTAGATAGGTTGGTTTAGAATAAATGAAAGAGAAAGGTTTATTGTTCTTGAATTTCCATAGTACAGCTGAAATTGATAACAGGAGAATCGAAGTTATAGTTGACTAATTTGGAGAATACTAATGGGGAAAGCCTTATTGATTTATTCTTAGGCAATGAACTCATAAATACTGATACATTCTTTAGGAAAACAACATTCACAACCAATGTAACTGACTATGCCAGAATACAAAAGCCTGTGAGAAATATGGTTGAGAATATTTGATATCTCTTAGGCTTTTAAATAAGAACTAATACCTTTCAGCAGCACCTCCTTCTCATAGAGACATAACTCAAAAACCTCTCATAGAGACCATGCAAAATGATTGAATTGCATCAGGGGAGATAAAATTAATAACAAGGAAGTCAGGGAGGATTTTCTGAAGATAAAACTGCTGAAACCTTAGCTAAAATAAATAAAACTTGTGAAGAATCGGCACAAAAGCGCTAACATCGTGAAGAAGCTCAGCAGAGCAGAGTTTTGCCGGTTTTGTTGATCAAACGCTTGTGTTCAAGAAGAATCTAAAATGAAGTAGAAAGTACATATAACCAGTATTTATGCAAGAAAATCATCATAATCACGTCCTATGGGTATACAGTAAGGGATTCATTTCTGCGTAGCCAAGTTTTCAATCACAGGGAAAGTATACACAAAGTTCATCCATATTTGTCAGCTTTGGGCCAATTCGATCAAGTTATTTCAGGCCAAGAACGTGCTATTTATTTTCCGGAGAGTACATACTGTCTTCTGCCACTGCTGAGGTCTGGGCAATATTTACGTACGAAGACGTTTCGCATTGTGTTGCGAACTCTTGCTAAGCAACTTCCCCCAGCGAAAGCATGGAAATTCAATGGAATAGGTGTATACCATAGGTTATTGAAGCCACAAAGAAAGCATGTGATATGATAGTACATCAACAGAGGGAAGTCGTAACTCGTTAGTACGTATATGACAGCAGTGAATAAAACTGTCAAAGAAAAACAAACTCGGAGAGAGAATACGTGCAAAATCTGCTCATGGAAATCTAACGGCTTAATCTACGGAAAACTACTGTATCAGCAATGCAAAGAATAAGATGTCTGCAGATTTCGAATAATTCATGGAACATTTCCAAAATGGGATGTAATGTTTTGCAGTTTTGTTAAACGTACAAGAAAAGGCGGAAATTTTGTTCCTTTTTTTTTCTTTTTTTTGAATGGAGGTTTAACGACCACCGTGAGCAACTCAATGGGCTATAAGCAGTCTCCCGTCCCTAATTTAGGGTCACTGGTTCCAGGGAAGGGAGAGAACCAGTACCGTAAGACAATCACAACATCCATGCCTCACCGGGATTCGAACCCGGACCCCGTTCCGACGAATGATCAGAGGCCATCGCTTAGACCACTGCGCCACCGGGGCGGCAAATTTTGTTTCGCACAGTGTATTTGACAAATTGAGTCTGGTTCTAGTACCGGATGTGAATCCTTTGCTGACTTTTCAAATAAAATTTCAGACACTAGTGCACAGGTAATTAGAGATTACCGTTATGAAAGTGGTCACTGTTATTTATGAAGCAAGCGATGTTACTTTGTCCCTGAAAAGTGATAAAGCAGTAGGTTATGATGAAAACAGTCACGATTTGGGTAATCACAGGTTTTCCTCGCTTACATGGAATCATTAAGATTGAATGCACAACTAATATTTACTGAGGCTTGACGTACACTAGTGTGTCAATTTACAGGAAATAGGGAGAACAGGAAATAGGGAGAACAAAGATGCCTAAATTAGTATTGCACGCAAAATTCCCTCAAACTGATTGTGCCGCGGGTGGCCTAGTGGTCAGTGTTCGTGACTGCCATGGAGATGACCTCAGGTTCGATCCCAGGCCGGTACGAACGCTCGAACCGCTAAATACCCGCTGTGCGTCCGATGGGCACGTTAAGCCATCAGACCACGGGTACTGGTGCCCCGGTTATAAATTAAGGCTTCTTCCTCCCCCTTTCTACCACGCTTCCGTGTGACTTTCCTGTCTGGCACTCTAGCCCAAATCTCCTAGTTTCCTATTTCTAAGGGTTGTTTAAGATCTGGGGACAGACACTCCCTTCCTAAAAATCCTTTACATATGATTTGATCTCTCAAGCTGATTGAGTAGGAAGATTTGGAAACGATGCTGTGTGAAGAAGCGAGTATCTCTATGTAGTACTAAGAATGACAGGGTAACACATTTATTTTCAAATCGGATTTATGTACGATAATGGATTTCGAATAAGAATCTGAAAAATTACCAAAGAGTAAGATGCTCCTAAATTTAAAAATATCTTCAAGTTCGCCAAACGTCTTCCTACCAAAAGTTTCTCAGCCGTTATAATAGAAGGATCTACTGAAAATTGGTTAGGAATTAAGCGTGGTTCAAGGGTTTATTCTAGTATCATATATGAGGGAAGCGTCAACATTGATAAAAGACAATGGTGCAGACTGTTAATAGAAAAAAAATTCCTGCATAACTTTAGCACTAAGGCGGAAAGGAAGATATCTTTCAAAACTTGGAGTCGGCATGGAACGTCGTCGCCAGGCCAGCCCGTAGAAAGTCTCAAATGAACTCCGTATGGTCTTCCTCTTCTTCTTGGCATTGAAAGTACCAGAAAGTCCTAGAGTCTGGTACACTAGCAGTTTTAGTTTTTTTGTTTCCCGTATATACTCTCTCTTTGTGTGAATTGCCTTCATGTCCACATAACGTTTCCCCACAGTCTTTTAGCACGTTAATGAATTACAAATCATCCATTATATACATTTCCTATGCAAAGAGATGGGAAGTGTGTATTGCAAAGCAGTATTAATCTTTATAGAGGTTTATGCAAATTGCACGGTCGTATCAGAATAATATGGCCACCTACCTAATAATGGAAATAACCACCCTTGGCGAGGATGACATCGGCGAGACGGCGTGGCATGGACGAAATCAGCCCCTGGAAGGTTGACCGAGGCACACGTGCTGATTCGGACTGCAGCAAAGCACGGAGGTCCGGAAATGACGTGGCTGTGGGTCGGCACGTCAAACTGTCAATCCAAATAGTCCCACAAGTGCTCTATGAGATTGAGGTCGGGCGATTTCGCCGGACAAGTGTGAACGGAGACATCGCTGTCGTGTTCCTGGAACCAGTCACGTCACGCACCCCCTTAGCGACATGGCAGGGCGCATTGTCATATTGGTAGACACCATCACCACCAGGGTAAACGTCCAACATGAAAGGATGCATGTGGTTAGCGAGGATGGACAGGTAGCCATTGGAGTTCAACGTCCCATCCAGTGGTACAAGCTGTCACAGGTCATACCAAGAAAACATCCCCCAGACATGCATACTGCCACCGCCGGCCCGTATTTGACCAATAAGCGTGTCCATGTGTTGGTTCTCGTACGTCTGACGCCATATCCGCCACCGCCAGTCATTTCGGTGGAGTAGAAACCTCGATTCGTTGGAGACGGCAACCTTTTCCCACTCTTCCACTGTCCAAGGACGGTAGTCTCATAAGAACTGCAGGTGTTAAACCAGGTCCATCGACAACGACGTGGGCGCCTCGACGCAGCATCGACTCCGGAGACCCATGCGCAACAGGGCTCGCTCTACTGTCATCGGGAACACGTACCTGGGTGCCCCAGCGTTCATTTGCATGGTCACTTGCTGCACTGTTGCGCATCGATTGCCATTTATCAGTCGACGAAGGCAAAGTTCTTCTCTGCGGTCGATGGCCTTTGGGGCTCCACAGTTACGACGTCATTAGGTACTCGATGTGTCAGCGGTCCATTCTTGGTACACCCTTACTACAGCACCTCGCGAACAGCCTACGAAGTCTGCTGTTTCTGAGTTGAGTGCACCCTTGGCGCGGTAGCCTATGATCATTAATTTTTAAAAGTCTGTCAAATCACTGCCTCTGCCCATTTTTTTCACGTTAAGCGCTGTGGCTCATCTGTTCTGGCCGGCCGCTTATATCTCCGTGTGGTTGACCTTATTACACGCACTCTGTGACACGTCTGGGAGGATACACTGTGATTCCGGGGATAGTGATTATTCTGATATGACTGTGTATATTCCTGCATACTTTTACACAGATGTTAGATGGTGTTAATGGTAATATCTACTGAGTGATTACATAGTAATCGT
The DNA here is from genome assembly GCA_039090855.1 of Macrothele yani. Lineage (NCBI taxonomy): Eukaryota > Metazoa > Arthropoda > Arachnida > Araneae > Macrothelidae > Macrothele > Macrothele yani. The sequence goes on from CM077010.1 coordinate 88,028,653, forward strand.
ATAACAACACCATGCACATGACCGGAAGTATTCTAGTCGGATATAGGAATTGGAAAATGTTTGCATGTAGTTAAATTAGGAGAGTTCGTATAGCTTTGCTTAAAAATAAATATTTGTTGCACTTGCATTTTCGCAAAAACGTGTGTATATAAGTTTAATTCATGACAAAATATAACTCTTGCTTCTGTTTTAACACCGGAATGTTTCATATATCAACGCAAACTAGTCTCGGACAATAAAAAAATGTGAGGTTCATTTTGTTATTCTTTTCGGGTTTCACGACCTCCGTGAGTATCGTGGGTTGTAACCGTCTCCTATCTCCTGTTTTGTGGGCACTAATTCCAGAGAAGGGTGAAATCCAGAACACTGTGACAGGACCCCCCCCCCCCACCACCAGTGCCTCATTCCGGAATCCCACCACGAATGATTAGCCAGGTGCCCACGCCCCTGACCTCTAGGGGAACGGTGTGGTGCTTCTGTAATTTATGACTACATATCAAAAACTCTACACATGTTAAGTGGTAACATTATGCACGTTTGCAGTCGTACATCGTCAATTTTGAAGGAACTATATCCGTAAAATAATACACATTACACATTTCATTTCATTTATTTATTCCTTCAGATGCCACTGCAGCAACAAGGAAAAGGAGAGAAAAGGCCGTAAGGCCTGACATAACCCTCCTCTTCCCAGAATACAGAATACATGAAGCTTAACAAAAAATTCAAGCCAACATATACATGGTAGGCTAATATGTGAATAAAACATGAACTAGTTCATAGCCAACACATAATATCAATATGTTTCATCATTTAATAACCTTTATTATAGTTAAATAAACAACATTTATCGTTTGCACCACACTATATAATCGCATATACACATATAATAAAAATTCGAAAGTATGCAGGAGTAACATGGTGGAGACTGGCACAAGACAGACCTTCATCCAGCAGTGGATTGATAATGGTTTACAATGATGATGATGATGATATATAAAAATAAACAGCAAATATCGTTTGCACCTCACTCAATAAACACATTAACCCACATTACTTCAGTTTTACTCTTTTAATTAGTCTTGGCAGCTATACTTGTGTGCTTTCACTTTATATTATAGTTATCATCCTTTATCGTATCCCTTTTCCCATGAAACATCATGCATCGTAGTGTAGTGTATTCCATACATACAACTTACACTCCACTACCCAGCCAGTATCATAATCTATTCAATCAAATTGTCTATTGTCTACTAAATTTCATAAGATGCGCTTTTCATTTTATTTTAAATAAGTGGAAATTATTAATAGATGTTAGTTTTTGGTGCAATGAGTTCCAAAATTTTCGGCCACAATAATTTATATTCGCTTTAAGTTTCTCAGTTTGTGGGAACATTGGAATTAGTAGTGGTCTATTCCTAGTATTATGGTAATGAGTATGTACATGATGTTAATTATATCATTGTGTAAACCATTTTTAATTCTTTTATACATTATTTTTCCCAAGTTGTAGTCATATAATTGCTTTATCGTTAAAACATTATACACTGAGTGGCCACTTTTTTATGACCACCCCCATTAGCACTTCGTTGGGCCACCTTTTGCCTTTAATACTGCGTTGATTCTTCGTGGCATGGACTCCACGAGATGTTGATAGGTGGTTTGTGGGATCTGAGACCATGCTTGATGAATAGAACTTTCTAGGAGTGTGAAATTGCAGTGTTGTGGATCCAGCTATCTGATGGCTCGTTCAACTTCATCCCACAAACTCTCAATGGGTTTGAGATTTCGAGATTGTGGGGGCCACTTAAGCAAAATAAACTCGCCGGCATGTTCCTGAAACCAATCCTGTACAATACGAGCACTATGGCAGGACGCATTACCTTGTTGAAAGTAGCCATCGGCATTGGGATAAACCATCCACATGACAGGATGCACTTGGTTCGCAACGATGTTTAGATATGATGTGCCAGTCAGACGTTGATCAACAGGAATTAAAGGGCCCAAAGCATGCCAGAAAAACAATCCCCAAACCATAACGTTGCCTCCTCCAGCTTGAAGGGTTGTAGCAATGCATTTGGGGTCCATGCATTCGTGCTGTTTCCGCCAAATTCTCACTCGGCCATCGACATGGTGTAACTGATTCATCGGACCACATAATTTGTTTCCAATTATCGACTGTCCAATCTTTGTGCTCCTGTGAAAACTGGAGACGTTTTCTCTTGTTAACTGCAGACAGCAAAGGTGTTTGAACAGGCCTTCGGCTGCCATATTCCATCCGATGCAGTGTACGGCGAACAGTGCGTGCAGAGATCATTTGAGGGGATCCTTGATTAAAATGGTCTGTAATTTGCTGCACTGTTGCCCTTCTGTTGTCTGTTACCAGTCTGGACACTCTCCGTTCCGCCCGAGCAGTCATTAGTTGATGACGACCACACGTTGCACGCGGAGACCCAGTGTTTTGGCTGACAGTCCAGTCTTTAAACATTTTAACAACAGCTGCTCTGGAACATTTCACGAATGCCGCGGTTTCGGTGATACTCGGTCCATGGCTCTGAGCTCCTACAATCATCCCACGTTGAAAGTCCGTCAAATCGCATTTTTTACCCAACTCGTCACCCAAAAATCACTTCTACTACTGTCGCAAGCACTAAGCTTTCCTTTTTTATACTAGCCTTACTCTCTGGCGGCAACCATAGCTCTTTTGTTTAAAACTGTCAGGTGGTCATAATAAAGTGGCCACTCAGTGTATATATTGGGGTTAACTTTTATACCGAATAAATGAGATTGGTTGAAAATTATTTGATGTTTTAAGGCCTATTAGTCTTATAAATCTATTTTGCAATATATGTAGTTTATTAATATTATATTGTGTAGTTTGTGCCCAGGTTAAAATACAATAATTAATATGCGTTTGAATTAGTGTATGATAAATACAGATTAATCTTTTTGGTGTTAAGTTTAGCAGGGTACTACTGACCACCCCGATATTTCTAGAAATCTTGTCACTTAAATTTTCAATGTGTTTGTTCCATTTCAAGTCATTGTGTATAGTTGTACCTAGATAAGAGTGCGTTGAGACAGTACTAATCCTGACTCCATTCAACAGAATCGGTAAATCATATAAATGAGAAATTTGTGAATTCGAGAAAACCATTAATTTAGTTTGTTAGTATTAACAACTAATTCATTTGCATTTAATCAGTGTGCTATTAGTTTAAGCTTAGTATTAATTCTTAGTGTGAGCTCACTTATATCAGTTCCCTGTAAAATAATAGTTACGTCATCTGCATATAGGATTGTATCAGGTTGTATCAGTGTCTTTTAATACTGCAAATAAGTCATTAATATATAAATTAAAAAATAAAGGACCAAGAACAGATCCCTGGGGTACCCAAAAGTTTATGTTTTGTAATGTAGATTGATTCTGATGAATCTGTGTGTATTGCCTTCTTTCTGACAAGTAACTTTTGAATAAATTATAGCAAAATCCCCGAAGTCCAATAATATTTAACTTATGAAGTTCTATATCATGATTTAGGGTATCGAATGCTTTTGAAAGATCAAGTAAGACTGCTATAGTTATTTGTTTTCGTAATAGATTTTGTTGCGTTATATTTTGTGTATGTAATAATGCTATTTCGGTTGATTTATTTGGTACAAATTCAAATTGTCTTCGATGAAATATATTATATCTTTGAATGTACGAAAATAGTCTGGTATGGATTAATTTCTCAAGTATTTTTGAGAAAGTCAGATTGGACGATAATTATTTATGTCGTTTGTCGACCCCTTCTTGTATTTCGGGGTAATTTTGAGATTTTTAAGGCATCTGGAAATATTCCGGTTTCAAGTATAAGGTTATACATCCGCAACAACGGTTCGACTATGATATCTCCCACAAAATTTATGGCTATTGGAGAAAATTCATCGTAGCCAGGTCCGGCATTTGTATTAATTTGGTTTAAAGCATCAATAAGTTCAGTACTTGTAATTTTCAACATATGAAAAGTATTAAGTCTTGATAGGTTTTGTAGGTATTTTGTATAATCGATTCCTGAAAATGTAAGTTGTTGCTTGGTCAATTGTGGTGGTAATATACAGTGATTATTGATCTCATTAGCTACAGCCTGTTTATCAGTTATTTTGTAAATTGATTTAAATAAGTATTGCGGCGTAACTAGGCTGATATTTTCCCCCAGTAATAGATTCAAATGTTTCCATGTTAGTTTGGGGTCATTTTGAGAGAATATATTAATGTAGTAATTTCTTTCGAACTTCCGAATATCTGAATTCAATTTGTTTCTATATGATTTAAAATTCTGGAAATGGACTTGTAGTTTACTTTTAATAAATTTGGAATAGAGTCTATTTCTTTTATTTATTCGATTTAAAAGATTCCTAGTTATCCAGGATTTCTTTTTTTTTTAATTACTTTTCGTTATTATTGGAAAAGCTTGATTGTATGAGTCTTTTAACAGTGTTGTTACTATATTATATGTTATATTTGGATTTTCCGCTGGGACGAAATTTTCCCTATTTATAATTTGAAGCAGGTTTTGAAATTTTTCCAGGTTATCAGAATTTATTAATCATTATGTTTGTTTATTAACTGTTTCCTCATTGCATGTGTATAAGGGTAAACTGTGAAGATTAGTATGTGGTCACTGATGTCATAATTTATAACTCCTTATAAAACTGAATCCTGTGGAACATTTGTGAGTGATAGATCAATAATAATCGTTTCTGTTTGAGGTGTAATTCTCGTTGGATGTAATATTATATTGATAAATCCTGCAGCGGTTAATATTTGATTAAAGTACTGAGTCTGTGAATTAGTAATAGAAATATTAACATTGATGTCTCCCAGTAAAAATCCCTTTTTCCCGGTTAAATTCACATAATTGAATATCTTTGTTAATTTAACAAAAAACTGAGTTGTATTTGATCCTGGAGGGCGATAGCACACCATTATAATAGTGTGTTGATCTTCTATTGTCAAAAATTTCTATGTTAGAGTCAGTAAATGTTAAGTTTTTATTAATTGAACAATCATGATATAGGTTTCCTTAATGTGAATGGCTACTCCACCTCCTTTTGAGTGGGTTTTGTTTTGATGAAAAACCTTATAACCACCCAAGTCAACACTATATTTTTTAGTGGGGAACCATGTCTCTGATATATATAAAATATCTATTTGTGAATTAGTAACCTGAAGTAGTGCCTCGATAAGAGTGAGCTTATTTAATAAGGATCTAGCACTAATATGAATAATTGTCAATGAATTTGTGGAACTACAAAAAACGGTATTATTTATTTGTTGTGTTGTATATAAAATTATTCCTTGTATGCGATACAGGAAGAATTTTTTCAAATCGGAGTTTTAGGAGCAGAAAACGCAATTTACCTTTCTGCGCCCTAGCGGAAAGTCTAAATGATTTACGTGAAAATTTTGAATTTAGAGGAAAAACATTTCGTTTTGAAAACACTATCCAACAACGAAGGATTTTTTTCAAATTGAACTTTTAGAAGTAGAGATATTGACAAAAATAAGATATACATCTTCGCTCCCTAGCGTAAAAACCATGCATTATTTCAAGAAGAAAGTGTTCCTAAAAGGTTTGTTGACATGAGTATCATCGGCCAACAAAAGACTTTTTTTCAATCGAGATTTTAGAAGCTCATATTTTGCTGCAAATACATCAGAAGCGGAAATTAAGACTTACGCCACCTGGTGGCCATACCATTTTTTTTTTACAAAAATTTCATTTTATGTGCAAACGATTTCCCATCAGGAGCTGTATCCGGTGCAGAAAGAATTTTTCAAATCCGAGGTTTAGAAGCAGAAATATAAGGGAAAACGCAATTTAGCTTTACGCCCCCTAGCGGAAAGTCTTAGAATTACTTGAAAATTTTGAAATTGTAGGAAAAACATGTCACACTAGAAACACTATCCAACAAAGAAGGAATTTTTTAAATCGGACTCCTAGAAGTCGAGATATTGACAAAAATAAAATATACATCTACGCCCCCTGGCGCAGAAACCATGCACTATTTTAAGAAGAAAATGTTTCTAAAAGGTTTTTCGACACGAGTAGTATCGGTCTACAGACGACGTTTTTTTTCAATCGAGAATTTAGAAGCTCATATTTTGCTGCAAATATATCAGAAGCGGAAATTAAGATTTACTCCCCCTGGTGGCCAAACCATTTTTTTAACAAAAATTAGAAATTATGTGCAAACGATTTTCCATCAGGAGCTGTATCCGGCGCAGAAAGAATTTTTCAAATCGGAGATTTAGAAGCAGAGATATAGGGAGAAACGCAATTTACCTTTACGCCCCCTAGCGGAAAGTCAATGAATTACTTGAAAACTTTGAAATTATATGAAAAACATGTCACACAGAAAACACTATCCAACAAAGAAGGAATTTTTCAAATCGGATTCTTAGAAATAGAAATATTGACAAACATGAGATATACATCAACGTCCCCTGTCGGAGAAACTGTGGGATGTTTGAGGAAGAAAATATTCCGAAAAGGTTTATCGATGTGAGTGGCATCAGTCCACGAAAGAATTTATTCAATCGATATTTTAGAAGCTCAGATTTTATGGCAAATACATCAGAAGCAAAAATGAACACTTACACCCCCTGGTAGCCAAAGTATTCGTTACCAAAAATTCGAAATTATATGCAAAAGATTGTCCATCAGGAGATGTATCCGCTGAAACAAAAAATTTTAAATCGGAGTTTTAGGAGAAGAGTTATCGGGAAAAATGTTATTTACTTTTACGCCCCCCTAGCGGAAAATCTATGCGTAATTTGAAAAGGAAACTATATCTAAAACACTCTTCGACATAAATGGAATCGAAAGATAAAAGAATTTTTTCAATCGGATGTTTCGAAGCAAATGTGTGGATCAAAACGCAATTTTGAATTCGACATCATCTACATTTACGCCCTCTAGCGCCAAAATTGTACATCGTAAAAAAAAAAACGAAATGAAGGATCATCATTCGCACATTTCAAGCTTCCGAATGCAAAAAGAATTTTTCAAATCGGATTTATAGTTGCAGAGATACCGTGGGTACAGACGGACGGACGGACGGACTGACAAATCGAGAACAGAAGCACGATCTTTTTTTACAAAAGATGTGCTAAAAAAGATACGTATGATCTCCCTTTCTTTATCAATAACAATAAAGTACATCACAAAGTCATAAACACAATGCAAATCACTTCGCCATTAGTACAAACACTAATCATTCTAACATTTCAGGAAAGTCTCATACCTCAATTTGATACACAATAATATTCATTTTATACATAAAAAAAGAAAGAAAAAGAAAATGAAAATAAAAGGACAGTAGACAGGTTGTCTACTGTGCTCTATTAAGGTAACCACAAGTCTAACTTTAGTTGAAAACTCAAGAAACATTCCCTCATAGTATTTTCAAGGAAAATAAATGCAATGTTCACAGTGTAATATTCTGCCAAAATATTCTAGTTAAAACTTAATAGGAAACTCATTCTTGAGGCATTTACGAAATGGAATAAGTATAGTTTCCCTTCCTTAGTAAAAGTCTAAGGTACAGCAATGAGTCGTGCTTCTATTGAAGATTGTGTTGCATTTGGCGGCTTGCCAACTAAGCTGGATGGAAACATTTCGCAATAAGAGCTGCAGTTGATGATCTCGCGTTTTGACACGACTGACCCGCAAGAGCGAGACAGCGGAGAGAAAAAAAGAAAAAAATGAGTTTTGTTGTTGAGGGGCTTCGTGGGAAAGAAGGGGGATTATGGCGGTGATTTGTAAAACTTTGGTGTGTATTGTGATATGACCAAAAGTGTGTATCCTAGTGCTGTATTAAATAAACCAGTTTTTTTTTGTGCGTGTGAACTTACAGTGCTCGATTATCTCGGAATACATAACAGTTTTTCGACGGGTTTTATTAGGTGGAAGATTTTCCTTCTTTGGATAACTACTTGCAGCGGCCTGAACGAGATACGTAAGTACACATTTATAGTTTCAAAATCTTGTTTTTCGTAATAGATTGGACGTAAAACATGCTGTTATAGAACCTATATAAGATTTAAAGTATGTATATATTATTAGCACTATACAGAAAAGAGGAGAAACACACAAAATAAAAAAACAGTAAGTATAGTTTCCCTTTCTGGCAGTATCGAATTACATTAATAAATCATACCTGAGTTTTAGTCACAGAATATTATAGACATCCCACGAACCATCACAACATGAACACAATGGAAATTATTCTATCTAATAAAAAAATCCTACCATATTCTCAGACACATTATAAGACATAATATCTCATGTAATTCTATCATAAAGTTCACATACCATTACGTGACCACAAGGTTCCTCAGGAAGACGCTTTGACGTCTGTGAGTTCTGTCTTACACGTTATGTAAAGTGGATACAGTCTGTGGTGGTGCACTAAATTATTCAATTAAGATATAAATCGGTTAAAAGTCCTAAAATTGTTACTCACGGAAGTGCGTGTTCAGTCCAACGTCAGTAGTTATTGAATGTTTCTTTGTCCAAAGTTGTATCTTGCTTCAATATGGTCAGTTGTTAGAGTTAGCTCGAGAGCCATTTCGTCAAAAGTTGCACCCTACTTCGATTATGCCCAGTTGTTAGGGTTAACTCAGTTCTGGCTGTGTCGACATCATATTGAATGGGTAAAGGTTTCCAGATAATAATGAAAGATTCTTGAGTTAAGAGTTACTATTTACATACCACTTGAAGTTCCACGTCGTACTTGGCCATTAGGGCTATCGCGCCAATGTTGTACTATCGTAGAATGGCCGAAGAAATGTTCAAGTTAGTTCAGGTTCATAAAAAATTAAAAAAGCTTTAAAAACTTTCCAGTTAAAATCACTTTATACATCACCCCATACCGTCCACAGTCTCAATCGCCAGACGCGCGTTTCACCTAGGCTCTACCCTGGTGTTTTCAACGGAGACTTCACACCCTCTGTCGAATTCTGCTATCTGAAAGTCTCGTGTCCACAGTGCGCATGTTCCTCTCCTAACCCATCGTCAATGCCATCCAGTGCCAAGTCGCATCAACTTTATCTTCATCTATGCCATTCTCACCCTTCCTTTTTCTCTTCCTCTCTCTCCTCTCCTTATTCAATTTCTTCTCAGTTTCAATCAGGTTCCTCCAAGCGTACGAAAGGTCTTATGGACTGTTATTATTGCAGTTAAATGGTTTGGTCTTATTTATTAATACTGCTTCTGCTACTTGTATTGTTCTCATATTACTCTGCTGGTTTAATATTGCAATTCCTTCCCAATAGGGTAGAACTTGATTATTCAAACAGAAATCAATAAGTGCTGTTTTATTTTCTCTTCTGCTCCAGTTCTTCATGTGTTCAGTCAATCTGGTTTTAATATTTCATTTTGTATTGCCTATATATTGGTTGACAATTTTATTTTGATTATTTATTATTGGTATAAAGTAGACACCCGCTTTTTGTAAGATTGGGGTCTTTCTGTGATTTCGTTATATCTCTCGTTCGTATACCAAAATCGAGGTCAAATGTTTTACATGTTTTCTTCATAATAGTTGTGATCTCCTGTATATATTGTAATGATCCACAAAATTTTATTTCCTGTTGAGTCTGTGTACTGCTTTGTTGTTTATTTCTAGGGTTTACTGGCAGAGGTGATTTTATAGAATATCGAAAAATTTACAGAACATCGGGAGCACCGATGGGATCGCCGATTTCGGGTTTACTGGCAGAGGTGATTTTACAGAACATCGAAAAATCTATGAGATTGAAAACAGATATACCACAATCATCGATGTTTTGCAAGTACGTGGATGACATCCTTATGGTATGGCAGCATGATGATAACCAGCTACAGATGTACATTGATGAATATAATAACTATTACGAAACAATTAATGTTACCGTGCAGCATGAAAAGGATGGAGTCTTACCATACTTAGACATATTACTATCTCATAAACAAAATAACATCGAAATCCAAGTATATAGAAAACCTGACAACATCATTAATATCATTCCTGAGAACTCTTACCATCCAACATCTCACAAACTTGCAGCTTTCCGATCATATATTAATAGAGCGTTTACTCATATATCTAATGCCCAACTACTAAAAAATGAATTAAATTGAATAAAGAACATGGCAATAAACTTCGAATATGACGTGAAGAAAATAATAGATGCAACCCTAGAAATAAACAACAAAGGAGTACACAGACTCAACAGGAAATAAAATTTTGTGGATCATTACGATATATACAGGAGATCACAACTATTATGAAGAAAACATGTAAAAATTTTGACCTAGATTTTGGTGTACGAACGAGAGAGATAACGAAATATGCTCGATGCTATCACAGAAAGACCCCAATCTTACAAAAAGCGGGTGTCTACTCTCTACCAATAACAAATAATCAAAATAAAATTGTCAACCAATATATAGGCAGTACCAAATGAAATATTAAAACCAGATTGACTGAACACACGAAGAACTGGAGCAGAAGAGAAAATAAAACAGCACTTGTTGATTTCTGTTTGAATAATCAAGTTGTACCCTATTGGGAAGGAATTGTAATATTAAACCAGCAGAGTAATATGAGAACAATACAAGTAGCAGAAGCAGTATTAATAAATAAGACCAAACCATTTAACTGCAATAATAACAGTCCATAAGACCTTTCGTACGCTTGGAGGAACCTGATTGAAACTGAGAAGAAATTGAATAAGGAGAGGAGAGAGAGAGGAAGAGAAAAAGGAAGGGTGAGAATGGCATAGATGAAGATAAAGTTGATGCGACTTGGCACTAGATGGCATTGACGATGGGTTAGGAGAAGAACATGCGCACTGTGGACACGAGACTTTCAGATAGCAGAATTCGACAGAGGGTGTGAAGTCTCCGTTGAAAACACCAGGGTAGAGTCTAGGTGAAACGCGCGTCCGGCGATTGAGACTGTGGACGGTATGGGGTGGTGTATAGAGTGATTTTAACTAGAAATTTTTTCAAGCTTTTTAAATTTTTTATGAACCTGATCTATCTTGAAGATTTCTTCGGCAATTCTACGAGAGTACAACATTGACGAGATAGCCCTAATGGCCAAGTACGACGTGGAACTTCAAGTGGTATGTAAATAGTAACTCTTAACTCAAGAATCTTTCATTATTATCTGGAAACCTTTACCCATTCAATATGATGTCGACACAGCCAGAACTGAGTTAACCCTAACAACTGGGCATAATCGAAGTAGGGTGCAACTTTTGACGAAATGGCTCTCGAGCTAATCCTAACAACTGACCATATTGAAGCAAGATACAACTTTGGACAAAGAAACTCTCAATAACTACAGACGTTGGACTGAACACGCACTTCCGTGAGTAACATTTTTAGGACTTTTAACCGATTTATATCTTAATTGAATAATTTAATGCACCACCGCAGACTGTATCCACTTTACATAACGTGTAAAACAGAACTCACAGACGTCAAAGCGTCTTCCTGAGGAACAATATAAGACCTTCAATCAAGGTACCAGACCAAGTTCATGTAATTCTTCCAAGAAATAAATCTTTTTCCTTGGGTCATGGTCACCCTTTTTTACAAAAACACTGTGGTTTTTCACCCATGCATATTTAATTTTCTCTTGCAGCAGTAATTTTCTTGTACTACAGAGTAAGTGCTTGTAAACTGGGATTAAATTATCTTTGATAAATATCTTAGTTACTGGCAAAGCAGTATTTATTTCTGAGTTCAATATAATAGTCTTTTTTTAGTTAGCCAACTGTCTCTTGCTGTTCGATATATGAATTGTATAATTACAACTGCATTTGGCTATCGAAAAGCATCATATTTGAGTGGGTGAATGACATCAGTATCTGTTGAGTGATAATTTGCAATCCCAAGTTCATCTGCATATTTATCAATGTAAGTCCTCAACTCAGATTCATTGTTAATTAATGTTAAATCAATCTCATGTAATTCTAAACTCTTATTACGGTAATATTGATTTAGGTCATTAATTTCACAGTTTAGTTTCTGAATTTGATGTTGTTTAATATCATTCTCCTTTAGTAAGAAATCCTATTTTGCATGTAGTTCCATATTTTCTCTTTCAAGAGACTCACACCTATTACAAATATCTTTATACAGGGTGTTCGTTAACTGTTTTGGCAAAAGAAGAGGGGTGATATACCCATCAAGATGAACAATATTTACAATGGAACCTAGGGTCGCATTCCACTCTGAGTGTCAGAAAAGAGTAACTTCGAAACACGTCCAACAGGTACAAGTCGTCACCTCAGACGTCATTTCTTTCGTGCCGGAGAAGTAACACATCGCCAGAACATCACCGTCAAACATTTACCGTATGCAAATTGCCAGAAAAAAGATGCAGCAACGACAGTGGCAGCTGATTGGCTTATTAAGGTGCAGTAGACACTTCCTGAATGCCACACATGCCGCACGATGGATTGGACGTGGCGGACCTGTGACATGGCCTCCACGCTCACCGGAATTAAACCCACTGGACTCCTTCTTCTGGGGGTACATGAAACCATTGGTGTACGAGACGCCTGTGGACTCCATGGAAGATCTCGTCGCGAGAATCGTTGTTGCAGCGGACAGGATAAACACGGCACCAGGAGTCTTCGAGAGGGTGCACCAGTCTTTCATTTGCCGGTGTGAATTGTGCAACGACACCCGTGGTAGCCACTTTCAGCATCTACTTTGAGTCTGTCCCTGAACTCCATAAATGGGATTGTGCAACTTATGATGTCGTTAATTCTCTTTCATTGCACTGTTGAAAGTTCAACTTGGACATCTAACTTTATTCTTTTCTGGCACTCAGAATGGAATGCGACCCTAGGTTCCATTGTAAATATTGCTCATCACCCCTCTTCTTTTGTCAAAACAGTTTACGAACACCCTGTATTTTACTGCAACAAGATCAACCAATTTTTTTGTATTCTGCCAAATTCTTTTTGATTTCTGATATTGGTTCCAGCTTCGGGTTTATCTCATCTAATGAGTGTCTGAGATCTTGTTTCATTTCATCCTTAGACTGCTGAATTTTTGAGTTTATGTCACCTAAGGTTACCATTATGAGGTCCATGTTTACAGTTTCAGTACTGTCAGAAAATGATGCAGCCGCTGTGGATTTATTTGAAGCCGCATTTCCCCTTATATTTGCCATTATATTTGGTTATAATAATAAATCAGTTCACAAATAAATCACAAATAGCTATATGAACTCGGTCACTCCTGCATCTGTCGGCAGGTGTCAGCACACTCTTTTATAGTCAAGTTGAGGTCGTGTTACATTACATGTCCCAGTTATCAGTTAGAGATTACAAATGTAACCTAAAAGAAGTATTCAAGATAGTAGTAGTGGCATATTAACTCATATTATATACTGACAGCATGCCACTAATCTTATGATGTGTTGATATTTTTCTATCAGTGGTTTCGGAGGTTAGGGCCCGATCTTTGGTCCCACTATGCGAAAAAATCACACATCCACGCATTCTTGTCTCCAAAAATGATTCCTTAGATTTTTCCTCTCATTGAATTGTTTTTGAATTTCCCTTTTGAAGCGAACCGAGCGACAGGAAAAACATTTTTTTTTTCACTTTCTTAAACATTCGTTCAAGGATTTCTGAGGAAATTGTGTATTTATAGTTTTTTGTACGTGTACTGTGTATGTGCCTTCAGAACGAGAGCTAGAAAGAGTTTGAACATATATAAATGGCTTAAAAATACTTTTAGTCTATGTGTGGAACGAGAACATGTGTGAACTAAATTATTCACTTCATTTTAAAAACTAAATTTAATATTTATATAGAGTAATAATGAACATTGGAATCGTAAAGTGAACTAGTGCATAATTAATTAAATTAAGCTTGCATTATGACTGATATTAAATAGTGTGTAATGAGACGCATTTATTGGTACAAAAGTTTGTGATGTCCAGGTATGTTAGCAAGACACAACAACAAAATTTGGTATACAATCGTGCATTATGTCAGTAGAATAATCTTTTTTTTAAGGAAATTAATTCTTCTTTTTTTCTCCCGAATTCTGAAATTTCTTTTTCAGCAATTTGTAAAGAAAATGATGTGAAAATTTTTGTATTCTTGAGTTCAAACAATGTTAATTTGTGTACCTGATGTAAATTTTATGTGAGCATTAGGATCCCCTGAATCTGCACCATTTCGGTTTTTTTTTCACTAGACAGGGAGTTGCCAAAAACCCAGAGATAAGAATCCTGTTTCCTGTCAGCCAGAAATTCCTTAGTAAGTCACCTTGAAAACTTGAAGGCAACGATTAGTCCCTGGGGCATAGAAGGGTGAATTTCTAAATTTTTGCAAAGTGATGGTCAAGAGGGACGCCATGGATGACCCAGCAGGTTCTTTCGTCCCCCACCACACCCCTCGTAAACACCTTCGCTTCAGGCTACGAAGCATGAGGAAGGACTTTTACCCAATAGCATGGCTGAAAGTAGAGCTTCCATTTTGGCGCATGCGCGCAAGTGTTTAGTAAACGTTTGTGCAAAAAGGAGATTTTTCTCTTCACTCCCTCACTCTCTCATTTGAATCCTGTTGATCGTGGCGCGAAGTTTAACCTCCCACACACCTTTCTGTTTTTGCTAAGTGGATCAGTTTGATCCCACACTTATTCCCTGGTTCGCTTCCAGATGAGAATTGACTCTCTGAAAATGGAAAAAAATTCTGCAAGAAAAAAAGTGGCACCATGCGTGACAGAGGCCGGTCCAGCAGTTCCTTCCGTTTTTGAAGTCTGACCGGGTAACCTGACGGCTGTGACTCTCTGCCATTCCCAAATGGCCCGGAGTCATCCGAAGAAACGCTGGCCCGGAGTCACAGCGTCAGAAACGCTGTGCAAACTTTTCTCCTCGCCGACTCGGGGGCCATTTTGGAAAAGCATCGTCCCGTCACCTACCTAAGGCTAGTTGATGTCGAAGCTACTTCTTAACCAAGACAAGGCCTAAACAGCGAAAAGAAAGGAATTTTGCAACCATACTCTATTGCTTTTGAAATTCGAAAAAAAAAAAAAAAAAGACGTTGCTGCTTTAAGTCGAAAAACAGCGAAGGTGCCAACTCTCGAAATTTGCTCAAGTGAATCTAATTTTGTTTTGAGAAGTGCATCATTAGGCTTCAGCTACTAAGGGGTTTGAGACCCGGTCATAATCAAAGTTTTATTGTGTCCTTGTTCGTGGTTGAATTGTACTAATGTAATATGTAAAAAAAAGGGAGGGGGTATGCAAGTAAATTTAAGAGGGTAAGAAAAATAGGAGAGTAAAAATGATTTGAGGTAAACCAACAAAAAAACTTAAGAAACAGGTGTACTACATTACACGCTGAGAAACCTCAGTGCTCATTTTATTTTTGGCCAAAGTGTATTATTCTTTTGTATCGTGCATGATGTTTTGCGAATGTACCTAAAAGGGAAATATCAAATGTAGATCACATATTTTTTCTTCCTATACAAGTGATAATTGAATCACGCTGGAATTCTGAGTAATAAGTGAAAAATTTAAAAATTGAAATGTTAAAAATTTGGAATATTAGACAAATCTGAAAATTGTACAACTAATTTAGAAATATACACCCAACAAAACTGAAATTGGACTCTAAAAACTCATTTTTGGCATTTGTGGGTGGTTTGTGCAAGAAACAAAAATCACTTTAAAATTTCATCAAAATTTTGACCAGGCGAGAGGCCTTCTCAACAATAAATACAACTGACAATCAGTTTTTACACCTAAAATTCACTTTTATTACTTGTTTATATGTGTTCAGTGAATCCAAGGTATTGATAAGTTAAATTTTGTGCAAACTTTTTTTTTGTCAAGCTCATAAATCACCTCTGCACTTGGCAGAGTTCAAGGATCTGAGCCTGGTAAAATTTAATTAATAGATACTTCGACAACGTAAGTTTTGCTCTTTGTGTATACAGTTTTTCTTTTGTCCGACCACTACTTAATTTTTTTATACATCACGTGCCATATTGTTTCACATTGTTTTATACATGTGAATTTTTTCATTATAACACATGATCATAGTGACCAGTTCAAATTAGAAACATGTCAGTTCAAATTAGATACAAAGTCAATACGAGATGGTAGTTTAGGTCCCTAAGCTTCTGAACATTCAACAAACGTGTGGTTTATTCGTGTAAGAACAATTGACTTAACAGAAAGTTACCTTACTTGAGCAACTGCATTTGTTCTTGGGTTTATCATCCACGTTAGCAATAGGGTGTCCTTCTCACATGTGTATCCATTAATACTTTATTAATTAGATTTGCAGCGAGAAGCACCAGCACTTTCCTACCACAGCATGCTTGGCATAAGCAATAAACAGTATCGCAGTGTAGCTACAGGGGTCTATCAAAATATTGAAACACCGACTGCGACTGAAGTACGTGCAATGCGCCGTCTGCAAACCACAAGGACGATTTCACTTGCAATGTAAAGTATATAAAGGGATGAAATACTATATCGACCAAAGAGGTTAGAAGAAGAGGAGGTGAAAGGATCCGTTTTGACTGAAGCCAAAACAGATCAGCTATTTTGATCCTCTCTCTGAGGTGGTGGAAGTCTAAGGGAATTCGGAAACGTGATGTCACCTCCTGGGCCTGAAGCCGTTTCGCTTAGCGTATGCAAACCATGCAAACCAAGGATGTAAACAAGGAATATTTCGGACTTCATATTTCTCAACATTAGGGTTCTGATTATATTTTAAACGTGGTTACTTGCGCAAGTATGCACTTCCGCTCAAAAATTCATTATTTTGTTCAATTTTTTAAAGAAATACCAACACATATTTTCCTATTTTTTCTGGAATGTTTTTAATTATGGGAACGAATATTTCAGGATCAATTTTTTTCATGACTGTATGAGTAGAGTAAGGTTCCGAAAAACCCCTTCAAAAATCGCGATTTCCCCATAGAGATGTACAGGAGATTCTCGGGTTGGGCGCATTGGCATAGTCAGCTGATAAAAAGTGGCGTCACGCCAGAAGCATAGGGAGAGGTGCTGTTGCCACCTCCTCCTTCTTCTAGGCTCCTTAATATCGACTATCATGTAGCAGTGCCACAGTCGCAAGTGAAACAGCTGCTGTGGACTAATTGTCGACAATATCAGATCTCAATGACCTCAAAAAAGGAGCTTCAATAATTAGAATGGTGAGTGTAATACGAGGGACTGTATCGAAGATTATGACTACCTATCAAAAAGGAAATGGCGTTGCCTCTAAACGTCCAAACTGTGGACGCCCTACGAAGTTGCCAGATAGGGATTGGCAAATGTTATCACAGATTGCGTAATGGAAGCACAAGACCAAGGCATCCCAAATAGCATCAGAGTTGAACACCATTCATAATGATCCCGTTTAGGTCATAATACGTCGTCGTGAACTCCATCGTGCAGGTATTTAAGGCCGTGCTGCAATCCACAAACCTCTGCATCAATGAAGCAAAACGTGTAAGGTGGTGCAAAGCACATAAAACCTTGAAAGCAGAGTACTCGCAGCGTGTTACCTAGTCTGATGAATCGTGCTTCACGTTGTTTCCTGCCACCGGCAGAGTGTACGTCTGGCGAAAACCTGTAGAAACGTACCAAACCGAATGTTTAGTTCAGGTTGGAGCATGTATGTGGGCCCCTGATGCTGTGGGGTGTCATATCAGGGTATTCCTCAGGATCATCAGTTATTATGCAGAGCCGTGTCACACCTGTGACGAACGAATCAATTCTTAGGAAGAGAAGTTTTCAGGCATTATTTCCTAATGATCATCTCTGGTTTCAAGCAGATAAGGCACCTTTGCATTGTGGGAAATGTGCCATGTTGTGTTTTGAAAGGCATGAGGATGAGGCGCAGCAGCTACCCTCGCCACTGTAATCTTCAAGCCACAATATTACCGAATATTTGTGGGAATATCTAGAACAAAAGGTCAGATCAAGCTTTCTACCTCCAACATCACTGGCACAGTTGGGACATACTTTACTGGAGAATAGTACCAAATTTCACTATCGTAGATGCATTACTAGTATAAGTTTATTCCAAGTTGAACTCCTTCTGTTCTGAAATCCCGAAGTATGACTACAACTTATTAATAAGAAGTTCTCCATAATCAGTAAGTCTTTCCATTAATTTGATAAACCACTGTATATCTCTGTTCATATTAATGACGTTGACAGCTGAGACGAAGTTTCACATTGTTGATTTAATATTGGCATTCATTTTATCTCCCCTTACACAAATCACGGTTCCTTTAATTGGAATTGGAGTGATGAAATATTGTCATATTCCTTCTTCGTTTGCAAGTCTTGCCCATGTCAGGAGCTATATGATCAATTATCCTCTTCGTTGCAGTGGTGCTTACAAATATTCCTACATACCTCTATTAAAGTAGACATAATTTAAACGCATGAAGGCAAAAGAAAAGAGTAGAAAACAGTGGTTTATGTGCAATGAATTTAAAGTACCTACCCAATAATTTTGTCTTCAAAAATCCAAGTTTCTCTGAAATCACTGCGCACTACGATGTCTTTCTCAAAATCTGTTTCATCTCTGAGATCTATGAATTCCAATTCATCGAAACCAACTTCTGCGATCCTTTCTCTATTCAATGTCGCCGAAAGTCCATTTCCTAAAGTCAAGAAAAGAATGAAAATTCAAAACATCTGGCACTATAATATTTTCTATGTGGAATTTTACATTTGCCCTGGAGAATGCTGAGTATTTTTGCTAGTCAGAAAAAAAGTGCTAAGGGAGGAAAACAAATACAAAGAAATTCCTAAACGTTTAGGAAATGCATCCGAGCACCATCTGACATTTCCACAAATTTGGTGGTGTTTAGAAATACTTTATCTGTGAAGTCGTTTTCTTTTTAATATCAGACACAATATTTTTCATTAAAATCACGTTTGTAAAGTAATTCCAACTTAAAGACAGTTTTCGTGTAAACCATCCTTGTCATATCTACACCAAAAAACGGATTCTCATCTTCAAAATTTGTATTGTATGGTGTAATCTCATATTACATTCATGATTTATCTGCTCCTCCGGGCAATCACGGGACAGAATTCTTAATCTCCAGGTTAGCTAAACATGAATACCGGTTGCTTCGAAGAGCGAAGCGTGTGATGGTTATATTCAAATTAATCGGAAACTTGACACTTGATCGTTCTGGGTGGTGTAGTGGATAGCATAGTCTGGTGCTATCCGGGAGACGCGGATTTGATTCCCTCACCAGAACGACGAAATTTTTGAAATTTTCGGATATCATTTGACTTTCCTTGTCATATTTACACCAAAAAAAAAAAAAAAAAAAAACGGATTCTCATCTTCAGAATTTGCATAGCCTTTCTATTAAGTAAATCCAGTGTTTGTTTCTGTTTGCAGCATACTTTCAACGGTGTCTCCATTTTTCAAACTCCCAATTAGGAAAAATCGATGCTGATTGAACGCCACTGATAATACATAATCTTTTTAAACATATTTTCTGCTATAAATATGACACCGTTTTCCTACTAGGTGGCATAAACGCATACTTTATTTCCCCCTATATTCCTTTTTTTTGAAAGCGTGATTTGAAAAATTCTCTTTATTCCGTTTACCATTCACTGCCGGAAACATTTATCATATTCACTCTTTGCCCCCACCCAAAAAAAAAAAAAAAAAATTGATCAGCCCTAGAAAGTCGTTCAATCCTGATGAAACTCCGCATGCAAGTACCTCAGGGCCGAATATGCGAATGATTAAAAAATGATGACCAGTGACTGAAGAGTGGTCCGTCACAGTGCACGTGAACTGCGCATCTAAGAGGGTATATCAAGAACATAGCTCGCACGCAGGGACAACTGTGACAGCGGATTGTGGTTGCATTATCCTCCACGGACTGCGAAGGTACCTCGACGTCAGATCCGTGCACAATACAAGCAGTTGAGCGAGTTTGAGAGAAGACGTATAAATTGGGCTGAGACAGGCCGGTTAGTCAAGTCGCCGTATAGCCAGGCATTTGAGTCGGGGCGACGCGGCAATCGGACGATGTTGACACCAATGGGTTAAGGAGGGCACAACCCAGCGGCACGCAGGCATTGGACGACCGAGGGCAACGACAGAACGCGAGGATCGAGCGATTATGAAAGCCACACGAACAGGCCATATTGTTGGCCATATTGTTGAGTCGTCTACAGGTACGGCAATGGCCATCGGGACCGTTGCCAGACGATTTGTGGGACGGGAACTACATTCGAGGGGGCCACTCCGCCGCCTACCACTGACCATCGAGCATCGCCAGTACCTATTGTTGTGGTATTGGGACTGTTCAACGTGAGACAGCATCAAGTGGCGTCGTGTTATCTTCAGCGACGAGTCACGGTTTGCATTTGGCGCCGATCATCAGCGCATACGCGTTTGTGGAGACGAGACGGCCAGCGCACGGATCCTGCCTTTACCGTGGAACGGCACACACGGCTCGCATACCGGGAGTGACTGTCTAGAGAGCCATTTCCTACGATAGCTGTACACCCTTGGTAGTCTTCCGTATCACCCTCAAGGCTCAACGGTACGTCGATAACATTCTACGACCTGTTATGTTACCAGCCCTGTCGCAGCATCCCCGAACAATTTTTCAACAAGATCATGCTCGGCCACACAAGGCACTGCTTTCCCAGGCATGCCTCCGTAACGTCGGCACCCTTCCATGTCTAGCCTGATCGCCCGACCTCTCACCGATCGAATATGTTTGGGACATGATGTGACGCCACCTACGCCCATTGCGGAATGTCGGTGAACTGACCCACAGTTTGGACACCATCTGGCATGCTATACCTCAGGACAGTATCCGTTAACTTATGGGTCAATGCCACGCCTGTTAACCATTTGTTTCCGAGCGATAGGTGGCGCTACGATGTACTGACTCATTCCACTCGTGCAGCAGTTTATCGGAATAAATAGCCCAACCGCACTGGAATGGCATTCGTTTTTTTTTCCTAAACATGTACATTGCACATACCAATTTTCATCTTGATTGGACGACTTCTTCTGGGTGTTTCTTTTTTCTTTTGTTTTGGCAAAGGTTTATTATTTAATGTTTCGTAATGCACAGTTCTGTTTCTAGGTGGCGCAAAGTGTGCGGTTCTGTTTATAGCTGTGTCGCCGCTTTTGAAATGAGATTGAAAAATTTTGTTTGCCTTGCATACCATTCGCTATAATAAAATTTGCAAAACTTATCGACTTTAGATAATGCAAGAGGACTTCCCTCAAGGGATGCACATGCGTTAATAGTTTTCTCGTTATACCTTCTTTTAGAAGTTATTTTTGAACATTATGTTTTCATCGCACAGCTCCGCCCTACGAAGAATATTTTGCGTATACTTTTTACTTACTCATAATGCTCAGTTATGTCGCTAGGAAGGCTTGTGTGTGTGTGTTTGTGTGTGTGAGAGAGAGAGAGAGAGAGAGAGAGAGAGAGGGAGAGAGAGAGAGAGAGAGAGAGAGAGAGAGAGAGAGAGAGAGAACGCCTTCGTTTCTAAAAAAACCTAGAAAAATGTTTTTTCTTGTCGGATATACTCCGCTATGAAGGAAATTTTATTCACAGTTTCTTGTTCAAATACGGTAAATTCTCTCTTAACCGGCACAGGAAGGTTGCCGGAAAACAGATTTCTGTTTTCCAACTGGTGAGTTTGAAGGATCTCCGCCATCAGCTGTGGAAGGTGTAGCAGCGTCCGTAATGGTGAATGGAGTTTGTATGGGTTTTCTTGTAAATTTCGTCAGCATCTCCAGTATATCACCTTGCCTAGATGCATTTGCTCTTGCACGAAGAAATTCATTCTTAATTATTTGAAATTGCATGACAAAATGCGTATTGTGACGTACCTGCCAGCAGGACGCACACGACATAAAGGCAGATAGCAATCAGAACGAACGTCCGCGTAGTTCAGTTGGTAGAGTGACTTATTCCGGAATGAGGAGACCCGGGTTCGAGCCCCGGCGCGGATAAAAATGACAGAAAAATTTACTTCGTTATAATAGTGCCCGAACATTCCGGATGACCTGGCCGTTCAAAATCTCGCAATGGTGTGATGTTATTTCCACACCGCGGGAGAGGAAAAATCAGAGAATCCCTTCTCCAGCGCTTAGAAAAATAAAAAAAAATTACTGGGAGTTCTCAAGTGCACGTTCTACAGCGGATGGCTGCCTGCGACGATTCATGGTCACGGCTGACCCGTGGGGCATGCCCCCGGCCCTCTTTCGGGGGGGGGGAGATGTGACGTACCTGCCCAGCAGGACGCACACGACATAAAGGCAGATAGAAATCAGAACGAATGTCTGCGTAGCTCAATTGGTTGAGTGACTTATTCCGGAATGAGGAGACCCGGGTTCGAGCCCCGGCGCGGATAAAAATGACGGAAAATTTTATATAGTATTCATACACGTTGATTGCTCTGCAAACGAAATAAACGTATCCAGCGCCTCACTCGCTGCCTTCCACGAAACTTTATGGTATTGCGTCCTCTTCATTTTTGTTTTCCTAGGTGTTGGGGTCCAATACATTAGAAACGGTTTCTTCGTCGTCCAAAGATATGGTGACAGGAACATCGCTGTCAATAATAATCCAACGTCCAATCTCTTTCTCACTCATGTCTTGCTTTGTCTTCGCCAATTCACGTATTTCCCTAACCACTTTGCGTAACGATCTGGTTCGAAAACCCTCAAAATCAGCCTCACCCACCTCATCCGTAAAAATTGCCATCGGCCACAATTTTCTCCCACAACGTTGACAAGTCTCAGTTTTTACACTGTTCCATACACAGGATATCGTAAATGTGGCATCCTTTGCATTGAGCATCTTCTGGAAATCTTCCATTGTTCTTTTATCATAATTAACCAGGTGACTCATTAAATCACGACGATTATGCATTTTCAAATTTTGGATGAGGCCCTGGTCAATAGGTTGGATTAGACTTGTCACATTTGGAGATAAAAATATACAAAGAATATTGCCTATGGAGAGTCCTCAGCAGGTGGGCAGGCCTTACAGTTATTCAACACTAACACAACTTTACTGTCTTCTGGAAGAACATTTTTCTTTAAATTTTATTTTACACTCGGGACAACTATTTCTCTAAACCACTCCAAAAATATTTCGCATGTCATCCAGGCATTTGGCTCCGAACGATAGAACACTGGCAAACTTGCAATGTTTTTGAAGCACCTTGGTTTTCTATATTTTCCAGTAACACATAATTTCATTTTATGAGTTTCTTCTGCGTTACCACACATCAAGACAGTTAATCTGCCTTTACTCTGCTTGAAGCCCAAAGCACTCGTCTCACCCGAACTTGCCAATGTCGTCGACGGAAACCAGCGATAAAGCAGTCCAGTTCCATCGGCGTTATAAATTCGATGGGGAGATAAATTCTAGTCTTTAACTAGCTGCGAAAACTTATTCACAAATTCTTCTGCAAAAGGCAAATCAGCAGACGATCCCCCCCCTCTCCCGAAATATCGAGACTACGGATGCTATGACGCACCTTAAATCTTGTAAGCCATCCGGATGAGAAAGTACACGGTTCCTGAATATTCATTTTCTTCGCAAAATCCTTAGCCTTCTCGATTATCATGGGGCCCGAGGTACATGCTCCTACCGATCTTTTTATTGAAAACTATTGATACAATACTTTATCGAGGTCTTCACTTTGTGCTTGATGCAGTGTGTGACGTCCTTCGATTGCCCTTGGACTCTCTGACTTCAGGAAGAATGCATTCATTTTGCTACTGTGTGCCTTGTATTCATTCATCAACTGTTTACGACTTTCACCCATCTCAAGACGAGAACATATCATATATTCATCTTCTGCTTAAGGGTAAATACTGCTCTTTTGCGTTTACCAGCTGAAGGCATTGCTGTACGTGGGTTGCTGCGTTCCGAGAAAATTAACGTAAATACCGGAGTACGGATAAACTCTAAATGAAACACGTGAGCAACTGAGTAGCGATTGGTCGCTGCTGGCGCCTGGCGCCTGGCGGCAGGTGGTAAAATCACGCAAGAGACTGATTTCTCCTGGCACCTAAAGGCTGATGGTAACAAATCGCCTTTCGGGTGCAGGTTGCTTGAGAGTTCCGGTTATTTGAGTACCGGATAAGAGGGAGTTTACTCTAAATGCTGTAGATCGATAAACGTTCGTGACTGTTGCGTTTCATATTATCACATATTTTAGCTATTAAAAAGACGTGATCATCACAACAGCGTAGTCGGCGTCATCTTTCTTGTTTCGATTTTTTAGGATTGTGTCTTTATAGTTAATATTCTCATTTAATTGCAGCATGTCAGGTGCTAATAAACGATTGACCTTAACAAATTAAAGATTTTTACTGTCAAAAGATGTGCACATTACACCGAGTATTTCGTTGGCAGCTTTTGTTGTTATTCATCCAATAAAAAAAGCTTTCATGAAAAAAAAACTTACTTATTGATTTAACCCTTTCTTCATTGGCCAAACAACAATCCAGGAAAGCAGCAGAGCAGTTGTCTGTAGAGTCTTCGGATGTAAACTTGGCCACGATCTCAGCTCGATCGAAACAGTTAAGATCCAGTTCATGCTTTTTCATTCCTAGCTTACAGCACTCGTTTTCTCTTCCTGTGTAATTCTGAGCTAAATTCATATGAAGAGTGAATGATAAATACACTCGTAAGCACGAAATGCAGAGCTATCGTAGCAGGCATTAAAAATTTCAATACTTTAAGAAGTTCGCAATGCGATGAGTTTATCATCTACTTCCATTGAGACGTAAAGTAGAAATTATGGTAAGTAGACAACATAATGCGTAAGATATTCTGATATGGGCAAAACTGGTGGGGTCTGCGTCTCGCATTAGACGAGAAGTTGATAAAATTTAAAGTTATTATTATTTAAAATTAGAAGTTGATGCCATTTAAAACACAGCCCGCAATCACTTTGACATTAGGTCGCACGCTGTTGTATAGCATGCAATCACTTTGACATCTTGAGAGCACACACGAATGGATCGATACGTAATGGCGCAACAATGCAGACATTGCTGTGACGTCAAGCGTTCCAGACAGACCTGAATGTTTATATTAGGCAGACCTGTACATACGCATGGAGAACAATTTCACACACACACCTAATAATGAGTGGACCCACTTTTGGCCTTCGCAGGAACAGCAACACTTCCTGGTACAGACTCCAACAGATGTTGAAAACATTCAGGTGATATTTGGACCTTTCATAAAGCGTCCAGAGTTTTCAGTGGTGGATTTGGGCTCCACTGCATCGCTCTACGCTGTCCCACAGATGCCCAATCATGTTTAGATTCGGAGCGTGGGAACATTCCAGTGACTTTGTAATTCGAGAATTGCATTTCAAACTTTTTTTTTATTTACAAAACATTACAATACGCAAACAATTAAAAAATACAACAGAAAAATGATTATTTACAGATGAATATATATGCAACATTTCAGTCATCACAAAACAATGCTGGGAAATAAAACAACACGAAGCTAAATACAGAAAACTGGTCTCACATCGCGGTCATCGAACGCAGTTCGTTCGAAATCGTGGAAATAAAGAGTTCAAACTAAGTAATGGGATGGTAAGTTAAAGAAAAGCGATAGAGTAACAGCATTGTAGATAGTCAAGCATTAGTTCATTACAGACCAGAATAAAAAAGAGCAGATAAACACTGAAGAGTTCAACAAATCCAGATGAATTTACAGCAGTGTAGATTAGTATAAACTGAGACACTGAGGGAAACAAATCGGTTGGATGGGGAGAATGATGCAATTATTTATTGTAGCATAATTCTGTCCGTTTTACTGCAACCCGTTGTTCTTTTGAGAACCATCTGATGTGAAGGAAATTTTACAACAGTAGTCTTTGGTGAAAAGCTTGAATGTAATCTATTTAAAGGCGCGAACGGATTTTTAGCTTAAAATATCTGAGAGAGTTTATGTCAGCATTTGTGTATGACACAGGGGATAAACAGTGGCGCCTTAAGATAAAAGTGGTTTAACTGTATTTCTCTTGAATAAATAAGAATGCTCAAATTGAATTATCACTGGCCGTAGTAGGAGGTTTTGCAGAAACTATAATCATAAATTCTGTGAAGCGAACTACAAACTTTGCTAGCAAGACGGAACATATATGAGAAGAGTGGTTGTAAGATCAGGCTGGTAGAGTAAGCATAGTGGACGTCCGCTGGTGATAAGAAGTATACCCAGTCGGGGCTTTAAAATCTGCCGAACTTATGCAAAGGGACAGACTTTGGGAGTGGACCATGAAGGTAAAGCCAGTTAACAACAGTTGTCTTTGGTGAAGAGAAGGAATTGTGAGCATATATCCGGATAGCAGAAAGTTCTGAGGTTGGAAGATGTGAGATTGGCACGGGCTGGCTGTAATTAGTGAACAGGTGACGGTAGATATATTCGGATGTAATAGCGTGCGAAAACGAAGGATGATCATTCATGGAGACAACAAATGGAAGACGTAGCTATACCGAAGGTCGATGGATGAGCCCAATTCTGTTCCGAAGGTAGAGAAATTTGGATGTTAAAAATTCGCTGCACGGAGCAATGGAGGAGTTTAAGTTTAGCACGATTTTCGGGTGTGAGCGGGAGAGGAGTGACATCGGGAAGGCTTTTTAAAGACAAATCGGGATTTAGGAGCTGGACAACTTTTACCACCCCACTGGTAAGCCAGATGGGGTAGTGAAAGTGAATGTGAGATCGGGGATGAAGAACTGAAGAGGAGTTCATCAAGTAAATCGGAAGTGGAAGGGAGACGAATCGGAACAAGAGCTTTCCGGAGAGTTAAGGCTTCGTGATATAAATCGGAAAGGTGGATGGGAATAAAGTGGTGCAGATCCAACTAGGAAAGGGTTTCGGGTCGAGATTAGAGAGTTCACAACATAAGTTGCGTGAGAAGAAGCGATCGAAACCTCCCGGAGAAAGAGAATTAGACGTAATATGCGATACTTCAAGAGAATGTTAAAAATATTGAGATCGCCACGGACATATGGCAAAGTGAGGTTGGAGAAGTTAACCCAGTTTACCTTATACCAGATGAAGTTGTCAAATGCTTTAGTGATTTGGCTGAAGAATTCTTTCGGCGGAATGGTGGCAATCCAGGAGTGGGGAAGAATCAGCAGGAGCAGAATGTTGACAAGCTTTGACCGGCTGAAGAATGATGCGTGTGTTTTTAAATAATGAAGAAGAGAAATGGGATTGTGAAGTCCTTGCGGAAGAAGACGTCAAGTCAAGGAAGCCACAGATATAAATTTTCCTATGATAATCACAAGCAAATTTTGTTGTGTGGTCGACCAGCGTGCCGACCCCTGATGTTCTGTGTGGGGTCACCCACGCCCATATGCATAGGTTCGAATTCTTTTCGGTGTTGATGAGAGTATTCTTGATACATGGAGTACATAAGGTCGAATGTGGAATCCCTGCGAATAAACAGAGTGAGATCGTCAGCCTAGGAAGAAAGTTAGTATAGAGCTGTGATGGAACGTGCTGTAGACGGCAGGTGTTATGGGAGAATGAACACAGAGACAAAGTTGAATTAAGAGGAATTCATAGTCGAGTGAGAAAAATTGTACCAACAGAGGATACCCCTGTCGGTTCCTGTTGTTAGACTGAATTGCGGCGATGAGAAAGGAGTTATTGTGGACACGAAGAATAGCACCAGGAGAGAGGTAAATTAGACAGTGCAGAGAGGGAATGCCAAATTGGCGAAAAACTGTGGATAGATATGAGTGAATAATATTGTCAATGGCTTGATGTTGATCGATGTTAAAAATAGCTAGAAGTACGTTATTTCGATTAGCTAAGAAGAGGATGTGGATGTTATGACTGTTTTGGAAATACAACTCTTTGAAATGGTATAACTCTGGTCAAGATGGATTAAGTGCAAAAGAATAGGGTTGCGTCTAAGAGAAAGGATTTCACAAAAGCGTTTCTAATTGGTATTTAATAAACTAGCGGGCCGCCAATTATTGAGGGAAAGAAAGTTTCCGGATTTTGGAAAGAGGCGAATGATGGCTACAGTTAAGTCTGGAGGAATTGAAGTAGAAGAGAGCATAGAGTAAAGCCAGCTTTGAAAAGTGGAAGAGCATTGAAGACGTTAGTACGGAACTCACAATAAGATCATTCACACCAGATGCAAAAAGACTACTCAGTTTGGTAAAAACTTAACGGATTTTATCAGGACTAATCCACGTGATGAGAGATTGTGACTCTCAGTAAGTTGAGGTAAGTTCTGCAGAATGGGAACATTAAAGTCTGGAGCAGAACCATAAATAGTCGACAGCGGTGCATGAACTGAATTCTAACAAGGTCGCAGATTCGGTCAGCATGGTCAGTAATCCGTCCGGCAAGAATATGTGTATCATTCTTTTTGATGTTCAGTGTCTTTTTCGGGAATTTGAAGAAGAGAAGAAGGATCGTAAATGAAACTGCTCGTTAAAGCTCTTAAATTGGAAATATTAAAACATTCCGGGAGTAATATCGATTTCTGTTATATTGGAGATGAAATGATCTATGCGATTATGAAATGTGTCAGGACCATTCCTGAATAAATGTAGAAACGAACATTATGGTGACAATTATAGCGCCATTGGCGCCATCTGAATAATTCTGTATTAGTTTGGCAATTTGTCTCTTGAATTGCAAGTATGTAGGTGTTTATCGGGTGAAAAACTTCATATACGAGAGAATTCGAAAAGGATTTGCAAGTTCTCTGAAATTGCAAATAACAAAGGTTAACAGACACGTCAAAGTGCAGTTGATATTTCTCATCTTCAAGACGATGTAGAGTGGTGATCTGTTTTACTAAACAATATTGTATGGCACGGGCAGTGACAAAATTAGAAGTACCGGCACGAAATTCAGCCAGAGCTTGTAATTGGATGAAAATAGCCGGGAGAGCGTTTAGATGATCCCGTATGAAACGTTGAAATTTGTTCTTGGAAGGTTTGGGGAGGTTGAGGAGCTGCAGAAGGTCTTGAAGGGACAATGCACCAAGTAGAACGTCACAGAGTGAGAAAACGCAGGTGACTTTGGAGGTAGAGGAGGTAAGAGTATTGTCCACAATGGCAGGATACGAGGCATCACTAGAGTCAACATTCTCTGCATCATTCTCTGCATGTTCCTCCGATGAGACCAGAGTCCAAGGCGGAACGACTACGAGAAAGTACGCTGTCAACAGGACAGAATTCAGCAGAAGACGTAGATGACGCTTTACGTGAACCAAGCCGAAGAAATGTTTCGTCCATTTCATGAGCAAAACGTTTCTTCTGCTTGGGTTTCCCTTCACGCTAGTTTGTTTACCAGCTTGTTGGATGGATTTAACTTGGACAGCTGAGGTACCTATAAGGGCGGTTATCATCAAGGAATTCAGTGATGTCTATCTGAACAGTTTCCTTTTGAACTGAAAGCGGCGTGGATTGATCAGGATCGGACACTGCCACTTGTAGATGGAGTGGCTCAGGCGAGGGCTTGCTTCAAAGGTAGATCCTCTGGACCAGACACTACAGACAAGGGAGAAGGATGAGAAGCAGCAGCCAAAATTTGGTGTGGAAACAGTAGGTGAAACAGGATTCTGAAGAGCTGATAAAATAAGTACCTGGGCTTTCAACGGAGGTTGAGTAGTGGCAGTGAGACTTCTGCACTGTGGGCATTGTGATATCAGATGCCCCTCCGCCTTGTAGTTGAAGCACTGGACGCCAGCATAGAGATAATAAGAATATGATTGGTCTCCGAACTCAGAGGGATACAATGTTCAAAATTTTGTGGTAAGTTGCCCCGAAAAGTAGTACTACACCAGCTGCACCACTTTCGGGCCAAAGGTAGACCACTGTAAGGTACATGAAACACATAAATATATGATGGAATTATTTACCACGTTATCATATCCAATCTGAGTGGTGCTAAGTTGTACCTATCGCTATGTTTTTGTATGTTTCTTGCACCACACAATGGTTTTCTTTTCACCCAAAAGTGGTGCAGTACAGTACTTTTTGGTGCAATCTATCACAAAGCATTTAATAATGCAGTTTTGGGGCTCTGGGTAATGGCCAAGTACGAAAGGAAGATAACCGTATAGTGGCGTCTGAAACCCTTGACGTGGGCCTACGCGGATCCTAAGGGGCGGCAATGACAATCTGGATTTCACCGACTAAATTACCGAGAGCGGAGAGAGCAGAAAGCAGTACGAGTCCAGAATTTTGGGAGGAACTGGTGCAAGGGTAACAGTTATCGGCTTTTGCGAAAGCAGTGTAGGGTTCAGATGCACGATCTTTACATCTTCACAGTTGGGTAAGATTTACGTCTTTCATGGTTGCAAAATGAAAAACAACTCTCCTGTTGTCACATTTGATAATTGCAATACTTTTTGCGGCAATTTTCTTCACAGCATCCTTGTAACAGGCTAAATGAGTTTCTCGCAGTGATGGAAAGAATAAGCTTTGTTGAACAGTAGTGTGCAGTTCCGTGCCTGCTGTCGAAGAATCACTAAATCTTACTTGGATGTTGTCATCAACTGGACGAATCTTGGTGGCGATCAGGTCCGGTTGGACAACAGCAAGAAATCAAGGAAGAAGTCTCATCGTGCGCTGCGAGAGCCCCAAGGGTGGAGGTGGCAGACGAGAGACAGCCGAAGTTGAGGAAGAAGTAGTAATCCGTTGAGCAGAAACAAAAGATAAATAACTGCAAAATTCACTGGAATACTTCAACAGTCAATTCTACACCAAACGGAAGCGATGAGATTAAGCATTTTCTCGTGAATGATGGCATTCTGCTGTGGGAAATGGACAGCGATCAACAGGTATAGGTGGGTGACCAGTTAGTCAAAAGTGCCTAGTGCGGTGATGGTGGTCTCTAGGGTGACCCACGTAAGCACGCCCCAGAACATTGCCCTGCCTCCACAGGCCTGGAACATCTCGACTTACAATAATTCAATGCAATGTCATAATCTGCGCCACACATGCACCCTTCCTTTGGTACGTTGTAATTGGAACCTCCATTCGTTGAACCAAGCTACTCGTTTCCAGTCTTCCACTGTCCCGTGGCAATGTTCGTTTACCCACTGCCACTTCATATCCCAGAGAAATGCTGTTAACAAGAGTATTTGATGTGAGCGTTGCCTGTTATAGCGCAGTTGAGTCATCGCGCGTCTAATGGTCATTTCAAAAAGTTTCGTAGATGCCTCGTCGCTGAATGCCGGTGTAACTTTCCCTCCAGCTCTCTCCAGTGTGACCCTCCGTTTCAACGTTACGATACCGGAGAAACGGCGCTCATCTCGAACATCAACATCCCTTTAACGGCCACACTTTAGTTGCTTGATTTACCTGTTTTGATCTAGTGTTAGTACATACTGTATGTGCGACTGCGCAAGCAGCAAACCCGGTCGTTCTGCAGTAGCGGGGATAGAGTATCCTATGATACGTACTATAGTTTATATTATATTATATTATATTAGATAGATAGATAGGTGGAGATGGAACACCCTACGGTACAAACGGACTCACAGGTATAAATGTATGTATGTATTTAGGTAGATAGGTAGGAAGGCAGGTAGATGCTGAAGCATGTATACATTCATACGTATATTAGTGCGTGTCTACTTGACCGACTCAAAGCACTCCTGGGATGGGATCACTGTAATATGTATACCAAATGTAGTGCACAGAGAATGCCCGACATAGGAACGAGATATGAAAATCGAAAGTATGGTATGTTATATGGTTACTATTAACCGTGTTATATCGTAAACATTTCAAACGGAAATACCCACAATACGAAAAACATGAAATGGCGTTGGAACGGGGTCGCTCCAAGCTAAAACATTACGGAAATATTCACAGTGTGTAAATATACACCGATTTAACTCGCTCGAACCACATCATTTTCGTGCTCCTGAGTTTAAGTGGTTTCTGTGTGCCTTCATGTGTTTCCTTTAGTTTCGACTGACACGTGAAGTTTCATGGACCGTCCCTGTGCATTTTTACAGGTACTTTGAGATTATGTTTTCTAATTTTGGTGTTTTCATGTGCTATGATTCGTATTTGTATATTGTGAGTCTCAAAGGCGGCAGTTTTTGGCTCGTCGCGATTAGTGACCCTGTCACATCACGTAACACTTCTATCAGCCATTACCTTTGGTGCATCTGATAACATACCGTTTTGACGTATTCGTTTGATCTTCTGATGCAGAAAGCAGCAAACCAAACGCCATGACGAATCACTTTAAAGCCGTTTAATTCTGAACAGCATCTGAACTCTTCGCCCTTAAAAACATTGATTTTGTCTTAGTTATTTCCAACGTATGTAAATCTGAATGGAGTGGCCTTTCGAGACCCCAGGTCAGAATGTTTCTCTGCAAACAAATTATGGTTCTGCATTGCAAACAGTTGTGCCTAATTGCTTTGATACAGACGGCACTACTTCTGACCTAGCAGTTGTGATACTCACCCACACCCGCTTGACTTATAATTCCCAGGTGTAAATGGAATCACAATTTCCACTTCTTTAGATAGGCCGAGGAAAAGGTGATTGCTTTCCACAAAATACCGAATTGCTCGAGTGGACTAATCAGTTCAACTTTACTTTGCTGATGAAACATCTTTAATCACGTCCTCTTGTTCCTTAACATTTCTGTTTACCTCTAATATGCTTCCGGAAATATCCTATTATCTGCTAGGTCGTTTGAGTAGGTACGATACAAATGGTGGAAAACTTCAACAAACTTTTCGTACAGCCATTTCTTACCACAGTTTAGAAACGTCCAGGGCTTCTGTCGGGAAGCCTGGGTTGTGTTGCAAAGAGACGACTATATGGCGAATCTCCTCAGACATATAACTGCATTCTTCCTCCTTGTCTACAACACCAGGTTGTCAAGAGTTTTCTCTCAATAGACATCCGTTCATTCCCTACTTTCCACACCAATAGCGAGAAACCACCGAATTTTCAATTTCCAAAGCTCCTTCTACAGCACTACTTTTCCAGCAGGATTAAATAAAGATCGTTTTTCCACCAGCAACTCTTAAAGGAGATACTCCAAATAATATCGGCTCAACATATCAACGTAATACCCCGAGTGTCTGGGCACCTATCCGATGTCTCCTTATACATCCGCATAAGATGAATTGTACTATTACATTGACAGCTCTAGTTCTGCTTTACTAGAAGATCCATGCCAATCTCACATTTGGACAGAAATGAAATCTCAATGAAAATACTTTTCACTTATTATAACTCCCGATCTCGATGAAAATCCTGATTCCTTATACAAGTGATACAGCCCTTCACTCCTCCCAGTCTTATGGCACCTACTAATCAATATTAAGTACTATCGAATCATCTTCATATTGCTCAAATCTATAACCACAATGTGCCTGCCCTGCATCTACAACTCGACGTTCTCAAGTCAGTACTTTCTGGCTTATCATCTTCAATCCTACTGTCGTTTAATTTGGAACTTATTTCGTTATTTTTACTGTAAAACTCTTAGTGCTTTGCTTAATGATGAATTTTAGCAAATAATTTTTTGTTGAACCCTTAATTAAACACAGAACTAAAATTAAGCATTTCAATAGAATGTCTAGGGTGAGCAACAAGGTGGTACTTACGAACATAATCCAAGTCTTTATTCAATCCAAATACACGTCAATTCCAACAAGGCATTGTCACACAAAATAGTATTATCTTTATCTTTTTTGCTCTTTAACAGACTTGAGCATACAACCTTTTGTTCGCTCGCTGTTCAATCATGAACAAACATAGATCAAGAATCAACAAATAATGGTTGTCTATTACAGATTGCTCACAGAAGATAGCAAACATAATCACATCGACATTGCTCGTAACAGTGCTGAAAAGCTGAAAAACACTGAGTGCTCAAAGCTATTGTGTACTCGAAAACATAATGTACCTGAAACATTCAAACAGCAGCATTTATCGCCAACGTGAGTGTACGTCATTGACTTCTGACCTTTTGGCAGGATTGCCGAACTAAAATTTGCCGAGAGAGAAAATGTGGCGTCAAACTTAGAAAAACGTTTAACGAGAAGAAATCAAATTTACATAAGTAAACAGGAACTCATAAGGAAGGTTAAATTACAGTATACGTCACACGTCGTATAAATTTGCCGACAACTCATCTGAAAATGCAACTATTGTGATTGCGCTTCACAGACATTACTCAATAAATACACCTCATAGTCAGCCTTTGCTTTCGTTCTAGTAACGTTTTATTGTATGGCATTGGTCAGTCTCTTCTCCAATTCTTTGGTATTGGAGGATATCCTAGACTCTAATCCAGATATTGCTTTACTTCAAGAGACTAACTTCTCCGCCAGTACAATGTTTAGCAGCTGTCGTAAATGAACGTATCATTTTAAGCACGAATTCTCCGGCAGCCGAGAGAGCCAAGAGTGGAGTGGCTATTGCTATATGTTTCCATTTTTTAACTGGTCTACCCAACATTATAATTCCAGACCGCGCTGAAGGGAAAGTCACCAGTACGCTCTTTAAATTAGATACCAGCCATTCTTTATCGTTCGTATACACACTCTACAAGAGAATGCACTTGCTATCAACCGGCTCATTCAACTTTCTGACCAGTTACCTCCTCCAATTCTGTCACCGCAAGATCCTATTATTGCACTTATAATCGTAGGGGATTTTAACTGCGCTCTAAGCCCTACGAGGCTGCAGACATTGTTCTGAGCACTGTATGTATTCGCAACCTCCATTTAAAAGACCTTTGAAAAAAAAATCAATTTATTTCATGCATATTTTGGTTTTTGAGGTTTGTGGTTTTCACCCGTTTCTTTGAACCTCGAAGCTTCATGTGCAATCTTGTAAGTTATATAGGCTCTGTGTGCTTAGTTTTTCTTAATTTTAGTGCATTTTGTGAGACACGGCTTCGTTTCTTTACTTTGAGAGTCTTAAAGAGAGCAGCTTCAGGCCCTTCAGCATCTCGCCACGTCACGGGGCACTTCAGAATGCTGCGTGACGTACATGGCCTAATTTATCTTTCAATTTCGGTGTTCTATTTTTATTAAATTTTTTTATTAGTTACCTCTTCTTACCTAAATATCTTATCGGAATTTCGAAACCATTACCTTTAGAAAACTCGTGACAAGCAGCCAAGTCAGTAAGAGGTAGATGAAAGCCCATTTCATAAGCAATGGGTGCGGCAGGTTACATGTGTGATTCAATTACTGCTATAGTGATTTTTTACTGTTTGACGATATCATGTAAACTCTTCTATAGCCACAAAAGCTATTGCTGCAACATCAGTGTACATATTAAAAAGCTTGAATTATAACCATATTTGTTCCGGAAAAGGACATTAAAGGCCACACTGTAAGTTATTCTTACTTGATATCTAGATGTTGCAGAGGCTGCATCCTCTTCCTTCCAATTTTCACCTGCGCAAGAAAACTCATTACTTCCCCAGGCTCTTAGTTTTGATAAATGTTAACTCTATTAAACAAATATCTTATCCGAAGGTAGTGCAGTCACTAATGGCTGTTAACGCTCCTTCCACACAGAATCATGCGGATACCAATTTTGCTAGAGAGTCTTCTGAGCCCCAAATAAATATCATTTGTAATTTAACAAGTAGCTTTTGTCGTCCAAAACAAAAGGAGTTTCCGCGTTCCATTGCATATGCTCTTTTTCTAACTTCACAGTCATCAAATTGGCGTGAATACGCTTTCATTTGTCAGTTCCGGCTGTCAATAGAGTCAGCATTTCATTCTATCTTAAAGCCGTCGAAAAAGTACTTGTTTCTCACATAATTACTGACACATCTATGGTCGATAAGACTATTGAGATATAATTTGGTGATACTGCTTCTCGAGATGCAGTATTTACAGATGGAGTTGATATAACACATCAGCATCTTCAACTCATTTCTCTTGTGCCTTTGCTTGTAGCTACTACGATATCTAATGCGTAACCAGAGTTTCCAATGGCATTGGAAGCTTTAACAGATATGGGGAATTTGTTGACAACCTCCATACTTAGAGAGCTGCAATCTCGCCTACTTAACTGCGATACGTTCGAAGTTTCACACATCAAGCACTTATCAGCTGAAGAAGATATGGATAATTCCCCGAAAGGTCTCACTGCTGCAACTGAAAGATTGTAATACAGTGGCGTGCACAAATTAAGGACGGTTTTTCGAATGTAACGTCTTGCAGAAGTGCTCCACATCGACTCAAATCATACCATAAGATTCCCAAGATGTAAGAATATAGGACAAGTGAGCAAAACCGTCCAAACAAGGAATCCAAAGGATACGAAGGCACTTTATTGAAAAGGCAGCTACGAGCACAACTGGACAGAAGACAGCTGCCAAGAAAAATCCAGTCTTTAGTAGGGTATATGATCACCCCTGACTGCGTTGCAGGATTTACAACTTCTGTCCATGCTGAGGACGAGGTTGTCAAGGAGCTGTTGAAGCATCGCAGCCCATTCCTCTTGTAGCGCCAATCGCAGCTGCGGAATGGTTGCTGGCGGTTGGTGACGTGCCGCCAAGCGTCTCCCGAAAAAGTCCCACACGTGTTCGATTGGATTTAGACCCATGGACCTTGCGGGACAATCCATGCGTTGAATATATTCACTCTCCAACAGCTCTGCGACAGCCACTGTACGATGAGGTGTAGCGTTGTCGTCCATGAAGAGGAACTCAGGACCCACAGGATCTCTAAACAGACGCACATGAGGCAGGAGAGCCTCGGTACAATAGCGAACACCAGTGACTGAACCTCCTTGGAAGATGTGGACATCAGTATGGCTACCAAGCATGATACCGTCCCAAACGAGAACTCCGCCACCTCCACACCGGTCCCTTTCGATGATGTTGGAGGTGTGATTGCGTGTTCCCTGCTCTCTCCAGATGTGTATACGTCCAGAATCGCTCGTCAAACTAAATTGGCTCTCATCCGTAAAGAGAACTTGGCACCATTGCTAATGTGTCCAGTACTTGTGTTCCTGTCACCACAGAAACCGCCGTCTCCAATGAGCAGGCGTTAATGGCACACACCGTACTGGTCGTCGTGCAAATAGACCACCTTTGTGCAGCCTGCTGGCCACGGTAAAACGCGATAACGGACGTTTAGTTGTCTGTTGCATGTGCCTTGCGATTTCTCCCGCTGTGTGCTGTCTGTCTCTTCTAGCCTATAGGACAATATACCGGTCGTCCGCCGCCGTGGTTGCTCGTGGACGACCACTGCTAAACTTCCGGACAGCTGTTCCTGTCGTTTGAAATGCTCTCCAAGCTCGTGAAACGATGCTGTGAGCGATCCCGAACTCCTCGGCCACTGTAGTCACACTTCGACCTTCTTCCAACTTCCCAATGACGCGACCTCGGATAAAATCATCCAGATGTTGTCTACTGAATTGCTTGTTCGCCATATAATACGATGGCAGCAACTCGACGTCGTTCAAACCGATGTACACCGTGCA
The DNA here is from genome assembly GCA_039090855.1 of Macrothele yani. NCBI lineage: Eukaryota > Metazoa > Arthropoda > Arachnida > Araneae > Macrothelidae > Macrothele > Macrothele yani. The sequence goes on from CM077010.1 coordinate 88,066,211, forward strand.
ACAGCTTTCACCGAATTGCTGAGCGTACACCGCCCGTGTGCTTTATACTCTTCCGGCACTCCCCCCTCTCTCTACGTCATGCTGTACATATGCGCATGCCCTACCGTACCGTACCCTAGTCTATCTCCTGAGTGGTCATTCGGACCGTTTTGCCTGCTCGTTCCGCTGTTATGCTAATTTCTCCTCTTCGTCCTTAATTTTTGTACACCAGTGTACTATTCCTACTGTACTCTGGAAATCACATGTTTTAATGGAAAGAACCCCAGACAACCGAGCGCTTCTCCCCACATAAAATTGTAAATCTTCGTATCAACACTGCCAGTGCTAAAATGTCAAAATCCACTGCTTAGAAAATTGATTCCCAACCAGTCGTCACTACTATTAGCGTTAGTTCAAGCAACTCTGTGCAGTGTCAGCAAACTTTACAACTGTTGTTATTATAGATGACACTTTCTCCAGTCCATCTGGATAGTTTCAATAGACTTCCGAACAAAGTTTTACTGCTCATCTTCCTTTGCCGCAACACAATCAGCGGCACTCACGGCATTTCATAGCCTAATTCTACTGTTTCAGCTGCGGCTGGAACGTCTTCTGTTTCTTGTTAAGGAAAAGATAAAAGTTCCAGGACAAGGGAAATGGAAGTTGCTTGCACTCAGACAATTCTGAAATGTGCTGCTCGTAATGAAGCGCACTCAGACATTTCTGAAATGTGCTGCTCGTAATGAAGCGCACTCAGACATTTCTGAAATGCGCTGCTCGTAATGAAGCGCACTCAGACAATTCTGAAATGTGCTGCTCGTAATGAAGCGCACTCAGACAATTCTGAAAATGTGCTGTTCGTAATGAAGCGCACTCAGACAATTCTGAAATGTGCGGCTCGTAATGAAGCGCACTCAGACAATTCTGAAATGTGCTGCTCGTAATGAAGCGCACTTAGACATTTCTGAAATGTGCTGCTCGTAATGAAGCGCACTCAGACAATTCTGAAATGTGCTGCTCGTAATGAAGCGCACTCAGACAATTCTGAAATGTGCTGTTCGTAATGAAGCGCACTCAGACAATTCTGAAATGTGCTGCTCGTAAATGAAGCGCACTCAGACAATTCTGAAATGTTCTGTTCGTAATGAAGCGCACTCAGACAATTCTGAAATGTGCGGCTCGAAATGAAGCGCACTCAGACAATTCTGAAATGTGCTGTTCGTAATGAAGCGCACTCAGACAATTCTGAAATGTGCGGCTCGTAATGAAGCGCACTCAGACAATTCTGAAATGTGCTGCTCGTAATGAAGCGCACTCAGACATTTCTGAAATGTGCTGCTCGTAATGAAGCGCACTCAGACAATTCTGAAATGTGCGGCTCGTAATGAAGCGCACTCAGACATTTATGAAATGTGCTGCTCGTAATGAAGCGCACTCAGACAATTCTGAAATGTGCTGCTCGTAATGAAGCGCACTCAGACAATTCTGAAATGTGCTGTTCGTAATGAAGCGCACTCAGACAATTCTGAAATGTGCGGCTCGTAATGAAGCGCACTGAGACAATTCTGAAATGTTCTGCTCGTAATGAAGCGCACTCAGACAATTCTGAAATGGGCTGCTCGTAATGAAGCGCACTCAGACAATTCTGAAATGGGCTGCTCGTAATGAAGCGCACTCAGACAATTCTGAAATGGGCTGCTCGTAATGAAGCGCATTCAGACAATTCTGAAATAGGCTGTTCGTAATGAAGCGCACTCAACGCCTCACCCCTGTGGCTGAGATGCCTTTTCTCTGTTACCAGTTATGACAACACAAAATAATAATTTTTATCCAAAACATAATTTCTCTGATTCCACCGTCCATAATGATTAGTCATTCCTAGTTACCTTTCAAGAAAGAATGCATAAATGAGGCACCACTACCTCCCATTTCGGTAACACGTTTAATAACTACTAGACTGTTTTCACCCTATATTTGCTGCAGATCAAAGAGCTATTCTTCTTGGGAAAACTTTTATTTTCACCTTGTCCTCTCTCTCTCTCTCTCTCACTTTAATAAACAGCGTTCGAAAGCGTTCCACACGTGACTGATGTCTATTGACAAAACCTTCAGAAACTTGCACCTCTCCTAATTCTCACTCACTTACACACACGCGTTTACGTTGTCCTCTCTCTCTCTCTCTTTTCAAATATATGTATATGGTCCATACTGCCTCCCTCCTCTCGAGGTAACTTAACACTGAAATTTCATAGATAGGGTAAAGTATTTTTTCGAAGATCGTAGGGATTTTTATGCATTATTTCAAACTTCACAATCTCTGATCATTTTATCCGTTCCTGTAAACCTCTTTCTTTGTCCTTTGGTACCAAAGAAGCTTCAAGTTAGTGTAATTAAGGCTGACAAACAATTTTGTCAGATATGAACTATCAGCGAGGAATAGTTCCTTCTAACAGCATCCAATAATTCAGTAACTGTCCTCTCCGTCAGGAACTGGGTTTTATCGGGAATAAAATAAATAACAATTTACAGGGACAGATTTTCTCAGGAGTGCATGTCAGAAATCAATCTATTCTGAAGCAGGTGTGTATCGGCCCGAGAGGAATTGGAAATGAAACTGCTTGAACATTTGAGAAATCACGGTCATGAACGGATCAAGTACAGTATATTAATTCCGGGTGAAGCAACTTCAAATCCAGATTAAGACACAAAAGAAGTGTGCGAGAAGTTGTAATTTGTTACAGACGTAGTGTGTGTCGGAAGGATGCTACTACTACAAAATATTTAAAACAACCATTCCCTTCAACTGATCTTTTTAAAGCATGGAATGCAAGAATGTAAGAAATACAAAAAAGTAATTCAGGTTTTTACTGATATTACAGCGAATGAATTTGTGATGTGATATATAACTATTATAGATAAACAACAAGTTTCGTCGAAATTTAGGTGGAAATGACACTTAGTATATAACTTACACATTTCAGATATAATCTCACGCTTTCTCCGGATTTTCCCTTCACAAGCAGGTACTGAAAAATAAATACACATGGTAGATTTCAAACAATGTATTCTTTACTAAAATTTCAGTTCATACATGCATACGAAGTCAAAAATATAACTACATTTTGGTATCACGTGACACCATATTTTCCAAATACGAGGGTTGCACCGAATGTAATGCAAAAATGGGCATAACTTTTTTATTAACAGACAGAGGTCGTTCAAATTGCTCATGCTGATAGAGTAACTCTTCCTCTATAGTAACCTTTCTTCTTCATTGCAGGTAAATAATGGATTCCAAGAAGAAGCAACGTGCCGTCATTGAGTTGATTTCTTGACGAAGGAAGGATGCAGGCTGTCCGACATCCACAGAAGGTTACAGAATGTTTACGGAGATGACACCATTGGCAAGAGTAATGTGCACAGATGAATGAAGACGTTTAAAGAAGGGGAAACGAGCATTGGAGACAAACGACGCAGTGGAATACCATTATCTGCGACCATGCAATACAGAAGATGGTGGAAGACACAGGGTGTATCGGAAAGTGTGTGCAAAGTGGGTACCTCAGCAGTTCAGAAGGGTGGAAGTCTGCTCTGATCTACTGGAAGCGTTTAAAGCCAATGAAGACACGTGTTTTCCGATTTGGTGACAGTGGATGAAACGTGGGCATATCGTTACGATCCGGAAATGAAAAATCAATCCTTGGAATGACGTCACACCTCTTCGCCGAGGCCTAAGAAGTTCAAGAGCCAGCGATCAGCACAGCAAGTCATGGTGACTGTTTTTTTGGGGGGTGGCAGGGGTGTCAGTCTCCTTAATTTTCAGGAACGTGGCAGTACTTGGACCAGCAAGCGGTACATTGAGACATTCAAGAAGCTTAGAGAAGCCATAAGAAGGATGAGACCAAAAAGGAATATGAAAAGGATCCACATTCACCATGAGAATGCGAAACCACACACATCTTTGGAAACAAATCAGGCGATCAGAAAATTAGGCGGGCCGGTGTTCCCTCCGTCCGCCGTACAGCCCAGATCTGTCACCCTCCGACTTTCATATGTTAGGTTCAATGAAGGACAGTCTCCGAAACAACGATTTTATGACACAGACGAGGTGAAAGTGGCTGTGAAGAAGTGGGTACAACAATCCACACCTGAATTTTTTCCAAGAGTAATTGAGAGTTGGGTTCAACGATGGCGCAAATGCATCGCTTGTGATGCAGACTATGTTGCGTTTTACTTTTGTATAGAAGAAGAGTTACTCTACCAACACGTGCAATTTGAACGACCTCTGTCAGTTAATAAAGACGTTATGCCCACTTTTGCATTACTTTCCGTACAGCCCTCGTATAAACAACACTGCTGTTTCAAAGCAACATGCATATATTGCCATGACTGCAACAAGGCTGATTTTCGTTTACTGAAAGACGGAATTTGAAAAGAATATTAAAAGATTTAATAAACTCCCCATTAAAGACTCTAAAAAACTAACTTTACTGTAAGTTATAATTTCTCATAATGAAGAAAGATTTTCAGAGCACTTAATGGGGAATTTATAAAACAGCTGCAAATACAACCGATCTGTGATTAAAAATTCATTCATGTTAAGATGTCACGGAAATACGGGGAAAAATTAAAATGACACACCGTATAAAGTTGATTTCTCACAACCAAGTTCTGGAAATCTTAGAACACCGTTTAAAGCATCCCATCAAATCATAAGCTGCCTAACTTGAAACAAATCAAAATTATTTTACTGTCTAAAGCATACCTTATTTCAGTTACATATTTCAATTTAGACATTCCTTGGAGTTTAATTTTCATTGTGTGAGTATTAAAGCCTTTTCTCTGCTATTCTTTCAAAATATGATTTTATTTAACTTCTTGCACAGAATCACATATATTAAAAGTGAGATAAATTAATGTATTTCCAGAACATCCTTTACAGGTATCATATTTTAAACTATAAGGATTGTTTACCATGTAGTGAGACTTTCTTTCTGAAAGAGTCAAAACATACCATCGTTGTACAAGTCCTTGTATTCCTGCGGCATAAAAGGAGGCAGGCTGCAGCTGTAACCAGTTATCTACAGCTTCACGCACTTGACCATCGGAAGTGAAACGTTTACCTTTGAGAAATCTTTTCAAAGATGTGAAAAATCGCAGGGCAATAGTAATGCCCAAAGATGTGAAAATCGCAGGGCGATAGGGGAGGACTATACGGCCGGATGTTCAAGGACTTCCCTGCGAAAGAGCTGCAATGTCTTTTGCATGGTAACTGCCGTATGCAACAGGGCGTTATCAAGCAAAAGCACGATACCCTGAGTGAGGTTGCCAGATCTCTTGCTTTTGATGACTTGTCGAAGCTTCATTAAAGTTTGACAGTATCGTTCGGCATTGATGGTTGATCCTTTTAGTGGCCACTCATCGTCCTCGATGGTAAAAGAACAGGGTTAAGATCACCTTGCCTGCGGAAATGGTGGACCGTGGTTTCCTCGGCAGTGGCGATGATGCATGTTTCCACTGCATGCTCTGGCGTTTCGACTCTGGCTCAAAATGATGACCCCCAGCAATAATGCGCAGCAGGAAATCTTCACCGTCTTCATGGTAGCGGAACAGATGCTGTAAGGATAGTCCCATTCGTTGACTCGATCATCTGTTCATCGGACAGATGTTTCGGTACACACGTGGCGCAGACATTACGATATTCAAGGAGCGTATGCATGATCGTATTGACAGCTACGATGCTCACATCCGCACTGTTTGCCAGTTCTCGGTTCGTGATTCTTCGGTTGGCCTTTACTGTAGCATCCACACGTGCAATTGTCGTTACTGCAAAAGCACGACGTGGTGCTCCTGTTCTTGGCTGGCCTGCAGTACTTGTTCGTCCAGAACTAAGGAGCTGGCACCAACCGCATTACAGTACTGCGTGGAAGACAAGCAGGCCCATTCACCGGCTTCATTCGTCTGTGAATTCTGCTTGATGGCATTTCCCCCGCTTTCAAAAACTGAATTACAGCACGTTGAGCAACTTTGGGCGTATCCATCTCCTACGAGAGAACAATAAAATTAGTCCAGCATGTTACACGGCTTCAGTAACAAACAAGCTGCAATGCAGTTGCATAGCCTTTAAATTGCCTATACACTAGCACCACCCATTGACAAAATTAAGAAGAGCAAACGCACTCCATCCAAATAGTATCATTACTTATTAAACAACCCTTATATTTTCACCGCCATCCTCATCAAGAACATGTGGATATTATTAGGTCAAATTATTAGTCAGTGTCAAAAAATAAAAGAAATTAATAATTAGAAAAAAAAGATGGCGTCTGGATGAACTTATTGAATACATGCTCATTATGTTATTGTACTTGGACTTTTTTACTTGAATCAAAACTTTTACAAGTGTCGCACTGTTTTTGTTTTTAGACACTCATTCTACTACGATCTAGCCTTACCTCCTAAAAATCATTACAGGATGCTATCATTTTAACGGAATATAGACTTATGCATATTAGGGAACATCCTGCAAACTCGGAATTGCTGCTTATATTGGCTGAGGTTATTCCCCAATATCATATAGGTCGCATGAGGAATTCAGTTCTGGGGAATATTCTCTACTCATTTTATGAATCAGCCTCGCAGAATTACAAGTCAAGGAAAAGTGTCCACGCATTCTACAAAATCCCCTGCTACTCGTATATTTACTGCACGTGCACCGACGTGTGTCCCATTAATAAACCTTATGATTGTTGTAGAAATCGTCCCAGCGAAAACACAAACTACTGTCCACCAGCTGGTAGTGATGGGCCACTGTTGGCTGAAATCTGCCGCTCACGGCCCGGTAGTGGACCATTGGTGGCAGCGCCATCAGTTGGTAGCCATTGATGGCCGTGCAGCATCACCGTGAATTGCGAGCCTCCGAGCAAGTGCCAATAATGTCCCGTAGCTGGCAACCGATGCAACCCCAACACCAGGTGGAAGCAACAGGCTGCGCATGTGCAAAAGCAACACGCGTTGTGTCTCTCGTGGTACCAGTTAGTTGAAAACGACACTATCGCCACTATGTTATTTTAGTGGATGTTAAGAAGAAAAAACATATGCAGAGAGGCGAATTAATTTCCTATAATGAAATGCTACGTCGACGAAGATATCGAATTAAGCAATGAAAAACTAGATTATAGCCATGAAATACACCACCCCATTCCCATGAATAACAAGAAATAATTTCTGTGTAATCTTTCGTTTTAACATACACTAAACCTCTTGAAACCAAAGTCCTGGAAAAACATTTAAAAAACGTTATGTTGGAAAAAAAAATAAAAATTATACGCATACAAAATTTATCAATTATTAGAAAAAAAAAGCAACGCTATGCCGATATAATGTACTCATCCATGGGTTGAATACACAAGACTGGAGGAATTCACTTCTAAATATAACGAGAAGTAAAATATAATATCTTTCCTATTTAAAACAAATGTAACTTCGGACAACGGAAAGGAAATATACAACGTTAAAAATGTAAACGAATCTGACACTAACGGGTAAATATATTAATTCAACAATCGCCTTTCAAGACGACAAGGACAGCACGAAGCTTTGGAAATCGCCTTTAATTTGGTACACTCGTTGAAAATGAGTGAAGTTCCCTTGAAGGTAAAAAAACAATCATTACGTTAAAAAATAAATTTATGAATTATTTGAAACTGACATTTATGAAAAATACCTGGCAATATTGCAAAATTAAAAAGAAAACCATCGTTACACATTCCGCTGGAAAGAGGCTCAGCATCAAGCAAACGCTCGTGCGTGGCAAATCAGTGCCGTTGGTAGAGCGCCCGCTTCACAGACAGACAGCCTTGGTTCATTTCCAAACGGGCGTTTTTCTCGACCTGTTGAGAAAATTTCCCCAGCGCAGTACTGTAATGCAGAAGTTTCGTAAGGCGAAAAAGAAATGTAGTTGCAGCTTTGGGAAACTGCGGATATCCTTTACTTTATTTTATTTTTATGGCTACTGCTGGGAAATTGGCGGACAAGATTTGGCAAGCCATCAGTTACGTCACATGATTGCCGGCTGCCACTGCCGGGAAACTAGCGGACCACATTAGGCTAGCCATCATTTATGGCACGTGCTTGCAGGGCCGACGAAGGTCCATTTGTGGCAGCTACTGCCTGTGTTGGATAATTAATGGCCCTGTTCTGGCATATGATAACTGATGGGGGTGCCACTGTTGGCCTGCTGCTGGCCAGAACTGATGGCCTATGTGGTGACCACCCGGACATTTTATTGATGGTTGGGCGGCGGCAACATAGTGCTGGGCCACCGTTGGCAGTGCTAGCCCAGCAAGACTGTTTCTGCTGGGGTAGAATGAACAAGCGAAAGATAATGTATTGTCAATGCTTCTATTGCATGCGCCAACGGTGCTTTACCACCATAAGTAGTAACATGCCATATCAGGATGCCACGGTTAAATTCCACCTGACACTTCTTAGTGCAGTGCAGTGCACGGCAAACTGCCCGTTGATGAATCATCGCATATAACCAGGTGTCTTATTACGTCATCGGAAAGAAAATGCTCTCCTTCATCGAAATAACGCATATCTACTCAAGCTGTTTTTGGTGCTGTTTGATAGATATCGTGAATCATTTTCAGAACTACCCCTGGGTGAGTATCCCATTGTACATGAACCCTCAGATATATTTCACTACACATTTATTTATTATTTAAAAAAGTAAACTTGCTAATAAAGCAAAAGCAATTGTAGATTTTAAATTCATTATAAGTAGTTCAAGGAATTCGTGTGCGTTGCCGAAGTTGGTCACGGTTGCAATGTTCAAGTAAATCCTTGCTTCCAGACCTGCATAGATGAAGTTTATGCTATTAATGAGGTTCAAGAATTTCCAGTTAAAGCTTGGACAGTAGTTGCCTCAGTATCTCATTGTACCCAAAATATGAAAAACATTGCACGAATCACCTTGTGTGCAATGTTATCAATTTTGTTCTTAGCCAGTGCTTAGAAGAGCGAGGTATCTTAGTTCACTGCCTTCAATTACGTTTGTACTATGTTTCATGAGCTGAATTTTATACGAGTCGGACAACACAGTTACGCTAACAAAATTCTTTCTTTTGTTAAAGCATACTTTTGCAGTGGGGTAAAATGATAACTGAAACATCTTAAAGTATTTTTACTATTAATGAAGTTAAATTTAAATCACGCACACCCTAAAAAAAGAAATGGTAGGAAAAAAGTGCTAGGGGGGTTACCTTTTAGCTGATCAGCAGAAGGCGAATATTTGTCAGTCGCAATTACCACACCAGCATTTCCCAGAACAATATTTGTGGTTCTTCCACCACCAGGACCGCATCCGAGATCATGTTCCTCCATAGTTTGGAACATCTGAAGAATGAATAAATTGCGCAGATGAATAAATGGAAAAATAATTAAAATAAATGAATACATTTAAAACTTGGTGAATACACCTAAATCTAGTAAAAAAATGTCCACACTGAAATTTCAAATGAAAGCATGAAACAAAGTCTGAGAATGTTTGAATGATCTCTAGATATGGAAACGAAGAAAAAACAGGTTTAGCGTTTTTTTTTTTTTTTTTGCCATTAACATAAAACGTTTCGGAAAAAGACTGGGAAAGAATTCTTTTGAAGTTATGTATTTGATATGTCAGCACTTCATCAAGACAAGAAGTATCTTATACCTTATTAACAGAATAGAATTTCGTTAGTTTCTTTTAAGTGAGAAATGTGCTAATCAATGTCAATGAGATACACACTGTGAATTGTGAAAACACAAATTTGTCCATGACGGCGATCGCACCGCGCCCCCTCAATCCAGAGTAAGTTGCTCTCCTAACTAAGCTACACAGGATGGAATGTATCGCTGCAGATTTGTCGTCTTGACACGTGCTTTACCTCTGTAGTATGTCACAGAATCCTATAGCGGATACCTCTGCCACTGAGTTTTACAGAAACTAGAAACTCGATTTTTGTGTAACTATGCAGTTAGATTATTTCTACTACAAAATATTCCTCATAAGAACAGTGATGCTGTTTCACCATTTTTTAAATAAAAAAACGCAACTACTTGAATCTATTAAGGGAGAGATAACTGATCAAAGTGATTCTTTTAAACAATATAAAAGTAATACGTGATCGCAGAGTACAAGAAGAACAAGTCGTGTAAACGGCCTGCACAAACTGAGAACGCATAGAAAAACTTATAAAATTCAAAATGAGACAAGCTTTCATGAATACTAGCATACCATATTCATGTAAGATTCTCCCACAGTGAAACTGTAGACATGTATTATGTAATTAACAATTTGTAAGTAATTTGGCAAAATTGGTTCACGCATGTATCGGAAGCAAAAGTGAAACTTTTCAGTGTAACAGAACTGTTAGCCATTTCTGCAGCACAGAAAGCGTGGATATTATAGACATTATGCAAGTAGAAAATATGTGGATGGATTTTATTTTAGCGAAATTCCGGTAGAAAGAAATATCTGCATTTACGAATTTATGAATGCTTTTTAAACCTCATATTTTAATCATATTTACTTGTTCCACCTATTGACCGTGGTTAACGTAATGAAATCAGCATTTTGTTTATTTCCGAGTGAGTTATTGGCCAATCAATAAAGTATTTAAAGTTTTTCTATAGCTATTCTCTTTATGTGACAGGAAATTCGACAAGGTATTAATGAAGAACTAAGTCTCATAGATAACAGACGTTAAATGGATTAGCCAAGGCAGCGGGGAAGCTTTAGCTGTGGCTATTTCTTAATGCACAGCTGGTTTCTGTAGGGTATTCAGTTATTAATAACTGGAAGTATTAATAACTGAATACTCTGCAGAAACATCGTACTACTCAGATACTTTACCAGCCTATATTTGTGCTAGACGAAGGGACCTGTAGAGCAACTTTAGCATGTATTAGTCTGTTTGCAAAGCATGAAACTACTTTGCAAACAACATTTTCAAAGAAGTTTTAAACCTTACTGATTTACACTCGTATTCCCCTTCACTGTGGAAATTAAAATGATAATACCGGAAAATGAAAATATTAGAATGCCGCATGAAATGGCTAGCACTAATTCAGGAAACACGAAAAGCTAGAAATTAATTCCAGAATACCTGGTAGCAAAGATTCTTGCCAGAAGTTGGTGATGCACAACGTTGTTGTGATAGAAAGACAGGATAAATTAACTTGCATTTCACAATCAAACAAATTTGAACGTACATATTGACTAGGCAAATATAACAGGGCACTTTTCCATTAAATCAAACTTCTATGTGTCGAAATTGAAATATTTTCTTACGCTATTCTTAATGAAAGTCACACTGCACTTAAAGAAGGCTTTACTAACATCTCATACAATTTCATATTGACAAAATCCATAATTCGTTTTGTTTCCTACTGCTTTCTCATGCAAAAAATACCAGTACATTCTGCTTGTCTAAGCCAATTTTCAACTTGCTCGTCTTTGTTTTTTACGTCGGAGATGCCAGAGCACCGGTAGCATCATATGTAACATGTTTAAGCTCAATACGTTGGCTTTATATATATAATTGGCTGCTGATGAATGTCATCAGCCGGGGAGCTCGTAAATCAACTGTTACCACACGGTGTTACATCACCAAGCACATGTTACTCTATTTTTATTACCGGCTGAAATTACATTCATAGCCTATTTACAGTTGGGATGGACGCGTCAGTTAGAAGTGCTAATGAAATAAGCCATAAAAAAGTGAGGATGCATGAAGAGAAAACACGTTGGTAGAGAAAGATATGTACTAGGAGTAAACTGACTGTGGTTAGTGGAGAGAATTCATTTATCAAACCCCAGAAGCGAAATTTACTGGAGATCTGGACAGGCATTTTAGTCATCACACGCTGAGCTTTGAACTGCTAGTTGCTGAGCGAAAATATTGCCAATGTTAGAGCGCTGCTTCGTGGTTGGGTTTATGGTAAATATACACTATCTACCAACAAGTAATTGGACACCCTTTCAATCGACGATATCTGCAGTCCTGATACACGTCACGGTCGCCGGCGTTAAATATCGTGTGGTAAACAACAACGCAACCAGTCGCATGAAAGATGCCACGCAGTTCGGAGCTCTCAGATTTCGAGAAAGGTGTAATCGTCGGGTATCACAGAAATGGCCGATCCATACGTGACATATCCAGCGAATTGAAGTACCCAAAATCGACAGTGGCCTACGTGATTGGCAAGTGGGAGATGAGAGGTGACTGTCGGAATGTGCCCCGACCCGGCAGACCCACAAAACTGGGAGTTAGAGACCGACGGGTGCTGGCCAGAGAAATTCATTAAGAAATAGCCATCCCGGAGTGTTCTTTCGATTAATACCATCCGTAAGGAAGCCCATCTGCTCGGTTATCATGGACGTGCTGCCGCCCACAAGCTTTTGATCACCAAGTCCAATAGCGCTGCTCGGCTAACGTGGTGGAAAGAACGTCGACAGTGGACTGTTCAATAGTGGAAACAGGTTCTCTGGAGCGACGAATTAAGGTTCACCCTCTACCGTTCGGATGGCAGGGTCTGGTTTTAGCGTCTGCCTGGAGAACGCCTCCTGCCGGAATGTATTGTGCCAACTGTGAAGTTCGGTGGCGGTGGAATTATGCTATGGGGGTATTTCTCCTGGTATGGCACGGGACCCTTGGTCGCAATTCCTGGTAGACTCAACGCCGAGACCTACTGCACCATTTTGGATCACCATGCGCTTCCTACGTAGTGGAAGTTTTACGGGGTGGACCCATGTTACTTTCAGGATGACAATGCCACCTGTCATGTTGCGAGGTCCACCATGGCTTGGTATGGTGACAACGGGGTTAATCGAATGGACTGGCCTGCGCATAGACCGGACCTTAACCCTATCGAGCACCTCTGGGATGAGTTGGAGCGTCGACTTAAGGGGTGCCCCCACCGTCCGAAATCGGTGAAGGAACTGACCTGTCTTCTCCAAGCCGAGTGGAAGAAAATACCGCTAGCGTCGTACAACGCCTGGTTGAGAGTATGCCCCAGAGGGTCGCAGCTGCAATCGCCGCTCGTGGAGGCTCCACCAACTATTGAAGGTGAATAAACTTCGTTTCCCTTTGCTATCACAGATGTCCAATTACTTGTTGGTAGATAGTGTATATTTAACTCGAGGAGATATTTTGTGCCTGGAAAAAGAAATTATTTGTTGGAAGGCGAACCCTGATTGGATAGATTTGCGTAAAAAGAAATAACAATAAAAACAAAAAGAGTTCAGAAAAGTTTTACAAATACAAGACGAGTCCAGAAAGTACGTAAGTTTCGATTGGCTGTAAATGAAAGAATTTTTGGGTTAATAATATTACTTTATTAGCACAAGTTTACACATACATTAAGCTACTTCTCAACATAATCGCCCCTATACTAAAGCATGTGTTGCACAAGCGTTTTTCCCCCTCGTCTAAGAGTCAGCCGCCAAGGTGTTGATCCAATAGCACATACCGGCTGGCCACGTGCCGAGAATTACAGCACACTGGTGTTGTGATGTTTCACGAGTAAAGAAGGAAGCGAGTATTCTAGTTTTTTTTTATGAGCGCTCGCCATCTTGTTGTGTAAGTTCAATAATCAACACTTCTCAGATGTGATATACGATCGGAAACAAAAATTTTGAATGCCAAAACTTTTTTACCTGTGAAGTTTATGGAGAGAATGGGATAAGTGAGAAGATGCTGTAGGCAGTTCAATGAAGGAAGAAAACGCATGTGGGCGACGAAGATCGAAGTAGCCGCATGTCGTTAATATATACTGATCTACTTAAGCAGGTGAATGTACAAATTCAAACCAATAGAAGGTTCACCATTTCTCAGTTGATCACACATTTTATGCAAATTTCTCGTTCTTTACTGCACGAAAAAGGTCACATAACGCTTGTAGTATTGCAAATTTCCTACAAGATGCGTACTCAAAATGTTCACAGATGTTTACAAAACACAGCGTATTGGCGGCAGCACCGAGTGTTTCGGAACGGTATCAAAATGAAGGGAGCGAATTTTTGGACCACATGATGAAAAATGAAAATTTGGATTGCCCATGTGACACAAGAAAGTAAGCAGCAGTCAATGGAATGGCGACATAGTGGACATCCAAAGCCAATAGAATGCAAGCGTATGCTTTTCGCTCGGAAGGTAATGTCCCGTGTTTTAAGATAGTTGAGTAGTTTTGCTCACTGACTCAGGGAACGACATGAACGCCGATGTTTACTGTAAAGTTCTACGTAAGTTACAGCGTTTGATTCAAAACCAAAAGACGAGGCCTACTCAGCTCTGAGGTGGTTTTGATTCATGAGAACGCACGACCACACACTTCTGCTCACACACGACAATTCTCGAACAGGTGGGAAGTCAAAAAGGCCTACCCTACAGTTCCGATCTTGCACAAAATCTCGACCTTGCACCTCCGGTGGGAAATCTTCAAAGGTCCACCCTACAGTTCAGATCTTGCACCTAAAATCGTTGATATTTTTCTTCACTTGAACAACTTTTTAGCTACAGAAAAGTTCAACAGCGAATGCTGAGGGGAAAGAAACAGTGCAAGATTGGGTCAACATGTTAACGTCGGACTTCCTCGAAGCGGATACAAAACCTTCTCCGCCGATAAAACAAATGTTTAGGCGTAATGCAGTGACGGTTTTCTGAAGCAGTTTAACGTATGAGAAACTTGTGCCAATAAAATGAAATTAACAAAAATTATTTTGCTTACAACCGATCGGAACTTACTTTCTGCAGACGCCTCCCTCGTATACGATTCCTCAGAAAGTTTTGAAGTTATAAGCTACCTATCTGTTTCGAGCACCTTCTCTAATTGTGAGAAGCTATGTCCTGACCAAGCACGATTACTGAAATATGTGCGAGAAAACAACTGATTTGTCGCTTAATTCTAAGGCACCTTATCGATGCTACAGATTTACCGACATATCCATGCGTTTTAGAATTTTTCGAAACTAAAAATATTCAGGAGAAGAATAAGTTCTTTCATGTTTAGTTTTTTTATTTGCCAATAACTTCTTACATCTCCCAAGCGTAAGGTAAGCTTTTCAAAAGTCAAGAAACATTCAAAGAAATTCTTTCTTCTTTTCTCTTTCTTTCTACCGCGTTTTTCTTTTTTCTGGATGTTCTGTAAAGTATAAACTTTGTGAGTCACAAGGATAAAAGTAGACAGTAAGACTTTGTTGTGTTGTACACTGCCGGACAATTGCTAAGGACGGATGACAATAGCAACAATAGCAACCATAAAATGGAAGGCAGGAAAATGTGGAAATTAGCATAAGTGCGGGATACAGTAAGACGTGTTGTGCGTATGCAAATTTTGGATTGCCGAACTTGTTCGTGATGTCATAGCGCTGATAAGAGATATAAAGGATTTGACGCGTATTGACCGTTGTTGTTCAAACGCAAAGTTGAAAGGGAAAGAATCAATTGACGAACTTGCAATTTTCAGTATGTCTTCCCGACATCACCTAGATAATTTTACGCGTGGCAGTATTATTGGCAAGATTGAAGAAGGGCGAAAAATAACAGATGTTGTCAGGGAGTTTGACGTCAGCCACAGTGTTGTTTCAAGGCTTTGGAAATCATTTCAAACAAATGGAGAGTGTAGCAAACGTCACGGGGCAGGTCGTTTTCGCAGTACGACACCTGCAGAAGATCGGTACATAGTGCTATCAACAAAAAGACACCGGCGCAGCACAGCTAGTGAGGTAGCAAATCAGTTTATGGCTGCTACTGGCAATCAGATCTCCCGAAAAACTGCCGCCAGACGTTTGCATGAAGGAGGACTATACGCCCGCCGCTCTGTTGTGTGCATCCCATTGTCCAGACGTCACCGTACCGCCCGTTTGCAATGGTGCCATCAACATCGCAATTGGACTGATAACGACTGGTCTGCTGTCCTCTTCTCAGATGAGAGTAAATACAGTCTATCGTCTGATTGTCGACGACAACTAATCTGGCGTGATAGTGGTACTGCATATTGTCCAGCAAACATACAGGAAAGGGACCGACATCCGACATGTAGTGTCATGGTATGGGCTGGCATCATGATCAATGGCCGTACGTCCCTCTATGTGCTTCCAACTGGGAATATGACTGGCCAACGATACATTAATGATGTTCTGCTACCTCATGTTTGCATGTTCCATGGTGCTGTCGGTGATAGATTCATTTTTATGGACGACAATGCAACATGTCACCGAACAGTCGCTGTCCAGGAGTGTCTTGAGAGCGAGGATATTCAACGCCTGGTATGGCCAGCACGTTCTCCAGATCTGAATCCCATTGAAAATGTGTGAGATGCTTTGGGGAGGAGTCTTGCTGGTCGCCAAGGCCTTCCAA
Source organism: Macrothele yani (assembly GCA_039090855.1). Classification (NCBI taxonomy): domain Eukaryota; kingdom Metazoa; phylum Arthropoda; class Arachnida; order Araneae; family Macrothelidae; genus Macrothele; species Macrothele yani. Next base: position 88,082,593 of record CM077010.1, read on the forward strand.
TAAACAAGGACACCCTCATCCCTGCACTGACAGAAGAATGGGATAAATTACCCCAACAGCTGCTTGATAATGTTGTGCAAAGCATGACACGACGTGTGGAATCTTGCATCGTCCTCCATGGTGGCCATATCCCGTATTGACATCTTACGCCGGAACGCCTGCGGACGGTAATTGCATTTTTTTCACGTTTACGTATTCTGCACAAAATGGCCTGTTTGTCCCTTGAACACGTTCCAAAGCCTTCTGGATTTCAGAGCACAATAAATTGTCTTCCTTGTAATGTCCTGACATTCTGACATTATTTTATTTCACTTGGCATCCAACCACACTTAGTTTTTTATGCGCTATATAGCCGTTTATGATCCGTCCTTAGCAATTGTCCAGCTGTGTATTTCTCCTCCGTGTATTGTTCAGAGTAGAAAGAGGAAGCAGTTAGTGCACATAATTTAATAATCGGTAGAGGACTAATTTTTTCTCGAGGATATGCAGCATGTGATTAATGTTAGTATGGAATCTTTAAATATTGAATGGTAATAGTAGTATCATTTTTCTCTTTGAATAATAATAGTACACACTTCCTGTTTTAATTTTATTGATGTTGATGCGAATTATTAACCAGCATAATCAACGCCCTTTAATTATGCTCTTTCTATTGCACAAGGTTAGGGAAATTAGAAACTGGTGTGTGTTCAGTATGAAGTTTTATTAATGGCGTAATTTGTTTTTTATACATGATATGCCATGCAGATGTATCTGTAATTATTACATCTACGGCAGAAGTAACTCTGCCCAAATACCCAAGACAAACTCTTTGTTCTTTGTTTCCTCTCCTCCTTTACAAAACTCTTCTTCCTTTGTACACTAAATCCATTCTGCTCAAACCAAAGAAACAATATTCATTCAGCCAAGTACATTTATATCTTTTTTATGTTATTATAGCTTGTGTACCTTGAAAAAAAGAACGAAATTTTAGAATGAGTTAAAAACATCCCACAAGAAAAAAATTGTGGCAAACACATAATTTGGTTTATCGAATTCTAGTAATTCACCCTTCTTGCAGAGTATTTTCCAGAGTAATTTATGTAATCAGCTGGCCACTTCCAATCCAAAATCATTCATATCAGTGTGTAACTTGTAAAATTAGGGATAGGTGAATTTCTGCTTGTTTTACTGCTAACGTTAAAGCAGTGTTTCTGATAATGAAAGTAGTAAGAGTGTATAATTAGGTAACACAGTTCTGTTTGTTCTTTGATGAGCCTGAACAAGGAATATACACTTTCATTAAGTCTGAAAATGTGTGATCTTGAATTGCAGTAGAGTGAAGTAACGAATTGGTAAGAATTTTAGGTAGAAAGGAAACCTAAATGGAAGAAATATTTATGTAAATAAATGTATTTGTTTTGGGCAATATGTAAAGGGTAACTTCTTGAAAATGAAAATATATAAATGGCAAAACACAGTCCTCAGGACCGAGTGTTAACTTTGTCAGAACGAGCGATACGAGAGAAATTTTTAATCCAGGAGTGTTTGAGTTATTTTAGGTCCAGTAGGGTACAACCATTGTTTTGAGAAGGTTACGTGTCTTATACTAATGGAGTAAATTGTTCTATTTTTATGCAGTGCAGAAATCTGTTTACTCTTAACTAAAACAGAACACAAAAACTTGATCCAAAAATAGAAACATGATGTTCTGTGCCACAACATTTTGAGATTGTTGTCAATAGCAAATTTATTGTAGTAGTCATGTCAACCTACTGGCTGTTCACTACAGTTCACTATTCAACAAATTTACTCTCAGTAGTTTGTTCACCTGTTACCAGTGTAGTTGCCAGGCTTACCTGATTGAAGTATCAGAAGTTGCTTTAAAATTCTTTTTTTTTTTAGTTACTTCTTATTTCTCCCCTTTTCCCTAAATGATGTTTTTTCAATAAATGCAGGTATTAGCCATTCCAAATATTATTTTGGAGTTTGGCAAATTTAAATGAGTATGTGTCAGAAATTCTGAGTCATAGGCAGCATCCACCACTGCTCTAACTATGGCATCGGAAACGTGCCCAGGTATTTTTTATTTTTTAATTTGTGTAACACAATAGCAGTCTTACTCCAGCCACAAACAGAACGAGACACCTTATTTTGAAACGTGTCCAATGTATACCATTCTTTTTTCTTTTAGTGTAACACATTGTTTACACATGTAACACGAATACAAATCTGCATATTGCTCAGGTGGACTGCAACAAATCAGCCAGAAGATATCAGTGAACACTCAAGCAACAACAATTATTTACTATAATGTGCTTCAACAAATGTTCACACAAGTACGAGTATTTTCAACTGTTTACAATAAAAACACAAAGATTAATCTACAACTATAAATATTAAATTCAAAGAGGTTTCGTATATAACATTATATCTAAAGTATTATTAACCCCTCCAAACACAAATACACTGGTGTGCAAAACTTAAGGACCAACCAAGTTTTGACCTGTAGCGTCGCACAGGAGAGGCCTGGATATATATATAATTCAAACCATAGGATGACGGAAAAAGCATCGACACAATTACAGACACTAAAGGATATAGTATAACTTTATTCAGAATTGGGGCTACATAGCCCTGGGTGCTATGATACAGATGCATTACCGCCAAAGGCGGTATGAACGGAGCAGGAGGTCATTAGTAGGGAATGTGATCACCCCTAACGTCGGTGCCTGATTTGCACTAGGTAGTTTACGAGTTCTTGCGGTAACATCGCCCATTCTTCCGTCAGGGGCGTCTTCACCTGCTGGACAATTTCCGTTGTGTGTTCACGTGCCGCAATGCTTCTGCCCAGATAATCCCACGCGTGTTTTGTGGAATTTAGATAGGGTGAACGTGCTGGCCAATCCATCTGCTCAATGTCTACACTTTCCAACAGCTCATAAACAGCCACCGTACGACGGAGTGGGGCGTTATAGTCCATTAATACGAACTATGGGCCAATGGCATCTCGGAACAGACGAACATAGGGAAAAATTACCTAATTACAGTAGCGTGCACCAGTTACAGTACCTCCTTCCAATATCTGTAGCTCCATACGTCCATCGATCCGAGCATTCGAGGACACCGCACCCAGATTAGCAGACATCCAAAATGGCTAGAGAGACTAAATATACTCTCATCAGTGAAGAGTACGGTACCCCACTGTTCTGCTGTCCGTCCCTATATTCTCTCGACCACTGTAAACCGCGTCTCCGGTGAGCAGGTTTTAATGGAACACAGCGTATTGGACGTCGGGCAAACAGTACAGCTTTTCGGTGTCTCCAGGCCACTGTAAAAGGCAATATTGTGTGTCCTGTGCTCATGTTCAGTTGATTTGCAAGGTAACTTACTGTTCTGGTGTCGATTTCTTTTGGCCTGTAGGAGCTAATAGTTGTCCTCATTGGGACTGGTTTTTGGTGGAGAACAACCACAGGTCTGTCGCACAGCTCTCCAAGCTGAAGTTTGACCAAGCACACGATACGATACTATAGGCGATATCGAACTGTTAGGTCACACTCATCGCAGTTCACCCCTCCTGAAGCCCCCCAATTATTCAACCACTGGTAAAGTCATCAAGGTTTTCTTGATGATCCATTTTGTCGTCTTTAGCAGAAAACATACACAATCAAATGTCTGTAAAACTTACCCTCACTGTACGGTGACTTTGTTCAACTAATGCTATTGGACTGCGTAAGCACATTCTGTTCTTACGTCACGCAAACTACTCGTCATGCTTCATTATTACGCATTTGCTGTTGCTTCTGTTCTTATACATGGTCCTAAGTTAATTTGTGTTTGAGTGCTGCTGCTATTTACAGCGTTATTTTACTTTCCAACTCCGTCCTTAAGTTTAGCACACCAGTGTACACGCCTATTTTCTTTTTACTAGTTATGGGAAAGTTCTTCGAGAAACTACTCAAACGGATTATCGCTTTCAGTAAGGAAAACGTCGCCATTCCGAATGAACAGTTCGGACTTATAGCGGGGCACTCAACCCATAGAGAAGATATTCGGCTGGTAGAATTTCTACTTAACAGTGCATATGCTAAAGAATGAACCGGAGCAGTAAACCTTGATATCAGAAAAGCATTTCGTAGTTTATAATATTTTCTGCAAACTGATCAAAATCGGCTGATTTTGACAAGGCGAAATCTTTAAGATTATCTCTTTGGCATTATAATTAACTGTGAGGCCTCCAAAAAGAAGAAACAATGCGTGATTTCTGGAAGGATCCATTCTGGGACTAGTACTGTTTCTTATCAATCTCCAGGAGCATGACTGTCCTCTGTGAAGACGATACGGCAATCTTTAAGTCTAAGAACGTTCCAAGGGTTATTGAACGTTACAAAAAAAGTATCGGGACTCTAGATGAGTTCTATACCAAATGGAGTATTATGATTAATCCTTCCAAAAGTTCGGCATAAATGTTTGCCAAGAGTTGGGGGAAAGAAGTGAGCCGTTTAAAGCTCTTGATGATGTATATGTCTTACATCTCTTGAGTCAAACATGTAGGGCGCTTAAGTGTCATATTTTATACTGGGCACACTTGAAAGGCACGGGTGCAGTATGTGCTTGATAAGGTTAAAAATTTCCAGAGCAACACAGGAATTTCTTATGTGTGGGGGTAATAATCTGCGCGCGGCCGCCCCGGTGGCGCAGTGGTCTAAGGCGTTGGCCTCTGATCATTCGTCCGTAAGAGGTCCGGGTTCGAATCCCGGTCAGTCATGGATGTTGTGTTTGTCTTACGGCACTGGCTCTCTCCCTTCCCTGGAACCAGTGACCCTAAATTAGGGACGGGCGACTGCTTATAGCCCATTTGAGTTGCTCACGGTGGTCGTTAAACCTCCAATCAAAAAAAAAAAAAAAAATAATAATAATCTGCGCGGAAGATACAGGCAGCTTTGCGAAACTGTCTTTCGTCTGATATTCTATGCCGGAACGGAACATATCAACCATCTGGAGTCTTGCCAAGTTAACTTCTAAGCTTGTCGTCAAAACTCCATTCACAGCATAACATAGGTTCATAGCTCAAGATCAGCAAATTCTTAAAAAGAAAGACGCCTTAATAAGACGACTGTTGCCTTTATATCACCGGAAAAGCTTCCAACCTAGCAATTCCATAGACTACGACACCGTATAACGAAGTAAATTTCTCCGTCATTTTTGGTCTACGCCGGGATTCGAACCCGGGTCCCCTCATTCCTGAATAAGTCACTCTACCAATTGAGCTATGCGGACGTTTTATTCTGATTCCTATCTGCCTTTATGTCGTGTGCGTCCGTCTGGCAGGTACGTCACATCTCCTGGTACGTTACAACCGATGTCCAAATATAGCAGACCACGGCATATTCCATAAGACTCCGATTAAGGACACCAGCAGTTGTACCTCGCAACCACGGCCTGACGAACATTCCTCGTTTCACCAGAATTGACTGCTGTAGGAAAAATGATGGCTGATTGAGCTACAGTGGAAAATGCCCTGAGAGGTGGCTTTGAGTTCTACACGACTTCATAAGACCGTTGCCACAGGGTTAGGAAACCATCATAACACTGGTTCTCACTGTGAGAATTGAGCACGATTTTTTTTTTTTTTTTTTTTGATTGAAGGTTTAACGACCACCGTGAGCAACTCAATGGGCTATAAGAAGTCGCCCATCCCTAATTTAGGGCCACTGGTTCCAGGGAAGGGAGAGAGCCAGTGCCGTAAGACAAGCACAACATCCATGCTTCACCGGGATTCGAACCAGGACCCCTTTCGGACGAATGATCAGAGGCCATCGCTTAAACCACTGTACCACCGAGGCTGCCGAGCAGGAATTAGACGGCAACTTAACCTGCAACTAAGACTGATTTTTGATGCTCCTCTGTTGGATTTCTACGGCTTGTAGGTAAGGAGAATTACCTCCCTCTAGTGAATATGCCTATTCTTATATTCAGTGGCGGCCCGTGACCAAAATTGCTGGGGAGGCAAACTTCTTTTCAGCCTGGATTCAAATAAATTTATTCAAAATTTTGAAGATGACAATCCGATTTTTGGCGCAAATGCGACAAGGATGGTAAGTCAGATACTATCCGAAAACTTTAAAGTTTTCATCGTCCTGGGTGGTGTAGTGGTTAGCATACCCGGGCGCTATCTGGGAGACGCGGGTTCGAGTCCCGCTTCAGGACGATGGAAATTTTCAAGCTTTCGGATATTATCTGACTTACCATCCTTGTCACATTTACGCCAAAAATCGGATTGTCATCTTCAAAATTTGTATTATATGGTGTAATCCCGTATTTCTTTCTTGATTTATCTGCTATTCTGAGCAATCACGGAATAGGATTATTACCTCCAGATTCGCTAAACATGAATGCCGGTTGCTTCGACTAGCGAATCCTGTGATCGTTATATTCAAATTAATCGGAAACTTGAAACTTCGTCGTTTTGGATGGTGTAGTGGTTAGCATACCCGGGCGCTATCTGGGAGACGCGGGTTCGAGTCCCGATCCAGGACGATGGACATTTTCAAGTTTTCGGATATTATCAGACTTACCATTCTTGTCACATTCACGCCCAAAATCGGATTGTCATCTTCAAAATTTGTATTATATGGTGTAATTTCGTATTTCTTTCATGATAAATTTATTCAATTTAATGCCATTTTTTTTACAATATATTTTTTTATTTACTTTCTCATGTGCAAGTATGAAATAAGTAACGTGACCCGTGAAAAGATTTATAAAATTTTACCGTAAACGCACGTTTTACATGACTTACCAACACAAAACCTGTTTATGTAAGGCTCCGGCCCTTCGCCTAAATAATTTTTTTTCAGTCTGAATTGCCCTCTTGGAGTATTTGGGAACTGTTAAGATAGTTTGAATATGAAATATATTGCATCGAAATAGATTTTTATTAAAGAGATCAACAGAAGATAAAAAGCAAGACTGAACTATACATTTTTTTTCATCTCAAATGAAATTCTATGTCACCTCTACCTTCACTGACGCCAAAAGAAGAAAGTCTTGAGGACTTCTGCTCACAGCGTTTACCTATACAGCAAGATAGAAAGCTTACCTTACGTTTATATTGTCTTGTATATGAGGTCTATCTTTCGTTCTTTCTGTTTGGCGAAGTGATTTATCATATGGTCATACCATTTCTGTTCTGCTTCCATCCTCTTCACAAGCGCCTTCTCGATTGACAGAACTGATAAACTTGCTTAATGGAGTTTCTCTTGTAGTTTTTTATAATCCTCTTCAGGCACGAGAAACTGCGTTCCACAGAGCCCGATGTTGCACGAATCGTTACTACGAGGGAAAGAAGTCTAAATAGCTCTGGCAGTGCCTGTGCTAGACTATTATTGTGTATGGCAGATAGAAGTTCTGTTGTACTTTTGGCATTGCTCCACAGATCTCTGTCTGAATACAGAACCTGCAGCTCACTATGCAATTTGGTGCTGTCAAAGTATTTTTCATAAGTTTGAAGCAGAGCTTTTAAAACAGTGTTCAGGAAAAATTCTAGAATAAGCTTCAAAGCAGTGTACGTCGACCAGCTGAAGAAATTTTAATTTCTTAATGTCAGAAAACCGGCATTTTAACTGAGTTTGTAACATTGTCTATTACCTCATAATAAAGTCTTCTGTATTGCACGATGGCTGGAATATCATTGCTCTTTTTAAATCTTTTATTTGGAGAACCAACCTCACTGCACACGTTATGATAGAGATCATCAAACTGTCTCTGATCTCGAAAGTACAACAATTTTTCACATAAGCCAGTAATTCGTTTGTTACAGAATGTAACCTCGTAACTATTTGATTGCAGTACAGAGAAAGTAACCTCAGTTAAATCAAATATCTTTTTATATGAGAAGAGAAGAAAAATGAAATTAAAATCTTGGAGCCACCGTTTTAGTCCTGCTGCTTTGTGAATTGTCTCATCATCATAGTTGGAATCATCCGCAGTTTTTTCAAATAATACTTCAATTAGCAGGCACCTGTGGTCAGCTATGGTAGACACTGAACGAGATTTGAAGTTCCACCTAATCTGAGATACACGAGGTGGTCTGGGTCCACCAACAGATTCTAGTAAATGAACACGCTTTGTCGATTTAGAAAAGAATGCACAAATTGCATTTAAATTTGCAAAAAAAAAAAAAAAAAAAAAATACGTGATTCCTTCAACACTGACGCTGCTCTGCTCAAAACTAAGTTCAGCCTGTGTACGTAGCAGTGAACAAATAATGCTTGAGGGGCATCACACTTCACTTTTGCTTGCAATCCATTCAGCTCTGATGCCATCACTGCTGCGCCATCATATGTCTGTGCAACTAGTTTTTCTTTGTAGCTAAATCTTTCCAACTCACGATCCAGTAATTCTTTAAGCAAAGTAGCACACCGATCAGAACTTACGTCAAAAAATCCCAAAAATCTTTCTACTGGTACTCCATCTTTCACGAATCGAACTATAATTGATACTTGTGCATGGGAGCTAATGTCTGTCGCTTCATCAATCTGCCAAGAAAAAACTGGGCATTTTCAATATCTGCATTGATTTCATTCCTAATTATATGAGCAACTGATTCGATTAAATCATTCTGTATTGTTTTTGAAGTTCCTGAAAATGTTGTACTATTCTCCATAAACACTCTCAATGTTTCGTCACTCTTGGAGAGTAAATAAATCATCTCGAGGTAATTTCCCTTATTTTCAGATTCTTCGCTCTCATCGTGTCCACGAAATTGGGAGCTCTTGTCGCGCCAGTAGTGTTGTAATATCAATCAACTTCTTCATTACATCACGATTGTTTTTTACTTTTTCATTATGACGCAAGTCACTTGTTCTCTTCGCTTCGTTGAGAGAATAGTCTATCCTTGGTTTGCCTAGCAACTCTAATTCAACAACTGCTAGAATATGATCTTTACACTTTTTGTGCCTGTCCAAAGCACGTGGTAAATTTTTCAAATCATTGAAGCCTTTCTCTTGCCAGACTTCATTGCCACTCACAGGAAACAGCAAACATGGCCAGCAATATAGTTTGTTCGTTGATTCACTACCAGTTAGCCATTGTTCTTTTCTGTACCAGTCAATATTAAAACCTTTGTTTGAAGTTTTGCCCTTTGAAGTCATCTTTTTCATTTCAAGTGTAGGCTTACCATAATTTTTAATTTGATTCTTTTCTTCAAAATCTCTTCTACTGAAAGGCTTTTCCAGTAAGCTATCCACCATATCAGAAATGTTTGAAACAGAGGCCATGGTCTGATAAACAACTCTTCGTAAAACATAAATAAAATTAGTTACACAAACATTAGTGTGAAAGAAAAGCAACTAGGAAGAAGACGCTATCTAATGACGCTCGAAGCTGTCAGAATGAGGAGTTAACACAGCGGAGCTGCTGCCTACGAAACAGCTGTTCCCATGAGGCAAAATAACATCTGCCTCACAGGACGTCCACGGTGCGCGTGCGCTCTTTGTGTTGGCAGTTCCACCGCCTACCTTTGTATCTACTGATTCAGTGGAAGTAAAACAGGTTTGGCGCAAAATGTACGAGAGGCAGTTTTCTCCCTGCCTCAAGGACGAATATCACAAGCTGAGAACAATTCACAACTACGCGCTACCGATTGATTTCAAAAAGCGTCAATTTAAAAAACTGAATGAACGCATAGACATTTAATTCAAGAGTTAACTAGCGTAAACGTTTGCTCTCCTATACGCAAAAGTACTGAATGAACAAAACGAATAATTCAAACTAAGAGTCTTAAAATTCTGAGGAGGCACTGCCTCCTATGCCTCCTCCCAAAAGCCGCCACTGCTTATACTCCACCTAAACATAGGCTGGTTCGCCAGTGAACAACAACAACAACCGTACAGTTCTGAGTGTTGCTGGCTGTAACTCGGAAAACGGGAAGATATAGCAAGACAGAGGTTTGTTGGCCTACTGTTTAAGGCAGCTTAAGTACTAGACTTCTTGATCTAAATCACCTGAACCTGAGCTTTCACCCCTGCTAATAGTTTGAAATTGTCTAGAGTTCTACCTCCTGAAAGGTTGGCCGATCAGCTATAGAAGCAAAACTCTTCGCTTCAGAATCCTTAAATAAATTGATTGGTTGTTTTCCTTAACGTGGTGTTGCCAATGAGCCAAAAGATTTCCAACAAACAGACCTGTGGGATGCTCATGTCACGTCCCTTCCAGCTTTGACTGTCTTTCTGTCAGTGAAGATAAGCCTTGAACGTGATGGTGAATCGGGATAGATGGCAGAGTACTTCGATGGATAGAACACGGCAGTACTTGGGAATTACCAAGGTATCCAAGGGTGGGTGCTCTTTCGGCTGGCATTGGATGACCTGTGACTCCCTCTATCCCGGGCACTCCTCTTGTTCACGCTAAATTGTGTGGACACGCGTGCGATTCCTTTCCACTATCATTTACTAAAGCTGTTGTGTTCTATTACTCTCTACTTTTTTCCATTGAATCCAGATGACTCACTTTCCCACCACTCGACTTGAACTTTATGCACTTTTTAGACGTGCCTAGTGCAAGTATAACCGCTCTATCAATCATGCATATCCTGGTCTTGGATCATCTAGTATGGTGGGTAGAAGAAAACAAAGCCCACGTATCGAGAGAAAGGCCGACACACGCCATTTACGTGAGTAACAATAGAAGGTGACTTGTATTGAAACATAACCTGGAATATTTTCAGCACAAAATAAAAAGTGAGATGACAAAATCTATTGCAAGTACATGGTGGCGTGAGAACACAGCTCCTTCTTCTTATCGGTTGTAGCTCTGGCTTCATAGCCAAAGTTTAATCCTCTCCTTGATACAAAACTGTATTTTAAACCCATACTTGCCGTAAACGCTTGCGTGTATCCAGATGAAGGTTCAAAGCTTCGGGTGGGAGGAAAGGAGGAGAAACAGGTATTTGATAGCAACTGCCAACTCGTTTCTCAGGATTCCAACACGTGGCTAGGTATCCGAAGGAGCCTACAAGAAAACTTACTCACCATCTTTCAAGGTGTGCAGAATATATGTCCCTAAGAATTTAGAACATGAGAATAGTCCTCATACTACGGTCAGTAGAGCACACGTAACCCACTAACGAAAATCTGGATATATCGTAACATATCGATGAGGCTATGTGTCTCCTATGTAACCACCAGAGCCTCAGATCAGCTTGGTTCGGAACAGATATCGTCTGTAGGTGAACATGCAGATCTCACGAATTCGCCCGATTCGAATGAGCCTCCGAATACCGGTACAATGTCAGTTTGAAGAGATAAGTTCTCGGTACAGAACTGTCGTATACACTGGAAAATAAACTCAACAAGACGATAGTGCAAGCAAAAACGAAGAAACTCAAAATTCTTTATTTCCCCTATCAACAGCAAGTCGATTCCTTTTGCAGCTTGTGAATTCCAAAAGGGCGAACACACAAATTTATTAATCAAACTGAGTTATAAAGTACATATACCAAGTTATCACTGAATTATGAACACCCCTGTCAAAAGTTGATACGGCACATTGACCAAATTATTCTCCAGAGGGCGCGATTAGTCGACCGACGTAACATATAAAAGTTGTGAGTGGAGCAGTAGGTAATAAACTTCGAAGCGTGATGGGTAAGCGGAATGATTTATCGGAATTTGTGAAAGGACAGATTCTAGGAGCTCAGAGAGCAGGTGCCTCGGTTTCCCAAACGACTGAACTGGTGAGTGGTTAGCAAGTCTCCGTAGTTAAAGTGTATCACGACTGGCGTGAAAATGGTCAAACAATGACTCGGAGACAAAACTGCACAAGGCCGTGAAAAGTTGATGTGAGAGGTGAGCGCTGGGTCCAACAACTCGCACAGGTCAACAGGCGCAGTACTGTTTAACAGTTGATTACTCAATATTACAGAAGTGAACCCGAAACAGTATCTGTCATTAACCATGCGTCTCACGCTTGCACATATGGGCTATAACAGCAGATTTCCGGAAACATCCTGTCCTAACCACAGTTCATCGGCGCAAAAGATTCGTCTGGTGCAAAGATCGTGCAAGTTGGACGTCGGATGACGGGAAAAAAAGTGTGCTGTTCTGACGAGTCGCGTTTTTCACTCCACTCCGTGGATGGCCGTGTACCTATTTGGCGCAAACAACGTGAGGCACTCTACTCATCTTGCGTAGTCTGTATCGGTGGAGGCGGTTGTATCGTGTTGGGAATGTTTACCTGGCGGGAACTTGGACCTTTGGTGCATGTTTAACAACGTATGGCTGGTGCCCATTGTCGTGAATTGCTTGCTGGCTCTGTGCACCCAGCAATGTTGCACTTTTTCTCGAATGGTGACGGTGTCTTCCAGGATGCCAATGCGCCAAGAAACTAGTCCAGTGTTGTGCAGGAATGGTTTAAATAACACAGTTCAGACTTTCAGTGTATTGATTGACCTCCGAACTTTTCCGATATAAATCCCATAGAGCCCTTGTGTGACACTATGGAACGGCATATCAGGCGCCATAATAGACCAATCACCGCCATACCTACATTGAAAACTGCATTGCCCATAGCTTGGTTGGCCACACCTCCCAACTGCTTCCGGTATCTTATTGAATAGATGCCACGTCGGACAGCTGCTATACTAAGGGCGAAAGGAGGATTTACGAAGTTTTAGACTGACGGTCATAATTCACTGGTCACTCAATATATGCTGGATGCGCTTTCATCCTCAAGAAAAACTGAAGCGACAGCTTCAAGCAACTACCCACAGGCAAAGGAAGTAAATTACTTGTACAAAAACACGGGGCTTTAGGATGCACTGCGTCAGAATCCTCAGCACCCCCGTCTGACTAATTTATGAAGTACACAACAATTTTTCATCGAATGATAGAATAGTATACTGTATTTGAATCGTTTGAATCTTATCTGTTTTCCCAGGATTAAAGAAAATTCCTGACATTCAACCTCTTGGCATATGATAACTTTAGAAAACATATGTGCGCAAAAGGCGAGTCACCGGTTCACAAAGGAAAGGCACTCAAAAACGTCGTCTCCGGCACAGATAATATCCCAGTGTAATGCAACGGATTCATTTGCACAGACGAAAAATAAAGAAAATACTATCACAGCTTAGGACGAGATCTTGATCAAATATTGCGTCGTTGAATGCAAAGACGCCCAATAGCTATGCATATTATCCACGAAAATATGTGCATGGGTATAGAAAAAGAAACTGATGTATCCTTCAGGTAGTCTCATTTGTTACACTGCCGGAAAGTGAAAAAAGAACACCAAGAAGGAATTGGCGGACGATCATGAAATTTACATATGTTAATGGGGTTGAGTTTACGTAGGTGTGATGTTAATTTTGGGACCAACCGGCGAGCGCTTACGCCACAGCACGGCATAATATGCAAATTATTGTCGGTGGTATTTAAGGAGTACGGCGAAGTGAATGTAATCAGTCGTCGGCGTACGGACACGTGCGAAGATCCTGAAGAAGCTGCAATGCCTGGACATGGAAGACGTGTACAATTTCAGCAGTTATCGGACTTTGAGCGAGGTCGTCTAGTCGGATTCCGACAAGGCCGGGTGCTCGTATCGTCGTATTGTGGAGCGAATTGGATGGGAAGTATCGGTGGTGGTACGATGGTGGCGTAGATGATCCGAGGAACAATTCCACACGAGAAGACGTGGGAACCGGGAGTCACCGACAGACTGATGAGCGGACCGATCGACGCGTAAGAAGAGCGGCGTTGTCAAGCAGAACATCCACTGCGACGCAAATCCGAACTGCCGTTGCACCTGAGGTGACTGTGCGAACAATCCGCAACCGTCTGCTGGATGCAGGACTACGTGCACGTGTGCCTCTGGCATGTGTACCTCTGACTCCAGCCTACCGTCAGGAACGGCTGCAGTGGTGTCGCCAACGTCTGCACTGGAGAACGCAATGGCGATCTGTCGTGTTCAGTGATGAAAGCAGATTCTGCTTGGGAGCCTCCGATGGCCGTATGCGTGTTCGCAGACACACAGGAAAGCGTCTCCACCCTTCTTGCATCCGCCAGCGACACACAGGGCCTACACTTGGTCTCCTGGTGTGGGGAGCGATCAGCTATCACTGCCGTACACAACTAGTGTTTGTACCGGGTACGTTAAACAGCCCCTCCTACATCAACAACATTATTCAGCCCGTTGTTGTGCCATTTGTAAGGTCGGTCCATCGTGGTGTTTTCCAGCAAGATAACGCACGCCCACACACGGCACGTGCAACGCAACATGCACTTCAGGGTGTGAGACAACTTCCATGGCCTGCACGTTCACCGGATTTGTCCCCCATTGAGCACGTGTGGGATTTTATGGGACAACGACTTATCCGGTCTCCACGGTCAGCCACGACCATTCCCGATTTACGCGTCCAGGTTGAGGATGCTTGGAACTCAATACCCCAAACTTACATCCAACATCTGTACGACAGACTCCATGCCAGAATTGCACAGTGTGACGCAGTTCATGGCGGTTCAACCTCGTACTAATCATGTTACATGGAAATGTTATTTTTCAGTTTACCAGAAAATGCAGCTGTATTTTGCCATAATGTTTTGATCACGTTATCCTCTGTATTCCGTTATTATGCTGAATAAATTTCGTTGGTATCAGACGTTTCTTTCTTGGTGTTTTTTTTCATTTTCCGCCAGTGTATATTGTAGAATAATAGTATAATAAATGACATAGTGACGCACTGATATTGAGAAATAAATGCGAAAGTGTGTTGTTTCCTGAATTTACTGGAACACTCAGCTACAGAAAAAAACAGTAATGAAAGTTGGAAGTTTCCTCTGCAGTTGACGGTTAGAAAGCCGCAGAAAACACTGTCTCTTCACGCTCAGTCGCATGCCTCTTCTATGTTCAAGGCATTATAGGTGCTGACTCCGTATAAATGCTACAAAAATGAGTTTCTTAGAGCAAAGTATGTGACATGAATAATGAAGAGAAAAACTGCTCTAAAGAGGTGAAAATATATTTATACTTTCTTAGTTATTCTGGATGAAACACTCGTTCACTTGCATACCATTGCATGGGAAAGCCAAATGATCAATGCAGCAGGCCATTGGTTAAAAAGAAATGTCGGATCTTTGCCTGTTAAGCAATGAAAGGACAAAATATTTGCTTCAAGAATCCTGAAATTGACCATATCCTGACGAATATAGATACTGGATGCTTCAAGGCTGTCTGTGAAAAATGCCGCTGTAATTTATAACGCATGTTCCTTGGGGCTTTCCATATATGATGTCATTAAAATTGTCAATCGATGGCCACTCCAATTTCAAATGTCAGCCATTATTCTGGTAAGCAGTCCAAAGGATCCCACAATATTTGCTTCACAGAATATAAATTTGTTGGTCAAATTTTAAATGATATACGAACGTAATAGAAAACAGATATTATTTTTAAGACTTTAAAGGTGGAAACTACGGTAACGTTCGTAATCACTTATAATCCAGTGCATTAACTCACTCTTTTCTGGAGAGAGGTGGAAATAATGATAAAATATTTCATGCCAGCGAGAAACTTACAGAAAAACATGCACACATATAACTAATTCTCTTGAACATGACATAAAGGAACATTATACGCGTATGGTATATGTTGAATTGGAAAGATTGAACTTTTTGTAAATTGAAATCATGCTTTGTATTGGAGCGAAATTGCTAATTTGAGTGAAATTACAAAATTACAAGGAAGCTCCTAATTTCCACTGCAAAGACCTCAGAAGCAAGGAACTAATTTTCAGTGTCTTCATTTTAAGTCCTGTATGAAAATGGACATCTACACAGTCGTATCAGAATAATATGACCACCTACCTAATAATGGGATTAACCACTCTTGGCCCGGATGACAGCAGCGAGACGGCGTGTCATGGATGCAATGATGTCCTGGAAGGATGTCCGAGGCAAACGTGTCTATTCGGACTGCAGTAGAGTACGGAGGTCCAGAGAGAGGACGTGGTTGTGGATCGGCACGTCGGACACAAGGTCTCTATGGGTTTAAGATGGGGTGATTTCGCCTGCCAAGTGTAAACGGAGAGATCACTGTCGTGTTCCTGGAATCAGTCAAGCACCCCCTTAGCGATGTGGCACGGCGCACCGTCCTGGTGGTAGATACCATCACCACCAGGGTAAACGTTCAACATGAAGGGATGCACGTGATCAGCGAGGATAGACAGGTAGCAGGTAGCCATTAGCGTTCAGGGACCCATCCAGTGGTACCAGCGGTCCCAGGTCATACCAGGAAAACATCCCCCAGACATGCACATTGCTACCGCCGGCCTGTACGTGATCGACAAACATGTCCGGGTGGTGGTTGTCTGTGTCTGACGCCGTATCTGCCACCGCCCATCATTTCTGTGGAGTAGAAACCTTGATTGGACGGAAAAGGCAACTTTTTTCCACTCTTCCACTGCTCAATGACGGTAGCCCCATGTGAATTGCAGGCGTCGTTGCCGATGGACCTAGGTTAACATGGCCGCCTTGATGCAGCGTCTCTACAGTTATCGGGGTCACGTACCTGGGTGCCACAAGTATACATTTGCGTGGTCACTTGCTACACTGTTGCGCGTCGATTGCCCTTTACCAGTCGATGGAGGTGACGTTCTCCTCTGGGGTCGATGGCCTTTGGGGCTCCACAGTTATGACGTCATGAGGTACTCGATACGTCAGCGGTCCATTCTTGGTACACCCTTACTACAGCACCTAACGAGCAGCCCACAAAATCTGCTGTTTCTGAGATGCTTCCACTCTTGGCGCCGTAGCTGATGTGAGTGAAATCACTAACTCTGCCCATTGTGCTCACCTTGCGCACTATGGCTCATCTGTTCTGGCCGGCCGCTTATATCTCCGTGTGGTAGACCTTGTCACCTGCACTGTGTGACGTGCCATGGCTGCAACACAGTACTTCCGGGTGTGATCATATTACTTTAATGCGACCGTGTAAGTACTGATGCAATAAAAACAGGCTGATGGAGATGCAGTTGCATTATTATTCACAAACTGTGTACTCGGAAAAATGTAACACTCCCAAATTGCATACTCATATATACGACGAAATACACTCTCGGACGATGAAATTTTGCGCACCAAATAGGAAGCATCGGATTGAACTGAAATTTTGTGGACGTAATGATGAAGATCAATGATACACATGATACTAAAAACAGAGCTGCAGGACAATTACAGAGGGATCTGTACCACGCAGTCCGGTCATCTTCAATAGCGCGTCGCACCGTCTCGTGCGGCGATACATGCTGCAATACGGTCCGGCATGGAATCGAACAGACGCCAGATGTTGTCCTGCGGCAGACTGGCCCACACGTGTTGGACGGTGTGCTCCAAATCCCGGATAGTGCCAAACGGTGGCAGCTGGCGTTTTAACTGGTCCCACACATCTTCGATAAGTGACATGTCCGGGGAGTGGGCAGGCCATGGAAGTGTCTGGACATGACGTAGGCAGTCCTGGGCAACCCGAGCCGTGTGCGGGCGGGCATTATCCTGCTGGTATAGCGCACCTGAAATTTCGGCTAGGAATGGGTGCACATGGGGCAGTAGGATCGCATCCACATACCGCTGACCCGTCAATGATCCACGTACCACTATTAGAGCTGATGCGCTATCGTAGGCAATGGCTCGTCCACTGACCGTAATGCCTACAGTGGGGGAGGTGTGGCGCTCGATAGCGCGGTTGGGATTGTGCCGTTGACCCGCGGGATCCCCACACTCGGACACGATGATCATCTGTCCCCAAAACGAAGCGGCACTCATCGCTAAACACCACACTTCGCCATTCTGTGGCGTTCCACGTCACCCTGGGTTGGCACCACTGCACACGGAGCCGGCGATGTTCCGGTGTTATTGGCAACACACGTAAATCGCAGATTCGCTATTCAGATTCACACGGGATCGCAGATTCGCTTCCGCGAGGCGTTGGGAAATGGGTCGTGGGCACACGGGAGCCGCTACATCTGCCTGTATAGTGGACTGCGTCCTCGTGGGATCCGTTCGTGACTGGCGCATGATGTATCGATCATCTCTACCGGTGGTCCTCCTGGTCCGTCCGTAGCCGCTCCGGCGTGTTGTCAAGTGTCCACTGCTCCCAGCACAGTTGGACGGTATGGTCAGAACGATCCACGTGGCGGGCTATATGGCGCGCCGACCACCCTGCGGTTTTCAGCCCAATGATCCGAACTCTCTCAAAGTCAGTAAGTTGCGTAAATCGACGTCTCCTGCGTCTAAGCGGCATTCTTGTCACTCTGTACTCTTGCTTGCGTCGCCAGGTGCTTTTCGCTTTCATGGGGCATCTACTACACGCCGGTAAGGCTGTCGGCTGGTGCTTGCAGCGCCAGCTCAGGGTGTGCGGTCATGCCCACTCGCACCAAACGTGGATCATTTGCATATCAGCACGCACTCTAGCTATTTGCAAAGTTTCGCGGTTGTAGCATGTTTCTTCTAGGTGCGCAAATTTTATTGTCCGTGAGTGTAAATTAAAATTTTACAGAATTTGAAATTGCAATGTGATTTGTAGCTTCTATGAAAGTTACAAATATGAGTGGTGAAAACTGATCTTCGTTTTCACCACTCATATTTGTACATGAAATTAACGCAAAATGAAAGAATCTTCGTACATGAAATTAATGTATCTTCGTACATGAAATTAACGCAAAATGAAAGAACTGTTAAATCGCTTTACTCAACGACTGTTCAATAATTTCAATTAGATGAGTAATGGAAATTTCAATTTAAAAAATATAAGTTTAATTTTTACCTTTCATAATTTGTTTACGTTTTAAATATAGCAATACATTTACCAAGACATGTTACACATGTATTAAAAAACGGAATTTTGATTTGTGGCGGGAAGTTTAGAATGTCATATTTTGCTTGTCACTCTGAAATCTACAAGAAACGATGTTTTAATCTACGAAACATGATTATGCATAACTTTCCAATATCTTCAGCACAGTAGGTGAAACTGTTAGACGTTGCACAAAACACTGTGAAGATAATGCTAGATACACAACTCTGTCTCACAACCACAGAATATAGAAAGTGCACCAGACACAAAAAGGAACAGCTAAATAAGACAATTTTGTCCGTTACTGGCAGAAATCAAATGTTTGTCATGCATGTACTAGTCAGATGAAACATGTATGGAGCGTAAAACATCCTTTGGGATGTGGCTGAAGCTGTCATTGAGGGAAGAACAACTAAGCTGGTTGATATTCAGTGGCATCCTTATTTCCTCGTTCTGAAATTCACTACCTTAATTCCATTCTTCGCAAATATTTTCTCTGTTTGTTAGAACTGAGGCCTCAAATGGGGCTTCAGCAATTCAAAAGAAATAAAAAAGAAGAGAAAACATTATGTTTCTTAAAATCTACCACTAGGCTGTTTCTATGAGTATGTCAGCCGTTGAAATGCTACTGAAAGTCTTTTGCCCAGCATTTCGTGTAAAAGTTATGGAAATCGAGGTGGATTTCATTCACATGCGTAGAAAGTGATTTCTTCCTGTGGTATGCGTGGAAAGCAGATCGGAAACGATCTGATTTCCGATGCATTATACATCTAAACTAAACTGCATAAATTACAGAATATTCCTCGTAACTTCAGCGGAAAGTTGTTCTTTTCATTGTTATTATTTCATTCTATGCTTATTCACATCACTTTATTTGAATGATCTTTTATGTGTTTTGAATATACTAAAACAACCATTCAGCCTTAATGTTAAAACATTATGGCATTCTCCAGTTTCTCTTGTTCTTGTTCATGATTTGACAGCCCCGGCGATTATTGAAGGATATTCTCTACCTAAATGAGCCTACTGCCATAACTTTGGAAAAATCATTGTAACTAACTCATATCTTACACAGGGCACTAGTTCTTCCATCCCCTTCGTTAGTGAAACTTACATCCTTACCACTGATCAGCCGTCCAAGTTTCAATGTCTCCCAGAAGCCTATCAGTTTTTCTTTTTCTTCATTATTCGCATTCGCATTTCACTGTTCAATGAAAACGATCTGTGTAGTATCGTATCAAATTACAAAAAATTGTAATTGTGTTGAAAAAGGTGGCCCTACATTTTTAACACATTCTTCACTTAAAGCTGTTTGTTAACACATTTCAAACATTATTAAAGTCTGTTTTATGGCGTACATTTTACAAAGCTACATTCACCTATTAAGACTTCGTAATTTTGGAAATCAGCATGAACCATTAAGTTCATCAAAAATGTAAAATAAAATAAATTCTTGCAGTGAATTATATACCACGGCTGGTTTCAGGACAGAAGAAATTATGTAGATAAAGGGTAGTTAGAAAATTGTATAGGCCCAATACTGACTGACCTTGCAAAGCTGGCTCTATGGCTGCGGATTTTTCTCCTGTACGCTATAAACTGTAGAAAAAAATGTGAACAGGGGTAGCATTTCTAATCATGGGAATGAACCCAGACGAGTTACCTACACAGGCAACTGATGAGTCGATTCAGAATTAATCTTTTCACAGCTGTGAATTTTTAGAATTCGTTTCTGAATTCAAGGATTTAAGAAAGCAGAATGTTGCGTATAACCGAGGACACTACATTTTCTAGTTTGCTTGTTTGACTTGATAACGTTTTGTTTTGAATCTCATGGATGTTTCTAACAGGACGATTTAAAAAGTATAAAAAGAAATTACTAACCTTCGATTTTGTCAACAAATCCTTTCTTCTGAGAGCGTAAACTGCTTCATCAACAGCTAACAGTCCAACCAATGTATTTTTAGATCCTCTGATGATTATCTTTCCATTACTGCCAGGCTCTGCGCTGGTAAAGGAAGGTTCTATTTGCACCTATTATAAATTTAAAAAGGAAATAAAATAAAAAATCTTCAGTTTTATGACACAGAAATATTTTAAATTCATGCGTTTTAAGAACCGAAGAGGTTTTGACGTAAGAGGTCCTGAATCATTTTTAACCACGAAAAATGGCTTTGTATATAACTTTTTGCTTTCTCGTTTGGTTTAGAAGATGGGCAATATTTTCCAGCCCTAGATTTCGCCGACTTCGGTTTTGAATAACTGTTGCACCGAAAATATTGATTAATTAGGAATGCAGCACTGAAAATAGCATCACTTTCAGGATTACTTGCCAATGTGAACAAATGTTGTCCTTCATGAAATTAAACCCATCACCATTGCATTTGAACTCACCAATCAAAATTTAAGAGACGTATTTGCAAACAAGGCGAAGCTATCTTGAACCTCCAAATTGAAAGTCAATTCTAAGAGTCACATTACGTCCCATTAAACATGCGTTTCCATCAAATGATAAGAGTTGTATGTTTTTATGCTGCTGTAACAATAAGTTACAGGTGTAGGCACGAAAAATGGTTTATCAGAATTTAACTAAATTTACATTATTTAATAAGTTTCTTAAATATTACATTTCCTTAGCAGCTTTGAAATATATTTAGAAACATACTTACAGACAAAATGTCTTTGTTATTGCACTTTTATCTAAAAAAAGTCTAGGAAAACAACCAAAAGCACAGCAGATAGGGAATTTGAAATGCCTTCTTTAATTAAAAAAGAGGAATGAAAGAAAGAAGATAAGGAACTCACGAGTGGATCCGGTGAGGGTAATGAACTCCACTAGTGAAAGTAATTTTTTTCTGGTGGAGTTCATAACTCACCCAAGACACCGCTATTTAAACGGCATATATGCTTCACTTGTTCTCTTTGAAATGCTGCTACCAGTGCACTTAAATCTGCACTGATATTAATTCACTTGAAAATTTGACTTGTGTATTTTGTATCAGAAAAATTGCGCTGTCTCAACATTATTGTGGATTATAAATTCATTAAGAATCCTCAAAAACAATCTCCTTGGTAGTGAGCAGAAAAAAAAAGAAAAATCATCTTGAAACTTAAGGTTGCGATTCAATAAATGCCAAATTGCTCATAACATACTTCTTTTTCAGTTCTCCCTGCTTGTTTAGCTAGACTTCCAGATAGTGAAATCACGATGATAGATTCTAAGATAAGGACTTTGATAATGAAGGATGTCCATCTGCGTTTCTACTTTCATATGTTTTGCTAGTCTTGGTATTGTGTATTTCGTGCAGCAAATGCCATGAAACGCCAATGCGGTAATTCCGTCCATACACGATTTAAAAAATAAATAGTTGAAAACTCAGTGACACGTCCCCAGCTCGACTTTAAAATGCTTTAATATACAAAGTGTCGTGGCTAAAAACACGTCACCAAACTATCAACAGCTACATGAGGTCTTTCGGGTCAGCGCGACCCTTTCCTCAGATGTGAGTGACACAGGAGACTTCGTAAACGCCAACTATATATACGTACCACCATCTGTCATGTGACCACGTTTACCAAGTCTCCTGCGTCACTCACATCTGAGGATCGGTCGCGCTGACCTGAATCTCCTGTAGCTGTTGAGAGTTTGGTGACGTGTTTTTAGCCACGACCCTTTGTATATTAAAGCATCCATATGTTATTGTTTTTTATTTAATTGGATGCTTAAAGACCACCGTGAGCAACTCAGTCGGCTATAAGAAGTCGCCCGTCCCTAATTTAGGGTCACTTGTTTTAGGAAACGCAGAGAGCCAGTGCCGTAAGGCAGACACAAAATCTATGCCTCATCGGGATTCGAACCCGAACCCATCTCGGACGATTGGTCACAAGCCAACGTTTAGACCACTACGCCACCAGGGCTGCCATTTTCTTTTCATATATCCTATTGTCTTTACCTTTAGCGTAAGTTCGTATATAGGCAAGTACGCAA
This sequence comes from Macrothele yani, assembly GCA_039090855.1. NCBI lineage: Eukaryota > Metazoa > Arthropoda > Arachnida > Araneae > Macrothelidae > Macrothele > Macrothele yani. Next base: position 88,105,406 of record CM077010.1, read on the forward strand.
AATCTTTACCTAGGACAGTTATTCTAAAACAACTAAACTGTTCAATGTGCATGTAAAGAAATCGTTCAGAAAAGTAGGTATTAACTTCCTGAAACGAGTGAGTGCAGAGACATTGTAGGTGAAATCAGGAACTTATAAAAATTAAATCGTGAATTATCGCAGATAGCAGAATAGTTCTGATTACAAAATTAGTGTAGAGCTATACTCCTCATGTACAAAAGCGGTACATAACAAACGAAATCGAACGACCAGGATCAGAAAGCACTTAAAGAGAAAACGACGAATTTAGACAAGAGACGAAGATTTACCATGTGTTAAAATATTTTACTCTAATTAATACTGAGATGCCCACCGTTCGCTACAATACAGTACTGGCTGGGCACATGTGACAATGTTTCGATGAATGGCATCCAGTAGAGCATCAGCGGCGCTGCTGATGTCTCACATGTGCGTTGCTTTCAAGATCTTGCAGGCCATCTTGGCTTGTCTGTAAGAACTTGAAAGGTCCTTCGGTTTCACATATACTGTAGATACAGAAAGAAGTCGAGAGGTGTCAGGTTGGATGGAAATATTAATCAGGATACAGGACCTCTTTGACCGATCAGTTCACTTCCAGATGTAGATGTCAACCAGACATGCACAGAATGCAATGTACTGGGGTGTAATAATCCGGCTTCACCGACATGTCTCACAACTGGCTTAATGGAACTTTTTCGAACTAGTAACTCAACTCATTTTGCAGGAGAGCCAAAAACTGCTGTACGTCAGAGTTAGTTTGTGAAGAAAAAGGCCGAGGAATGGTGTGTCACCATATGCTGCACTTCATATTTTTGTGAAATTGGACAGTAGCAAGTCCGCCGCGGTTCTTTCCGATGCAACAATGGTCGTTCGAGTTCATAACTCCATCGCTGGTGAATTTTGCTTCTTTCTTTTACATGATGCTGTAATGGAAATCAGCTGATTCGTCTGCGGAACTCAGAGCATGACTGAACCAACCACGTCTTTATTCCGTGTTACCAACTTGTAAGTCCTTTCACCCTTCTGTTTCTAAAATACTCACTATGGACAAACACGATGCCGATGGAAGATTCTGAAGACTTGCTCACGACTTGGCTCGAATGAGATAGCCAATGCCCATGAAATGTCCGGATGTAGAAAAACGCAAGTACACGTAATATGAATTCTACGTGGTCTCGATGAGATGAGCCCGATTTTGGACGCTCCTCTGGGCTTTCCTTAGAACACACTCAGGCACCGACATTGACGGCAGTTCGTGGGCCGACGACACTGCGGTAATCTGTATGCAGTACATTCACTTACAGAAGAACTATTTTGCCGTGTTTAGCGTGTATTTTACTGGACATGATGTTTATTATCTACAAATGCATACGATGAAACCCTAAAATAGGGTTTAGAGTTCACTCAGCCACAGCGCGCTGCGCCTGTTAGAGGGACAGAAAATATAGAAACATTAAGAGCGGGAACAGGGTGCCCTGATAGGAAAGATGTAAAGTAAAATTTACAGAAAAGTTGCAGTTTTATGAGTATATGGAATCCCATTAAGAAAGGAAGTTGTAAGCTACCCTACATACTTACCTGCTGAACTCAACATATCCGAAAACACAAGCGCCAGGAAGCAGCAAATGGAGGAAGGAAACCGAGAAAAGGGGGACCCTGTAATAAAAATAAATGCGGCACATAGAAAAGCTATTCGAGAAAAACTCCCCGTTTTTTACTTAGATGCTCTTAAAAGGTCCTTTTATTTTCCTTTTTTTTTTTTGCCTAAGTTGCTTACAATTACAAAAATAACTTTGCGAACGTCAGAGACACCGAAGATTTCTTACGTTTTGGACTTAGAAATAATTTCAGCATGTTCGCAATATTTGAAATCTCACTATAAATTTCCATTTTATCTAAGGCCTCCTTTTCTTCCATTTCAATTTATTTTAAATGAAAGAAGCAGCAACTATACTAATGCTTACACTGTGTTCCAGCTCAGAGGTTTGCTATAAACATATAATCTATGACTGGAAAATTTAAAGTGTGTATGATTAACAGGAAAAAAAGGCTGTGATATGAATTGGTTTTCTCAATTTCAATTTAAAGTGTGCGCCATTAACAAGCACAGGTCAGTGTTGTAAGCATCAGATTCCTTCTTTTACTTCTAAGGGCCCAGAAATTTCTGACCTTCTTCATGGGAAAGTTTACATTTAAGAGACAGCAATTTGATCCCCCTCCCCTCTCCCTTTTTGTGAAGAAGGATACTCTCCTACAAAAAACTGAGAACAGCAAAAAAAGTGAAAGTTTTATTTCTCGTAATTAATCCCATTTGTCATTTTGTTTTTGGTTTTCAGAGGGTTTTTTTCTGGAATTGTGTCAAAAAATGCATTTAGGTCTTTTAAAACTTTTTGAGTCCTTTGTGTTATAATTAAGGGCTTCTCTTACCAGTGAGCTGGGGTGTTCTCTGGCCTTTTCATAGTACCTTTTTGCTAATTCATACATAGTGCAGTGTATGGAATAAATATTTTTAGCTTGTTACGAATTTCATGGTTAGAGGTGCGCCCATCAAGACTTACCACTATTCTCAGAATTTTATTTCGGAATGAGGTGCTTTTTCTTCTTTGTATTTTGGTGAAAACATCCCATGCAGCACTGCCAAAAGTAGCAATAGGGATAAGGAAGGCTTTCCACACTTTTACTGTCTTTTATTTTAAATAATAGGCATGAGGCATTCTCGCAGTTTCATGGTCTTTGCAATAGTTCAGAAATATGTTTATTTCAATTTAGGTTGCGATCCAAGATAAAGCCAAGGTATTAAAATTCTTTAACCCAGGGTATTTTTTGCCCGGAAAATTCAATCTCAAAGTCTGAGTTGTAGTTTATTTTTCTCTTACAGAAAAGGATGGCATGCGTTTTATCCGTGTAATTTTTTTTTATTTTCCAGAATAGGAAATGTTGCTCTTGTTTTTTACATAATATTGCAGTATAAAAGCTGCCTAATTCTTATTTTTTGACGTATACGCTATCGCTGTATCATCTGCTCATAGAGCAATTGTCAGATTTTTATTTTTAAAGGTAGAAAAATCTGACGTAAAAGTGGAATATAGCGTTGGAGCCAAAACATTGCCTTGTGGCACTCCTGCTTCTGTTTTCCTCAGCGAGGATATTGCTCCATTCATTTTTGCACAGACAGTTCTGTTTTTCCCAAGTAGGATTTAATTTATTCCTACGATCTAGGGAGGAAAGTCATGGGCAATCATTTTTAAATTAATTACTTCATGTAAGCATTTATCAAATGCTTTGGCAACATCAAGAACTATTGCCGCCGTATGTTTTTATTTTTAAAACTTTCATAGTTCACTTCAGCTACTCTGGATAGCTGATGTACAGTGGAGTGTTTTTCTCTAAATTCTCCTTGCATGTAAGGTATAATAGGAAATTAATCACAGTTCTTTTGTATTTTGATAAGAATAATTTTCCCTAAACTTTTGCCCACCGTTATCAGTAGAAAAATTAGCCTATGATTTTCAGAAAGGTTTACCTGGTTTTGGCAGTAACATTACTTCAGCTGGTTTCCACTCTTCTGGAAAGTAATTTAGCTCTAAGACCGCATTATAAATTTTTGTGAGGGTTTGCATGTATGTAAAGAGCAGCATTTTCATAATTTTGTTATTTATTCCATCTTCACCTGGTAACTTTTAATTTTTTAATTTCTTAATATGAAAGATAACTTCCTTCTCTTAAATTGGAAATGGGTTTTTAAAATTCGGTGGGAGCTATTTAATTCCTCTGTTTTCAGAGTATTAGTAGTAATATAAGTATTATTCTTTTTAGCTTCAATAATTTTTGCTACGTTTTCACTGAGGGTCCTAATTTCGGCTTTCCTTTTTCCTTTTCTAGTTCAATGAGGTTTTTTTACCTGAGCCTTGTCGTGGGTGGTGTATGTGGTGTACGCTTCTTCACACTCATCTTTATAGACCTCTCGCATCTTCTTGATCAAAAAGCTAAATTTATTACTTGTAAAATTCTCCTTAGTTTTCTTAGATTCAAATATTATAAGGACTACATTTTCACTCAGTGTACTTACTTGGGAGTTCTTTTCTCTATCGAGTTCAGTCAGTTTTTTTTTTAAGTTTGCCGTGCCAAGGGTAGTGCAGCTGGTGCATTCTTCTTCACACTTAACGTTCTTTTTATAGAGCTTCCGTATACCTTCTTGGTCAACAAACTAAATTTATTAATAGGAGTATTTTCCCTAATATTTATTTTTTTAATGAATTATAAATCAGATTTCCACTAAGGTTTATGGGAGCAATTTTGTCTGACTTTTTTCTTTATCTTCAACTATTTTTTGTCTTCATCCTGTATGTGCTTTGGAAGCCGACCAAGAAAAAATATTTTTACCTACTCTTTTATTATTGGTAGTTTCTGCATAGTAAACTACAGTGGGCCCTTTAATTGACTTTTTAATTACAGTTTCTGTACTCACAAAATTGTCTTCTATAATTATTTCTTTACTTTGCCATTTTTGGGTACATTTATATTTTATAATTTTTTAGCAGTTTGATTTGGATTTTGCTCCTTTCCTTTAGGTTTCAAATATTATTCAATATCTTTTTTCATTTTTTCTGGATCCCACTCTTTTTCCTTTTTAAATATTTGTAAACATCTACGTTGAATTTCTTTGCAATATCTTGCGTTTGCAATTTGTTAAGATGAGTACTTTTACTTTGCTCTAACACAGAATTTAGTAAATTACTCTTATAGTAAATTTTTAGTTCTCCTATGTAATTGTCTAATAATACTCAAATATTTTAAAGTCTGTTTTTATTAATTCTACGTTATTAATTGCTTCATTTAATTTAGTGCTCCCTTTTCAAAGCAGTGAGTTCACTATTCTTTTTTGTGCTGTTTTTCACAGCTTCAAATTCTTTCTTTTCACTCAATTTAAAAATTTCAGTTTTTTCTTATAACAGGACTGCTTTTTTTTGTGTGAATGTTTGTGTGTTTCAGTGGAAACAAAGTTTCCTTCATCTGCGTATCAGAAAGGGCAAATCACTTATTGAAAGAAGTACAAGGCTCTGAAAAGAGCCTTTTTTGTTGTATTATTACGATGCCCATTCATACCAGTTTCACAGAAACAGTCTGATGCCGAAGCAGTTTCGGAGCTATTTAAAAAAAAAAAAAAAAAAAAAAGTCAAATGCCGGATCATTATCTGATCTATTTTTTTCAATGTCAGGTGCCGGATCATTATCTGATCTACTTTTTTCCATGGCAGGTGCCGGAACATGATCTGATCTATTCCCTTTGCAATATTTAGGTGCCAGAGCAGTGACTGATCCATTGCTCTCAAAACGATCAACAAATTGTATCGGTCTAAAACTCCCACAGACTCAGAACAAGGAATCTTCTCACTTATCCTACTTTTTCGTCTTGTTCTTTGGCCTTTTTGTGAACGCTTCTCTCAATTTCTGCCCAAAGATTCCTGATTCTCTTGGATCTTCTAATTTCATCATCAATACAAGTTGACTGTCGAATTCCAGTGGTAGGAGTAATGGGGAAAATGGCTTTCTGTTCGGCATCAGATCATATTTCTGCATCACCAGCTACGGTAATCCTTTGTTGTAGCGAAATTTTTAACGATGTACTGAAAAGCAAAGCGATGAGAAATGGATTCAGGAACTTTGTAACAGAGCTTTGAAAAATGCTGGCTGCTAAAAAAATCCCTTCACCGGACTGATTCGGATTGACTAGGATGCCAGAAGCTATCTAAAAATGCAAAAACTAAAATTGCAAAAGAAACAAAAGCCGCTAAGACATACCACCCAAAGGAGACCACACCAGCGTGCGACCGTCCCGCTCGAAATCCAAAAGGCCATGAATATTTCATCTGCTTCTTCATCAATTGTTTAAATAGCACTCTTCCCCCATACACACACACACATGCACGCACGCACACATATATTGGGTTGCGCAGTTTATCAGTTTTGATCCTACCATCATTACTTTGAAGCCACAGCTTTTTATGTTCCCAAACACGTAAAACCTCTTGTCAGCCGTGAATAAGCCCAGCAATGTCTCGTCAAACATGTTTTTCCTTTGCATATCTGTGCCGTTCCCTTTCCAATTTATGAAGTTAAATGTTTGTTTTCTGAGAAATACGTACTGCTCTACAACTTTTGGTAGGAACTTTTATTCTTTCTGTTAAATTTCACAGTTTATTTTTGTAAATTATTTCACCGTCAGAGGCGTTGCAATCGGGCTTTTCAGGAAGCACATACTCCTTTTCTTATATGAATCTCTTACCTTCACATCAGTTGGGTTACTAGTTTTCAAGTAATTGTCGAGGACAAAGACTTTACGTATCACCGTTTAAATAAGTGTTGTAATTTTGAGAAATGAAAAACGAAAAAAGGAATCATTACAACTATTTCAAAAACAAGTGTCCTGCAAGAAAGATGAGCGAAAAAGCACAAGAAAATGATCTTTATTACATTCAGTTGTATTATACATCTGTAGGATGATATAGATGTATAGTAACGTTTTAAGAAGAAAATATTAAGATGGAACTAAATTTTAGTTTGTAACAAAAATAGGAGAAAATGATGATTGAAATAATTATTTTATTTAATTTATTTGAGTATTTAAACATACATTTAAAAAAATTTAGTTTTAGTGGTTTGCTGAGAAGAGTTCAGATATTTTACTTTCAAGAACCTGATTAAGATATGCTGCATAACAAATTAAGTGTATAGTCCGATTTAAATTACTCCTGTTTAAATGAACTGTAGAATTCACTAACATTGCGATTTCAGTTAAATAATTTTTATGATTGTATATCTAAGAAACTACTGCAGTCATTTCTCCTGCTGCAATAATCCCCGATAGGTGTGAGTCTTGTACATCCAAGCTGTTGCCCCTTTCACTTCAAGAATTCAAAGAACCTTGACCATGAATTGTTTTTCGAAGCGTTTTTTTCACTATCCTCCTCAAATTTTTCAGGGAGATATAGTTAGTAAATTTGTAAATTTTGCTTTTACCATGCAATCAAATTCTTCTAAGAGGTGAATTTTCGAATCTTCTGAAAACCATTTGAATACTACGCCACTTTATAAGTTACAGTGATTCAGTAAGAGTGATAAGAACATTTATTTACCTCAGCACTTGGTGAGCACTGGTTTGAAACGTCTACATTAATGGAATCTGCTATGAGTTCATTCCCATGGTGTGCGAAAACTACAAGACGGAAACTGGGCACCATATCATAAGTGATCTGGAATTCCACTTTTTGGCTCTTGAAATTACCTTTTGGCAACTTGTTCATCAGTAAAATGATACCTTTAGAGACAACCTACGTAAAAAAGCAAAAGAAAGAAATTAATAAACAAGTGTATTAATAAGCGCAGCAAATACATGAAAAAAATCTAACGATTATTTTTTTTTATCATAAAAATGATAAATTTCGTTTAAGGAAACAAAAATTAAAAGAATCAATGCAATACTTCAGAGTTTAAATTGCACTCACCATGTAATAAATGTCACTGATTTGAGGAGGCTCAATGTAGATGTCTTCTACAAAAGCAGAAAGAGGCTAGATTCCAAACAAAGAGAGTACAGTTATTACATTGACCCACAATTCCTACCGAAAACAATGAGCATATATGGAAGCACTCATAACTGAACGAATTATAAACGCACTGAACATTTCATTAAACGATTCTACGTTAAGACAAAAAGAGTTAATTGTTCTTCAACTTGGAAACCACGATTACTCGAAGGATGATGTTTTGAAAAGTTAAAGAACTTTTTAGTGAGTAGAGTAAATATCCCATTTATGAAAGCTTAACATAGCTAAAACATGCAAAACCTAATTAATATTCTGAATCACCTTCTCCACCTTCAAGTTCGAAAGCTAAAATGAGTTCCCGAACATTGAATTCATTCATGGAAGCAATCAATGATATTTTTCTGTTGAAACTTAGAGCGAGATAAAAGCAAAGAGCTGATTTCTTTGAGTCGGAAACTACTCCTACTTTTACACAAGTTTACATATAATTTGCTTGGATGTATCTCTGCACTTTAATTTCAAGTGTAGAGGACAAACATTGATGATATTCGTGGCTCTCATCTCCAAACATATACTTCCATCCAGTAGTTTTTTGAATGGTACGTACGTTACCTATCGGTATCAATTTTCACCCTCGATAGCAGTCTGACGACTGAAAATAATGTCTTGATTATCATTTTTTTTAAGATTTATTTTTGAGGCATTATCTCAGCGTCTACCTTTTTGTTATTAAATGAATAGAACGATCCTATTTAATCTGTGGTTGAACGTTTTATCTCAATGAATTCAGAATTATGTAAAATCAGCAGCAAGCAAAAAATTTCCGGGTTGCACAACTTTTCGTTATTGTGATTAGCTGAGCAAAATATTTTTGTTTGCACGTAATCCGTGAAACAAAAAGTTTGGGCGAAACACCAGAAACGTCTCCTGGTTAATTGGTTTATGATACTTATATATCCATGATATGTATATTATACATTTACGATATGTATATTATATATTGATGCTATATATATTACTGTATATATTCATGATATGCATATTATATATCATCATCATCATCATTGTCAACCATTATCAATCCACTGCTGGACGGTCTCCCCAAGTTTCTTTCACAACGGTCTGTCTTGTGCCACTCTCTTCCATGTTACTCCCGCATACTTTCGAATTTCATCCACCCATCTCCGATGTGGTCTTCTTCTAGGTCTTTTCCTGTCCCTTGGAATCCAATCTAAAATTTCGGCTGTCCATCGATTGTCTGTCCTTTTGGCAGTATGTCCAGCCCATTGCCATTTCAGGGATTTTACTGTGATCATGATGTCTTCCACTCTTGTCATTTTTCTGATCCACGAGTTCCTCCTCTTAGCTCTCCTGGTTACAGCAAGCGTGCATCTCTTCATGCTGCTTTAAGTTGGCTGCAGCCTTTGTATGTCTCTTTTAGTTAAGGTCCACGACTCTGCACCATACGTAAGCACTGGAAGGATGCATTGATCAAACACTTTTCTTTTAAGACATAATGGCATATTGCTCTTGAGAATTATGCTGTTTCTTCCAAAAGCTCTCCAGGCAAGTTTTGTACGCCGATTAATTTCTTCATTAATGTGACCCTCACTTGATATCTGCTGTTCAAGATAAACGTACCTGTCTGTTATCTCCAGCTTTTCTCCATCAATCGATAAATATTCATTTCTTGTAAAAGCGTTGTACATCACTTTTGTCTTCTGAAAGTTCATTTTTAATCCCACTTCTTTACTCTTGTCAGCAAGTTCCTGGATCATACTCTGCAGCTCTGATGGGGTAGTTGCAAATATGACTACGTCATCAGCAAAACGAAGGTGGGTTAGATAATCTCTATCAATCTTTATCCCTTTGTTTTCCCAATTCAGTGATTGAAAGACATTTTCCAATGTGGCATTAAAGAGCTCGGGAGATATCGTGTCACCATGTCTCCTTCCCTTTCCAATTTTTATGTGTTGTATTTTCAAACAGCCGAATCTTTGCACTTGCATTTTCATAGATGTTATTAATAATATTAATGTATGCATCTTCAATACTGCAAGATTTCAAAGCCATTTTAACTGCTGATGGTTTCGCCGAATCAAAGGCCTTTTAATAATCGATAAAAGCTATGCATAATGGAAGTTCATATTCCCTCGCTCTTTCAATTAGTTCTCTCAGTACGTGGATATGATCTATAGTGTTCCCATAATTATATTCAAGTGCTGCTTGCCTTTATTATTTAGATGACGAATTTCCTCATAAAATTCTTCAATTTCTTCAGCAGGATGACTTGTGGTGGGTGCAGAAGTTTGAATAATCTGGGCCTGGCATCTTCTCGAGAGTTGGATAATGAGTCGTGCAGGTCTGTCAGAGGAACTTTCAATTTCTACAACTTTATCCTTCAGTTTCTTGTTTATTATAAATCCAACACCACTAGTTCTTCCAGTATCTGTCCCACGATAGTAGAAGAGATATCCACTTTTTAGTTCAATGAGATCTTCTCCTTTTCTCCTTACCTCACTTAGCCCAACGATGTCCCACTTGATTCTTTGTAGTTCCTCTTCCAATTCAAGAAGCCTTGAATCAGAAGATAGGGAGCGTCCATTGTAAGTAGCCAAGGTCAGCATCAAATGGCAGCCTAGTCCGGTCTTCCCGTGATTCTTAGCACCCTCTGCCTACATGTCGTACTGGCCGCTGCCTTGGCCAAGTACATTCCAGCTGTCGGTGACTGAGGGCCAAGATTTAAGTTGTTGAGTCATTTTGGAGGGTTTGCCCATAACTCACCACGCTGGCCAACCGGGTTAGTGAGTGTGGGATAGCATTTCTTCTAATCCCGATGGTCTAGTTATACCGCTATTGGCGGTCGGTCGTCAGAGCCCCTTTAGTGGGAATAGGGTGCACCACGAGAAGGCGTGGTTGACATTTGTCAAGGAGAGGCTGTGATGTTGCGGATCACCTGACCTTACATCCCATATTATTTTTATTATTTATACATGTCGTGATATGCATTATATATATTCTTTCCTTACTTGCTTTGTGCGATTAGCCTCTATACTATGAAATCATATTACTCACTCGCAGTTCTGCGAATATGTAGTAACTCTCTAGAAAAAAAACCTGCATTCTTTGCGTATGAGCAAGTTTTCTCCCAAGAAACCAAAATTCATTTATTATCCTACTAACCAACAGCAGATACTGTGGGTATGAAAGGTAACCACTGCATATCCAATTTATTTAAAGAATGAATGTTACAATTTCTTAAATACTTATCTGTGTTTCTACGCATATTTTTTTATTCATTTCGCATTACAGTCGTTGAGTGCTCAAAATTGCAGATGTTCTTAACGCACTTTTGCTTCTTTAAAGTCGCCCTTTTCTCTCTGTGTGGAGCGTCACGACATGCTTACTTTGTTTGCCAGTCCACTGGGCGTCATCTGGTTACCTTGCCAAGGTTAGCAGGTAGACGTGCCTTAATACTGCAGTGGTAATATCTTCCCTTAGCTGAGATATAACTACGTCCAATGCATTTGCCTCGTCTACACACTTCTGTTATTCTTTACCTACCTAAGTAAACACAAAAACATCTGCTTAGCTCGGCCAAGATCTGCAAGAGACTGAGTTCTTTTAAAAGAGTTGCTAAAAATATAACGTACAAACCTATTCGTTCCAAATCGTTATGTATTCAACAGAATATACAGTGCACAAGTGCAAATGTTTGTGCTCTTTAACCTCCGAAAAAATCGCCATAGCCATTGTAACAAATGCACCATCGTAATGGCAACGTATGCATGTCTAAAGAGAAGAAATCGAGGTCCTGTTGGTGCATCCATGCTATTACGGCCTGTCTCGCAGCTACATCTGTAGTAAATTGATCGCGGGTCAAGTATTTCTTTATAGGGCCAAACACATTGCAATCTCAGGATGCATAGTTAGGACTGTAAGTGCGATGCACAAAAGATTACTATCCCTCTTATTCCTGAAACCTCTCAGCTGGGCGCTGAGCCGCATATGGTCTAGCGTTTTACTGTAACAAAGAAACACTTCTGCACAGCAGCCCGGGTTTCTTGCAGTGCATTGCATTCCACAACATATCAAGCATATGGCAATACCGTTCGGCTGTTACATTTACACCAATGTCGAGGAAATCAATCAGAAGCACACCCTGATATTCTCAAAAGACAGTTATCAAGTTTTGTTAGCTGTATCGAAACATCTTGAATGTTTGCCAAGTGGAGTTCATGTGTGAGATAGTGGAGATCCAACTCATGGGCGCTCTTCTGATATCGAATGATGCAGCCAAGTTTCGTCTCCCGTGACAATGCGCTGAAAGAAGAACTCGCGCTGCTCATGATAGTGTATTAAATGTATGTGAGTGAGGTTTACGCGTCTTCTCTTTTGTTCTTCTGTGATATTCTTATGTAGCCATCTCGTGTAAACTCTTCTATAATGCAGTTGGTCATGAATAACACTGTGAGCAACACCCACTGAAATTTGCAGTTTGCAGGACAGTTGTGCTATTGTAATGCAGCTGTTGTAACGAATGAGAGCATCCTCCTGTAGCACAATGGCTTTTCGAATAGACGCCATTGGATGTTTATGTAGAAATTTGTCATCAACGTCTTCCAACCCTTTGCAAAGTCCATACACAATTTCTAGAGCTTTTTTCCGTGACATACCAACTTCGCCGTACATTTCCACTAACTGGTGATGGATATCCACTAGAGCAACATCCTTTGTATGAAGAAACCTAATTACACTTCGCACTACCTCGTGTGACCATGTTTACAATAACGCAGAACCTTTTAATAGCCGTTCCTAATAAAGGAATGGACACAGAGCCCTTTGGTGACGAAGTGATATTTTTGGTTCTTCAGGCATGTGCAAGTACACATTTTAACTCTTCATTCGTGGTTTAAGAGCTGTGATGACGGAATCACCTTATTTATTGTACAACCACATGCGCATGGACAACAATTTTTCCTCCTGTTCAGGTGACACGGACAGCAGCAAATTTCCTTGACTAAGGCACTCTTTTCCGTTAAAGACAGTTTTGTTCTGCTTTTTGATAATTTTTTAGAGGAAAATGTGACAACTCAAATTTTATTAGAGCATTTATTATTAATAACGAGGACCTGTACGGCGACTATAAACAAAATAGTAAAACTGTACTAGTAATCCGATTTATTGGTGTAAAAATATATAGTTTCCAAACTTTTGCACATGAACTAAATGCCTTTTTCAAGGAAGGTAGATAGAAAACTGAAATCTGAATGCTTCAAAATTTTGAACGCAGTGACTTGACAAGAAAATAAACAAATAGATGCGAATGCAATTTTTATTCAAAGACACGAGGTGTCACGTTGGTCGGGCATGCAATGTCTCGGAAAGAAAGCTGCGCTGTTTGAAGAACTGGTTCCAAATTTGTGGCAACTCTACTGAGATGCTATCATTGCAAGCTCACTGTGATGGTAAAGATCTCCAAAGGTTTATCGAATGGTTGTAGATTTAGGGGTGGAGTAAGAAGCTAATTTCTTTATTTCATCCCACATAGGAGTAGCGGACTTGAATTTGACTTCTTTTTCGAGGTATTTTATTTTATTTTATTTGATTTGATTTATTAAATATTCTGCCTGCACACCACAGTAATACCATACATGACAAAGTTTAACACAAACTATACATCATTACAATCAAACTATGCTAAGTAGCTAACCAAAACAAAATAAAATGTCAGTAATGAATCCTTAATATGTCATAACCCAATTACAATAAGCATACCATTAACTACAATTAATGAACTTGCACAATTAAACCAAAATTTATATAATAGATGGTATGAAATGTAAAAACGTAATCTATGCATACATGATGACATGGAGCCAGGGAAAAAGGCTTTAATGAAAAAGCCTAACGAGACCCCGACCCCTAAGAAGTGTGTATCAGGCCAAGAAACACAGTGCACAAAAAATCACAGTAAGACACAATTTACCATAATAGTACAGGGAAGTGAAGAATACAAGATTATAAACAACTGTAATTAAAGTACATGGCATATAACCAGTACAGTTACAGTATATACAAATCTTAACACATGCCAACATAACCACTGATAAACATAGTATAAGAAAAACAATCAAAGATTTAAATAGGACATCTATGTATATATACCAAATTAATGTAATCGAAAAATGTACATCGCAAAAATATCTCTACAGTACATTAAACAATCATGCAACAATAAATAAACCAAGATCAACAAGACAAAGCAACAAAGTTAATCATAAATCACACCATACCACCGAGCACAACGATTATATATGCACAAAGAGCAAAAGGAGTATACCAATAGTCAATTGGTACAAAGTCACAAATATACGAAAAACAATCATAAAAAAAAGTACAACACAAAACAGCAATACACATCCCCAAAATAAGCGTATAATAGTGAATGCAATTAAGTTAAGCAAAAGAAAAAGCCATCCTATCCCAGACCGTTTCATAACTTCAGGTTAAACACTAGTAAGCAATTACAGGATCAAGATATTTAGTATAAATATATGTGTAGCGCATAGAAATGATATTCAATATGACAGTGAAGGCTAAATATTAAACAGTGAAAGTTAGTCATCGAGTCGTAAACACAAAACAGTATCCAAGAACCAAAGCAAGGAAATATCCCTCGTCTTACTCACTACGGTAAAGTAAATGTGAAACAAAGTAATAAAAATGTATATGTACCAGGAATAATGTGCTACTATATTTAAAACAAAAATCAAGAAATCAATTCAAATCATATCAGCCAATAATTCAGTAGTTAATATTTTTCTGAATGCCCTGAAGTTAACAATTGATTTAATATGCAAGGGCAATTCATTCCACTGTCGAGAACCGGCTGCAATAACACTGTAATGCAAAAGATTTAGATGTGCCCTGGGAATAACGAAGTTTTAGGTATGTCCTACATCAGTGGCCAACTCGATGACCCTTTTCAGTTTGCGTTGTCTAGAATAGGCATCGGTAGAAACGGCGAAGTCGCTTCGAATTCGAGAACGGAATATAGCTGTTTTGTATTCTGTGGGACAAAACGAGCTGCGGACCATCAGGCTGTGGACAAACGTGGGTTTGTAATAGACTTGTGTATAAAGGTGGTGGTCAGGCGATTTGCTTGGTAAAACATCCGGATAAGGTAAGGGACCATTATGCTCAAGCTCCATGGTGAAATTGGTCGTAGGATGTATATAATTGATTTTGACAAGAAAAAACGGGGTCTGTCCTTTCCGTGAGGTCGTATAAAACATTCGTTGTCCGCATGTCATAGCCGAATGGCAGGCAAATGGGTGATTCTGAAGAATATATACTGTTATATTGAGCGTAGGATTGTTTCCGCGAGGATAGCTGAAAGCGATGATCCCATCAGGGCGCCATGGGTCTGTTTATAGATGTGTCCTTGGATACTGTAAAAGCTCGTATTTGAGACTAAGTCAATTAACTTAAAGATGCTGAGGCAAGACTCCAGCAAATTATATGTAGAATTAGCTATGGCATCTTTTAAGGTCCTGATGGCTTCGGTCACGGGGACCGAAAGCTAAAGGGTAACCACATCGAAGCTGCCGGTAATGCTGCTTTGTAGGACATCAATTGCTGGGTTTTTGCCAGGAAGTCCAGAGTGGAAGTTACTATAAAGTCCTAATCAGGGAGATAATTAGCTAGGAATTTGGATAGTAGATATCTATTATTCAGATTGCAGTTTTCTGCCTCCCTTCCTTGAAAATGCCATCTTATTTATATGCAAAGGCCTGGAAATGTATATTTATACTTTTACACCAATACAGCGGATTACTATTTAGTATAGTTTTACTATTCTGTGTATAATTGGAGTACAGTTCCTCGTTATTAAATTGTGTTTGCCATTCTCGGGCAATGTGAAACGCCTTTAAACTTTTTCGACAGCTTAGGCTCAAACTGGAGAAAGAACGTTCCCACCTCGACTTTTTAACCGCTTGTAAGACATGAGGTTTCATCCCTAAATTTCTCAACCTTACAACGTAACAAAAAGGATCATGGTTCCAGAACATAAAGGTTAATTTTTTTCGCCAGATCCTATCAAGGATAGAAACTTGAATAGAAAGGACGTCATGCCACTGGAAGCCAAGTGCTACACTCTATATATGAAGTTGCACAAACTTTTCGACTCTATCACCTTCAACAACCTAATATTCCGAGCAGACATGTTAGTCGAATGACTCCAATCTGCCTTATCCTCCAGATACAGTAAAAACTGGATTGCTTGAAACTTTCCCAGACTCCTAAATCTAAATATTTCACCGTTCTCTTCGTCAATATTTCTAGCCGGACGTTTTGTCTAGAAGAAACAAAAATCTTGTAGGTCTGACAAATTTTGCTTCTAAATGAGATTGAATCCTAAAACCTTTATTTCGTAACTTCAGATCGCAATATCGCTGGTTTCGGAAAGTGCCAAGGACGAACTATGTCAACTTTTTCGCTCTAGGTTACGATCGTGGTACCATTATACAAAAACGCCTAAAAAGTGTAAAATTCCGAGGCCGATTTCGGTCCTTAGAAATGACCGGTCCATAATGTTGACGCTAAAAAACAAATCCAGCCAGATAACGATTATGGACGCAGCAGACTACAATAAAAGACTTGAGGATTTTCGTTATTACTAAAGATACCTGCAATCTGTATTAAAGACAAGTATCAGGGATGGTGCTAACGAAGTGAGACTGGAAATGTGCCCAAATTTTTCTCAAATACTACTAACTCAAGATATAGGATGAAAAAGGAAGTTTTCTTACATTGAAAAGCAATAATAAATTATACAGAAATGTCAATTTCTTCGTAAAATAGATATTTCAGTGGAACATACCATCATTGTCTTGCCGCTTCTTCGAGATATTGCCAGATAACCATTACTATTAGAAACGAATTTTTCCTGAGTGTGACGACCTGTTGCTTGATTTTCGCGGAACCGATCATCGTTTGTACGCACCTATAAAAAAAGTGTGACTCTTCTTATGTTAATTTCAGGAGAAAACACTTCAAGTGCGATTATAATATGCAATCATACAATTTAGCCTATATCTAAGAATGTATAGCGGAAAAAATTGATAAGGGCATCTGAAGAAACTTGTACACTTAAAGATGGAAAGCAGAAAGTTCGCGTCACAGAAAAAAATAATTAATCGAAAAACGCACACTATATATATGATACACTTTGAAATAAGAAGACTTTTCATCCAAAAAGCATGGCATATAAACACAGTCGAAAAAGCACGAAATCGCACACACACACACACACACACAAATTTGAGTTCAAGCAAAGTGTTCTAGGTGATAGTAGTTTCAATAAGGTAACGCTTTACACAAAAGCAGTGCAGGCAAAATAAATAGGAGAAACAGTGAAATACACTGCTGGCCACCCAAAATACAACACCAAGAAGGACACGAGATATCAAAGCCAGATTTACTGGACACATAACAACAGATACAAAGATGAAACAATTGAACTTACAGGCTCGTGCGACTTGCGGAACACGCAGACATCAATAGTTCGTGTGGCCCCCATGGCTGGCAATAACGGTTGCTACACGCCGCGGCATCGAACGAAAGAGGCTTTGGATGTGGGCTTGGGGTATGTCGGTCCAGGCTGCTTCCACACGTTGCCACAGTTCATCAGGCGTAACCGCGGGTGGTGCTTGCCGGGCCACTCGGTTGCCGATCAGCGACCAGACGTATTCGATGGGCGACAGACATATCGGGAGAACAGGGAGGTCACGGCAGCAGTGACACCTGGTGGGCCGTGAAGAATTGTTGCACGATGCGTGCCACGTGCGGGAGCGCATTGTCCTGTTCAAACGTGGCCACTGGCAGGTCCTGCAGGTAAGGGAGGACTACAGGCTCCAAAACGTCGGAGATGTAGCGGTGGCTGTTGAGTGAACCGGCGATGCGTACCAGAGGGGGGACGGGTGTCATATCCAATTGCGCCCCAAACCATAACGCCAGGCGACGGACCGGTATGGCGATGCATACTACAGGCGTCATACAGTCTCTGCCGGTGGTGTAACGTCAATGGTAATCGGAGCAATAAGTGCCGTGCGACAAGTCCCCGCTCCTTCAGACGACGTCGAACGGTACGTGATGACACAGGTTGTTGCGCAACACACCCTAATTCCTGCGCTAACGTTCGTGATGTGGCGGTGCGAGCCGTCAATGCTCGCGGCACAACATGCCGGTCCTCTCGTTCGGTGGTGTGCCGCGGTTGCGACAATCGCCCACGTTGGTCTGTCCATCCCTTCTGCACCCACCGAATCCATACTCGCCTCACTGTGGCTGGATGTCGTCCTACACGGGCGCCGATGTCTCGGTACGATAAACCGCTGTCGCGATAAGCCACTATTCGTCCTCTATCGAACTCCCAAACGTGCTGGAATGACTGCCGTATTCTGCGACGTGGCATCAGGAAGCTTCCCAAGCACAGGTCCGGCAGCACAACACACTTCCACTACTAACACCCCGCCTTCTGTGCACCCTTCTTATAGTGCTTCTCGGTGGCGTGCTGGGCGCACATGATTTGCATATGCCCTGCAATGCTAATCGTTTGCATTTCCACTCGCGGGCGACGCAAGCCGCGAATTTCAGGTCAATCGGATGCTTCCTTCTTGGTGTTGCATTTTGGGTGACCAGCAGTATAGTTCCTTAATGGAAGATGAAAAAATAAAGAAAGAAACAATATTAGAATGAAAGGAAAAGAAAGAGGTAACACTGAATCATGAGGTGTAACGAACAATTATTTTGACCGAGGGGTCAGATCCAGTATATAATTGTCAAAAACATTTCTACTGCTTTCTTTTTTTAGTTTTTAACTGTGCAATGAAGAGTTTACTAAAAAAAATGTGATTTTTGGTCTCTAGTAGGAAAAGTTTCATTAGAATAGCTGAAGAATGCATCGAAAATCACTGTCGTGATTACGATAACCAGTTGAAGTACAATTTTCAAATCTAACAGCGTAACTATGAATACGAAAAGTGGAAAATTCATACAAAATATTGGTTACTAGTAAAGAAGCTATTTGGTATAAATAGAATTTTCACGCAGGTTTTGAAATGGTTACAAAAATGGAGAGGTTCATCTACATCACACAGCGGAAAAGTTTTCATCGCGGAAAGCGAAAAATTTATACAAAATGATTTCCTTGTGGGAAATATCTGATCGCAAAAAAAATCTTTATTGCTTTTGTACAAAGTTACACATATCGTCGCAAATAGAAATATCAAATTACTCCCTCTAACGGTGGATCTTCTTCATAACGAAGAAAAACAAACCTCACAAAGAATGTAGTCGGACGCAAAAAGATTTTTTCAATCTGTCTTTTAGTAGCGAAACTATGGTCACAAAAATATGTATCAACTCTTACTAAAGGTAAAACTGCGTTGTTTGCTGATAATGGCAAATGCTTGCTTGGTATAGGGAAAATGTTAAAACTTCACATCAAAAGAATGTCTTTCTGCAATCGCCACTTTAGAAACGCAACTATGGCTTCAAAAAAAAAAAAAAACAAAAAAAAAACACAAGCATTTAAGCTCTTTTGGTGGCATTATGAAACCGAAAGAGCACATACGAAGCATGTTCCTCATGACAGAGAGTATTCGACTCAAAAAGAATTCTCTGAAACGTGCTTTCAAAGAATGTGCTCAGAATGCTTTCCATAGTGATATTCCAGGAAGGAACACATTTTTATCATATTTTTAAGTGTGGTTGATATAAAAGATTAAACTTATGAATTAAGAACTAGGTGGATTTACACTTCGTACTCTCCGTAACGTATATTGCATGAATTATCACTCTCAGTTGAAGCTTCTTATGGGTAACAGTATTTCCCAAGTGTGACTAGTTAGACGGAGTGTACAGAAATTTGGTACTCTTGTCGAGAAATTTTGCATATTTCACAAGCATAAAAGCTATAATAAAAATGAAATGTGCCTGCATGGCGTTCTTTTCATTGTTACATACGTATGAACAGTATGTAAAGATCTCTCCCTACAAACAAAGTCGAAATCGAAACGACGAAAACAAATAGCTAAACCATCGTTTACCAAAAAATGAAAAGTATATGCAGGACACTTCCCACCAAGAACTCTTTCTGACGCAAAAGAATTTTTCAAATCAGACTTTTAGAAGTGGAGATATAGGGGAATCACAATTTAACTTTACGCTCCCTAGCAGAAAAACTAGGCACTACTTTGAAAAGGAGCTTCATGTTTTCGTTATGAATGGTATCGAGTGAAAGGAAGAATTTTTTTCAATAGGGTATTTAGTAGTAATTACAAGGAATAAGATGTATTTAGAATACGATAGTATCTGTATTTACGCCCTTTAGTCGCAAAGTTATGTCACATAAAAACACCAAGGAGCAAGGATCATTGTTCTCACATTTCAAGCTTCCCAATACAAAGAACTTTTCAAATCTTGCCAACAGAGGCAGAGATAAAGTGTCCGCAGACAGATGGACGAACGGGAAATGTGATGCAATAAGCACGTGCTTCTTTTTGCAAAAGTCGAGTTGAAATAAACACGCACAGTAACAGAGCATGCCTGACGAAAGCTTTTCATTTTGTTTATCATACACGTTCACTCAAAGTTATAGAAGAGTCATTCATCGGTTTTCATTCAGGTTACGTATAAGTAAAATGATTTGTGTTTCTGATGTTCATCAGAAATTGCTCTAGACTGAATGTCAGAGTATCTTCAAGTCTCTTTGATTAAAATGTTTCGTATTTCAATAGTTTTGAAACACGTTTAATAGAGTGGGCTAGAAAAGGTGATTATGTAGACGAAAATGTGTGTTAATGATAGAAAAACGTGAAATTTTACACAAAGTGAGGCAAAGCCATAAGGAAATTTTTAAGATACAGAGGTATTGAAAATCCTTCCCCGTAAACGACTTATAGCGTTATCAATATAGCTGTGTCACTAAACACTTTAATTCAAATACCTTCCAACTAAACAACTGATTTCAATTTTCTTTACGGCGATTTCTATTTCTAGAATAGCATTTTGAAAACATTTATTTAAGAAAAGTTATAAGCCTTACAAATTATAATAAAAAATTTTGACGGACATTTTGCCATCCTCCTCATGGTGAGAAAATTTATGAATAAATAGTCATGTTATGTAATTCGTGAAAGGACATAAGTGGTTGTGTAAGTGAATTGAAGAAAAGTTTGATACGAAACTGGGATGGGAAACATTCGTAGTTTGTAAATACAAGCATTTAATCACTGAACATCAAGCATATATTTTATTTTTCGCAGCAGAAGAGGACACCCACATGTGCAAACAAAATTAGCCTTTGTAATAGCGGCAAAATAAATAACTCTTTACCATTGAGAAAAAAGAAAAAAAAAGAAAAAAAAATAACGTACCTGAAAAGGTCTGTCTTTCAACAAATATATAACGGTAAATATAAAAGTGAAGCACAATATTACGATGTCAGAGTGTTTTCTCACCTTCTTTGGCAGTGATGGGGCACAAACAAGACCTAACGTTTTACAAATACACACGTATTCGTAATAATGTTGTTTGCACGAACGAAAAACACCTTTGGAGCTTCTGAGATTTTAGGCTGAGTTGTCCACCACCAGGAAGTATGTGTTCTGCACCAATGTTGATCCTTACTTTTCAATGTTAGGTAACCTAAATCACTTTTATCAACTGACTTCATCTATGCCCGCTTTAGCAATAGCCCTCTAAGACATGTGGCTTCTGACCACCTGCTGTCGGAGGAATGTTATCTATAGACCTGTTAAAGATACTAAAAACACTCAATCTGGCTTCGTGTACAAACCAGCATTCGAGTTTCAAGTTGTAGCAGATCACAAGGTACCTCTACGTAACTTAAATGTAATATCTGGTATTTCTTCTTGCGGGTGAGAGAAAACTCGAAAGCATCTGTTATTTGTGGACAGTCGATCTATCTTTTCCACATTGTTGTTTTATCTTGGCTTGGCAAAAGAAGTACTGTCACAACCGGAGATGTAGTGGAATCCACGTAAAGCCATAGACTTCTGTTCACCCTGGTGGTTAGCTATTTGGTTGATTGAAATGACTCCAAAGTGTTTTGCCGGAATAAAAATTAACCTACACATTTTTAAGAGATTCTTTCGATATGTGAAGAAAGGTAATGGCCAAAACAATGACATCAGTGCTAACTGTTCTGTTAGATAGGCATTTGCGCCTTTTTTGAACGGCATTCAACAGAAAAGTCATCGAATCTATTTCCTCATGCTCGCAGCTCTCTTGCCTTACCTCCGAAATGATAGACTACATTTGAGCCAGTAGTAGAGAATACCAGAAATCACTACACCGTAACATTCGTACTAAACCAGAAGATAGATAGGTAAACAAATCCGTTCTGTTTCCAGATTTTTAAAAATGCAAACAGTTTTTCGGCAAATAATTCTGTGCTCGTATCTGTCGTCATTCATCTAATCCTTGACTCTATTTATTTAAATTTCGAATTCCATAGATATCTCACACAATATTAATATATAATTTTCCTTTTGATTTTTGCCAGTACATGGTTTTAAAATGTGCAGGCATAAGCTGCAAGCGTTTCCTCTGCACCTGGTTGAATTCTACGAACAACAGCAGGCCAAAGATGCATATGAAATCTGGCACTAAACTTCCAGTGTATCCCGCATCTCTGGAGAAGGGTCTTTCTTGTGAAGTGACATCTTCTGGATCATTGACAAATGTCTCACCAATTTCAATATCACACGTATACATCGAATACATATATAATGGAATATGTCATATACATATTCCATTATGACCACCCCCAGCCTAGAGAAAGGAGCGCGCCTGGAGACCGAACGGTAGCGCAGGTAAAGTTCACAGAGCATTATATATACAACCCGAGGACCGGCTTTCTGATAGTAGAGTGTTCGGAGGCAGAATGGAAAAAGCTGCCGATTTATCGTAGTTTGATAAAGGACAAATCGTGACGGCACGGCGCCTCGTTACTACTATCTCGGAAACGGCACGGAGTGTGAGTTATTCGCATGTCGCTGTAGTGAGTACGTATCAAAAGTGGTTCACAGATGGCCAAACGACGAACCGTCGTCCTCAGCTCACTGATGCCGGAGGGGAGGGGAAACTGTCGCGCATTGTTCACAGTGACTGCAGGGTTACAGTGCGACGAATCACCCGCCGCTACAACAGTGGTGATCAAGGCAATGTGTCACAGCACACAGTTCATCGCAACCTTCTGCGCATGTGCGAGCGTAGCCGAAGACCCAGCCGGATCTCCATGAACCCTGCACGTCATCGCCAACAACGCATGAAATGGGCTCAAGATAATCGAGATTGGTCCGTCGATGATTGGAAGTGGCCTGGTCTGACGAATCAAGATTCCTGGTGTATCATGTAGACGGCCGAGCGCGGACAGGTCGATTACCAATAGAGACTATGGCACCTGGATGCACTGTTGGGCGGAAACACGCCGGCGGCGGTGTTATGCTGTGGGCGATGTTTTCTTGGGACACTTTATCCCAATAGCACAATCCCTGATCCCAATAGTACAAATCCTGACAGATGTCAGTTATCACTATCCCAATAGTACGATCCCTGACAGCTGTCAGTTATCATCATACCAATAGCACAATTCCTGACAGCTGTCAGGTATCTAACGACCGTTGCGGACCAAGTTCGCCTATTCATGGAAACTGTGTTCTCTGCTGATGATGGTCATTACCAACAGGACAATGCGCCATACAACACTACCAGAATCATCAAGGAGTGGTTCGAGGAACATGCTGGTGACTTTCTGTTAATGCTCTGGCCGCCAAATTCAATTTACATGAACCCAATCGAGCATTTGGGGTTCGACTTGGAAAAGAGGGTTCGCGCTAAATCACTACCACCTGAAATGTACGGGAACTGGAAGACCTGCTGTTGACATTATGGGTACCAGATACCCCAGGATACCTATCACGACCTCATCGAATCGATGCTTCGCCAAGTGGCCGCTGTTTTGCGGGCTAAAGGGGATCCTACAGATTATTAGGTAGGTGGTCATAATGTAATAGCTCATCGGTGTAAATAACTTCTTTTCTGCCTTAACTGGGGACCTTTTCCAATTGACATTTCCACTGTGATCATCGTTGGTTACCTGGATTTGAAATCAAGGGTAAGTATGGATGATTCTCGTAGCAGAAGGAGTTTCTCTTATTCATATTTCGACTGCTTCTTGTAACAAATAACTTCGAAAATAAATCAACATATTTTTAGAGATATCACTAAGGCCAACCTTCCAAATTTCTCTATAATCATAACACTCTTCAATGATTCATGAGACAGGCAAGTTTTCTAAAAAAAAACACGTCTTTTCCTGTATCCAAGAGAAGGCTTCCTGTATTCGCCATAACCTGCCTCAGTGCAAATGTTTTCTTGTAAAACAACTTCTGAAAATGCAGAGATTGCTTGTGGTGTAACTGTTGTGAACCCAAAACTGTGCTGTCCTTTCAAATATAGTAGGAATAGAAGCTGAGGTATTTCAGAGCAAAAATCGTACATTTGTGCAGTGCTTTAAGCTCAGTACGTAATGGAGCAGCCCTTACAGTCTCATTGCAGTCTCATTGCTTTGTTCACTCTCCTGTCTCTTTACAGTCTCATTGCTTTGTTCACTCTCCTGTCTACCCCTATTGCTAAAAAAGAAAGAATATTTAAAAAGGGTTTAGATCTTTTTTTAAACTACAAAATTGTCTCTTTCAAATTGATTAAATATTTTTGGATGTGTTGCCTGTAAGCTTAGCTTTTACAAGTAGCAACTTAGCATACCTGTAGAAGACCGTAGCGGAAAAACATGGAGTCATATTCTTCAATGTTCCTTCGTATAGAATGCATTTGGTGTTCCCATGGAGGCTAACTAACATGAGAAACAGTAGCTCTAAATATAAAAATATAATAATATATAAAAGTATATATATATTTTTTTAGGCGCAGCCTCAGTATCAAGGACATCTTTAATCAAATGAAACAGACATTCAACGGTGATCTGACGTGTTACCATTTTTTTAACATCGTACCAGAAGTAGCGATATTGGCCTGTGAAAAAGCATAGGCACAATCACTACAGTCAAGGTACTTTCCTAAAATCTTAAGGAAAGCTGGCTATATATGCCAAGAGAACCAATAATTTGGAAGCGCTTTTCTTCTCCACAGTTGTCAGTCCATGTCCACTAGATGGATTTTGCAAGAGCATACAATCGTTGACCCACAGTTACGACTGGAGCCAGACCTGGATATAAAAACTTTGCAGATGCTTTGATTATTTTCGTGCTGTATTTGATAATAGCCAAAGATTTTAAATTTTCGTAGAACAGCGACATCAGAGAGCAATACATTACAAATGGAGTTTTCCATTTCTACTTTCACGAAAAGCTCACCAATTTATTTATTTTTTATCATTTGAGCAATTCCTTCAGGTGTTCCTTGAAATTTTCTTAATATCGCTGTGCTGTCTTGGGTAATAGATTTTAGAGTTGGCTCCTTATTAGACAGATAGTCTAGCATAACAAACTCACTCGGTAAAACAAGGACTGATCGTGTTTGTCTTATGTTTTGAAGGACCCTCATAGGGCTCCGCGCACCTTCTTCACTTTGCTGTTTATGATGAAAAGAGGTTATACTTGCTCCCTGAAGCGAATGACAGCTCTTAGAGTCATTCACAAAAACTGAATGACTCAGGTTTTGTGAATGACTGTCCAGAATAGCACCTGAGCCTCTTGCACATAATCCTTTTTCCAGATTTGTTGGGAACATAGCTTTCTCCTGAGCTATATGTGTGGGAAAAGGTATGAATTTTGTTTCGAAGTCCCTAAACAAAACAAAAAGCTCCTTTAATTCTTCTTTTGCGTTATGCATTACCGAAAAAGAAAAATGAAAACAAACAAAAAAAAAACAACAGAAAAGATAGAAATCCATTACTTTACCAAGTTTGCATTTCTTTACGTCTGGGGGAAATAACGCTTGTTAACTACTAAATTTTTAAAAATGCCATTCTACATGATTTTTAGTATAGGAACAGAAATTTCACTTGCGGCGATGAAAATTTTGATCAGTTGAATAGTTGCAAAGACGTTTGAATTAAAGTATTTACAAACAGTAGTCATTTTGATAACTGCATAGATCTTGTAGGAATGAGAATTTTCCGTGTCTCCGTACTTCAAATGTTTCTCATGTCTTTGCTTCTCCTTGTGCAAAACTTTACACTTGTAAGGTTAATAGCAGTTTTATTTCGCAACGCTGCCCTAGCAATAAAGTTGATTACTGAACTTTATATTACCACTTCCCACATTGTTACACCGTATCGTTAAGCCTTACATACATTCCAATTATTGGCATTTGTTATAAATGGTGACTGAAGCTCATTACATTTTACAATATTAAAACATGTTACGTACAGTAAGCTTCCTGTGTGAATTACTTAGCCGTTACAAAGTACATTCCTTAAGTTTGAAGGAAAAGACAAAAACGCAATTCATAACTGACTTTGAGCGGTTTTCAGTCACTAAATAGATTCTGTTTGTTTTTAATCTGCTCAAAAAAGTACCAAATATTTGTTGTCTCTCAAATTATTCACATGCGGTTTGGAATTTATTTTTCAACACTTTATGTAATATTATTCGAACAAAAGGGCCTATGAAGCCACATAATTTATAGTAGCACAGGTATCTTTTAATACGAGGAGTTTTTACTTTCTTAAGTAAAAAACAACAAACAAGTAAAAGTGTTACCGGTAGCAGAATTCGTTCATCCGTCCGTCTGCAGTGTGTGACCCAGGCTAAATATTAAAATTCCTGACCGATTTAGTTTATTTTTTTTAAAGATGCTTTATTGAAATCGATCTGCTATTGATGAGAAATACGAATCGAAAATTGCGTTTCTTAAACCCTGCAGCTTACCAGAGAACTGATAAGATGCACATGGTAAGGTCTAATATTGCTCCTGGTATATAAATGGAGAACAATTGGATTAGTTTTTGTGATATCCGTTGTGTGATAGCAATGCATATAAAAAAGTCAAAAGGCAATTTAAAAAAACATGTTTTGACATTAATTCAAAGTCAATTCGAAAAGAAAAAAAATCAGGACTTCGTAACTGAACGAGACTCTTAACTAGGAAGATATTAAAACATCGCAAACAACATAAACGCGTTCTTCGTTGAAAACATAATTTAGTCTCACGTTTTACTTTGACTGTTAGGGGACCCTATAAATAAGGCTTTCCATATATAAAATCACAAAAAAAAAAAAAGATCAGTTCATATTCATTTCCTTGTGGCTACAAAGGCAAAACTGATTTTCTACGAACGTGAACATTTCACTGAACTTAATCTTAACTGAAGTTTTAGCTTTTCTTGAGAGTGGAGTTTGCCGAACCCATGAGTCCCTAAGGCAACAAAGAGCCACATTCCTCCAATTTAGGGCTTCTGGTTCCAGGAAGGGGACAAAAGCAATGCTATAGGACAAGCACACCGCCCACATCTCACCGGTTTCTGAACCCGGGCCCAGTTAAACGATTAGTCAGGAGCACGTGGATCTGACCATGCAAGAAACGAAACTGGGTGGTATTGTCATCAAAGAGGTACATACATATGTCCCACAAGGGTCACAAACCACTAAGATTTTAACTATGCGGTATTTTTTAACATTTTATAAGAATAAAAATTCGGAGTACATACCGTTACAGTCACTGATTGATGCTGCACTTCAGGGTGAATCAAAAACGTAACTCTTCCCTCTTCGTCACTCTCAGATTCAGGTTTGTTTATTCTTAAATTCTGTCCATCAGCTTCAGCTGAAATGACGGTTTTAATTCCTGCTGCTGGTTTTCCGTTGACGAAGGTGACATCAGCCTGTATAGAGATAACTGTAAATTTTAATTTCAAGAATTTTAAATGAATTAAGAAGTTGATGTATGATCAATATTGGGCAATATTATGTTTGAATTTTATACGCATAAGAAATTTTTAGTAAAAATTAAACTTCGTAAATACTGATCATTACTGTTCATTAGATACACATTAATGAATAATAGTGATACCTAATTTTACGGCTTCACACACAGTTCTAGTTAGTCAATGAAAATAGGTGACCAGGTAAATACTCTCAAATTGTGTATCATAAATGCCTTAGTCTAGAACAAAGTATAGCATGATTGCTATGTTATGGATGGAAACGAAAAAAGCTCGTTTTTTACACATGCAAGTCTCATTCACACCAGTAGCTAAATAGTAGTCACTATTTAGCAAATGGTGCTCAAGAACCTGGTTACATAAAAACATGCAGTTTTGTTTTTTCGTCAAGAGTACGAATGATATATTATAAGTGCTATGCCTTCGGTAAGAAGCTGTGTTTCAAATTAGTAGTCCCATGATTTTTATCATGCACGGAATCAGGTGGTTCCCTGACTGATTTACTGTCTTTTTTCTCTTTGATTTTAAAAAGTTTTCTTTGATTCATCGGTTCATATACTGCAAACACACGTCATTCGAACATCCTTTACATTATACCTACGGCAACTTAGACACATTGGAACTGTAAGTTTTGAAAGCAATGTTTTTAATGAGTAAGATGCACAAAATGAAACTTGTTTAATACATATCTTCCAAACTTAGAAAAGGTTCTTCAGCAATTTACTTGAAATTGAAAGCTAAAACATAAGAACTAACTGTCTAGAACAGGAATTGTCGCTTTGTGTCAGAAACTGT
Organism: Macrothele yani; assembly: GCA_039090855.1. Taxonomy (NCBI): domain Eukaryota; kingdom Metazoa; phylum Arthropoda; class Arachnida; order Araneae; family Macrothelidae; genus Macrothele; species Macrothele yani. The sequence goes on from CM077010.1 coordinate 88,133,762, forward strand.
CCTTTTTCTGCTGTGTATTCTAATTTTTGAACGTTAACTGAATTTATGCTAATCAATGGTCCTTTTTACCGTTGGTAACTATAGTTTCGTATAATTTGCCAGGTAAAAAAACGATCTGTATATCCTTACGTCCTTCATTTTGTAACTTAATACGCACCTAAAGATTGATTTCGGTGTTTTAATTTTGATCCTTTCGAAAGCATGCTACTCTACATTTAAATAAATGAAGTATACAACTTCAGTATGCTATTTAAAAAAAGGCGATAGAAAAAACTTACTTTAAACGTCAAGAGACGTGGCAAGTGTTCAACTTTGTTAAGTCAGATGATAGATGGCACCAGGTGTCTCGTGTAATGAAAAATCTCGTCAAACACGAAATACAACAGACATGGCTTCCCCAGTGGAGGACGAAGCGTGTGTGTTTTGGTCGCGGAGTCAAAATGTCTAACAACAGTTCAGCGTAAGTTCAGAACGGAGTACAAGAGACAGCCGCCGATACGAAGGAGCATTGAACAATGGGTAAATAAATTCAAAGCAACAGGAAGTATCTTGAAAAGCAAAAGCACTGGGAGACCTTTCATTTCGGACGAAAAGGTAGAAGGCATGCGTAATGTTTATTTAAGGAGCTCGAAGAAGTTCGTCGGCGTCGCCAGTCGTGAACTCAAAATACCGCAAGCAACGATTCACAAGGTTCTGCATAAACGTCTATGCCTAATGCATATAAAGTGCAGTTAGTGCAAAACCTTCGACCAAATAATCAACCACGCCGAAAAGCATTTGCGGTAGACATGCTTAATCACATTGACGAAGACCTCACACTCCTTTCGCGGATTTGCTTCAGCGATGAGTTGACATTCCATTTTTCTGGTAGAATGAATAAACATAACTGCCGAATCTGGGGCACGGAAATTACCATGCGGTCGTAGCACACGTGAGAGACAGCCCGAAGTTTAATGTCTGGGCTGGCCTAATGGCAGACAGAGTGATAGGGCCCTTTTTCTTCGCTGAACCAACCGTTACTACCATAACGTACGTGAAATGTTAAAACAATTAGCAATTCCACAACTCCAGGATATCCAAGACATCATTTACCAGCAAGACGGAGCGCCTCCGCACTGGTCTTTGGATGTACGCAGATCTTTAGACCACTATTTACCAGGGCGTTGGATTGGACGTGTGGGTCCAATGGCATGACCACCCCGTTCTCCTGCAATTACCTCGTGTGATTTTTTTCTTTGGGTTTTATTCACGACATTGTGTACAAGAAAAAGGTTACATCTATCACTGAGCTCAAAAAACGCATTACTACAGCCTTCCTCCTTGTTACATCTGACATTCTTCCGTACGTGGGTGGAACTGGACTATCGTTTAGACATCCTGCGTGCAACCAACGAAACACATGTGGAGACCTACTGACATTTTAAAAGAAACCTTTCACAGTTACCATGTGTTTTATTAGGCTGTCGGAAAAGTCAGGACGTATTTTGGCACCCGATGACGGTTGGGTGGTTTTGGAAGTACTAGAGGCATGCGGAGCTCTATTATCGCTATGGCATTCGACAGGTGCCAGTTCTAGCTGCAGTCTAAAAGGAATAGTGAGCGATTTGGTTCATTTGCGAAGATTTGAAATCAAGTTGAAGATGGAAGACCAAAGTGTGCATTTTAGTCATATTTTACTTCCGTAAAGGGAAGAACGCGAGTCAAGTTTGTGAAAAGTTGCGTAAAGTGTACGGCGATAATACTCTACAAGAACGTCAGTGCCAGCGGTGGTTCGCAAAACTCCATACTGGTGATTTTGACATCAACGATGCTACTCGGTCGGGGAGGCCCACCGAGGTTGATGACAAACAAATCACGGCATTGATCGAGTCAAATCCATGTTACACGACACAAGAGATTGCAGACACATTGCACATCCATCATTCAAGCGTTCACGACCACCTGAAGAAGCTGGGATACGTAAGTAAGCTCGATGTGTGGATTCCTCATGAACTCAAAGATGCTCAATTGACGGCGCGTATAAACAACTGCGATATGCTAATTAAACGTGAGGAAAACGATCCTTTTTTGAAGCGACTGATAACTGGTGACGAAAAGTGGATTGTGTACAACAATGTGCTGCGCAAACGGTCTTGGTCCCGACGTGCTGCTTCGCCTCAAACGACATCCAAAGAATACATTCATCAGCGGAAGGTTCTGGTCTCAGTGTGGTGGGATTTTAAAGGTGTCGTGTTTTTTGAGCTCCTACCACGGAACCAAACAATCAATTCGAATGTTTACTGTCGGCAATTGGACAGTTTGAACGAATCCATCATCCAGAAAGGTCCAGAGCTCGTTCATCGTAAAGGTGTTGTGTTACATCACAACAACGCGAGACCACACACAAGTTTGATCACCCGCCAAAAATTATTGGTGCTTGAGTGGGATGTCTTGCCACACCCAGCATATCGCCTGACCTAGCGCCGTCAGACTTCCACTTGTTTCGCTTTCTTCAACAGTCCTTGCGTGGTATAACGTTCAATTCAGATGAGGCTGTAAATCAGCACCTTGTACAGTTTTTCACCACGAAAGACAGGTCCTTCTATGAACGAGGCATTCTGCAGCATACTGAAAGATGGCAAAAGGTTATCGATCAAAACGGGCATTATCATTGATTGATATTTGTTCTTATTATCAATAAATGACCTTTGCAAAACATGGCTAAAATACGTCATGACTTTTCCGACAACCCAATAACATTAAAAGAAAGTTGTTATTAATTGTATTTTTTTCAATGACATACAGAAGTTGCATACTTCATTTAAGGGCACTGTATGATTTCACAAATTACATTCATTGCCTACAGTTCTTCCCCTAACCATAACGCAAGAAATGTACTAATCATTTACGTATGCTTTACTCATCTTCATACAGTCATTTTAGCTATCATTTTTATGAGTGACTGTGTAATAAAACTTGACCTATTCAATTAAGTTTCCTCAGAATCTTGGGGCACATATATTTAAAGACGATTACCAAGTTAAATGCAAACAGGCTCAGAAGAAGTTGTCAAGTTACTCAGAGCCAAATAACTATGACTAGAGTAAATTGATTTCAAGGGAGGAACTTACGCTTTCAGTCGTAAATGTAAAGTAATATGAGTGACGTTTTAACAAGGAATTAGTAGTAGAACAAACAGCTAACGTGTAAACTCTTAATATACGTTATTCATAAGTCATAACTTGAAAACAGAAGCCTAAACTCAAACAACTCGTTGGTAATCTACCTCGATGATTTAGTTCAATAATAGCAGTACATTTAGTGACGGCGAATTATTCGATCACTTCTCACAACACCATAGGTCATATACATGTATTACATTTCCTGACTTGACTGATTACCAGTGATATCCTAAAGAAATATACTTTAGGGTGTTCTGATGTGACGTTTAACTCAGAAAGTTTAACGATGGATAATCAAAAATTTACATAAGAGATAGCAGAAAGAAAAAGGAAAATTAAATAGGTAACAGACGTCACAAAGAGCAGTTAAAGACAGCTTCCAATGCATACGCTTATGTACATGTTATTATAGCAACGGCCTAAAAGTATTAAAAACAGCAAATCATGCTGATACAGGAAGACACCAGAAGTGCTTACAAGTCTATATATTGTATGTTTTGGAAACAAATCATAACTTTTGATAGCAGTCCTTAACAGTCACCAAGATTCCAGAAACGTCACGACACAAAAAGTCCATATAACAGACGTTTTACCAAAACATTCTTTCAGTAGCATCCACGTTCTTCAGTTATTTCTTCTGAGAAAAGTTGAAGTACGAACTTAAACATTTCCAAGTTATTATTTTTGGGATCCCTTGACAAAATTATTCCAGCGCTTTCTTGGGAGATAGCTGGGCAATACAAAATCTTGCACACTGCACCAAGTTTGCTGGCCATGTTCCCATCTTATTTTGTTTGTTGTAGAGGTGAACTTAACAGTGACGTTGATCTTATTTTGTTTGTTCACGGAAGCAACTTATTTTGTTTGTTCACGGAAGCAACAGTGACTTTGAACAGTGATAAAATCATCGTTTACGACAGTGGTGACGGAGCTGTAAAGAATCTGGAACTACCAGTCACCGACTTACTTGTAGCAATGACAAAATCTCTCTTCACGACAGAAGTGACGGAGGAGTAACGGAAAAGCGAGTTACAGACCCGCTGTAACAGTGATAAGGTTACTATTAAAATCGGCGGATGCACTTTAATTTTCGGCCCCTGTCGTCTGCTTCAGCCAACGCGCCGCTGGAATGACGGGAGAAACGTTTCGCGATAGGTGGCGCTGCAGCTGCTTCGGCGTTTTGTGCTCCTTCGCTGCGTGCATTACGTAATTGGCGTGTGTATTGCGCGGGAGGAGTGTTAAGGACGCGAAATATACGGCGTGGGTTATTTTTGAAAGGAAGGGGTTTATTTTGTAATATGGCTGGCCCTGAAAAGGGCCTATATGGAATGTGGGTAGTTCAGGTGTTGTTAAATATTTATAACGACGGAAAGAAGTGTTTCCTCCTCATTTAGAACCTGTCTATCAAGTAAGAATATTTAAGAAGAAAACATTACGTACTAGGGAAGAACTGTTTGATTACAGCAATCATCACTTCAAATCAGTGTTCAGAGGAAAGACGACAATTTCGTCGGAATAAATATTTGATAATGTGGTCTGCCAAATGGTCTTGGGGAATTCCATTAGATAGTGTGCGTTTGAGAGGCCGCCAATTGCTCTCAACATCTTGCGTATGCGCCCCAGTAGTCGGATCAACGAAATTCAGCAAGTGGTTGACTGTTAGATGTTGGAAACCACAGGGTGGGAGATTACGGTACGCAGTCCACTGATCAGTCGTGACAGTAATTCCAGGTCGAACACGTTTCTGGATGAGCGGCAGCAATGTGTGAGCAGAGCGGTTATTCTTCGGACCGATCTCAACCCTGAATCATTTCGAATCTCGTTCAAAGATGCCAAGGATCCAGGTGCCCTCAATGGTACGACCACGATTATACTTCGGCTTCCCAACCTTCACCTCATCCACTTCTACGATTGCACCAGGGCCTCCAAGCTGTCCTTCGTCTTGTTCGTAGGCTACCATAAACTCTGAGACTAGTTCTCTGCAAGACTGATAATAGTCGCTAACTGTTACAGAGGATGTGAAAACCCCACCTGGGAAGATTCCTCAATTGCATCACCGTAGGAAAATCCTTTGGCAAAACAATATACAAGAGTCATCACCTTATCAAGAGACATACAAGCAGCTTCAAACCACGTCCGAGGTAAAAGGGAACACTGCTCGCTTTTCCCTGTAACTTGATTCTTCCTACACCTAAATTGTCCTAAACGATGACACATATCCACTCGCAAATTCATTGAATGACCTGCGGAACATCTTCGTTCGGTTGGAAGCAATCCCTTCCGCTCACACGATGCAATACATGTTTCTTCATCCTTCCCAACTTCGTCGAAGAAACGCCTCCAGTTCCACATAGCGACTGACACAGCTACTACTCACGCTGGGAAAAACAGAAGCCACGTACCGCTTAGAACAGGGCGAACAGAAGTAAGTACACGGGATTCACAGCTCACGCACTCAGCAAAGAGCGATTACGTAACACACATAGCGCGGGAGAAAACGCCGACGCAGCTGCAGCGCTACCTATCGCGAAACGTTTCTCCCATCATTCCAGCAGTGCGTTGGCTGAAGCAGACGACAGGGGTCGAAGATTAAAGTCTACCCGAATCGGCTAGCTCTGAATTCATTGTTTACAAGAGGAAGCCAAAACCTGAACTATCGTAAGCGTGGGGAAAAAGGGAGGCGGAGAGAAAGCTCACATCACTAGTGACCTCTGGGATGTTTCCACAGAAAGGGAAACAAATGGTTTAGATATGGTGGCATGGTGACATTGTAACCAAAACTATGGCATAGTAACAGTGATTTCGGACACCGAGCATTGCTCAGAACACAGCTAACGGTGACATGCTTACCAGTGAATTTGGAAGTGTGACTTTCTGTCACTGATCATAACGGCGATAGTGATTTTTAGCAACGGCGACAAAGTAACAGTGACGTGATTTCTGACCCATTTCCAGTTTGTTACTTGAGCTCAAAGAATCTGGGCCATCCTACCTTCCAGCAATTCTCTTAGTCGTCCACTTATGCTTCTAAAATTCGGTACCGATACGTAAATCTTTACAAAGGTTTATGGACTAGCATTTTTAGCTTCGTCTGGCCTTTATCACTTAGTCTTGGCAACAAGAGAAGTGTTTGTATACGTCGTCGCTTATAATACACTGCCGGACAATTGCTAAGGACAGATGACAATAGCAACGATAGCAACCATAAAATGGAAGGCAGGAAAATGTGGAAATTAGAGTAAGAGCGGGATACAGTTAGACGTGTTGTGCGTATGCAAATTTTGGATTGCCGAACTTGTTCGTGACGTCATAGCGCTGATAAGAGATATAAAGGATTTGACGCGTATTGACCGTTGTTGTTCAAACGCAAAGTTGAAAGGGAAAGAATCAATTGACGAACTTGCAATTTTCAGTATGTCTTCCCGACAGCACCTAGATGATTTTACGCGTGGCCGTATTATTGGCAAGATTGAAGAAGGGCGAAAAATAACAGATGTTGCCAGGAGTTCGACGTCAGCCACAGTGTTCTTTCAAGGCTTTGGAAATCATTTCAAACAAATGGAGTGTGTAGCAAACGTCACGGGTGAGGTCGTGTTCACAGTACGACACCTGCAGAAGATCGGTACATAGTGCTATCAACAAAAAGACACCGACGAAGCACAGCTAGTGAGGTAGCAAATCAGTTTATGGCTGCTACTGGCAAGCGGATCTCCCGAAAAACTGTCGCCAGACGTTTGCATGAAGAAGGACTATAGGCCCGGCGTCCTGTTGTGTGCATCCCATTGTCCAGACGTCACCGTACCACCCGTTTGCAATAGTGCTATCAACATCGCAATTTGACTGATAACGACTGATCTGCTGTCCTCTTCTCAGATGAGAGTAGATACAGTCTATCGTCTGATTGTCGACGACAACTGATCTGGCGTGATAGTGGTACTGCATATTGTCCAGCAAACATACAGGAAAGGGAGCGATATCCGACATGTAGTGTCATGGTATGGGCTGGCATCATGATCAATAGCCGTACGTCCCTCTGTGTGCTTCCAACTGGGAATATGACTGGCCAACGATACATTAATGATGTTCTACTACCTCATGTTCGCATGTCCCGTGGTGCTGTCAGTGATAGATTTATTTTCATGGACGACAACGCAACGAGTGTCTTGAGAGCGATGATATTCAACGCCTCGTATGGCCAGCACGTTCTCCACATCTGAATCCCATTGAAAATGTGTGGGATGCTTTGGGGAGGAGTCTTGCTGGTCGCCAATTCCCTCCAATAAACAAGGACACCCTCATCCGTGCACTGACAGAGGAATGGGATAAATTACCCCAACAGCTGCTTGATAATGTTGTGCAAAGCATGACACGACGTGTGGAATCTTGCATCGCCCTCCATGGTGGCCATATCCCGTATTGACATATTACGCCGGAACGCCTGCGGACGGTAATTGCATTTTTTTCACGTTTACGTATTCTGCACAAAATGGCCTGTTTGTCCCTTGAACACGTTCCAAAGCCTTCTGGAATTCAGAGCACAATAAATTGTCTTTCTTGTAATGTCCTGGCATTCTGACATTATTTTATTTCACTTGGCATCCAACCACACTTACTTTTTTATGCGCTATATAGCCGTTTATGATCCGTCCTTCTGGCAATTACGTCCAGCAGTGTAATACAAAGCCCCCAGCTTTCACCATTGATCCACGGATCCCAATAATAAGGTCTATGAGGTTTTTATGAAAGAATGCTCTTCGAATTTTAACACTCTCCACGGCCTGGACTCGGAACCGATTAAGAATGTACCGGCATGCACGCTTCCAGAAATACTGGTAACGTAAGATAATATTTTCTTCACATCTGGATGTTACAGTTACACAGTTGACATTTGTTCTATAGAAGTACGTACTCGGTAAAATTTCAAAAACACCTGCGCGTCGATGGGTGCCGAAAACACGTACACGAAACAATCCCTTCCCTTCTCGTACTAACTCAGTAACAGAAACAAATATTTACCGTAATTCTTCAAAATACTCTACATAGAAGGCCAGTATCTTTCCAGAAGCTGGAACTTACGTAGTTCCTATTTCCAAATTTCCTATTTGTAGTTCTTAAGAAAATCACATTTAAATAAAGCACATGTGTGATTACAGTTTCTTTCTTCGTAAAAAATCCCTTACGTAGAAAGTAGGCTTGTAATTCTAGTATCAGATAATTTTTTAAGCTGAGAAGTACTAAAATCTTAATATTTACAAAATTTTGATATTACAGTAATAAAAATGTATGTCCATAAAATAGTACAAATCAGTAAGTAAAATCATTGCATTTACATATTTAGGCCACTAAACACTATGTTTTGTATAGCTCTGGGGGATCACAAATCACGTTTAATACATCACATGCCAGAAATTAATACGGCATAGACACTAAATCATTCATATTGACTTAGGTTCCGAATTTTGGGACAGATGCATTGATGTTACAGAATGAAGTATTATATGGCATTCTATTTTTCAACAAGTAAATGCTCCATTAATATCAGCGAATATAGTATTAGAAAGACTAGCACCGGTATTTAAAACATTTTGATGGAAGGTGAATTATGCCTTACCTCAACTACAGATACTAGTCCTGGCTTGAAATCTTTTAAGCATCGCTTGAATGAGATGGCAAAAGGTGCTTCCGAGAACTTTCCGCTGTGATCACGAATCACCTCTTTATTTCCAGACGCAAAATCGAGAACCGTGACCTCAACTACAAAGTTGTTGCCACTAATCTGCGGAAACCATCCAATGTCTTTGTGGGTTTTCAGGTCTTCTGTTGTAACTCGAAAATCGGCAATACCATCTTCCAACTGGAATGGAAAAAATGCACTTAGTAAATTTACTGTTAATCATAGATTTGTAAAACAAAACTTCTACCTGAAAAAAGCTGAACATGCAAACATATAAAAAATGTATAGTAACTTGTGGCTTTAAACATATAAAAAACTTCTTTATGAAAATGTATCCCATTGACGTCCTTTTCGAAAGAAAACGTAAGGAATTCAGATTTCAAGTTTTTCCATGTTTCCCAAGTGGTCAGGAGACATCCCGAACGCAACGTGTTTAACCCATTCCTTGAAAAAAAGTGAAATTTGTGATTAACTAATGAATTCTTCATGACAACTAAAGAAAAACTACAAATCACGTAAATATGTGTTGTTTAAACCAATTATGTGCACATAAATTCAAATTTTCCACACATTCGCATCTTCTCCTGCTCAGGCTTTCCTTAAAATTGAAGTACAGTGCATCAAACAAGTTAAATCACTTCGCTATTTGGGTCAAATTATTACTGAAGATGCGAGATGTGAAAAGGAAATTAGAATGAGACTGGGGATAGCAAAAATGGCTTTTAGAGAGAGAATCAAAGACTACTGACAGCCAAAAATATAGATCTAAAACTGAGAAAGAGAATTTTAAAAGCATATGTTCTGCCAGTAGCTCTCTACGGTTCTGACACATGGACATTGACCAAGAGGGAAGTGAAAAGGCTGGAGGCATTTGAGATGTGGAGCTGTAGAAGAATGGAGAGAATACGTTGGCTCGATAGAAAGACTAATGAGGAGGTCCTGGAGAGAGTGGGAGAACACAAGAATCTGATCAACATGTTAAAGAGAAGAAGACCGTAATGGATGGGACACACATTGCGCCATGGAGACCCGATTCTGAAAGTTTTGGAAGAGAAAATTCAAGGCAAGAGAGGACGAGGACGGCCAAGGAATAGTTTCATGGCACAGTTACTCTAAGACACTAATACTAGGACATACTTTGATTTGAAGAGAACGGCGGAGAATAGAGACAAATGGAGAGACAGAGTACATCATCTGAACAACTAGTCCTTTGAATGAGTAACCAAGAAGAAGAAGAATTCACATCTGCCCAAAAATTCAGTGCGGTTTAACCCAACAGTACTACATAACTTATCAGTACATATGACAATCAGTAAATTTTAATAACGAGGAACTGTACACCAATTATGTAATAAATAGTAAACCTAAATTAGTAGTCCGATTTATTATCGTAGGAATATATAAATAAGCGTTTCCAGATGGCTTTTTCAAGGCAATTCCTGTCTAACGTCCTTGAAAAATCCATCTGGATAATGTGCGAAAGCTTGGAAACGCTTATTTATATATTCCTATGCGAATAAATCGGATTACTAGCATAACTGTACTATTTATTACAGTAAATTTTGTTTCCACCAAATGAAGCAGTTTACGTTCTTTTAGTAAATAACATCGCAGATCATACTGCAAATTCAAATAGACCATATGTTACCATATTTTGAAAGGATGCTGAGGTCAGTTCTTCAGCTCATAAAATCAATTCTTCATTTTATTTTTTGTTTTGAGGTTTACAATGAATCATATGAGCATCTGAGGCCATCCCTGATTTTGTGTTACTAACTCCAGGAAAGCGAAAGAACCAGAGCACGAAGGACAAACTGTTACAAGGAGATACAGTACAAAACTAAATTTTCTTTTTCAACCATCTTGCAGTTCGCAAAGATATAATTTTACAACATCCATTAATGACCCATCAGTAGCTGGGCATAATACTTAGTTTGGATCCCTAAGAAGCAGTTCTCAGAGCGTAGAAGAAAAGTCTGTTAGAGAAGTTCTTACAACTAAGATTTGCTTTACACGAGCAGCCTTCAACGTACCTCAGGCCACGGTAGCAAGAGTATAACCACACAGTATGTAACTATTTTACAACTCAGCTACGTCACTGGCTATGTCTTCAAAGCCAGGGAAAAGCTCGAGGCAATTTCGGAACAAAGGTCCGATTTGAAAATGCTCAACGTTGTGTAACGTACCAGGAGATGTGACGTACCTGCCAGAAGGACGCACAAGACATAAAGGCAGATGGGAATCAGAATAAAATGTCCGCGTAGCTCAATTGGTAGAGCAACTTATTCCGGAATGAGTGGACCCGGGTTCGAATCCTGGCGCGGATAAAAATGACGGAGAAATTTACTTCGTTACAATGGCGCCCGAACAATCCGGATGACCCGACCGTTCACAATCTCGCAATGGTGTGATGTTATTTCCACACCGCGAGATAGGAAAAATAAGAGCAGCACTTCGAAAAAAAAATAAGGGGGAGATGATGTAACGTACCAGGAGATGTGAAGTACCTGCCAGAAGGACGCAAACGACATATAGGCAGATAGGAATCAGAATAAAATGTCCGCGTAGCTTAATTGGTGGAGCAACTTGTTCCGGAATGAGTTGATCCGGGTTCGAACCCGGCGCGGATAAAAATGACGGAGAAATTTACTTCGTTATAGTTGCATTGAAGAAGGATTTAAAAACAGACAAAAAGGAAGGAGCGAAAATGTTAGCGGCTCCCTGATATATGGGATGCGCAAGATATGGAAGGAGCTTAAAGGAGAAAAATCGTGGAGGAATACTCAGTTGAAAGTACAAAGTAAAAGAACTGCAAATTAATTTAATATTTAAGTTCATTCAGGACAGCCACTGAACTTAACACTAACCCTTAACTGAAAATAAACGCAGTAGAATAATACAACTGTCTTTATTGTTTCATCGTATAGAAATTCTTAGATGAGTTCAGAATTGCAAATAAATCGAACCCAAAGTAGGAGAAGAAAACCCTCTGAAAAACGCAATATGTATGTATTGCCCCAGGATTCGAACACAGACCCAGCAGTATGAGAAGTTAGAAACCCTTGAGCTGCAGCACTAGACTAGTGAGCGACCAATCAAATCTTTATTTTAGTTACTCTTTGCGTCCACTGTTAACTATCACAGTGCTGTGCTGTATCCCATATTGCATGTACCTTATACAAAACTTAAACAAGTTATGAATTAGAGAGAATATTCCTTTGTCTAAACTCAAATCAAATCCATTCCGTGGAGAAGCAGCCCTTTCCTCCATCCCGTTATTTGGCTACAAGCCCAGAGGCCATAAGGTGTGTTTTTCTTGTTTTTTTTTTTTTTGTTTTTTTTTACCAAGGCAAATGTTCGTGAACGTTGTTTGCTAATGATCGACTTTTCGGTTAGTTGTTAGGAGGCTAGTTGACTAGACTTTGGGACACACAGACATCAAGAAATGTAAAAATGAGAAGCCGCCAATGCTGATATTGCTTTGAGTGGATTATTAATCCGAAAACTTCTTTCAGTTAAAAGAGTGCGGTTTTTAAGCTTATCTCTGACAATCCAAATGTTTGATCAGTCACCATCACAGCACAAATTAACGTCACCAGGGTTGAGCTTATGCCCGCCCATATCGTAAGAAAGAGTAGCTTTTTGTTCTCTTTGTCCTAAGTCTTAGAGTTTAACCAATAGCGCATAGAGTGTAACATCCTTTGACATTGACTGATTCGAAAAGATTAAGCACCATCCACGCTATTACCCTCCAAAGTTTTGACGCACAAAGGGAATAGATAGAGACTCCTGCTTCAGACGCACAAAGAGAGAAAGTCGTACAGTTAGGTACGGAAGAGCCGAATTGGGGGAAAGTGAGATAGAAATGAATCCTAAATAAGTTCTAAATGAATATTAAATGAGATAATCAGTAATAAAGCAACACCCAAACACAGTCAAGGCTCCCTAATATGCTCCAGGTGTCAAAGATACGTTTTCTTTCCTCTCCTATTTCTTTGTATTCTTTCGCTCTGTTTACCCGTTACTAAATATATTTAAGTGGATTCTGGATGTATTACGTTATGTCCTGTATAGGAAAGTTCAGGTAGTTAAGCAGCAGCACCACAAGTTAAAATAATTTTAAATCTGCAATCTTGAAAACAATCGCTGACTAATTTTTCTAAATTATTAAATTTATTGAAAAGTTAGCGTACGCTGAACTTTGGTTGTACCCAAAATTCTCTCCAGTCAAACTTCTATTTTTTTATTGAAATTCTTACTCGTTGAACAATGGTTTCCTTAAATTCTTGCAATATATTTATTATTATTATGTGTATACACACCACTTTGGAATGATGAGCACATACAGTATTTTGGTTAGAGAGATCTGTTTTCAACATTACTGCTGTACTCTGTTCCCTCACAAGCAGTGCTGAAGAAAAGGGTGGGAACACAACGTATGTTTTGTATATTCGATGACAATAATTTGGTATTTGCATCAATAGGTTCCACCCTTAGAATTGTTTCTTTTCAGGAAGAATTTAGGTCGTGAATTATCTATTACGTTAACCCTTCAAATTTTAAGTTTAGGTATTTTTAGTAATAACATTTTTAAATATAACGTTGGGGCGTTCAGTTTTTTAATATAAGGTAGATATAAGTAATGGTGGTATCATTCCTTAATTATTTTTAATATACAGATCCTAATAACATCTGGCCTGGTATCCCCGAGTACCACAATGTTAGAGCAACAGAGGAGTGCGAACGTCAGGACTAGGACTTGAATTCTGAAATTTAAGGTGCGATAGTTTTATTTGTTGCAAGTTTTTCTCTCATACCTGTGGAATCAAATTCTATATTAACAATAGCACTTACAAGCTAAAGTTATTTTAGTATATCCGTATGAATCGAGCAATATACCTGCCTTTACAAAATATAAAACATTTCTACGGAATTACCATTCTAATAAGAGATGTGTACACTAAAGTGCCAGAAAAACTGGTACAGACGAGCTTATGCAAAATACATAGTAATGTCACCTATGCGCGTACTAGGTTGCGTCCGCCAATGCGTATAAAAAGCGATAAACATCCTTTCCAGCTATCAGAGCTGTTTTCGGCATGATAATGACAAGTAGTAACGATTTAATCGATTTTCAACGCTGTGTCATAATTGGCGCTCGAGAGATGGGCCATAGTATTTCGGAGGTAGAAACGAAGTTCGGATTTTCACGGAAGACCATTGCAAGGGTGTGCCGTGACTACAAATATTCCGGCAAAACCTACAACCTACGATACCAGTGTGGCCGTAATAAGACATTGGGTGAACGTGACAATCGTCGGCTGTCAAGAATCGTTTCACGTGATAGGCGTGCAGCACTCTCGCAGGTATCATCGGAATTCAATGCTGGAGCCTCAACAAGCATCAGCGTCCGGACTATGCAACGTACCCTGCACGATATGGGCTTTGGGAGCCGACTCCCAACTCGAATCCCTTTGATGGGTGCACGACACAGAGCTATGCGCCTCGCTTGGGCATAGTAACACCGCCAGTAGACACTTGATGACTGAAAACAAGTACCCTGGTCTGACGAGTAGCGTTTCCAACTGTATCGGGCATGTTGAAGGTTTCGTGTGTGGCGCAAACCCCATATAGCCATGGATCCCGCCTGTCAACAGGGAACTGTACCGCCTGGTGGGAGGGGGAGGGGGTCCGTAATGGTATGGGGTGTGTTTAGCTGGACTTCAATAGGACCCCTGGTACGTCTACAAACGTCTGTGACCGGCCAACGCTATGTGCGCAGCCTTTCTGACGAGGTACAACCGTTCATTCCTGCATTCAAGCTGAAGGGTTTGGCCTGTTCCAACAGGACAATGCACCTCCACATAAGTGTCGGGACGCCACATTATGGTTAGAGGAATATTCATCTGAGTTTGGGGTGTTGCCATTCCCACCCAAGTCCCCAGATCTAAACGTGATAGAACACATTTGAGATGCCATGCAACACGCTATCAAACACAGGAATCCGAAACCTCGGAATACTCCCGAATTGTGGAACGGTCTGCAGGAAGTATGGTGTGCATTGCCTACAGCATATTTCCAGAAGCTAGTGGAGTCCATGCCCCGTCGTATTTCTGCAGTCCTGCGTTCCCATGGGGTACCTACCAAGTATTAGACTAGTGTACCAGTTTTGCTGGCACTTCAGTGTGTATCATTTCAAAGATACACTCCTCTACCACAGGGAAACTTCCTCCGTTTAATAGTTTGGTTATTTTCCCATAATAATTTCCTCCGTTTAATAGTTTGGTATTTAGGTATTCTTCCTTTCTTTTTTTATCTTTCTGCCGTAGAATAAGAAATGTCACTGATTAGAAATGCATAACATGCACATTCGAGAAAAAATATTGCATGATATGATCTTAATGCCATTCTTATACACTGAGTGGCCACTTTATTATGACCACCCAGTCAGTACTTCGTTAGGCCACCTTTTGCCTTTAATACTGCGTCGATTCTTCGTGGCATAGACTCCATGAGATGTTGATAGGTGGTTTGTGGAATCTGAGACCATGTTTGATGAATAGCACTTTCCAGGAGTGTGAGATTGCAGGGTTGTGGATCCAGCTGTCTGATGGCTGGTTCAACTTCATCCCACAAATTCTCAATGGGGTTGAGATCTGAAGATTGTGGGGGCCACCGAAGCAAAGTAAACTCACCGGCATGTTCCTGAAACCAATCCTGTACAATACGAGCACTATGGCAGGACGCATTATCTTGTTGAAAGTAGCCATCGGCATTGGGATAAACCATCCACATGACAGGATGCACTTGGTCCGCAAAGATGTTTAGATATGATGCGCCAGTCAGACGTTGATCAACACGAATTAAAGTGCCCAAAGCATCCCAGGAAAACATTCCCCAAACCATAACGTTGCCTCCGCCAGCTTGATGGGTTGTAGCAATGCATTTGGGGTCCATGCTTTCGTGCTGTTTCCGCCAAATTCTCACTCAGCCATCGGCATGGTGCAACTGAAAATGTGATGCATCGGACCACATAATTTGTTTCCAATTATCGACGGTCCAATCCTTGAGCTCTTGTGTGAACTGGAGACGTTTTCTCTTGTTAACTGCAGACAGCAAAGGTGTTCGAACAGACCTTCGGCTGCCATATCTCATCCGATGCAGTGTACGGCGAACAGTGCTTGCAGAGATCATTTGAGGGGATCCTTGATTAAGATGGTCTGTAATTTGCTGCACTGTTGCCCTTCTGTTTTCTGTTACCAATATGGATACTCTCCATTCCGCACGAGCAGTCACTAGTCGATGACGACCACACACGTTGCACGTAGAGACCCAGTTTTTTTGGCTGACAGTCCAGTCTTTAAACACTTTAACAACAGCTGCTCTGGAACATTTCACGAATGCGGTGGTTTCGGTGATACTCGCTCCATGGCTCCGAGCTTCTTCAATCATCCCACGTTGAAAGTCCGTCAAATCACATTTTTTACCCATTTCGTCACCCCAAAATCACTTCTAGTACTGTCGCAAGCACTAAGCTTTCCCTTTTCATACTAGCCTCGCCCTCTGGCGGCAATAGCGTGCAGCTATAGCTCATTTGCTTAAAACTGTCAGGTGGTCATAATAAAGTGGCCACTCAGTGTCTAATGAAAGGAAAACATAGAAGTTAAAATGCTTTGTGATCGTAAAGGAAGCTCTGGGTCGCATAGAGCAAAAGAGATGGATATAATATGTGTTCAAAGAAACGTTAAGAAACAACAGCAGGAGAAATTCGCTGTGCTTTCATGCCACGCGAGAATGAAAGAAATTATGTGTAATAAAAATAAGTTGTTCATTTCCTTTGTGTGTGTGCTCAGGTCATAAAGAAAAGGGAACTGCAAAGTCGTATTATAAAATTGGTATAAATGAAAAAAGCAAGGAGGGCCTCATCCATAAGGAGGAGATGGTGGACTGCAAACTCCTCATTCATGCGTGGTGGCGAGAAACAATATGCGTACCTTGACAGTCACACTCTGTAGATTCAAAAAAAGAAAATCCATATTCAGCAGTAAAAGTTTTCTTTCAAGAATCGTTATTAGAGAATTTTTTTCACGCCAATCGGAAATTGAAGGTTTAAGTTATGAGTGACTGAGACGCTTACAATAAAAAGATGACTAAATTTTAAGAACTGATCATGGAGCTTTAGAAGATGTCAAAGTCTCAAGTTGATTAGCGAGTCTTCTTTGAGTGTTTATTGCTGCTGGGCAGTTTTACAATGCCACAAGTTATTTTCGTTTTTACTTTTAATCTACTTCTAACTCAAAGTTCATAATCAAATTGGTTTCTTATTTACTGACGCCACGTATTTGGAAGATTTTAACCTTGGTTTCTGTGCTATACACTACGCCGAGTTTGCTTTAATGCTTCTCAGTTCTTATAGATTTAAAAGTAAGCCATTGAATTGCTCTCGATCCAGATCCCTTTGTCAGTCTGATTCTTTACTTTCAGTAGGGCATATTTTTTCATTAATGACTTTTGCTAATGAAGCTAAAAAAACATACACTGACGGAAAAAAAATCCCAACACCAAGAAGGGGTTGTGTTAGATAAACGACAGTTGGTAGGCGGTGAGAGTACATCTGTAAGATGACGTCTATGCAAATTTCGCGCTCCGCGCATACGTGTGGCTTTAGTAGCGCCCCTCGGACATGCAAAGCAGGTTTGCTGTAAATACGCACAGTAACGTTCGTGAGCGTTAGTTATCGTTGAGATTCGACGTAGTGTGTTGATGTTAGTCAAGAATGCCTTTAAGGAGACGAAGAATCCATTATCAACAGCTCACGTAGTTTGAACGAGGTCGTGTAATAGGGCTACGAGAAGGTGGATTTTCTTTCCGCAATATTGCAGAACGACTTGGCAGGAATGTAGCCACTGTGCATGATTGTTGGCAGCGGTGGTCAAGGGAAGGTACTGCCTCAAGAAGACCGGGTTCCGGCCGGCCAAGTGGCACTACTGAGAGGGAAGACCGCCGTGTACGGCGTATGCGGCAGCAGTTCAAGCCGTACCGCGTCTGCCGCAGCAATTCAAGCTGCAGTTGACACCACAGTGACACAACGAACTGTTACAAATCGGTTACTTGAAGGACAGCTCCGAGCCAGACGCCCTGTAGCGTGCATTCCACTTACTCCAAACCACTGCCGTTTGCGACGTCAGTGGTGTCAAGCTAGAGCTCATTGGAGGACGGAGTGGAGATCTGTTGTGTTTTCTGATGAAAGCCGGTTCTGCCTGGGTGCCAGTGATGGCCGTGTGTTGTTTAGAAGGAGGCCAGGTGAGCGCCTGCAACCAACTTGTCTGCGGCCGAGACACACTGGACCTACACCTAGAGTTATGGTCTGGGGAGCAATTTCCTATGACAGCAGGAGCACTCTCGTGGTTATCCCACGCACCCTGACGGCACAGTTGTAAGTCGGTCTGGTGATTCAACCTGTTGTGCTGCCATTCATGAACAGCATTCCAGGGGGTGTTTTTCAATAGGATAACGCTCGCCCGCATACCGCTGTTGTAACCCAACAAGCTCTACTGAGTGTCGACATGTTGCCGTGGCCTGCTAGATCACCAGATCTTTCACCAATCGAACCCGTATGGGACATCATTGGACGACAACTCCAGCGTCACACCCAACCAGCATTAACCGTCCCTGTATTGACCGACCAAGTGCAACAGGCATGGAACTCCATCCCACAAACTGACATCCAGCACCTGTACGCCGCCCCGGTGGCGCAGTGGTCTAAGGCACTGGCCTCTGATCATTCTCCCGTAAGGGGTCCGGGTTCGAATCCCGGTGAGGCATGGATGTTGTGTTTGTCTTACGGCACTGGCTCTCTCCCTTCCCTGGAACCAGTGACCCTAAATTAGGGACGGGCGACTGCTTATAGCCCATTGAGTTGCTCACGGTGGTCGTTAAACCTCCAAAAAAAAAAAAAAAAAAAAAAAAAAAAAAAAAGCACCTGCACGACACAATGCATGAACGTTTGCGTTCTTGCATTCAACATTCTGGCGGTTACACCGGTTATTAATGTACCAGCATTTCACATTTAAAATGGCTCTTCTCGCGCTTACAATAAGCTGTGATCTTGAAACCTTAATCGATTAAATATGTTACCTATACAAATGTATTGCCGCCATTTCATTCCTCTACAACTATTTTTTCGTGGTGTTGGGATTTTTTTCTGTCAGTGTATATTACATTCTTTTTTCATCATTCTACCCTGAAAACAAGGAAACCGAGAAACTAAAAACCAAATAAAAATGTAAAACCGACTATCATTCGAATTCAGACTTAAACTCAGGGCTCAGCACGAGAAACCATCAGTAAACCAACGGTTGTCCGGATATACCTCACTATATCCTCGATATATCATCGCTTGAGATACACCGAAGAGGCAAAACACAATGACCAGTGAGTCTTTATGAAAATCGAAGGAAGTGCAAATAAAAGATGGCGCATGTAAAGGTCACAAAATTGTACAAATAACAACTGATACTGAGCTCTGTTAATCAGTGTTATTCTTGTTCTTCAGATGGGAAAGGCTTAAGCGAGTTTGACAAAGCTCAAATTGTAATGGCCAGATGACTGGGTCAGAGTATTTTTGAGATGGCAAGGCTTTTGGGAAGCTCACTGTCAGCCGTGGTCAGTACCTTCTAAAAGTGGTCCCAAGTAAGGAATATCCAATAACCACCGGTAATGTGTGGGTTGACCCCAGCTCATGGATTCTAGAGGCGTGCGAAAACTATCCTATATGGTACGAGCCAACAGATACTGTGGCGAAACTCCCCGATGATTTGAATGCCGGTGACGGGAGTAACGTGTCACAATACACAACCCATCGAACCCTTGCTGAAAATGGAGCTAAATAAAAGGACACTCCCGAGTGCCCATGCTAACATCGGTTCGCCGTCGAAAGCGCCTACAGTGCGCAAGCGAGCATCAAAATTACACTATCAACCAACACGTAATTGGACACCCCTGCAATCGACGATATCTGCGGTCCTGATACACGTCACTGCCGCCCCGCCGTTAAATATCGTGTGGGAAACAACAACGCAACCAGTCGCAAGCAACATGCCACGCAGTTCGGAGCTCTCTGATTTCGGGAAAGGTGTAATCGTCCGGTATCACAGAAATGGCAGATCTATCCGTGAGATATCCAGCGAGTTAAAGTACCCAAAATCGACAGTGGTCTACGTGATTGGCAAGTGGAAGATGAGAGGTGACTGTCGGAATGTGCCCCGACCCAGCAGACCCACCAAACTGGGAGTTAGAGACCGACGGGTGCTGGCCAGAGAAATTTGGAAGAACAGCACCAAATCGATGGGCCACATCCGCGAGGAATTTCAACAGACATCCGGGAGTGTTCTTTCGATGAATACCATCCGTAAGGAAGCCCAACTGCTCGGTTATCATGGACGTGCTGCCGTCCACAAGCCTTTGATCACCAAGTCCAATAGCGCTGCTCGACTAACGTGGTGCAAAAAACGTTGACAGTGGACCGTTGAGCAGTGGAAACAGGTTCTGTTGAGAACCTAATCAAGGTTCACCCTCTACCGTTCGGATGGCAAGGTCTGGGTTTGGCGTCTGCTTGGAGAACGCCTCCTGCCGGAATGTATTGAGCCAACTGTAAAGTTCGGCGGCGGTGGAATTATGCTATGGGGGTGTTTCTCCTGGTATGGCACGAGACCCTTGGTCGCAATTCCTGGTAGACTCAACGCCGAGACCTACTGCACCATTTTGAATGACCATGCGCTTCTTACGTTATGGCAGTTTTACGGGGTGGACCCATGTTACTTTCAGGATGACAATGCCACCTGTCATGTTGCAAAGTCCACCATGGCTTGGTATGGTGACAATGGGGTTAATGGAATGGACTGGTCTGCGCAGAGCCCGGACCTTAACCCTATCGAGCACTTCTGGGAAGAGTTGGAGCGTCGACTTAAGGGGTGCCCCCACCGTCCGAAATCGGTGAAGGAACTGACCTGTCTTCTCCAAGCCGAGTGGAAGAAAATACTGCTAGCCGTCGTACAACGCCTGGTTGAGAGTATGCCCCGGAGGGTCGCAGCTGTAATCGCCGCTCGTGGAGGCTCCACCAACTATTTAAGGTGAATAAACTTCGTTTTCTTTTGCTATCACAGGTGTCCAATTACTTTTTGGTAGATAAATGATTGAAGAAGGTCGTCGGGTCTGATGAATCTCGTTCCCTCTTGGACCATGTGGACGGCCAGGTGCGTATTCGTTATTTACCTGGTGAAGTGTTGGCACCAATATACACCGTGGTACCAAAACAAGCCGGTGGAGGAAGTGTAATGGGCTATGTTCTGCAAGGAAATCCTGGGTCCAGTCGTTCACGTGAAGGAAACTGTGACGTCTGCCATCTAGCGAGACATTATTGCGAGTCAGGTACATCTTTTCATGGTAACGGCATATCCCTCTAGTAGTGCCTCCTTTCATTGCAACGGTATTTCCCTCGATAGTGGTGCCTCCTTTCATGGCTACGGTATTTCCCTCTAGTATAGTACCTTCTTTCAGAAGGATAATGCGCCATGCCACAGTTCTCGGATTGCTCAAGAATGGTTCGCGGAACAATTTTTACAATTTTGTTGCGGAAAAATTTTCCGAAGACGTCCAGGTATTGTCCTGGGTTCCAAATACCCCAAACATCAATCCAATCGAGCAGATGTGGTTTAGTTGGAACAACAAATCCGATCTGCGGCGGCTCAGCCACGTAACTTACAAGAGTTAAGGGATCGGCAAGTAACGTAACTTACAAGAGTTAAGGGATCGGCAAGTAACGTAACTTACAAGAGTTAAGGGATCGGCAAGTAACGTAACTTACAAGAGTTAAGGGATCTGCTGGTAAAGTGTTGGTACCAGATACCACAAGACACCTTTAGAAATCTTGTAACGTCTTTACCTCGCCGGATAAGAGTTGTTTTGGTGGCACATGAAGGACCAACATCATATGATGTTCATCGGTCATAATGTTTTGGCTCTTCGGTGTATGTTCGTACTTTTTAAAGAGTAAACAGCACAATAGGAAAGATCGACAGCCTGCAAACCCTTCTGATACTAATAATAAAAATTTAATTCTAATTTTTTCAGAAGATCGATTTTGATCGCAGAGAAATGTTTTCTTTCCTTTTTTTTTCTTTTATCCGTTTGATGAACGAATGCAAATATTAAGAAGCACTAAAAGGCTTTATTTATATTTACCTCGATTGAATCCGTTAGACCAAAATAGATGACTGTTCCAGTTTCGGCCATGACTCCGAACTTGAATGTCGCATAGCCTTGGACTTTCTTTCCATAGACAAATCTATAGAAACAAAACAACAACCAATGATATCAAAGTAACTTCTCTGAAATAAAATCTCTACTTCCATAATTAGACTAATAAAAATGGGAGATAAGTATCTGGATGTACACCTACCCTCAAAAGAAACCGATCCGTGAAGAAATGAAATCTTCAAAATGAGTTTTAGTACCTAGTTTTTTGTTAAAACAATGTTGTTTTAACGCTGATTAAATTTTTAATTTCGCGTTTCTTTTCATTGGTATTTGTTTTTTTTTATCTTCATGAACAATGTACAATTAAAATTGGAATCTTATTTTTATAGGAAGATCATATTTGTAATCTTGTTTATTTTTTTCTACAAAGTTCAGTTTTTATAAACGGCATAAAAAGCTAGTTCCGATTTATTCAGGGGTAACACTTGCATTGCATGGTGTCGACGTTAAATGATCATATAGCGATATGATTCCATATATTAGACTGACTGCATAAAACACATATATAGTCAGTTTGTTACGTCATGAAATCTCTTCAAATATTTTTAAATATAAAATATATATCGGTTCTGAAAAGGAGATATTCAAAGAAAACTGCATATAAAATGTCCATGCCGTCTATGCCGTTTAGCAAAAATTATCTTTCTCTTCAAAACACAAGCTGTACTGCGATTTCTGTTTCTAAAGTCCTATCAAATTTATTTAATGTGAAAGACCTACAGAACTAATATTTAATATTTGATGAGTACACTCCGTCTGAAGAGAAAATCATTTGCAGTGCTGAAAATACGGGTTCTAGAACTGAAACATACTGCATTGTAACGTTTCAGTTATGTCCATTATCAGGGCGCACAGAAAACACGAAAGATCTACAACTGAAACGCACTGTAATAGGTCGTTTATCCGGCGATCGAAAAACGCATTACAGTGTCAGCTCTGCTGTACAAATGATCTCTGAGGTATTTCCCTCTGAATTTCTCTATGTATGAACTCCTTCGCAGATGCCACTGCACCAACTAAAAACGAAGCCATAGTTCCGGTCGTGTTGATAAATAATATAATCCTATAGAAAGGTTTTCACAATATTATATAACCTTCATACGTAGTCTGTATGTAAGCTTCATAAACAACAGCGATTTTCACAAGATCGAATTGCGGCAGTCTTCTTCAAGAGAATCTACCTCGCGTAGAGTATTCCCAATAACGACAAACGCACGTACACACACACACACACATCCATCCATTTTTACCTTTTGCGCTTAGCGGTAGTTAGCTTTTTCTCCTTTGAGTATTCATAAGTCACATGATTTCCTTGCCCTTCCTTTAACTTTACTTATGCTACGCATGGTGGAAGTAGGGCGTTTGAGCGCATAAATGGTGTTTCGTAAAGTTGTTCTTCTAGTGGTAAAGTAGTTTGTCAAATTTAGTTTACATGATTGCTAGAAACATTTTTTTCACTTTTTTCTTTTTGCATGCATGCGTGATGCCCAAACCGACAGTATTAATTAATGTTTGAGAGGTTATCATGTGCGCAGAGTGTTGTGTGCTGATGACACAGTTCCTATTGTTTGAAAGCAAACGTGAGTTGCAGAGTATGTTGTACAGGATGAATGAAGAATATACGAAATTTAAACTAAGTACACATAGAAAAAGCAGAAGCTACGGTTTTTCATCAGGGCACTGTATGTACTTGAATGTAAGATCAGTTTTATTGGAAAAGTGTTTAAGCCAAATGAAGGAGTTCGTGTTTTTAGGACATATGTTTGATATACACGTACACAGAAAACAGATTGAACACTAAAATTTTCAGGCGAGTGAATTCGCGGTTCTAAAAGTATCATCTGCTTTAAGTAGGATTTCGTAAGGGTGTTGGATTGTCAAAAAAGGTTCTGAATCATTCTGCAAGTAAGTGCAATCCTTTCTACTCGGATACAAGGGAGTGAAACCTGGGAATCGTATGAAAGATAATGAAGTACTTTTGTTTTCGGGAGAAATGCATTATTTTCGAAGGTTTTGCGATGAGCATCGTTCTGATCATTCCCAATTACTCTTCATTCTTCAAAGATGCCTGCTTCCCATACGAATGTTCCTCGATTCCGCAATTACAATAAACAAATCTCAATAGAATACCTTTCAACACATCGTCTTGTATTTACATGAACCCATCTGCTCTTACGGGCTAACCTACATACACTTTCCTGAATGAAAAATAACAACAACTCTATGGTTTTCGTGAAGGCCAATTTATAATATAGTTACTACCTTAAAGAGGAAAAAAATCATTCTGCTTATTGTGGATCAAAAGATTTTGCCTTGATTCAAAATATTAATAACCAAATTTTAAAAGTGTATTAATTTTGCCCAAAATTTAGTTTTACTCGAGCTTTTTCTTTTTTCTAGCAACGTAACAAAGATGAATAATTTTTCGTATCAGATATTTTTAATCACGCTGGATACACTACGTGCTTAGAAGAATCTTCGAAACTATATTTAACATGATTAATTCAACACAGTACAAGATTAACAATTTTATGTAAAGGAAGTCAGAACCTCACTACCACACTTATAGTTAAATCTTCCTGACAGAGTCATGAACCAAAAACGGGCACTTGAATTCAGTCTTATATCCCTATTTATTAAAATAAAATGTCGGATTAAAGGTTCGATGTTTCTTTTCGCATTGTGTAGGTAATGTCTCTCAATTAGGTTAATTCAGTCTTCACTCGATGTTCAAAAGTTTATCTTTGAATATTTCAGCATTGATTCCTTAGATTTAGTTCTGTTTCAGAAGTCAGTTCTTTACCCTGTAAAAGAACATAGAAAACACAAAAGTGTGTTTAAGTAGAAATAGTTTCAGAGTTAGACATTTGTAATAGCAAATGTTTGTGCTTCTCATGGAGTTTGGCCATGGTTACTTCGCCCTCAGGGCAGTCTTGATGAAACCCCTTATTTCAGAAAATACAGGGTCCTGAAATTTGTCTTCTGCCTACAGTCAGAGTGTTGCTGTTTTGCTATGGAGGGGAACTGGTCTCTAACACTGAGCAATGTAACAATGCTGCGATTGATAACGAGGAACAGTACACCTATTATGTAGGAAATAGTAATACTATTCTACTGATCCGATTTATTGGTGTAGGAAATAGACATATAAGCGTTTCCAAGCACTCGCATATCAACCAGATGGCTTTTTCAAGACAGAAACTGTTTAACTTCCTTGAATAGGCCATCTGGTTGATGTGCAAAAGCTTGGAAACATTTATGTGTCTATTTCCTACGCCAATAAATCGGATCACTAGTAAACTGCTGTGACTGTTTTACTGCTGTGTTCCTTATCATTCCAGTGACTCCTCGCATTATATTAAGATTGATTACGGGAGAGCAAAATCAATCTTAATATAATGGGAGAGCTTTTGTCAGTTATATTTGTTCTCTATGGGTACCAAAGTCAAGAGGTAATCATCCCATAAAAAATAGGATTTCTGATTCTTCAGTTGTTATTTAATCTAATAACGTAAAATTAAAGTAAAACTTTGGTCATAAATTTGAAAACTAAATGAGATAACCTCATTTTCCTATTTCTCTTAACGGACATTACTTTGTGAAGCATACTTAGCAGTGACAGTTCCTGTAATCTCCGCTTGGTTGGGTAAAATAACGTCAGGTGTCCGAAGTTCCAGAGAAAATGTAGGAAGCACTGAAAATACATTAAAAAAATTAATCATGAAATACCCAAAAATGCATTACAAGAATTAGTAATTAAATGCCCATACGTTATTTTAAATATATATTGCAAAAACTTAGTATTGAAACCATGTCCATTGAACTTTGGGAAGAAAGAAATCAGACCTTTGATTTATGACTATAAATACATTTCACTGCAACTCAAAATTCAGCTAATGTAGCAGTAGAGTATATTTCTTAAAATAGTCACTGTGTTCTTGTAATAAAGATCCCAGTAAATTGTCACCGGAAAAGATAAATTCACATTATCATATTGCGCATGAAAATATTTTCGTTGTGATTGATATTTTGAGTTCTGTTCGTGGCCCATCAGCCCAGTGTGAATAAAGATATAGAAGTAAGTGAAGAATCAAAACATACGGAACGCAAACTGTACTAGACTTAATGACTGTATTGCTAGATACCCCAGGTATTGCACAATTTGATTCATTTCCGGCAGTGTCACTAGGATTCAATCAAATGAAAAGACTAACACAAAATTCTTACTTAACTTTTCACCCGTCAAAATACTATCTAAAGTTAAATGTAACTTACATGTTCATTATCTGGCATTTACACTATGCTGACAAAAGTCACCGGACACCCCTTCAAAAGCAAATGAACGCATCCTCTGCGTTGTTAAAATGTGCAGTACAACTGCAAACGATATAAAAACAAGCCTGCAACTGACCGCAATCATATCGCGCTGTGAGGTTGAGGTAAAATGTCGCGGTAGGAGGAAAGAGAACTGACTTTGAGAAAGGAAAGATTGCTGGGTGTTATATTAGTGGGTTATTCATAAGAGAAACCCAGAGGCGTTTAAGCATACCCAAGTCAACTGTTTTGGATGCACTGAATGACTGGAAGACTCATAGCGTGCCTGAAGCAGCAAAACGTACCGGCAGACCAAAGAAAATCAGTGGTAGAGGATGTCGAAGCCTCAGGAGGGTCGTTACAGCTAATCGACGGAGTACTGCACAAGACCTCAGTGTACAGGTGAGTAAAAATGCTGGAATCTCGGTATGTACACATACCATTCGCAGATAACTTCATTCTATGGGTTACCGTGGTCGTGCGGCTGCTCATAAGCCTAATGCTACTCGGAATGCTACTCGTCGTTTAGCATGGTGTAAAGAGCATTTATCGCGGACCGTAGATCAATGGAAACGGTTCCTATGGACTGATGAATTCAGATACACGATCCATCAGTCTTATGGCCGCGTGTGGGTATGGCGGCAGCCGGAGGAACGCTATTTACCACAATGTACTGTTTCTACGGTCAAGTCTGGAGCTGGCAGTGTACCCGTGCGGGGGTGTTTTTCGTGGTATGGTCCCGGACCATTGGTTAACGTGGACAAACCATTAACCAGCACGTATAACTCGATATTCTGGACATTTATGCTCTACCAACTCTGTGTCAATACTATGGAACCGAGCCTTGTTGGTACCAGCAGGATAATGAATCGAGCCTTGTTAGTACCAGCAGGATAATGCACCGAGCCATAAAGTAAGGACTGTTACGGCGTGGTTTGACGATAATTCCGTATCGTGTGTGGACTGGACAGCACAGAGCCCTGAACTTAATCCCATAGAGCACGTATGGGATGAATTAAAGCGCCGCATCAGAAGTTTGGAACCAAGGCCGACTACTAAGTAACAGTTAGCGGCAGCATTATGTACTGAATGGAAGCGCATACCTATCACTGTGTTCCTAAACCTTGTCGAAAGCATGTCTCGAAGGGTCAGTGCATACATTAAGGCCAAAGGTGGACAGAGACCATACTAATGTATGTCAATAAATGATATGTGTTTTTTTCTTCTAGGTGTCCGGTGACTTTTGTCAATACAGTGTAAATTGTAATCAGTGTAAAAATATTTCGTGATACACTGGTGTGCAAAAATTAAGGACGAAGAGGAAAAATTAGGCCGCCCCGGTGGCGCAGTGGTCTAAGGCGTTGGCCTCTGATCATTCGTCCGAAGGGGTCCGGGTTCGAATCCCGGTGAGGCATGGATGTTGTGTTTGTCTTACGGCACTGGCTCTCTCCCTTCCCTGGAATCAGTGACCCTAAATTAGGGACGGGCGACTGCTTATAGCCCATTGAGTTGCTCACGGTGGTCGTTAAACCTCAAATCAAAAAAAAAATTAGCAAAACAGCGGAACGAGCAGGCAGAACGGACCAAAAAATCACTCAGGAGATAGACTAGGGTCCGGTACGGTAGAGCATGCGCATGTATGCAGCATGACGTAGTGGGGGGACGTGTCGGAATTGTATAAAGCACACGGGCATTGTACGCTCAGCAATTCGTTGAAAGCTATTGCACGGTGTACATCGGTTTGAACGACGTCGAGTTGTTGCCACCGTGTGATATGGCCAGCAGACAATCCAGTAGACGACATCTGGATGACTTTACCCGAGGTCGCGTCATTTGGAAGTTGGAAGAAGGTCGAACTGTCACTAGTGTGGCCGAGGAGTTCGGGATCGCTCACAGCATCGTTTCACGAGCTTGGAGAGCATTTCAAACGACAGGAACAGCTGTCCGAGAGTTTAGCAGTGGTGGTCCACGAGCAACCACGGCGGCGGACGACCGGTATATTGTCCTACAGGCGAGAAGAAGACAGACGGCAGACAGCGGGAGAAATCACAAGGCACATGCAACAGACAACAGGACGTCCGTTATCGCGTTTTACCGTGGCCAGAAGGCTGTACAAAGGTGGTCTATTTGCACAACGACAAGTACGGTGTGTACCATTAACGTCTGCTCATTGGAGACGGCAGTTTCTGTGGTTCCAGGAACTCAAGAACTGGACACATCAGCAATGCGATCGAGTTCTCTTTACGGATGAGAGCCGATTTAATCTGACGAGCGATTCAGGACGTATACACATCTGGAGAGAGCAGGGAACACGCAATCACACCTCCAACATCATTGAAAGGAACCGGTTTGGAGGTGGCGGAGTTCTTGTTTGGGGCGGTATCATGCTTGGTAGCCGTACTGACATCCACATCTTCCAAGGAGGTTCAGTCACTGGTGTCCGCTATTGTACCGAGGTTCTCCTGCCTCACGTGCGTCTGTTTAGAGGTGCTGTGGGTCCTGAGTTCCTCTTCGTGGACGACAACGCTACACCTCATCGTACAGTGGCTGTGGCAGAGCTGTTGGAGAGTAAAGATATTCAACGCATGAATTGGCCCGCAAGGTCCCCGGACCCAAATCCAATCGACCACATGTGGGACCTTCTCGGGAGACGCTTGGCAGCACATCACCAGCCGCCAGCAACGATTCCGCAGCTGCGATTGGCGCTAGAAGAGGAATAGGCCGCGATGCCTCAACAGCTCATTGACAACCTCGTCCTCAGCATGGACAGACGTTGTAAATCCTGCAACGCAGTCAGGGGTGATCATGTCCCTTACTAAAGACTGGATTTTTCTTGGCAGCCGCCTGTCACATGGACGTTTCTGTCTTCTGTCCATTTGTGCTCGATGCTACCTTTTCAATAAAGTGCCTTTGTACCCTTTAGATTCCTTATTTGGACGATTTTGCTCACTTGTCCCATATTCTTACATCTTAAGGATCTTATGGTATGATTTGAGTCGATGTGGAGCACTTCTGCACGACGTTACTTTCGAAAAACCGTCTCGTCCCTTAATTTTTGCATGCCAGTGTCTTTGTACTCCAACATTTAGTTCATTTAATATTAAGGCCTATGTGCACTGTATTCAGCCTTGAAGAAGGGCAGTAAAACTAATACCACAGTGCACAGATATTAAATCCATTAATAGATTTGCGGACCAGTAAAAATGTCAACTTTTGGTATACACTTGTCCAAAGGACCAGTGAATTTTTTTTTCAAAGTTCTACCACTGCGGTAAACCCTTTTACGGTTGTGCATTAGAAGCCCAGAAGGGCGGCCTTTGGTAGATACTAGAACAGGCCTGACGCCATCATTCCACTTCCAAAGTCGCTCAAATCACGTATTTTGCCCATTCCTACATGCAGTCGAACGCTAACGGGTGCTCGACGAGTTTGTCTGTCTTTTTTATACCGCACTTCGCTGTATAAGGTAAGCAATGCCGTCTTACCTTATGGAGTGAACCATTTATGAGACAAGGGCAGGTATACCTGATAAACTGTCATTTTCATGTAGGGTCATCATTATCAACCATTCTCAATTCACTGTTGCATGAAGGTCTCCTCAACACTCTGTTGTGAGCCACTATCTTCCATGTCACTCCGGCGTGCTTCCGAAATTCATCCACCCATCTCCCACGTGGTCTTCTGGGTCTTTTCCTGTCCCTTGGTATCCAGTCTAAAACTTCAGTTACCCAACGGTAGTCAGTTTTTCTAGCAATATGTTTCATCCCATTTCCACTTGAGGGTCTTCATTTTGATCATCATGTCATGTCTAATCCATAAGCTTATCTTACCTTTACTGATTATGCCACGCATACATTTCTCGATGTTTTTTTTAGTTGTCTGCAGCCTCTGTATGTCTTAAGTTAAAGTCCATGTCTGGGATCAATTTAGTAAGAACTGAATGGATGTATTGATTAAGTAGTAGATTGCTCTTGAAAATTATATTTTTTCTTCTCATTTTTTTCCTGTCAAGCCTTGTACGTTTATTCATTTCTTTGATGTAGCCTTCTCCTGATATCTGTTGTCCAAGGTAAATGCGGGCATCAGTTACTTCTAAATTTGCCCCATCTTTATGAAAAGCTACAGTTCTTGTAAAAACATTCTACATAAATTTTGTTTTCTGTAAATTCATTTTTAATCCCACTCATTTGCGCTTGTTCCTGGATGACAAGTTCCTGGATGACACGCTGCAGCTCTGAGAGGGTACTAGCAAAAGTAATGAGAAAGTGTGAAGGAAAAACGACTGACTAAAAACTAACATATTAAAAATCAAAGCTCCTGATGAAGCACAGAGATACGTTTTACGCAAGGTTTCTTTGATCGTACCTTTCAAATCCACCTTTTATCCTGTTCCTGTGTAAATATCGAAGTTACGAAACATTTCTACATTTTTCTGCAGCTCTTTATTACCTACATCTCGCATTTTCAAATGCAAAAAATATACATTATAGAAATAAAAATAAGAATTCTTAAACCTTTAACCGGCTGGAAAGAAATAACCCGGGGTTGGCTGAAATCAGCTCGAACAAATATACACTGCCGGACAATTGCTAAGGACGAATGACAATAGCAACGATAGCAACCATAAAATGGAAGGCAGGAAAATGTGGAAATTAGCATAAGTGCGGGATACAGTAAGACGTGTTGTGCGTATGCAAATTTTGGATTGCCGAACTTGTTCCTGACGTCATAGCGCTGATAGGAAATATAAAAGATTTGACGCGTATTGACCGTTGTTGTTCAAACGCAAAGTTGAAAGGGAAAGAATCAATTGATGAACTTGCAATTTTCAGTATGTTTTCCCGACATCACTTAGATGATTTTACGCGTGGCCGTATTATTGGCAAGATTGAAGAAGGGCGAAAAATAACAGATGTTGCCAAGGAGTTCGACGTCAGCCACAGTGTTGTTTCAAGGCTTTGGAAATCATTTCAAACAAATGGAGAGTGTAGCAAACGTCACGGGGGAGGTCGTGCTCGCAGTACGACACCTGCAGAAGATCGATACATAGTGCTATCAACAAAAAGACACCGGCGCAGCACAGCTAGTGAGGTAGCAAATCAGTTTATGGCTGCTACTGGCAAGCGGATCTCCCGAAAAACTGTCGCCAGACGTTTGCATGAAGGAGGACTATACGCCCGCCGTCCTGTTGTGTGCATCCCATTGTCCAGACGTAACCGTACCGCCCGTTTGCAATGGTGCCATCAACATCGCAATTGGACTGATAACGACTGGTCTGCTATCCTCTTCTCAGATGAGAGTAGATACAGTCTATCGTCTGATTGTCGACGACAACTGATCTGGCGTGATAGTGGTACTGCATATTGTCCAGCAAACATACAGGAAAGGGACCAATATCCGACATGTAGTGTCATGGTATGGGCTGGCATCATGATCAATGGCCGTACGTCCCTCTATGTGCTTCCAACTGACACTATGACTGGCCAACGATACATTAATGATGTTCTGCTACCTCATGTTCGCATGTTCCGTGGTGCTGTCAGTGATAGATTCATTTTCATGGAAGACAACGCAACATGTCATCGAACAGTCGCTGTCCAGGAGTGTCTTGAGAGCGAGGATATTCAACGCCTCGTATGGCCAGCACGTTCTCCAGATCTGAATCCCATTGAAAATGTGTGGGATGCTTTGGGGAGGAGTCTTGCTGGTCGCCAATGCCCTCCAATAAACAAGGACACCCTCATCCGTGCACTGACAGAGGAATGGGATAAATTACCCCAACAGCTACTTGATAATGTTGTGCAAAGCATGACATGACCTGTAGAATCTTGCATCGCCCTCCATGGTGGCCATATCCCGTATTGACATCTTACGCCGGAACGCCTGCGGACGGTAATTGCATTTTCTTCACGTTTACGTATTCTGCACAAAATGGCCTGTTTGTCCCTTGAACACGTTCCAAAGCCTTCTGGATTTCAGAGCACAATAAATTGTCTTTCTTGTAATGTCCTGGCATTCTGACATTATTTTATTTCACTTGGCATCCAACCACACTTACTTTTTATGCGCTATATAGCCGTTTATGATCCGTCCTTAGCAATTGTTCAGCAGTGTATATTCACTGTCTAAGAAGTGGGCGAGGCTAGGAAGAGTGAGCCTGAACCCCAAAAGTACTGCTTCTCTCTTAGCTTTGTTATTCAAAGTGGTCATTTAAGGGGGTAATTGACATTAATTATTTCTGACTGGTTACCTGCTAAAAGGGTTATAACAATAGCGCTGAATCTGAAAGAGGAGAAAAAAGGTGTATGAGTCACTTATTTCTACCCAGTGGAATATGATATCCATGTCAGGAATAGTAACACGTCGTTCCCATCATGCCTTGGGTCATGGAGCAGAAAAAAAGGACTACAAAGGAACTCTTATTAGCTGTGACAGGTTTATTTTCCGATATTGCAAAGATGAGAGGGGAGAAAGGAATTGTTTTGCTGTTGCTTTCGTAAAACCCGGACGCTATGTAAACGTTTCTGTTTGGGAAGCGCTTAAGATTTTGGGTACGGTTTGGTTCAGATACAGTACATCGGCCGCTTAAAAGGTTAAAGTATAAACCAAACGGGCTGCAACAAAAGTGATAATTTAAGATCAACACGAATTAGTGGAATCTTACCATATTCAGCGACTTCAAATTTGACACTAGAATTATGCTGAAACTGAAATAAGAAAGAATGGAGGTTAAAATACTGATTAGACAATAAGAATTTATAAAGATATTAGTGTAAACCAAATCAGTAGTTAAGTAAAAATCGTATTCAAAAGGATTCACAACGCATATATATGATTTAAAATCCACAGAAAAGTATTCAGACGTATTAGTGATTTAATAAACGCAATGTCTTTAATCAAAAGCTGACAAAAGTTTCACCCTCCAAACGGCATAAGTTTTACGTTAGCTGGTAAAACAAGCTTCGTGAATTTTCCACCCTTACGGGAGCAAGGTTTTCTTTTCCGCAACGAACTCGAACAATTGTCCACTTTCCTGTCGTGTACACCTACAGTCCCATAAAAGATGATAACTGCTTGTGAAACGTCATAACTTTTAGGAAACTGTCACAAATATATTTCTTGCTAAGGTATTTTTCGCATCGTTGCATTAGGCTGTGTGACAAAAAAGTGCTCAATAATGAGCCCGCTCTTCTCAGGAACAAACCGTTGCTGCTCACTCACTGATAAATCTCCTGTTGTTGTATACGCGTGGAGTCACTTCAGCTGGTTAGATAGAGCTACGACGAGATCAGCTGGCACTAACTGTGAGTCATCAAAGTTTTCTTGTGGTCATAAATTACGAGCGGAGTGACTTTTGAATCACCGTGTATCTAATATACCTACACTCGCTGTCAGTTTAGACTCAGAAGCTCCGTGTTGTCCCAAGCCAGACATTTTCGTTCGATTTTTGGTTCTAGTTTTCTTCCTTCTCTGCTGACAGCTTAATGACAGGAAAATTTCGAAGACCCCGCCTGCCCCTATTACTAAGTAAAACATACAATATTGTTAACAAATTTTTATGTTTAGTCCATTACTGTTTTTTGAGTACATCTAAAAAAACAGCATTATCGCCATGCTTCAGGATTTCTTGGGATGTAGTAATCAGTGAAAGCTGCATGCGAATTTTATATGTCATAGCTTAGTGTCAAGCTATGACATATAATTGACATGTTATGAGAAGTGTTGGCAATTGACATGTTATGAGAAGTGTTGGCCGTGAACTTTCATGTTTCATATCTGGGCATGAACTGTGTGTTTTCTACAACCGAGTTGGACAGTCGTCTGAGGGGCGAGTGTTAAGGACACATTTATTTAATTATATTAAAGTTTTGGCACATATGAGATGACTAGAGGTATAAAAATACCTCTTCATCTAGTTGTGGTGACTTTTAACAGGTTCCGACAGTAGTTTTTATCTTCTTTCCATGACATTGGGAATGAATATATGATATTTTACATCAGAATCAAGCGTATTATTTTCAAATGTGTATGTATATATTATAATGTAACGTTCAGTTTTTATGATTAAATATTAGTATTTTTGTCATCTTCTGAATATCGATTGACCATTGATCACCTTAGCGCAGAAGTGTTTTCAAGAATTTTTCAAATTACAGTATACACTGAAGAGCAATTGAATTAGAGATACCTGTCTAGTAACGTGTAGCACCACCTTATGCCCTGATGACGGCGGTGATTCGTCTCGGCATGGACTCGACAAGACACCGGAAGCATTGGGAAGCCATACGGATCCACGACCCCTGAACAAGCTCCCATAGTTAACGAAGATTTGATGGAGGGGGGTCAGAGCTTCGAACATCTCTCTCGATGGCATCCCAGATGTGCTAGATGGGATTGAGGTCAGTTGATCTAGCTGGCCAAGGAAACAAGGTCACGTCGGTGGAGTGTTCATCCAACCATTCGGATACAATTCGGGAGCTACATTGTCGTGATGCAGGATGAGGTCCCCAGTGGGATGTTGAAAACCCACAAACGGGAGCAAATGGTCGTCCAGGGTATCCCGGTAACGTTGACCTGTGAGGGACGATGTCTTGCGTACCAGGGGTCCCATTTCAGTCTACGTAAACAGTCCCCAGACGAGAATGCCACCCCCACCAGCTTGAAAAGTACCCTGCTGGCAAGAAGGATCCATCACTTCATGTGGTTTGCGCCGTACTCGTATCCCGCCATCCGCATGTACCAACGTAAATCTCAACTCTTCAGTCCAGGCAACTTTGTCCACATGTCTAGGGTCCAGTTGCGATGTTCCCGCGCCCATGCTGATCTTTGCACCCTGTGATGTGCGGTCAGCAGCGGTACCCTCGTGGGACGATGGCTTCTGTACTCAATAGCGAGGAGATGGTTCTGGATGGTGTGGCTGCTTACACGTTTTTGTGCACCAGCGTTAAATTGCCGAGTTATTTCTTGCATTGTGGCTCGTCTATCCGCTGTTACAATGCGAGCTAGCAGACGATGACCCCGCTCATCCACACGCTGTTGTCCACGGCACTTGGCCCTTGCAGGGATGATTTTACCGGATTCGATGTACTCACGGTGCACCCGTGACATAGTGGCTAGTGAAAATCCCAGTGCCTGCACGACTTTCGTGATGGAGTGACCCATTCGTCGGGCCCCGACAATTTGCCCACGAGCAAATGCGCTTAGATCCTTCGTCGTACCCCTACTACGTCCGACTCTTACTGATTCCCGTCGCGTCACTCCTTATATTGTCGGATCGCTGCATACGTCATGTCGTTTCCGTTTACAGGGCCGCCCACAGCGCCACATTTGCATAACGCCAGCTGTCTCTAATTCAATTGCTGTTCAGTGTATAGTTAGATGATGAATCTCGCAGATGCATATTATGCAGGGGCACTCCGTGGTGTTTAAATACTACTTTGAAACAAACCTGTGAAACAGAAATTTGACGTTAATTAAGTCGTCACAACTACAAGTACGGATAACCACGTAATGCAGCTTTGAATCCTAAGCTAAACTAATTGAACTGCTTTCTTTGTTAACTCAGCAAGCTTTTCTGTTATCTTTCAATTCCTGCAAATTTTGTGGAAATTTGTTACCTGCGTTATCATATGTATTTATGTTTTTGCTAAAATAACTGAAGAAGCCCTTTTGATAGCTTGTATAATAATGAAGAAAAAAAAAACCTGAACAGTGATCTCATCCACTAGAAGATTCAAAGAAAATTGAACTATGTGTAAAAAGCAGCATATGTTTGGCGGATAATAAAGTGTTGGCTACTTAGCTATTTGAATAACAAATGTCAGAATATAGAGGATATACAGAAGTACACAGCGACTTAGTGATTGCTCCAGAATTGCCGTTCCTGCGATCATAATATCCGTATGATCAAGCACAGTATAGACAGTGTTAAAAAAGAAACTATGAAACAGATTCCTCACTTGGCAATTGCAGATACTTTTCTCATGATCTAAATGAATTTACAGAGGGTGATTCGAAAGTTTTGCAATATTTGGATTACTTTATGTCGTCATACGTACCTTTACGAAGAAAGCTGAGTAGCATTCAAAGTATCGGCCATTGTGTTGCACTCATTTGTCTGCCAGTTCTTCTATTCCGCAGCTGCACCAGTTCTTGCTCTTCGAGGTGAAGAACTCCTTCACCCCAGCTGTCACCTCCTCCTGGTTGTTGAAGTGCCGCCCACGAATGAAGTGGGCCATGCACCGGAACAAGTAATAATCCGAAGGGGGAAAGTTCCGTACTATATGCTGGGTTTGGCATCAGTTCGATGCCCTCAAGTTCCTGGAGTTTTGCCTGTATCGTTCGTGCGGTATGAGGCTGAGCGTTGTCCTGCTGCAGGACAGCGCGCTTTCTATTCACTAGTGCTGGGTACTTCGCCTCTAAAACGACATACATCCGCTCCTGCTGTTCAGAGTAGAAGTTGGCGGTGATGGTCCGACTGTCTGGAACAAATTCGAAATGGATTATCCCCTCAAAATTCCACCAGACGCACCTTGTGTTCGAAGCGCCCATGTTTGGCAATAGGTTCAGAGAGCTGGCCCTGTCTCAGCCAGTACCGTTGTGTGTCAGGATTACCAAAATAGACTCACTTTTCATCGCACGTAACAGTTCTCTTGATGAAACATACATCGCGCGGGTTTTCTAGTAGTTTCGTGCACACTTTCACTCAGCGGTTTGCTTCAGCTGTCGTCAGTTCGTAAGGAACGATTCGGCAGCTCCTGTAGACCTTGCCGAGGTCCTGAAGATAACGAACCACGGTGGTCTGTGATATGCCCAGCTTGCCTGATAATCTCCGAGTGCTGGTTGACGGATTTACCTCTACGGCCTGCTGCACGGCCTTCGATTACACGGTTCGCGGCCTACCTGACCTTGGCTGATCGTCGTGGTTTCTGTCACCTGAGCGAAATTTCTTGAACTGTTTTGTGGCGGTGTTGTGGTCCACAGAACCTTCCCCTTTCGCATGACAAATGTTTTGTCTTGCTCGAGCAGCGTTATGGCTAAGTTCAAACTCGTAAAACAAAAGTTCCCTAATTAGCCAGTCGTGGCTTCCCAACCACAGACAGCACGACGACATGCAATGATGTTCACAGCAACGACTACCACTTTATATCCCTTTCGATTGACTGCAGTGCGCAACTTGAACTAGTTTAAACACGTGACATACCCTCCGCAGCACATGCGTTTATACAAATATTGCAAACTTCCGACTCACACTCTGTATTCAATTCACCAACACATGCAGTTCAGTAAATCAAGAGCAAAATTTGGGGAGTTGAGAATTCTGTGCTTTTTCATTTCCTTAAGAAAACCTCCTGCCCCCTCCCCTCCCTTAAAAAAAGTCAATTAAGTGTACTTGTACCTATATAGCTGTAGAGTTTCAGCTTTTGATAGTAGACGTTTAAATGACTAAGTAGCTAGCTAATGTTCGTAGAACATATTTGACAGCTCTTGAATACCTAGGCAAACACTACCGTCCAGGTAGAACGAATTAGCCGAGACTCTTACCCACAATGGTAACTGGTTCCTTTAATTGTTTCACTAAAACGAAGTTCACAGGGGCATCAATATAATCCACTGACACAATATATCTTGCTAATCTCAACACAGATTTCAATCTATGATAAAAATACATAATCGTCGATCACATATATAACAAACTATAACGAGGTAAATTTCTCCGTCATTTTTGGTCTACGCTGGGATTCGAACAAGTCGCTCTACCAACTGAGCTACGCAGACATGTATTCTGATTCCTATCTGCCTTTATGTCATGTGCGTCCTGCTGGCAGGTACGTCACATCTCCCCCCCCGAAAGAGGGCCGGGGGCATGGCCCACGGATCAGCCGTGACCATGAATCGCTGCAGGCAGACAACCACTGTAGAACGTGCACTTGAGAACTCCCAGTCAATCTGGTGTGTGGAATGCAACGTCACACACATTTATTTTTCGAAGCACTGGAGAAGGGATTCTCTGATTTATCCTATCTCGCGGTGTGGAAATAACATCACACCAATGAGAGATTTTGAACGGTCGGGTCATCCGGGTAGTTCGGGCGCCATTATAACGAATTAAATTTCTCCGTCATTTTTGGCCTACGCCGGGATTCGAACCCGAGTACGCCTATTCCGGAACAAGTCGCTCTACCAACTGAGCTACGCAGACATGTATTCTGATTCCTATCTGCCTTTATGTCATGTGCGTCCTGCTGACAGGTACGTCCCAAAACAGGTTTTAATATTTTTCTAAATATCATCGCTTCATAATCTATTCGCTGCCTCTCTACATCTTTACAAAACTCCACCACACTCTACACTACACATACAACGTGGTCCTTTTACAATGCTCTAACGTACCGTCATCGTTGCTAAAATGTGAAAGCTGTTTGGAGAAGTAATGTGCCGTTCACGTAGAAAGTGTTTAACGAAGAAGTAACTAAATTCCCATAAGAAAAAAGAGAAACTCAAAAGGAAGGTTAAATAAAGGTGTACGTGTCATAGCTTATTATACAGTATTTAAAATTTCAGTGTCTTGTTTTAATATGAACAAAATGTATAGTTTCTGGGAGAAGTAAAAATGATAATATACACTGATAAGCCATTACATTAGGACCACCTACCTAATAAGCTGTAGGACCCCATTTTGCCCGAAAAACAGCGGCCATTCGGAAAGGCATAGATTCGATGAGGTGGCTATAGGTATCCTGGGGTATCTGGTACCATAATGTCCACAGCAAGTCCTCCGGTTCCCGTACATTTCTGGGGTGGTGGTGATTTAGCGCTAACCCGCTTTTCCCAGTCGAACCACAAATGTTCGATTGGGTTCATGTCAAGTAAATTTGGAGGCTAGTGCGTTATCAGAAAGTCACCAGCATGTCCCTCGAACCACTCTTTGAGGATTCTGGCAGTGTAGCATGGCGCATTATCCAGAACCAGCGGGGAACACAGTTGCCATGAATGGGTGAAGTTGGTCCGCAACCAGATACCTGGCATATGTCAGGGATTGTGCTATTAGGATAATGGGGCCTAAAGTGCCCCAGGAAAACATTGCCCACAGCATAACGCCACTGCCGTCGACCTGTTTCCGCCCAACAGTGCGTCCAGGTGTCACAGCCTTCGTTGGTAATCGGTGTGTCCGCGCTTGGCGTCTACGTGATGCACCAAGAATCTTGATTCGTCAGACCAGGCCACTTTCTTCCAATCACCGACGGATCAATCTCGATTATCTTGGTGCAGTGAGCATGGGGACACGTCTGGGTCTTCGGCTACGTAGGCTCATGCGGAGAAGGCTACTATGAACTGTGTGCTGTGACACATTGCTCTGATCACCACTGTTGTAGCTGCGGGTGATTTGTCGCACTGTGGCCCTGTGGTCGCTGTGAAAAATGCGCGACAGTTTCAGCTTTCCTCTGGCATCAATGAGCTGCACATGGCCAAACGACGGTTCGTCGTTTGGCCATCTGTGCACCACTTTTGATACGTACTCACAACAGCGGCACGTACCACAAGCCGCGCCGTTTCTGAGATCGTAGTTCCGAGGCGTCGTGCCATCACAATTTGTCCTTTATCAAATTCCGATAAATCGGCACCTTTTTCCATTCTGCCTCCGAACACTCTACTAACAGAAAGTCGGTCCTCGGTTTGTATATATACTACTCTGTGAACTTCACCTGCGCTACCGTTCGGTCTCCAGGCGCGCTCATTTCTCTAGGCTGGCGGTGGTCATAATGTATTGGCTCATTGGTGTAGTTGCGGAAGTTTTTATAATTGCAAAGGAGTGACTCAAAGCTTAAGAAGTACAAAGCTTCCTAACATCCATCCAACTGTGATTTGAATGTGCAGATGTTACATTATAAATCCATAAAATGACAGTCCACTGTAGTTTCTTAATGCTATTAACGAGAAAATCAGGGGTACATTGTTGGAGATAACGCATTCTTAACCAATGTGACTGAAACATTTCTTTAGAATCATAATGAATATCAGTTTACACTTTTAGATAGATACTGAAATTTTCTGTTATGTAAAATTATTTTTTGCTCTAAACGTTTGTTATTATTATCTAGTTGGTTGTTCAAGTTTAGTGGTGGCTTCAACGGGCCAAAGAGCGTCATCGTTAGCTATGAAAAAAAACTGCTTTACATAGGTTTTACCAGTGCACTTACTTACCCTGGAACCATAGAGAGCAGTGATGGACCATTCTCCAAGCAGTGGTTCAGGTGGGAAGGCATAGACATGGCTAATAAACGCCTTTCTATTTTGGGCACGTCCTCGGTTGAACACATCTTCTTTGACGATAACATTTTGTGGATTCTAGGGAAAGAAAAAATGCTTAACAGAAATAATATGTATTTTTTGCATACACTTACATTATAACGAAGTAAATTTCTCCATCATTTTTAGTCTACACCGGGATTCGAACCAGAGGCCGCTTATTCCGGAACAAGTCGCTCTACCAACTGAGCTACACAGACGATTATTCTGATTCCTATCTACCTTTATGTCGTGTGCGTCCTGCTGGCAGGTACGTCACATCTCCCCCCGAAAGAGAGCCGGGGGCATGGCCCACGTGTCAGCCGTGACCATGAATCGTTGCAGACAGCCATCCACTGTAGAACGTGCACTTGAGAACTCCCAGTCAATCTGCTGTGTGGAATGCAACATCACACATTTTTATTTTTCGAAGCGCTGGAGAAGGAATTCTCTGATTTTTCCTGTCTCGCGGTGTGGAAATAACATCACACCAATGCGAGATTTTGAACGGCCGGGTCATCCGGATAGTTCCGGCGCCATTATAACGAAGTAAATTTATCCGTCATTTTTGGTCTACGCCGGGATTCGAACCCGAGGCCGCTTATTCCGGACCAAGTCGCTCTACCAACTGAGCTACGCAGACGATTATTCTGATTCCTATCTGCCTTTATGTCGTGTGCGTCCTGCTGGCAGGTACGTCACAACATGTAA
This sequence comes from Macrothele yani, assembly GCA_039090855.1. Lineage (NCBI taxonomy): Eukaryota > Metazoa > Arthropoda > Arachnida > Araneae > Macrothelidae > Macrothele > Macrothele yani. The sequence continues at coordinate 88,175,228 of CM077010.1, forward strand.
AAGAAACCTGTACCTTCCATAAATTCAAATCCCTTTTACGTTATAAGAGAATTTCACACAAAATAGGATCAAAATGGGGCCACGTTTTTTTCTGTGCATTGACACAGTACTAGCATTGTGCACGACTTCAGTTCAATGCAAAGTTTTGATTCCATGTTTGGGTGAGGTACATGGATTTCTTCTTCCGTTGTGGTCGTATATTATGCGTACAGTATCCTAATTATAATATCCTACATAAGTTCTCAGCTTCGATATGGTTAATTTGGTCGCCCGAGCCATTTCGTTCCACCACATTGCAGTTTGAATTTCGCGTGAAGAAACATTTTCTCCCCCTTCTCTCTCTCTCTCTCTTCTCACTGATTCTCAATTTCATTCGGATCATTTTTTCGATGTTTGTCTAGTTCGGTACTTCTACTGTTCAACTCTGCACATCGGGATTTTACGTAGTTCCTTACTACTAAATGTTGAATCAATAAAAGTATTTATTGCTGCGCTAGTCTTCTCGATTTTGCAATTAGACAGACCTCTTTATCTGAACTACGCGCTACAGGTACTCTTGATCACGTTATGCTTTTCATTTATTTTCTTGTCTCTTAATTAAATGTTAATTTTCTAAATAACAATACAAAAACAGGAGTCTTACGCAGCGCTTCTTTCTCATATTGCCAACTAATAATATGTTTGGAATATTACAGTTAAAGATTAAAAACAAAATATCGACACATACTAACATGGGAAGAGTTTTGATCGGAACACGAATAAATGAATGAAGTTTTGTGTTCCAATTAAAACAGAACCAGCATTCAGAACGTACCGAGATCTAAATATTGAGTCAGATCACTATCTTGTAATGCCTCGTGTTAAGTTACGTTTATCAAATACCCAAAGGGTAGGTAAAGTTACAAAGGAAAGGTATCATATATCTTCTCTGAAAGATACACAAATAGCAGAGTTATACGGTGTATAAGCAAAGAGTTACACAAGCGCTAGAATCGGATTTATCTTACACTGACATTTAAAATGGAAATTTGTAAAAAAGTTATTCACACCATAGCAACGGATGTATTAGGCACAGAGGGTTCACAACAGAGAGCAATATGATTTGATGCAGAATGTAAAAGGTTCAGTAAAGAGAAGAATGATGCCTGCAAGAGAATGTAGCTAGCTAATTGTACCAGAATCTCTAGAGAAGACTACCAGGAGAAAAGAAGAATTGAAAAAGGAGTGCAACAGACGAAAAAACGAGAATGGAATAAGTCTACAATAGAAAATATGAAATTAATGAAGAGACAGAATGAACCAAGAAAAGTTTTCACGGAGGTGAATGCAGCCAGGAGATCATTTGAATCCTTGATTAATATGACAAAAGGTGAGGATGGATTAATTATTAGTGATAACAGACTGATACTAGAAAGCTGGCGGTCACACTTTGATAAACAGCTGAATTGTGCAGGGGAAGAATTTCCCCTGGTGTGATTGGACCTGATGAAGAACAGTGGCAGATGGATCAAGATGAAGAACAAGATCCCCTAACAATTCAAGAGATTAGAAGGGCCATTAAAAAACTTAAAAATAACAAGGCACCTGGAACTGATAACATCCCAGTTGAGCTACGTAAGTATGGGGGGAAGAAGCTGGAGGAATATCTTCATGAAATTGTAAAACTAGTTTCAACTGAAGAAAAAATGCCGAGGGAGTGGAATGAAGGAATTATCTGTCCAATCCATAAGAAGGGAGACAGAATGGAGTTCCAAAGTTATCGTGACATCACACTTTTGAGCCTTGGATACAGAGTGCTCTCGAACTTAATATTTGACCGTCTACTCCCACTAGTCCAGTAGGAGGTTGGCTCATATTAATGCGGTTTTTGACCAGGAAAGTCTGCCATCAATCAGATATTTATTTGGCGATAAATTTTGGAAAGAACGAAAACTTTGGTATTGGTACACATCATCTATTCATTGATTATAAAGTTGCATATCATAGCATAAACAGGGAGTAGCTATTTGGTGCAATGCAGGGATTGAAAATTCCAAGAAAGCTCATTAGAGTGGTAAAAGCGACAATGTCGAATGCCCCAAATTCGTGTACAAGGAAGCCACTGACAACCTCTTAACACTCATGGTAGCCTACGACAAGGTGATGCACTAGCACTTCTGCTATTGAATGTAGCACTTGAAAACGTTGTTAGGGATGCAGGAGTTGTTTGGGATATATCGTACAGTCTTCCAGAGCTCTGAACAACTGCTAGCATATGCAGATGACTTGAATCTAATTGGTATATTTTACCCAGTATTGGAAGTAGCATTTACAGCCTTGGAGCAAGTTAGTAAGAAAATGGGATTAGTGATTAATGAATCTAAGACCAAATATATGGCTGCAGGAAAAGCCTTTCACATCATGTTGGGTTGTCACACATTCGACAGGGTTGACAGCTTTAAGTACCTGGTTTCTACAGTAACTTGCACTAATGATGGCTCCACGGAAATAAAAATCCGTCTCATGGCTGCAAATAGAACACTCTATGCCCTGGGAAAACTGCTGAAATTTCGCTTCTTATCTCGGGCAAAAAAGTTAACCATCTGTAAAATTTTTATAAGACCTGTACTAACGTATGCCTCAGAAACCTTGGCACTAACTAGGAAAAATAAAGGAACGTTGAATACATTTGAAAGAAAATTTATCAAACAAATAATTGGCCCAATATGTGACGGTGGACTCTGGCGGAAAAGCTACAATAAAGAATTATACTTCATTTATAAAGACCCTAATGTTACTAACATGATTAAATCATCAAGATTGAGGATGGCTGGCCAGGTAGTGCGAACGGAGGAAAATAAAGCTCCTAAGAAAGTACTGTTCGACCATCCTGAATGGCGCAGAAGACGAGGACGACCAAACATCAGGTGGATAGATGGAGTAGTGGAAGACATAAAAATCCTGTGCTGCCAGAACTGAAAAATAATTTCCCAAAATAGAGAACAATGGCAAAAACTTGTTGAAGAGGTAAAGGTTCACATTGAACTGTAGAAGAAGAAGTTATCAGTACCATTGGCTCCAACAAGTGGAATAATCGGTATATTATTTGGAGACTTTAAATTCAGAAAGTAATATAAATTTGAAGACACTGTTTACCACTATTTGAGAATTAGTTATTCTTACGTACATCAACAGACCGTTTGCATTTTGTAAACATTTTGTAAATTTTTCTCCTTTATTTGATCAATAAATCAGCAAGATTAGTTTAATTCCAAACCGGTAATATCACAGCGGATCCTAGACATTCTCATTTTAACAGCTGGCCTACTTCCGTTTCGAAACATGGAGTCAAAAAGTGATGCAGTAGTATGCTTTTTGGAATTGCAGGGATACACTGCGCTAAAGGTTCTTTTCGTTGACAGTTTCTTAATGCTCTGAGTTAATTTTGACATAACATGCAGCAGTTAAAGCGTTGAATGAAAAGGTAAAGTCATTGCTATAGTTTCTTAACTAGAACCCTTCAAGTACAAAGCACTTAAAATGAGAATACACCGAAAAAACTCTAAATAAAACTTGAGTATTAATATGAACACTTAATGCTTTAAAATTTCATTCTAAAAGTATTTCTGGAACTTTTAAGATACATACCCTTATCTGAAGCTTGAATTCCTCCTCTGACGGCAAAGTTCTTTCATTCAGGGGAATAACTCGTATGTTGACTAATGAAAAAACGAAATATGTGACACACACATTTAAATGCAATACTTTAAACACTTTCACATGAAAGCCACAAGAGTTTTGCAGCGTATCAAAAACTTAAAATTCTACAATGACAAAAGCGCCGGAATGCAGTCAGATTTGTGTGGTTCTACATCACGAAAAAGAATGAAGTACTTCTACGGCTTTCTGTTGATTTTGCAACTTCACGTAGGATTGTTTTTCACCAATTGTAGTTCACTTATGAGGCAAACTACGCATAGATATAGAAACAATGATTCCGTTATAAAGAATATATAACGGTAAAATTTTATGAAGGCCGATCCTTGAAGCACGTTGATTAAATAAATGCTAATTTGTGGCTTCGAATTCCTTATGGTGTCTAAAAATAAGATTTTAAAATTCAGTTTGGCATTTTCATGCAATGCAATAACTTTCTGGTCAGGTGAACTGCTTTACAGTGTCGAAATTAATAAATATAAAAGTTCAGCTCCAGCAAGCTTCAAATTGGACCTTAAAATATTATCTCTGTCGTATATAACATACTCATGATTAAGCATTTGTCTTTAGGCAAATAATCATGTTTCTTCTTGCTTTGAAGCAACATACTCTTCTAAAATCTACGACTATATAATGATTATAATGATTTTAGTTGTTTTACCAGTTTTATTAGATAGGCATGATTTGCCAAGAATTCCTGCAATTTACTTCCTTAAACAATTGTGATGTCTTAGCATTATGTAGCCATTGTTAGCCGTCGGGTGAGCCCGTGAGCTTACAAAATGTGCTGGAATACTGGCATACCCACGTTGCATTGTAAATTAAAACTGAGTTGAGTTACCTAAGAACAAAAAAATTTGCAGAAGAGGAAGAGAGACTGCAAAAATAAACTCATTAGTAAAAGCAGGAATAGACACACTTGGTAGCATACTACTAGTCCATTGTAGGATTGTCGTCTTTAAAGTTCTACTGGAAGGATATTGCACCTGAGAAACAGTATAAAACAGTCTTGTGGGAACAGCATAAGTAAGGTTATTTTTGCGACTGCCTACTTGTCGATATCAAAAATATCAGGCTCCAGATGCCATAACAGAGAGGCGTGAAATCGAAACATGTTTTCTTTTTGGAGATGCATGACCACTGCGAGCATGTAGTGCTCCAGGGAAATTGCCTGTCCCAAATTTGAGGCTATTGGTTCCAAAGAAGAGATAGTGCTAGTACTGTATGACAAGCACACCATTCATGCTTTACCTGGGACTCGAACTCGGGCGATTAGCCAGAAACCAGCGCCTCTGACCATTTTCTCGCCGAGACTGCCTTTGAGCTTGGTAAAACTGAGAATCAGATAAGAGTAAATTTCATCTAGGATTAAAAAAACAACATGTTGAGGTATTTAAACTACGTACACAAGGAAAGCTCTCTAAGAGGATTTTATGTTTTATTGCATAACATTGCCATTTTTGGCGTTTACAACATTGGCTTTCCTTTCAACCCCATACGGCTGAATCAACAAGGTGAGAGCGCAGTTTATTCAGAAAGAGTTCTACTTCGACTTGAATAAGGAGTTTTTGCCCAAACGATAGTTAGCATGCAAAACTATAGGGAGACGCTCTTTCTACAGGATTCTCATCATTCTGTGTATTACCATCATACAAGCAACACACGCTTGTGTTCTTCTGCCTTTATACAAAATCACGCCGTTTTAATAACACGTTATTTGGTGGAACTGTCGTATTACGCCGGTAAGTCCGGCAGTAGTTGAGGATAACCATCAAATGGTCAGACGAACGCACGTTCCTCTCCATCACGAGGAAGGACAGTTCACACAAGGTCTAATAGCAAATCGTTGAATGGTAAGCTTGAAATCAATAGGACTGCATAAATGAACCATCAGGACTGAGAGATTTTCGTGCAGTTCGCTGTATCATTGCCACATTTACTGTGCAATTTGTGTATTCTCTAAAAGTGCTTTTCTGCGACCATACTGATTGAATTACATCTTGAAGAACGGTGAAATAAAACGGGAAAGAAAGAAAAAAAAATAGAAGACATTCACTGCATGAACAGGAGTTTTTCAGAGTTCTTTCGAATACTTAGCCGATTTACAAAACAATTTATTAATATGTGGATAGATTTCATATCTAGCAGATACAAAATTACATCGGAAACGCTGAGCGTCCTTTAACAATACGTCACTTGTTGAATTAATGTTTCAAGACTTGCGCTTTAATCATTTTTGGCGATTTTCCCGCATGTCAAGTAAATCTAGCCAAGAAACACTAAAGGATCAAGAAAACCTACAGTGAATTTGATAGATTGGATTACATAAAACTGTTTTGAGTAAAAATAGTGCTTTGAAGGTATTACGTATAAGCTTTGGATTTCAGTTCAACTTTGAAAGTTCTTGCTTCTTTGTTTTGAACATTCTTATAAAACATACACGCATACACATCATCACTCCAGTCGAATACCTTTTAAGAACAGATTTTGAAATGCTTTTCTCTAGATGTTGAAGAGAATCAACAACATCTCATCTTTACCGGATAGTCTTGAACTAATCCCAATTAACATGATTAATACGAAGAGAGTAAGGAATCCTTTGTGAGCCACTTTTAGTCTTAGCGTGTATTATTGACTTACTTTCTCTTAGAAGGCGTGCATTGAAAGGTTTTAAAACAAGTCTACTTGCAAAAGTGTGTAGGTTACACCTAATCACAAGCGAGGTGCACATTGATGCACTCACTTCATACGTTCGTTTTAGGATCTGTTATATTTTGTTGTGAAGTTATTCAGGCTACAGTCGAATCGTACTGACCCTATATACTGTAATACATTATCGCAATAATCTCCTGTTAATCGGACAACTGAAAGTGTTTAGTGAAAAGTTATATAATATTTATGTTATAATGCTACTTGAGTCTATCAGAGGCACTTCATGGGGAAAAAATCTGGGAATCGTCTTCTTTTTTTCATCGTTTTTGTTCATACACAGTTTTCATTCATAAAACAGTTGTATATTTTTACGGTTGAAAGCATTATTTCATTATTTCTTCAAAAACAAATTAAATCGACTTAAATTTAGAACTTTTACACGGAATTGGAGGTAAAATATTTCTTAACTCAGAGTAAAGCATTTAAACATTTGTACTTGTTCTACTTTTCGGAGATAGCAGCTCTGAAGAGAAACTTGGAAAAATATTTCAAACAAAACATCTCACGATTTCTGTGAAACGTATATAACTGGAACTTCCCCTAACACTAAATGAAAAGAAGGAAGGCTGAAAGACGACAAATATTCTTCACCTGAAAATAGAGTGAAATGAAAACTTCACCGACACTGCTTACAAAATGTAATTAATTCTTGCCTGAAGAAAAGCATAAACGCAGCGGTTTTCTAATAGTAGCAAGTATATTTTTCAATTTACTTTGATGGCGTTGCCCACAATGGAATTATAAAAATGGCTAATTACCTTTTGCTTTTTCGAATAACAGTTATGGGAACGGAGAAAGACATGAAAAATAATGTATCCAAATGGACCAAAGAGGGCTTCTACCTGAGGATGTTTCATGGTAGATGAAGAAGACATTGAAATAAAAGGCAGAACGTCCTGTAATTTATTGATTTCCAGTGTGTGTGAGGGGTAGTGCTGGATCCACCTCGCTTTAGATTAATTATCACCAGCACACTTTTGCAAGCAAAATTATGTTCGAAGTAGAATATGTTAGTTAAATATTTCTGTGAGGTAGTCTAGAAATCATCTGAATGACTGAGTTGCCGCCGTAGTTGGCAAGAACAACTGCTGCATGTGTTGTTTTGCAAGAGACGTATTTAAAGCACTAAAGATAAGCAAATGTCACCACGTTTCAAAATATTAAAATGTAGACACAAATTAAGTAGTTTTTCTAATGTCATTAGACCTGTTGCACCACATATAATTCTACGATGCCCGTTCAAAAGAGACTTGCGCGGAAATTTATAAACACGCATGTACGAACCTGAACTACATATGCCTGAGGCCCTTTTCAAAGTAATCTGCTCCGGAGGTAATGTATCTGTCCAAACGTAGCTGCCACTTCTCAAAGACGTGCTGGAAGCCATTTTTCTGCGTAACTTTCAGAGACGCAGAAAGATGGTCGCCGCCCCGGTGGCGCAGGGGTCTAAGGCGCTGGCCTCTGATCATTCGTCCGTCTGGGGTCCGGGTTCGAATCCCGGTGAGGCATGGATGTTGTGTTTGTCTTACGGCACTGGCTCTCTCCCTTCCCTGGAACCAGTGACCCTAAATTAGGGACGGGCGACTGCTTATAGCCCATTGAGTTGCTCACGGTGGTCGTTAAACCTCCAATCAAAAAAAAAAAAAAAAAAAAAGATGGTCAAAGCTTTCGCCTCTGAAGCTTTGACTACCTCTTCTGTTGACGTAAACCTACGTCCTCGCAAGTTCTTTTTGAGAGTTAGGGAAAGAAAAGGGTGTGGAACCGTTTCAGTATTTTTTTCAGCCAAGAAGGTAGACATTTTCTACGCCAAGTGAGGACGTGAGTTATCATGGTGGAGTTCCAACCATTTTGGTGAATGTGTGGATGTTTCTTACGGATATGTGCGGTCAGCTTTGTCAACACAGACATATAATAATCCGCACTAACCGCGGTATTCGGCGGCACGATATTCCGGTGCACCATTTCTTGGTAATCAAAGAAAGTGATTACCATTACCTTCCCGGCAGGCTTTTTACATCTTGCCCCTTTTTGCCTTTGGAGATGACGGAGTTTTCTATACAGATCTCAGTTGTTTGCCCTCTGGATGGTAGTTGTGATGATGTAGAAAAAATATTGAAGACAGGGAAAATGGTAAAAATCCAAAATGGGAGGTGGAACGCCATTTTATCCTTGTAGGAAGAAAAATGACTTCAGGTCGGCCATATTTTGTGCCCAGGGTCCCACGGAGAGGAGAAGTGGGAAGGAAATTCTTTCCTTGGTGAATTCCATGCTGAGGCAGGAGTTTACAAAACATTGGGATGTCTTACTGGCGCAGAAAGTTTGAAGCAGCGAGAGACAGCTGAGGAGGGAAGAGAGATTTACCACATGGTCTCTTGCTCAGAAGATTGCGTGGTCGGGATTGGCTGTGCGCTATCCGGGCTTCAGCAAGTTTAAGCGGGAAAAAGTTGTAACGAACTTTTAGAGCACCTTTCTCTTTTTGCTCGAATAGGAAGAGGACGTTCGTTTTGTAGTCGTCGCTAGAGATGTGCGTACTCTAGTCGGCTGCGGCTGACTAGAGAGTTAATTAGGTGCCTACCTGCTGGTTAAGGCCACTAGAGTATATACGTTGCATTACCTGTAAGTAATTGATTATAACTGTGTAATACTACTAAATGCCAGACTGCGGTCTGCCAGGGAACTACTCCACCTGAGTGAGAAATCTATCCACTTGTGAAGAGCATATAATTGATGTATAAACAACTTCATGATGTTATGTGCATACTCATAATGCAAAGACTGGACTGTGAATGAACTATGATCGTGCTGGAATGTCTACTTGCTCAAGTTCAAGAATCGTTTTTATCGGTTGACATGTATCTTCAACCTACTCGTCACCAAAATTGTAAATAAACCTGTACATATTTTTCAGCTACAAGTCATCTGTTTCTTCACCATGCCTCTGAGGAGAAAAACAACGTAAGTTTGAACGGGACTGAAATATCCTGGTCTGGTGGCAGCGAATTACCATAAACAAATATATTAAAAATAAGTATAAGCATAACACCCCACAAGGGCGATTATGACAGTAGTGATAAAAAAAAGTTTCATCGCCTGTAATCACTGACTTCAGATAGTCCTTGTTTAAAGCAATTCCTTGCTTCAAAAATTCCCACACCTCAACATGTACTTGCTTTTGTTCAGGCGTCAGTAACCGAGGAATCCATCTTGCACTGACTCGCGTCATGTGTAGATTCTCACTGAGTATAGTGTCGGCACTTCCAACTGAAATCTGTAAATGTTCTGCCATTTGTCTCACTGTGGGCCGACGATCCTCACGAACAATAGTGGCTGCAGTGCCTAGCATCTGATCAGTAATAGCTGTTGGAGACACCCCAGGCCCACCTTGTTTCTGAAACGATTCGCGGCCTTCGCGAAATTCTTTTAACCACCACTGTGCTGTACGATGTGGCATTACACTCTCACCATATGTTTGTACCAACATTTCGTCCGCTTCCGAATTCGTTTTCCTAAAAGAACACAGAACTTCAAAACTGCAAGCTGTCCCATCGTGATATCCATGACTCGACTGAGAGGCGGGCGTAAACATACGCTTCTTCATAGTGTTCTACTCAAGGTCACGTGCAACACAACGGGTTCGGAAAAGTTCATTTACACGGAGTGGAGTCGGGTGCATGCTGTGGTGATATTTTGATTCCAATATGTAGCGATATCATTTTAAAATACCGCGCAAACCTTTCTTGAAAAGGTCTCATAGCATAAAACTCAATCGTGGAGAGGTCTGTCCATTACTTCAGGAAGAGATAAATACATTTGCTCAGTGTCCTTGGCTTTTCAAAGGATGCAGCACAGTCATTCATGTTTGAATTACATTAAATAGCAAAATATTATGAACACCTGTTTACTAATATGTTGGGAAGTCCTTGGCCTTCAAAACAGCTATAATTTGATGTGACATGGATTCAACGAGGTGCTGTTTACGCATTATTCTCCTGGAAGTAGACACTTCCATCATAAAACACCCTATACATACATGCACGGGTGTGCCTGGTCCGCAGTGCTGCTGAGATACCTCGTGGCATTCAAATGCTGTTCCAGGGCATTAACGAACCCAATGGAAAACTTATCCCAGACCATTACACCACCTCCATCAGTTTCCACCGTTATCACTTGACAACCGGGATCCATCGATTAGTGCTGATGACGCCATATTTTGCCCACCCATCCGCGCATAATAACTGAAAATGTGATTTATCGGACCAGGTGACCTTTTTCCTGTCCTAAAAGGTCGGACATTGGTGCTCCCATGCCAACTACAGACGAAGTTGTGTGTTTTTAAGAAGAAGAGTTATAACGAAGTAAATTTCTCCGTCATTTTTATCCGCGCCGGGGTTCGAACCCGGATCCCCTCATTCCGGAATAAGTCACTCTACCAATTGAGCTACGCGGACGTTTTATTCTGATTCCTATCTGCCTTTATGTCGTGTGCGTCCTTCTGGCAGGTACGTCACATCTCCTGGTACGTTACATCATCTCCCCCTTATTATTTTTATTTTTTTTGAAGTGCTGGAGAAGTTATTCTCTTATTTTTCCTATCTCGCGGTGTGGAAATAACATCACACCATTGCGAGATTTTGAACGGTCGGGTCATCCGGATAGTTCGGGCGCCATTATAACGAAGTAAATTTTTCCATCATTTCTGTCCACGCCAGGATTCGAACCCGGATCCCCTCATTCCGGAATAAGTCACTCTACCAATTGAGCTACGCGGACGTTTTATTCTGATTCCTATCTGCCTTTATGTCGTGTGCGTCCTTCTGGCAGGTACGTCACATCTCCTGGTACGTTACAGAGTGGTACAAAAGGTACCCCATTCACGCCAATGTGCGGCAATCTGTGTGAGCTGAAATTGCTTTTGAACTGCTCGGTTTTGTAAAGCAGACGAGCTCAACTCTTACCTTGTACAAACCTCTCCATCCGCCGCGGCCCTGGAACACCAACCAATAGTTTCCGCCCACAGGAAGGCCGGTGACTGCTTGCTTTGGTGTTTGTGCACAACTCATTGTACACTCTCGATACAATTGTTCTTGCATAGCCGATACTTGAAGCTGAACACTTATTTGCCCTCTATTATGCCTCTTTCAAAGTCGCCTAAAACTTAAGACTTTCACACATTACCACTGTCTACGCTTCAGAAACGTTAGAATCCTTTAAAGTGAGCTGATTATAAAGCCACCTAACGTCACTGTTTGCATACATAAGTGAGAATTGCATGTGTCGGATTGCTATTGGGTATTCTTAATAATTTGCTATTTCATAATCCTATACCTCACTTTTAATGAATAATCCAAACAACAAATCCTGCTTTGCATATGAAATGAACTAATCAAAAATAGTTATCTATGGAGGAGTTCCAAGCAGTATTCATAAAGGGAGAGCGTTTCAAACGTTTTTAAAAATCAAATAAAGCGTTATAAGGGTATTTATGTTAATCAGGAAATTATACAGTAAATAAAGCGTTATGGGAGTTTTTATATTAAAATCTGGAAATTTATACAGTTATAGAGTAGGCCTACGCAATTTGTGACTCGTACTTTCACGCGCCCTTCACAGGCTGATTACATTTTTACAAATGAAAATTATCAGATTTTTGAAAAATGCATTATAACGCCAAAAACTGAGAAATTTTTGGCATTTATGAAAGTAAGCTCCCTTAAAAATAGTGAAAACGAAACTTCACTCACCGCTCTGTTTTGGCGTGTAAATTGGTTTATCAGTTTGAATGAACACATATCCCGATTTTGAAGTGACTGGAATGATGACCTCCCTGTTGAAGACTCCGCTAGTCACCACCAGCACTACATAGGTCCTCGCATCTGAATCATCTTGCTGTACTTCAACATCCTGCAGTGTTACTCGAATACGCACAATTTTTGATTCACCTATGCGAATGAAAGAACGAGATTATTTTCTCACGTTATGGCTCCTAATGCTAGGAAGTGAAAAAACAATGTGATTGCATTATAAATGATCTTTGTCATTACTGAGGGAAATATATATATGCCTTATGAATATGAATGTTATACGTTAGTTTAAGGAACTTGATTTAAATGGCTTGGACAATCATTTCTCTAGATCTTACACACCCAAAACATTTTAATAGCTTTGACAATCAACTTTTAGGTAAACTTTCAGTATATTTCGATGAAGAATAGAAGACAGTTTCATTTTATGCAATGGACGCATTCATGAAGATCATGCATAAATCAAGTGTACGTTTCTCATATGATAAATGCCAAGCATGGACAACGCGTTCTTCGAGTGAATAAATCTGCAACGACTGTTACATATTTTTGCTAACAAACGTACATACGTTCTTCCTGGCATAACTTTCCAAAATAGCTCAGTCTCATTCACATCAAACACTTGCTTAACGATATATCCACCTCTTTAATGGCATCCCTCAGGTATTCAGGAATTTTTTTTCCAGTTACGAAATCCGGGATTCAGCTCCACACTGATTTTGATATCCTAAAAACCATGACGAGTTAAAAAATGGAGTATCGGCCATGACTTGCTGCGATACTTTTTACATAATATTTCACCCTGGGATATACTTTCAAGTGATCAAAAATATGTGCATCGTGCCTTAGCACGGACGGTGGCTTGGATATGAGAACATTAATGTGGCATTGCTCTTGCAACCATGTGGCCTGCAATTTTCCCTATTTTTCATAATCTTCGTACGACTATATAACATTTGCAAGCTTTGTTTTGTTTTGTTGTATCGATAAGGAAATTGTTTGATCATCTTATATGAGATATGGGCTCGTGGTAATGTTAAACGCCGAGATGCCAAAAGAGGTGGGCAGCTTTGTTTTCGATGTGTTACGTGAGACTTTCACCACGTGGTTCTACACCACCACCGTACTTTATGAACACTTTGATACGGTGCGTTTATGTATACTCTTCCGGTTGAGATTCCCAACTGAATTGTTCATTTTTCTGTCTTCCGCGGAGCTCCTGCTTTTACTCAGAAGGAATAGATATATTAATACTTTAGATAACTGCTGGGTTCTGTCTCATCTAGCTGAAGGTATAGCATTCCATCGGTGGTATAGTTTGCCTTGCAGGTGGCAAGTGGCCTACGCTTGATTTTAAAACCTCAGAATACTGCCACATCAGCCGAAGAATAATTCCATGCATTAAAAGTCATGCCTAGATGGAATCCGAGTATTAGTATGAGAAGGGCATTGGCAAAACCGTAGTTATATTTAAGGAGAGGTTAATCCTTCAGGTACTTGGGCTTACAGTTCCCCTACTCTATATATTTCATCAAGTACATAATATGTCAAATTTTACCATAAGCAAAAACATAGGTTAAACAGTAGGAACTCAAATACTGTGACTTATAACAGACCCAACCGTCATCTTCGTCCTCGTCCGAGACTTAAGTGCTAACCTTCATGCTTTGCAACATTATCTGAATAAGATAAATCCAAACATGCTGTATCTAACAGAATTGCAAGAAACTCAACACGCTACAGCAAATCTCCAGTATCTTTGTACTGCAGCAGTATAATGTCAGCCAAACCTGAAACATTTCTTTTATTTTTAATTACAGACAACGTTGAAACAGTTCTTTCATTTTTAATTACAGACAACGTTGAAACAATTCTTTCATTGTTTCAGCGCTGTTTGTGACCGTTCTAAGCTCTGAGAATTAAGACGAAATGAAGCTTCCCAGAGGAGAGCGAAAGTTCGGCGAATATTGTGCGTTTTTATTTACTCCATTAAAAGGAGAATTTAGGCTCACATGAGTCATGTGTTATAATTAGGGCTGTCGGGTTTGATCGATTAATCGATCAATTTTTTTAGTCGCTGATTATTTTCTTCTTCCGATTAATCTGTTACTTAAAAAATTAGTACAAAAATAAAATTCTTTAGGAACTTCCAAAAAACTGCATATAGTTTTGAATTTGTTGAATGCAGCATTTATGCTTGTGTCTTCACTTCTTGGAAAATAGCCTTTTCATGGCGATGGGAGTTTAAATTTAGCAGTCACCACTATCAGCAGGGATTCCATCGTTCATTGTGTGTCAGTATGCTAGTCTTCAAAGTCCAAGGTCAATTCCAAACTTCCGCCTTTAACACTGTACTTCTCCTGCCAACATTTCGTTAAGAGCTTCTCGACCTCGCGGTTCGCCCGTTCTTTTATTGCTGTGCGCTACGCTCGCTTCTCATATGGTGGTCTGTCTGTGCTTCCCCTCCCTGCTATCCATTTGTTGACTGTAGCAGTGTAGCTATTCAGGGAAAATGCAGCTCCGTCAGCCATTACGTGGTGCCACACCTCTTCTACTCCTGTCTCAGCTGAATCGTCTGGGAAAAGTCAGTTGTTTTAATACGTAAGGTCGATATAACAGACGGCCGGCATCTTCCGAGCTTGGATAGTGGTCCCCGAGGTTTTATTACATCGATGCAGATGAAAATACGCCGCTGGTCCTCACAATGAGATTCAGCTTTTAATAGGAAAGATGGAGGATTAATACACGTGTTTCTTGGAATCAATGGGGGTATGCAATTAGTCTTATTTACCCAGGGACCAAGTTGCGTAGTGTTGCCGAAGTATTGTATCCGTCAACAGGGAGCATTTCCAGTGCAAGAGCAAAAGCCTGGGGCAATTTTTCCCCCTCTCTCCTCATTGAAAAAGCAAATAGTGTTTCTTTATTGGTAGCGGAGCCAACTGGGATGAGCATCGGAGTGTCTGTCAGTGAAAGAAAGTTAGTTTGAACGCTGATTCATTTCTTGCTGTCTCGTTTATTTGAGCTCCAAAAATGAAGTTTCAGGTATTAAAAGGGAAAATATCCTCTTCTTTTGGATATTAATTAGAAGACAGTGGGGAAGTTATTGATCGCGGACATGTTTATTGTTTAAAATGTGAGAAAAAGTTTAAGTACAGTGGAAGTGTGACAAGCTTACGTTATCATTTACAATCGCAACATCCATTCATGGAAATTGTATCAAATACGCCACGGGATCAGCCTAGTTTAAATGCCACCGCTATGAAGCAAATGGGTATAAATTCCTTCCTCAAAAAGCCTGTTTCTGCATTAAAAGAACAGGAATTAACAAATAAATTAGCGTTGTGGATTGCATCTAGTTCGAGACCTGTCAGTATTGTTGAAGATCCTGGCCTGAAAGTGTTGTTGCAAACAGCTCTGAATTCTAAGTGTTACAATTTACCTGCCAGAAGTATCATTATGAACAAAATTGTCCAAATTTACGACATTTAGAAGTCAAGAGTGTTTAATGAATTAAAAGAGCTTCCTATGTGAGTTTAACTGGAGATTTTTGGACCTCACTCGCCAACGACAGCTACTTAGCAATAACAGTACACTGGATTGACAATGAGTGGTATTATTGTGATGCAACTCTTCAAGTGAAACAGGTGATTGAAAAGCATACTGCAAATCAGTGTACAATTGAAGGAACCCGTTGAAAAGTGGGAACTAACCGACAAGCTTGTTGCCATCTGCACTGATAATGCCAGAAATATTGTTCTTGGCGTTAACAGATCAATGTTTGAAAGTGTAAGATGTTCAGCACATACTTTACAATTAAGTATAAATAAACTCTTAAAGTCGCATCGATAGAAAAGGTTCTAGATAAATGCCGAAAATTGTAGGACATTTTAAACACAGCTCACATTTAGAGGCTACACTCTCGTCTAAGC
Source organism: Macrothele yani (assembly GCA_039090855.1). Classification (NCBI taxonomy): domain Eukaryota; kingdom Metazoa; phylum Arthropoda; class Arachnida; order Araneae; family Macrothelidae; genus Macrothele; species Macrothele yani. Next base: position 88,191,366 of record CM077010.1, read on the forward strand.
AAAATGAACTTGGTATTCCTGATACTAAGCTGCAACAGGACATAGTGACACGCTGGAATAGTACTTACATCATGGTGGAAAGTCTGGTGAAAGCTAAAACCGCAGTAGACACCATTCTGGTAGCCAACGCATCGAATACCCCTGTTCTGACAACAGTTGAGTGGGAAGTGTTTGAGAAGCTAATCAGCGTATTGAAACCTTGCTTGGAAATCACTGAAATACTCGAAGGTTACAAGTACGTAACTGCCAGTGTTGTAATTCCTGCTTTTACACATCTCAAAAGCTCAATGAGAGTGTCCGATACCGACCCAACATATATTTGCAGATTTAAAGCTATGTTGCTCGATGATCTGACAGAAAGACTCAGTCAATGGCCTTTATACGACAAGTACTAAGAAGCTACTGTTCTTGACCCTCGATTCAAGACACTTCGCTGTATACCAGAAAAAAAAACCGAGATCTAGTGTGGAACAGAATTTCATCCAGTAGCACAAATCAACAGCTGCCCTTACACCAAGAACAAATCAATGTGCAACAGAAACGAAGAAAACTATGTTTTGACAATTCGTCGATTCCAGAAATAAAAATAAAGGCATACACAAATCTCAGCACGCAGATAGAATTAGAGTTTCAAGTTTATCAGAGCTTGCCTGAACTCGACGACGATTTTACAGATCCTCTTCAGTGGTGGAAAACTCATTCATTACAGTTGCCGTTGCTCGCTAATTTAGCAAAACGGTTGCTGTTCATTCCAGCAACGTCTGTGCCAAGTGAAAGAGTGTTTAGTGCCGCTGGTATTGTTGTCAACAAACTTTGTACTTCGCTTAAACCATCTAATGTTGACAAGCTCTTGTGCCTAAAATCTTGGCTAAAGCAATGACTGCAAACCAAATTCAAGGTAATTATTATTAATTTGTATTTCTGATTTTTTGATAAAATAAAGCAATGAGTACTACTAAATTAACAGGCTATGAGGCATTGAACACTCTAACATTTCAGACAACGTATTTAGTATCCATATAATAATAGAATAATGCATAATGTAATTTACAGTCGTATATTTTTTGTGACAGTATTTTTTTCACTCGATCAAATTACCGATTAATCGATCAATGGTGAAATATTAACCGATTAAAAATATTGATCGGTCGACAGCCCTAGTTATAATATATAGATGGTGTAGTGTATTCTGTAATCATACCTCCATTATCAGTAACTTCTTATGCACTTCTATTTCCGATGCTCCTGGCACTAAATGTACGATCTACGGAAAAATTTCATGATTGAAGTTACGAATAATTTTTATATTTGCGAAACACCCTGTGACTAAAGTCAGATGAGAAAGAAAACCTATTCGCACTGGCTTCGTTTTTATTTACAGAAGGCTTAATAAAATTCATGACGCTACTTATTTCATTTTTAATATTCTATCAGTGACTGATAGTATTCATTACTTAAAAATTGTGTTCCTTACCTGGAGCAACATCAAATTCTAAGTTTGAGAATCTGTTTTTCTTTCCAGGATGATCTTGTAAATAGACATTCACTCTCTGTGGGACAGAATAATCATGTGCAATGGCCACTGTCTCTTGCTCTCCCAGACGTATAATGTTGGGCGCAACGACATAGAATGACGACCTGGAAATAAATAATGACTCTTTACTTCAATACGGGCAAATGAACTATAGCCAGTTCAATCATACACTGTCTTCAAAATAGTTACATTTCCTCATACTTTTTGAAAATATGAGTACATGAAAGGTGTCGAAATAAACCCAAGAATCTACTCATTGTGTAGTTTTCGAGTGCTTGTTTAATTGTAAATCAATGGATCATTATAATTCAACGAAAAGTTCTATCTAAGCAGTTTTTAAAAACGCTCTCTCCAAATTCGAAGAAACGTGTAGAAAATATTTTTTTCAATTGCAGTGCAACAAAAAACAAAGTAAGGGTGACGCGTACAAACTTGGAATTAAATGCTATGAACTGACAGAAGTACAATCATATCCTATGTTAATCTACAATATTTCTAATTATGAGTTTGGCGAAAGAAATAAAAAAATAATCAACGTAAAATATTGACCCACAACTTCGTTTTGCTCTGCATTTCAACTGTAACTGTACAATTTCTTAAGGTCCCTTGGTGAAAAAGTCAACTCTGCTTCTTTAATCACGCTCAAAAGAGGTCCCTCAAATGTGCATTCCGTTAAGCCCAATCAATTCAAAATTCGCCTTTTAAAAGTTTACGGTGTCGTGCTTTTCAAACAGCTCTTGCAAAATGGTGTCACAAACACTGCAAGTTTGTTTTTTTAAGAGGTAAGTCTATAAAATTAGGCACATCGCAATCAACGGCGAATTAAACTTATCTTCCAGTTTCACATTGTATCTATAAGTAAAGTTTTCAGTTTCACATTGTATCTATATACACTGAGTGGCCACTTTATTATGACCATCCCCTCAGTACTTCGTTAGGCCACCTTTTGCTTTTAATACTGCGTCGATTCTTCGTGGCATGGACTCCATGAGATGTTGATAGGTGGTTTGTGGAATCTGAGACCATGCTTGATGAAATAGCACTTTCCAGGAGTGTGAAATTGCAGGGCTGTGGATTCAGCTGTCTGATGTCTCGTTCAACTTCATCCCACAAATTCTCAGTGGGGTTCAGATCTTGAGATTGTGGGGGACACCTAAGCAAAATAAACTCACCGGCATGTTCCTGAAACCAATCCTGTACAATACGAGCACTATGGCAGGACGCATTATCTTGTTGAAAGTAGCCATCGCCATTGGGATAAACCATCCACATGACAGGATGCACTTGGTCCGCAACGATGTTTAGATATGATGTGCCAGTCAGACGTTGATCAACACGAATTAAAGGGCCCAAAGCATGCCAGGAAATTTTCCCCAAACCATAACGTTGCCTCCACCAGCTTGATGGGTTGTAGCAATGCATTTGGGGTCCATGCTTTCGTGCTGTTTCCGCCAAATTTTCACTCGGCCATCGGCATGGTGCAACTGAAAACGTGATTCATCGGACCACATAATTTGTTTCCAATTATCGACTGTTCAATCCTTGTGTTCCTGTGCGAACTGGAGACGTTTTCTCTTCTTAACTGCAGGCAGCAGAAATGTTCGAACAGGCCATTGGCTGCCACATCCCATCCGGTGCAGTGTACGGCGAATAGTGCATGATCATTTGAAGGGATCCTTGATCAGGGTGGTCTGTAATTTGCTGCACTGTTGCCCTTCTGTTGTCTGTTACCAGTCTGGGCACACTCTCCGTTCCGCCCGAGCAGTCACTAATTGATGACGACCACACGTTGCACGTAGAGACCCAGTTTTTTAGCTGACAGTCCAGTCTTTAAACATTTTAACAACAGCTGCTCTGGAACATTTCACGAATGCGGCGGTTTCGGTGATACTCACTCCATGGCTCCGAGCTCCTACAATCATCCCACGCTGAAAGTCCGTCAAATCGCATTTTTTAACCCATCTCGTCACCCAAAAATCACTTCTACTACTGTCGCAAGCACTAAGCTTTCCCTTTTTTATACTAGCCTCGCCCTCTGGTGGCAACAGCGTGCAGCCATAGCTCATTTGCTTAAAACTGTCAGGTGGTCATAATAAAGTGGCCACTCAGTGTATTGAGAGGGACAGCCCAACCTGGAACATCGCAGTTATATCCATACATTTTGTACTTCCTTCCTACCTCAGAATTAGTATCTAAAAATAATTCTTTGTCGAAACACATTGTTCATCGTTAATACCAGGTGACCCACTCGCAACTTTACTCATGGTTTTATTAATAACATCGTGAATAATTACAGTCGTTCAATGTTACTTGCTTAGAACATTTCTTCATCCATGGAAAACAGAACCATATCATAAGAAATATTGAAAGTGTCCGCCCTGTGCATTGAGACAGCGTTGAACACGAGACACCATATTTCAAAAAGTTCGTGCCAGTTGCTCCGGAGTAATCGCTACCACTGCCTCGCAAATGTTGTTCTTCAATGCCTCAATGGTTGACGGCTTGTTTTCAAACACCAGTGATCTGCGATACCCCGAGAGAAAGAAATCATGGGGTGATAGGTCAGGAGATCGGGTGGCCATATTCCTTTAGAAATCACGTGATCTCCAAAGAATGACTCAATTTCAGCCATACTCACAGGTGATGTATGGCTGACAATGACTGGTTAAGAAGCTGACTCAATTCCAGTTTCTTAACCAGTTGCAGAACACGCGATTTACTTGGTGCTGTCTGACATCCGAATTTCCCACGAAATTCACACTGACACTTCTTTATCGACTTACTCTCCCAATAAATACCGACAAAAAGTTAAGGCATGCGATCAGACTCGCGACAAACAAAAGAGCAACTGAACTAACCCAGAGGACGAACCTGATATGCGCAGCGCCCAACGTCACAACAAGCGCGCTAACAGGTATTGAAGAACAACATCTGCTAGGCAGTGGCAGCGATTATGCCGGATCAACTGGCTCAAACTTTCAGAAATATGGAGTCTCGAGTTCAAGTCTGTCTTGATGCACAGGGCGGACACTTTTTACATCTCTTATTATATGGTTCTGTTTTCCACGGATGAAGGTATGTTCTTACCAAATAGCATTCAATTACTGTAATTATTCACGATGTTATTAATACAAACTTGGGTAAAGTAGCGGGTGAGACACTCTGTACCTCGAAGTCATCAGAAACAACGCTATTGCCAGATCTGGAAGACAAATAGCTACTCACTTCAACTGTGCTGCTTGGAGTACTTAAAGCTTCGCAGAACATCGAACAGCCTTTTCCACAGTATAAGTCGTCTTAAGATTCTTACGGTCAAAACGCACAAGGGCCCTCATTGACACACCCCAGTAAAGTCTGTTATTCATGGTGATCAGAAATTACACCATGGTTGATCCCGTACTTGGTTATGGAAGGTGCTGTACTCCTATGTCCCGACTGAGCACACCTACGGTACAGTTTCACAACTCCAGCCTAAGTAATATCGTCTTAACTTTCCATTTGCAAAGGTTCGGCACTTCTTCCATCTTATATAGCTTCACTATACGAGACCTGGACATTAAGAGTCAAACCTCCAGTGCATATATCACAAGAGCATTGAACTGGCTTTCACGGGCAAAACTTTAACGTAAACAATCTCTTGGGCCCCTTCGTGTGGAAGGATCTTCTTCATCCCTTCAGATGTCAACGCAAAATTTGAAACTTCCAACTCCATAATTTTTCGACCAATCATTCGCGCATGGAAGTAAAGGGAAAATTATCCGCAATTTTCCACTGGCCAAATACAAGGTTTTTCGAGAACTCATTGCTTTCGGAATTTTCTGTAGAACTGCCTGGTTAATCAGTCTGTATGAGAAATCACTGCGCGTCAAACGGTACTCGTAAACGTAAGACTTCTTACTGATTTTTATACCAGTTTTAAAATTTCTCTCAACTCACATGAAGTTGGGAGTCCAAATAACTCAGCTTTATCCAAAGAATTTCATCCCTACTTAGTTTGTACCTGTACAAAAGCTATGATGTACTAAAACAAAAGTTTATTCGCTAAAGAAAGAACAACAACAAAAACAATTTATTTATAACGCCTATACGTCTGGATCTACTGTAAATGATAATTTGTACCACAAATATACGTAAATGATTAATTTGTAATTCACATTAGAGGTCTGCATGGGCCGTTAAGACCGAGTCCGACTCGGCCCTAGGGCCGGCCCTGGTATGCACTGGTAAGTTTAGTATTTTTCTTCTGGATTAAAGAAAAACGTTTCGACTCACAAAACGAAGAGTGATTTGTGAAATAATCATATGGCGAAGATCCCTGAGTGAAAAGAAAGACATGGAAGTGCCTTCATCACCAAATGCGTTGATTAATTACAGATGTAACCGACAAACCCGAGTGCAAAGTGAGAGTCTGAAATGGGGCCGTTTATTTCTTTATAGTCGAAATAAAATTCCGTTTTCTCTTCGTCGGCTATAATTTCCTTTAATAGTTTGTCCACGACAGCGGTGGGGATTTGCGAAACTACCCTTCGAAACATTTAACCCAGGATGCAATTACTTCATGCCTTCGTAGGATCTTTTGACGTTGGACTATGTCTAATTCCGCGGATAGTATACGAGTATTGGGTGACTTTCGGCTGACAAAAATAGGTACCAATTGAAATAATTATAGAGTTAAAAATACGTGACGCACACTAATCGTGTTAGCATATTCGTAAATAACATGGAGTCCAATTTGCGTACTGCGCAACAGATCGTGTGCGCGACGCTCCCTCGCTCCCTGTGTGGGGGAAGATGATCCAATATTTCTAGGAGTGCCACAGCGTTTGACTCAGTACATCTTGGTAACCGCGAGAGCAACACGACTGTGCGTGATGTCGTTTTAAAGCTCTCGACGAGATCTATTCAAATATACAAAGAACATTTCGCAGTGGTTTGAACTGAACATTTTAAAAACTGTTTTCATATAAACCGGTGAACACTTTTGACAGTATCGACGTTTATCTGGACAACCGTGAGTGCAAAACAACTTGTGTGATATCGTTTTAAAGCTCTCTACGAGATTTATTCAATTATATAAAGAACATATCGCGGTGGTTTAAACTGAAATTAAAAAAAATTGTTTTCGTGTGAACAGGTTAACATTTTCGACAATGCCACGAAATTCGCAAAATGAACGCATGCAAATGTGGAGGAAATCAAAACGAGAGGTAAGAGCATGTGATGAGGAATGTAATAAGCCCAAGAAAACACAGCATAACGATGGGTAATTGGTATATGGATCTTCTTTGTATTCGCAATGTATTCAGCATTATTTGTAAAAATTATGTACGCTACTTTTCATATCATAGACCTGTGTTGGCAATAACAAATTAAATAAACGCTTTGAAACCATACTCGACTAGCTCATTTCAACTCTCCGATCTGCAAGTCGTAGTCCTATGTTCCAAACTGACGTCTCAATCAGAACTGAGCCTACCTGTTTTGTTTATTTCTTTAATTCATATTTGAAAAATAAATTTACAGATACATTGGTCAGGGTCTTTGGATTTAATGCAACATTGAACTTCGTGACATCCAAAGAATAATACGCAGAGTTAGGGACTAAAACACGTGGCTTTTTTTTTCATGCTTACAGAAGCCAGACTTTTCAGCTTCACGAAACCGTATGACGGCTAGCTTCTAAGGCGATTTGTTGCTACAATGGAATGAGGAATTTTTAAATATTTGCTTACATATTTGGAGATTGAGACTACCTTGTTTAAACATGTGTACTCAAGTGAGAAAAAGGAAATGCGCTGAGACATTTGTCACAGAAGTAAGTAGTCAGGTCTAAACCTGTCTGTAGGAAATATTCCTACGAGAAATGACATGGCCCTCTGCATTACATTCTGTATTACTGAAGCAGTTTCGTTCAGTAGAGCAGTTATGTTCATACAGAGGAAGCTTTGCATTATTTTCAATAAGTGGTTTTCCTTTGCGTTATTTCGTCGTGCAGAAGGGCTTCACATCAACTCAAGTCATACCATAACATCCCCAAGATGTAAGAATATGGGACAAGTGAGCAAAACCGTCCAAACAAACAAGGAATCCAAAGGATGCAAAGGCACTTTATTGAAAAGGTAGCTTCGAGCACAACTGGACAGAAGACAGAAACGTCCATGTGACGAGCGGCTGCCAAGTAAAATCCAGTCTTTAGTAGGGGATATGATCACACCTGACTGCGTTGCAGGATTTACAACGTCTGTCCATGCTGAGGACGAGGTTCTCAAGGAGCTGTTGAGGCATCGCGGCCCCTTTCCTCTTGTAGCGCCAATCGCGGCTGCGGAATCGATGCTGGCGACTGGTGATGTGTTTCCAAGCGTCTCTCGAGAGGGTCCCACACGTGTTCGATTGGATTTAGGTCCGGGGACCATGCGGGCCACTCCACGCGTTGAATATCTTCACTCTCCAACAGCTCTGCGAGAGCCACTGTACGATGAGCTGTAGCGTTGTCGTCCATGAAGAAGAACTCAGGACCCACAACACCTCTAAACAGACGCACGTGAGGCAGGAGAACCTCGGTACAATAACGGACACCAGTGTCTGAACCTCCTTGGAAGATGTGGAGGTCAGTACGGCTACCAAGCATGATACCGCCCCAAACGAGAACACCTTCACCTCCAAACCGGTCCCTTTCGATTATGTTGGAGGTGTGATTGCGTGTTCCATGCTCTCCCCAGATGTGTATACGTCCAGAATCGCTCGTCAGACTAAATCGGCCCTCGTCCGAAAAGAAGAACTCTGCCCCATTGCTGATGAGTCCAGTTCTTGTGTGCCTGGCACCACAGAAACCGACGTCTCCGATGATCAGGCGTTAATGGCGCACACCGTACTGATCGTCGTGCAAATAGACCACTTTTGTGCAGCCTCCTGGCAACGGTAAAACGCGATAACGGACTTCCAGTTGTCTGTTGCATGTGACTTGCGATTTCTCCCGCTGTCTGCCGTCTGTCTCTTCTCGCCTGTAAGACAATATACCGGTCGTCCGCTGCCGTGGTTGCTCGTGGACCACCACTGTTATACTCTCGGACAGTTGTTCCTGTCGTTTGAAATGCTCTCCAAGCTCGTGAAACGATGCTGTAAGCGATCCCGAATTCCTCGGCCACATTAGTCACACTTCGACCTTCTTTCAACTTCCTAATGACGCGACCTCTGGTAAAGTCATCCAGATGTCGTCTACTGGATTGCCTGTTGGCCATATCACACGGTGACAGCAACTTGACGTCGTTTAAACCGATGTTCACCGTGTAATAACTTTCACCGAATTGCTGAGCGTACACCGCCCGTGTGCTTTATACCCTTCAGACACCCCCCGCCCCCAACGCCATGCTGCATATATGCGCATGCCCTACCGTACCGGACCCTAGTCTATGTCCTGAGTGGTCTTTCAGTCTGTTCTGCCTGCTCGTTCCGCTGTTATGCTCATTTCTCCTCTTCGTCCTTAATTTCTGCGCAACAGTGTACTATAGAGAAACATGAATAGTTTTGCTCTATATTAAGATATTCTTTCATCGGATTTCTATGATGATTGTACCTTCCAAAGATCATTTAAAGATCGTGCGTGCCGCAGAAATCTAAGCGCTATTTTCTGACCAGGCCCGGGTTCTAAAATCGAAAGAGGCATGTGTGTTGGTACGCTTGTCTTACGGCACTGTCTCTCTCCCTTCTAGTGGACCCAAATTAGGCACTGGCTAATGCATACATCCCACTGAGTTGCTCACGGCAGTCTGAAACACCGAAATAAAAAAATTAAAAAAAAGGAAGATCTTACCTTCTTGTCCACACAAGAGATATAGAGTTTTGGTAAATTAACATTCTTACACCGCATATGTATAAAATGTGCTTTAAACTTGTTTACACGACATTCCGTCAAAATCTACTACATCATACCATTCCCCTTAAAAAACCGCAGTTATGTTGGGAATCAAAAATTGCCACAATTTTACCTATGTTCTGAATTTCCCGTATTGGTGTGCTTGGATGATGAAACTGAAAATGCCTCTATATTCCGCGCAATTTTCTTATTAACCGTAGAAAACTTTACCTTATCAGTGCCTTGCTATTCTGGGCTGTTATTTAAAAGGGCCTTAGGGACTGCAAGAGATAACTAAGATTCGCGTCTTCATTAAAAAAGAAAAAATACCCAACTGTGCTCCCTTTGCAACCTGAAGATTACATTTTCAAATCTGAGTTGTCACCCGCGTTGCTTTTAGTTTCAGAGCAAACACTTTAAACTGTTTAAAACGTCATTGTTGAAGTAAAGAAACAGATTTTTGCTTTTAATTTGGCATGTTTGGGGCAATCATCCAACAACGCAAAATACGTCATAATTAAGTGCAAGTTTCGTAAACATTCTAGCAGTGGGTGATTGCGGTGGGTGATTGTGCTGTAGCTTATCTTGAAGGCATCTTGACAACAAGTACTTTCAACAGAAGAAAACAATTTGATGGTGAGCGCTTTTTGTAAGATACGAGGACTCCCGGGCCGGACTCATTCTGGCGTTTCAATTCAGCGTCTATTTTTGCGCAGTGTTCTACAGTACTGTTCTAGAAAAGTTCAGAGCGTCAGAAATTCGTTTTATGGTCAGCGTTGCAGAATGCCTTTTTAACTACTTTTCAATCTTCGCAAGTACTGCATTCTGCTCGAGGTATCATTTTAGTTCAAGAAGAAAGGAGGTGCTTATTTATATTTTCCTTATATACGTAGCTTCCTGAAACGTAATTTGCATCAATTACATAACTTCTACGTGCACTTTACTACCGTTCATTTTTTATAGCACCCCAGTATATTTGGTAACACAAAGCGAATAGATCAACAGCTTATTCGGAAGCTGCGCTCCAAATTATGTTTCATCCAATTAATATCCCAAGTAGAATTTGTATCAAGACAACGATTCGAAATGAAAAGGTAAGAGCAGGCATGAAAAAGGTAAGAGCAGGCATGAAAAAGGTAAGAGCAGGCATGAAAAAGGTAAGAGCAGGCATGAAAAAGGTAAGAGCAGGCATGAAAAAGGTGAAAGCAGGCATGAAAAAGGTCAGAGCAGGCAACCTAGTGCCTAGCCCTCTGATATTATACTGTCAGAGGGCTGGGCCCCTGACATATGATGCCTCTGACATCCGGGAGCAAGGCATTAATACTATGTTTGTTCTTCTGGAGCAAGTGTTCGGACTTCACTGGCACTAGAGGCACTAAATTAGGTCGTGTTGCACCTTATGACTTTGGGCACCCGTGAGGATAATTAACATCGAAAAAAAGAAGTGGAAATAATGTTTAAGTCCTAGAATGCATAACAAAAGTGCAAATTACTCACAGTGGGTTAAGTTTTGGTTAATATTACCAATCATGTTTCAGTTAGTGAACGCAAGTTTAAAACCATATTTCGGTAATTAATTTCGTTGAGCGTGTGTCATTCTTCGCTGAAGGGATACACTGTCCTACCATTAATATATGAAGACACCTCTATTGAGAGTGAATTAGGTTCTATGCAAGAACTAAGTCAAAGACCTAATCATAAATATAATCGTACCGCTATGATGAGCCGACTGTGAATGCAAGATCGCTCGATCGATAGAGTTAACTGATTGCCGTAGCGAATTGATAATATTTTTGTAGTTCAGCTTTGGCCCATTAGTCCTTTTGGACAAAACAATGAATACTGAGTTCTACCTAAAATGTCGCCGACAGATATATACTACCAACGTGTTGGCAGTATTTTGAGGAAAGACCCTATCTCTAACAGCAAAACAACGCGCCTGCCATACTGCTCGCTTTGTTACAGATTGATTTGAGAACATGAGCGCCCTTGTACGTGTGTGTGTGTGTGTGTGTCGAAAAGTTGGACTAGCCAACTCAGAGTCCTGACCTTATTCCTATAGGGAATCTCTGGGACGAATTCGATCGTCGGGTGCGTGAAAAACCTGATTCCTATAGGGAATCTCTGGGACGAATTCGATCGTCGCGTGCGTGAAAACCCTGATTCCTATAGGGAATCTCTGGGACGAATTCGATCGTCGCGTGCGTGAAAAACCTGATTCCTATAGGGAATCTCTGGAACGAATTCGATCGTTGGGTGCGTGAAAACCCTGATTCCTATAGGGAATCTCTGGGACAAATTCGATCGTCGGGTGCGTGAAAAACCTGATTCCTATAGGGAATCTCTGGGACGAATTCGATCGTCGCGTGCGTGAAAACCCTGATTCCTATAGGGAATCTCTGGTATGAATTCGATCGTTGGGTGTGTGAAAACCCTGATTCCTATAGGGAATCTCTGGGACGAATTCGATCGTTGGGTGCGTGAAAAACCTGATTCCTATAGGGAATCTCTGGGACGAAATTCGATCGTCGGGTGCGTGAAAAACCTGATTCCTATAGGAAATCTCTGGGACGAATTCGATCGTCGCGTGCGTGAAAACCCTGATTCCTATAGGAAATCTCTGGGACGAATTCGATCGTCGGGTGCTTGAAAAAAAGAGATCGTCTAATGAACAAAACTGAAGCTTCTTGTTGAAGGCCGAATGGAGGAATATACTTTGCATTGGCAGATATTTGTTGAAGGCCGATTGGCATAGGCAGATATTTGTTGAAAGCCGAATGGAGGAATATACTATGCATTGGCAGATATTTACAAGTAGCTGGTGGAGATGTATCACGAACACTAGAGGTCGTCAATAAGGGATAAAGATTTCAGCACACAGTACTACATTTTTTGAAAAAAATAAATTATTTGTAGACATGAAAATGCCTGAATATTTCAGTATCTCTTGAATTTCGAAACTCCAACGCGGAGACGCAAGATATGATTTGTGTTAATCACTGTGTCACTTCTGGATATTCATCGTCATCCACGATATTTCTTTTTGCTTTGAGAGGAGATATTTCCATTTACGAGAAGGACTCACGATGCATATAGAAAACAAACACTGAAATGTATTTCATACTAAATCCCTGAGCAGATGAAATTTTTGATACCCAAAAAGAGATATTTGTATTCTTAATGTTGGTCTTCCGGGTACATCTGACCTCCCATTACATGCGAAAAGCCTGCATTCATCCCAGGCACTGATAACGCGCAAATTTAGAAAGATCTTCACAAGACTGCTGAACTTATAACTCACATATGGTGTGAACTTGAATTTTGGTATTTTGTTGGTCACTCGTACAACCGTGCACAATTTCATTCATAATTCCGTTATCAACCGCCTCGTGCTAAACATTTTCAAATCTCCAAGCGCTCTTTTTGCCATTGTCTCTTACGATTTATTTGACAGAAATGTTTTTCGAAAGTTTTCCTCTTGGAGCACAAATACAGGATTGTTTCTAAACAGAATGAAACAAGGCTGATTTTGACGAGACGTGGGAAATAATGAGCCCACTATTTGAACAAAATGAAGACTCGAATTTACAGTGTTTCACAATACTCATGACAACAATGATAAGTCTATATTTACAGAGAGAAAAATTAGGTTCTTTTTTTTAACTGCACTGTACATGTTACCGCCACCTGCTGAGAAACCTGTTAACTGTTTTTTATGCATAACTGAATGCGAAACTAAAAATGGATTTTTTAAAACAGATTATATGGCGAAATGCAAAAATTTCTGCACCAGGAAAATTTTATTATAACCAAAGTATTCGGCATTTTTACGCCTACATATATAAAAGGGTTTCATCAGCCCATATTAAAATTATACATACCAAGACGAGCACAAAATACATACTCTTACCAACTAGCGGGATAACTACGCGGCAAAAACGCAGAAAACACACGTTGCACATTTCGGCTGTCGTTTTTCTCCCGATGCGGAACAAAAACCCTTTCCAGTTGAACAAAGAAAGCCGATACCTTGTATTGACAAACAGCAGAACAAAAAAATCATCAAATAAGCACGGCATTTTTTAAATTACTTATGTCATCATCATCATCATTGTCAAACATTATCAATCCACTGCTGGACGAAGGTCTCCCCAAGTTTCCTCCACAACGGTCTGTCTTGTGCCAGTCTCCTCCAAGTCACTCCCGCATACTTTCGAATTTCATCCACCCATCTTCCATGTGGTCTTCTTCTGGGTCTTTTCCTGTCCCTTGGAATCCAATCTAAAATTTCGGGTGTCCATCGATGGTCTGTCCTTCTGGCAGTATGCCCAGCCCATTGCCATTTCAGGGATTTAACTCTGATCATGATGTCTTCCACTCTTGTCATTTTTCGGATCCACGAGTTCCTCTTCCTATCACTCCTGGTTACACCAAGCATGCACCTCTCCATGCTGTTTTGAGTTGTCTGCAGCCTTTGTATGTCTCTTTTAGTTAAGGTCCACGTCTCTGCACCATACGTAAGCACTGGAAGGATGCATTGATCAAACAATTTTCTTTTAAGACATAATGGCATATTGCTCTTGAATATTATGCTGTTTCTTCCAAAAGCTCTCCAGGCAAGTTTTGTACGCCGATTAATTTCTTCATCAATGTGACCCTCACTTGATATCTGCTGTCTAAGATAAATGTACGTGTCTGTTATCTCCAGCTTTTCTCCATCAATCGATAAATCTTCATTTCTTGTAAAAGCATTGAACATCACGTTTGTCTTCTGAAAGTTCATTTTTAATCCCAATTCTTTACTCTTGTCAGCAAGTTCCTGGATCATACCCTGCAGCTCTGATGGGGTAGTTGCAAAAATTACTACATCGTCAGCAAAACGTAGGTGGGTTAGATAATCTCCATTAATCTTTATCAATTTGTTTTCCCAGTTCAGTGATTGAAAGACATTTTCCAGTGTGGCATTAAAGAGCTTCGGAGATTAGGTGTCACCTTGTCTCACTCCCTTTCCAATTTTTATGTGTGTTGTATTTTCAAACAGCCGAATCTTTGCACTTGCATTTTCATAGATGTTATTACTTATGTATGTATGCATATATGTATGTGTGTCAAAAGACATGCTGAAAAGTGTGTTTTTGTGCAGTTGAAACTATATTCGATTTACCTTCAATACCTGAAAAATAATGTCTTTTATGCCAGCGATTAAAGGAACAGTGAAATATTACTCATAATTGTAAATGCTGTACATCTGAATCGAAGTTTTCTTGCAGGGAGAACAAGGCAGAAAAAAACCACTGTAAGGTTTAAGCTAATTAAAAGCATAATTGTTTGAATCAATTTCCAAAATCATCTTCTGCTGCTTCCAAATCCCCAAGTTCAGGGATTCCTGCTCCTTTCCATTTCCCCGGTTCAGAAAAACACTGCCACAATCCAACAGGCTTTTTCTTTCTTCTTTAGGTGACTAACGATATAAATAACCTGTGTGGAATATGCAAACGTACAAATAAACTTTCTCGAACATTGCGTGCGAACGCCATGTGCCGCATAACATTTATGGTCTGTTTTCCAAATTTATGAAAATCAAATTGCAGATGTTTTACTCTCTGCAGAAGCATACTTGGATTTATTAGTACTATAATAATGCGATGAAATTATGAATTTAGTCAGACCAAACAGTATGACATAGAAAGTATACGCAATCCATAGAATTTCGACCAGGAGCAATAGACGCTGTGAAGTAAGTCGCTAAGAGAAGGTAAACGAAAAACGAACAAATATGAAATGCACGTAGAGAGTTGTTTCGAACGTTCAAGTTGAGAAAAAAATAATAACAAAAAAAAATGTTAAATGATAAATAAAATAAATGTTAAATGATAGCCAAACAAAAAGAGCTATTTTTATTCTGGACCCATTGGGCTGTTTTGAGTTGAGAAAAATATTTGACAATAGTAATTTGCATGTGATCTTCATGTTGGTTGGTTGGTTGATGGGTTTTATTGGCGCCAGGGCCAAGTGTGGCCAAAGAGCGCCAGACACGAGACCAGTGATCTTCATGTAGAAACTATTCTACGCAGTTAACATTTCATAATTTAGATTCCTTACGTAAGGAAATGAATTATCTCGATTTATATCATAAAATTGAATTAAAGAGTTAAGATTGCAACGATTTACAATTTTGAGATCAAAGTATTACAATATTAAAGACATGACGTCAGTGGGAATACGACACACCATTTTCCCGCAGATTTTACAAGAAGTGACAGTAACACCCTATTGTTATGTTTTCCATCTTTTTAAAACAAATTTGTGTTCTGAGTATGACTATAAACAGTCGCCCGTCCTTACTGTTCCCAGGTAAGGGACAGGTCACTGTCACCCCGGGTCACTGTTCCCAGGTAAGGGACAGGGCAATCAGTACCTCATCCGGGACTGTCTTGGAAGAATGGTCAGAAGCCAGTGCCTTGTATCATTGGGTCACTGGGCCGTCTTTAAGTTTTTTGTAGTTAATCTCTGTTGCACGAAAAAAACAGATTTAAATTTCACAGAAATGAAACAACTGTCAAATGAGTTTTTCCGCATTTAGAGATGCAATCTGAGCATTAATTTTTCTTCGAAATATATTTAAATAAGGTAAATGGTCCAGGATACAATATATCTTTTAATGTGGATAAACTGTGCATAGTTTCAAATGCAAATATGAAACCGAAAATCCGTAAGAATAGAGTGGTTCAAAAATAAAACCGTATCTACTTACTGTGCAGAGGCAAATGAAAACGCAAAAACTGAGATGAGAAAAGTATAAATCAGTGAAGGCGAAGCCATTTTCTGAAGACTATTAGCATATCTCACCCTAATGGGTGCATGTATCTCAGGAGAAAACTTCCCTTCCTGTGGAAGGAAAAGCAAATCCGTCCGGTGCATGGTTTTGCGATTGGCAAAGACTTCTACGAACTTCGAACCTGACCTTCGGACTGGCTGTTAACCTTATGGCCTTTTACAATTGTGATGGCAGTAAGTTTCTGATTACAGAGCACGTCTTTTTCGATTTCGAACCTTCCCAAAAATGAGGATTGGAGGCATAGGACGGCTTAAATGAAGTCAATTCCGAAAATCCGACATTTTCATTTCGTAGTCGGTTGATAAATATTATTGCAGAAAGGAGTGATCTCAGAGGAAGTTAGGAGCCCCAAAAGGAAACTGATGAATTTATGTGTACATAATAAGTACGTTACAAAACGTCTTACCATATTAAAATGCTTAAAAGTGTTAAGAGGTAATACCGGTGGTAAGGTTAGTTTTATATTTATGGCAAATTATTACAAAAACTGAGAAATAACAGGATAGTAAAAGTACAAACATTTCCTGAAAATGAAGTTTTACCAAAGTAGAAAATGTCTCTCTAAACAACGTTTCAATGAAATATTAGATGTTTACGAAAAAATATTTTGGCAAAAGTTAAACATCATTTATATGTTAAGCCAGTAGAGGAGACGATCATAAGAAATTAACATTTTCAAATAAAAATTACTCCAAAAAAAAAACTGACTCAATAAAATCGTTTTAAACAAAGAGATTTAGAATCAGTTGTTACAATCGCAGAATATAGTAGTGAAAAACTATGAAGGGTGGTTGTTTTGGGCACACAGACTTTTTGTTGTGAATTAAATAGAAAGAGGACATAATGATTTATTGTTTGAATTCTCAACTAAAATATTTTTTCCGGTTTAATAAAAAGAAGGAGAAGAGATTAAAATCTACTCGCTCACGAGTTAATGCATTTTCACACACGTATTTGAATAACACTTTAAACGGCCAATTTGAGTGATTCATAAAGGTTCTTGCTACTTCGTGGGTATTCCTGATTCCCACCGGAATGGTATAAAAAAAATTGGGCTTATTTGCTTTTAATTAGCACACCGCATTCGTGTCTTTGTAAATTGCATTTTTTGCTTGCTCTCCGAGTGGGTATTGCCTTTTTAAAGTACATAGATAAAGCGATAACTTTAAAATCATATTGCAATATCTCCCCTTGTCATTATTTGAGACAAAAAATTTAGATAACAAAACGTTATCTAAAATTTTTTATAGGCACAGTTTTACGGAAAGTCACTGTTAGTGCCTAGGTTTCTTTAAAAGTAACAAAGAGAAAGATACGGATAAAAAGTATTAATAACACTTAAAAAGTCCAAAGACCTGACTGGGATAACGCAAAATCATAACTCTAAGAAATAAGGCCACGTTGTTAATGACTGAAAGTTTGCTAATAATTCAACACCGCGGAACATTCTGTAATGACAATGCCCCTACGATATACCCCCGTCTGGAGGGATACATTACTATGGCAGCAGCTCTCTGTACGGGACCATGCCACGGTGGCCCCGCCTCCTTCCCCATGATCCTTTGCTCTGCCTCCCCATCTGTCATGCATCTGATGATATATATGTGCTGTACTAACCAAAGATCTGTCATGCATCTGATGATGGGTTACAGTAGCCCGAAAGTACTAATGCTTTTAAAGTGTATGTACACTGCTTGCCACCCAAAGGCAACACCAAGAAGGACAGGAGATAGCAAAGCCAGATTTACTGGAGACATAACAACAGATACAAAGATGAAACGATTGAGCTTACAGGCCAGTGCGACTTGCGGAACACGCAGACATCAATAGTTCGTGTGGCCCCCATGGCTGGCAATAACTGTCGCTACACGCCGCGGCATCGAACGAAAGAGGCTTTGGATGTGGGCTTGGGGTATGTCGGTCCAGGCTGCTTCCACACATTGCCACAGTTCATCAGGCGTAGCCGCGGGTGGTGCTTGCCGGGCAACTTGGTTGCCGATCAGCGACCAGACCTGTTCGATGGGCGACATATCGGGAGAACATGGGAGCCACGGCAGCATTGACACCTGGTAGGCCGTGAAGAATTGTTTCACGATGCATGCCACG
Source organism: Macrothele yani (assembly GCA_039090855.1). Lineage (NCBI taxonomy): Eukaryota > Metazoa > Arthropoda > Arachnida > Araneae > Macrothelidae > Macrothele > Macrothele yani. The sequence continues at coordinate 88,209,696 of CM077010.1, forward strand.
TGCGGGCGCGCATTGTCCTGTTGAAACGTGGCTGCTGGCAGGTCCTGCAAGTAAGGGAAGACTACAGGCTCCAAAACGTCGGAGATGTAGCGGTGGCTGCTGAGTGTACCGGCGATGCGTACCAGAGGGGTGCGGGTGTCATATCTAATTGCACCCCAAATCATAACGCCAGGCGACGGACCGGTATGGCGATGCATAATGCAGGCGCCATAGAGTCTCTCGCCGCGGTGCCGCCACACGCGGATCCGACCATCGTGGTGTTGCAGGAAAAAGCAGGATTCGTCGGAGAAGAAAATGTTGTGTCATTCCGTAGTCCAGGTGCGGCGTTCAACGGCCCACTGTCGCCGCACTCGCCGGTGGTGTAACGTCAATGGTAATCGGAGCAATGGGTACCGTGCGACAAGTCCCCGCACCTGCAGACGACGTCGAACGGTACGTGCTGACACAAGTTGTTGCGCAACACACCCTAATTCCTGCGCTAACGTTCGTGATGTGGCGGTGCGAGCCGTCAATGCCCGCCAAACAACATGCCGGTCCTCTAGTTCGGTGGTGTGCCGCAGCTGCGGCAATCGCTCCCGTTGGTCTGTCCGTCCCACCTGCACCCACCGAATCCATAGTCGCCTCACTGTGGCTGGATGTTGTCCCACACGGGCGCCAATGTTTCGGTACGATAAACCGCTGTCACGGTAAGCCACTATTCGTCCTCTGTCGAACTCCGAAACGTGCTGGAATGACTGCCGTGTTCAGCGAAGAGGCATCAGGAAGCTTCCCACGCACAGGTCCGGAAGTACAACACACTTCCACTACTTACACCCCGCCTTTTGTGCACCCTTCTTATACTGCTTCTCGGTGGCGTGCCGGGAGCACATGATTTGCATATTCCCTGCAATGCTAATCGTTTGCATGTCCTCTCGCGAGCGACGCATGCTGCGAATTTCAGGCCAATCGGATGCTTCCTTCTTGGTGTTGCAGTTTGTGTAGCCAGCAGCGTATATAGGACTGACCCTCAGGGCTTTACGTTTCCTTGTGAAGGAACACAAGACTTACCTACGGAACTATGGAATGAAGAAGTCGTCTACAGCCCAACATTGTCACAAAAATAATCATAAAATTTTGTTTGGAAGCGCTACGCTTGTTGATAAACATCATTCAACTATCAAGCTTAATGTATTAGAAGCTTTCCACACATACCGTAATTCTTCACGGCTTATCAACGACATGACGTCTATTCCATTTCTTTCAAGCGCTGGAAATAACTCATCAAAATCCATGATCGTCAGAACTTTGATGGTGTCATAATGATTTGAATGTTTACGGTCCATTCGCCCTGATGATACTGAGCCAAACGCTCTGCAAAACCAGTCGATGTTAAATAAACATTTAATTGTGAATAAACGTTGCTATTTTTGTTCTATATCAACATCACAAGTTTTTTAGTCACAAATTATATATACCACATATAAATAGCTCGCACAATGCAAAGTTCCACCAATAACGAAAGTTTTATACATCTCTTATTATTTTAACCACATACTGCGAGAAACATTTTTGGAAATATTGTATATATCGAAGTTCAGCACTGTTAACAGCAAACGAGATAAGTGGCATTCACCCAGCTTTTGAACCTTCATCTTTCACTGTAAAGGGGGAATTAATAATGAGCTGTTAACAACACCTGTGGTTCCCCTTACATACAGGCCAGTTCACACGAACACAAAAATGTTGCAGTTGCTTTTTAACTACCTTTGGCTTTTCCCCACCCCCTACGCTTGCCAAACATACATATCCTGGATAAACGCTGTGTTTTATCCCCTACCCACCTCCTTTCAATCACATAATCTCTGTTTTGAAATCTTTGAGTTTATTTTGCATCTGGAAACTTCTTAAAAACAGCGTCAGTTTAAAAGCTTTTAAAACAATTATCGTGATAAGCATAAAACAAGCAAGAATTGGTTCGTATATCCGGCCTGACATATAAAAGGTGAAATTTCAAATTTTAGCAATTACTTAAATTTTTATATTTGTTAAATGCTTTGCTGATTGCTTATCTCCCTCACATTATTTTGCTAGCTGTACTTTTCCATTAACAAGCATTGTTTACCTTCGATTAATTGATAAACAGTTTACGACTAACTAGTTTTAACCTGACGTAATGTAACATCCGAAAATTGCCCCTCTTTTATCTGTCCAGTTATAACGAAGTTCGCATGTATCGAATGTTTTTGACTCTCCCTTGAAATTTGTTACATACAGATTGGACTGTAAAAACGCTAATGAAGCTAGGGTGTATAAAATGAACCAAAATGCGGAATCAGGGTGTAACACTTATGCTTTCGTCATCCATACCGTGTAGACCAATATGAATGACGAAGGTATGGAAGCTTCGATCTGATTCGGCCGCCAACAGCTGGATGAAATAATTTTGTGTCTCCAACACCTTTTTATGAGCTCTGCAAAGCTTACATTAACTGTGTGATTAACATATTTTTATCCCTTTCCCGACTTGTCCAGTGTTTGTAGACCATCGGTAGACAAAGAATGCTCCAAATAACTCTTCAAACGCCCAGGACTTCTGACTAAACGTCCGAATTAAGCCTGGATTAGTGTCCAAGATGAGGCATGAGTTGTGTGTTTGTCCTGTCATGCTGGTTCTGTCCGTCCATTTCTTGGAACCAGTGGCCCTATATCAGATGCGGGAGACTTATTACAGTCTTAAATGCTCATAAGATCGTTCACCCCCCCCCCCCCAAAAAAAACAAAAAACATGACTTTCAATCACCGACACATCGCGACTCAAGTAAAACGATACCCAATAGTATGAGGCCTACTTCTGGTGTTTCCTCAGCATTCTACGAATATAACGTTTATTGTTGCATACTGTCAAAGGTAATAAAGTATCAAGGTGGACGAACAGGTTAATATCTGTCCTCTAGATTAGAGCTCCGAATGGCAAGTTAACTGTAATAGAAATATAAAAAATAATAGCAATAAAAATTAGGAGGCAAAATCAAACAGTGGGTCAGACTCGTCACCAAAGCCATCTGCTGGCAGCGGTAGCATTTTGACATGCAGATTACTACTTTTTCTTCCTTCTGGTTCGATTTTTAAAGATCTCATCATCACTTAAGCCCATAAGGAGTCGCCCATCCCCCGAAGGACAGACACAACATTTATATCTTTCCCCACCGATTCGAACTCTGACTCAGCAGTGCGAGAAAGCAGAAGTTTGCACCCACGATCACTGGCTCCGTTTCCTGGAGGACGGAAATGAAGCGTAAAATTGAGTAGTTGGCTCTACAGCTCTCAAAGAAATACTGAATTTTCGGGGGATTATGAGGCACATTAAGCTTTATGAGTTCAAAATAGAATATAACACCAATAAAGCGACGAAACACGTACAAAACGTATACGGAAAGAATGGTTTCAATGCGAAGAAATAACAACGTTGTTATCAAAAGACTAGTACAAATTGGAAAGTTCACAGTCGGGTAAACCCGTTTAAAGGAACAGCAATATACCGAAAGCCACAGTGGAAATCAGTCCTAGCATAACCATAGTAAATGAACGTTCTTAACAACTTAGATCGATCTATAACAAAATCCACCACCACTCGAAACCTCTTTTAAAAACGTTGAAAGGCAGTGAAATGCTACCCCTAAAAGTTGCTTCCAGTAAGTCCACTACTACTCGCATTTAAAAGTCAGTCCCTTACTACTTGCATTTAAAGCTTCGCTGCATTTAAATGTCAGTCCACTACTACTTGCATTTTAAGCTTCGCTGCATTTAAAAGTCACTCCACTACTACTTGCATTATAGTTCACAAGAAATACATGCTTTTTTTGCAGCATCAAACTATGTACTGTATATCGAATATGGCCAGACCAGAAAATTCAGCCCCACTACAACTCAGAGGAAGATTGCACGAGGTAATGGTCATACTATACACCAAGCGGGAAATACAGAGTATAGTATATTTTGAAGTGAGAAATACGAGCACACACACAAAACAATCACAGCTCGAATTTTTTGTAAGCAATTTTGGTCAGTCAAAGGTGTTCGTATTCAAAACACCAAGCTTCGGTGAAACAAAAGCGCTCGTATTTAAACTCGAAGAAATTTTGGTTAAAAAATACCCCGCTAACCTATTCGCAGAACTTGCATCATTGGATTGTCATTTGTTCTGATCGCAGAACTTAGATCATTACTTGCCATCCATCATATCTATCACAAAAGTGACAGACTTTTGAGTCTCTCTAAAACCAAAACTACCATTTGCATACTTCAAAAGGAAAATAAGAACGGAGGATATATGCGGCACTTAAAATCTAGGAAAGGAAAGCGAGGGGTGGTACATAACAAGGACGAATACCTTCTTCTACATCAATGTCATTCCAACTCATAGGTAAGTCAATGCTGCAGATTTTCCTCCTCCACTCAGTTTTGGTCCTGTGTAATATCACTTTTGAGGTACTTTTACTTGATTACTTTTATCGTTGTCTCTGCAGCTCATTTCTAACGTGTGTGTTTTTTATTTAGGGGTTTAACTACCACTGTGAGCAACTCAATAGGCTATAAGTAGTTGTACGTCACTAATTTAGGGCCACTGGTTCCAGAGAAGGGAAAGAGCTAGTGCCGTAACACAAACACAACAACCGTACCTTACACGGGTTTCCAACTCGGACCTATGTCGGACGAATGGTCACAAGCCAGTGGTTAGACCACTGCTCCTTTGGAGCTGCTCAGACCTTTCTATGCTCCATTTTATTAATAGCTGTATATTCATGATTACACATACCACTTATCATCCATTTCTACCAAACACATGTCCGTACTAATGGAATCATCCTTCACTACTTTGTTTGAAATCTCTGTCGCTTGAACCTGCTTTTACACGGTCAAGTCACATTGTGACTACCAGCTAATATCCAAAGTAACCGCCGTGTGCAGCGCGGACAGCAGCTAGACGGGATGGGAGTAACTCAATAAAGTGCTGGAAGGTGTACACAGGTATGTGGAGCCATGCTGACTGCTACGCTATGCTGCAGGTGTAAACACCTGTTTTAATAAATCATTGAAATATATAAAACAAAACAATGCAATGATTATAATTAATAAAAATCCCAAAGTGGATCGTATATTAACAATGTGAATCTTGAAACAGGAATTAATCGATAACGAATTCAATAAACAACTATAAATACCGTAATAATACATTTCTGCATTTGCAGTAAAAAAACTATTATAACATCAAGTAATTTCAAAACAGAAAAACAACAATAATAAATCTCCGAAACCGTAAACTGGTTATACGTACTACATATTAACCATTCGAAAAATTATTTATCTAAACCCTGTTCTTTAATAAAGGTTTTAATCTCTTCGACCTTTTTATAATACAGATCATAGTGCATTTTTATAAGTTCAGGTGCAGGATTGTTCTCGATAATCGAATGAAATATACTATTTAACAGTGAAGCACATTGAGGCAAGAATTCTCGATGTTTATCCAAGAAAGCTACAGAAACTGGACAAGCCTGTTTTGTTGGAATGAAAAAACGATTCACATAAAACGAATTCATTGGGCTAAGTCGTTCTGGATATGTCTCAACTAATTCATGAGCAAGTCGTTGCCGCGACGCCATATCTTCCATTTTCTGCCATTCTTCTTCAGAAATTGTATCGGTCTACATTTGAGGTATAAATTTCGGTTTTCGATCACTCGGAACATCAGGTCTACTACGTTTAAGCTGGTTCTCATAATCAATACCAGGACGTTTAACATGAGCTTCTGCACGTTCATGAACAATCACTGTAAAGTCTTTCGTTACCATAGTATTCGATACATCAGGATATCTTGTAAGCTTAACGCCGGAATCTTGAGAAAGAGGATTCACACAACCAATTTTTCGCTTCACCTGGTCCCTATTTAAATTAGCACTAGCACTACATTGAAGTTAGTCCACTTCAGAAACAGTACATGGACGTTTAAACCCCGGAGATGTAACATTGGTCTTTGCACAAACCTGGTCAATCACAGAGCAATGTTACGTTACACCAGTATTCGATACGTCAGGAGATCCTGTAAGTACATCACTAGAATCTAGAGAAACGGGGCTCACCAACACGGCTTCTCCTGTTATTTGATCTCTATTTGAGTTAGCACTAGTATGCTTAGATACTATAGGTGCACCTATGTCTACACCGTGTTCTGAATCTATCTGAACCTCTGGCACTTCTGGTCGTTGCTTTAAAGAACCAAAATATCTGGCTTCTTAGCTGAGCGATGTAACGATACACACTGAGCTCGTATGTGACCTCGTTCATGACAATCAAAGCAACACATTCCTGTATAAATATTAAATACAAAGCATCGAGTGTCTATCACTACTTCAGCTTCCGTAGGGCACTTCTGCAAAGACAAACCCATCAGGAAACACTACTCGTAACATCCGTTTTGTTTCGGTAACATGGTAGTAAGCAGAGTTCTTAGGAGCATTTCTTACCCTTTTAACAGAAACAACTACTCGGCACCTCTTAGAGAGAAGCTGTACTATGCCGAAACCGGCACCTCCAGAGGAACCGGATAGAAGGTTATAGTAACTGGGTTTTCGCTGGCATAAACAGGATACAGAACTTGTTTACCTAGAGTAATTCCTTGTTTTACAACACGATCACAATCTGTATCATAATAAAACAAAACCGAAATCCCCCGATTACTTCGTTCAATTCCATTGATGAACTCCTCGATACATGCTCCACCAACGCCTTCATATACTCAATTAATAGTGTCTGTGGCAACGCTTGAAAAGAGCTATTTGCTCTAAAAGATCATAATATTCACTACATAACTGAGTGTCCACTGTAAATATAAGCCGAATTTTACGTCCCTGGATCTCAATTCCTGAAGTACTCTGCCGATCACAAATTACATCCGATGACAACCCATCAGTAACAGATGCCCAACTTAGTGCTCTCGTCGCAAAAGAAGAATTACCTTGAAACTCAGTCACCAAAGAATCTCCACCAGCAGAAACACTCGAAGATAAGAATTGTTGATTTGCAGAACCGGTCTGATCACTCGAAACTCTCCCACCTAAAGAACGGCTGTCGATCTCCATAGTAACCCTCCCAGAGGGCAAGATAAAAGAGCTCTGAGGTGCTATCGATGACGTTTCAGCAGTGGCTACCATGCGTCGATCTTCTTCCGCTTGGGATCTACGTTCTCTCTTATCAGCAGAAGCCGCCATTTGCAATCTCGTTAAAGGCAAACAGAAGCCCCGAACGACACAAAACCACTTCATATAGGAAAATTAGAAAACCAAACAACCTGTAACTTCATGAAAATGTGCACTGAACTTTCATAAACACATTACGCCACTTTAAATCGCTCAACACAAGGGAAATCCGTGCATATACTCGAAAAAGCCAAGAGCTCGACAAACTGCGTGTTCCACTGACTGCAGTGCATCTGACAGCTGCTGGAGGGTGCGTGGTGGAGGATCCATAGAGCGAACAACACGATCGAGGTGGTCCCACAGATGCTCAATTGGGTTTAAGTCTAGGGAATTATGGGGCCAGGGAATACTTTGAAATTTTCATCGTGCTCTTCCAACCACTCTCGGACATTTCCAGATGTGTGACACATCGCATTGTCGTGCTGGAAGATCCCATCCGCCCCAAGAAAGACAATCAGCATCTATGGGTGTATGTGGTCGGCAAGGATGGATTTATAACGAATTCGGTCCATAGTGCCTTCCACAGGTATGAGTGAACCCAGGGAATGCCACTAAAACATTCCCCAGTCTTCCAGCAATGGTTGAAAAGTGTTTGTTCTCCGATGTTTCTCGTCTGATATGCCAACGCCCATCCGTCCGATGAAGAAGAAAACATGACTCATCGGAGAAGGTAATCCTTTGCCAATCAGCGGAGGTCCAATTCCGATACTGCCGTGTAAATGGATGCCTTTTCTTCCGATGCACGTTCGTTAGCATCGGAGTCCCATACGCAACAGGGTTTGCTGAACTGTCGTTTTAGACACTCTTCCGGTAGCCCCTGGTTCATTTGGCCAGTGAGTTGCTCCACTGTAGCGTGTCGATTGACCCTCAAGCACCTTCGCAGCCGACGTTCACCTCTCACAAAATGGCACGTGGTGCTCCGCAGTTTCCACATGGCTTATTTTGTGCCATTTCTCCAATCACGATACGCTTTAACCACAGCAGAACGCGAACAGTTCACAAACTGCTCTGTTTCAGAAATACTGCCACTCTTGGCACGAAAGCCGATAATCATCACTTTTTGCAAATCTGATAAATTGCTCCTTTTATCCATGATAGCAACAAGGGATATGTTTTCAGAATGTCTACAGCACACCTTATATACCTTCCAAGACAGCTCACGACACGTGCCTTCTTTCATTGGCTACGCGCTGTTGACGTCAAAAGTAGGAGGTGGTCACAATAATGTGACTCGACTGTATATTTCCTCATTTCTAATTCCGTTTGTTCTGGCAATGCAGTATATCCCGATAACATAAAACGCGAATTACACATATCTTATTTCAGAATAAATTATTATACTTGGCGTCAAATTTATGTTCACTGTTGGGAACATGTTTCGTTGGCAAACAAAAGTTCTTTTGCATTCTGCCACAGATAACTTCTACAGGGTGTCCCACTCGCTAACGAACCTGGCATTTCTTTAATAATTTTAACACCAATAAAGATATTAAAACGAAATTTGAAGTGGACTTACCTCATTTCGTGCGAAATGTGATGACATCACAACATGTGCTGGAATTAGCCACCATTTGCGTCAAAACGGTATTGAACCCAGCGCACCATATTGTGGAAAATCCTTGCCAGTACGTCCGCCGTCACTGCCTGAATTTCATCAGTGATGTTTGCTTTCAAGGCACCTATGGTTCACGGTTTCTTTTGATAAACTCTCCCTTTTAGATATCCTCATAAAACGTAATCAGGAGGCGTCAGATCGGGCGAGCGTGGTGGCCGTAGATCCTTCAAAATGACGCGGTAGCCCAAAAAAGTCTGAATTTCGGCCATACTGGTGTGTGATGTAACTCCATCATGCTGGTAATATCCAATGGCGAGTTCTTCGTCGTCCAATTGATTTACAAAGGTGTTGAAGATGTCCATATATGCAGCTGTTGTAATGGTTGTATCGAAGAAGATGTGACCAACTATGCGGCGCCGGGTCATCCCACGCCAAACACCTATTTTCTGTGAATGAAGGAGTTCTTCATGTATCGCGTTGGGATTTTCACTTGCCCCAAATACGGGAATTTTGAGAATTGACATATCCGGACAGGTGAAACCACGCCTTGTCTGAGAACCATGTGTAGTCCAGAATGCCCGGATTTTCCTGAAGAAATGTCTGAAACCATCGACAGTATGTCACTCGTTTCACGTGGTCAGAATCTTTCAGTTCGTGGACCACGGAGATACAGTACGCATGAAGCTTCGCTTTTTTTCACAGCACGTTGGCAAGTGCTTTTGGACAACCCTGTTTCCGGTGACAGTCGCCGAAGTGACTTCCTGGGACATGCAAGTAGTCGACCCTTTACATTCTTGATCGCTTCCTCAGACATTTGTGGACGACCTCCTGCTTGGTCGTTTAATAAAACCCCTTGGTTTCCAATTTCTTCGACAATACCAAAATGGTGGACTTGCTCGGCGGATATTTGCCTGCAAACATCTCCAGGAGTTGCTGTTACATACATGCATATCACTAAGCTGTTCTCTGAGATTCATAGGTTAGCTCCAAAAAGAAATACAAACTACCAGATAATTTTTACTTACTCTTGCCGTATCAAACTTCTCCATTTACAGTGATCTTGACATACAACTCGGGCTTCACTGACCTCCATTACATGCCGTACACAAGATCTGCTATACTTCAAACTCATAATTTATTTCTCATAGAGAAACTCCCGAATCTGATCCTCCCATGACTTCCTTGGCCTTCCTCTGCCTTTCCTCCCTGCCACTCGCGCTGAAAAGGTTTTCTTAGTAAGCATCTTGCATCTCATCACTCATTCTTCCAATATGGCCAAACCAATGAAGCATGTTAGTCTCCACTTTGCTAACAACATTTTGCTTCACATAACACAACTGCAACACATCATCATTCCTCACACAATCAGAACGTGTCTTGCCACAAAACCCCCGTAAGTAACGCATTTCTCCAGCACACAAACGACTCCTATGTTTCTTCTGCAGTAACAAGGTTTCACTACTATACATCAGAGTAGGAACAATTACACTCTCATACACAGCCTCTTTAGAACGCATCATTACTGGCAAAAACTCCCAGAGTTTCAATGAAGAATTCACTCTCCTACTAATTTCACCATCCAATTTGTTCTCTCTGTCAAACAAGCTTCCTAAATACACAAACTCACTCACCTGGTCAATCACTGCGCCATTTACACTTACATTACATTTAGTACTACCAGTTCCTCTCTCAAAAACCATTACTTTGGAGTTGCTGTTGACAAGACTTTATCGATTCTGTTTTCCAATAAGTGCGAACAATAAACACTCGCTCCTCCAGAGTATACCGATACATTTTCACACGTACGCGAACAGCCACGAGCACGAACATTCACTATCAACAATCGTATTGTGTACGCACGCTCAGCGAAATGGCAGAACAAAGCAGCAAACAGCCTAATAAAGCAGCAAATAGGCGTATCTGGCTGGCTGGCGGACTGCTCCTCAGTGGTGCCACACTTAGGAATGTGTCTGCCACTAAGGAACACTCCGGCTGGCTGGCTGGCTGGCGGACAGCGTCGGGTTCAATGATGCCGTCTGAACGTAAATGGTAGACGTGTTGTGTTGTCATTACATTTCGCACGAAATGAGGTAAATCCACTTCAAATTTTATTGCAATATCTTTATTGGTGTTGATATTATTAAAGAAATGCCGGATTCGGTACTGAGTGGGACACCCTGTATTTGACTAATTTTATGCTTTCCTGTAGTACAAATTGTTCCTTCCAGTACAAGCAAAAGTAAATGAAATCTGACTACCGAAATTCATCTCTAAATGTGGGAGCCTTTCAGGGCCAGCAAAGTGATCCTTTCGCCACCAAGTCGTTTCCACCAATAAGCGTAATGATAAGCCTTCCGTGCGTGACGTCACCATGAAATAGGTAGGCCTTCTTTACGATGATCGTAACCTTACGCTCTACCGCCGTAGTTTCGGGCAACTGCCGCAACCTCTTCGGCATACTCCGGGACAATTGAAAACACTCTGAGCCATCACGGCACCAAAACACTCAAATCTTACCTATAACGGAATTACATATCTAAATCTGTTAAAAAAGTCCGAGTTATTTTTCTGGTATGGAAAGCTGCTTTGCAGCTTTAGGGTTGTTACATAAAATAACGATGTCAATAATGATAAGAAGAACAAGAAGATAAGAATGAAGGACCTTTAAGGGCGCCACAGCAAACTCTTCTTCTTTATGACTTGAAAATATCTTACACCTGGTACGTGGTGTTTTATAGCCTCACAGACGGTATCTGTTTCTCATTTCCACAAGCATCCTCTATTTTTGTGCGTTAATGTAAACCGGTTAATACGTAACTCCACCAAAGTCGCTGGATGTAATGTATAAAAATTCTCCGCCTTTGAGCAGCACTTGCACTGAATACTTTAGTCTAGTCTTGAGGCCACCATTCCTCTGACTACTTCGCTCAAAACATCCTAAATCCATTTTTATCCTCCACGTCAATATCCAAACATATCTTCATTATCTTTTACTTAAATCTTTGAAATAAGGATGTGCAATTCCGTGCATCAATATTTGGATCTTTCCGGCGTTGTAATGAATGTGAATAATCTCCTACAGCTTCAGAATGATTCCATTCAAGTTAAAATTCCTTAAAAATATTAAACAAAATTTTGACTTTCATGCTTTCGGTAACTGTGCAGTTTTGGTTTTCATGTTCTTCCTCTGGCTCGCTGTTCTATTGAGATCTTCGGAGCCAACAGGTTGCCGTTATTACATGTGGAAGAGTTTCTTATTTGTCTGCTCTGTGGTCTGCAGTGGCGCGCCCATTGAGGGTGGCCCAGGGGCCCGGGACCTCCACATACATATCATTTGCTGTTTCGTTCTTTGTTATTATTGGGTGTCGGAAAAGTCACGACGTATTTTGCCATCCGATGGTGGTTGGGCGGTTTCGAAAGTACTAGAGGCATGCGCAGCTCTGTTATCGCTATGGCATTCGACAGGTGCCAGTTTTAGCTGCAGTCTAAAAGGAATAGTGAGCGATTTGATTGATTTGCGCAGATTTGACATCAAGTTGAACATGGAAGACCAAACTGTGAATTTTCGCCACATTTTACTGTTTTACTTTCGTAAAAGGAAGAACGCGCGTCAAGCTTGTGAAAAGTTGCGTAAAGTGTACGGTGATAATGCTCTACAAGAACGTCAGTTCCAGAGGTGTATCGCAAAATTCCGTGCTGGTAATTTTGACCTCAACGAAACTCCTCGGTCCGGTAGGCCAACCGAGGTTGATGACGACCAAATCAAGGCATTGATCGAGTCAAACCCACGTTACACGACACGAGAGATTGCAGACACATTGCACGTCCATCGTTCAAGCGTTCACGACCACCTAAAGAAGCTGGGATACGTAAGAAAGCTCAATGTGTGGGTTCCTCGTGAACTCAAAGAAGCTCATTTGACGGCGCGTATAGACATCTGCGATATGCTCATTAAACGTGAGGAAAACGATTCTTTTTTGAAGCGACTGATACCTGGTGACGAAAAGTGGATTGTGTACAACAATGTGCTGCGCAAACGGTCTTGGTCCCGACGTGCTGCTTCGCCTCAAACGACATCCAAAGCAGACATTCATCAGCGGAAGGTTCTGGTCTCAGTGTGGTGGCATTTTAAAGATGTTGCGTTTTTGAGCTCCTAACGCGGAACCAAACTCGAATGTGTACTGTCGACAATTGGACAGTTTGAACGAATCCATCATCCAAAAATGTCCAGAGCTCGTTCATGGTGAAGGTGTAGTGTTCCAACACGACAACGTCAGACCACACACAAATCAGACCACACACCCAGCATACTCGCCTGACCTTGCGCCGTCAGACTTCCACTTGTTTCGCTCTCTTCAACAGTCCTTGCGTGGTATAACGTTCAATTTAGACGAGGCTGTAAATTAGCACCTTGTAGAGTTTTTCGCCACGAAAAACAGGTTCTTCTATGAACGAGGCATTCTGCAGCTTACTGAAAGATGACAAAAGGTTATCGAACAAAACGGGCATTATATCATTGATTGATCTTTGTTCTTTCTATCAATAAAAGACCTATGCAAAACATGGCTAAAATACGTCGTAACTTTTCCGACAACCCAATAGTTGCTTATTTTTAAGTATATTTGTATATATTTTTAAGTATATATGTTCTACGAATAATTGGAAAAGCACATTAATATAACGAAGATATTTTCATTGGTTCTTAATATTTTGGGAGATGTTTCTCCGGAGTATTTTTCCTTTTATTTTCAAAATTTTGGGTGACACCCATAAAGAAATCCTTGGTGCGACACTGGTGGTCTGTATTAAAAGGTAGTACACGGAATAGCTCTGTGATCGTATCGTTGCGGAAGGGAATCCAAAGTCACGTTTTCATAGTTACTGAACACCAACAGTTGATATCCTGGCATAATGAGGAAGTTCTTTATCTAAGTGACCAACGCAATAAGAAAACCTTTTCGATGATGAAACTTTAGAAAATTTCTCAGTATTTTTGATACGATATCTTTCTGCAAAGCAGGTCAACTCCAAACACAGATAACCCACAGGAAACGGAAGTGTAGCAGGATCGCAAACGCTACAAAGACATTTCCGAAATGTACTCTGCGGCAAGCTGATCTTCTCTATACATTCTTTAGTTTTTTGTTACAATAATGATGTTTCAGCGACTAGAGAAGGAAGAGAAAATTTAGTTTCTCCATGAGCATTGAATCTCCGTGATCGCCTTCTTGAAAATATGAGGCTGCTGGCTCTAGAAAATAACAAGAAAGATGACACCGAATTTTCGGGTGTAATAAACACGTCTTTTGAATCCGTTCTGACGCAAATTAAATTTATCAAAGCTATTCAAAGTCAATGGAACCGGTATGCAAAACAATAGATCCGACAAAAGAAAGAAGATTTTGATCGGGTTTTTAATCCCTCAGATATTGCTGTAAACGGAATCGTAAGCTTACGAACTCTTAGAAACAGGGATATCAACAAAAATAAGATGTGACTTTACGTCCCCTGGTGGGAAAACCATGCATTTTTATTTTAGGAAGAAAGTATTCTTAAAAGGTTTCACCATATAAGCGGTATCGGTCCAAGAAAAAAAAAAATTTTCGAGTTTTCAGGAGCCTAGATTTTACAACAAATACTTCAGAAGCAGAAATTGACACTTATGACCCATGGTGGCCAAACCATTCTTTACCAAACATTAGAAATTATGTGAAAAATATTTCCTATCAGGTCTTGTATGCGATACGGGAAGAATTTTTCAAATCAGAGCTTCAGGAGCAGAAATAACGCAGAAAACGCAATTTACCTTTGTGCCCCCTAGCGGAAAGTCTGTGATTTCCTTGAAAATTTTAAATTTATAGGAAAAACATTTCACATCGGGAACACTATCCAACAGGGAAGGAATTTTTCAAATCGTACTCTTAGATGTAGAGATATTGAAAAAAATAAGATATACATCTACGCCTCCTGGCGTAGAAACCATGCATTTTTTCAAGAAGAAAATTTTCCGAAAAGGTTTGTCGACATGAGTAGTATCGGTCAACAAACGACTTTTTTCAATCCAGATTTTAGAAGTTCATATTTGGCTGCAAAGACAACAGAAGTGGAAATTAAGACTAACGCCACCTGGTGGCCAAACCATTTCTTTCAAAAATTAGAAATATGTGCAAAGGATTGCCCATCAGGAGCTCTATGCGGTGCAGAAATAATTTTTGAAATCGGCGATTTAGAAGCAGAGATATAGGGGGAAACGCAATTTAAATTTACGCCCCCTAGCGGGAATTCTATGAATTACTTGAAAATTTTGAAATTATATAAACCACATGTCACACTAGAAACACTATCCAACAAAGAAGGAATTTTTCAAATTGGACTCCTAGAAGTAGATATATTGACAAAAATAAGATATACATCTAGTCCCCTGGCGTAAAAACCATGCACTATTTTAAGAAGAAAATGTTTCTAAAAGGTTTGTCGACATGAGTAGTATCGGTAAACAAACGACGTTTTTTTCAATCGAGAATTTAGAAGCTCATATTTTGCTGCAAATACAACAGAAGTGGAAATTAAGATTTACGCCCCCTGGTGGCCAAACTATTTTTTTACAAAAATTAGAAATTATGTGCAAACGATTTCCCATCAGGAGCTGTATCCGGTGCAGAAAGAATTTTTCAAATCGGAGATTTAGAAGCAGAGATATAGGGGGAAACGCAATTTACCGCTACGCCCCCTAACGGAAAGTCTATGAATTACTTGAAAATTTTGAAATTTTATGAAAAACATGTCACACGGAAGACACTATCCAACAAAGAAAGAATTTTCCAATTCGGACTCCTAGAAGTAGAGATATTGACAAAAATAAGATGTACATCTACGCCCCCTGGCGGAGAAACTGTACAATATTTTAAGAAGAAAAGATTCCGAAAACGTTTATCAATGTGAGCGGCATCAGTCCACGAAAGAATTTTTTCATCGATATTTTTAGAAGCTCAGATTTTTTGGCAAATACATCAGAAGCAAAAATTAACACTTACGCCCCCTGGTGGCCAAAGTATTACTTACCAAAAATTTAAAATTATATGCAAACGATTTTCCATCAGGAGATGTATCCGCTGAAGAGAAAAAATTTCAAATCGGAGTTTTAGAAGAAGAGTTATCGGGAAAAATGTAATTTACTTTTACGCCCCCTAGCGGAAAATCTGTTCGTAATTTGAAAAAGTAACTATATCTGAAATACTCTTCCACTTAAATGGAATCGAAAGATAAAAAAAATTTCAATCGGATGTTTAGAAGCAAATATATGGAATGAATTCGACATAGCCCGGTGGCGCAGTGGTCTAAGCGATGGCCTCTGATCATTCGTCCGAACGGGGTCCGGGTTCGAATCCCGGTGAGGCATGGATGTTGTGCTTGTCTTACGGCGCTGGTTCTCTCCCTTCCCTGGAACCAGTGACCCTAAATTAGGGACGGGCGATTGCTTATAGCCCATTGAGTTGCTCACGGTGGTCGTTCAACCTCCAATCAAAAAAAAAAAAAAAAATAATTCGCCATCATCTGCATTTACGCCCTCTACCGGCAAAATTGTACATCGTAAAAATAAAAAACGAAAAAAAGGATCATCATTTGCATATTTCAAGCTTCCGAATGCAAAAAGAATTTTTCAAATCGGACTAATAGTTGCAGAGATATCGTGGGTACAGACGGACGGACGGACGGACAAACCGATAACAGAAACACGATCTTTTTTTACTAAAGACGTGCTATAAAGAGAGCTAAAGGAAAAGAATATCTCACTCGGTACTCAGAGCATTCTTTCAACACCAAAAGCTTCGGTATATTTAGGAATTCCTTATAGACTGGAATAAGCCCTAAAAACATAAAGTGATTTTCTTACAGCTTGTGCTGTTATGGTATTGTATAGTTCTGCATGGTTCAAACGCTCCTCCATGTCACCATAGACTCTAGCGCAGGAAAGAGGGGGATTTCTTTCTCATAAATCTAACTGCTTCTGATAACCTATTCCTATACTTACCTTGGGCAGCAGATATCAAGCGACGGTCACATTGATGAAGAAATCAATAGGAGTATAAAACTTGGTTGGAGAGCTTTTGGAAGAAACAATACAATTTTTGAGAGCAATATGGTATTTTATCTTCACAAAAAACTGTTTAATCAATGCATCCTTCCAGTGCTTACTTACGGAGCAGACGTGGACCTTAACTAAAAAAGACATACAAAGTCTGCGGACAACTGAAAGAAGCATGGAGATATGCACTCTTGGTGTAACCAGGAAAGATAAGAAGAGGAACTCGTGGAATGACAAGAGTGGAAGACATCATGATCAGAGTAACATCCCTGAAATGGCAATGGATTGGACATATTGCCAGGAGAACGGACCACCAATGGAAAACTGAAATTTTAGACTGCATTTCAAGGTACAGGAAAAGACCCAACAGAAGACAACGTGGGAGATGAGTGGATGAAATTCGAAAACATGCGGAAGTGACATGGAGGAGACTAGCGCAAGACAGACCGTTGTGAAAGAAACTTCGGGAGACCTTCACCCAGATATATACACTATATTGACAAACGTCACCGGACACCCCATCAAAAGCAAATGAACGGAACCGCTGCGTTGTTAAGATGCGTGGCGCAGCTTCAAATGGTATAAAAACAAGCTTCTAGCTGACCGCGATCATATCACACTGTGAGGTTGAGGGAAAATGTCGCGGTGGGAGAGAACTGACTTTGAGAAAGTAAAGATTGTTGGGTGTTATATTAGTGGGTTGTCCATAAGAGAAACTGATAGGCGTTAAACATACCCAAGTCAACTGTTTTGGATGTACTGAATAAGTGGATGACACATGGCGTGCCTGAAGCAGCAAAACGTACCGGCAGACCAAAGAAAATCAGTGATAGAGGACGTCGAAGCCTCAGGAGAGTCGTTACAGCTAATCGACGGAGCACTGCATAAGACCTCAGTGTACAGGTGAGTGAAAATGCTGGAACCTCGATATGTACAAAAATCATTCGCAGAGAACTTCATTCAATGAGTTACCGTGGTCGTGCGGCTGCTCATAAGCCTTTCATCTACACTCGGAATGCAACTCGTCGTTTAGCATGGTGTAAAGAACATTTATCGTGGACCGTAGATCAATGGAAACGGGTCCTATGGATTGATGAATCCAGATACACGATCCATCAGTCTGATGGCCGTGTGTGGGTATGGCAGCAGCCGGGGGGACGCTATTTACCACAGTGTACTGTTCCTACGGTCAAGTTTGGAGCTGGCAGTGTACTCGTGTGTGTGTGGGGAGGGGGGCCTGGTATGGTCCCGGCCCATTGGTTATCGTGGACAAACCTGTTAACCAGCACGTCTACCTCGATATTCTGGACAATTATACCCTACCAACTCTGTAGCAATACTATGGAACCGAGCCTTGTTGGTACCAGCAGGAAAATGCACCGAGCCATAAAGCAAGAACTGTTACGGCGTGGTTTGACGATAATTCTGTACCGTGTGTGGACTGGACAGCACAGAGCCCTGATCTTAATCCTATAGAGCACCTATGGGATGAATTAGAGCGCCGCATAAGAAGTTTGAAACCAAGGCCTACTACTAAGCAACAGTTAGCGGCAGCATTATGTACTGAATGGAAGCGCATACCTATCGCTGTGTTTCAAAACCTTGTCGAAAGCATGTCTCGAAGGATCAGTGCATGCATTAAGGCCAAAGGTAGTTCGACACCGTACTAATGTATGTCAGTAAATGCTATATTGTGTTTCTGTTCTAGGTGTCCGGTGACTTTTGTCAATATGGTGTATATATATCATCATCATCATCATTGTCAACCATTATCAATCCACTGCTGGACGAAGGTCTCCCCAAGTTTCCTCCACAACGGTCTGTCTTGTGCCAGTCTCCTCCATGTCACTCCCGCATACTTTCGAATTTCATCCACCCATCTTCCATGTGGTCTTCTTCTGGGTCTTTTCCTGTCCCTTGGAATCCAATCTAAAATTTCGGCTGTCCATCGATGGTCTGTTCTTCTGGCAGTATGTCCAGCCCATTGCCATTTCAGGGATTTAACTCTGATCATGATGTCTTCCACTCTTGTCATTTTTCGGATCCACGTGTTCCTCTTCTTATCTCTCCTGGTTACACCAAGCATGCACCTCTCCATGCTGCTTTGAGTTGTCTGCAGCCTTTGTATGTCTCTTTTAGCTAAGGTCCACGTCTCTGCACCATACGTAAGCACTGGAAGGATGCCTTGATCAAACACTTTTCTTTTAAGACATAATGGCATATTGTTCTTGAAAATTATGCTGTTTCTTCCAAAAGCTCTCCAGGCAAGTTTTGTACGCCGATTAATTTCTTCACCAATGTGACCCTCACTTGATATCTGCTGTCCAAGATAAACGTATGTGTCTGTTATCTCCAGCTTTTCTCCATCAATCGATAAATCTTCATTTCTTGTAAAAGCATTGAACATCACTTTTGTCTTCTGAAAGTTCATTTTTAATCCCACTTCTTTACTCTTGTCAGCAAGTTCCTGGATCATACTCTGTAGCTCTGATGGGGTAGTTGCAAAAATGACTATGTCATCAACAAAACGAAGGTGGGTTAGATAATCTCCATTAATCTTTATCCCTTTGTTTTCCCAGTTCAGTGATTGAAAGACATTTTCCAATGTGGCATTAAAAAGCTTCGGAGATATGGTGTCACCTTGTCTCACTCCTTTTCCAATTTTTATGTGCGTTGTGTTTTCAAACAGCTGAATCTTTGCACTTGCACTTTCATAGATGTTATTAATAATATTAATGTATGCATCTTCAATACCGCAGGATTTCAGAGCCACTGCAACTGCTGATGGTTTCACCGAATCAAAGGCTTTTTCATAATCGATAAAAGCCATGCACAATGGAAGTTCATATTCCCTCGCTCTTTCAATTAGTTCTCTCAGTACGTGGATATGATCTATTGTGCTGTAGCCACTCCTAAATCCAGCTTGTTCTCTCGGTTGAGCCATGTCCAGTGTCACCTTCAAGCGGTGTGAAAGAACTTTAGTGAAGATTTTATAAACCACTGACAGGAGGCTGATAGGTCTGTAGTTCCTGAGATCCTCAAAGCCACCTTTTTTATGTAGCAAGATCATTGTAGCGTTGTTCCAATCCTCAGGAATTTTTCCTTCATTAAGGCATCGAGTGAAAATTTGGGCGAGTACTGTTTCGATTTCTCCACTTGCTTCTTGTATGATGTCTACAGTAATTCCATCTTCTCCTGGAGCTTTTCCCGGCTTCATGTTTTTGATTGCATGTGCAACTTCTGCTGGAAGGACTGGAAGAACTCTGGTACTGGTACCTTTCATGATGTCTGGAGTACATGTATCATCCCTTTCATATAATTTGGAGTAGAAATCTTTCACTCTTGTCAAAATTTCGCCTCTATTTCTTGTTACAGAACCATCTTCTTTTCTCAGTGCCATAATCTGTTTTTTCCCCTTACTGAGATGTCCCTTTGCTATCTTTAGGCTTTGGTTGTTTTCAATTGCTTTCCTTACTAGTTCACAGTTGAATTTCCTTACGTCTTCAGTGATACTTTTTCGTACTGTCTTGCATAGCTCTATATATTCCACTTTGGAAGTCACATCTTCTTTAGTTGTCCTCATCACTCTTCTTTTTTGCATCAACATTTTGGTTTTTCCTGATAATTTGTTCACATGCAATTTGTTCTTAGACCCAGCTAATTTTGTTGCTGTTTCCATAAGAGCTTTGGTTACTTTTCTGTTATCTTCAGAAATATCCACTTCTTCCGATGTTAGGCCTTCTAAAGCAGAGAATCTGTTCTTCAGTTCCAATTTGAAGGTATTATGGTGTTTTTTAAGGTTGGTTATGTCAATACATTTTGTTTGTCTTATGAGCTTGCTACGTTCGAGTTTAGTGTTGAGGTGCATCTTACATCTCACCAATCTATGGTCACTGCCTGTGTTGAACTTGTTTAGCACACTGCAGTCTTCCATGACGAATTTTTTGTTACACATAATAAAATCAATTTCACTTGTCGTCCCATTTGGATGTCTCCATGTCCATTTCCTGTGTGGCTTTTTCTTGAAAAAGGAGTTCAAGATGAAAAACCCTTCTGCCTCTGCAAACTCTACGAGAGTATTTCCACGCTGGTTTCTGTTGCCGTGACCGAATTTACCTACTGAAGTTTCATTCTGTTGCCGTTGCCCTATTTTTGCATTGAAATCTCCCATAATTATCTTCAAGTGCTGCTTACCTTTATTATTTAGATCACGAATTTCCTCATAAAATTCTTCAACTTCTTCTTCAGGATGACTTGTGGTGGGTGCATAAGTTTGAATAATCTGAGTCTGGTATCTTCTCGAGAGTTGGATAACGAGTCGTGCAGCTCTGTCAGAGGAACTTTCAACTTCTACAACTTTATCCTTCAGTTTCTTGTTTATTATAAATCCAACACCACTAGTTCTGCCAGTATCTGTCCCACGATAGTAGAAGAGATGTCCACTTTTCAGTTCAATGAGATCTTCTCCTTTTCTCCTTACCTCACTTAGCCCGACGATGTCCCACTTGATCCTTTGTAGTTCCTCTTCCAATTCAAGAAGCCTTGAATCAGAAGATAGGGAGCGTCCGCTATACGTAGCCAAGGTCAGCATCAGATCGCAGCCTAGTCCGGTCCTCTGGGGATTCTTAGCACCCTCTGCCTTCATGTCGCACTGGCCGCTGCCTTGGCCAGGTACATTCCAGCTGCCGGAGACTGAGGGCCAAGATTTAAGTTGTGGAGTCATTTTGGAGGGGTTTGGCCATAACTCACCACGCTGGCCAAGCGGGTTGGTGAGTGTGGGACAGCATTTCCTCTAATCCCGATGGTATAGTTATACCGCTATTGGCGGTCGTCAGAGCCCCTTTAGTGGGAACAGGGTGTACCACGAGAAGGAGGGGTTGACATTTGCCAAGGAGAGGCTGTTATGTTACGCATCACCTGACCTTACATCCCATATATATATATATATATATATATATATATATATATATATATATATATATATATATATATGGGATGTAAGGTCAGGTGATGCGTAACATCACAGCCTCTCCTTGACAAATGTCAACCCCGCCTTCTCGTGGTGCATCCTGTTCCACTAAAGGGCTCTGACGACCGCCAATATGCGGTATAACTATACCATCGGGATTAGAGGAAATTCTATCCCACACTCACCAACCCGCTTGGCCAGCGTGGTGAGTTATGGCCAAACCCTCCAAAATGATTCCACAACTTAAATCTTGGCCCTCAGTCTCCGGCAGCTGAATGTACCTGGCCAAGGCAGCGTGGCCAAGTGCGACATGAAGGCAGAGGGTGCTATCCCCGGAGGACCGGACTAGGCTGCCATCTGATGCTGACCTTGGCTACGTACAATGGACGCTCTATCTTCTGATTCAAGGCTTCTTGAATTGGAAGAGGAACTACAAAGGATCAAGTGGGACATCGTGGGGCTAAGTGAGGTAAGGAGAAAGGAGAAGATCTCATTGAACTGAAAAGTGGACATCTCTTCTACTATCGTGGGACAGATACTGGCAGAACTAGTGGTGTTGGATTTATAATAAACAAGAAACTGAAGGATAAAGTTGTAGAAGTTGAAAGTTCCTCTGACAGAGCTGCAAGACTTGTTATCCAACTCTCGAAAAGATACCAGGCTCAGATTATTCAAACTTATGCACCCACCACAAGTCATCCTGAAGAAGAAATTGAAGAATTTTATGAGGAAATTTGTCATCTAAATAATAAAGGTAAGCAGCTCTGAAAATAATTATGGGAGATTTCAATGCAAAAATAGGGCAACGGCAACAGAATGAAACTTCAGTAGGTAAATTCGGTCACGGCAACAGAAACCAGCGTGGAAATACTCTCGTTGAGTTTGCAGAGGAAACAGAAGGGTTTTTCATCTTGAACTCCTTCTTCAAGAAAAAGCCACACAGGAAATGGACATGGAGACATCCAAATGGGACGACAAGTGAAATTGATTTTATTATGTGTAACAAAAAATTCGTCATAGAAGACTGCAGTGTGCTAAACAAGTTCAACACAGGTAGTGACCATAGATTGGTGAGATGTAAGATGCACCTCAACACTAAACTTGAACGTGGCAAGCTCATAAGACAAACAAAATCTATTGACATAACCAACCTTAAAAAACACCATAATACCTTCAAGTTGGAACTGAAGAACAGGTTCTCTGCTTTAGAAGGCCTAACATCGGAAGAAGTGGACATCTCTGAAGTTAACAGAAAAGTAACCAAAGCTCTTATGGAAACAGCAACAAAATTAGCTGGGTCTAAGAACAAGTTGCATGTAAATAAATTATCAGGAAAACGAAAATGTTGATGCAAAAAAAGAAGAGAGATGAGGACAACTAAAGAAGATGTGACTTCCAAAGTGGAATATATAGAGCTATGCAAGACAGTACGAAAAAGTATCACTGAAGACGTAAGAAAATTCAACTGTGAACTAGTGAGGAAAGCAATTGAAAACAACCAAAGCCTAAAGATAGCAAAGGGACATCTCAGTAAGGGAAGAAAACAGATTATGGCACTGAGAAAAGAAGATGGTTCTGTAACAAGAAATAGAGGCGAAATTTTGACAAGAGTGAAAAGATTTCTACTCCAAATTATATGAAAGGGATGATACATGCACTCCAGACATCATGAAAGATACCAGTACCAGAGTTCCTCCAGTCCTTCCAGCAGAAGTTGCACATGCAATCAAGAACATGAAGCGGGAAAAGCTCCAGGAGAAGATGGAATTACTGTAGACATCATACAAGAAGCAAGTGGAGAAATCGAAACAGTAATACTCGCCCAAATTTTCACTCGATGCCTTAATGAAGGAAATATTCCTGAGGATTGGAACACCGCTACAATGATCCTGCTACATAAGAAAGGTGACATTGAGGATCTCGGAAACTACAGACCTATCAGCCTCCTATCAGTAGTTTATAAAATCTTCACTAAAGTTCTTTCACACCGCTTGAAGGTAACACTGACATGGCTCAACCGAGAGAACAAGCTGGATTCAGAGTGGCTACAGCACAATAGATCATATCCACGTACTGAGAGAATAATTGAAAGAGCGAGGGAATATGAACTTCCATTGTGCATGGCTTTATCGATTATGAAAAGGCCTTTGATTCGGTGAAACCATCAGCAGTTACAATGGCTCTGAAAACCTGCGGTATTGAAGATGCATACATTAATATTATTAATAACATCTATGAAAATGCAAGTGCAAAGATTAGGCTGTTTGAAAATACAACACACGTAAAAATTGGAAGGAGTGAGACAAGGTGACACCATATCTCAAGCTCTTTAATGCCACATTGGAGGTGTTTTTCAGTCGCTGAGCTGGAAAACAAGGGGATAAAGATTAATGGAGATTATCTAACCCACCTTCGTTTTGCTGATGACGTAGTCATTTTTGCAACTACCCCATCAGAGCTGCAGAGTATGATCCAGAACTTGCTGACAAGAGTAAAGAAGTGGGATTAAAATGAACTTTCAGAAGACAAAAGTGATGTTCAATGCTTTTACAAGAAATGAAGATTTATCGATTGATGGAGAAAAGCTGGAGATAACAGACACGTACGTTTATCTTGGACAGCAGATATCTAGTGAGGGTCACATTGATGAAGAAATTAATCGGCGTACAAAACTTGCCTGGAGAGCTTTTTGGAAGAAACAGCATAATTTTCAAGAGCAATATGCCATTATGTCTTAAAAGAAAAGTGTTTGATCAATGCATCCTTCCAGTGCTTACGTATGGTGCAGAGACTGGACCTTAACTAAAAGAGACATACAAAGGCTGCAGACAACTCAAAGAAGCATGGAGAGGTGCATACTTGGTGTAACCAGGAGAGATAAGAAGAGGAACTCGTGGATCCGAAAAATGACAAGAGTGGAAGACATCATGATCAGAGTTAAATCCCTGAAATGGCAATGGGCTGGACATACTGCCAGAAGGACAGATCATCGATGGACAGCCGAAATTTTAGATTGGATTCCAAGGGACAGGAAAAGACCCAGAAGAAGACCACATGGGAGATGGGTGGATGAAATTCGAAAGTATGCAGGGGTGACATGGAGGAGACTGGCACAAGACAGACTGTTGTGGAGGAAACTTGGGGAGACCTTCGTCCAGCAGTGGATTGATAATGGTTGACAATGATGATGATGATGATGATATATATATATATATCACGACAATCTTTAAACTTAGCCAGCCTTCTTCGTGATTCGAAAAGTCACTTTGAATATATGATTGTGCTTCCCTGATAAGATCTTGATATTCAGTTATATGTGTTGGTTCCTCAAGAGACTTTTCGATATGGTATGTTCCTTTTTACTTTTATCTTTCCTTGTGGCCTGTTGTTTTGAAGTGTTTTTAAACTTTTATAGCTACATAAAAAAGGTGGCATTGAGGATCTCATGAACTACAGGCCCATCAGCATCCTATCAGTGATTTATAAAATCTTCACTAAGGTTCTATCACATCGTTTGAAGGTAACACTAGACTTGACTCAACCGAGAGAGCAAGCTGGATTCAGGAGTAGCTACAGCACTGTAGATCATATTCATGTACTGAGAGAACTAATTGACAGAACGGGGGAATATGAACTCCGATTATGCATGGTTTGTATCGATTATGAAAAGCTCTTTGATTTCGTGAAACCATCAGCAGCTACAATAGCTTTGAAATCCTACGATATTGGAGAGGAACACATTAGTAATATTAGTAACATCTATGAAAATGCTAGTGCAAAAGTTCGGTTATTTGAGAATACAGCACCAATAAAAATTGGAAAGGGAGTAAGACAAGGTGAAACCATTCCTCCCAAACTCTTTAATGCCCATTGCAAAATATCTTTGCCGCCCCGGTGGCGCAGTGGTCTAAGGCGTTGGCCTCTGATCATTCGTCCGTAAGGGGTCCGGGTTCGAATCCCGGTCAGGCATGGATGTTGTGTTTGTCTTACGGCACTGGCTCTCTCCCTTACCTGGAACCAGTGAACCTAAATTAGGGACGGGCGACTGCTTATAGCCCATTTAGTTGCTCACGGTGGTCGTTAAACCTCCAATCAAAAAAAAAAAAAAAAAATATATCTTTCAATCACTGAACTGAGAAAACAAAGGGATAAAGGTTAATGGATATTATTTAACTCACCTCCGTTTTGCTAATGACGTAGTCATTTTTGCAACTTTCCCTTCAGAACTTCAGAGTATGATTTAGGAACTTGCTAACAGGAGTAAAGAAGTGGAATTAAAAATGAACTTCCAGAAGACAAAAGTGATGTACAATGTTTTTACAAAAAATGAAGATTTATTGATTGATGGGGGAAAGCTGGAGATAGCCGATACCTACATTTACCTTGGACAGCAGATATCAAGCAAAGATCTCATTGATGAATAAATTAGTCGACATATAAAACTTGGTTAGAGAGCTTTTGGAAGAAATAGTTCAATTTTAAGAGCAATATGCCATTATGTCTTAAAAGAAAAGTGTTTAATCAATGCATCCTTCTAGTGCTTCGGAGCATAGTTTGGTGTAGCCAGGAGAGATAAAAAGATAAAAAGAGGAACTCGTGGATAAGGAAAATGACAAGAATTAAAGACATCATGATCAAAGAAAAATGCCTGAAATGGCAATGGAAAGGACATGTTGCTAGTAGAACGGACCACCGATGGACAACTGAAATTCTTGACAGAATTGCAAGAGACAGGAAAAGATGTACATTTTTTGTAATTCTCAATCTTTTTTGCATACATGTTTGATTAACAGATGGCTCCAGATGCGCACCGCACTGCAGACTCTCTGTGCATGACGCAACAGCGTCACTCTGAGATTTGCCTCCGTAGAAGAGGTTCTGAATTGTAAAGCGAAGAGCTCACCGTGTTTCATGTTATGTCATTAAAAAAATTGTTGTATTTTTCTAATGTGATTGTAATAAAGGTGGAGTAGTGCTTTGGCTACATCACAGCAAAAAATATGAAATAACACAATTTAATCAACCGAACCATCCCTCAAACAAATCATTGCGCAACCAAAGACAACAATCGAAATACCAAGAAGAAGACCACATGGGGATAGTTGGATAAAATTCGAAAGCATGCAAGAATGGCGTGGAGGAGACTGACCCATTACAGACGGTTGTAGAAGAAACTTGGGGAGACCTTCATCCAGCAGTGTATAACGAAGTAAATTTCTCCGTCATTTTCGGTCTACGCCGGGATTCGAACCCGAGTACGCTTATTCCGGAACAAGTCGCTCTACCAACTGAGCTACGCAGACATGTATTCTGATTCCTATCTGCCTTTAAGTCATGTGCGTCCTGCTGGCAGGTACGTCACATCTCCCCCCCCGAAAGAGGGCCGGGGGCATGGCCCACGGATCAGCCGTGACCATGAATCGTTGCATTTCCTGTTTTTTATGTGGAGCACAAGGGTAAGGTTTCGTCGCAATTGGTTTCGAACCATCAGTGTCAATGACATGATAAACCACCTGTGTGAAACCAGGTTGATCCGAAAATAAACCAGGGCTTTCCTGTAAAAGGAGAGAAAGCTGGTCTCGTTGCCTCTCATTCAACTGGTTACTCAATAACAAACTCGTTATATCTACAGGAACCGTAGGAATCATTTCGACAGGTTCCGGAAAGGAAATCACCTGTTGTACAAAATTCAAAGTTATTTGAAACTTATGTATAAAGTCCATTCCCATTAGACATTTCACAGGTAGCTCGTCTATAAGCAGGAAAGAATGCGTAAAACGAGCTTTTCCCAGCCCTAAAGATAATGTGACAGTTCCTGTGATACTGAAGATTTCATTATTTGCACCTCGCAAATACTGCGTTGCAGGCTGAACGTGTATTGCAGGAAAAAGTGTCAGTGCAAAACTTTGTATTTAGAGCTGATATTTCGGAACCAGTGTCGAACTTTGTCTCGACAATAATATCTTCAATTGTCAAGAATACATCAGGCAACTGAGGAGTTTGAACAGTCACTAATACTGTTTTAGGGTCAGAATGCTTGGTATCAGGAAGCAGGACCGACCCTTGGTCTACTTCCTTTGGAAGTTTAAAGGAATCCTGGTTGGGTTATCATGTGGTCGGAAACCTCGACCCTGCCGGGTATCGGGAAAATTTTCACGATGAGGAAAACTGCGTGAAATCTGCGTCGGGAACTTCGCGTGTCTGTTGACATTTTCATATAATGTACGTCTGCCCTCAGCACGGGCAGAAAAATTATCATTGCCCGGAGCATGATAACGTTCCGAATGCTGCTGAGTGAAACGGGGTCGAGCATACTGTGCATTAGTACGATATTCCGAAGCTTGTGCAGAAACTTGCTGTTGGTTTGCCAC
This sequence comes from Macrothele yani, assembly GCA_039090855.1. NCBI lineage: Eukaryota > Metazoa > Arthropoda > Arachnida > Araneae > Macrothelidae > Macrothele > Macrothele yani. The sequence goes on from CM077010.1 coordinate 88,237,912, forward strand.
TCTTCTGTGTGGTGGAACGTATGAAGCTTGGGTGTGCACTTGTGTATGCTCGCGCTGAAAGTTATTATGCCTATTATGCCGCTGAGGGTTTTCGTAATAAGCCTCGCGGGGTGCCCGAGCATGGTGAGTTGAACCATGTTTGCCATGTCGCTCTTCATACGTGCGTATGAGGCGAAGGCATTCATGAATTGTGGCAGGGTGTCGAACCTCAAGAAAATCTTGCAAGAATGGGTCGAGCTGCTGCACGAGGGTATCCAACATGTCAACATGACTGGCATGTGGATCCCATAGGTTATATAAGCGTGTAGTCTCCAACGCAAATGCAACAGGGCTATCATTGGGACCTTGCTGACGTGAAAAAAGCTGTTGAGCAAGGCTAGCTCGACTGAGGCCGAAAGGAAAGACCTCCAAAAATTCTGCACGGAAATTCTCATAATGAGAATCCGGGTTCGGCACTCGCCACTGCCGATACCAGGTCTTAGCGGTATCCCTCAAGCAAGTGCCGGCGATTTGGACTTTGCAGTCTTCAGGAATATTATATAGATCAAAATGATCTTCCAGATCTTCGAGGAACTTTAAGGACCCCTCCAAACCATTGAAAGGAATTGTTCCTGCATGCGGCACGAAATGGGCAAGCATTCTGCTTCGCTGAGAGGATTGAACTCCCTCAGGAACGACCCGCGACTCAGAGTAATAGGAAGCTGGTATATTACGAAATGGTGAAGAATGCCTGGGTACGTGTAGATCATGCATATCAAAGTCAGACCCACAGGCTTCTTGCAAATTGTCATAAAAAACACCATTACCCTCGGAACTTGCCTTGGGGTAGAAAATTGAAGTTGTCTCAATTAAGGAAGACATGGGTAATAATCGTCAAGATCTCGTGTTCGAGAAAAGTTCGGGCGCCATTATAACGAAGTAAATTTCTCCGTCATTTTCGGTCTACGCCGGGATTCGAACCCGAGTATGCTTATTCCGGAACAAGTCGCTCTACCAACTGAGCTACGCAGACATGTATTCTGATTCCTATCTGCCTTTAAGTCATGTGCGTCCTGCTGGCAGGTACGTCACAAGTGGATTGATAATGGTTGATGGTGATGATGATATAATATATACAGGGGGTTGACTGAAGTCCTAAGTCACCAAAAAAATATTGGAACGAAGATACGAGGTAACTACAGCTATGGAAGTTAGGTATAAATATATTAAAATGACGATGCGCTATCAGATGAGATTGACGGCAACGACGCTAGTGGTGAAATTGGGAAGTTAACACACCTAACTTGGAAACTATGAGAAATACTGGAAAAACATAAAGTAAAAACTTGTAGGGCATGAAAGAATTAATAGGAAATGGCACATTGTAGAAACGGAGGAAGTGATTTGAAGGCTGTAAACGCCAACTTTTCACAGAAGCCAATTCTTGTCGTTGTTGCAGCAAAAATCCAGCTGACAAGCCGCAGGGGGGGGGTAAGCCGTCGTCGACATCACGCCTTTGAATTTCGTACTCAAGCTGCATTCATGGCTCGTATAAAAATATTATGTTTCCCCTACTTGTGTGTCTGCGTCTTTGCCTGCTGCATTCCAGCCATCCAAGTCTTGTCGGCTAGATTTTTCCTGCAACAGGGAGAAGAATCGTCTTCCGAAAAGTTAGCGTTTGCAGCCTTCCAATCACCTCCCCGGTCTCTACAGTGTGCCACTTCCTACTAATTCGTTGATGCTCTGCAAGTTTCTAACTTCTGTTTTTCCAGTATCTCTCATAATTTCGGAGATAGGTGTGCTAATTTCCTAATTTCACCACTAGAATAGCTGCCGCCAATCTCATCATATAGCGCATGGTCATTTTACTATACCTGTACCTAACTCCCATAGCTCTAGCTATCTTCGTTCCAACGTTATTTGGATGACTAAGACTTGAGTTAGCATCCTGTATACGTGTATATAAAAACACCATACAAAAAATTAGTTACCTGAAGCAGTATACGTAATTGTTTAATATGATATATTTCTGAGGTTATAATTAGAATTTTATTTAAATATTTTTGGGTTATGCTTCAATAAAATACGTGTTATTTCTTTCTACAGGCAAAATTTTAAACTGAAATTTTTGAAAAATTAAAATCAGTAGGTCGAAAGACAGATGTAAATGAGTGGCAAAAATGTGTCATAGTTTATGGTCGGTCGAAATGACACACCATCAAGGACGTTGAAAATCCTCCAAATACGTGGCGTCAGTAAATCAATAAATAAATACATCGCTCTTTCCACGTTCCAGAAACACATAGCAACCGAAAATTTGTTTTCAGCCGCCGCCGTGGAAATGAACCACGGAACTCTCGATATCTAGCCAAGCGCATTAACTTTACACAACGGTGGCCAACAATCCACGGTGCTATGTGTATTTTAAGTCAGCTTCTGACATCATAAATCCGTAAGATGTGCTCAGCTACTGAGACATCTCCCTCTGGTGGGCATTAACGGCACTGGCGATATATATTATAGCAGTTATTTCAAAATATACTTTATTGGCAAAAACATAAGGGATACAGGCGTACCACATATGGCAAAACAAACAACAAAACAATGAGCGATACTGATGAAATTTTACAGGTGAATGTGATACGGCAGTCAACTAAGGATGACAAAATGTTAAAATCACTAATAAGGAACAATACATGCTTGAGGAAGATGTTGCACAAGCAATAGTAATGATTAGGATATTACAGCATGCGATGACGTGCACAGTGACAGCAGAGCACAAAACCACAGGTAAATATATTTACAAGAATATGGCTGTACAACGCAGTGCACAAAAAGAAGGGAACATGTAAAACACAACAAAAGCGTATACTACGATAAAGGTACAGAAGTTCCCACAATCGAGGAAACCACACGATATGTGACAAAAACATGATGAGTATTACAGAACATAGTGGAAACTTGGGCAAACTCCCCAAGGGAAACACAAGGATACACAAAATACAAACAGCAAGCCGTGCAGTATTGCATCGGTCCAAAAAAACAATGACTTGGGTCGAGCAAGAAATACAGGAACTTGTATACAAAATCATAGGTACGAACAGAAAACCTCTGCTGCCGTGCAAGACAAAACACAATTGAAACAACACAAAACAAAAAGAGACATAGATACCCGGGGCAGTACAAGTAGAACACCCAGAGATATCAAACACCACACGCTCCGGTGCAAAAGGCAACAAGAAAAAAACATCAACTGTCCAAGAGTATACTAGCCTTGAACACAAACAAAATCTTAAAGCCCAGAAGGCACAATGCAATGAAGGAAGTACAATAAACAAGACATCAAAGAATGTGAAAAAAAATGCACAAGATCTCAACCGATGCATTCAGTAGGTCGAAGCTGGGAAAAAACAAACCAATCAGTAGGAAAGATCAATGGAAGATCCAGTGATTTTAAACCATCCGGTCCCTTGCGCCCAGGTAGACCGGAAAGAGGCTTGAGATTGAGGGGTGGAAGCAGCGAAGTTCTCCAGGCGTAGTCGAGACACGATGCGATTCCTAAAAATCGACCGTAAGGCCGCGCCAGCAGAGAGAATACTAGGTGTGGTAGCAGGAGAGCGGAGAGATTGATGATAAAGAAAAACGACATGTTTGACAAGTACGAAGAGATAGGCACAGGCATCCGGCAAAATAGCCGGGGGATGTTTGATAAGCAATAGCTACTCGTACGCTTGAAAAGGGATGTCTCTGGAGCAAATGGTGCTTACAAGGCGAAAGGCAGTATTGAGAAGTGGAAGGAGAACGGGACAGTGACAGTAGACATGAGGAACATCACCTTCAACACCACAAAAGCAGCAGAGCGAAGTAGAAGAAATAGACATGTGAAAGAGAGAAGAAGGAACAAGAAGGCGGCTGTGAAGAAACCGCCAGTGGATGTTTCGCTCTAACGGGGTAGAAAGGGGAGAGAAAGAGGCAGACCAGATAGGCAGCAGAAGAGAAGGAGAAGCATCAGGAAGACCATGCGGAGAAGTGAGGGGCGCACGAAGGATCGCATAGATAGAGGCAGTGGAAAAAGAAGAAATGGGAGCAACATAGTCCCGAAAGGGAAGGAAGAAAGGAAGAGAGAGGCTCGGTCCAGAGACAGAAATAAGGACAGTGTCAGAAACCAGAAGTGTGAAGAGGGTACGGAGAGCGGAGCGAAGAAGGTCATACTCCTCTTCCAAGTTGGAAGAAGGGTCAGGGAAAAGAGAAGAGAGGGGTTTCCAGGTCAAATCGGAAGTTAATAAAGCTTTGACAGTGAGAATTCCTGAGCGGAACCAAGGGGGGGAAGAAAGTATAGTTGATCGGGTAGATGAATCTGAGTGGAAAAGAAAAGAGGTTCTGCAAGCAGGTCCAGGGTGGTAGAGGGAGGAACGCGGAGTAGCGGGAGAGAATGAAATACCGCTAGAGCGTCGATAAGAAGTGGTGGGAGGCGTTTAGAAGTAGAAGGAGATGAATCCATCCGAAGAAAAAGGAGGAAAGGGAAAGATGGATCATGAAGAGAAATAAGAGTATTCAGGGTAGAAGAAAGTGCAGGGGAGGGCGAAAGGAGAAGACGAATGAAGGAGACGATTCGGTGAGCTCGATATGTTCTGACATCCGGGAAATGAAGACCACCAAATGATGTTGGCAGAGAAAGCGTTGCAGCAGAAATCCAATGTCTAGATGACCATATCACTGAAGTGAAAATACTATTGATGACAGAGAAATGATGCGATTTAAACACACAGGAATCCCATGGATAGAAGCATTGTGAGAGAAGATATCGATGAACAATTTGAGCACGTTGAAAGTAAGAGGAAAAGGAAAACGTAAATCGCCAAAAACCAGCCTTGCGATGAAGTCGTGGGCGGAGAGCTTGCCAAGTGACGTTGCTTGCGGTAAAGGAGTGTCCAAAATGAGCTCCAAGAAATTTTTTGGTCGAGAAGGACCACACTGCTCCCCACGGCGAGTCAGTGCTGCCTCTCCAAGAACCACACCACAGGCCAGCACTTTTCTGAATATTCAGGGCAACACCAGAGAGAGAAGCATACTGTTTATAAGTGGCAAGAAGAGTATCAAATTGGTCGTCGCGGCGAAGACAAAAGGTAACATCATCTGCGTAAGCAGAGACAAGACAACGGTGGTGCCGAGTACTAGAGACAATCGGTCCTACTGCAGGTAAGAGAGACGCCCGACTTGCAATCAAAAAGGGCTCAAAGGCGAGAGCAAAGAGTTGTCCTGATAATGGACAGCCTTGTCTGATGCCAGATCGAAAAGGAATCGGGGCCGTCAAAAATGTCGTCGTCCGAACGTGCAAATGGGCGCCTCGGTAGAGGCTAAGGATGAGAGAAACAAAAGCGGGAGGAAAACCAAAGTGAGGTAATACGGCAGAAAGTTAAATGTGAGAGACGTTATCAAAAGCGGATTTCTGGTCAAGATTAAACAAAGCTAGGGGTTCGGAATGTTTTAGTGCAAGAAAGGAAAGGTTATGAAGAAAGGAGATATTGTTAGAAATAGAACGACCAGGCACGGTATATGTCTGGTCGGGGGATATAAGGAACGGAAGAACAGAATTTAGGCAGCGAGAAAGGAGTTTAGTGAAGAATTTGTAATCCAGGTTGAGAATGGAGATGGGAAGCCAATTCGACAAGTCCAGAAGGTCACCCTTCTTCTGCAAGAGGATGACATGTGCAACTGTAAATTCCGGCGGAAGCACAGGAGAAGAAAGAGCACACGAAAAAGCGGCAGAGAGAAAAGGCAGGAGTGACGGAAGAAAGGCCCGATAGAACGACAGCGGGAGGCCATCAGGTCCCGGGGAAGAGTGAAGATTGAGGGAGGCAAAAGCTTCTCTCAATTCAGGCAAAGAAAAATCAGCAATCAGAGGGGCGCAGAGAGAAGACGGGACCTGAGGGAGAGAAGAAAGAAAAGAGGAGGAAGAAAAAGAAGAACCCTGCGCAACCGCTCGGAACTTCTCCTGAAAGAAGTGACGGACATGAGAGCAGATGAGAGTTGTATTGCCAGTAACAGTGCCATCAGGCAATCGGAGATGTCTGATGGAAGATGACGTGCGTCGCATAGATTCCATCTTCGAAAGGACTTCAAAAGAATGCGCCGATGGTGAAATATGTAGGAGCCGAAGACGACGGACTGCTTGCTGAGCAAACGGTTCAAGGCAGGCATGAAGTTCATCACGGACGGAGGCATAGTGCGGGTCAGACATTGGCATCGCGGAGAGGAGTCCTCGTAGGTTACTCACCTCCATCGAACGAGTGGTGGAAATAGTAAAGGAGAGTTGACGAACGAGCAAGAGAAGATCCCGTTTGACATCAAGCCACAAACACAAGGCGCTTGGGGTCGTTGGAAGCAGGAACTTCCGAATAGAGAGGAACGTCTCAACTGCCTCACAAAAGGAACGGTCTTGCAAGAGAGTGTCATCAAATGTCCAATGACGGCGCGTGGATGAAGGTGCTGGAGAGACACAAATTGATAGTGAAACGGCAGAATGGTCGGAAGAAACAGTAGGTGGATGTTGAGCAGCAGTGATAGCAGGGAGTAAGGAAGCAGAAACGGAAATTCGGTCCAACCGCGCAGCAGTAGAACCGAACGTCGGCGGATTACACCACGTAAAGGAAATGGAATCAGGATTTAGCCGTCTGAAGGAATCGACAAGATGAAAATCATCAAGGAGCTGAGTCAGCTGTGAAACTAAAGTCATGCGGTATTCGCCATATGATGAATTTCTGTCAAGAGAAGGCTGCAGCGTACAGTTAAAATCCCCCCCCAAGAATGAAATAGTCCCCGGGAGGAATCGCTGCAATATATATTTCATCAGTGGGAATATATACATTAAAGATATGAAAAGTAACATTATGCACACAAAAGGTAAAACACTGAAGAAAATCAAGGTGTTAATTTGTCACAGAAATAGAAGTCAGCTGAGTCAAAAACCGCTGGCGCAGACCTACAGCTATATCACCATACCGCGAGAGGCGATACTAGTGGTAAAAGTTGTACGGCCAGCGTCTTCATAGGTGAGTGGGAGTGTCAGCAAAGCAGTGAGTTTCCTGGAGAAGGAGAACATCTCCACCAGCGGCAGAAATGTCCTCATAAACGAGGGAGTTCAACACTGGTGTCGCGAACCCGCGACAATTCAAGGAAGTCACGGTGAAAGTGCCATGTCTCTAGTGGCAGTGACAATCTTTTCCAAATGGGAACGGAAGTTGTTGTACCGCTGTTGGATGCACTTCTGAGTGGCAGCATCCTCGGCAGATGGACTCTTGATAGTATTGTAAAGAGTTAACAGTTGTGCCAGTTGATTCTCAACTGCTGGGTAGCGACCTTCAAATCGGTTGACATAAGTGGGTAAATTAGGAAGAAGAGTCTTAAGCAAAGTCGTGCAATTCGTTATAAGGGAGAGGAGTGTCCGTAAACACATTCATGTGTAGGCGTGCGGAAAACTCCTCAAGAGGCAGGAGGTAGATAACTGGCTTGGAAAACTTGACAGGGCGACCCGGAGCAGGTGATCCAGCAGCCTTAGTCGAAGAGGTTTGAGTAGAGTGGCCAGATTGTCGCCGTCGTTTCGTAGAGCCGCGAGGAGGTTTGGCATCCCTTTTGTCAAGACGGGTCTGGAGATAGCCCTCCGTCCCATCACTCATGGCTTGGTCGCTGCCGCTTTGATAGGCTGTGTCATCAGCGGTCAAGGTCTCGGTATCAGACTGGTCAGTCGCAACGGACTCAGCAACTGCTGTAGGGTCCGCAGGAACACGAAAAGATGTTGAAGATTGTAAAACTGGGTAGTGTTCCTGAGAGAGGAGATGGGACAACAATTGGCGTAGAGGTTGCCACCGAAGGTAGGTTTTTCGCAGGAACCACCGTCGGTAACGGAGCGCTACTAGGATCTTGATGAGAAGGCGTCGGATCTTGATAGACGGGCGAAACAGACCTTGGTGGAGCAACTAGACATTGCTTATCGTAGTGACCAACCTGGTGACATTGACTACAATGGAATTCCGTCAGGAAGTTTATTTGCCTGACCTGATCCTCGCACCGAACAGTGAAGTGTGTTGGAAGCCGTTCGATTGCTTCTTGTGATGGAAATATGACCCTCGCAACACGGCGAGCACCTTGGATCGACGCATGTCGTGGATCACGTAATGGGTCGTTTCGGGCAGCAAGATTCCTTTGTATGCCTCCAACTACCCGACCAACCGAAGATAAGACAGCATACAGCATGAGATCTGTCACTTCCAACGGGACCGGGTAGAAAGAAACGTTAATGGGTCTTTGGCCAACCGGTTCTGCAGAAAGATGTCTATCACCAATGGTGAGGACAGATGTTAGGAGAGATTTCGCCATTTCAGCCGTGGCCAGATAAACAACCACAAGTCGTCCTCTTCAATACATTTGCGGAATAGATTCAGATGGGAACCGCTGTGCAATGGCAGTTGCATATACTCGCAAAGGAGTGTCCGGAAGGGCTTCGAAATGGACGCCTTTTGCAAGATGTTCAGTAAAAGCTGTGCCAGCTGGAGAGCTGGCTGGGATATTAAGCACGATATTATTGCCAGCTTGGGAAATGAAAGATATCAGCTTTACAGCGCCAACATAATTATTCTTGGATGCTGGACGAGAGACTTTGGAGGCTGCAACAGAAGAAAACGAGGGTAATGACACGTTGGGCTCGGCAGTGCTAGAAGAGGCTGAATTTCCAGTGATGTCCATTGCGTCATCATCGATAGCGGAAGACGGGAGATGTGACGTAGCTGGAGAAGGCAAATTGGCAACGCCACGAGCGGACTCTTGCGTGGCAACACCCCCATGTGGGGCATCAGAAAAGGAAGAGAGATTAGGGCTATCACTACCCCTACCGGAAGTCGCCATCTTTAATGGCGGCGCCCAGTAGCGAGCTTAGCCAGCTCGGCCAAACGTAAATAAGATGAAATACAACAAAATAGGTCCTCACCACGCTCGAAACGAAGCAAAATGAAAGACGATACCTTTATACTTAAGGTGAACGTGAAATTAAGGAGCGAAGAGTCCAATAACACACCCAAATCACAAGAAAATCGCGGAGCAACAACACGCTGCTCAGTTAAATCCAAAGGGCGAGATCCAAGGTGAAAATCCTCCAAATACGTGGCGTCAGTAAATCAATAAATAAATTGTGTAAAGTTAACGCGCTCGGCTAAATATCGAGAGTTCCGTGGTTCATTTCCACGGCAGTGGCTGAAAATAATTTTTCGGTTGCTATGTGTTTCTGAAACGTGGAAAGAATTTATTTATTGATCAAGGACGTTGTTGAAATTGCAGGTGTTAGCAAAAGAACAGTTCTACGTGTTTATAAAGATTGGTATAAGTCAAATTCGACTAAAAAATAAAAGACAAACTGCGGACGAAACACATTTTGACAAGTCGTGACCGGTGCATAACTGAGTATTAAAATATTAGATTTTTGTCCGGTGTCTGCATAAATTATTAATTTTTTTGTTCGGTGTCTGTAATATATGTAGCTAAGTCAAAAAGTAAAGGACATTTGAAAATTACGTAGTAACTGCAACGGATAGAAGCTGGAGCAGTACAATACGTTTGCAATGGCTTATGGGTAGTTCAAACACGCACAGGCAGCGCTCTGCCATTAGTCGAGTTGAAGCCCAGGGTCAAATAAACATGGATGCTCGGTTGCGGGACTGCACTATTGTTGAACAACGCGCCTGTCTTTGGGCAGAGGAAGTGAAACCTGTTGAAATTCGCCGAAGGATATTGGCTCAGTACGGAAGTGAAAACAGCATGACTCAACGAAAAGTTTATGAATGGGTAGAAAGGTTTAAAGCGGGAAGAACAAGTTTAATCAAGGAAGATCGGTCTGGGAACCATCAGCATCGCGCGCACAAGCCAAAAGCGACAGGGCATATGACTTGATCAGAAAAAACCGAGTGGTTGCGTTGTCCGCTGTTACTGCACATTTGGATATCAGCTATAACTATAGATTCGCACATGCCATAGTGCGTGATAACTTGGGGTACTATACGTTTGCGCAAGATCGGTGCACAAAGAGTTTACTGATCTCAACAAGCAACAGCGTGTGGGGGGTTGTGACCCAATTGATGAAACGTTATGAAGAAGATCCGAGTGTTTTGGAGCGGACTGTCACCGGCGTCGAGACGTGGGTTCATCACTGTGAATCGGAAAGCAAGAGACAAATCATGCAATGGAAATACTCGTCTTCTTCAGTAAAGAAGAAATTCAAACGACAGCCTTCAGCCAAGAAAATCATGCTAGCCTTATTTCGAAACATGAAGGGTACTATTCAGGGCCATTTTCAGGAACATGGACGAACAGTGACCAGTGCAACGTATTATGTTTGTGTAGAGAGAAACTGAAATCTGCAATTCGCAGCAAAAGAAGAGGAGTGCTGTCAAAAAAAGTTTTGATGAACCATGAAAACGCACGTCCCCATGTACCGCCCACAACGGTGGAGGCAATGCAACATCTGCGGTTTGAACGTCTTCCGCATCTCCCTTACAGCCCTGATCTGGCGCCATGCGATTATAACGTTTTAGGTCCACTAAAAGAGGCTCCATGTAGTAGCAGGATCACATCTGATGATGAGGTTAAGGAAGCAATTCAGACCTGGATTCGGGAACAGCAGAAAAGCTTCTTCTTTCAAGGAATGAAGAAGCTAGTGGAACGATACAAGAAGTGCATGGATCTGCAGGGAGGACTATGGGGAGAAGTGAGATAACCATTATGTTCATTTGCTCACATTTACCCGTATTAAAGGGCATATACAGGTACTGTCCTTTGTAGGTTCTCCTTTCGCTCTCAGTACAGCAGCTATCAGACGTATTATCGATTCGATATGATGCCAGAAGCAGTTGGGAGGTTGCCAACCAAGTTGTGTGCAATGCCGTCTTCAATGCAGGTATGCAGATGATTGGTGCATCCAGACGCCTGATATGCTGTTCCATAATGTCCCACAAGGGCTCTAAGGGATTGATATCGAGGGAGTTCGGAGGCCAATCGATATGCTGGAAATCTGAACTGCGTTCCTCAAACCATTCCTGCACAACATTGAACCTGTGGCTCGGCGCATTGTCGTCTTGGAAGACACAGTCGCCATTCCGGAAAAAGTTCAACATTGCTGGATGTACAGAGTCACAAGCAATTCATGATGGTAGGTTCCACATGCGCCAGAGTTTCAAGTTCCTGCCAGATAAACATGCCCCGCACCATACAACTGCCTCCGCTGGCTTGCACCGTGGAGACCATGCAGGATGAATCGAGTACTTCACGTTGTTTGCGCCAAATACGTACATGACCATCCAAACAGTGGAGTAAAAAAGGCGACGTGTGACCAGCACACTTTTCCCCCGTCATCCGACGTCCAACTTGTATGATCTTTGCACCAGGCAAATCTTTTGCGCCGATGAACCGTGGTTAGGAGAGGATGTTTCCGGAGTAGTGTGCTGTTATAGCCCATACGGGCAAGCGTGCGACGTATGGTTATTACAGATACTCTTCCGGGTTGACCTCTGTTGTATTGGGTAGTCAACTGTTGAACAGTGCTACGTCTGTTGGCTGTACGAGTCGTTGGAGCCGGCACTCACCTCAACCTTTCATTCTCCTGTGCAGTTTTGCCGTCGGGTCGTTGTTTCACCATTTTCACGCCAGCCTTCATACGCTTTAAATACGGCGGCTCGCGTATCAGTTCAGCCGTTTGAGATATCGAGTCACCAGCTTTCCAAGCACCCACAAACTGTCCTTTCTCAAAATGATAAATCCTTCCGTTTGCCAATCACGCTCCGAATTTTACTACTTACTGCTCCAGTCATATACACACTGGTGGCCATCCGAAATGCAACACCAAGAATAAAGCATCTGATTGACCTGAAATCCGCAGCATGCGTCGCCCGCGAGGACATGCAAACGATTAGCATTGCAGGGCATATGCAAATCATGTGCGCCCGGCACACCACCGAGAAGCACTATAAGAAGGGTGCACAGAAGGCGGGTGTAAGTAGTGGAAGTGTGTTGTGCTGCCAGACCTGTGGAAGCTTCCTGAAGCCTCGTCGCAAAATACGGCAGTCATTACAGCACGTTTCGGAGTTCAACAGAGGACGAATAGTGGCTGATCGCGACAGCGGCTTATCGTACCGAGACATCGGCGTCCGTGTGGGACGACATCCAGCCACAGTGACGCGAGGATGGATTCGGTGGATGCAGGAGAGACGGACGGACCGACGTGAGCGATTGCCACAGCCGAGGCACACCAACGAACGAAAGGACCTGCATGTTGTTTGGCGGGCATTGACGGCTCGCACCGCCACATCACGAACGTTAGCGCAGGAATTAGGGTGTGTTCCGCAACAACCTGTGTAAGCACATACCGTTCGACGTCGTCTGCAGGAGCGGGAACTTGTCACACGGCGCTCATTGCTCTAATTACCATTGACGTTACACCACTGGCGAGTGCGGCGGCAGTGGGACATTGAACGCCGCACCTGGACTACGGAATGGCACGACATTTCCTTTTCCGACGAATACCGCTTCTTCCTGCTACACCACGATGGTCGGATCCGCGTGTGGCATCACCGCGGCGAGAGACTGTAGGACGCCTGTATTATGCATCGCCATACCGGTCCGTCGCCTGGCGTTATTGTTTGGGGCGAAATTGGATATGACACCCGCACCCCTCTGGTACGCACCGCCGGTACATTCAACAGCCACCGCTACATCTCCAACGTTTTGGAGCCTGTAGTCCTCCCTTACCTGCAGGACCTGCCAGTGGCCACGTTTCAACAGGACAATGCGCGCCCGTACGTGGCACGCATCGTGCAACAATTCTTAATGGCCCACCAGGTGTCACTGCTACCGTAGCCCTCCTGTTCTCCCGATATGTCACCCATCGAACACATCTGGTCGCTGATCGGCAGCCGAGTGGCCCGGCAAGCATCACCCGCAGCTACGCCTGATGAACTGTGGCACACATCTGGTCGCTGACCGAAGCCTCTTTTGTTCGATGCCGCGGTGTGTAGCGGCCGTTATTGCCAGCCATGAGGGCCACACGAACTATTGATGTCTGTGTGTTCAGCAAGTCGCACGGGCCTCTAAGCTCAATCGTTTCATCTTTGCATCTGTTGTTATGTGTACAGTAAATTTGGCTTTGCTATCTCGTGTCGATGCCGCGGCGTGTAGCGGTGTTGCTGTTTGGGTGGCCAGCAGTGTATATACAACGTCGGTCGACTAACCGCCCCCTCTCTGAAATCATGTGGTCAGTGGTCCTCATCCACTTTTGATAGGGGTGGTGATAATTCAGTGATCACTCGGTGTATATGCACTACTGGTTGTAAAAATTGCAACACCAACAAAGAATCGCCCTATTCAAATGAAATTCATATAATTAATAAATTCCTCATGTTACAAAAGATAACTGATTACATTTGTAGAACTATACAGGATTTTTTCGCTCTAAAACTCGGTATCGTGTAAAGCCATCTAGAGCAACAAAAATAGCCTCTACACGACGCGGCATTGAATGAAAGAGGTTTTTGATATCGTCCTGGGGAACATCCCGCCAGGTTGTTTCTATGCGAGACCACAGTTCATTTGTGGTGATTGGCGGAGGCGCTTGATGGGCCAGTCACTTGCTACAATGTCCCAGACATGTTCGATCGGAGATATATCCGGCGAATGTGCTGGCCAGGGAAGAAGCAGTATCTGCAGTGTATGGAAGAGAATTCCTGGTAACATGTGACCGAACATTGTCTTGATGGAAAATAGCGCCATGGACAACTCTGAAGGAAGGGTATTATTTCTGTTTCTAGAACATTCCTAATGCATTGCTAGCTGTTGAGGGTTCCTTCGATTCGCATGCGGCGAGGTCGCTAATTGAATTTAATGGAGCCCCAAACTATAGTGCTTGGCATTGGACCGGTATGATGCTACAAGGTGCCGTTCACCACGATGTCTTCGAACACGTATGCGACCATAATGGTGCATCATGTTGAATTGTGACTCTATAACGAAGTAAATTTCTCCGTCATTTTTGGTCTACGCCGGGAATCGAACCCGAGGCCGCTTATTCCGGAACAAGTCGCTCTACCAACTGAGCTACGCAGACGATTATTCTGATTCCTATCTGCCTTTATGTCGTGTGCGTCCTGCTGGCAGGTACGTCACATCTCCCCCCCCGAAAGAGGGCCGGGGGCATAGCCCACGGGTCAGCCGTGACCATGAATCGTTGCAGGCAGCCATCCACTGTACAACGTGCACTTGAGAACTCCCAGTCAATCTGCTGTGTGGAATGCAACATCACACATTTTTATTTTTCGAAGTGCTGGAGAAGGGATTCTCTTATTTTTCCTATCTCGCGGTGTGGAAAGAACATCACACCAATGCGAGATTTTGAACGGCCGGGTCATCCGGATAGTTCGGGCGCCATTATAATGAAGTAAATTTCTCCGTCATTTTTGGTCTACACCGGGATTCGAACCCGAGGCCGCTTATTCCGGAAGAAGTCGCTCTACCAACTGAGCTACGCAGACGATTATTCTGATTCCTATCTGCCTTTGTGTCGTGTGCGTCCTGCTGGCAGGTACGTCACAACTCTTCAGAAAACACGACTTATAGCTAATCAGCGCCCCAATGTCTGTGTTCTAGACCATATTGCAGCCTGAGGTGTCTGTGGTTGAGGGTCAAAGCAATGCCAGAAATGGGGTGCTGGCGACCAATTTCTTGTTAAGCAGACGAAGTCGAACTGCACTGGAGGACAAAGCCTGACCTGGTAGTACTCCCCTACTGCGCTAACACCGTGGATGTGCTGTGGGATCTGTTACTGCTATGCGATAGAGGTGTTTGTCATTCCGTGCGGTCGTGCGATTTTGCTCTCCATTTCCCGGCTTTCTGTGTCTGAGCCTCATCTGTCCATTGACGTCACGTTCGCATCTCTGTACTTGCGTTTCGTCCCCCGTACGAGAGGTAATTTCGCGGTAGGAAAATCCAGCTTCTCTCATCCCAACAATCGTTCCTCGCTCAAAATCCGTCAGTTGTTTATAATGAGACCTTCTGCGAAGGCGCATAGTGAGACACACGAAACACTCTTTCGACTCAATGTCGTCTCTTCACTGATCGCAACATCTGGTTTGAGCCAACTCTTTATACCCAAAACCAGACAGTTCAGAGGGCGCTGCTCCGAAAGCGCATGCGCATTTTCACTGACATTTAAGTCGTGACCTAGCATGGATATCCTAATCTGTTGTGCATATCCAGTAAGTTTTAAGCTAATGCCAGTAGACCTTCATGGTGTTGCAATTTTTACAAACAGTAGCGTATATTTGTTCGGAAGTTTGGAAGCATGTGCCCCTACACAGAAAATGTGAGTTAGGCGGTAGTGAGCAGGTTTACTGAGAAAAACAGAATATGTTTTTGAATCTATAGCCGGTAAAAATTGTATTATTTTGAGTAAAGGGTATACACATAAAATGCTTTCTTCGTGAAAGGTATCTAACAGAATTAGAACATTTTCAGTCGGGTTTTGAGTCGCACAGATACAGCTGCAAATATCTTGTAAACAGAAACATGAGCTTACTTCCTTCAGTGGAAAAACTGTGCGTTAAGAAAAAGTAGAAATTACGTGCAAAGTAATCTTCAGCAGAACGCTATCCAGTACCAAGAGAACTTTTGAAATAAATTTGAAGCAGAGATATCGAGAAAAATTAGACACATTTACGCTCTAGTGGAAAAACTGTGCTTTATTTTGGATAGAAAATATATGCAAAATCTTTTCTATTGTGATTAGTGTCTAATCGGAAAAGAGTTTTCCAATCGAATTTTTAAGACCACAAATTTCTGTTTCCGATACATCAAAAATGAAATTATGTGCTTTCGCTCCCTATTTGGCAAATTGTGTCTTCCGAAAACTTAAAAATTCTATACAAAATATCATTTCCTATTAGCTCTATCCAATGCCAAAATAATTTTTGAAATTGGACTTTTAGAAGCAGAGATATCAGGGGAAATCATACGTACACATTCGCAGCACCTAGGCAAAAAACAGGTTTTTATGTGCATAAAATGAACTTTTTATCAGAAGTATTGAAAGAAAGAAAGAATTGCTTCAATCATATATTTAGAGACAATGATGTGGAATAAAATGTAATTTCAACTGGATAGCTTTCGCGTTTACTCACCCTAACAGCGAATTAGATGCCGGAAGACCAAAACGTAAAAATTATCTTCTTAATGTATAAACTTCCCAATGCAAAAATATTTTTTTAAATTAGACTAAAAGTTGCAAAGTCATGGTGTCCACTTACGGATTGACATAGCAATAACTTAAGTTCGTCCTTTTGATTCAAAAGATGTGCAGAAAAAAAAATTGTCCGGTCTATTTGCCAGACTCTTTTTCAGGGTAAATTCAACTTTTTAGTCTTATGAAGCTGTTAAGTACAAACACAAGGCTTAAAAGTTGCACTTGTCATCTTCGAAACCAGAACAACCACGTACATTCAGGTAAGTCAGGTGAACTGTCTTCTGAGGCCGGAACGATCCTTTTTGTCTCCTCCATTTCCTTAAACCAAACAAGGCGCCAGCTAAAAGTGTAAGGGAACACATGAAAACGACTAATTAATTTTTCGGTCATTATGTGCTAATTACGATTCAGTTCAGATTTAATCAATATAGCGTACAGCAGTGATAACATAATGTTTATTAATTTGGTGATTTAGGGATCATGGACGATATCTGGCGAAAGAATGACAAGTCTCAAAGGTAAGGTCGGCTCGGGCAGCGGGAACGTCAAACCCAATCAACTGGAGTAACAGCTGACCGTGCAGTTACAACATTTACTGTAACATAGCAAAATCTTGACTTAAATCTTCATTGTATACGAGAAGTCTTCATAAACTCTTCATGGTGATCTATTGTTAAGTCTGAGCAATCAAGATAGTCTTTGGGTTCCAGGTCCTGTAAGAATCAAGACAATATTTCCGCTTGACCAGTTGAAAAAACTCTTTCCAGAGGTTCACGGTCTAGGACAGAATTTCGGAATAGAAAAGTTCTCAAATACCACGGAAAATGAATTCCCTTACAAATGAGCCATACTACAGGACGTATTCATGACATCCACAGAACCTCTAACTGCTTTTTCCATGTTTTGCGCGACTTTAGGTGTATCTTTATTTTATTTTTTTGTTGTTGTTGTTTTCTTCATCCGCTACAGGAACTTGCTTCGCATCCTTGCACTCTCCAATATACTGATGTCATGATTTCTTTCCATTCCGACGCTGAACTGCAGTACAAGCCGAAACTTCATATCCCAGTTTGGCACACTTTCGCATGCCTTTCTTAAGGGAAGGGGGCATGGGGGAAAAGCCACCGTGTGTGCAATTCAGTGGGCTATAAACAGTCGCCCATCTATAATTTAGGGCCACTTGTTCCAGGGAAGGGAGAGAGCCAGTGCCATAAGCAAAACACAAACTTCATGCTTCGCTGGGATTTAAACTCGGGCCAACTTAGGTGAACGGCCATATGCCAGCGCTTAGACCACAGTGTCACCAGGGTGGCTCGCATACCTTCAGAAAGCCACCTCGGTGACGCAGTAGTCTAAGCGATGGCTTCTGACCATTCGTACCAGATGGTTCCGGGTTCGAATCCCGGCGAGGCATGGGTGTTGTGTTTGTCTTACGGCACTGGATCCCTCCCTTACCAGGAACCAGTGGTCCTAAATTAATTGTGATCAACTGTTTATAGCCCACTGAGTTGCTCACGGCAGTTGTTAAATCCCCAGTAAAAAAAATATCTTCAGAAATCCAGTATTTGTAAATCCTTCTTTATAAGTTTCTACTCATAAAAGCATTTAAAACTTCACATGTCCCAAGTTTAAAAAAATATTATAACCTCTGGAGGACCTATTCTCCCTCATCATTGGCCCCACAGTGTATCCACCGATCACTAAAATAAAAGCAGTGCCATCTGCTTTCATGGGTACAACTTCAACGAAAATACTCTTTGGGGGCGCTATCGTGTGGGAATTGCTTCGCCATTTTGGATTTAACATGAAGTCCGAAATATCCGCCTACGACAACTTCTCTAGGAAGCTTTTATGCGTGTACTATCAAAATTATTTACATTTTTGCGAATAAAGTGTTATGATTCATATCTTCGAAAACAGCTTCCAGCACTTTTTCTCTGGTGCATTTGTTTGTAGGCCAAACACGAATTGAACTCGGTCGCTTTAACGTATCCGTTAATGCCCGGTACATCGACATGTCTTAATGCTTTGATGTCTTCCCAGGAACCAATAGATGAGTGTAAAGGCCAGAACTTAACCAGATACCTGGGCAAATAACACGGTTCACTAAATGAAACCAAGTCCCTAAAGCACTTTTCGTGTAACATTTAACCTTGGAAAGCCAATTATTTTAAACAGCAAGAGAAAATTCAATTTAAGAACTATTCTTTCAAACGGGCCAATCTCAAGAAATAAAGAAAAAAAATCAATTAAGAAAATCGTTCTCCAAAGCAGAAGACTAACTATGAACTATGAATATACACTTTTGTCAATATGCCAGAATGACAGGAAGAATGAAGTACTGGGATTATGGCAACACACGTACCGACGGCACCAAAAGCTGTTTCACTTGTCAGCAGTTTGTCAAGACCTTGCGAGTTACTTACCTGATTGCTGCCTGGTCTGTAGGTAAAACTTTCCAGGGAGAATAAATTCAGTATTTTAATCTGAGGTTTCGATGTTTCTTACCGAAAGGGTTTGGCTTTACTTAATTCGTGTTGGTTTTTGGCAATAAGCCTTAGTAAGCATCGGGTTTAGTGAAATATATGCCGCCAGATGGCGCAATAGTCTAAGTGCTAGTTTCTGACCATTCGTCCGAGTTGGGTCCGAATTCGAATCCCGTGAAGCATGGATGCTGAGTTTGCATTACGACACTGACTCTCTCCCTTCCCTGGAACAAGTAGCCCAAACTAGGGACAGGAGACTGCCTGTAGCCCATTGAGTTACTCACGGTGGTAATTAAGCCTAAACAAATCTATCAATATGGTGCAGGTGGGTATGTAGATAAGTTGTAAAAAACCTGCAACTGCACAACAGAAACTAAGTGTTCAAACAAATCTGTAAAAGATTTACTCTCAAATACATACCATGTGATCTAGTTATGATCCAGGTGACACTCACTCCCACGTTAAGTAAGTGTTGCAAGAAGCTTTCGTTACCGTCAAAAGTCCCTGAAGTTGATTTCTTACTCCCCCCCCTTCAAAAGAGCTGTAAAATAATGAAATTCGTATCCTGTGCTCCAACTGTGCGTTGTACCATTTTTTTTTCAGCATTCAGAAATCATCAAGTTATACAAATAATTTCGTTCTTTCTGGAATAACTTCAGCTTGCACTTACAGATACTGCAAACCGGGAACCTGCAGTGGTAAGTCGCAAACCTGGCATGAAAAAGCAAACCTTGTACTGAACCTTACAAGGTAATAAACTGTCACTTTGCGCTTACGTCTTTCCGAGAACTTTCTTAACAGCTCAGTGCTTTGTTTGCACAGAAGATGGCCCATTCCAAAGTCAGCAGCACTACGTGGCATATCCATAAGCACGTTCATAAAACCTGAATTACCTTTTTTTCATAACTTTAATAGTTTTATGCCTCTTTAGCGTCTTTTCCCAACTTGCACAGAAGCTTGCTCCGCAACTTCTTGTACGCGATGTCAGACATGGTTATCACGAGTTTTTCAAGATAACGCAGCCATTCCTGTGGCCAAGTGATCAGAGGCAAGGGCCTCCGGCTAATCGTCGGAGTTGGTTCCGGGTTCTAGTCTCGCAGAAGTACGAAGATGTGTGTTTGCCCTTCGGCGCAAGGTCCCCTTCTATGAAAATCAAGAACGTATGACACCCTATAGTTCTAGATGTGCACAGGAATCGTTAAATCCTGGAAAACAAAGGCACAGGGCTGTAAATCATGTCGAAGCTTCTTGATCCAGTTTGGTACACTATAACGTAGTTGCCTTTTTCGTTTAGAGATATTGGTTCTACGTTATGTCTAAACCATTAGATAAGAATACGATGCAACACTTCCTAATTAAATCTTTACGGCCAGACGAAACAAAAGACAGAGATCAACTTACGGTAATTCTTTTTTTATTCCACCATTATATCAATAGCACAATAGCACACTTCGAAATCTAACGTAATTCACATCAGCCACATATCCACACCAGCATCTGTTATCTCGTCCTTTTTATCTATCGTTCTTATCTCATACATTCATACATCACGTTCACTTTGAGCCATACATTTATCTCATACACTCATACGTCACGTTCAGTCTGACCCAGTGTTGCGAACTTCATTCTCGTTTGAGGGAAAAGATATAACGTTAAGTTTGGAAGTATAAGCAGAACATACTAAAATTGGCATAGGAAAAGAAACTAAAAATGAAAGCTAATTTAAAATATACGTCACATCATCTTCCTCGTAATTTTTTTTTCTTTTTTGAAGTCTTTGTAGTGGCAAGAACCTATCAATTTAGTAGAGGCCTCCATTCAAACATAATCTGGTGGCTCATTCAATTCTTTCAGAAAAAAACTTATACAATACATGAAGACATTCGTTGACCAGTTGCTAGCAGCTGACTTCAAATCAGTACACAAAGCCTCTAGACATCGAAAATATCGCATAGACATAAAACATCATGAGATATATACTTTCATCTCTTCAATACCTAAAACATGCATTGACATACGGTGCAGAGAACAAAGATGCCTGACGAAGAAATATTTCAATCACTAACTTTCATAGCAAAAACATTAAACTTTGCGTATCATATTAAATATCGGTGTTATAGGCACAAATCGTGTCAACTGTTTCTGTCACAACAATGCGTGCGAACAACATTAATCGTTGCACATGGGAGAAGTGGCATAGTAGAAAAAAAACTGCGAAATGCAGGAAAAAAACTACAACAGATTTAGCGTGGAGTTAATTTACACATTCGTGTAACACCTGGTAACTTCTCAGGGAAGACAAAAGATTCAAACTAAGTTAACTGAACCGTAGAACATTTAAACACAGAAAATATGGTTTAAATTTAGTTTGCTGAAAAACAACTGCACTTGCAGAAAAAAATCAACACACACAACAAGTGTCAAGCACAAAAAGGTTAATCATTGAACAACAACAAAAAAACCCTTAATGCAACACTTGGTGGCCAGGGCAGACTTCTGACTGCTCCCATGCATTCACAGATCGAGTTTTAGATGGCATAGGGGAAACCCTGGAAAACCCTACCCTGGGAGTGAAGCATCTATAGATAACAACAAAAAAGTAATGGCTGATATCAATTTCATGCCGAAAAGGCAACATTTACAATATGAATTGACGAGCATTTTAGTACACTTGAACTTGCTATTGCAAAAAAAGAAAAAAAAATGGGGTGGCGCCACACCACGAAACTTTAAACATTACATGTACAATTTAATATTTGCACATGTTCCATGGCAGTGGCAAAACTTAGCTGACTGACAAGGAGACAAGGTATCTGGTATAATTTTGCCATGCTGGCAGCAAAAGGCAAGATTTGATGAATGCTATTGAAGTGCAAAATTTTGAACACTAGCATAAAAAGTTCGTATCATCATCATCATCATCATTGTCAACCATTATCAATCCACTGCTGGACGAAGGTCTCCCCAAGTTTCCTCCACAACGGTCTGTCTTGTGCCAGTCTCCTCCATGTCACCCCTGCATACTTTCGAATTTCATCCACCCATCTCCCATGTGGTCTTCTTCTGGGTCTTTTCCTGTCCCTTGGAATCCAATCTAAAATTTCGGCTGTCCATCGATGATCTGTCCTTCTGGCAGTATGTCAGCCCATTGCCATTTCAGGGATTTAACTCTGATCATGATGTCTTCCACTCTTGTCATTTTCGGATCCACGAGTTCCTCTTCTTATCTCTCCTGGTTACACCAAGCATGCACCTCTCCATGCTACTTTGAGTTGTCTGCAGCCTTTGTATGTCTCTTTTAGTTAAGGTCCACGTCTCTGCACCATACGTAAGCACTGGAAGGATGCATTAATCAAACACTTTTCTTTTAAGACATAATGGCATATTGCTCTTGAAAATTATGCTGTTTCTTCCAAAAGCTCTAAAGGCAAGTTTTGCACGCCGCTTAATTTCTTCATCAATGTGACCCTCACTTGATATCTGCTGTCAAGATAAACGTACGTGTCTGTTATCTCCAGCTTTTCTCCATCAATCGATAAATCTTCATTTCTTGTAAAAGCATTGAACATCACTTTTGTCTTCTGAAAGTTCATTTTTAATCCCACTTCTTTACTCTTGTCAGCAAGTTCCTGGATCATACTCTGCAGCTCTAGTGGGGTAGTTGCAAAAATGACTACGTCATCAGCAAAACGAAGGTGGGTTAGATAATCTCCATTAATCTTTATCCCCTTGTTTTCCCAGCTCAGCGACTGAAAAACACCCTCCAATGTGGCATTAAAGAGCTTCGGAGATATGGTGTCACCTTGTCTCACTCCCTTTCCAATTTTTACGTGTGTTGTATTTTCAAACAGCCGAATCTTTGCACTTGCATTTTCATAGATGTTATTAATAATATTAATGTATGCATCTTCAATACCGCAGGTTTTCAGAGCCATTGTAACTGCTGATGGTTTCACCGAATCAAAGGCTTTTTCATAATCGATAAAAGCCATGCACAATGGAAGTTCATATTCCCTCGCTCTTTCAATTAGTTCTCTCAGCACATGGATATGATCTATTGTGCTGTAGCCACTCCTGAATCCAGCTTGTTCTCTCGGTTGAGCCATGTCCAGTGTTACCTTCAAGCGGTGTGAAAGAACTTTAGTGAAGATTTTATAAACCACTGATAGGAGGCTGATAGGTCTGTAGTTTCCGAAATCCTCAATGTCACCTTTCTTATGTAGCAGGATCATTGTAGCGGTGTTTCCAATCCTCAGGAATCTTTCCTTCATTAAGGCATCGAGTGAAAATTTGGGCGAGTACTGTTTCGATTTCTCCACTTGCTTCTTGTATGATGTCTACAGTAATTCCATCTTCTCCTGGAGCTTTTCCCCGCTTCATGTTCTTGATTGCATGTGCAACTTCTGCTGGAAGGACTGGAGGAACTCTGGTACTGGTATCTTTCATGATGTCTGGAGTGCATGTATCATCCCTTTCATATAATTTGGAGTAGAAATCTTTCACTCTTGTCAAAATTTCGCCTCTATTTCTTGTTACAGAACCATCTTCTTTTCTCAGTGCCATAATCTGTTTTCTTCCCTTACTGAGATGTCCCTTTGCTATCTTTAGGCTTTGGTTGTTTTCAATTGCTTTCCTCACTAGTTCACAGTTGAATTTTCTTACGTCTTCAGTGATACTTTTTCTTACTGTCTTGCATAGCTCTATATATTCCACTTTGGAAGTCACATCTTCTTTAGTTGTCCTCATCTCTCTTCTTTTTTGCATCAACATTTTCGTTTTTCCTGATAATTTGTTTACATGAAACTTGTTCTTAGACCCAGCTAATTTTGTTGCTGTTTCCATAAGAGCTTTGGTTACTTTTCTGTTAACTTCAGAGATGTCCACTTCTTCTAATGTTAGGCCTTCTCAAGCAGAGAACCTGTTCTTCAGTTCCAACTTGAAGGTATTATGGTGTTTTTAAGGTTGGTTATGTCAATAGATTTTGTTTGTCTTATGAGCTTGCCACGTTCAAGTTTAGTGTTGAGGTGCATCTTACATCTCACCAATCTATGGTCACTACCTGTGTTGAACTTGTTTAGCACACTGCAGTCTTCTATGACGAATTTTTTGCTACACATAATAAAATCAATTTCACTTGTCGTCCCATTTGGATGTCTCCATGTCCATTTTCTGTGTGGCTTTTTCTTGAAGAAGGAGTTCAAGATGAAAAACCCTTCTGCCTCTGCAAACTCAACGAGAGTATTTCCACGCTGGTTTCTGTTGCCGTGACCGAATTTACCTACTGAAGTTTCATTCTGTTGCCGTTGCCCTATTTTTGCATTGAAATCTCCCATAATTATTTTCAAGTGCTGCTTACCTTTATTATTTAGATGACAAATTTCCTCATAAAATTCTTCAATTTCTTCTTCAGGATGACTTGTGGTGGGTGCATAAGTTTGAATAATCTGAGCCTGGTATCTTTTCGAGAGTTGGATAACAAGTCGTGCAGCTCTGTCAGAGGAACTTTCCAACTTCTACAACTTTATCCTTCAGTTTCTTGTTTATTATAAATCCAACACCACTAGTTCTGCAGGTATCTGTCCCACGATAGTAGAAGAGATGTCCACTTTTCAGTTCGATGAGATCTTCTCCTTTTCTCCTTACCTCACTTAGCCCCACGATGTCCCACTTGATCCTTTGTAGTTCCTCTTCCAATTCAAGAAGCCT
This sequence comes from Macrothele yani, assembly GCA_039090855.1. Classification (NCBI taxonomy): domain Eukaryota; kingdom Metazoa; phylum Arthropoda; class Arachnida; order Araneae; family Macrothelidae; genus Macrothele; species Macrothele yani. Next base: position 88,262,353 of record CM077010.1, read on the forward strand.
TGAATCAGAAGATAGGGAGCGTCCATTATACGTAGCCAAGGTCAGCATCAGATGGCAGCCTAGTCCGGTTCTCCGGGGATTCTTAGCACCCTCTGCCTTCATGTCGCACTGGCCGCTGCCTTGGCCAGGTACATTCCAGCTGCCGGAGACTGAGGGCCAAGATTTAAGTTGTGGAATCATTTTGGAGGGTTTGGCCATAACTCACACCACGCTGGCCAAGCGGGTTGGTGAGTGTGGGATAGAATTTCCTCTAATCCCGATGGTATAGTTATACCGCTATTGGCGGTCGTCAGAGCCCCTTTAGTGGGAACAGGATGCACCACGAGAGGGCGGGGTTGACATTTGTCAAATAGAGGCTGTGATGTTACGCATCAATTGACCTTACATTAAGTCAAAAGTCTCTTTCATGGTAAAACATTCTGTGATCACTGAGAAACATCGAAAAGATGTTCAAGTAGATAGTTTTTCTACAGATCAAAGCTCTATGCAGCAAAAGTTCCATTGAGAATTAAAGTCATTTGTAATAACAAAAAAAATGTTAGATGTTACCTTTTTCTGGCAAAGAAGATCTATGTCTGTACACGCTTGATTCGCTGTCGGGGAGACGACGGCACACTTAAAGTTTCACATTTCACAGGCTCCCGTAGAAAATCACTGGATCGCAAGGAGGTGTCAGATTTCCTTGTTGACAGAGCAAGTTGACCAGAAGGAAGCGGGGTCATCAAGCTGTCGCAAGGAGTTTCCAGGCTGAAGCAACGAGGTTCCAGGCTGACTTGGAGACGAACCAGGAATCGGAGACGACTGTAGATCAGGCCGTTTTTGTGGTGGGAGAAAAAGCGTCGTACAGGTAGAAGGACGCCTCCGTGGACGACAAAGATTAGTTGATGAAGGTATTGGCTCCGTCCGTGCCGAGCGCAGATTCCAAGGAGGAAATCCAGGCGGATACAAGGGCTAGACTCGTTGTCTGGGTTGCAAACAAACACTTGAAGTTGCACTGTGCGTGTGGAACAGGAGGGGAAATTCAGGCGGCGAACGCTTGCTAGGTTTTAAGGACACAGTTGGTGAAGCAGAACGTTTTTGCCCTGCTGTAGACTGACTAAATGTTCCTAAAGTTGGCAACTGCTCAATGAAAACAGAAGCAGGGATTTTATCACTTGGAGACTGAAGAACCTCAACTACAGTGTCCGATGTTTCAGTATCAACAAGAGGTGCGGCTCTTTTGGCCACAGAAGAAGATGAAATGTCAGTTATTCTCCTTTTTAAAGTCTTAGATGTAGGACCAAACGGAGGCACCATGTGTGAAGAAGTAAATGGAGCAATTGATTTATGAGAAGAGAAACAGATGAAAATAAACCTCATTGCACATTACGAGAATATCCAGAAAAACTGGAAGTACTTGAAGATGAACTGTTGTCTCTTGAGAAGGCAGGAGACGGATTAGTAGAAATAATTGTAGTGCCTCGAGCGAATGGGAGAATGTCAGAATGGGAATCTTGAAAAGAAGTTGAAGGAAAGACATGCTCAGACGAGGGTAGAGAATCGGACAGGACAGGGGTGGGGTCAATACTTTCATCATCAACAGTAGAGGCTTGTGAAGAAGTTCCACCCTCTGCCTGATGATTCCTACGAGACTTAGGGTCGATAATTGCAGCAATATCTCGAACAACCCATTTTCTGCATTGTTGCACATGAGCAGAATGTAGGGTGCCATCTGGCTTCTTTAATACTACATTATTATTGTACAATTCCACCAATTCAAAGGGTCTTTCATATAAGGGTGCAAATTTCCTCGCAAACGAATGTGCAACGGAGGATTGAAAATGAGTTTCTAACAATACCAGATCCCCAACTGCGAAATATGGTTCTCTCCTTTTTGCATTATAGTGCCGAGCTTGGTTTAACTGAGCTCGACTGATAGCAGCTTGTGCCTTTTCTGCTATTTGCTTTACAGACTCAGGTGTTGGTCTTTGGTTGATTTCATCCACAATGCCAGTTAAATTTCAAAGGGGGTGCCAAGTTTGCGCTCGACAAAAAGTTCAGCGGGCGTAAGCCGCGTTGATTCATGAAAAGATAAGCGAAGGGCGAAGCAAAACATTTCAACGTGTTCGTCCCAACGCTCATGATTATTGCCAATGAAAGTTGAGGTCATCTTTAGTAAAGTTCGATTAACATGCTCAGTCGGCTTGGGTTGAGGATGATATGGGCTGATAAATTTGTGTTTTATCTGGAGCCTCGCACACATTCGCTCGAATAACTCTGAAATGAACTGAACCCCGTGGTCTGAGACAACGGTACGGGGACAGCCAAAACGAGTAAAAATATTATGTATAAGAGTAGCACATATTACATCAGCAGTAGCTGCTTTAATAGGGAAAGCTTCCACCCATTTAGAAAAGTTATCTGTGACAACTAAAATATAACGAGACAGTTTTAGTTGATAATGGATGAGGGCCTAATAAATCTATAGATATAGTCTCAAAAATATAATTACTAGAACTAGAAATAAGTTGACCGGCCGGTCGTTTGTCATCATAATTGTACTTCTGACAGTACTCACAAGAGCGAAAATGCCGCCCCGGTGGCGCAGTGGTCTAAGGCGTTGGCCTCTGATCATTCGTCCGTAAGGGGTCCGGGTTCGAATCCCGGTGAGGCATGGATGTTGTGTTTGTCTTACGGCACTGGCTCTCTCCCTTCCCTGGAACCAGTGACCCTAAATTAGGGACGGGCGACTGCTTATAGCCCATTGAGTTGCTCACGGTGGTCGTTAAATCTCCAATCAAAAAAACAAAAACAAAAAAACAAGAGCGAATGTATGCGAGTATATTATCGTACATGCCCGGCCAGTAGGCTTCGTCTCGAAGCTTATTACGAGTCTTTCGTATGCGTAAGTGGCCGGCAAGAGGAATGTCATGAAATTCATGTAACAAAGCCATGCGGAGAGACTGAGGTATCGCAGGGTGGTACTCAGCTCTCGAATTCACAATTTTTTTGTAATACAAAATACCATCGACGATCTCATAATTTTGACTACGACCCGCTAAAGAAGGTTCACTATGAGCGTAAGAACCAGCGAGTAAGAAATTATAGATTTCCCCAAAATCTGGATCATTCGGCAGCTCAGAAATTATCTGCCCCCTTGAAGTGATTTCAGATATTGGAAATAAGGAGGAAGGTTCAGTATCCTTCTGGCCACCAGAACTGACCGGACAGTGCGTCAGGCAGTTAGTTTGACTTGCCAGGGCGATACTGAATCGATACGTTAAATTCTTGAAGTTTAAGTGTCCATTTTAATAGTCTTCGAGAAAGATTCTTAGCAGAATTTAAATATTGTAATACCGAATGATCCGTCATGACATTGACAGTTAAGTGATTGAGATAGCATTTAAATTTTGTAACTGCAAACAAAATAGCTAAGCATTCTCACTCAGTAGCAGAGTAATTACGTTCTGCTTTGTTAAGTGTTCGAGAGGCATATGCAATATGCCCTCGTTGAGATATTGCAGCACCCAGACCAGCACCTGATGCATCAGTATAAATATCAAACATTTTTTTTTTTTTTTGAATGGAGGTTTAACGACCACCGTGAGCAACTCAATGGGCTATAAGCAGTCGCCAGTCCCTAATTTAGGGTCACTGGTTCCAGGGAAGGGAAAGAGCCAGTGCCGTAAGACAAACACAACATCCATGCCTCACCGGGATTCGAACCCAGACCCCTCTCGGACGAATGATCAGAGGCCATCGCTTAGACCACTGCGCCACCGGGGTGGCACCAAACAAAGTGTCTATACGTTCGTTTTAATGCAAATAAGGGTTCGCATATAGTAGTGTACCCCGGAACGAATTGCGGATAAAACCCGGTCATGCCCAAGAATCGAGACAACTGTTTTGCTGACTTATTCCTAGGGAATTCAGAAATTGGCTTGACCTTTGAATCATCAGTTAGAAGACCATTGGGGGTAATTTTTAATCCCAGATATACCAGTTCGTCCCGTCGAATTTAACATTTGGCAGGCTTTAATGTCAAACCCGCATTATGTAAAAGTTCAAAAACTTGGTCCAACAGAGACAGATAGATGCTCCTCAAAAGTCTCAGAGGAAATAATAATACCGTCCAGATAGACATGGACATTGGGTCCGAGCACAGGACGTAAGACTGAGTCCATAAGGCGCTGAAAAGTTGCAGGAGCATATGCCAATCGAAAGGGCATTTTCAGGAACTCATATGCTCCAAACGGGGTAATGAATACAGTTTTTTCTACTGAATTAGGGTGGACATTAACCTGCCAATAGCCGCTAGCCAATTCTAAAGTTGATAACCAGTTTGTTGATGATAAATCCTGGAGAATATCGCTCATTATGGGTAACGGGTAATTGATAGCTTTATTCACAGCATTCATCTTCCGATAGTCTATCACAAAACGATACTCTCCAGATTGTTTCTTAAGAGCAAGAAAAGCAGGTACTGCCCAAGGGCTAAGTGATTTTTTAATAATCCCCGAATGGAGCATGTCCTGGATATGTGTTTGGAACTCAGCTTTTTTCTGGTTCGGACATGGATAAGGCTTACATGCTATGGGACTAGCCCCCTTCGTATCAATGGTGTGATACACCCCCTGTGTGAACCCTGGCTTTTATGAAAATAACCCTGGTCGGCTGTATAAAACCTGACCAAGTTGGCTCTTGTGCTCAGGTAATAATCTCTTGCTCGCTAGAACTGCAGAAAAATCAATAGGCTCTTCTGGGGTGGGAGGACTAACCTAAGGCATTAAGAATAGCCCATGCTCAAAACCTAGCATGAGTTTAAATATTTTAATAAAATCCACCCCCAGAAGGCAATCAACGGGTAAATCTTTGAGTAAGAAGAAAGTGTGTCAAAGTTGAACCTTACCAATCTAGACAGGTAAATGAACTGAGCCAGAAATCGAAAAGATATTATTGTCAGCACCTCGCAGACATTGCTGAGAGGGCTCGACACAAGCATTTGGAAAGGTTGCAGAACAGAAATCAAAGTTTAAGACAGAAATGTCAGACCTAGAGTCGATTTTAGTGGATACCACTACTTTACCCAAAATGACAAGAATATCAGGCAACTGCGGAGCTTGAATGGTTAAAAAAAGATACTTGAGGTCTTCAGAGATACAAGGAGATAGATTCGACCCATCTACCTCCTGTAGAAGTTTAAATTGGAGTGGATTTGATTAGTATGTCTTCGTTGACTTTGAAAATTTGCAGAAGCACCAGAACGTGCTGAGTTCCAATAACGTTCAGGACAGGCAGAATTAGAATCACTAGGCCTTCCCTGGTCCCCAGCCCGGTGTTTAGAATAAGTTCGGTCCACCGGGTAATAATTATCCCGGAGACGAGAAACTTGGCTGTTTTGCTGGTTCACATAAAAGTCAGAATGTTGCACCTCTGGTGCCCAATGATGCGGCGACACGTATCCAGACTGCTGATAGGAATTTTCCACTATCGATCGATAAGCAGCCTATCTGTGCTGATAAAAATATTGTCCTTGTTGAGGAAAGTTCTGTTTAGGCTGCTGATACTTATGGCTTTGAAGAAGAAGTTCTTGGACCTGCCAAGGTTGGCGGTACTCTTGGACCTGAGGTAACGGGTTCTGTGAAGATTGCCCTTTGCTGTGCCGTTCCTAAAAAACTCAGATGAGTTTTAGGCACTCGTGAACTGAGACAAGCCGTCTAACTTCTAAAACATCCTGCAGGAAGTGGTCCAGCTGCTGTAGTAAAGTATCAATAACGTCAGACTCGACTGCAGCGGGATCCCATAATTTATAAAGCCTAACTGTTTCCAAAGCAAACGAGACGAGACTATCTGACGTCCGTTGTCGCCTGGAAAACAGTTGTTGAGTAAGGCCGGCCTTATTTGTACCAAAGGGAAATATTCCAAAATCCAGCTCTAAATTGCTGATGAGAGCCCCTGTGTTCATCCGACGCCACTGTCAGTACCAGACCTTGGCAGTGTCTTGCAAACATATGCCCGCAATAAGTACTTGACAATCCTCAGGAACATTGTACAAATCGAAGTGATCTTCGAGATCCTCAAGAAACCTAAGCGACCCGCTGTTTCCCCTGAATACAATTGCACCCGCATGGGGCACGTAATGAGCAAAGATTTTGTTCCTTCTTACTTGGACTGGTGGGGTAAATTGCTGTTGAGATACTGCAGTTGAAGTACGCGGCACATGATTTTCGTACTTGCGTATTCACTGTCCGATAAATCTGAACCGCAGGCCTCTTACAGTGCTACAGGAGAATCAGGTGGTACTGTATAACGCTGAGTGCGTGGAGTATTTGCTGTAAAATTATTAGGCACACCATTATGTTTATAGTGGTCAAAGAAGAGACCGAGAGGATCTGTGATATTTGCCATTTCTGACTTTTTCTATGAATCTGTTCGGCTAGTTCGGATTCCAAAATAACGTAGTTGTCTTTTTCGTTCAGAGATATTGGTCCTACGTTATGTCTAAACCATTAGATAAGAATACGATGCAACACTTCCTAATTAAATCTTTACGGCCAGACGAAACATAAGACAGAAATCAACTTACGGTAATTCTTTTTTTATTCCACAATTATAGCACAGCCGCCCCGGTGGCGCAGTGGTCTAAGGCGATAGCCTCTGATCATTCGTCCGAAAGGGGTCCGGGTTCGAATCCCAGTGAGGCATGGATGTTGTGTCTGTCTTACGGCACTGGCTCTCTCCCTTCCCTGGAACCAGTGACCCTAAATTAGGGACGGGCGACTGCTTATAGCCCATTGAGTTGCTCACGGTGGTCGTTAAACCTCCAATCAAAAAAAAATATATATATATATAGCACAATAGCACACTTGGAAATCTAACGTAATTCACATCAGCCACATATCCACACCAGCAACTGTTATCTCGTCCTTTTATCCATCGTTCTTATCTCATACATTCATACGTCACTTTCACTCTGACCTGAATGCTGCCAACCTCATTCTCGTTTGAGGGAAAAGATATAACGTTAAGTTCGAAAGTATAAGCAGAACAAAATGAAATTGACATAGGAAAAGGAACTAAAAATGAAAGTTAATTTAAAATATACGTCACAACACTTTCTCAATGGTAATCTTCTATTCCACAAGATATTCCTTAATTGACATCCACTAGAAATGGACGTTTCCTTCTTCACAGTGGATCCACTTGATTGGGTCTGATTTTAAAAATAAAACTCCGAAAGGTAGATGTTTTCCCCCAACGTCTTCCACACAATATGTCTACGTGCCGCAGAAGCACAACAAGAGCACAGTACATTAAAGAGGTCGTATACTCCCGAGAGCACAGCTTTGACCTCAGACAGTCTTTCAGAGCCATCGTACGAGAAGAGCATCAAGAAAAAGGTCTGAAAAACATGTTACTTGCAAAGTCGAGAAAATCCATTTGCAACATCTCATGCTGGAAGATCAACTCAAAATTATGTCCATCCTTTCGCTGTGCTGTACACAGAGAATTACAGCCATCCATTACTTTAGTTACAGCTTCTAACAATGCCTCGCTACTTATAACACGGGTCCTAGACCTCAGCATGCTAGACTTGAACAAATCTGTCCTTAACTTAATACAGTATTCCTTAAACTCAGTCCAGTGTTCCAGAAAGAGTAACCGTTCCTATGCAGTATATTCAGAGGTATAACGAGCTTTTTGTCATCTGCAACCATTTTCAAAAAGAGCAGTTACAAACATTGAATCTTCAAGCAATATCTATCACTGTCATGTTAATAATGCCAAGTTCTTCTTCAACACTGAGTTTCGGGAAGAAAAATCTAAGCCAACATACCAAGGTGCAAACAAACCCACGTACTAGAAGGCGTCTGAAAGCACTCATCACGGTGAAAATTCCACCAAATGACTCCTAGCTGCAAAGCGGTGATTCAGTTCTGTTATTTTTGATAAAATACATTTAAAGTGCATTGATCCTGTCCATATCAATCTTTTGGTTTTACTTAACGTTCTGTTTCTTACCATGATCCGATTCGGAACTTATCGATGTGTTAATTCGTAACTCTGCATTAAGCATGTGGAAGATGCAATTTTACAAAAATGGAGATATCTCTACAGAAGTTTTCCTTTATTTTATTTTTTTCAGTTTCAAACGAAGAAATTAAGATGTATTTGAAAGCTTGCTTACTGGATTGAGTGACTGAGAAGAATCACACCAACTCTTCATTGTTAGCCAACAGCATTTTTGTGTGCGGAACTTACTAATGATGAGCATGACGCTAGGTGACTTAAAAAAACTGGAGGCAATTTTTTTTTTTTTTTTTTTTTGTTTGTAAATGACATCTTTTTTTAAATAAGCTGCTATATTTGCTTGTTATCCGTTTTAAATTTACTGTCATCCGTGCGTTTAACTCTCGAAAAGGTAACATGAAATTGTCCCTAACTAAATTAACTGAATACAGTATTCCTTTAATTTAGTCCAGTGTTCTAAAAAGTCTTGACTTGACACCTGTTAAAAGTTACAGGGAAAATTCGTATTTTTTATTTCAGAGACGACGGGGACAACCCATTGTATTTCATTAAAAAAAGGAATGTCTTGTTTGGAACAATTCTTTTATCATTCGCTTGTTAAACTGTGTAGACTGCACAGTGTATGATAGTCAGGTGGCACGACTCTGGAAACACAATGGCGCGACCAAAGTGTGGGCCGGTGACGGGACACAATTTATGTTTTCTTACGGGAGGAAGGGGCAAAAGTATCCGTCTTTTAAGAATACTGTTATGCTTGGAATTGAAAAAAACAAAACCTGAAACGCTTCGTAAACCTGCACTTTTGTGCCTGCCGTCAATTATAGCGATATACATATATACGCATATTTATGTTTGATAATTGCATTGATTAGTAGGCACGCAGTGTATTTCATGTTTCCACACCCTTTTGAAAGATAATTTCATTTTTTATACGTAGAACAGCAAATTTAAAGTGGCGGCCAATAGGTTTTTTTTTATCGTAAAATGGCTTTTCTTTAATTACAAAAAAAAAAAAAAAAAAAAACGAAATGTTTATCTATGCGCGATTGCTATGGTTTCATGCGGGCCACCATTCATACATAAAAAAATGGCGGCACGCGTGTATGATGTAAACAACTTATACTGCCAGAGTTCTGTTGATATCAAAGGATGAATTAGTGATTGTGTTTTCTCTGTCGGGGCTTTAGAAGTTGATACATAGTCTTTACATGTCGAATAATCTTGATACAAATGCTTTCGCCTATTATCAAAAACGTAAGAATTGAACTGATCATAGTCCGGCACACAGTTGCACTATAAATTTCCGTTTTCTTCTGAATTAAAAAGAGTTGACTTGCTTTAACAGCTGTAGAGAAACTTAAATGTTTCTGGAATTTCAATACCACGCAACTACACAATGTAATTATTTTTTTTTTTTTTTTTTTTTTGGTTGGAGGTTTAACGACCACCGTGAGCAACTCAATGGGCTATAAGCAGTCGCCCGTCCCTAATTTAGGGTCACTGGTTCCAGGGAAGGGAGAGAGCCAGCGCCGTAAGACAAACACAACATCCATGCCCGACCGGGATTCGAACCCGGACCCCTTACGGACGAATGATCAGAGGCCAGCGCCTTAGACCACTGCGCCACCGGGGCGGCACAATGTAATTAAAAAATACTTGTGGTAAACTCAGATTTAACACAGATGAAATTATAAACGCTATGTATTCTTATGATGATTAAGGTAAACAATTAGCCCACAACTCCGTCATGCCCCCTGGCGAGCTATGACATTAAATAACCATTTTTCTAACTGTTAACTCTATGAGAAGTTGTATCACCTGAATATCATACACCGTGGTAGAGTGTAAAGACATTGGAGTAGCATAGACTGGCAAACGAATGAACAGCGGTTCTGAAACGATGGATACCAATTGAACCTGCAGCGCCATCTATGAATGGAGGGAGTTGGCAGTGAACAGATGCCTATTGGAAAGCAAAAATGTTTAATTCAATTCATAATGTACCGCAGAAATTACGTAGAAAGAATGTTCATGTACCACCCGAGAACTTCAAAATTACAATTATCAAGTGTTCATATCAGAGAAAAAACAAACAAGGTTAATAAGCAGTTAAATACGAGGCTATATCGCCGACGGCCATATATACAGAGCAGAGAAATAAGAAAAAGAAAGACAACTACTAAACAGGAAAATTCCCCGTTACATACTCTTAAATCTTTATCAAAATCTTTTTTTTTTTTTTTTTTTTTTTGGAGGTTTAACGACCACCGTGAGCAACTCAATGGGCTATAAGCAGTCGCCCGTCCCTAATTTAGGGTCACTGGTTCCAGGGAAGGAGAGAGCCAGTGCCGTAAGACAAACACAACATCCATGCCTCACCGGGATTCGAACCCGGACCCCATACGGACGAATGATCAGAGGTCAACGCCTTAGACCACTGCGCCACCGGGGCGGCCATCAAAATCTTAAAGATTTAGAACTAAAACACTCGTGCAAGCACGTAAATACACTTTTTACTCTCTACAATGGCAGCTTTCTATGTATGCTGGAAGTAGCATGCTCTTTGTCAGTTTATTATCCTCCAATATCTTTGGTAGGGTGCCGTTGAGTGGGTGATAGTACCACTGGATCTGCCGCCATAGGTCACAGCTAATCTTCGGCGTGACGTCACGTACAGGCAAAAATAAACTAAATTGCACAATCGATAAAACAGTAAGCTTGCATAATTGATAAAAATTATTAAATCCCTCATTTTATCTGTCCATATGCCTCGTAGCGTTTGTTTCATTGGTTTCACTAGTTTCAAAGCAGCTTCTCGCCTGGATGTGACGTCACCTGCAGTACAGGCGGTAACTTATGGCGCCCAGTGCTACGTGGATAAGAGTCGTGTCTCTACTTAATATAAACTCGATGGCACCGACATCTTAATCGACATCCATTGTCAGATTGCAATGACGACTACCGGTAGTTTGTATGAAATTCAAACTAACTATAAATAAGGAAAAAACCAAAGTTATGGTTTTTGAGCGAGGAACTCTTAGCACTGAATGTAATATAAGTCTGAATGGCACAGTGATTGACCAGGTGAGTGAGTTTGTGTATTTAGGAAGCATGTTTGATAGAGAGAACAAATTGGATGGTGAAATTAGTAGGCGAGTGAATTCTTCATTGAAAGTCATACATGATTTGCAAGATTTTCACAGGAATCATGGGCTCTCAAGATAGTCTCGCATAGCTGTGTATGAAAGTGCAATTGTTCCTACTCTGATATATGGCAGTGAAACCTGGGTATTACAGAAGAAACATAGGTCTTTTGTGGGCTGGAAAAATGCGTTGCTTACGGGGGGCTAGTGGCAAGACACGCTCTGATCATGTGAAGAATGAAGATGTGTTGCATATGCGTAATGTGAGACAAAACGTTGTTAGTAAGGTGAAGACTATTATTCTTAGGTGGTTTGCCCATGTTTTAAGAATGAGTGATGAGGTGCTGACTAAGAGAATTTTTTCAACCCAAGTGGCAAGAAAGAACGTTGAGGAAGAGCAAGGAAATCATGGGAAAACTAAATTCAGGAATGTCTTCACGAGAAAAAGATTATGAGTATGAAGTACAGAAGGTCTTGTATGCAGCGTGTGATGGATGTTAATGAAGCTCGAGTTATGTGCCGAGATCATTGTAAATGGAGACATTTGATACAACAAGAGTAAGTATCGTAAATTCTAATTCTATCAGTTAAATGTTTACTTGGCAGATGGTCTTTCTTTGAAGAGCTAACCTCTGATTCTCAGAGAACAAGTTAATGATATGTATGATATAGATTTTTTTTGTTCTGTTGAATTGCATTCAGAATAAATGCCGTATTATTTTTAATGAAGATAACATCAAATTAAGACAACTGCAGGAAAGGTTTCAAATGAATTTTTATTTTAATGCGTTTTGGAAATAATTTAATCAAAAGAAATAATTTTATAAATCTTGTTCATAAGGCATTGCTGGAGTGTAGAACAGGACAGAAACAATGTGAGAAGTTTTAAAATTTGGTTCAATTCTGTCTTTACAGGTCATGACCAAACCGAATTTTCTAAAACTTTAAATACAGATATCAATACATTATTATTTTTTTTTGCTGTAAAGCACTGTTATACTATCACAAGAGGTTCCAAGTGTGGCTTGATACATGGGCTTTAGCTTCCATTATCTCCATCACCACCTCAAAAAGATACCCCAGTTTTCAACAAACAATTCATGTAAAAACAACAGGCTTGTTTTAGCAAATGGAGCTCCAAGTTTGCTACCTCCCCAACCAGACAGCCACACCTAAAAAGCACTTCCTAAACTGAAAGTCTGGGGCTTCTGTTGTATCCCGAACATGATTTGCCTTACTGGTTTACCGCTTGAAGTTTTTTCTATACATATATTTCAGACATTTTACTTCTGACTGTGCACTAGGAATATTGGCTGTCATTCCAATTCAGTGTGTTGGCAATAAAATACTACTGAGGTTGATGTTTCTGGGAGAAATTAATACTGTTGTATCAGAAGATGAAAATAGGTGTTACGAAAAGTAGATGAAAAATTGGCAATAAAATGCCACCGAGGTTGATGTTCCTGAGAGAAATTAATACCTGCTGTATCAGAAGATGAAAATAGGTGTTACAACCAAGTACATGAAAAATTATTGATCCCTGTCAACAGCCATGTAGTCAAAACAAAGCACAACTTAGAGCACTACATTGTTCCAGCATTTTTAATTATTACATTACTTTTGAAATTACTGTCACCTATTTTGTTTGCACTATTCAGTTATCAAACAAAAGTTTGGAAACACTTTCAACAGCCCTATAAAAAGAGAGAGAGAGATAGAAAAGGAATTATTAGTTTTGCAGAACACAAATAAAATAAATATCTAAAACTTCAATACATTATATCATAGAATATAGGAATAAAATAAAACCTGAAGTGACAGATTATATGTTAAAATTGAACCTCGATTTTACATCCTCGCATTTTACGTTTTTCTGAAGTTCCAGTAATTCTCTTGTATTTTTCATGTGTTATACATTTTTCCAATTACACGATTTCCCAGCATCGAACACTGTTCAAACTTTTTGGTGCCAAACCTGATTTTTCTTTAATTTGTGTCTTTCTTTGCTTCCGTATATATAAGATTGCTTTTAACTGTTTCTTTCACCGCCTGCTGCATTCTTCAGCAGAATCTGACGACCAGGTTGCCTTAAACTGGTTCTTGCACCCCAAAATTTGTCTAAAGCACGGGACTACCAGTTGGGGTCGTGCTGCATTTCCCAGACTGTATGTGTCTTATCTTAGGAACTTTGCTGGGGCGCCTCGAATAGTGCCATAAATTCCCATGTTGAGCAGGCTTACGTTTCAGCATGGCAAGAATAATGTGAGGTACTGAGAGTGATTCAGGCAATTTGCTGTTTAAATCTGGACTTTTTAGATGTGGGAGTAAAGATTGTGAGTAAAAAGCACGAATATCTTTCCTCAGCTGAAACAGCCTCCATTATACAAAAAGCTAGCAAACTATTATACAAAAAGCTAGCAAACTATTATACAAAAAGCTAGCAAACTACACTGACGGAAAAAAAAATCCCAACACCAAGAAGGGGTTGTGTTAGATAAACGACAGTTGGTAGGCGGTGAGAGTACATCTGTAAGATGACGTCTATGCAAATTTTGCGCTCGGCGCATACGTGTGGCGCTAGTAGCGCTCCTCGGAACATGCAAAGCAGGTTTGCTGTAAATACGCGCTGTAACGTTCGTGAGCGTTAATTATCGTTGAGATTCGACGTAGTGTGTTGAAGTTAATCAAGAATGCCTTTAAGAAGACGAAAAAGCCATTATCAACAGCTCACGGAGTTTGAACGAGGTCGTGTAATAGGGCTATGAGAAGGTGGATTTTCTTTCCGCAATATTGCAGAACGACTTGGTAGGAATGTAGCCACTGTGCATGATTTTTGGCAGCGGTGGTCAAGGGAAGATACTGCCTCAAGAAGACCGGGTTCCGGCCGGCCACGTGGCACTACTGAGAGGGAAGACCGCCGTGTACGGCGTATGGCCGTGGCGCATATCATTGCGTCTGCGGCAGCAATTCGAGCTGCAGTTGCCACCACAGTGACACAACGAACTGTTACAAATCGGTTACTTGAAGGACAGCTCCGAGCCAGACGCCCAGTAGCGTGCATTCCACTTACTCCAAACCACTGCCGTTTACGACGTCTGTGGTGTCAAGCCAGAGCTCATTGGAGGGCGGAGTGGAGATCTGTTGTGTTTTCTGATGAAAGCCGGTTCTGCCTGGGTACCAGTAATGGCCGTGTGTTGGTTAGAAGGAGGCCAGGTGAGCGCCTGCAACCAACCTGTCTGCGGCCGAGACACACTGGACCTACACCTTGAGTTATGGTCTGGGGAGCAATTTCCTATGACAGCAGGAGCTTTCTCGCGGTTATCTCACGCACCCTGACGGCACAGTTATACGTCGGTCTGGTGATTCAACCTGTTGTGCTGCCATTCATTAACAGCATTACAGGGGGTGTTTTCCAACAGGATAACGCTCGCCCGCATACCGCTGCTGTAACCCAACATGCTCTACAGAGTGTCGACATGTTGCCGTGGCCTGCTAGATCACTAGATCTTTCTCCAATCGAGCACGTATGGGACATTCTTGGACGACAACTCCAGCGTCACCCCCAAATAGCATTAACCGTCCCTGTATTGACCGACCAAGTGCAACAGGCGTGGAACTCCATCCCACAAACTGACATCCAGCACCTGTACGACACAATGCATGAACGTTTGCGTGCTTGCATTCAACATTCTGGCGGTTACACCGGTTATTAATGTACCAGCATTTCACATTTAAAATGGCTCTTCTCGCGCTTACATTAAGCTGTGATCTTGAACCTTAATCGATTAAATATGTTACCTATACAAATGTATTGCCGCCATTTCATTACTCTACAACTATTTTTTCGTGGTGTTGGGATTTTTTCCGTCAGTGTATTATACAAAAAGCTAGCAAACTATTATACAAAAAGCTAGCAAACTATTATACAAAAAGCTAGCGAATTTCAAGGAATTGAAGTTTAATACGCTAAGTCTCTTAGATCACCGGTTTCAACTCTAAAAACAATTTTAAAGCAGAAAGGGTCAATCAACATTACCCCGAAAATGTTAGGTCTTTGTGCTAACAATAGAAAGACTTTGAAAAGTTTGTCTTATGATGAAATGGAAACAATTTTAATAACATCGTTCAGGCAAGTTTGAGCCCCAAACGTACCACTAAATGAATCAATATTGAAGAGAAGAGCCTTAGAAATTGCTGTTCAGCTTGGTTTAAACAACTTCACAGCTTCAAATGGTTGAACGGACTAGAGAACCACAATCTTATATACCGATCAGTCTGTGGTGAAACTGCAAGTGTTGATGCAGTTACAACTGATAAATGGAAGATGAAGACCTTACCTGCTTTCTTTGTTAATTATGGCCTGAAAGACATTTTCAATGCCGATGAGACTGGCCTTTCTCATAATCTTCTGCCTGATAAAATGTACATTGTGAAGAGAGAATCATGCCATGCACGGTCGAAAAATGTCAAAAATGTAAAAATGTCCTTTATGTCAAAAATGTCCTTTTATGCTGCAGTGATGACGGGAGTGAAAAATTAACACCTAGTGGGATCGGCAATTCTACGAAACCATGTTGTTTCAAAAATGTGAACTAAGTTTCCCTATGAGCTATGAAGCAAATAAAAAGACCTGGATGATGCAAATTATATTTCAAGATTTCCTACACAATCTACATAAGAAAATGAAATTGCAAAAGTGAAACATTATATTGTTTACTGATCAGTGTTTGGCCCATATTAATTTGAAACTTCAAAATATGTGCAAACAGTTTTTCCTCCAAACTACACAAGCAAACTTCAGCCGTGCAATTTGGGGATTATCCGCTTCTTCAAAGGGTTTTACCAGAAACAGTTGGTGAGAAAAGCACTGGCTGATCTTGATTTCAGAAACCTTGAGATGCGTGGAAGCAAAAGCTCAATGTTTTGGAAGCGATACATTTCATATCTTCTTCATGGAATGGCGTGACAAGCACTTGTATTTCTCATTCTTTTGGCAGATTTCCAATATCACACGAAGTTCCCATGGATGCAGAGGATGATTAAAATGAAATTGACATTCTGGTTGAGCCAGATGATGATTACATCAATGAACTTTCTATCAATTTTGAAGAGTATGCTGCATGTGATGAAAATGTTCTAGCTTCAGAGTTTCAAACAATCTCTAATGTAATAGATTGTTTGTCGGAACAAGGTAATGGCAACGAGAATGTAGCTGAAATTTCGGAACCTATGCCTTATTTCAATGCTGCATTAAATGGATTAAAACTTGTGAAAAACTATTTCCTTAGTCACGATTCCATTTTTAATGCCGCATAGGAATATCAAAGTTCCACTGCTCTTGAGAAGCAAGATCATTATTTCATCTTACTATTAACTTTTTATTTTCCAGCTTCAAATATGTATGCTCTTTTGCTAGAATATCTGAACGACACATAATCTTCACAATCTACTCGTATGTCGCTCTTTAACCCCTTCTTTTTCTTTGAACTAAACTACCTTTTACCAGTTGTATGTATGTACATGTTCAAAATACAACGATTACATTCAGTTTAGCAGTTGTACCACGAATTGCGTTCACAAAAATATGAATTTGAAATCCAGTTTTTAGGGTATCACAAGAAGTCTTGGCACAACCATAAAGGAATAGACAAAGGTTCACGATTGTTTGAACATAATACTAAAAGTCTTTACATAAATAAAGAATAGTTTTGAGCTTCGTAATTATGTTATTATTATTATTATTATTATTATATACGAATCACAGGCTCTGACAAACAAAATAAACAGCAAATTATCATTGACTGGTATTGTTGAAATGATACGAGTTTCCACCGGAGACCTAGGTATCAGTCAAGAATCGGCGTAAAATATATGATGTCCCAAGTAAAGCTGTCTTCGGCAGTTCTGTAGGTGGCATATCAGAAAGCTGCAATTTTTCAAAATGATTCATAAATTTTTTTTGACATTGTTCCAAGTGCCCCGATGACAATGGGGACTACCGTTGTGTGTTTAGTCCATAACCGGAGTAACTTCTATGGCCAGGTCTCTATATTTAGTCATTTTTTCTAATTCTTTTTCATTGACTCTGGCATCTCCAGGGATCGCTATATCAATTAGCCAGACTTTCCGATTTTCTATGACTGTTATGTCTGGTGTATTATGTTCTATGTGTCGATCGGTTTGAATTCTGAAATAACACAAGATCTTGACTTCATTATTTTCTATGACTTTCTCAGCCTTGTGTTCCCATGAGTTTTTCGATGCTGGCAGATTGTGTTTTCTGCATAATGACCAATGAATCAATTGTGCAACCCTGTCATGTCTAACTTTGTAATCTGTCTGTGCAATTTTGCTACATTCACATATTAGATGAGACACAGTTTCATCTTTTTTCTTGACAAAGTCGACACTTTGGATTATCACTGACTTTCTGGATTTTAGCCTTCATAACATTTGTCTGCAATGCCTGTTCTTGTGCAGCAAAAATCAGACCTTCTGTATCTTTCTTGATGGAACTCGATTTCAGCCATGCCCAAGTCAAGTTGTTGTCACTTTTCCCATCAATATTCTTTAGAAATTGTCCATGCAGTGGCTTGTTCTTCCATCCGTCTAATCTGCTTTCAAACTGTTTCCTCTTGTATTCAGCCTTGTTTTCTGTTGTTTTTAAAAATATTTTCATTATTCACTGCCTGAAGTAGCTTTTCTCTGCTTCTGTTGACGTAATCATTCAGGCTTCTTTTTTCTTCCTCTACTACCTGTTGTACTTGTAGTAGCCCTCTGCCTCCAATCTTCCGAGGTAAATACAATCTGTCAACATCACTTTTTGGATGGAGTGCGTGATGCATGTTCAATAACTTTCGAGTTTTCCGATCCAGTATTTCTAATTGACTTTGGGTCTAATCAATTATTCCAGCTGGGTATCTGATTACTGGAATGGCCCATGTATTTATGGCTTTGATTGTGTTTCCACTATTTAGTTTTGGTTTCAATATTTTTCTTACTCTCTTGATATACTCACTCTGAGTCAGACCTTTGACTTTTGTATGTAAGATGTTATCTGATTCAAGAATTCCAAGGTATTTATAATTTTCATTATCTGACAATGATTTCCTTATATTACTATTTTCTAGTTCTATTCCATCAATATTCTGGACTTTTCCCCGGCGCATGGATAGTACTGCACATTTTTCCAGTCCAAATTCCATCTGTATATCATCACTAAATATTTGCACTGTATGCAGCAATATTTCAAGTTCGGCGGAACTTTTTGCATACAATTTAAGGTCATCCGTGTACAGCAGATGGTTTATTTTTCCATGTTGGTCCGAAAAGTGGTAGCCCATTTTTGTTTTGTTCAAAATCATTGACAATGGAATTAAAGAGATATTAAACAATAAAGGCGACAAAGAATCCCCTGGAAATATGCCTCTCTTGATATTAACTTATCCGAGTTCTTCACCATATGCATGTAACACTGTTTTCCAGTTTTTCATATTTTCTTTGAGGAATCGGCAGATGTTTTTTCTAACTCCAAATAGTTCCAAACAAGTGTTAATCCAGCTGTGGAGCAATGAGTCAAAGGCCTTTTTATAATCTATCCATGCCATATTCAAAGTCGTTTTTCTTCTTTTGGAGTTTTTTAGTACCATTTTGTCAATTAGCAGCTGGTCTTTTGTGCCTCTTGACCTTTTGAAGTTCCCCTTCTGTTCTATTGGGTACAAATTGTTTCCCCATAAGTAGTCATATATTGATCTTGCTAGTACTCTTGTGAAAAGTTTGAATGTTGTTGGGAGGCATGTAATTGGACGATAGTTAGTAGGTTCATTGCCTTTTTCTTGATCTTTCATTATAAGGAATGTGCGACCTGTTGTCATCCAATCTTCCGTAGCAGAATTCTGTAGCATTATATTGAACTGCATAGCTATTCGTTGATGAAGACTTGTAAGATACTTCAACCAAAATCCATGCAATTCATCAGGCCCAGGAGCGCTGCAGGTTTTCACATTCTTTACTTGCTGTGTAATCATATCAGTTGTTATCATCAGATTATCCATGTGTATTCCTTTCAAATCTTTACAAATATCTTTGATCCACAAGGCATTTTTATTATGTTCAACTGGGCTTTCCCAAATTCCTTTCCAAAATGTCAAGGCATCTTTCTTGCATGGGCTAATGTTTATTTGGATTGCCTTTTGTCTCAGTGATTTATAAAATACTTGTTGCTTATTCCGAAATTGCGCATTTTCTTTGTACTGTTTTATGCGTCCGTCATATCTTTCAATTTTCTTTGCAGTAGCTGTTACTCGTTGTTTTAATTCTTCCTTAATTTCAACAATTCTTTTCCTTTCCACGTATTTTTTGCAGAGTCCATCTTTTATTTTTCTACTTTTAAGCTTCCCATCTTTCAGGCATTTTAAGGGTTACTAATGTCACTACGGAGTTTATTTATTTTATTTTCTAGCAGAATTTTCCACTTAGGAGTGCCAGGCATTTTCTTCTTAGGGCATCTTGTAACCAAGTTCCATGGTTACTATGGCAGCTGTACTGTACATGAGCTGGTTTGTTTCCTTTAAAGTATGAGTTGGAATTTTGTCCACGACATCATTTGCAGTTTTTAACAAATGTTTCACTTGTTTTCTTCGTATTTGGCGAATTACATGAAGTCTTTGTCGTTCCTCACCTTGCATCATATGGAGTAAAATTTTCTCTTTCAGGAGATTTTGCTGTTGTGTCAATTCATGGTTGTAATGTTGTTTCACAGATTGTTCTTCAGGTAAAATATTTTCTGCTACCTGATCTTCCGGATTTACCAGTACAAAGTTTTCCATGACGTGGTCCTTATTTTGTGTTGGTCCTTCTTTGCCAATTTCTCCATCTTTTGCAATTCCAGTTCTGTAAATACCTTGTTCCTGATGATAAACTTTCTTTGATTCATTATTTTTTGTTCTGTTATTCCACTGTCTGGATGTTTCCCTTTCCAAATTTGCGTCATTCTTTTTTGAAAACCGCGGGCTGATGGATTTGCCTGGTAAAAGCATTTCATGATTTCTCCATTTTCAGCAACTGTCCAAGTTTTCCGTTTCTTTTGTTCCAGTAGCATTGCAGCAGCCTGTCCTGGTTCCTCAACAGGATCTGCTGAGCCCTGAAGCCCATTTGTCGACAGGTGTCCAGGAACCAAAGCACCTGACGCGGTCCTTGTTGACCCGGGCGACGCCCGATCCGGTATGGAATTCTTTTTCTTTCGTCTCATCATGATTGATGGTTGTTGGGTACTCTTAGTCTGGCTCCTCAGTCAAGACCTGTCTGGCTTGGGTGGCCCTGCTGGTAGCAATGCTACCGCCAGCATAGCTCTCAACCTCATCGGGACACACAAGCCCCACCACCGCGACAAGGTGGCACCCTCGGTGGGGTGCCACCCACATAATAATAATAACATAATAATAATAATTATTATTATTATTATATTTTTTAATCGTCTTTCACATTATTATTATTATTATTATTATTATTTTGCAGGTCCTAGAAGGTGGTCTGTGGTAAAGTATCTGCACAAAAAGGGTTTGGAGCCAAATGACATCCATGGAGATCAGGTGGCAATACTATAGGGATGTATGACCTTCATACAGTACTGAAAAGAAGTGGGCAGCCTGGGAGAAGGAGTGTGTAAGATGACATTCACTGAACCAGACCCTCTGAAACCACCAATCAAGAAAATGCGGACAAGGTGCACAAAACAGTACTGCAAGATAAAAGTTTAATGTCAGATTAGTGAGATATTGCACATGCTAAAAACAGCAGTTGACTGCATTCTGACAGAACATCTGGCAATCACGAAGGTTGCTGCGTGTTGGGTCCCCAAACTCCTGACCCCTGAGCAAAAGCTGATCAGACAGAACATGTCATGTGATGATCTTGTACTGTTTAAAGCCAATCCAGGAAAATTTCTACAATAGTTTGTAACAGAGGCTGAAACATGAGCACAACACTATATTCCAGAGTCAAAACAGTAAAAAAATTTAGTATATTTTGTGGTAAAATTGAAGCCTGGTGGCTCATAATTCCAAAGAATTCAAAGTCTGTCACTTTTGCTAGAAAGGTGGAGGCAACAGTTTTGTGGGTTGCAGAGGGGGTGGTGAGAGTGTATTACCTTGTGAAAGGCCCAACCATTACTGAAGTTTGCTAAGCTAATCCACTAAGGAAACTCTGATAGAAATTGAAGTATAAATGCCAAAAAGAGCTGCTGGCCGAAGGGGTGTTGATTCATCAGTGCAACTCTCCAACTCGTAAATCAACAGTTGCCATGGCAGCTATCCATTAATGTGTGTTTGAACTGCTCCCTGTTCATCTGACCTGACTCCCTCAGACTAACATCTGCTCCCAAATCTCAAAAAGAAATTGTGTAGTATGCATTTGGGAATGGATGAAGGTGCTATCAATGTTGTGGAAGCTTTGTTTGATAGCCTTCACTCCGGTGAACTTTGTACGTAAGCAGGCACTCATGCAACAAAACATTGCCTCTGCTTTTATTATCTCATGCTTTAAGAGGTTAATTATGTTTCCATACTTTGTGAAAGATTTCTTCAAATCACTTTCACTCTTAGGAACAAAGTCCTTAAAGTACTTCATAACTGCTGGCCACTGTTCAATCAGTCTTGTGGCAGCACTCTCTAGTGATAACCACCTAGAAAGAAACATCTTTCAAGAAACAATGATTTGGGATATTGAGAACTCTTTGAATTTTTGTGAAATCCTCCCATCGTGATAGCCACCCAGCAAAAGCAAAATAATCATGAAGGAAAAATTGAATTTGATGCTTAGTTCAGCCCTACCGAATGTATTATGGACTACATGAATGTTACAAATATCAATATCTACCATAGACTGTCTCTTTGTCAAAATAAGATAATCATTCATGAGTTTAGTGACAGCTTAGTTGGCATTTGGCACGTCATTACTTAGCATTAGCAGTTTTGACCTAGAAAGTTGTGCCAAATCCAAAGCTTTGTCAAGTTTACTGTAAATAACTTTAGCTGTTGCTGATCCTATATAAAAAAAAGTCTGCAGGTGTCTGGTCACAATCATGTTTTTAGTTAGTGACCAGTATCTAACAGTTACCTGTAATTCTTTGTAAGATACTGCATTGGTGATTTGATCATGAGCTTCATGGCACACGGTGTAATATGCACCATTAATTTCCTTCAGCAACTGCTTTCTGAAGTATGGGGCCAGTGCATCTGTTGTTAGATACCATGTCTTTGTCCTTGAGAGGGAAATGTCTTGGGGTGCAGTGTTTGGAAATATAAACTTGAAAGTTTCCCCAATATGTTCACAAGATGGCTCAAAAGCTAAGTCAACTGAAATAGTTTGCAATACCCAGGTAAGTTCTGCCCTCGTTACACTATCTCTGATACTGTAAAATGGAATAGTTCTGCAATCTTCAGCTGCAGCATGGCTCCCAGAACTAGTTTCCTCCGGCACACCAGGACACCAGGACGAGCACAGCTAACAGATGTAACTGAGATGAAACCAGTTAATTGCTGCTATGTTTATCAGATGCGACGTCAGGGCCGTAGCCAGGGGAGGCCCAGGCTGAGTTGAGCCCGACCTGTGTTTCCTTTTGCCCGTCCTAGCGACTCACACAACAGTATAGTGCCCGACCTCGTTTACATCTTTTGTCCGACCACTTTATATCCTTCGCCCGATCTCAATCATCACCCGCTCCTCCCAACTTACTTGTCTGGCTACGGGTCTGTGCGACATGCTATTCAAGTTTGTCAAGCCCCCATTTGATACTGAATTCTTCAGCACACACAACACAACACATTTCTCCTTCACTTTTTTCCCGTCTCCTCTCAGATATACAATAACATATGCATTTTCGTAGATCAGTTTTGAATAAAAGATGATACTTATCAGAATGCCAGTAAATTAATCCAAAATGGAACCATGGTTTCAGCCTCCAGGGCTCTCTTCACACATCAAATTCAAATCGTGTACATTGTTCTGTTCCTGACCAGCTTTTGAATCTTTCAGTTTTATAAAATGGTTGTGGTTTTGTGCTGCCATCTTCCGGATAGAATCTGTTCAATTTCCTGAAGACTTCAATTGGTCGTTACACACAATTTTGTGAAAACAACCATATATGACAAAATTATCCCATATTTTGTTAATTTTGAGGATGAGTGATGAGTTCTTGTTACTTGCTTGAAAATTTGTTGAAATTTCGATAGATTCACGTATAAAAGTTCGTTTCCAACCTGTGTAATGTGAAATGACTTTTGCTTCTTCCGAAACAGGCGTAAAACCTTCATTAATAACTTTTTTAACTAGATCTGTAGTTTTTTTTATATTAAACATTATGCTCTTTAATGCGAGTTGATAAAGCACTTTTGGTCATTCCTATGTATTTTTTCTTAGTGCAACCACCTGGTGAGTAAAGAGGTATAAACTAAACTCCATTTCTGCTCTCAGATTTTGATGTGTCTTTATTTTATTGCTCCTCAGTTGTTGTGCAATTGAAGTTCCTTATGTGATGCCTATTTTGATATTTTCTTTTTTGAGTTTTTTTTTTTTTTTGATCCAGTTGGTAATAGCTGGTATATACTGGATACAAAAAAAGATCAAAAAGAAAATATCAAATTAGCATACATGAGACCGACGAAGAAATTAAAAAGCTGAACTTTTTAACAGGATGAAAAATCAAAACATGCTGCGAAACAGTGTAAATATAACGCAGCACAAGCAAGATGGAATTGTTCACTGAAGTTTGTTAATGTAAATGTTACTCTATTAAAAATATAAAATTACTGACATTTAGCAACAACACACGATAGAAGAAACATCGCGAGGGGGATTACGATTAAGTGTGAAACCTTCGCTCCTTCAGACTTCTGTTTTTGAAACTTTTCCCTCCATTTCCAAGCTGAAATACAAATATTTGTGGAATAAAATTATATTGAACAAAAATACTGGGAAGAAGAAAAATCGTGAGAAAGAAATTATGATTATGGAAGAAATCTGCACTCAGTCAGACTTCCGTTTTCTAAAGTCAAAATTCCATCCTTAGACGGAAAACGACCTCATCCCCGCCTGCGACACCAATTTGCCAAAAAAATTCTATTCCAGTTATGCATCGATCTACAAAACCACACAAATCGAAGAATCTCATGCCTCTAGATTCCCGGGAAATTTTCGTGCCATCTAACTTCCGTTTTCGAAATACTTTTTATCCATTTTCAAACTGAAATGCAAATTTTATTAGAATAAAATGATATTTAACAACAATACTGGGCAAAAGGAACATTACACAACAAAATTACGATTACGGGGGAGGGAGAGGAATCGTCGCTCCGTTTAACTTCCGTTTTCGAAAGTTCTGAAAGATGAAATGCCATCCACAGAGAGAAAATGACCCCTCTCCTTCAAATCAATCTCCCCCCCCCCAAATTCCTTTCAGTTTTGCATCGATCTCCAGAATGACACAAATGATAACAAAAACAGCGGATCTCCGGAAATTCGCGTCAGAATCCCACGTATGAAATAGGCATCAGACAAGGAGCTTCAATTGCACAACAACTGAGGAGCATCAAAATCTGAGAGCAGAAATTGAGTTTAGTTTATACCTCTTTACTCACCAGGTGGTTGCACTAAGAAAATATACATAGGAATGACCAAAAGTACCTTATCAACCCGCATTAAAGAGCATAAACGAAATGTTAAATATTCTAAAAAACTACAGATCTAGTTAAAACGGTTATTTATGAAGGTTTTACGCCTGTTTGGGAAGAAGCAAAAGTCATTTCACATTACACAGGTTGGAAACGAACTCTAATACGTGCATCCATCGAAATTTCAACAAATTTTCAAGCTAGCAACAAGGACCCTTCCCTCAAAATTAACAAAATATGGGATAACTTTGTCATATATGATTGTTTTCACAAAATTATAACGACCAATTGAAGTCTTCAGGAAATTTGAACAGATTCCAGCCGAAAGATGGCAGCACAAAACCACAACCCTTGGATGAAACTAAAAGATTCAAAAGCTGGTAAGAAACAGAGCAGCGTAGCCTCCCCGGTGGCGCAGTGGTCTAAGCGGTAGCCTCTGATCATTCTCCCGAAAGGGCTCCGGGTTCGAATCCCGGTGAGGCATGGTTGTGTTACGGCACTGGCTCTCTCCCTTACCTGGAACCAATGACCCTAAATTAGGGACGGGCGACTGCTTTATAGCCCATTGAGGTGCTCTCTGTTGTCGTTAAACCTCCAATTTAAAAAAAAAAGCAACGTACACGATTTGAATTTGATGGGTGAAGAGAGTCCTAGAGGCTGAAACCATGGTTCCATTTTGGATTCCTTTGCTGGCATTCTGTTAAGTATTCATCTTTGATTCAAAAACGATATTACCCATATTGTCTCTTTTCTCAAACACTCAAATTTTAAAGTGTACTTTCCCATTGTTTATATGTCTTACTCACAAATAAATTCAATCAGCAAAATAAAATTGTTTTCATAAGAGCTTCAATTACTGGACTCAGATTAGGAATCTGAAACAAAAAGGAAAAATAAAGATTAATGCACTGAAAAAAGGTGACATGATAACATAACATGTTAAATAACACAGTAAGAAGTACAGAAGAAAACATGGCTTTCAGACCTCAGACATTAATATTTAAACTTTTGAGCAATTAGGGAAAACCAATAGTAAAGAAATACTTTCATCATTGGACAACTTTGTCAGTGCAATGATAATAACTACTAAGTTAGGAAAAATGACAAAAAGAATATCTTGCCTTGATTGAACTGAAGAAAATATGTCATCTCACTGGGAAGTTGTCATGTTTCCCCAAAATACAGTGATGAAAACAGAAATGTCGCAAATTACAGCCACAAAAACAAAAAAATATTGACTTTACTGACCAATTAAAACAAAAACTGACAAATTACTGACCAACATGAAAAACAGACTTTTATTGCTTTTACTGACCATTTTCAACCAATGTATAAACACACACAAATGCAGGGGCGGATTGGCCCACCGGGACACCGGGACATTTCCCGGTGGGCCCATTCCGTATATTTGTCTCTTTCTTTCTTATATACCTTCTTAAAAATCTTTTCAGTTCAGTTGTTTTAAACACACAACTGAACCACAACACTTTTTTTATAAAAAAAGGAAATACACATAATGTAATTATAACAAGCGGGGGAAAAACTTCTATTTTGAACTAGGGAAAAAAAATCCCCTCACCAGGCAACTGCTAGAATCCCAACTATAATAGTAGTAGATGGACCAGGTGTGTTTGCGAACTTCTGGGTTCACTGAGTAGCTGAGGAACGAGAATGTATGTACCGTATACGTTGCGGGAGAGCGGGGGTGTGTACAAGATGTTCTATACATTCCCCAAGGAAGGGGGTGGTAGTTGATTTTACTACCGTTGATTGTAGGAGGCATTAGTGCTGTGCTCATAAGAACTGAGTTCGGGCTCAATTTTAAGAGCCCGAGCCCGAATTTTATATCGCAAATTAGAGCCCAGGTCCGAACTAGACCGAAAAGTATGATTAATCTGTTTAAGCATTAAAAAAAATCTCCTCTTCTAAACTTCCGCTCCTTCCTCCCCGTGCAATTAACCGATGTCTTTTTCAACTGCGGAGTAGGGAAGGGATGTTTATCAACACTGGTATGCAAAAATTAAGGACGAAGAGGAGAAATTAGCATAACAGCGGAACGAGCAGGTAACACGGACCGAAAGACCACTCAGGAGATAGACTAGGGTCCGGTACGGTAGGGCATGCGCATATATGCAGAAAGACGTGGGGTGGGGGGGGTTGTCGGAAGGGTATACAGCACACGGGCGGTGTACGCTCAGCAATTCGGTGAAAGCTATTGCACGGTGTACATCGGTTTGAACGCCGTCGAGTTGCTGCCACCGTGTGATATGGCCAACAGGCAATCCAGTAGACGACATCTCGATGACTTAACCCGAGGTCGCGTCATTGGGAAGTTGGAAGAAGGTCGAAGTGTGACTAGTGTGGCCAAGGTGTTCGGGATCGCTCACAGCATCGTTTCACGAGCTTGGAGAGCATTTCAAACGACAGGAACAGCTGTCCGAGAGTTTAGCAGTGGTCGTCCACGAGCAACCACGGCGGCGGACGACCGGTATATTGTCCTACAGGCGAGAAGAGACAGACGGCAGACAGCGGGAGAAATCGCAAGGCACGTGGATCAGGCAAACTGGACGTCCGTTATCGCGTTTTACCGTGGCCAGGAGGCTGCACAAAGGTGGTCTATTTGCACGACGACCAGTACGGTGAGTGCCATTAACGCCTGCTCATCGGAAACGGCGGTTTCTGTGGTGCCAAGAACACAAAAACTGGACACATCAGCAATGGTGTCGAGTTCTCTTTACGGATGAGAGCCGATTTAGTCTGACGAGCGATTCTTGACGTATACACATCTGGAGAGAGCAGGGAACACGCAATCACACCTCCAACATCATCGGAAGATGCCGGTTTAAAGGTGGCTGAGTTCTCGTTTAGGGCAGTATTCTGCTTGGTAGCCGTACTGGCCACCACATCTTTCAAGGAGGTTTAGTCACTGGTGTTCGCTATTGTATCGAAGTTCTCCTGCCTCACGTGCATCTGTTTAGAGGTGCTGTGGGTCCTGAGTTCCTCTTCATGGACGACAACGTATACACCTCATCGTACAGTGGCTGTCGCAGAGCTGTTGGAGAGTGAAGATATTCAACGCATGGATTGGCGCGCAAGGTCCCCTGACCTAAATCCAATCAAACACGTGTGGGACCTTCTCGGGAGACGCTTGGCAGCACGTCACCAGCCGCCAGCAACGATTCCGCAGCTGCGATTGGCGCTTCAAGAGGAATGGGCCGCGATGCCTCAACAGCTCCTTGACTACCTCGTCCTCAGCATGGACAGACATTGTAAATCCTGCAACGCAGTCAGAGGTGATCATATCCCCTACTAAAGACTGGATTTTTCATGGCAGCTGCCTGTCACATGGACGTTTCTGCCTTCTGTCCAGTTGTGCTCGAAGCTACCTTTTCAATAAAGTGCCTTTGTATCCTCTGGATTCCTTGTTTGGACGGTTTTGCTCACTTGTCCCATATTCTTACCTCTTGGGGATCTTATGGTATGATTTGAGTCGATGTGGAGCACATCTGCACGACCGACGTTACATCAGAAAAACCGTCTCGTCCTTAATTTTTGCACGCCAGTGTACTTCTCAAATATTATTAGTACTTACACATCAAGTAGGCCAACATAGAATTTAAAAAAGGAGACGTATTTTTAAGACAGATTTCCATGCAGAAATGGCACGCCTTTAAACGACAACAGTGATGCTAGGGATGAAAGGAATTTTGTTTATGAATTGATAATACGTTCGTGTATATATATATATATATATATATATATATTCTATAAAGAAGATACCTAAGCAAAAAAATACATATATAATTTTGACTCACACCTAGTACAACATAGACTCACACCTAGTACAACATTTCCTTAGTCTTCAGTTTTGCTCTTAAGTATATATATATATATATATATATCATCATCATCATCATTGTCAACCATTATCAATCCACTGCTGGACGAAGGTCTCCCCAAGCTTCCTCCACAACGGTCTGTCTTGTGCCAGTCTCCTCCATGACACTCCCGCATACTTTCGAATTTCATCCACCCATCTTCCATGTGGTCTTCTTCTGGGTCTTTTCTTGTCCCTTGGAATCCAATCTGAAATTTCGGCTGTCCATCGATGGTCTGTTCTTCAGGCAGTATGTCCAGCCCATTGCCATTTCAGGGATTTAACTCTGACCATGATGTCTTCCACTCTTGTCATTTTTCGGATCTACGAGTTCCTCTTCTTATCTCTCCTGGTTACACCAAGCATGCACCTCTCCATGCTTGTTTGAGTTGACTGCAGCCTTCGTATGTCTCTTTTAGTTAAGGTCCACGTCTCTGCACCATACGTAAGCACTGGAAGGATGCATTGATCAAACACTTTTCTTTTAAGACATAATGGCATATTGCTCTTGAAAATTATGCTGTTTCTTCCAAAAGCTCTCCAGGCAAGTTTTGTACGCCGATTAATTTCTTCATCAATGTGACCCTCACTTGATATCTGCTGTCCAAGATAAATGTACGTGTCTGTTATCTCCAGCTTTTCTCCATCAATCGATAAATCTTCATTTCTTGTAAAAGCATTGAATAACACTTTTGTCTTCTGAAAGTTCATTTTTAACCCCATTTCTTTACTCTTGTCAGCAAGTTCCTTGATCATACTCTGCAGCTCTGATGGGGTAGTTGCAAAAATGACTACGTCATCATCAAAACAAAGGTTGGTTAGATAATCTCCATTAATCTTTATCCCTTTGTTTTCCCACTTCAGTGATTAAAAGACATTTTCCAATGTGGCATTAAAGAGCTTCGGAGATATGGTGTCATCTTGTCTCACTCCTTTTCCAATTTTTATGTGTGTTGCATTTTCAAACAGCCAAATCTTTGCACTTGCATTTTCATAGATGTTATTAATAATATTAATGTATGCATCTTCAATACCGCAGGATTTCAGAGCCATCATAACTGCTGATGGTTTCACCGAATCAAAGGCTTTTTCATAATCGATAAAAGCCATGCACAATGGAAGTACACATTCCCTCACTTTTTCAATTAGTTCTCTCAGTACGTGGATATGATCTATTGTGCTGTAGCCACTCCTGAATCCAGCTTATTCTCTCGGTTGAGCCATGTCCAGTGTCACCTTCAAGCGGTGTGAAAGAACTTTAGTGAAGATTTTATAAACCACTGATAGGAGGCTGATAGGTCTGTAGTTCCTGAGATCCTCAATGTCACCTTTTTTATGTAGCAAGATCATTGTAGCGCTGTTCCAATCCTCAGGAATCTTCCCTTCATTAAGGCATCGAGTGAAAATTTGGGCGAGTACTGTTTCGATTTCTCCACTTGCTTCTTGTATGATGTCTACAGTAATTCCGTCTTCTCCTGGAGCTTTCCCCCGCTTCATGTTCTTGATTGCATGTGCAACTTCTGCTGGAAAGACTGGAAGAACTGATGTACTGGTACCTTTCATGATGTCTGAGTACATGTATCATCCCTTTCATATAATTTGGAGTAGAAATCTTTCACTCTTGTCAAAATTTCGCCTCTATTTCTTGTTACAGAACCATCTTCTTTTCTCACTGCCATAATCTGTTTTTCTTCACTTACTGATTTGTCCCTTTGCTATCTTTAGGCTTTGGTTGTTTTCAATTGCTTTCCTCACTAGTTCACAGTTGAATTTCTTTACGTCTTCAGTGATACTTTTTTCGTACTGTCTTGCATAGCTCTATATATTCCACTTTGGAAGTCACATCTTCCTTTAGTTGTCCTCATCTCTCTACTTTTTTGCATCAACATTTTGGTTTTTCCTGATAATTTGTTCACATGCAACTTGTTCTTAGACCCAGCTAATTTTGTTGCTGTTTCCATAAGAGCTTTGGTTACTTTTCTGTTAACTTCAGAAATATCCACTTCTTCCGATGTTATGCCTTTGTAACGTACCAGGAGATGTGACGTACCTGCCAGAAGGACGCACACGACATAAAGGCAGATAGGAATCAGAATAATCGTCTGCGTAGCTCAGTTGGTAGAGCGACTTGTTCCGGAATAAGCGGCCTCGGGTTCGAATCCCGGCGTAGACCAAAAATGACGGAGAAATTTACTTCGTTATACCTTCTAAAGCAGAGAATCTGTTCTTCAGTTCCAACTTGTAGACATTATGGTGTTTTTTAAGGTTGGTTATGTCAATACATTTTGTTTGTCTTATGAGGTTGCCACGTTCGAGTTTAGTGTTGAGGTGCATCTTACATCTCACCAATCTATGATAACTACCTGTGTTGAACTTGTTAAGCACACTGCAGTCTTCTATGACGAATATTTTGTTACACATAATAAAATCAATTTCACTTGTCGTGCCATTTGGATGTCTCCATGTCCATTTCCTGTGTGGCTTTTTCTTGAAAAAGGAGTTTAAGATGAAAAACCCTTCTGCTTCTGCAAACTCAACGAGAGTATTTCCACGCTGGTTTCTGTTGCTGTGACCGAATTTACCTACTGAAGTTTCATTCTGTTGCAGTTGCCCTATCTTTGCATTGAAATCTCCCATAATTATCTTCAGGTGCTGCTTATCTTTATTATTTAGATGACGAATTACCTCATAAAATTCTTCAATTTCTTCTTCAGGATGACTTGTGGTGGGTGCATAAGTTTGAATGATCTGAGCCTGGTATCTTCTCGAGAGTTGGATAACAAGTCGTGCAGCTCTGTCAGAGGAACGTTCAACTTCTACCACTTTATCCTTCAGTTTCTTGTTTATTATAAATCCAACACCACTAGTTCTGCCAGTATCAGTCCCACGATAGTAGAAGAGATGTCCACTTTTCAGTTAAATGAGATCTTCTGCTTTTCTCCTTACCTCACTTAGCCCGACGATGTCCCACTTGATCCTTTGTAGTTTGTCTTCCAATTCAAGGAAGCCTTGAATCAGAAGATAGGGAGCGTCCATTATACGTAGCCAAGGTCAGCATCAGATGGCAGCCTAGTCCCGATCCTCCGGTGATTCTTAGCACCCTCTGCCTTCATGTCGCACTGGCCGCTGCATTGGCCAGGTACATTCCAGCTGCCGGAGACTGAGGGCCAAGATTTAAGTTGTGGAGTCATTTTGGAGGGGTTTGGCCATAACTCACCACGCTGGCCAAGCGGGTTGGTGAGTGTGGGATAGCATTTCCTCTAATCCCGATGGTATAGTAATAACGCTATTGGCGGTTGTCAGAGCCCCTTTAGTGGGAACAGGATGTACCACGAGAAGGCGGGTTTGACGTTTGTCAAGGAGAGGCTGTGATGTTACGCATCACCTGACCTTACATCCCATATATATATATATAGCCAAGGCTCAGTATTCTCGACACCTTCTACATTCAGTTGTTTTATTTTATTTTTTTGCTTTTTCTCCTTTTACTCACACAGGTAGATACATAACCTTTTCTATGTTGTACTAGGTGTGAGTCAAAATTATATTTGCATTTTTTTGCTTAGGTATCTTCTTTATAGAATATATATATACATATATATACAGGACAAGGTAGGCTTCCGTTAAATAAAAACAGTGTTACAGCTGTAATTTAATATATAAACGTTTTTAGATAAATATAGGACACGTAAATTTATATTACCTTTTCGCTTTAATGTAGTTGTTGTGTATTTATAAAGCAGATATGCTTCTAGCTTTCCCTGCATGTATTTAAAGGTGATGGTGTGTGTTGAGAATGTAACAACAGTAGCTGTTTACTTCTAAATAACTCGTAAAATATTATTGTGCGTAGTACATGAAATATATCAATGAGAGTTTCTTAAATTTAAGTGCGTAATTTTTTGAACGCTCCTTAGCAGTATTTACAAGCGCTCTGCTTCTTAAGAAATTATAAGTTGCATGTATATTAGGTATACCATATGAATAAGCAATGGATAAATGTGTAGTTTAGCGTCCTAAATTATTTCATCGGAAATGTTCGATGATTTCTGAAAAGTGAAACGTACATATTTTTAAGTAAGCAATTTCATGGCAAATGGTGAAAAAATTCCATCATTATGGTGTATTTTAAAGATTTTTACCGTAATATTTACGTGCCAGTACGACGCCGACGCTGTGAACAGAAGCTGCGGCGGGATTAACACACACCGCGGCGACATCAAGCTTTGCTCCGAGCTCCGCTGAAACGAAGGTCTCGTTGTAGTCATAAAGGAAGGATCTATAGAGTGGAAACAGACATAGGAGCCCGTGGAAACTCCTCCCATAGAAAGGGGCGCCCCCACGGACCTAAAACAGAACCAAACTGTGACGTGAATCCATCCCGTCGGCAATGTTTGCTATGGCAACCCCAACCCAGTGCTGGGGTGGTAAGGAGCAACTGCTCTGCGCCACCCTTCCGTTGTCCCCCCACCCCCACGACCTTTGTCCTCAACTGCTGTCCCAATCTAAGCCAAGTGAGGCATCGGAAAGCTGACAATAACGAAATATCCATAGATATTGAAGCCAAACACGTAGATATCGAAACAGATGACAATGAAATACCAATCAGAATTGAACGTAAAGCTATATTGTAAAGAAAACAATGACAAAGTATGCGTGAATGAAATGTGCAACAAAAACACGTAGAAATCTAAGTAATGGAATTTACAAAGGAAAAGTTAACGATCAGTGAGGAATAAGCAAGAATAATGCCCCTTATTAGAATGCTACAGAAAACTGGAAGATGCAAACCAAAAAGAATCCGGAAAATATTAGGTATACGTCGTATACGTCGTCTTCCACTCTGCAGGGAGGTCAAAGCTCAAACAGCTGAAATGGACAAATTCGTGTGGTTCGCGGTGATTCCTGGGAAGCCCAGCTGTCAATCAACTATAGTTCTGTTTTAGGCCGCAGGTGCGCTGCAGTCGACTTAATGAGTTTCAGCTCAATTAATTTTTTAAGACGGTGAGGCCTATAGACTGAGTTTGTTCCTCACAGCAACTAGTTGGCCATGCGGCAATAGCGAAAATGTCTTCTGTTCACGATGAATCACGAAGACGCACGACCAGCCAAGGAGGTGAACCACCTTGCGACCAGCACGTGAAGCCACGGCAGTATCACAAAAGTCCATCATGGGACACGCTCATGAGAAGGAAGGTTAGAAATGCAGTGTTGAAACGGAGAATTGTCTCTAGAGAATTATAAATTTCTCCAAGGCCTTAACATTACTTTTTGCCACGGAAGCGTCCCGAAAGTCCAACAACGAATACGTTGGAGCAGAGACGGAAGTTGTGGAAGGAGGGGTTGTCACACCAAAACAAACCCTCCTATATATGCTGTAGGCAGGGCAGGGGAGGAGGAAGTGAGGAACACTCTCAGGCCCGGAGCCACAGAAGCACATCGGGGAAAAACATTTCCGAATCAGAAAGAGGTAGCTGTTTAAAGGTCCCATGTCCGTGCGTAGCTTCTGAATGATGACCGCTGAGGAACGTCGATAACAATGTTTGCTAGGCGATGTGTGACGGAAGATGATGGACGGATATCGCTCTGCCCACCCGGGCGAAAGCCAGGCTGAATCAGAAGTGGAGATGATCATGTTACCACTGTGCCGAGCAGCGTCGGAACTGTAACAGTGGGGGGGGGGGCAGGGTCTGGCCCTCAGCATGGCCCCGTCGGGCGGCAGCGTCAGCTGCCTCATTTGCTGGTAGACTTACATGAGCCGGGCACCAAACGAGCACAATGTCCTCGTAAAAAGAGCGCAGGCGTTGGAGAGAATCATGCAGAAAAACGATAATGTCTTGAGATTTGCGATTTAATGCCAACAAAGCCTATAGAACATAACGACTATCAGTAAGCAGCAAGAGGCCACCGCAGGGGCCGGGAGCAAAATCAAGCGCTGTTATTAGGGCCCACGCTTCAGCCGAGAACACTGAGGAAATAGTCGAGAAGGAGAACGAACGGCTGGTATTGTTCCGTGGAAAAAAATGCCCGATCGCCACCCAGGAGTTAATTTTCGAAGCGTCAGTTGCAATGATGTGGTGCGACGCTGAGTACTGGGCCAAGAACACCCCAAAGCAATGTCTGAGAAGCATCGGCTGCAAATATCGGTGCTGAAAAGGGAGACCCGAGCAGATAATCGAGTAGCAGGGTGCAGACGAAACAGGAGGGGCTGGCAGAGCCTGAAGAAGATCGCTGTTGACGAAAAGCGGCTCCTGTCGGAAGCGACTGAGCACGATTCCAAGGGGAAAGCCATGGGATCTCCAAGCGTATAATGTCAAGGCGTCCTCTTCCAGAAGAAGATTAGCGATAGGCGATTGCTGACCCATCGACAGGTAGCGGTACAAAAATTGGACTGTCAGGAGGGTGATTCCAGAACGAAGGCTAGCGATTCCACATTCAGCACGGAAGACCGCAACAGGCGTTGAACGAGAGAGGTGAATGGCTGCACGGAGTGCATGGTTGAGCAGAACTTCTAGAGCGTCGTAGAAATAGGTGGGGGATGCGAACAGGACCGGAGCCGCATATTCCAGAATTGGCCGAATCACAGCAACGACAAGGGCAAGAGCGTTGCGGAAGCTAAGACCCCACCGGCGATGACAAACAACTTTAACAACAGACAAGGCTCGGAAGGCTGACTTCTTGACGTGCGTGAGGTGGGAAGACCAAGTCAAAGAGGAGGTAAACCAGACCCCTAAAATCTTGATGGATGACTGCCAGGTCACTGAGTCGGAGCCCAGCCGGAAAGGAGGGGCCGGCGTCCAGCGCTTACGAGAGAAGTCAACCACAAAGCTTTTAGAAGGAGAGAGACGTAAATCCCAGGAAGATGCCCACTGAGCAATGGAATCCAAAGGGGATTGCATATAGCTAAGAGCCGCCACCCGGTTGGGACTATAGGAAACAAGAAAAATATCGTCTGCAAATAAGAACATATGCGCATTCGGATGACAGCAATCAACCACATCATCAATTTATAAATTAAAAAGGATAGGCGAAATGGAGCTACCCTGAGGAACACCTCGACACTGCGGAAAGGAGGATGACACCGCCCCCCCCCCAACGAACGCGAATCTGCGCAGAGCAAGGTAGTCAGCCAACCAACGGAGAAGACCTCCACGAACACCCAGAGACGCCAATTTACCCAGGACAGCAGGATGACAGACCGAATTACATGCCACCTGAAAGTCAAAAGACACCAGAAAAACATAAATATGTCTAGCTCGAGCCACCAGTAGATGACGTTGGATCGACAGAAGGCTCGCCGATGTGGAACGTCCTGGCAAAAATGCGAATTGCAGCTTGCTGATCCGTTGATGAGAGATAATGAAGTCTGTTAGGCGAGAGACCAGGACTTTCTCCAAGATCTTCGAAAAGACCGATGTGAGGGTGATCATTCGGTACGATGTTAAGTCGAGAGCAGATTTGTTAGACTACTTTATTGGGATCAACCAGGACTCCTTCCAGCATGAAGGGTGAACGCCGGCAGACATAAAGAGGTTAAGGCGGTCAACCAGCCATGACAAATTCCACCTCCATATACGTCTCACCAGTTCGTAAGTACACCCATCAGGACCGGGTGCACAGCGTCGGGGCGATCCATTAATAGCCCTGGCAACTTCCCCGGCTGTAAGTAACGCATCCATTACTAGGGAAGAGTCATCATGGTCAATAGAAAAGGAATGCACCGGACAGCCTGAGGCTGTGGAAAAGGGATCACCGAACGCCGAAGCCTGCTCCACCGGATCAGCAACCAGGGAATCGTCAATCCGAAGAAGCAGGTGATCCGGGCTCGATCCAACATGAGATTTTAGACTGCGCAAGAGGGAGAAAACGAAGCCTGGCCTCGAGGTGTCGTTGCACTGTGCCTTCCAGTAGTCTCGTCTCTTAAGTGTGAAGAGGTGGCGAAGATTCCGTTCTTCCTGCCGATATAACGTCCAGGCAAAAAGGCAGCCGGACGACTTGGCACAGCGAAGAAGGAAACGTTTCTTGCTAAGCCGCTGAGCACAATCAAAGTCCCATCAGGGAGACCAACGTTGACGCTAACCGCTGGGCCGACGAGAAGCATGGAGAATCTGGGAAATCCGATCCAGTATGAGAGCGGCACCGTCAGGAGTGGAAGAAAGTTCATCTCGGATAATTTTCTGGATGGAAGGCCAAGCCACTGACCACGCAACTGGCTGCAGACCCGGTGAAGGAGGGGGAGGGGAGCCAAACATCCCTGCCACCAATGTTGTAATGACAGGATGATGTGTGCTACCATAGATATCACTATCCATTGACCAGAAGCAGTAAGGAACCAGCAAAGGAGAGCACATGGTGAGGTCCAAGACCGAGCAACTTGATCCCCTGCAAAAGGTAGAGGCCCCCGAGTTTAGGAGACAAAGGTCCTGTGAGCAAAGCCAGTCCACGAACTCAATACGTCCCGGACTCGGAGAAGCAGAACCCCAGCTAGGGTGATAAATGTTGAAATCCCAACCACCATACAACAATCAGTGAGCAGTTGTTCGATCCGTCCAAGCAAGAGCGCCGAGAGGGGAGGAGAGGGAATGTATAAATTAATAATCCTGATCGTGGTTTTGCCAGAGAATATATCCGTTGCAAGAAGCTGTTCGTTCTAATCCAATCTGAAGAGGTCCACCAATCTGGAAGAGATATCCGACCTGATTGCAGTAAGAAGCCCCCTCCCCCGATCACTTCTATATACCGTACGGTCTGGGAGGGAAAAAGAAATACCAGGAGATAGCCAGGATTCTTGGATAGTCAAGATCGTGGCTGTAGCAAAAATAGAACTGCCGGTGAAATAAGGACTTTTCGAGCGAAGGGACTGCGCACTCCGTTGGACCAGCGACCATCTATTCATGAAGCGAGAAGTGCTCCGCTAGGCCGGATGCCGTCTTTAACCGCTTGGAACAGAGACTACAAAGAAACTTATCGTCGTCACGATGAGCTTTCAGGTGAGACAGCAAGGCTGGACAAGAAGAGAAGGGCATGGCGCATTGAGGACAAGAAGATTCTGGAGTGAGAAAGTTTGACGGATTCCGCCGCCAACTCCACATACGGAACCACAGATTCTTCGCATAACAGGAATTCATCGGCGCTTAGGCCAGTGTCAGGAGGTTGCTCAGAAGGCACTGAAGAAGCGGGGCTCACTGCAACTGTAGTGGGAGGATTCTGCAGAACTTCAGCCTGTGGTACCTGTGCAGCGGTTGAGGTGGGACCGGCATGTAGAAAAGAAGGAGGTGAAAGAAGATTCGTCAATAAGTCCAATCTACTGGTGAGTTTGGAGATGATGTCTAGAAGCCGAGGAAAGACAGAGGAGCAAGCACACGGAGGTTGAGCCTGTGTCGCCGCCGCATATAAGGCCTGATGGACTTGACGCACAGAGTCCCGAGCTTCTGGATAGCTGAGATGTTTCGAAGCCATAATATTTAGTATCCGCTTTTCTTGGAGGTAAATTGGGCAGTTCGTGTCAGAAGCAGGATGAGAGCCCTCGCACAATACGCACTGGAAGCTCAACGCCGAGCATACCGACGAGTCATGTCCTTCACCACAACGGGAACAGCGAGCGGCACTACTACAGGTTGACAGCAGATGTCCATAACGCTGACAATTTTTACAGTGCCTAGGCGAATCCAAGAAGGGTCTGACAGCACATCTCGAATACTACAGATAGATAGTGTCACGGTTAGTAAAGCCCAGTTCCTCCACTAGGACCGAAGTAGTAGGGACCCTCGAGGAATTTACTAAACGTCGGAACCGAACAACACGAAGACAGTTCACACCACGGACCAATAATTCCGTAGCAATCCCATCTAGCCGCCCCGGTGGCGCAGTGGTCTAAAGCGTTGGCCTCTGCTCATTCGTCCGTAAGTGGTCCGGGTTCGAATCCCGGTCAGGCATGGATGTTGTTTTTGTCTTACGGCACTGGCTCTCTCCCTTCCCTGGAACCAGTGACCCTAAATTAGGGACGGGCGACTGCTTATAGCCCATTGAGTTGCTCACGGCGGTCTTTAAACCTCCAATAAAAAAAAAAAAAAAAATCCCGCCGCCCCGGTGGCGCAGTGGTCTAAGGCGTTGCCCTCTGATCATTCGTCCGAAAGGGGTCCGGGTTCGAATCCCGGTGAGGCATGGATGTTGTGTTTGTCTTACGGCACTGGCTCTCTCCCTTCCCTGGAACCAGTGACCCTAAATTAGGGACGGGCGACTGCTTATAGCCCATTGAGTTGCTCACGGTGGTCGTTAAACCTCCAATCAAAAAAAAAAAAAAAAAAAAAAAATCCCATCTACAGGGGCTTCAATGCCCACATCTCGAACTAAAGCCTTCGTTGTCATAAGCTTAGTGAGGACCTGAGTTTTGACAGGGACCTGAAGAAAATGAGAAAGTTGACACATTTTCAGCAAGCAAATGAGATTCGAGGAGCGCACCAATAAGTCACCCAAACGCAAAAACTGAACGTCTGAAATCGAGTCATCATTGAAATATTGTCCACGGAGATCCTCTTCAACTACATGGGACGGACTCTGGGTAGCTTCCCAGAAGTCGCGGAAAGAAGTATTTCACCACAAGTCACTCCACTCGCAAATGCCCTACGCAGCAGTTCCTGAGGAGACCATTGAATCGAACATACAAAATCATTAACTGGTACTAGCAAACCACCCAGCTGACGAAGCTCATCACCCGGTGAAGAACGCATCCTTTTAGCCGGAATAGAGGAATCAGAGTCCCCCATCCCCGCCGGACCCACCGGCGGTAGCTGGGGTCCACCCCGAATCAACTGACCACAA
The DNA here is from genome assembly GCA_039090855.1 of Macrothele yani. Classification (NCBI taxonomy): domain Eukaryota; kingdom Metazoa; phylum Arthropoda; class Arachnida; order Araneae; family Macrothelidae; genus Macrothele; species Macrothele yani. Next base: position 88,301,871 of record CM077010.1, read on the forward strand.
CAAACAAAAGCATGCAAAGTAAAATATCGTACCTTGGATATGGGAAGAACCAACCGCCCGCAAAACCTTAGCAGGCAAAAAAACGAAATTAAAAGAGGAAACAGCAAACCGCTGTTTCAAAAATGCAACGAAACAAGAACGCTTTCGCCAACGACGACACACCCAAAACGCGCGGTATACTACGGGGTTCACCGACTAGAAACAGGACAGTCAAATTCACACCAGCCAACCGTTGCCAATCAGCCACAATTTTAGCTCAATACAGGCAATGTCTTTTTTTAATAAGACGATGAGACTTATAGACTAAGCTTTGTGCCTCACAGCAACTAGTTGGCTATGCGGAAATGGCTAAAATAACTCCTGATCACTAAGACTCTTGAAGATACACGACCAGCCACGGAGGAGAACCTCCTTGCGACCAGCACGGGAAGTCACAGTAGCAGCACAGAAGTCCATCAAAGGGGCACACTCATGAGAAGGAAGGTTAGAAATGGGGCGTCCTCACAGAGAAACGTCTTGAGAGAGTAATAAATTTCTCCAAGGCCCGAACTTTGCGTTTTGCCACGGAAGCGTCCCGAAAGTCCAACAAAGAATACATTTGAGCAGACACGGAGGTTGAGGAATGAGGGGTTTTCACTCCAAAACAAACCCTCCGATATGCACTGTACGCAGGGCAGGAGAGGTGGAAGTGAGGAACAGTCTCAGGCCCGGAGCCACAGAAGCACATCGGGGAAGAACGTTTTCGAATCAGAAAGAGGTAGCTGTTTAAAGGTGCCGTGTCCGTGCGTAATTTTTGAATTATGACTCCTGAGGAACTTCGATAACAGTGTTCGCTAGGCCATCTGTGACGGAAGCTGATGAACGGATACAGTTCTGCCCACCCGGACGAAAGCCAGGCTGAATCAGAAGCGGAGATGAGCATGTTACCACTGTGCCGAGCAGCGTCAGGGGCTGTAACTAGGGGGAACAAGGCCAGGCCCTCAGCATGACCCCGTCGGGCGGCAGCGTCAGCGGCTTCATTCGCTGGAAGACCAGCATGAGCCGGGCACCAAACGAGCACAATGTCCTCGTAGAAAGAACGGAGGCGTTGAAGAGAATCATGCAGAAGAACGATAATGTCTTGAGATTTGCGATTTAATGCCAACAAGGCCTGTAGAACAGAACGACTATCCGTAAGCAGCAAGAGGCCACCGCACGGGCCTGGAGAAAATTCAAGCACTGATATTAGGGCCCATGCTTCAGCCGAGAACACTGAGGAAATAGTCGAGAAGGAGAACGAACGGCTGGATTTGTTCCGTGGAAAAAATGCCCGATCGCCACCGAGGAGTTAATCTTCGAAGCGTCAGTAGCAATGATGTGGTGCGACGCTGAGAACTGGGCCAAGAACACCCCAAAGCAACGTCTGATAAGCATCGGATGCAGATATCGTTGCTGAAAAGGGAGACTCGAGCAAATAATCGAGTAGCAGGGTGCAGGCGAAACAGGAGGGGCCGGCAGAGCCTGAAGAAGATCGCTGTTGACGAAAAACGGCTCCTGTCGGAAGCGACTGAGCACGATTCCAAGGAAAAAGCCATGGGATTTCCAAGCGTAGAATGACAAGGCGTCCTCTTCCAGAAGAAGATGAGCGATAGGCGAACGCTGACCCATCGACAAGTGGCGGTACAAAAATCGGACTGTCAGGAGGGTGATTCCAGAACGCACGCTAGCGATTCCACATTCGGCACGCAAGACCGCCACAGGCGTCGAACGAGGAGGTGAATGGCTGCACGGAGTGCATGGTTGAGCAGAACTTCGAGTGCGTCGTAGAGATAAGTGGGGGAGGCGAACAGAACTGGCGCCGCATATTCCAGAATAGGCCGAATCACAGCAACAACAAAGGCGAGAGCGTTGGGGAAGCCAAGACCCCACCGGCGATGACAAACAACTTTAACAGCAGACAAGGCTCGGAAGACTGACTTCTTGACGTGCGTGAGGTGTGAAGACCAGGTCAGGGAGGAGTTAAACCAGACCCCTAAAATCTTGATGGAGGTCTGCCAAGTCACTGAGTCAGAGCCCAGCAGGAAAGGAGGGGCAGGCGACCGGCGCTTACGAGAAAAGTCAACCGCGAAGCTTTTAGAAGGAGAGAGACGTAAATCCCATTATGATGCCCACTGAACAATGAAATCCAAAGAGGATTGCATATAGCTAAGTGCCGCCGCCCGGTTGGGAATATAGGAAGCAATAAAAATATCGTCTGCAAATAAGAACATATGCGCATTCGGATGACAGCAATCAACCACATCATCAATGTATAAGTTAAAAAGGATAGGTGAAATGGAGCTACCCTGAGGAACACCTCGACACTGCGGAAAGGAGGAAGACACCGGTCCCCGCCAACAAACGCGAAATCTGCGCCGAGCAAGGTAGTCAGCCAGCCAACGGAGAAGACGACCACGAACACCCAGAGACGCCAATTTCCCAAGGAGAGCAGGATTACAGACCGAATCATATGCCGCCTGAAGGTCCAAAGACACCAGAAAAACATAATTATGTCTAGCTCGAGCCACCAGTAGATGACGTTGGATCGACAGAAGGCACGCCGATGTGGAACGTCCTGGCAAACATGCGAATTGCAGCTTGCTGATCCGTTGATGAGAGATAATGAAGTCTGTTAGGCGAGAGACCAGGACTTTCTCCAAGATCTTCGAAAAAACTGAAGTGAGAGTGATCCTTCGGTATGATGATAAGTCGAGAGCAGGTTTGTTAGGCTTCTTTATCGGAATCACCCAGGACTCTTTCCAGCAAGAAGGATGAACGCCGGTTGACCAAAAGAGGTTAAGGAGGTCAACCAGCCAAGACGAATTCCACCTCCATATACGTCTCACCAGTTCGTAAGTACATCCATGAGGGCCGGGTGCAGAGCGTCGTGGCGATCCATTAATAGCCCTGGCGACTTCACTGGGAGTAAGTAACGTATCCATCTCAAGAGAAGAGTCATCATGGTCAATAGAAAAGGAGTGCACCGAACAACCAGAGGCTGTGGAAAAGAGTTCACCAAACGCCGAAGCCTGCTCCGCCGGATCAACAACAAGGAAATCGCCAATCCAAAGTAGTAGATGATCCGGGCTCGAACCAACATGAGATTTTAGACGGCGCAAGAGGGAGAAAACGAAGCCTGGCCTCGAGGTGTCGTTGCATTGTGCCTTCCAGTAGGCACGTCTCTTAAGAATGAGGAGGTGGCGAAGATTCCGTTCTTCCTGCCGATATAATGACCAAGCGAAGAGGCAGCCGGATGACTTGGCATAGCGAAGGAGGCGGCGTTTCTTGCGAAGCCGCTGATCACAATCAGAGTCCCACCAGGGAGACCAACGTCGACGCTGACCGCTGAGCCGACTAGAAGCGTGGAGAATCAGGGAAATGCGGTCCAGGATCAGAGCGGCACCGTCAGGAGTGGAAGGAAGTTCACTACGGATAATGTTCTGAATAGAAGGCCAAGCCACTGACCAAGCAACTGGTTGTAGACCCAGAGCAGGAGGGGAGGGGAGCCAAACATCCCTGCCTCCAATGTTGTTATGACAGGATGATGGGTGCTACCGTAGAGGTCACTATCTACAGACCAGGAGCAGTACGGAACCAGCTGAGAAGAGCACATGGTGAGGTCCAAAACAGAACAACTTGACCTCCTGCAAAAGGTAGAGGACCCCGAGTTTAGGAGACAAAGATCCTGCGAGCAAAGCCAGTCCACGAACTCAGTACCTCCCCGGCTCGGAGAAGCAGAACCCCAGCTAGGGTGATGAATATTGAAATCCCCAACCACCATACAACAATCAGTGAGCAGTTGTTCGATCCGTCCAAGCAAGAGCGCCGAGAGGGGAGGAGAGGGAATGTATAAATTAAAAATCCTGAGTGTGGTGTCGCCAGAGAAGATATCCGTCGTAAGAAGCTGCTTGTTCGAATCCGAGCTGAAGATGTCCACCAATCTGGAAGAGATGTCCGACCTAATTGCAGTTAAGAGGCCACCCCGACCCTCCGACCCCCCCCCCCCCCGATCACTCCTATACACCGTACGGGGTGGGAGGGAAAAAGAGAGACCAGGAGATAGCCAGGATTCTTGGATAGTCAAAATCGTGGCTGTAGAAAAAATAGAACTGTCGGTGAAATAAGGTCTTTTGGAGCGAAGGGACTGCGCATTCCATTGGACCAGCGACCAACTATTCATGAAGAGAAAAGTGATCCGCTAGGCCAGATGCCGTCTTGAACCGCATGGAACAGAGGCCACAAAGAAACTTACCGTCGTCACGATGAGCTTTCAGGTGTGACAGCAAGGCTGGACGAGAAGAGAAAGGCATGACGCATGGAGGACACGATAAGGTTCTGGAGTGAGAAAGTTTGACGGATTCCGCAGCAGACTCCATATACGGAACCACAGATTCTTCGCATGACAGGAATTCATTGACGCTTAGGCCAGTGTCAGGAGGTTTCTCAGTAGACACTGAAGAAGCTGGGCACGCTGCCACTGCAGTAGGAGGATTCTGCAAAATTTCAGCCTTTGGCACCTGTGCAAAGGATGATGTGGGGCCAGCATGTAGGGAAGGAGGTGAAAGAAGATTTGTCAAAGAGCCCAATCTACTGGTGAGTTTAGAGATAATGTCCATAAGCTGATAGAAGGCAGAGGAGAAAGCACACGGAGGTTGAGCCTGAGTCGCCGCCGCCGCATATGAGGCCTGGTGGACTTGACGCACAGAGTCCCGAGCTTCTGGATAGCTGAGATGCTTCGAAGCCATAATATCTGGGATCTGCTTTTCTTGGAGGTAAATTGGGCAGTTCGTGTCAGAAGCAGGATGAGAGCCCTTGCATAATACGCACTGGAAGCTCGACGCCGAGCATACAGAAGAGTCGTGTCCTTCACCACAACGAGAACAGCGAGCGGCACTACGACAGGTTGACAGCAGATGTCCATAACGCTGACAGTTTTTACACTGCCTAGGCGAATCCAAGAAGGGTCTGACCGCACATCTGGAATACCACAGATAGATAGTGTCACGCTTAGTAAAGCCCAGTTCTTCCACTAGGACCGAAGAAGTAGGGACCCTCGAGGAATTTACCGAACGTCGGAACCGAACAACACGAAGACAGTTCACACCACGGTCCAACAATTCTGAAGCAATTTCATCAACAGGGGCTTTAGTGTCCACATCTCGAACTAAAAAATTCGTTGTCATAAGCTTAGTAAGAACCTGAGTTTTGACAGGTACCTGAAGAAAATTAGAAAGTTGACAAATTTCCAGCAAACAAATGAGATTCGAGGAACGCACCAATAAGTCACCCGAACGCAAAAACTGAACGTCTGAAATCGAGTTATGCATTGAAATATTGTCCACGAAGATCATCTTCAACAGCATGGGACGGACTCTATGTAGCTTCCCAGAAGTCGCGGATATAGGTATTTCACCACGAGTCACTCCGCTCGCAAATGCCCTATGCAGCAATTCATGAGGAGACCATTGAATCGAGCAAACAAAATCATTAACTGGAACTAGCAAACTACCCAGATGAGGAAGCTCATCACCCGGTGAAGAACGCATTCTTTGAGCCGGAGTCGAGGAATCAGAGTCCCCCATCCCCGCCGGATCCACCGGCGGCAGCTAGGGCCCACCCGAAACAACAGACCACAACAGACAAGAGCATGCAAAGACAATTATCCTACCTCGGAAATGGGAAGAACCAACCGCCTGCAAAACTTTAGCAGGAAAAGAAACGAAAATAGAAGAGGAAACAGCAAGCCGCTGTTTCAAAAATTCAACGAAACAAGAACGCTTTCGCCAACGACGACACACCCAAAAAACAGTACCCTACGGGGTTCACTGATTAGAAACAGGAGAGCAAACTTCACACCAGCCAACCGTTGCCTATCACCCAACCGCAGCAGTAATGACACACCAACCAATGCCTTTTAACAGTGTCTTCTCTATATATCCTTCCTTTATGGTTGTAGTCTCGTTCCGGCTGCCATTCTGTTGGCGGAAGAGTACAAAAAGAAAGGTGAGCGTTCTTGTAGGAAAGCAATCCAATTTGTAGTGCTGCGCTGTAGAAACTAGATCATCATTTTTGTCTCACATTTTAACATCACAATCTAAGAATTTCTAGGGTTTTTTTTTTCGCGTATGATTCTTTAATGCGCAATTTATGAACTCACTTCTGCCGCCCCGGTGGCGCAGTGGTCTAAGGCGCTGGCCTCTGATCATTCGTCCGTCTGGGGTCCGGGTTCGAATCCCGGTGAGGCATGGATGTTGTGTTTGTCTTACGGCACTGGCTCTCTCCCTTCCCTGGAACCAGTGACCCTAAATTAGGGACGGGCGACTGCTTATAGCCCATTGAGTTGCTCACGGTGGTCGTTAAACCTCCAATTAAAAAAAAAAAAAAAAAAAAAAAAAAAAGAACTCACTTCTTCCAGAGCTTTTTCTTTTTGTTATCCAATTTCAAAGAATTGCGAACAACGCTGTCAACAGGAGAAGCAAAACTTTGATTTTCCAATGCTATGTAATTTCCGTTGAATAGAACACGGCCTCTACTTTAACGTTTTGGTAGAAGAAAGGAAGGCATTTGCATACTTTCTATTTCGTACCAGGTCAGTGGTGGCGGAACCGCCCGGGCCCGGGCCTGGTCAATAATTTCAACAATTTCAGCCAAGTTTTTTATTTTTATTATTTTTTTATTTGGCATATGGGCTATTGTTGTTATGTGCCTCAGAAAGTTCTTCTAGGTAAGTGGTTGGGTGGTCCTAATTCCCAACAAAACACCTTATTAGGCATTGTTTTTCTTCTGTTTATTCCGGGAAGCGTGAAAGTTGAGGGAGCACCACGATTCGAAATTTCGAGTCGGGTCAACGAACTTCACTTTCCGCCGGCCGTGTACCAGGGAATTATATGCATAAAAACGAACCAATTTTCATTATGTGCTTTAAAAAACTGCGACAGAAATGAAGAACTATTTTCCGTCAGGTAGCACTACAAACTGGATCGCTTTCCTGGCAAGAACGTTCCCCTTTCTTCCTGTACTCTTCCGCCAGCAGAATGGCGGCGGAGCAAAGTCGTTGCAGCGGCGTTGTGTTAGGCGTGCAGCAGCACGCCTAAAACTTTCCTGTTCACAGCCTCGTACTTGCACATAAATATTACGATAAAAATCTTTAAAATGCACCATAATGATGAAATTTTTTCACCATTTGCCTTAAAATTGCATACTTTAAAATCTGTACGTCTCACGTTTCTGAAATCCGTCGAAATAATTTAGGACGCTAAACTACACATTTACCAAGTAATGATTTTTCTGCCTTCTTTGAAAGGTAGGTTGGACATTCAGGAAAGGTTACAGGAATAACAGTGGAGTTAAGTCTGACACAGACAGGCACATCATATAAAACTTGGCAGTTGAATGTCTTACTCCTGCGTCTAATTACACCATGGGAGAGGAAAGGTTTCTCACAAACAAAATCGTTAGTGCTGAGTTTCCGATCGGCTCGAGGGATTGCTTTCTGCCATTTAGCAAGCAAGCATTTTTTTCATTTTTAAGTGCTTTAAATAAAGAAGCATGTTATTCACTACTAGCATAACGAGAAGAGCAATTCGGAACGAAACATTTTCGTCCCATGTCACGGAATCGAAAACTCCGAAAAACTAAACGCTTCAGTAAAAAAAAACAACGCCGACCCGGTGGCGCAGTGGTCTAAGCGATGGCTTCTGATCATTCGTCCGTATGTGGTCCGGTTTCGAATCCCGGTGAGGCATGGATGTTGTGTTTGTCTTACGGCACTGGCTCTGTCCCTTCCCTGGAACCAGTGACCCTAAATTAGGGACGGGCGACTGCTCATAGATAGCCCATTGATTTACTCACGGTGGTCGTTAAACCTCCAATCGAAAAAAAAAACGACAAAAGAAATAAGGCAGTTTACACTGATTTCAAAGTAGGTCAAGAAAAAATAGAAAAGGCAAAGATTTCAGTTACTTACCTTGTTCTAACCTCCTGTAACAAATACCTTCTTCGATTTGTTTACTCACATGACGATTCGAGTCACAGAGGACAGAGATTCGAGTGGCCCGCATTTCTTCTAACGCCCTCTAGCGGTCATTACATTAAGAGACCTTTTTTCCAGCACGACGGTCATACGAAGTTGAATCACCTGTCTATCGTACACCATGGCCGGAGAATAGCAATTAGCAACGAACAGTGGCGTAGACAGATGGGGAGTTCGGGGTTTGAACCCTTCCCTTGAGGGGAGACTGAGCACGAATTTAAAGCGATATATACGTGTATACGGGGCTTTCACCAATGAACCAGGGCCGCGGGTGGCCTAGTGGGCCACGTTTGTGACTGCCACGGAAAGGACCTCTGGTTCGATCCCAGGCAGGTACAAACGCTCGATCCACTAAATATCCGCCGGCCGCCCCGGTGGCGCAGTGGTCTAAGCGATGGCCTCTGATCATTCGTCAGAACGGGGTCCGGGTTCGAATTCCGGTGAGGCATGGATGTTGTGTTTGTCTTACGGCACTGGTTCTCTTTCTTCCCTGGAGCCAGTGACCCTAAATTAGGGACGGACGACTGCTTATAGCCCATTGAGTTGCTCACGGTGGTCGTTAAACCTCCAATCAAAGAAAAAAAAATAAAAAAGACTAAATATCCGCCGTGCGTCGGGTGGGCACGTTAAGCCGTCGGACGCCGGGTACTGGCCCCCGGTAATAAATAAGGGCGTCTTCCTCCCCCTTTCTACTTCGCTTCCGTGTCACTTTTTGATCGGACACTCTAGCCCAAATCTCTTAGCTTCCTATTTCTAAGGGTTGTTAAAGACCTGAGGTCAGACACTCCCTTCCTAAAATCCTCTACATATAATCATTTGATCATCATTTCACCAATGAACCAAACCCATGTACCCCCCTTAAGAAATTTCTAGCTACAATTGGCAACGAACGGCCACTCACCGCGACCGTTCCCAAAGTCATTCATCTACTTGATTCCTTGACTCAGTGTTGCCAGTTTGGAGGAAAAGTCGCTAAATTTGGGGGATTTGGGATTGGAGTTAGCGACTAAAATATTGTTTTGGGATTAGCGACTTTTTTAGCGGATTTCCTTATCTTTTTAACGACTTCAGTGACTTTATGTTTATGGTTTCAAACATTTCAAATGCAGTTTTTTAATGAAGATAATTTCTGCCGCCCAGGTGGCGCAGTGGTCTAAGGCGATGGCCTCTGATCATTCGTCCGAAAGGGGTCCGGGTTCGAATCCCGGTGAGGCATGGATGTTGTGTTTGTCTTACGGCACTGGCTCTCTCCCTTCCCTGGAACCAGTGACCCTAAATTAGGGACGGGCGACTGCCCATTGAGTTGCTCACGGTGGTCGTTAAACCTCCAATCAAAAAAAAAAAAGATAATTTCTTCGCTTTTCGTAGTTCTCATAACCGTAACCGTAAAAAAAGAAAAAAAAAACATTCAGCTGGCTGCAGGCTGCATAGGAAGCTTATTCGTGACATCTGAGTTGGTTTGGGTACTTTGGGAGGAAATTCATTCCCCTGTTCCCTATCCCTTAGGCTCTTTTGCTTTTGATGTGGGTGGGGGTTGAACCCAGAGCATTGTGATAACAGTGAGCACCATTGTATTAATAATGAAAACCACATTGTACCCTACTGAGATGAGCATTAAAGGTCTGGACTAACTCGTGGGAAAGCAAATAGGTAAGTGTGTTTTCCATTACTGAAAATCTCTTTTTCGATCCTTGATTAGAATATGTTCCTTGTTGCCGGAAATTCACAATCTCTGGTGGGCATGGTTTACTTTTAGTGTAATTCTTATCTACGTTTCTTTTTAAAAATTGCTGCAGGGTTTGGGGTCGGTGGGAAAATGCGACTTGGTTCAGACAAAAAGTTTTCCAGTCCCCATCACTGTTATTCAGTGTTGCCAATTTGGGGTAAAAGTCGCTAAACTTAGGGACTTTTCGCTTGACGTTAGAGACAAAAATTTTGGTTTGGGATTAGAGACTTTTTTAGGGGATCTCCCCCGTGGTTTTGGGGACTTCAGCGCCTTTTTCCGTTTTAGCTGTTTTTTTCATAAACTTTGAGACAAAATATTTTTCCAGTTTGCAAGGCTTAAATTTTATACAAACATTACGTAACCGCTAATACATAAACTTTCGTAAAAGCAACAAATGCCGATTGGTTCAGGACTAATCGTAATCGTTATCAAACTTCGTCGCCCATGTTAACATCTCATCCAACGAGATCGTTCGTAAACACCCGTTGCTGGTTTGTAATGCATTTCCTCTCTTTTTCCCCTACTTTCTGTTTACTTCTAATTCTCCCTCAGGTTAGTGTTGGGGGTGAGTATCTGGGTGCATCGTATTCTGACTTGTGTTACCAACTTAGGGGTAAAGTCACTAAATTCAAGGAAGTTCGGATTGGAGTTTGTCACAAAAATATTATTTTGGGATTACCTACATTTTTAGGGGATTTAGCTAGGTCTTTAATGATTTCAGGGCCTTTTTTCATTTATGATTTCAAGTATTTAAAATGCGGTTTTTGAAATCGGAAGAGTCTTTAGTTTTCCATAGTTCCAATAACCGTAGCCATGAATCGTAACGCTTATAGAAAGCACCCCCCCTTTTTTTGATTGGAGGTTTAACGACCACCGTGAGCAACTCAAGGGGCTATAAAGCTGTAACCTACAGTTGCCCTTTGGATTCCGTGCAGGAAGGTCGCACATCGTGTGAGCTCCTGCGAGTGAACTTTAGTGCAAGCTTTTCGTCGTCGTCGGCCGTTCGTCTTGTTCTGCGATTAGATAGTTTCTGGGTTACCAGTCTATCCGAATCAGTCCGGTTAGGGGATCTTTTAGTTGTTAAGCTTTTTCAAAGCTCAATTAAAATTTTCTCGAATCCACTTCTCTTCGTTTCAGCTTCAAGCCCATCCAAAAAAATTAAGAGAATTTCAAGTTCTGATGTTGTAGAGCAAAAGCCTGACGCCAAGAAAAGCGATGCCGTTTCCCGTTCCACATCTACTTTCACGGGAAATCCTGAGTCAACTGAAAAGCCAGATCCAAGAAGATCTAGAAGAATTAAGAACCTTCCGCCGGAACTTTGTAATAGTATCCAAAAAAGAACAAGAAGAAGATTGGTAGGTAAAAAACTTTCTTATTCTGTGCCTCAGAAAATTCTAGGCACGTCATCTGACAAAAAAGTTGTCGATGACTCTTGTATGTCTGTGCCAATTCCAGACATAATATCTGAGAAAATATCAGATATGAAAAAAACACCGGTGAGATGCCCGGGCGATGGGATTTCTGAAAAAATTACAAATATCATTAAAACACCGAAGAGATGCTCGGGCGATGGGATATCTGATAAAATCTCAGATATCATTAAAACACCGGAGAGATGCCCGGGCGATGGGATATTTGTAAAATTTTCAGATTTCAATAAAACACCGGTGGGATGCCCGGGCGATGGAATATCTGAGAAAATACCAGATATGATTTATGAAAAGTCCGAGAAAATTCCGGACAACCTTACCCAAGAGGAAGGTTTTATAGAAAACAGACCTGAGACAGCTTCGGCGTCAGGCTTTTGCAATGAAAAAAAAAAAAAGGTCCTTTTTGGGGCCGAGTACTTTTTCAATAAAGTTACTGTGCAAATACAAAACACAAAAAGGGTTGAAATAAAAGAACAACCCCAGTCATCTTATGAGCATAAGTTAAGCTCAAAAATAAAGAATGCTGTAAATGACACAGAATTAATGAAAAATGACACAAATAAATACCTGCGTAATATTAATTTATTACACAGAGAAAAAAAAAGAGTTGTCCCTAAAAGCAATGTACAGAACTCTGTGCTAAAAGAAAGGATTGAAAAACATCGCAAAAATTTCCACAACACAAATGTGACAGAGAAATTGATTGCCGATGTTGACAAATATCTAGGCGAGAAAAAAAAAAGGCCCTTTTAAGGGCCTGATACAGAATTCTGTGCCCCAAGAAGAAATAAAAAAATATCGCAAAAAAAATTCCAAAACACAAAAGTGATAAAGAAATTAATTGTTGATGTTGATAAAAATATAGATGAAAATGCTACGCATAAGCAAAAAAAACTGGTTACTCCAACCGTGGAAAAACCAAAATATTTCGCTGGCAGGCTTAGCAAAGAAATTAAAGAGGCAGAAAAAAATAACTGTAATGAAGAGGCTCAATTGCAGTATGCTAATAACAACGATGAAGAAAAAAACAACGGCATATTTAGGGGCCGTTCATTTTCCTCTTTCTCTGAGGAAGGGGGAAAAAAACAACGGCATTTTTAAGGGCCGTTCATTTTCCTCCTTCTCTGAGGAAGAAAAACGCCCTCTTAGTGAAACCTTTCCCTCATTCTCTGAGGAAGAAAGCAAATTTGACCTATTAATTAAAAAAGTTAAAGGAATGTCCACGAGTGAGAAACTTACGGAAAAAAAAATAAATGGAGAAACCGATAAAAAACAAAAAAATGGTGAATGGACCATCAATCAAATAGCAGAATTAGCTGCCAAACTGGTCAAAAGCAAGGAAGCAATCAATTGTAATTCTGACCAAGTTATCGAAATTAACAGCAATATAAATAAAATTGATACAGTAAAAAATGATGAAAAAAAAACCGAGGACGAATTTCTTTCCTCTGAAACAAATGGACTTAACATATAAATTTGGAATGCGCAAGGCATCAAAAGGCAGCATAGAGAATTCTTAGCCTACCTAAAATACAAAAAAATTGATATTGCGCTAATTAATGAATCCTGGCTAACGGACAGAATTAAATTCAAAATTCCCAACTACAAGGTTTACAGAAAAGACAAAACCTCCCAAAGTGGGGGAATTTTGATCGCAGTGAAAGATAAACTAGAGCAAAGTGAAGCGATATGCAACACAGAGGATGGCATGGAAGCGCACTCGGTTATTATTCAAACAAAAAATAACCCGATTAAATTTACGGCACTATACAATCATCCCAAACACACTACTACCAGGGAAGCTCTAGATAAGCTTTTCGAAGAAAATATTCCTACGGTCATTGCGGGAGATTTTAATAGTAAACACCGCTATTGGCACTGCCCAAGAGCTAATAAAAGTGGGAACAATATTTTCAGATATCTTTTAAACCAAAACATTGACTTGGGGGCGCCATCTGAACCCACACGAACGGCGCTCAGAGGAACTAGCAATATACTAGATTTTGCACTCCTGAAGAATAATAAATATTACTTTGAAATTTATACTGAGGCGGCACTCTCCTCTGATCACAATCCAGTTCACCTCCAGCTTTATACTGACAAAACTGTGAAGGTAGCACCCAAAATGGTCACTAACTTCAAGCAATTTGAAGGGAAAATTAAACTAGTGCCACCCCCAGTAATTGGAGACTGTAATAGCAAAGAAGAAACTGACACAGCTATTAAACTCTTTAACCTCGCCATTAAAAAAATTATGGAAGAATGTCAAACTCCTGCTAAAGAGAAAAAAAATCCGTACTATTTACCCAAAGAAATTTTGGAACTTATAAAAGAAAAAAATAGGTACCGAAGCAAGTGGCAAAGAACAAGAAATAAAACGTTCTATGACCTTTATTGCTGCATAAATAGACAAATTAAAAGAGAAATCAGAAAATTCGAGAATGGGTCATGGGGTCAAGTATTAGAGGAGGCTCATATTGACTACTCTGAAAATTCGGATAAAAAAAACAAAATGACTCTATGGAATCTTACGTCGAGCTTGCAAAATAAAAATGTCAAATTACTCCCACCCCTTCAAAAAGAAGATGGGACGGTAGTTAGAACTGACGAAGAAAAAGCAGAAATTTTTGCAAACTCACTAGAAAAACAGTTTAAAATAAATGACATCCCTGACACTGATGTAGCCATTAAAATGAAAAAGGCCCTGAATACTTATTTTAGACACGCGGAGGATGTAGAAAATTCTAGAGTCATCGCCCAAAGTGCACAACTCTATGAAGAATTTACTAGTAAAAAAAAACCTGTATTAACATCCCCAATTAAAAGCAAACAGAAAGTCTCTTTTAAAAAAAATAGAAGCACAAGGCAAAGAAAACAACAGCCAAAAGTACAAAATGCTACGGCCTCTTTTACGTCCGATAGACAAGTTAAAGGTGCTACGACCTCTCGCGGGTCCGGAACGCCAGAAACTGAAAAGATAAGAAATAAAAAAAGGCCTTTTAAGGGCCAAAAAAAATTTTTGTTCCTCCTGACTTTGAAAAACCACTACCCATCAGTGAAAGGGAAGTTAGGTTTCATATTAATAATCTTAAAAATAAAAAGGCACCAGGCAATGATGGCATAAATAATAAAATTATGAAAACATTACCGGAAGAATATGTGCAAACCCTTACTAAAATATACAATTGTGCCATTAAAATAAACTACTTCCCTGATATTTGGAAGACAGCAGAGGTAATACTTTTACCCAAGCCAGGCAAAAACCCGGCAATTCCTGAAAATCACAGACCGATTTCGTTGCTCCCAACCATGGGAAAAATCTTTGAAAAAATAATTCTTATTAGAATGCAGCAATTCTGTGAGGAATTCCCAGTAATTCCATTTACTCAAGGAGGTTTTAGAGATAAACACTCCACGGTGCACCAACTCTCTAGAATAACTGAAAAATGTGCTGAAGGAATTATAAAAAGGAACACACAGCAGCCATATTTCTGGATGTGGCAAAAGCATTCGATAAATGCCCACATGAGGCAATTATCTACAAGCTAATAGCACATGATTTCCCACCCTGGATTATACACATAATCAAATCATACCTCACTAACAGAACATTCTGTGTAAAAATCAATGGGAAAAAATCGTTAAAAAAAAAATCGAAGCTGGTGTACCTCAAGGCAGTGTACTCGCACCAACGCTGTATTCCATCTTTACGTCAGACTTTCCCAACTATAATAACAGGAATCTGACTACAGCTCTCTATGCTGATGACACTGCACTCGCTTATACTTCCAAAAATAAAAATCAAGCAACTTTCATGTTGCAACATTATGTTGAAAAACTTGAGAAATATTTCTTAGATTGGAAAATTAAAATCAATACCGAAAAAACTCAAGCAATTCTATTTTCTAGGATTAAATGCAATCACAATCCAGACTTTGAAATAGAAATGTATAAAAAAAATACCTTGGGTAAATGATGTTAAATATTTAGGACTTTTTATGGACCACAACCTAAACTGGAACAAGCATATTAAAGAAACTGTGTCCAAATCCCTTAAGATCAGAGGAAGTCTCCAGCCAATAATAAAAAATAAAAGGCTTAGCAGGAAAAACAAAACTTTGATATGGAAAGCCTGTATCAGCCCTGTTATTACTTATGCCTGTCCTATCTGGGGTAACTGCAACAAACAGCAGAAAAATAAGATTACCTCATTTCAAAATAAAACCCTACGATATATGGTTGGACTTGATGGAAGAACTTCAAACCATGCTATCCGAAGCATGCTAAATATTAATTCCATCCATTACACGATGTATGACTTAGCTTACAGATACTATGAAAAAGCTAAGATTCATCCTAATCCTCTGGTCAGAGCGGCCATTAACTATACTGTCAATGAAACTGACAGTTATAAAAGGCCAAAAACTATCTTAAATAAAGTTCCAGAAATGAACCCAATTCACAGCTACCCTAGCAAAAAAAATAACAATAATTGGGACTAGGTTTAGAGGTTATTTCTCACCTATGAAGAATTTCTGATTAAAAAAAAAGGCTCTTTTAAGGGCCTTACTCTGATTTGCAAATTTACTTCCCACATGTGAATTAATCTCGTTAAATAAAAAAAAACAAAAAACAAAGAAAGGGTGGGCTCCTCTAAGAGCCGTACTCTGTTTTGAAAACATACTTCACCCATGTGACGAAACCTAGTTAAATTAAAAATGAGAAAAAAAAAAAAAAAAAAAAAAGGCTCTTTTAAGGGCCGAGCAAAATGTTGCATAAAAGATTTATCTTTTTTGTACTAAATATCTCTGCCCCTAAAAAAAAACAAAAAAAACAAGGTATTGTTGGTCTTGCCTTTTATTTTAAAATTTGTTGTTGTTTTTCTCTGATTAAAAAACAAAACAAAAAAAAGGCTCTTTTAAGGGCCGACAAAATGTTGCATACTCTAAACGAGTATCTTAAATCTCGATCGGTGTAATTTTGTGATCACACCACCCCAAGCTATGGTTACTCCGTTTGTGATCACACCACCCCAAGCTATGGTTACTCTGACATGCCTGTCAAGAAGCAACAAAAGTAAACCTGTGAAAAAATTCTGTAAACCAATTCACAGAATTGTTTAACCCAATTCACAGCTACCCTAGCAAAAAAAAATAACAATAATTGGGACTAGGTTTAGAGGTTATTTCTCACCTATGAAGAATTTCTGATAAAAAAAAAAAAAAAAAAGGCTCTTTTAAGGGCCTTACTCTGATTGCAAATTTACTTCACACATGTGAATTAATCTCGTTAAAGAAAAAAAAAAGGGGGTGGGATCCTCTAAGAGCCGTACTCTGTTTTGAAAACATACTTCACCCATGTGAAGAAACCTAGTTAAATTAAAATGAGAAAAAAAAAAAAAAGAAAAGGGCTTTTTTAAGGGCCGAGCAAAATGTTGCATAAAAGATTTATCTTTTTTGTACTAAATATCTCTGCCCTTAAAAAAAAAAAAACAAAAAAAAACAAGGTATTGTTGGTCTTGCCTTTTATGTTAAAATTTGTTGTTGTTTTTCCTTAATTAAAAAAACAAAACAAAACAAAAAAAAAAAAAAAAAAAAAAAGGCCCTTTTAAGAGCCGAGCAAAATGTTGCACCTGAAACCTCGATCGGTGTAACTTTGTGATCACACCACCTCAGCTATGGTTAATCTGACATGCCTGTCAAGAATCAACAAAAGTAAACCAGTGAAAAAATTCTGTAAACCAATGGGGAAAAATCTTTTCTCTCATTGGCTGGCGAGCAACACTGAGCAAATGGCCAGTTTTGTCTTACCCGGAGTTCAAAGACGATTCTTCTCTGGGAAAGATGTTCTGTGTGTGATGATTTTTTTTTCCAGGTTCCCCCTCTCCCGTGTCCTTTCCTTCCTTTCCCCCTGTGCTCTTCTGTGGCACAGATGTACCGGGCATTTTTCTGCGGAGAGAAATAGCACTTGAAATGGCTTGTTGTTACAGGTAAGTATGTAGGGCAGCTTACAACTTCACTTCTTAACGGGTAACCGTCTACTCCCTCTCCTCTAATATTTCCATACTTTTCTTTCGTACTATTCTATCAGGGAAATCTGTTCCCAAACATCTAATATTTCTCTTTTTCACCTGACAAAAGGCGCAGAGCGCTGAGGGTTCGGGTCTCTCAACCTCAGATAGGAAATATCTCTCTCTCTAATTCAGGGCCACTGATTCCAGGGAAGGGAGAGAGTCAGTATCGTAAGACAAACACAACATCCGTGCCTCACCGGGATTCGAAGCCTGACACTTCTCGGACAAATGACCATAAGTCAGCGCTTAAACTACTGCGCCACCAGGGTGGCCAATTCCCTTTTTCCTCCGTCTTATCAGGCATAGGAAGCCTGCCTATTACCGCTGAGTTTTCGTGGAATCTCTTAGGCTGTGAATACCATAGTGGTGGGACCCACTTCTGCGTTTCCATTGGCAGAAATATTGTATCATTAAAACAAAAGTTATGTTTTATTTACATCAAAATAACTGTGACATATAATTGGAAAGAAAATGTTTTTTTTTTCTTGTGCGAGAAATAATCTCACCTCCAATGCTATAACTTATTGGTTTACCATACTGCACGTACTAAGTGCGCTTAGCTAATCATCTTGGCTATTTAAAAATTGTTGCCGTATTCTCTCCCGCTAAGTATATATATATATATATATATGTGTGTGTGTATATATAATTTGTTTGTTTGTATGGGGTTTTTATGACCACCGTGAGCATCTCAATGGGCTATAGGCAATCACCCATCCCTAATTTAGGGCCACTGGTCCCAGGCAAGGGGAGAGAGATTGTACGACAAACACAACATCCATGTTTCACTACATTCGAACCCGGACCCATCTCGGACGAATGGTCAGCAGCCAGTCTTTAGAACACTGAGCCAATGGGGGCGTCATACATATACTATTTAAGCCATATTTAGTAATAATATCAACACATTCAGTTCTTTTTATGTTATTAATTTAAAGTGCCAAATTAATAATAATAATAATAATGAGTCGTTGAATTTTAAATGGCGTACAAAAATTCAACATAATTAAAATCTTATTTTTAGAGACTTTTTTTCACTTTTGGAGACTTTTTATCACTGATTTGGAGACTTTTAGAATGAGTGGGTTGGCAACACTGCTGTTATTCGAATTTTGTCTTTCAGTTCAGACTGTTCGAACGTAGTGTTTTACAATGCTGAAGTATGATCAACATTATCGAAAATCATGGGAATGTCTCAAAACATTTAAAGGTTGGTTGAAGCCTGTTGAATCAGATTCAACTCGGGCATACTGTACGTATTGCAAGAGTGATTTTTATGCCAAGTTGACTGACATTAAAAAACATAGCAATACCTCTAAACATAAGAGGAATTCTTGTGCTATTTCAAGCCAAAGACCACTGACATTTGATGGAGTTTGCAGCAAAACTGCTGGATCTGTGAGAGATGCTGAAGGAACATTGCCATGTTCATTTCAGAACATTGCTCTATTCTGACAACAGATCACCTTTCTGAGCTAATAAAAAGGAAATTTGCGGATAGTCAAACAGCCAAAGAACTACAGATGCATAGAAGAAAATGCACCGAAATCATAAAAAATATCCTAGCTCCCCATTTTTCCAAGTCCTGGCGAGAAGATATTGGTGATCAAAAATATAGTTTAATTATTGATGAGTCCACTGATATTTCAGTTCTCAAAATTCTGGGTGTCGTCATATGATACTTCAGTATGTCTTTGAAAAAGGTTATTGCAAAGTTTCTTGGACTGGTGGAGATTGAAGCCAGAGCAGCTGCTTGCATTGTAGAAGCTATTAAGAATATTTTAAACCAACATGACCTGGATACTCAAAAATTTATGGGATTAGGAGTGGACAATGCCAGTGTAAATGTTGGCATCAATAATGGGGTTTATGCAACCCTGAAAAAAGAATTGGATCTACCGAATTTAATTTTAATCAGATGTGTTTGTCACTCATTACAACTTGCGGTATCTCATGCATCTGAAGAGACAATGCCAAGAAATGTTGACTATTTAATTCGAGAAACATTTAACTGGTTTTCTCACTCAGCGAAACGAATGCTACAGTATAAGGAATTTATATGAAACTCTCAATCCTGGCGAACATTTGTTTCGAATTCCCAAAATGTGTAACACTAGATGGTTGTCAATCCATGCAGCTGTTGTACGTATTTTGCAACAATGGGATGAACTAAAATTACATTTTGATTTCTGTAGAAGAAGTGAACACTGCTACACTGCAGAAATACTGTATGGCATGTACAGTGACCCAGCAAATAAGCTATACATGATATACTTAAAGCCTATTCTTAGTGAGGTACAGAGAACCACTAAGGCATTTGAGGGGAAGAACAGAGACCCAATGTGCCTTCTTGAGGATTTGATAAATTTGGTTTTATCAGCCAGTAAAAAAATTCTCATTCCAACTGCAAAAATTAACATAATTGAGGAGCCCATAACAAGTTATGTAGACCCAAACCCATATCTGGGGTATGAATTCGAAAAATTGGCCAAAGAGGCTGGTATGCTGCCAGACGCAGAAAAACTTGTGCGGAAAAGATGTATTGATTTTTCTCTTAAGTTAGTAAGAGAACTGAAAAATAGGCTCCCTGACAATGCTGCTGTACTTAAGCAGATGTCTGCTTTAACTGTAGCAGAAACACTGAAGGCAGTAAAGCCACCAATCACCGAGTTAGCAAATTTGATGGGTTTTACACCGGAAGATATTGGCAATATTGAAACTGAGTGGAGAAATATTACCTTTATTAAGTGGAAAAATTTGTCGAACACTGTTAATTTCTGGATTGAAGTTTTTGGTTATCGTGATGCTGCGGGTAACAACCCTTTCCATAATTTATTGCAGTTGGCTGTTACAATACTTAGCTTACCACATTCCAATGCAGAAGTTGAGAGGGTGTTTAGCCAACTGACCATTGTAAAGTCAAACCTCAGGAATAGTTTAAAAATAACAGTTAATTCAATTTTAACTGTCAGAAGTGGCCTCAAAAGAGTTTCAGAAACCTGCTACTCTTACAGATTGCCAGCCTCTGTTGTTAAATCTATTGGAACAATGGCTGCTTATAAGCCTTTAACTACTTTGGACATACAATCTACATCAGAATGTTGTAGTTCTGATACGGATGATATTGAATTTCTGCCTCTGTGAAAAAAATCATACATATATGTACATTTGTAAATAAAATTTTGAGACATCTAGTTAATCAAGAATAAGAAACTTTACATTGTTAATCAAGATATTGTACAGAAAATAATTAATTTTGAAATCATTCGTTTCAACTTTTAGCAAAGACTTTGGAAGAATTCTATATTTCTTATCAAATTTCATAAACATGGCCAAAATCTTAAGTTTTGCCAAGGTAAGCACTTAATTCAGTATTTCCATTTGCAGAAATATTTTAGGATTAAACCAAAATGTTCTGTTTTATCTAAACCAAAGTATATATTAGTAACACATTACTGAAAAAAAAAAAAAGGTTTTGTTGCAAGAAATAATTTCACCATCAACCCTATAATTTATTGATCAATTTGCGTACTACGTTTTTTCAGCCATAGTTCTTTAGTCATTAAAAATTGTTACACTGTAGCCCCCTAATTATTATATATATTACTAAAGTCGTATTAAGTACAGAAGCAAAGAAAGTGGAAATAATGGTAACACATTTACTTCTTTTTACATTATTAATTTAAGGTGTCAAATAAATTATATTAGTAACGCATCACATTAAATTTGAAATGGCATGAAGACAAGTGCTAAAATTTAACGTTATTTAAATCTTAGTTTTAGGGACTTTTTTCACTTTTGGAGACTTTTTATGGTTGATTTGGAGACTTTCAGAGCAAGTGAGTTGGCAACACTGCCTTGACTTGATTCGTCTCTGATGGCTGATCCTACGCCACACAACAATATTCTTCATGTGTGTGAAGAAAACGTGAGTAGTTACGTTTATTATAAAAATAACGACATCGGTTACTCATGTTTGTTATTACACTCACGAACTGTGTACATGTATGGTAGAGCCAACCAAAATGGCGCAAGCAAAAGCATGCGATTTGAAATAAAGCCTAGTTTGGGAATAGCTTTAGTTCCCTTAATTGTGATAGGGTTATCTCATAACAAACCACTTAATACTGGTCGAATAGCTTTGTCACGGGAAAATCAATGTAGTGGGTTGTATTGTTAAACATTCCTTTGACTGGGATGGGTACATGCAGTATTCTAAGCATATGTTTTACTTTTCTGTGCAAGCCAGGTATATACCTACCTGCTTTACTTTTCTGTGCAAGCCAGGTATATACCTACCTGCTTTACTTTTCTGTGTATGGCCAGGTATATACCTAGTGACTATGATGCTGAATAAATTCGATCTGTACAGTCTGATTAGGGAATTACGTAGGACAGCATATATATATATATTTTTTTTACCAATGGCCCTTCGTTGTGAAACTTTCCATTTTTCCAGATAATAACACATGTATTGATTTACATTTTTGTGGTTTTTTTTTTTTTTTATGTAATTCTAGAGATGGGGTCTGATCATGATTTTGAGTAAATTCAGCAAAATCAATCTAAATATGTTGTGTGGGTAATTACCATGTATGTTTTTCTCTTAGTAATAATTCTCCCATGTAGTTTAAAATCACTGCATAGTGTTCAACCTGTGAATTTAGACAGAATTATTTCTAAAGCACACATTTAGCTGAACAATACTTTGTTTCTTTTAGATGCCTCTTGATTTGCTCCTGTACTTATGAAATATTTTACTCCAGTGGTGCACCCAGGAATTCTTGTTGGAGGGGCTGTATATATATAGTATACGTACACAATGTGTGTACATATATGTAGTGTACGCCTATAGTTTATATACGGTTGTGGCGTACATTGCTCTTAAATCTCTTTGGGGCCTTGGGAAGAAGTAGTTTTTTGAACGTAAAATAATATTTTTTAATGTTTCTTACATTAGAAAAAATGCTTTAATTATTTTCATCAACTTTTATTTTGTTCTGGCAGATTACAAAAACTACCATTTTTCATCAAAGAAACCCCTCCCTTTCCCCGAAAAAATTACAATATACGCCCTGCATTCAGCCCTGACTGAATCCTACAGGCGCTTATCAACTTGTTATCCTGAGATTGGGGAGATACTCACTTCTGCTTTATAGAACAGCAGCTAGATTTGACAGCTCCCCCCTCCCCCTTCTGATTTTGTCTATGAAAAACAACTGCGCGAAGGCACCACAATTTGTGACGTATGTCGCTCTTAATCGCTTTGGGAAGAAGACTAATTTTTTGAACGTGTAAAATACAGGGTGTTTCAGAAAATTTTATATCATTTGAGATGTAAATATCTGAGTAACGAAATAGTCTAGGATGAAACTAAACAGGCTTAATTTTGAGCAAAATAAGATTAATTCATCAAAATTTGAATGAAAAATTCAAAGGTATGTGAATTTCATGAACGATTTCACAAGTTTTTAATATGCACACCTACTGTAACACTGCACATGTCAAGTCGCTAGTCCAGCTTCTGCCAAACACGATGCAGCATGTCCCTGATGTGCTCAAATGCCCCACCAACTGCAATGCAGATTTGGACATGGCACAAAAAGTTCAGAGGAAGGCTGTCTGTGCAGGGCAAAGAATCTGGACGACCACCAGTATCGGAAGAGATGGTCGTGCATGTTCGGGAAACATTTCTGCGAAGCCCCAGGAAATCCATAAGAAGAGCAAGTCTGGAAACCCAGATTACTCCAACCAGGGCAAGATTTCATCTTTTTTGCTCACTAGCAAAATTTGCTAGTGACCAAATAGTTTGCTAGCAAAACATTTGCATGACTAGCAAGTAAAAATAAATCACATCGTAACTGCTTTTCTAACTGATTTTATAATAAAGTTACACAGAAATTTAAATATGTGTATAAATATTTTGACTTACCTTTTTGAATAATGAATAGAATCTTAGATAAGTTTAGTGACTATCTTTATTAATTTCTAACAAATTCTCCTACCACATGAATATATTTCACTGACATTCTAATTCAGATTTCTTCCCATATGGTTTACGCTCAGGGTGTCTGACTTTGTCATCATACCACTTTATAACTGCTGACTGTGGATTAAAAATCTGTTCTTGTGGCCCTTCTATTTCAATTGTCATCAAAGCATTTAAAGTTTCAACAGACAAATTGTTCCTCCAATCCCCTTGTATTCTTTTTAAAAAACTGAATCCCACCTCGCAACATGCAGCACGAAGTGGAAGTATCGCACAAATTTCTGCTAAACTTCTACACACTTCATATCTGCCAACTACCACACAATGTCGTAGTTTCTATGGAATTAGTTGTCTGACTACGGAACTCACCATCAAAACTACGGATTCTACAAATTTTCATTTTGTTTCAAATTTTTCTTTTGCTATTATTTTTATGATGTACACGAGATTCTTACAGAAATTCGCGGAATCCCGCTTTTTTTTTTTTTTTTGCATCAGTTAGATCATTCCGAAGATCGATATTTGGGAGGGGGGAGTCGCTTTCCATTTGGAGACGAAATTTCGTGCTTCAAAACTTTCGAACACAGTAGTGAAACGGAGTAAGAAAATTTTGCCGTAATCGCAAATTTTTCTCCCAATGTTGTCTTTGTGTCCGCTTTTCTTGTTAAATATCATTTTATTGCATAAATGTTTGCATTTTAGCTTGAAACTGTGAAGAACAATTTGCAAAAACGGAAGTTGGCTGCTGCAAAATTTTTCTGTAATCTTCAGGCATGAGATTCTTCTGCGAATTCAAGGAATTCCGGCTTTTTTCGTTATTATTGGAATTCCATCTTTACGAAACTAGAAAACGAAAGGTCGACGGAATTCGGATTTTTTCCGTAATCATAATTTTTTTTTTTTCTCACGATGTTGCCTCTGTCAAGTATTATTGCTCAGTAACATTTTACTGGATAAATATTTGTATTTCAGCTTGAAAATACAAGGAAAATTTCCAAAACCAGAAGTCAGACGAAGCAAAAGTTTCTTCCGTAATCGTTTACCCCCTCCACGAATATGTTTCGTAAAGAAGCGTCTATCTATGCCACGCAATAAGGCTAGTTACTATGGATAAGACTTTTGCCAGTGTTGGCAGGCTATTTTCCAGTAACATTTTGGTTTGCTTCTTTCGGTTTTGTCTACCATCCGAATAAGTGGAATTATTCTTGCTTATTCATCACTGATCATTAGAGCGCAGTATTTGATGTATGCACGACTATCAAGACTTGTGGAAGTAGGCGATCGCTTCGCTTAGGGTATGACAGGAGTTGAGGACAAAGTTCGTGGGGCAAAAGAAGGGAGGGTGGCAGAGCAGGTGGTCAAACAACCGATCCATCCCAGAGCTCTGGGTTGCCACAGCAACCATTGCCGACGTCACGTTCAGTTTCTGTAATAGACCAATGAGGGCACGATGGAGAGGAGTTTCAATGCGCTTCTACGACAGTTTGGAAGAGATGAAAGATATGGGGAGGATGGGTATTAAGTGTCGAAAGGAAATTGGCGAAAGAGAATCGCTGATCGTCGCTGTTTTAACAAGTGATAATAGAAACTGTTATGTAAACTTCGTGGATTAATAATGATTTTTGGTTACTTTAAATAAAGAAATTACCTTACTAGCAATATTTGCTACTGCGACTTTTTTTTCACTAGCAAATTTGTTTTTTCACTAGCTATTTGCTAATCGGTGAAATCGCGCCCTGCCTCCAACGACAGTTTGGCGTGTCGCAAGGAAATTCTTTCGAATGGCACCCTACAAGCTGCAGCTTGTTCAAGCCTTAAAGAGAGATGACGAGCAAAAGCGTAAGCAATTCTGTGTCAGAGAAACTTGAAAAAGACTAGTTTGAAAATATTCTTGTTTTCAGTGTTATGGTGGGAAATGAAGACATTAGTTATTCTGGGTAATTACTATTTAAATGTATGCAAATCATATTAAAATTATGGTAAAAGTTGAATCTAGGTGAAAACTAAAATTTGAGAAATGGGTGGATGCATTTTGAAACAAAAAGTAAATTCAATTATCTTAAGGCCACGATAAATGAAAATATAAATAAAATGCAACACTGATGTTTGAAAATTCCCAAAAGTTATTATTGAAGGCAGTGGCGGCTCGTGGTTAGAAAAATAAGTGAAGTACAAGAACAGTATGAAAAGATATATACTGTCTACAATGAAAATCCCTTAATGAGGACTTGCTTATTTTTTGTATATTAAATCAATTTTTCTTCCTCTTAAAGCTGCAAATTTGTCGATTATGTTGTCATAAGATGGTTAGATGGTTGTTTCTTCGTGAGCATCAATAAAATGCCTTCCTGAAGATAAATATTTGCCAGAGAAGCAAGTCTATCTTGGGAACTAGTGTTTCTTGTGCAAGTTTGTATTCTTTTAAGAAAACTTCTTTTCACTGGCACACTTGTAGATGTAATTGTTAAACTGAGGAAAACCAATTTATAATCTTCTGTAAAAATGTCTTTGTCTCCGTGAAACACTCGGAGTTCTTGAGTCAATATATTCCTTAATTTTTCATCGGCATATACAAGACTCAGTTCATTTTTAAGACACTGGTGTTTAGTAAATATGTTTCCGTAAAAATGTAGATTTTCAAGAGCACGAGTGGGAAAGCATGCATTGAATTATTCGAATTTGGTTGTGTCAGCAAGTCAGACAAATTGAAGTTTCTTACAGTCTTGAAATCTTATATCCATTTCCATAAGAATGTGGTCCAAAATTTCAAAATACAATTGTTTATAATTTTGAAAAATTGTTTCCTGTGTAAGAGCAGCATATTCCCCTGCTTATTTCTGTGATTTTGCTAGCTTTTCCAAACTGTGTTTCAAATAACTAATCGTTCCTTTTATGGCCCAAAATTTCACGAGTTTTTTTTTTTTTTTTTTTTTTTTTTTTAATTTGAGTTACACAGTAGTTTATTGTAGAATAACTTTTTTACGGTTCTTATAGAGGTTATTTTTCATCAAAGTTGGTTGTCAAATTTTCGAACTAAAGCCTAGTTCGTCATCAGGACTATGTCACTGGAGTAGTTGCTGCCACTCAATTGGAAGAGTCCATCCGCAATTATCGTTAATTGTGGTACATCTTCTTGCTATTTCGATCCCTTCTTCTAGTTTCCTCTTTACTAAGTTTGACTGGTGGGCGATTATTTTCACTGAGTCCCAATTTATGGAGTGTCCACTTGCTTGTATATGTCTGTCTAGCCCTGTTTTGTTCCCAATGTTCCTAATAGCTGCTTGGTGTTCTTTCATTCGGACCTTAATACTTCTCCCTGTTTCTCCTATATAGCTGAGTCCGCAGTTACAGTCGATGCAGTAAATTACTCCTTCCTGCAACTGGATGTCCAATTCTTTCTGCTTTAAAGCTGGCAGGAATTTCTTTATTTTGTTATTAAGATCTGGAGCTAGCCTGATATTATATTTTGCTCCGATCCTTTTCAGTTTCTCGAAAAGTCCCTTGTGGTACGTAATTTTGCTGGTGAATTTGAAGTTGGTTTTTTCCTGCTTCTTTTTTGGCACTTGTTTAAATATTTTCTCAACATATGGGGAGGGGTAATTGTTTTCTGCCAATATGTCCTTTAATTCTTCTTTGTGAAGATCTTTTTGAGTAGCTGAAGAGACCAGGATTTCAATTTTTTCCAAAAATTGTCTCGCCGTATTCGATTTAATATAATCAGGGTGGAATGAGCAGAAGTCTAACATCTTCCCTGTGTTGGTGGGTTTTCTAAAAAGCTGAGTGAATATTTTCCCCTCTCTTGAGGTCAAGGTTAAATCTAGGTAATTGATGCTATGGTCTTTTTCCTGTTCCAGGGTGTACTGCAAGGTATTCTCTAGTAAGTTAAATTCTTCCAGAATCTGAGAGGGTAGAGATTGGTCCACAGTATCTACTATAATTAGGACATCATCCATGTACCTTACATAGAGAGCAAACAAGGAGGGTTGTATAAGGATTTTTGCCTCTAGTTTACTTATATAATAATTTGCTAGCAGAGGTGCTAGTGGAGAATCCATTGCAAAGTCCTGAAGTTTGCCTGTAATATTTCTTTCCAAACTGGAAGAAATTATTCTTGAAGGAAAATAGGAGCAGTTCATATATGCCAAGTAGTATTTCTCTATTGTGATTATGGAAGACTATTTTTTCCGCAAGGTCATCTGCAATGAATTCCAGTAGGAGGTCCAGGTTAATGTTGGTATACATAGAGACTATATCCAGGCATGCCATTACTGGATGAATTAATTCTGACAAGTTGTCCAGTTTTCCTTTTAGCTGCATGGAATTTTTTAGTAGGTAGGGAGGAGAAGGGAAAATATCTCTGAGGTGACCAAGTAAATAATAATTAATGTTGGAGAGTGGCGAATTTCTAGTGTCTATTATAGGTCTTACGGGATGGCCTTCTTTGTGAACTTTTATTGTACCATAGATCTGTGGAATTCTTGACTGGATTTTGGAGAAGTTTTTGAAGAGCTCATTAAGCTGTTTTTTATTTCTTAAAGAGCTGATTAATTTCTTAAGATTTTTGACAGTTTGATCTATAGGGTTACCATTGAGTTCTTCATAATAAGGCTTGCTCAATTCAGCTTCCATTTTATTGTAATACTTCTCTTTTTCTACCAATACCAAAACTTAGCTCTTATCTGCTCTCAGTGCTACAACTTTATCATTGGCTTTGAATTTTTTAAGGTCAGCAATGGCATTTCTATTAAAATTGTAATCAACTTTTACTGGCTTTTTTACAAATTTTGAGACGCAGTCTGAGAATTCTTTCCTTAAAGTAACTGCTGTATTTTCATCTTCTCTTTCTACCTTACTACAGATGCTTTCTAAATCAATCAGTATACGTTTTTATCAAGTGTTGCAGAGGAAAGGTTATAATTATATCCCTTATCGAGGAGATTAATCAGGTTTTCATCTACTCCTTCTTCCGTCAGATCTATGACATGTTTGTTAGTCGGGGATGGTATTAACTGTGGGCCAGGTGCTGTAGACATTAACTTTGGATTCAACCACTTATTCTCTTTAATCTTCAATTTTTCCTGAAACTTTTTGTTTTTATCTCTCACTGCTTTAGCTAACCAATTATCAATATTTTTCTTTTCTGCTTCCGGAATTTCACCTAATGAAGAGGTCCAAATACCAGCTTCTATTCGTTCGCATTGCTCAATAGTTTTGAATTTATTACGAATCGCGCCATTCACCGTTTTTAGTTCTATTTTTTTAATAAAATTTCTTGACAGATTTTCTGCGATGTTTTTCGTGAGTCTCAAAGAAGGTGGGACAAAATTAGCTCTCTTACATTTCTTAAGAAAATATAGTTGTGACTTACATTTGTCGCTTTTGCTCTTACTCCTTTCTATCTTTCTGATGTTTCGCCATATATCCAGCCCGTATGTGGTTTTAATCCTAGTTGTAAATGCATTTATGGCACCTCTATTCATAGTGATTGTGGAATAACTTTTTACGGGTCTTATAGAGGTTATTTTTCATCAAAGTTGGTTGTCAAATTTTCGAACTAAAGCCTAGTTCGTCATCAGGACTATGTCACTGGAGTAGTTGCTGCCACTCAATTGGAAGAGTCCATCCGCAATTATCGTTAATTGTGGTACTTCTTCTTGCTATTTCGATCCCTTCTTCTAGTTTCCTCTTTACTAAGTTTGACTGGTGGGCGATTATTTTCACTGAGTCCCAATTTATGGAGTGTCCACTTGCTTGTATATGTCTGTCTAGCCCTGTTTTGTTCCCAATGTTCCTAATAGCTGCTTGGTGTTCTTTCATTCGGACCTTAATACTTCTCCCTGTTTCTCCTATATAGCTGAGTCCGCAGTTACAGTCGATGCAGTAAATTACTCCTTCCTGCAACTGGATGTCCAATTCTTTCTGCTTTAAAGCTGGCAGGAATTTCTTTATTTTGTTATTAAGATCTGGAGCTAGCCTGATATTATATTTTGCTCCGATCCTTTTCAGTTTCTCGAAAAGTCCCTTGTGGTACGTAATTTTGCTGGTGAATTTGAAGTTAGTTTTTTCCTGCTTCTTTTTTGGCACTTGTTTAAATATTTTCTCAACATATGGGGAGGGTAATTGTTTTCTGCCAATATGTCCTTTAATTCTTCTTTGTGAAGATCTTTTTGAGTAGCTGAAGAGACCAGGATTTCAATTTTTTCCAAAAATTGTCTCAGCCGTATTCGATTTAATACACTGCTGGATAATTGCTAAGGACGGATCATGAACGGCTATATAGCGCATAAAAAACTAAGTGTGGTTGGATGCCAAGTGAAATAAAATAATGTCAGAATACCAGGACATTACAAGAAAGACAATTTATTGTGCTCTGAAATCCAGAAGGCTTTGGAACGTGTTCAAGAGACAAACAGGCCATTTTGTGCAGAATACGTAAACGTGAAAAAAATGCAATTACCGTCCGCAGGCGTTCCGGCGTAAGATGTCAATACGGGATATGGCCACCATGGAGGGCGATGCAAGATTCCACACGTCGTGTCATGCTTTGCACAACATTATCAAGCAGCTGTTGGGGTAATTTATCCCATTCCTCTGTCAGTGCACGGATGAGGGAGTCCTTGTTTATTGGAGGGCGTTGGCGACCAGCAAGACTCCTCCCCAAAGCATCCCACACATTTTCAATGGGATTCAGATCGATCGGGAGAACATGCTGGCCATACGAGGCGTTGAATATCGTCGCTCTCAAGACACTCCTGGACAGCGACTGTTCGATGACATGTTGAGTTGTCGTACATGAAAATGAATCTATCACCGACAGCACCACGGAACATGCGAATATGAGGTAGCAGAACATCCTTAATGTATCGTTGGCCAGTCGTAGTCCCAGTTGGAAGCACATAGAGGGACGTTAGGCCATTGATCATGATGCCAGCCCATACCATGACACTACATGTCGGACATCGGTCCCTTTCCTGTATGTTTGCTGGACAATATGCAGTACCACTATCCCGCCAGATCAGTTTTCGTCGACAATCAGACGATAGACTATCTACTCTCATCTGAGAAGAGGACAGCATACCAGTCGTTATCAGTCCAGTTGCGATGTTGATGGCACCATTGCAAACGGGCGGTACGGTGACGGCTGGACAATGGGTTGCACACAACAGGACGGCGGGCGTATAGTAATCCTTCATGCAAACGTCTGGCGACAGTTTTTCGGGAGATCCGCTTACCAGTAGCAGCCATAAACTGATTTGCTACCTCACTAGCTGTGCTGCGCTTGTGTCTTTTTGTTGATAGCACTATGTACCGATCTTCTGCAGGTGTCGTACTGCGAACACGACCTCCCTCCCTGGCAGCATCTGTTATTTTCGCCCTTCTTCAATTTTGCCAATAATACGGCCACGCGTAAAATCATCTAGGTGATGTCGGGAAGACATACTGAAAATTGCAAGTTCGTCAATTGATTCTTTCCCTTTCAACTTTGCGTTTGAACAACAACGGTCAATACGCGTCAAATCCTTAATATCTCTTATCAGCGCTATGACGTCACGAACAAGTTCGGCAATCCAAAATTTGCATACGCACAACACGTCTTACTGTATCCTGCACTTATGCTAATTTCCACATTTTCCTGCCTTCCATTTCGTGGTTGCTATCGTTGCTATTGTCATTCGTCCTTAGCAATTGTCCGGCAGTGTATAATCAGGGTGGAATGAGCAGAAGTCTAACATCTTCCCTGTGTTGGTGGGTTTTCTAAAAGCCTGAGTGAATATTTTCCCCTCTCTTGAGGTCAAGGTTAAATCTAGGTAATTGATGCTATGGTCTTTTTCCTGTTCCAGGATGTACTGCAAGGTATTCTCTAGTGAGTTAAATTCTTCCAGAATCTGAGAGGGTAGAGATTGGTCCACAGTATCTACTATAATTAGGACATAATCCATGTACCTTACATAGAGAGCAAACAAGGAGGGTTGTATAAGGATTTTTGCCTCTAGTTTACTTATATAATAATTTGCTAGCAGAGGTGCTAGTGGAGAACCCATTGCAAGTCCTAAAGTTTGCCTGTAATATTTCTTTCCAAACTGGAAGAAATTATTCTTGAAGGAAAATAGGAGCAGTTCATATATGCCAAGTAGTATTTCTGTGTTGTGATTATGGAAAACTATTTTTTCCGCAAGGTCATCTGCAATGAATTCCAGTAGGAGGTCCAGGTTAATGTTGGTATACATAGAGACTATATCCAGGCTTGCCATTACTGGATGAATTAATTCTGGCAAGTTGTCCAGTTTTCCTTTTAGCTGCATGGAATTTTTTAGTAGGTAGGGAGGAGAAGGGAAAATATCTCTGAGGTGACCAAGTAAATAATAATTAATGTTGGAGAGTGGCGAATTTCTAGTGTCTATTATAGGTCTTACGGGATGGCCTTCTTTGTGAACTTTTATTGTACCATAGATCTGTGGAATTCTTGACTGGATTTTGGAGAAGTTTTTGAAGAGCTCATTAAGCTGTTTTTTATTTCTTAAAGAGCTGATTAATTTCTTAAGATTTTTGACAGTTTGATCTATAGGGTTACCATTGAGTTCTTCATAATAAGGCTTGCTCAATTCAGCTTCCATTTTATTGTAATACTTCTCTTTTTCTACCAATACCAAAACTTAGCTCTTATCTGCTCTCAGTGCTACAACTTTATCAGTGGCTTTGAATTTTTTAAGGTCAGCAATGGCATTTCTATTAAAATTGTAATCAACTTTTACTGGCTTTTTTACAAATTTTGAGACGCAGTCTGAGAATTCTTTCCTTAAAGTAACTGCTGTATTTTCATCTTCTCTTTCTACCTTACTACAGATGCTTTCTAAATCAATCAGTATACGTTTTTATCAAGTGTTGCGGAGGAAAGGTTATAATTATATCCCTTATTGAGGAGATTAATCAGGTTTTCATCTACTCCTTCTTCCGTCAGATCTATGACATGTTTGTTAGTGGGGGATGGTATTAACTGTGGGCCAGGTGCTGTAGACATTAACTTTGGATTCAACCACTTATTCTCTTTAATCTTCAATTTTTCCTGAAACTTTTTGTTTTTATCTCTCACTGCTTTAGCTAACCAATTATCAATATTTTTCTTTTCTGCTTCCGGAATTTCACCTAATGAAGAGGTCCAAATACGAGCTTCTATTCGTTCGCATTGCTCAATAGTTTTGAATTTATTACGAATCGCTCCATTCACCGTTTTTAGTTCTATTTTTAATAAAATTTCTTGACAGATTTTCCGCGATGTTTTTCGTGAGTCTCAAAGAAGGTGGGACAAAATTAGCTCTCTTACATTTCTTAAGAAAATATAGTTGTGACTTACATTTGTCGCTTTTGCTCATACTCCTTTCTATCTTTCTGATGTTTCGCCATATATCCAGCCCGTATGTGGTTTTAATCCTAGTTGTAAATGCATTTATGGCACCTCTATTCATAGTGATTGTGGAATAACTTTTTTACGGGTCTTATAGAGGTTATTTTTCATCAAAGTTGGTTGTCAAATTTTCGAACTAAAGCCTAGTTCGTCATCAGGACTATGTCACTGGAGTAGTTGCTGCCACTCAATTGGAAGAGTCCATCCGCAATTATCGTTAATTGTGGTATTTCTTCTTGCTATTTCGATCCCTTCTTCTAGTTTCCTCTTTACTAAGTTTGACTGGTGGGCGATTATTTTCACTGAGTCCTAATTTATGGAGTGTCCACTTGCTTGTATATGTCTGTCTAGCCCTGTTTTGTTCCCAATGTTCCTAATAGCTGCTTGGTGTTCTTTCATTCGGACCTTAATACTTCTCCCTGTTTCTCCTATATAGCCGAGTCCGCAGTTACAGTCGATGCAGTAAATTACTCCTTCCTGCAACTGGATGTCCAATTCTTTCTGCTTTAAAGCTGGCAGGAATTTCTTTATTTTGTTATTAAGATCTGGAGCTAGCCTGATATTATATTTTGCTCCGATCCTTTTCAGTTTCTCGAAAAGTCCCTTGTGGTACGTAATTTTGCTGGTGAATTTGAAGTTGGTTTTTTCCTGCTTCTTCTTTGGCACTTGTTTAAATATTTTCTCAACATATGGGGAGGGGTAATTGTTTTCTGCCAATATGTCCTTTAATTCTTCTTTGTGAAGATCTTTTTGAGTAGCTGAAGAGACCAGGATTTCAATTTTTCAAAAATTGTCTCGCCGTATTCGATTTAATACACTGCTGGACAATTGCTAAGGACGGATCATGAACGGCTATATAGCGCATAAAAAACTAAGTGTGGTTGGATGCCAAGTGAAATAAAATAATGTCAGAATACAAGGACATTACAAGAAAGACAATTTATTGTGCTCTGAAATCCAGAAGGCTTTGGAACGTATTCAAGGGACAAACAGGCCATTTTGTGCAGAATACGTAAACGTGAAAAAAATGCAATTACCGTCTGCAGGCGTTCCGGCGTAAGATGTCAATACGGGATATGGCCACCATGGAGGGCGATGCAAGATTCCACACGTCGTGTCATGCTTTGCACAACATTATCAAGCAGCTGTTGGGGTAATTTATCCCATTCCTCTGTCAGTGCACGGATGAGGGAGTCCTTGTTTATTGGAGGGCGTTGGCGACCAGCAAGACTCCTCCCCAAAGCATCCCACACATTTTCAATGGGATTCAGATCGATCGGGAGAACATGCTGGCCATACGAGGCGTTGAATATCGTCGCTCTCAAGACACTCCTGGACAGCGACTGTTCGATGACATGTTGCGTTGTCGTACATGAAAATGAATCTATCACCGACAGCACCACGAAACATGCGAACATGAGGTAGCAGAACATCATTAATGTATCGTTGGCCAGTCGTAGTCCCAGTTGGAAGCACATAGAGGGACGTTAGGCCATTGATCATGATGCCAGCCCATACCATGACACTACATGTCGGACATCGGTCCCTTTCCTGTATGTTTGCTGGACAATATGCAGTACCACTATCCCGCCAGATCAGTTTTCGTCGACAATCAGACGATAGACTATCTACTCTCATCTGAGAAGAGGACAGCATACCAGTCGTTATCAGTCCAGTTGCGATGTTGATGGCACCATTGCGAACGGGCGGTACGGTGACGGCTGGACAATGGGTTGCACACAACAGGACGGCGGGCGTATAGTAATCCTTCATGCAAACGTCTGGCGACAGTTTTTCGGGAGATCCGCTTACCAGTAGCAGCCATAAACTGATTTGCTACCTCACTAGCTGTGCTGCGCTGGTGTCTTTTTGTTGATAGCACTATGTACCGATCTTCTGCAGGTGTCGTACTGCGAACACGACCTCCCTCCCTGGCAGCATCTGTTATTTTCGCCCTTCTTCAATTTTGCCAATAATACGGCCATGCGTAAAATCATCTAGGTGATGTCGGGAAGACATACTGAAAATTGCAAGTTCGTCAATTGATTCTTTCCCTTTCAACTTTGCGTTTGAACAACAACGGTCAATACGCGTCAAATCCTTTATATCTCTTATCAGCGCTATGACGTCACGAACAAGTTCGGCAATCCAAAATTTGCATACGCACAACACGTCTTACTGTATCCCACACTTATGCTAATTTCCACATTTTCCTGCCTTCCATTTTGTGGTTGCTATCGTTGCTATTGTAATTCGTCCTTAGCAATTGTCCGGCAGTGTATAATCAGGGTGGAATGAGCAGAAGTCTAACATCTTCCCTGTGTTGGTGGGTTTTCTAAAAGCCTGAGTGAATATTTTCCCCTCTCTTGAGGTCAAGGTTAAATCTAGGTAATTGATGCTATGGTCTTTTTCCTGTTCCAGGATGTACTGCAAGGTATTCTCTAGTAAGTTAAATTCTTCCAGAATCTGAGAGGGTAGAGATTGGTCCACAGTATCTACTATAATTAGGACATCATCCATGTACCTTACATAGAGAGCAAACAAGGAGGGTTGTATAAGGATTTTTGCCTCTAGTTTACTTATATAATAATTTGCTAGCAGAGGTGCTAGTGGAGAAC
Source organism: Macrothele yani (assembly GCA_039090855.1). NCBI lineage: Eukaryota > Metazoa > Arthropoda > Arachnida > Araneae > Macrothelidae > Macrothele > Macrothele yani. The sequence continues at coordinate 88,337,160 of CM077010.1, forward strand.
CCATTGCAAGTCCTGAAGTTTGCCTGTAATATTTCTTTCCAAACTGGAAGAAATTATTCTTGAAGGAAAATAGGAGCAGTTCATATATGCCAAGTAGTATTTCTGTATTGTGATTATGGAAGACTATTTTTTCCGCAAGGTCATCTGCAATGAATTCCAGTAGGAGGTCCAGGTTAATGTTGGTATACATAGAGACTATATCCAGGCTTGCCATTACTGGATGAATTAATTCTGGCAAGTTGTCCAGTTTTCCTTTTAGCTGCATGGAATTTTTTAGTAGGTAGGGAGAAGAAGGGAAAATATCTCTGAGGTGATCAAGTAAATAATAATTAATGTTGGAGAGTGGCGAATTTCTAGTGTCTATTATAGGTCTTACGGGATGGCCTTCTTTGTGAACTTTTATTGTACCATAGATCTGTGGAATTCTTGACTGGATTTTGGAGAAGTTTTTGAAGAGCTCATTAAGCTGTTTTTTATTTCTTAAAGAGCTGATTAATTTCTTAAGATTTTTGACAGTTTGATCTATAGGGTTACCATTGAGTTCTTCATAATAAGGCTTGCTCAATTCAGCTTCCATTTTATTGTAATACTTCTCTTTTTCTACCAATACCAAAACTTAGCTCTTATCTGCTCTCAGTGCTACAACTTTATCATTGGCTTTGAATTTTTTAAGGTCAGCAATGGCATTTCTATTAAAATTGTAATCAACTTTTACTGGCTTTTTTACAAATTTTGAGACGCAGTCTGAGAATTCTTTCCTTAAAGTAACTGCTGTATTTTCATCTTCTCTTTCTACCTTACTACAGATGCTTTCTAAATCAATCAGTATACGTTTTTATCAAGTGTTGCGGAGGAAAGGTTATAATTATATCCCTTTTTGAGGAGATTAATCAGGTTTTCATCTACTCCTTCTTCCGTCAGATCTATGACATGTTTGTTAGTGGGGGATGGTATTAACTGTGGGCCAGGTGTTGTAGACATTAACTTTGGATTCAACCACTTATTCTCTTTAATCTTCAATTTTTCCTGAAACTTTTTGTTTTTATCTCTCACTGCTTTAGCTAACCAATTATCAATATTTTTCTTTTCTGCTTCCGGAATTTCACCTAATGAAGAGGTCCAAATACGAGCTTCTATTCGTTCGCATTGCTCAATAGTTTTGAATTTATTACGAATCGCTCCATTCACCGTTTTTAGTTCTATTTTTTTAATAAAATTTCTTGACAGATTTTCCGCGATGTTTTTCGTGAGTCTCAAAGAAGGTGGGACAAAATTAGCTCTCTTACATTTCTTAAGAAAATATAGTTGTGACTTACATTTGTCGCTTTTGCTCTTACTCCTTTCTATCTTTCTGATGTTTCGCCATATATCCAGCCCGTATGTGGTTTTAATCCTAGTTGTAAATGCATTTATGGCACCTCTATTCATAGTGATTGTGGAATAACTTTTTTACGGGTCTTATAGAGGTTATTTTTCATCAAAGTTGGTTGTCAAATTTTCGAACTAAAGCCTAGTTCGTCATCAGGACTATGTCACTGGAGTAGTTGCTGCCACTCAATTGGAAGAGTCCATCCGCAATTATCGTTAATTGTGGTACTTCTTCTTGCTATTTCGATCCCTTCTTCTAGTTTCCTCTTTACTAAGTTTGACTGGTGGGCGATTATTTTCACTGAGTCCCAATTTATGGAGTGTCCACTTGCTTGTATATGTCTGTCTAGCCCTGTTTTGTTCCCAATGTTCCTAATAGCTGCTTGGTGTTCTTTCATTCGGACCTTAATACTTCTCCCTGTTTCTCCTATATAGCTGAGTCCGCAGTTACAGTCGATGCAGTAAATTACTCCTTCCTGCAACTGGATGTCCAATTCTTTCTGCTTTAAAGCTGGCAGGAATTTCTTTATTTTGTTATTAAGATCTGGAGCTAGCCTGATATTATATTTTGCTCCGATCCTTTTCAGTTTCTCGAAAAGTCCCTTGTGGTACGTAATTTTGCTGGTGAATTTGAAGTTAGTTTTTTCCTGCTTCTTTTTTGGCACTTGTTTAAATATTTTCTCAACATATGGGGAGGGGTAATTGTTTTCTGCCAATATGTCCTTTAATTCTTCTTTGTGAAGATCTTTTTGAGTAGCTGAAGAGACCAGGATTTCAATTTTTTCCAAAAATTGTCTCGCCGTATTCGATTTAATACACTGCTGGATAATTGCTAAGGACGGATCATGAACGGCTATATAGCGCATAAAAAACTAAGTGTGGTTGGATGCCAAGTGAAATAAAATAATGTCAGAATACCAGGACATTACAAGAAAGACAATTTATTGTGCTCTGAAATCCAGAAGGCTTTGGAACGTGTTCAAGAGACAAACAGGCCATTTTGTGCAGAATACGTAAACGTGAAAAAAATGCAATTACCGTCCGCAGGCGTTCCGGCGTAAGATGTCAATACGGGATATGGCCACCATGGAGGGCGATGCAAGATTCCACACGTCGTGTCATGCTTTGCACAACATTATCAAGCAGCTGTTGGGGTAATTTATCCCATTCCTCTGTCAGTGCACGGATGAGGGAGTCCTTGTTTATTGGAGGCGTTGGCGACCAGCAAGACTCCTCCCCAAAGCATCCCACACATTTTCAATGGGATTCAGATCGATCGGGAGAACATGCTGGCCATACGAGGCGTTGAATATCGTCGCTCTCAAGACACTCCTGGACAGCGACTGTTCGATGACATGTTGAGTTGTCGTACATGAAAATGAATCTATCACCGACAGCACCACGGAACATGCGAATATGAGGTAGCAGAACATCGTTAATGTATCGTTGGCCAGTCGTAGTCCCAGTTGGAAGCACATAGAGGGACGTTAGGCCATTGATCATGATGCCAGCCCATACCATGACACTACATGTCGGACATCGGTCCCTTTCCTGTATGTTTGCTGGACAATATGCAGTACCACTATCCCGCCAGATCAGTTTTCGTCGACAATCAGACGATAGACTATCTACTCTCATCTGAGAAGAGGACAGCATACCAGTCGTTATCAGTCCAGTTGCGATGTTGATGGCACCATTGCAAACGGGCGGTACGGTGACGGCTGGACAATGGGTTGCACACAACAGGACGGCGGGCGTATAGTAATCCTTCATGCAAACGTCTGGCGACAGTTTTTCGGGAGATCCGCTTACCAGTAGCAGCCATAAACTGATTTGCTACCTCACTAGCTGTGCTGCGCTTGTGTCTTTTTGTTGATAGCACTATGTACCGATCTTCTGCAGGTGTCGTACTGCGAACACGACCTCCCTCCCTGGCAGCATCTGTTATTTTCGCCCTTCTTCAATTTTGCCAATAATACGGCCATGCGTAAAATCATCTAGGTGATGTCGGGAAGACATACTGAAAATTGCAAGTTCGTCAATTGATTCTTTCCCTTTCAACTTTGCGTTTGAACAACAACGGTCAATACGCGTCAAATCCTTTATATCTCTTATCAGCGCTATGACGTCACGAACAAGTTCGGCAATCCAAAATTTGCATACGCACAACACGTCTTACTGTATCCTGCACTTATGCTAATTTCCACATTTTCCTGCCTTCCATTTCGTGGTTGCTATCGTTGCTATTGTCATTCGTCCTTAGCAATTGTCCGGCAGTGTATAATCAGGGTGGAATGAGCAGAAGTCTAACATCTTCCCTGTGTTGGTGGGTTTTCTAAAAAGCCTGAGTGAATATTTTCCCCTCTCTTGAGGTCAAGGTTAAATCTAGGTAATTGATGCTATGGTCTTTTTCCTGTTCCAGGATGTACTGCAAGGTATTCTCTAGTGAGTTAAATTCTTCCAGAATCTGAGAGGGTAGAGATTGGTCCACAGTATCTACTATAATTAGGACATAATCCATGTACCTTACATAGAGAGCAAACAAGGAGGGTTGTATAAGGATTTTTGCCTCTAGTTTACTTATATAATAATTTGCTAGCAGAGGTGCTAGTGGAGAACCCATTGCAAGTCCTAAAGTTTGCCTGTAATATTTCTTTCCAAACTGGAAGAAATTATTCTTGAAGGAAAATAGGAGCAGTTCATATATGCCAAGTAGTATTTCTGTGTTGTGATTATGGAAAACTATTTTTTCCGCAAGGTCACCTGCAATGAATTCCAGTAGGAGGTCCAGGTTAATGTTGGTATACATAGAGACTATATCCAGGCTTGCCATTACTGGATGAATTAATTCTGGCAAGTTGTCCAGTTTTCCTTTTAGCTGCATGGAATTTTTTAGTAGGTAGGGAGGAGAAGGGAAAATATCTCTGAGGTGACCAAGTAAATAATAATTAATGTTGGAGAGTGGCAAATTTCTAGTGTCTATTATAGGTCTTACGGGATGGCCTTCTTTGTGAACTTTTATTGTACCATAGATCTGTGGAATTCTTGACTGGATTTTGGAGAAGTTTTTGAAGAGCTCATTAAGCTGTTTTTTATTTCTTAAAGAGCTGATTAATTTCTTAAGATTTTTGACAGTTTGATCTATAGGGTTACCATTGAGTTCTTCATAATAAGGCTTGCTCAATTCAGCTTCCATTTTATTGTAATACTTCTCTTTTTCTACCAATACCAAAACTTAGCTCTTATCTGCTCTCAGTGCTACAACTTTATCATTGGCTTTGAATTTTTTAAGGTCAGCAATGGCATTTCTATTAAAATTGTAATCAACTTTTACTGGCTTTTTTACAAATTTTGAGACGCAGTCTGAGAATTCTTTCCTTAAAGTAACTGCTGTATTTTCATCTTCTCTTTCTACCTTACTACAGATGCTTTCTAAATCAATCAGTATACGTTTTTTTATCAAGTGTTGCGGAGGAAAGGTTATAATTATATCCCTTATTGAGGAGATTAATCAGGTTTTCATCTACTCCTTCTTCCGTCAGATCTATGACATGTTTGTTAGTGGGGGATGGTATTAACTGTGGGCCAGGTGCTGTAGACATTAACTTTGGATTCAACCACTTATTCTCTTTAATCTTCAATTTTTCCTGAAACTTTTTGTTTTTATCTCTCACTGCTTTAGCTAACCAATTATCAATATTTTTCTTTTCTGCTTCCGAAATTTCACCTAATGAAGAGGTCCAAATACGAGCTTCTATTCGTTCGCATTGCTCAATAGTTTTGAATTTATTACGAATCGCTCCATTCACCGTTTTTAGTTCTATTTTTTTAATAAAATTTCTTGACAGATTTTCTGCGATGTTTTTCGTGAGTCTCAAAGAAGGTGGGACAAAATTAGCTCTCTTACATTTCTTAAGAAAATATAGTTGTGACTTACATTTGTCGCTTTTGCTCATACTCCTTTCTATCTTTCTGATGTTTCGCCATATATCCAGCTCGTATGTGGTTTTAATCCTAGTTGTAAATGCATTTATGGCACCTCTATTCATAGTGATTGTGGAATAACTTTTTTACGGGTCTTGTAGAGGTTATTTTTCATCAAAGTTGGTTGTCAAATTTTCGAACTAAAGCCTAGTTCGTCATCAGGACTATGTCACTGGAGTAGTTGCTGCCACTCAATTGGAAGAGTCCATCCGCAATTATCGTTAATTGTGGTATTTCTTCTTGCTATTTCGATCCCTTCTTCTAGTTTCCTCTTTACTAAGTTTGACTGGTGGGCGATTATTTTCACTGAGTCCCAATTTATGGAGTGTCCACTTGCTTGTATATGTCTGTCTAGCCCTGTTTTGTTCCCAATGTTCCTAATAGCTGCTTGGTGTTCTTTCATTCGGACCTTAATACTTCTCCCTGTTTCTCCTATATAGCTGAGTCCGCAGTTACAGTCGATGCAGTAAATTACTCCTTCCTGCAACTGGATGTCCAATTCTTTCTGCTTTAAAGCTGGCAGGAATTTCTTTATTTTGTTATTAAGATCTGGAGCTAGCCTGATATTATATTTTGCTCCGATCCTTTTCAGTTTCTCGAAAAGTCCCTTGTGGTACGTAATTTTGCTGGTGAATTTGAAGTTAGTTTTTTCCTGCTTCTTTTTTGGCACTTGTTTAAATATTTTCTCAACATATGGGGAGGGGTAATTGTTTTCTGCCAATATGTCCTTTAATTCTTCTTTGTGAAGATCTTTTTGAGTAGCTGAAGAGACCAGGATTTCAATTTTTTCAAAAATTGTCTCAGCCGTATTCGATTTAATACACTGCTGGACAATTGCTAAGGACGGATCATGAACGGCTATATAGCGCATAAAAAACTAAGTGTGGTTGGATGCCAAGTGAAATAAAATAATGTCAGAATACCAGGACATTACAAGAAAGACAATTTATTGTGCTCTGAAATCCAGAAGGCTTTGGAACGTATTCAAGGGACAAACAGGCCATTTTGTGCAGAATACGTAAACGTGAAAAATGCAATTACCGTCCGCAGGCGTTCCGGCGTAAGATGTCAATACGGGATATGGCCACCATGGAGGGCGATGCAAGATTCCACACGTCGTGTCATGCTTTGCACAACATTATCAAGCAGCTGTTGGGGTAATTTATCCCATTCCTCTGTCAGTGCACGGATGAGGGAGTCCTTGTTTATTGGAGGGCGTTGGCGACCAGCAAGACTCCTCCCCAAAGCATCCCACACATTTTCAATGGGATTCAGATCGATCGGGAGAACATGCTGGCCATACGAGGCGTTGAATATCGTCGCTCTCAAGACACTCCTGGACAGCGACTGTTCGATGACATGTTGCGTTGTCGTACATGAAAATGAATCTATCACCGACAGCACCACGAAACATGCGAACATGAGGTAGCAGAACATCATTAATGTATCGTTGGCCAGTCGTAGTCCCAGTTGGAAGCACATAGAGGGACGTTAGGCCATTGATCATGATGCCAGCCCATACCATGACACTACATGTCGGACATCGGTCCCTTTCCTGTATGTTTGCTGGACAATATGCAGTACCACTATCCCGCCAGATCAGTTTTCGTCGACAATCAGACGATAGACTATCTACTCTCATCTGAGAAGAGGACAGCATACCAGTCGTTATCAGTCCAGTTGCGATGTTGATGGCACCATTGCGAACGGGCGGTACGGTGACGGCTGGACAATGGGTTGCACACAACAGGACGGCGGGCGTATAGTAATCCTTCATGCAAACGTCTGGCGACAGTTTTTCGGGAGATCCGCTTACCAGTAGCAGCCATAAACTGATTTGCTACCTCACTAGCTGTGCTGCGCTTGTGTCTTTTTGTTGATAGCACTATGTACCGATCTTCTGCAGGTGTCGTACTGCGAACACGACCTCCCTCCCTGGCAGCATCTGTTATTTTCGCCCTTCTTCAATTTTGCCAATAATACGGCCATGCGTAAAATCATCTAGGTGATGTCGGGAAGACATACTGAAAATTGCAAGTTCGTCAATTGATTCTTTCCCTTTCAACTTTGCGTTTGAACAACAACGGTCAATACGCGTCAAATCCTTTATATCTCTTATCAGCGCTATGACGTCACGAACAAGTTCGGCAATCCAAAATTTGCATACGCACAACACGTCTTACTGTATCCCACACTTATGCTAATTTCCACATTTTCCTGCCTTCCATTTTGTGGTTGCTATCGTTGCTATTGTAATTCGTCCTTAGCAATTGTCCGGCAGTGTATAATCAGGGTGGAATGAGCAGAAGTCTAACATCTTCCCTGTGTTGGTGGGTTTTCTAAAAGCCTGAGTGAATATTTTCCCCTCTCTTGAGGTCATGGTTAAATCTAGGTAATTGATGCTATGGTCTTTTTCCTGTTCCAGGATGTACTGCAAGGTATTCTCTAGTAAGTTAAATTCTTCCAGAATCTGAGAGGGTAGAGATTGGTCCACAGTATCTACTATAATTAGGACATCATCCATGTACCTTACATAGAGAGCAAACAAGGAGGGTTGTATAAGGATTTTTGCCTCTAGTTTACTTATATAATAATTTGCTAGCAGAGGTGCTAGTGGAGAACCCATTGCAAGTCCTGAAGTTTGCCTGTAATATTTCTTTCCAAACTGGAAGAAATTATTCTTGAAGGAAAATAGGAGCAGTTCATATATGCCAAGTAGTATTTCTGTATTGTGATTATGGAAGACTATTTTTTCCGCAAGGTCATCTGCAATGAATTCCAGTAGGAGGTCCAGGTTAATGTTGGTATACATAGAGACTATATCCAGGCTTGCCATTACTGGATGAATTAATTCTGGCAAGTTGTCCAGTTTTCCTTTTAGCTGCATGGAATTTTTTAGTAGGTAGGGAGAAGAAGGGAATATATCTCTGAGGTGACCAAGTAAATAATAATTACTGTTGGAGAGTGGCGAATTTCTAGTGTCTATTATAGGTCTTACTGGATGGCCTTCTTTGTGAACTTTTATTGTACCATAGATCTGTGGAATTCTTGACTGGATTTTGGAGAAGTTTTTGAAGAGCTCATTAAGCTGTTTTTTATTTCTTAAAGAGCTGATTAATTTCTTAAGATTAATTTCTTAAGAAGGGATTGAAATAGCAAGAAGAAGAAGTACCACAATTAACGATAATTGCGGATGGACTCTTCCAATTGAGTGGCAGCAACTACTCCAGTGACATAGTCCTGATGACGAACTAGGCTTTAGTTCTAAAATTTGACAACCAACTTTGATGAAAAATAACCTCTATAAGACCCGTAAAAAAGTTATTCCACAATCACTATGAATAGAGGTGCCATAAATGCATTTACAACTAGGATTAAAACCACATACGGGCTGGATATATGGCGAAACATCAGAAAGATAGAAAGGAGTAAGAGCAAAAGCGACAAATGTAAGTCACAACTATATTTTCTTAAGAAATGTAAGAGAGCTAATTTTGTCCCACCTTCTTTGAGACTCACGAAAAACATCGCAGAAAATCTGTCAAGAAATTTTATTAAAAAAATAGAACTAAAAACGGTGAATGGCGCGATTCGTAATAAATTCAAAACTATTGAGCAATGCGAACGAATAGAAGCTGGTATTTGGACCTCTTCATTAGGTGAAATTCCGGAAGCAGAAAAGAAAAATATTGATAATTGGTTAGCTAAAGCAGTGAGAGATAAAAACAAAAAGTTTCAGGAAAAATTGAAGATTAAAGAGAATAAGTGGTTGAATCCAAAGTTAATGTCTACAGCACCTGGCCCACAGTTAATACCATCCCTGACTAACAAACATGTCATAGATCTGACGGAAGAAGGAGTAGATGAAAACCTGATTAATCTCCTCGATAAGGGATATAATTATAACCTTTCCTCTGCAACACTTGATAAAAACGTATACTGATTGATTTAGAAAGCATCTGTAGTAAGGTAGAAAGAGAAGATGAAAATACAGCAGTTACTTTAAGGAAAGAATTCTCAGACTGCGTCTCAAAATTTGTAAAAAAGCCAGTAAAAGTTGATTACAATTTTAATAGAAATGCCATTGCTGACCTTAAAAAATTCAAAGCCAATGATAAAGTTGTAGCACTGAGAGCAGATAAGAGCTAAGTTTTGGTATTGGTAGAAAAAGAGAAGTATTACAATAAAATGGAAGCTGAATTGAGCAAACCTTATTATGAAGAACTCAATGGTAACCCTATAGATCAAACTGTCAAAAATCTTAAGAAATTAATCAGCTCTTTAAGAAATAAAAAACAGCTTAATGAGCTCTTCAAAAACTTCTCCAAAATCCAGTCAAGAATTCCACAGATCTATGGTACAATAAAAGTTCACAAAGAAGGCCATCCCGTAAGACCTATAATAGACACTAGAAATTCGCCACTCTCCAACATTAATTATTATTTACTTGGTCACCTCAGAGATATTTTCCCTTCTCCTCCCTACCTACTAAAAAATTCCATGCAGCTAAAAGGAAAACTGGACAACTTGTCAGAATTAATTCATCCAGTAATGGCATGCCTGGATATAGTCTCTATGTATACCAACATTAACCTGGACCTCCTACTGGAATTCATTGCAGATGACCTTGCGGAAAAAATAGTCTTCCATAATCACAATAGAGAAATACTACTTGGCATATATGAACTGCTCCTATTTTCCTTCAAGAATAATTTCTTCCAGTTTGGAAAGAAATATTACAGGCAAACTTCAGGACTTTGCAATGGATTCTCCACTAGCACCTCTGCTAGCAAATTATTATATAAGTAAACTAGAGGCAAAAATCCTTATACAACCCTCCTTGTTTGCTCTCTATGTAAGGTACATGGATGATGTCCTAATTATAGTAGATACTGTGGACCAATCTCTACCCTCTCAGATTCTGGAAGAATTTAACTTACTAGAGAATACCTTGCAGTACACCCTGGAACAGGAAAAAGACCATAGCATCAATTACCTAGATTTAACCTTGACCTCAAGAGAGGGGAAAATATTCACTCAGCTTTTTAGAAAACCCACCAACACAGGGAAGATGTTAGACTTCTGCTCATTCCACCCTGATTATATTAAATCGAATACGGCGAGACAATTTTTGGAAAAAATTGAAATCCTGGTCTCTTCAGCTACTCAAAAGATCTTCACAAAGAAGAATTAAAGGACATATTGGCAGAAAACAATTACCCCTCCCCATATGTTGAGAAAATATTTAAACAAATGCCAAAAAAGAAGCAGGAAAAAACCAACTTCAAATTCACCAGCAAAATTACGTACCACAAGGGACTTTTCGAGAAACTGAAAAGGATCGGAGCAAAATATAATATCAGGCTAGCTCCAGATCTTAATAACAAAATAAAGAAATTCCTGCCAGCTTTAAAGCAGAAAGAATTGGACATCCAGTTGCAGGAAGGAGTAATTTACTGCATCGACTGTAACTGCGGACTCAGCTATATAGGAGAAACAGGGAGAAGTATTAAGGTCCGAATGAAAGAACACCAAGCAGCTATTAGGAACATTGGGAACAAAACAGGGCTAGACAGACATATACAAGCAAGTGGACACTCCATAAATTGGGACTCAGTGAAAATAATCGCCCACCAGTCAAACTTAGTAAAGAGGAAACTAGAAGAAGGGATCGAAATAGCAAGAAGAAGAAGTACCACAATTAACGATAATTACGGATGGACTCTTCCAATTGAGTGGCAGCAACTACTCCAGTGACATAGTCCTGATGACGAACTAGGCTTTAGTTCGAAAATTTGACAACCAACTTTGATGAAAAATAACCTCTATAAGACCCGTAAAAAAGTTATTCCACAATCACTATGAATAGAGGTGTCATAAATGCATTTACAGTAGTTTATGTTTAGTTATTTTTTCTTCAAAAGTTCGAATAATAGATCGGTGGAGCCAAAAATGTAAATTCGAAAGTGTTAATATCATTCAAAAACCCCTTGTCAAGATGAATTAATTTTTTGTTTGATTATTCGCTGTTCGTCAGAAATTCGAACACTTCCTTCAATTTATTCCAATCTTCAACAACTACACTTACTAATTTCGAAGTGGAGGACCATCGAGTTTCTGTTATGGTTGGTCCGCATCTTGCGGTTGTTATAGATAAGTGTATAAGACCGCTTCGCAGAATGGTGAACAAACGAAGCAATTCCACTGAGGCTTGCAAAAAGTATTCAACACTTAGAAATTTCAGAAAAACGCTGGTGTAATACAAGATTCAAACGATGAACTAAGCATTGAACAAAACAGCTTGAGAAGCTTTATCCTTGACTTTTTTTTCTGTAGCCCATTTAAGTGTCCAGACATTATACTTGCCCCATCGTAACATTGTCCTATTTATTTGTGTTGGTAATCAAACTGTTCCAAAATTTTGTCTAACATTTTGTATAAAGCTCCTGACATTCTATCTTCATTCACATCATGGAAACCCAGAAATCCCTCAACCAATACTCCTTCCGAATCAACACTCCTGCACTCGCCTTGCTCTGGATAGCTTCCTATGGGTCTTCGGTTTACCGAGGGTAGAAGAACAATCCCCCAATTGTTTCCATCTGTACCCTTTCAGTCGCGAAGCATTTTTCACATACAGACAGCACCCTGCAAGAACTTCCTTGCCCCCAAATTATTTTTCTCTGGTACACACAGATTCCAGAAAAAACACCATACGAAGACTCACATTATTTCCAGAAATACCCTTATCTTTTCATTCCCTAGGCACACAGCTTCTAGGAGAATTAACACTACTTTCCAGAAAAACACACTAACATTATTTCCCAGAAAAATACATACCACTTATTTCCCAGAAAAATACACTATATCTCTCATTTCCCAGAAAAATACACTATATCTCTCATTTCCCAGAAAAATACACTATACCGCAGAACCATATATTTCCAGAAAATTACACCTATTGAAGAACTATGTATTTCCAGAAATCACCACCACCTGAAGAATTCCAACATTATACAAGGGTAATTAATGTACAGGCCAACAACACCTTATTAACCTAGTCTGCGTGCATACCTTTTTTAATGTCTCCCACTCGTGAAAATTAATTTTCCAGATCCATTTGCTGATATGGAGTCACAATTACTACTAAATGGTACAAACAATTTTACACCCATTACTTGCCTAATTCAAAAATCACCATAGCCTGCCTCCAAGACACAAATTTTAACTACATGGCCCTGTATGTGTATAAATACAAATACAATTTAAATATTATTAAAAACTATCAAGCACAAAAAAAAAAAAGTTAAATAAAAATAAAAATTACTGGTTTGAGAGGTTGTTCTTCAAAATAGCTTATAACCCATATAACACTGCATTGACACATGCAGAACTGCATTTTCAATTAATTTCCCCTTTACATATATATGAAAATAAAAATGACAGGAAGTTTCTCTACTTAAGCATGAAATACAGGACCTGATGACAACAACACCAAAATTAATATTTACATCTCAAAGACCTCCAACTTTAAACCCTAGCTCATTATAGCAGAAATCAGGCCATGCCAAAAAAAAAACTATTTCAATCAAACCTCATCGCTAAGAGAAAACTTATTATTTAAACATAATTATTATTTTACAAATTACCTTTACAGTCTGAGTTTCTGTAAGGCTGACATAGACGTGGGTAACAGACCCTGAGTTAGAAAAGGCATTCTAAATTTGGGGGAAAACTTTGAGAGTTCCTGACGTCACATCTCGGCCAATTTTAATAGCCTAAAATTTTTCCTAGTCCTGGTCTGGTGCACAAGTAAAGTCAGAAAGAGGCTTACCTTGACCACCATGAAAGGACAAAAAATTCCTTCTTTTTTTTTTTTTTTTTTTTTCTTTGGGGCAGCACTCATGCACACACGAGGAGAAAAACAAAAAACATGGCTTCCAGGGAAGGTTCTTCACTGACCGGCAACATATAGGGATTGGGTCCCAAAATTTTCTGCGGCTCTTCTCACTGTGGCCAGAGCGACGATCTGCAGCTAATGCTCACGATGCAGTCCACAAAACTGTCCATAATAGCCATGGCTTTTCCTGAAATTCCAGCGTCTGGTTGAACTGGCTTGAGTCCTTTATAGCTTTGGAGGGTAAAGATTTGTTCCTCCTCTTCTTTTCTTTTTTGTTTTAGGCATGGCCGTCTCTTGAAACCGTGAACATTTCATCGCCAGCCATGAGATGAAAATCATCACTTTTGAGCTGGCTAATACGAGTTACACCTCAAAGATGTCCTCCACGCCTTGAGAACAAAGTTGCCAGCCATTCTTACTGCCGGCCAGGCCAAAAGGTCCTGGCGAGCGGGTGGCCCTTAACGGAGCCCCATTCTCCTAGATGTTACATCGCGGCCAGCAACAAAAAGCAGTCAAGAGTAGAGTGACGCTTTCTCAAAAAAACCTCTGGGGTGCTTGAAGAACAGCTGACCCTTCATTGGCTAAAACTTCCTCTTGTAACCAACGGCTTCACTGGCCATTGGCTAAGAGTTCGCGCCAAAACTCTGATACTGACATCACATGGCCCTGCATCTGTACGAACCTCCCCACGCCAGCCAGGATGACCTCTGACATCCATGCAAGGGGAAACGCTGTAACCTCTCTGCATGCTGTTGTGACCTTGTTTTAAAAATAGCCTATCTCTGGTTTAATAGAACTTTTGATGACACACTTAGGGGCTTCTTAAACTGCCCAAACATGGCGAACTGTAAAAGAAAGATTTCGGCTTTTGCACAAATTTACAGAAACTCTTTTCCTTCATTCCGTGATTACTAGCGAATAATTTTGTTTTCTGAAAGGGTTGATGGTAACTTCTTGATCGCCTTTTCTATTTAACTTACAAAAGTAAAAAAGTAAATTAAGCCAAAAGAAAAAGGGAGCTTAATTCTTATTATTCCTCCCCTTTTTTTTTCATGAAATTTTGTTTGTTTGGTCAGGGCTGAGAAATGAACGAACATGGCCATTATTCCCTCACCTCACCGCCTCCTCCTAACCAAATTTTGAGCGGTGGACTGTAGAGAATTTTCACTTCATTTATTTACCTTTTTCATTTATTTCCCGTAAATCTCAGTGAAGTGATCAGTTTTCCCAAGAGATTTACGAACATGAAAATTCTCGACAGGACAGTGATGAGGCCACATTTCATACGAATGGCAAAGTCAACAAGCATATTGTTCTCATTTGGGGCGAAGAAAATCCCCATGCCACATTTGAGCACATGAGGGACGACATGCTGCATCATGTTTGGTAGGAGCTGGACTACCGACCTGACGTGTGCAATGTCACAGGTGGTGCGCATATTGAAAACTTGTAAAATCACTGTGAATTTAACTCCTGCCGATAACTACATACATGAAAAACTACCGAAATAATGACACAATAACTATTTTAACTCCAATGCTAAAATATTTAATATATACATTTAAAAAGATATAATAAAATATGTACACACATGAGATCTTTCAGTACCCAAAGTGGGTACCATCTTCAGATGCTGTTAAAATTCACCAAACAAACGTGACAAGCATTGTGATATTTATATAAGACACACAGTCGCAATGACGTAACTAGTATGAAATGGGCTTAACAAATGAGAGTGTGGGATAGGGATGGGCACATTGGTGGGTAACATGGATGATCGACATCAGTGGTTACTCATTCCCAAAACATCGATGCATCAATAGTATCGGTGAAAACCTCGGATGTTTTTGCTAATAAAAAAAATTCGTTGTTTTCAATCTGCAGCAGTAAATACACAATAGATGTGCAAAATTTCTGTTCAACGTGACAGTGATTACTCACCAATAACATCGGGTAACTAATACAGGGATCGCATTCCTCCTAAAATTCCTAATATTTTGTGACCCTCCTTAAATTCCTAAAATTATACCTAAAATTTTCGTAAGCTTATTTATTAAAAACACAACCGTTATTAACGCCAATAAATTTACCATTACGCAGGATGCGCACGCGTGCTTGAAAACCTGGAAAGTCCTGGAAAATCATGATTACGTTTTCAAGGCCTGGAATATCCTGGAAAAACGGTGTTTTTTTAATGCCGTCTTGAAAAGCCTTGAAATTTGAAATTAGTGCTTAAAAAATGCCCTTTTAGGAAATCGTGTTACTGTTACCCCTTCATTTTTTAAAGTTCCTTTTCTCTGTTCTCAAAGAAACCACCGGCAGCGGTTTCCGATGTGCACCAAATCCTAATTTGGCTGGGGGGAAAAAAAGAAAAAAAAGGCACTACTTCCAGTGCAATAAAATTGGATGATTACTAGTAGGTCGAAGGGGAGCTTGATGTCCGTCCGACAATTGAGAACAGAAGGGGAAAGAAGAGGCATTTAGCATTTGCAGGGGGTCGCGTATGTACCAAGTCAGCTGGCATCCACCAGTGAGGAGTATGCCTGAACAACACATTCATCTTCTTCTTGTTTATGTGCATGCCACCCTCCCTCCCCTCAAGAGACTTCCACTACTTATGATAAAAAATAAGAAAACTATCTTTGCGAATTTTTCACAAAAGTGGCTGAAATTTTTACATTCACTGTAATTGGATTACAGAAGCTCACTTCCAAAATTCCAGTTGAATCGGTTTAAAACTTTAAAAGTTAGCATTGGTAATTTTTATTATGGACAAGTATGTGTGCCTCTTTGGACATAGTGAGCCTCCAGCAGAAAGGGTGTTACCATAGCAACGGTTGATTGACAGCTGGGAGCGCTGATCTGAAGCCCTTGGTTGGGAAGAAAGCAAACACCTGTTTATCACTTCCACAGCACAAAAGGACTAGGAGAATATTTTCAGAAATCCATTTTTCTGAATTTTGAAAATAACACAGTAAAATTTTTACAGTAGTTAAGATACATCACAATAAAGTTCTAGTGCAAATTTCGCCAAATTCCGTTAGGAACTTTAGCAGATGCAAAAAAAAAAAAAAAAAAAAAAAAACGTTGCATAATCGGATTGAAAAAAGAAACAGTAATTATAAATTATGGGAAAAGCAAGTGAATTATTTTTTTTAGATGCCATGGTTTATTTAAACAGAGTGATCCTTAAATTTTTTTTCTGTGATGATATGGACTCTATTTGAATTACAAACACGTTTTTATTCAGACGTCTGAGTTACTGTTTTAATAAAAAAATCATCTATAATTAAAAAGTTTTCAATGGATTTAAGCAATATTCAGCAGATAAACAATCGTATTTTAGTAAATTGCAACATCATGACGTAAATTTGATAATTTAATTTTGTCGAAAATTGGGGAGCATTTTTTTTTTTTTACAGTTTCTATTATAGTTAAAGTGAAGGAGGAAGGGTGCAACTTGACAGTTCAGTGAGCTACAGGTGGTGATTTATGGCGATGTGCCAAATGAAAAGAAGCCATTCCATCAGGTAATTCCAAAGGTTGTGTTGTGTGGACGCGTCCTCCTGCTGTTTGATCTTAATTGGAATGTTTTTGTGCATGGGGGGGGGGTTCGAGAGAAATATCCTTTACAGCTTTCACGGCTCTTTTTTTTTTTTTTTTTCTTGGTAATAAATAAAAATCATAGTTGCTGCATTCACCATTGATCCATGTTTGCATTTCTTGAATATAAACAGCAGACAATCAGAAACATAGTGTTGGGCGGATCTTGATGATCTTCATTTTGCATATGCTGAATTCAGTTCTGTGGGAATAAGGAATGACTTATACTGTGAATATATACAAAACTACATATTTTTGAGCTGAAAAATAGGTCTACTTGTACACAGTAGCTAAAGTGTGAACTCAGATGAAGACAATCAGACATACGGACGTCTGATTCCATAAAAAAAATCAACATAGTTTTTTTATTTACATTACAGGTAAAAAAGCAAAAACATGTTTTTAAACGTTATAAAAGAAAGATTTTTGAAACGCATGACTTGATGATCTTAATTTCTGAAAGTTTCTTTTTTCCACACCCTTTTTTTTTCAATTACAATACATTGTAACAGGATACTGTGTGTTATATCACTTAGAGATATGGCAGATTTTCGGTTGCTGATATCCGCGATCGTAAGCGGTAGTTGCATTGCGATTGTTGATGATGACAAGATAAATACTGGAGTGATGTAAAATGTTGCATAAACTAAAAAATAAAAAAAATAAAGCCCTCCCCCCCCAACCCCCCACCCAACCCCCACCCCGAACTTTTATGCGGTCATCATAGCTGATCAACCATTTCATTCCATGAACATCAGCACATTTCAATCATTTGAACATTGGGGGTATCTGAAGGAATTCAGCCGTGCTTAAGCGCCCTAGCGCAACGAAAACATGCTAATTTTGGACAGTTCTATTCCCTTCCCCTCTACCATCCCTAATAATTGAGAGTGCATACATTGAGAGTGTTTCAAATATTCTATTTATGAGCTAGTTTTCGCGCTGTTTGTTATGCTTTTATTTTCGAAGAAAGAGAGGGAAAATAAGGAAAAGCAGCTAGAGAAAAAAGAAAAGCTGAGTTTGATGACAAAATAAAAGAAAATGATGCAGAAATAAATAGGCTTAAAAAAGATAAAGAAGCCTCCCTAGCAGTAATTCAAGAGGGAACAGAAAGAATGAGAAAAGCTGTAGAAAAACAAAATACTGTTGAAATAGCAGTTGCCTCTAACTTGATCATACAAGGTTCAGCTGAAATAAAGAAAACTGAAAGTAAATTAGTTGTGGTGGAAGCAGAAAAAGATAGGCTTATCAGGAAAAGGTTAAAACAATAATATGAAAAAAGTAATTCAGTGAACAATTGTACATAGTTCTTGGTTTTCAATTACCTTTTTAGGATATTATAGTTTAATGTGAAACCTGAAAACTTTACTGTGAAAATCGTGAATTGCTTCTGGTTCAACAGCATATTAATGTTCAAAGTGAAACTTGAATGTGGTAAATATACTTGAATATGATAATAACACGTGAAAAGATAAGAACTGAACATTAGAAGTAAATCATACTTAAACTTTAGACATTAGACGTTATGCAAAAAATTTGGGTGTGAACTTCGACCATATATACTAATGGACTGCGCATTGGCAATAGCTGCATCAAAGCCGCCATGGCTCAAACATTGGGCACGTCATCATCAGACTCCAAATTTCGTGTACAAATGCTGTTATGATTACTAATTTACGCTGCAGAACTTCAGTGTTTTCGGTGTATTATGTGAATGCACCTCATATATAATGAAAACTCTTCAGGTAAGTTTACTTATGAGCTATATACATGCATGATCGTGTTGTTTACATTTTGTGATTTATAATGTGATGAACATTTGCGAAGAATTTGGAACATGCATTCCATTTTTTTTTCTTAAGTTACTATATTTTTATATCAATAGCTGCAAGTTTCTGGTTAAGTAATTGAACTTTATTGTCTCAGGTATTTAATTCGTTTCTTACCCATGAAAAATCATAGAACTTTCTTTACTATATCGGTCAGAGCAACCACAAGCACAGCAGGTGTAACCCATCTTTTTGACTGTTGTCATGTGATTTTATGTTGGAGCCAGAAATTTTGATGTCATGCGCAGTCTATCAGTATATATGGTTGAAGGGTGTGAAGCAAACTCTTTACAATGTATACAAAGTTGTTTTACTAGATGTATACAAATATACATCTAGTTTTTATTGAAATACACTCCTAAAATTTTTCTAAAAATTCCTAAAATTCCTAAAATTCTTACCTAAAATTTTCCAGAAGTATGCTATGATCCCTGCTAATAATATATATTAAAATGCTCGATGCATTAGTAGAAACCTATTTTTGTTTGATGCATCAGTGTAAACCTCGATGTTTTGCTAATAAACTGAAAAACTCGCACTTTTTCACCTGCACCAGTAAATGGGCACACGATTTGAAAAATCTCTTTAATATAACACTGATACTCACCAGTTCAACAACCATTAACATAATATTTGTTAAAACGATCGATGCACCGTGAAAACCTCAATGTTTTGCTAATAAACTGAAGAATTCAAACTTTTCCATCTGCAGCAATGTATGGCCTATCTATTTGTAAAATCTCCGTTCAATGTAACGGTGATACTCAACAATGTAACATCTGGTAATGTCATATTTGTTAAAACGCCCGATGTGTCGGTGGAAACCTCTCTGTTTTTTCGATGTATCGGTGTAAACCACGATGTCTTGCTAACAAGCCTAAGATTTCTCACTTTTTGATCTGCAGCAGCGAATGGGCATATCGGTGGGTAAAAATCTCTGTAGTTCAGTATAATGGTGATTGCTCACCAATTCAACCCCAAGTAAGTAATATTTCTTAAAAGCCTCAGTGTTTTTTTGATGTATCGGTGGAAACCTTGATGTTTTTTCAATGCATTGGCTCACATGCCTTCGAGGAAAGGATCTCGGTTTTCGCCAATGAATCAAGTAAAACAACCAATAGAAAGGTGATATTTCTTTCCTCTGTATAGTTATGAATGCAACAAAAAGAAATGCATTTACTTTTTGTAGAAGATATTCTCTTCCAGTTCTAAACATCGGTCATGAAACCTCGAATGTTTTTTTTCAATGTATCGGCTTCTGCAACATCGGTTTTTTGTCCATCCCTAGTGTGGGACAACATTTGTTACTGGTCAAACATAACAGTAATAGGTTAAGTCTATTGATTAATTAATACCTAACCCGACAAACCCAAGAATGCTTTCCACGGTATAGGTATAAATTCTGATAAATTATCATTACACATTGTATTCCCATATTTCATAATATACAAACTCTCAACAAATCTTAAAGTTGATCTAGATTTTGGTGTGTTGAGAATTTTAATCTCGTCCCAGGCGGTAAGGTAATTGCCTTGGTTTACAAGTCGTGCTAAAGCTGTGGTTGTATCTTAATTTTTAACATCATATTTATGTTCTTTTAATCTAGCTGATATTGAATGAAAAGTGACAATTTTTGTTGTTCGTTTTCTTCTATGCTGTTAAGAGAAATAATATATACACAATGTTTCATATCAAAAGGGCACAGGGTCTCTGTCTTTCAGAAGTAAGGACCTAATGTTGTTTGTGTTTATTCCAATATCAAAATCATATTTATGACATATTGTTTTCATGGAATAGCACAATTTTGGTACAAAGGGAAGAGAACCAATGTATTTTCTTTGTTTTGGTTCCTATACAGATGTTAATGCTGTAGTACTGTTCCTTTTAATCCTATGTATGGTTTCATCTGAATATCCATGATTACGGGTGATATTATAAATGGTATCCATTTCTTGCTTTTGAAGAGCTGTGGTGGATGAATGAGTAAAAGCTCTTCTTATAAGAAAAGATATCGATGATTCCTTGTAGCTCCGTAGGTGTGCCGATGCCCAAGGTATTAATATCGTATCTGATTCTGGTTTTCTATATACTGAATGATTAATAGTTGATTTAGATGGGTTTCTAGTGAGCATGATATCTAAAAATGGTAAATTATAATTCCTTTCATATTCTACAGTAAACTTTAAATACATTTGATAACTCAGATACAAATGTTGATAGGTATTCCAACGGATGGTTCCAGAGTACCAAAATATCATTTACATATCTGAGATATAATATAGGTCTGTAACTAGTTGACTGAAGAACTTTGTTTTCCAATTCTTGCAAGCAGATTTCTGCAATGGTTGGGGAAAGGGGAGATCCCATTGGTGCCCCTTCACATTGCCGATATATTATCTCATCGAATTTAAAGTAAGATCTCTTGTAAACTAGAGATAGTGCTTGTAATACAGCTTCCACCTCAGGAGATGGGGTGCCCAATGTCAAAGAAAGGATTTTATGATGTCATGTACCTGTTGTACTGGAACACTTGGGAACAGAGATACAACATCTAAGGAAAGCATCATCAAGGGTTGTGTAATTGGAGAAATTGATTTAATTCGATCCAGTGCTTGAGTGGAATTGGTAACAGAAAAAGTTGAGTTATTAATGAGAGGTTGCGAATTTTGAGCTAAGGCTTTTTCTAGTAGGTGGGTAGGGCTATGTTGAGCAGCAACTAATAATCTAAGGGGTGTCCAGTCTTATGTAACTTTAGTTACCTTGGGCATCGGCACACCTATGGAGCTACAAGGAATCATCAGTATCTTTTTTTATAAGAAGAGCTTTCACTCATTCGTCCACCACAGCTCTTCGAAAGCAAGAAATGGATACCATTTGTTTTTTCATGTACATTCAGCCAAATAGTGCCACCAGTTTCGTTACACTGAATTAATCATCGGGTGCTGGATACAAATTTGCAATCAATGATCTCCATGGGGTTGGAATGTAAGTTGGAAGATAGTTTCTTTCTTTTTTTTTTTCTTTTTAGGAAGATCGTCCCACTTGCATTCCAACCCCATGGAGATTGTTGATTACAAATTTGTATCCAGCATCCTATGATTAATTCAGTGTAACGAAACTGGTGGCACTATTTGGCTGAATGTACATGAAAAAACTTACGATACTTACCTTTGTTACTGTATACTTAAAAAACATAAAGATATTGTACATTTATTTATTTATTTCTCATATTTGTGACTGTTGGCAACACCAGAGTGCCTCCAACGCGTGAGTGAACATTATATAAACCATTAAACTTCTGACTGAGTCTTTTCGACTGGCACTCGGTCTGATGATGGGATCACTGTGATCCCGAAAAATCTTGCTTGCATGTTTTTAAAATTGTAAATAAAATTCATTTTTAATTGCAATTGGAGCATGGTGGGAGAAATTAAACATTTATTGTGCATAGACAGCATCCTTATTATATATGTCCTTGGGACATGTTATTCTGATAGATATTGTACCAATCACCTTTATCGTTTCATTCAAAGAATGCATTGTGCCTCTGTTGCAAACTTAAAGATAAATTAGAGAAATTACTGTTTTTAAATTCTTACCAAAGAGATGAATTCACATGATTCATGCCAATTTTAGAATATAATGAATTACATTTGTTACCGTTTTGTTTTTGCTTTTTTGTATATTGCTTTTGTACTTTGACGCACAAAATAGCTGATTGCAATGTTCTTGAGACAAGAATGTTGTGCTTCTATAAAAAAAAAAATGTTGCTTATAAAAATGAATAATTCATCATGTCGATTGTTAGTGAAAAATCAGTTTAAAATATTTTCCCTTCATTTTCTACGTGTATAAAGCAAAGTGGGAAAATGCGAGTGTTTCCGTCCGCAAATTGTTAGACCACTTCTAAATGATCTAGAGATCTCAAAATTGTCTTGCTGATAGGTCTTTTAGGTCCAGATACCTAGAAAAGTCCGAAAATCAAAATGGCGGCTTTGAAATATTGTTCATTTGAATTTTTTTCCACTTCTACACCGAAAAAAGTCTGACAACCAAAAAATTGAAAAGGCTCAGCATTACTTCTCAAAATACTGATAGGTTTAAAGATAAGTATGCCAGAAACGTTGAAATGCTGCAAAAATTCAATCAAAATTTTAACTTATAATTATGGAGTTCCAAATCCTGCTACCGGTTTAAGTCAAACCGTATGCATTTAGGTCACGCCCTGTTATAAATCTATAAATCGTAAAACAGTTGCTGATCTTAAGATACTTTTCTTTTCCTTATTTACTTTTCTCTTTCCTTAATTTTATGCTCAAAAAGTAATTTTATAAATTCACCGTTCGGAGAACTGGCATGATTACTAGTATTATATATGTCTCTTTTGTCTTTTCTCCCCAGGATTAAATGCAAAGCCTCCCTTCTTCATGGAGTGCGAGAAACAGGACTTAAACGCCCAAGTCGGAGAGGAGGCAAGAAATTCGCAGGGAAACCTGCAAAAAAGTTCTGCTTTGAGGACTGGAGTTGCCCCAGCAGTAAGAACTACTGTTTATTTTCCTTACTTTCATCTGTTTCTTTCTTTCCTTTTGTTTTTCTGCATCCATGTGATATGAAGAGTTGTGAATTTTCTTTTTTCAATTTTAGCTTCTTGTCCAATGAAACATGTGCTAGAACTTGCAATTTTTATGCCATTTTCGGCATCAGTCGCAAACGTCTTCTCTTCACTTAAAAATGTACATTGGGCTCTTTCAGAGCTAGATGGGGCCATCAGTATACGAATTTGCTCACCAATGATATTGCTTTTTCGTCATTGTCGCTAACACTACTGTCTTCATGATGGGAAAATGTGAAAGTTTCTAGCTTGAATTTCTTAATTATTTTACAGAGCTGTTCTATGGACATGTGAGTTTTTAGGAAAGGAATGAGGGGTTTCCATATCAGAGTACTATACCCAGAAACTCAGCTGAAATTACAACCCGCCTCCTTCCGATGACTTAATAATTGGCATTGTATGTGAGAATTTCAGAAGAACGACTCCAAATTTTCTCTCCCAAGTATACACGCCCTCCAAGTCCACTTCTAATATCAGCAAAATTATCCACATTTTCATTTTACTAAAATGTCATGCATTTGACTTTGGCTTTAGATCATTAAAAAAACAAATATTTCTACAGAGAGTATGAAAATACTGCAAGAGGCACGTGTTTGGAAAGGATCATTTTAAAAGCCACCCGCACATGAAATAAATAATTTGTAAACTTAAGTATATTATTTCTTTGTCGGCCCTGAAACACTTGAACGAAATAAATTCAAACCTGTTGTTGCTCTCTGTGTTTCTATTATGTCGGCATAAAATAGATATTTTGTTTGCCAGAATTGTTCGGGTTAAATTCTATGTATTATCTGACTGTCTTGTCGGAACTAATTTATTTATTCGTGGCAGCTGTGAAATCAACAAAATGACAAAGTGTGTTAAAAAGATCCAGAAGATGTTATGATGGTGTGTATTTCGAGAAATAATTTTAAAATTAAAAGAAATAAGAGAGAATGTTTTTCATCAGTTTGACCATTGGGCGATAGAGGTCATCATGTTTTCTTCGATCTTTTTCTTAACCCATCGTCCATAAGAAGGCCAATGCTGATAAATAACGTGTTATTAGTTCTCATGATTAGCAGGAGCGACACTTTCCTCACAATGGATATGCTAATTCGACTGCAGACAGCAATTTCATTACTACCTTATATATAACAAAAATTGTGTTGTGGAGAATCCCTGAGTTTAAAATCACTGTACTCAGTGTCGCAGTTGTGGTCCACATAACAGCGAAGGCAGAAAGCACACACTAATAGACAAAATATGGTTGGAAGAAACTGCTATGGATTAGGAATAGAAGTGCATAGAAGCTCGTTATGCAGATTAGAGCCACTACACTTCAACTTTTTGTGAATATGAGTGCTTTCGTCGTTGAAGGTGAACAAACTATTTTTCTCTCTCAGAATTCGCCGTTAATAAAAAAATCTATGCAGGAAAATCCCCATCGACAAATATTATCATTTTTAAAAAGTGGTGGTAAATCTCATACGAAGAGCAAGATTTGAAATCATATAAAAAAAAGGCACAATGTCAACTTCACGAATGAGGAAAGGACGAAAAATAACGAACCCTTTAATTCCAAAGGGTGAAAATCTGTCAAAGCGATGCATGATCCGCAAAATGCAGCAAAATTTCTGTGCGTGTAGCTGTGTCCGTAAGATGAAGATCAAAAAGGACATGCTGAAAGAGGATTAAGACAAATGACCAGAGGTTGTGCGATAAGGTGTGGAGGGATGAAGGAACAGAAAAGTTTGTACTAGAGGATGGTGTGGAGAAATGTTCAGGCTGTGATCACCATTTGTAGGGTACGGCAACTTTGGAAATTATAAATGGAAAAGTCACCAGCTTACCGTAAGGATCAGCAACACATTTCGTTAGGAGTGCATCATCACACGGAATACAATCTATAAAATCAAAACAATATATCTGATAAAAAGTCTAAAAGCTTTTCCAGATTTCTGTAAGTTCAGGTGTCAGTTTCCCTTTTGAGTGTCACAACTCAGTTGGCGAAAGAAAATGATTGTTGCCAAAGGGATCTCAAATGTAACTTAACAGCTGCTAATCGGCTTTTCAAAGACAGTTTTTTTTTTTTTTTTTAATGTTTTGTTCATTCATTTTTCCCTCCGTTTTCTCTCTTTCTCTTGCAGTGTGTAAATAATCTTACATAACTTCAGTGCCCTCAAGGGTAACAGTATGTATTACAATAAGTACATTTTCTTTTCAACATCAACGGGAGCAAATGCTGATAGTGATTCAAGTGCGGATGCAGACTGCAGCACAAGAGCGCAAACAGATGCTGTCTGTTATTCAAGGTCAAGTTCGACATCAGAAATAGATGATGATGTTTCAAAGGCATCCACTTCAAAAATCCATGAAAATGCTTCTATCTTTTCAAGGCCATCAACTTCAAGAATTCCACAGAAGCAGCATTGCAGGCAAAGATTTCAGATTGGGAAAAGAAGAAAAGTGGTGTGTAATATAAAAACAGTGACTGTGTTCCTACTGTAATATTTTTATAGTAACTGTACTGAATATTGTGTATGGGTTTGTTTGAGTGTTTCTTCAATAAATGTAAAACCATGAAAAAAAGAGTAAACTTAAAATTAAAAAGGTGTAAGTTGGACGGCTATGGGGAAGGTGGAGGCCGATAAAAAAAAAAAAAAAAAAAAATGATAATAATTTAATGAATCAGTTATTTGGAAAACTATACGTCAAACGGAAACACTTTTAAATAATATAAGTTTCTCAATTATCCAATTCAATTTTATTTATGATCATGACACATATATTGAAAATCTCAAATAAACCTATTTGTGTAAGGTCAGGGATTTCTTATATATTTGGTCAGGGAAATCAGGTTTGATAATTCTGTGGACACCCTGTATATAGGAATTATCGACTTTAAGTTTCCGAATTATTGTCCGTGCTACAGAATCCAGACGAGAAGAAAGGAAAGACAAAGAACAAAAGAAAATGAAATGCAAAAAATAGCATACCAAAAAAAAAAAATCCCCCAGAAATAATTATCTGCTTAAGAATGAAATACCCTCAAATGTGTTTACAATGTATCTCTCTTCTTTTCTCTCTCAGTCTCTCTCTCTCTCTCTCAGTCTCTCTCTCTCTCTCTATATATATATATATATAAGTTTAAATGAACTGATTTCATGATGACTTGCTGTAAAAGTGTATTTCTCCTTTGGTAATAAAGGACTTGAACAATTCCTTGAAAAATGAGAGTTATCTGATGAATTATTCCAAGTTTTAAATTTTCATTATAATTTCATCGGTAAAATAGAAAGGAAATTTTTAAATGTGCGGTTTATATTTGCAAGGTATTGTTTCCACGAAATTTCTTTCTCCTATGCCCACCGAGTAAATGGGTCGTTATTTGGTCTCACGGGGAAAAAAATGCAACTTTCAGCTGCGTTTCCTAGTTAATAATTAATTGATCTGTGAAAAACTTTCCGTTAAAAACATAAATCATAGCTTGATGTGTGTCCAAAAGGTTCAAAACATTTCACTTTTAAACTGATGACCCCAGAAGTGTATCGTAATATTTGGAGGTATCTGACCGTAAATTAAGGTCACTGATTCCAGGGCGATAGAGAAACAGAATCATATTGAAACAAAAGCGTCATGCGGACTTAGTGCCAATTCGAGTTCAGATTTAGTGGTACTGTAATGTTTTAGAACTTTGTTGTTCTTGTTGAGAAATTAATTCACTAATGTAATATCCTTTAACTAAATTACTCGCAGAACATGTCACATAATCAACTATTTCATGAACTAAAATAACGTCCAGTGTCAAAAGAATAGCAACTTACTTAAATTTGAACTGGTTTTGTTTTCTAAACATGAAGTAATAATGAACAGTAAGTTGCAGTCACAAATACACCTCATCTTTGACAATCATCAGTTTATAAATCATTTTGTTATCCTAATAGCAAGATCATATACATAATATACATAACAATCTCCACAATATTGCTGCTACAAGTTTTTCATCATTCGACCCTGAACACGAAAGCTGCTTAGAACCACAGCTGTTGTGCAGTGGTCTAAGCGACTGTTCATGCGATATCGGTCTGGGTTAGAATCCCGTTGAGGCATGAATGTTGTGTTTGTCTAACGTCACTGGATGTTTCCTTTCCCTGGAACCAGTGGCCCTAAATTTAGGGCGGGCGACTGCTTATAGCCGACTTAGTTGCTCACGGTGGTCGTCAGACCTCCAAAAAAAAAAAAAAAAAATAGCACTCGTCTTAGCTCTTTATTTTCATTTGACTCAATGTTGGCGTTTCCAAAGAAACAATTTGTTCTTGGAAGTAATGCTCCGTTTGGTAAACTCTTTAACAATAGAACAACAATATTTATATAGGAGACAGAAACTCAAAAAGAAAGGTTAAAGGTATACATCTCTGCTAGAACCCTTCTCTCAGAAGGACTGTACGAGTGAGTGACTCGGGCAGTTCACTGTTCTCAATAATAATAATAAAAATGATGTCTTTGCATGAATGCAAAATAAAGTGGGGAATGATTTTATGTAACACAAAATGAAAGCTTTGGCTGCCATTTTCTGTCCCTCAAGCAAAGCGAACTGTCTATATAAATGAATTTTGCTATAATGTTGTTGAACGGTTTAAGTTTAGTGTTTTTACATGAGTGACATTTTCTTCGAAGTTGCTGATTGTTATCCTTCCAATTTAACTTTGTTCTTGTGCAGAATATTAATAAAAATGTTCAATATGAAATAATAAGGTCAATGAAAAGAAACAATATTCAGACATGCCAACTCTCCGGGTTTAGGCCGGTAATGCCGGATTTTATTACACTTCCCGGAATTCCAGATTAGAAATCAATATTGCCGGATTCCATCACGATTTCCGTAGCGTAAATTAAAAAGTAATGAGAACAGTTTGAAGTTCTCCAAGGCATCGGAGAACTTCAACGATTACCGTAGCGTAAATTAAAAAGTAATGAGAAAAGTTCGAAGTTCTCAAAGGCATCGTAGAACTTCATTGATTAACGTAGCGTAAATTAAAAAGTAACGAGGGGAAAAGTTCGAAGTTCTCCGAGGCATCGGTTCATTAGCAGAGAAGTGACCTTTCCCTTCTGAGTCAGCAACGAACAGTTTTGCTCTGCCGTTGACCGCAAAGTTTACTCTTCTGTCTGCTAATGATCTCTGGCGCTGCAGGCACGTAGTAGGAGTGGGCTTGGCTTTGGCGCACACCGTACGTACTGACGCAGATTTCTATTGGAACAGCGTGGTAGTGTTTTGGTTTGTTTTATGTACTTCGTCTGTCTTCACAGGAATTTCTGAGAACTTTTGGTGCACGTGTTTAATCAAGCGATGGCTGGTAGACAATATCACTGTTTTTAAGAAGTATGCGACAGATTATCCGTGTATAATCGAATCAAGGGAGCGCCAACAATTTGCCTTTTGCTCTATTTGTAGGTGGAATTTTTCCGTTGTCCACAAGGGCAAAGGAGATATTGTTAATCACATTCGTACGCAAAAATACGTGATAAGAATACGAAATAAGCTTGCAGTCTGTGGAAAATAACAAAACATTAAATTTTGCTCGAGATAGTTCCTCTTCCGATGCGATTATCCATGCTGAGTGCTTGTTTACTTCATTCCTCGTGTAACATAACTTACCTTTAAGCTGTGCTGACCATGCAAGTGTGCTTTTTAAGAAAATGTTCCCAGATAGTAATATTGCAAAAAAATATGCATGTGACAGAACAAAAACATCGTGCGTTGTTGCCGAAATGGCGAAATTTTCAAAAATAGTTGCATACTTGCCAACGTTTACGGATTATTCGTAAAATTTTCGGATTTCTGCTTAATTTTACGGATAGAGGTCTTTTTTAACAGATTTTTTTTATATTTAGATTGCTCAATCGAAATATTTCAACCCCCTGCAACCATCCACTTAGATTTTCTACCAGACCTTACGAGCGCTGTGTCACGCGATGTCATCTTTGACTCGCTGGCTTCATGTCATCGTGCAGTAGCTCTCTCTCTCCACGGGAGTGTGCTCAAGTGATGTGCCGACCAGAGTTAATTGCGCATTTAGTATGTATCAAAATTTTACTAACGCGTAGAAATACGCATCAGGAATTTTTTCTCGCGCATGAAACTATGCGTCGAATAATTTCACCAATTCGTAAAAATGCGCATCGGGACGGTACTTTGCCTTTCAGAAACAGAAGTAAACGAAATAAAGATTTTCTCCGTAATCATAATATCTTTTTCCTGTGATGTTGCGTCTGTCCAGTATTGTTGTTATATATAATTTTATTCCATAAATATTTGTATTTCAGTTTAAAAATGGAGGAAAAATTTCCGAAATCGGAAATTCGGCGGCGAAAAAAATTTCGCTGTAATCTTTAGGCGTGAGAGCGTGACGGCGTCGAGGAATTCCTCCTTTTCCGTCATAATTTGGGTTATCCTCCAGATCGATGCATAACTTAACAGAATTTTTTTAAATATTTTTTAACAGAAATTGTTTTACATTTTTTATATGCCTTAACATAACATTAGTGCTTCAAATTATGCCCATTGATATTTCAAACATACGGAAATAAGCTTGCAGGATTTTTCACTTCTTAAGGTTGGCAAGTCTGAATATGAATTGTTCAGCTTAGTCTTTAAGCTTAGCTTTTAAAACAAAACCGGGAATTCACAGTGGTGTCCAAAATCTAAGGACGAACACTATTTCGAAAGGCTATAACCATAGAATTAGACGTAACAGCTTCTGGCCTGGCAATTTGCATAACAGGGCGTTCAGTAGAAAGCCTGCGCACATGCAAAATGTCAATTCGTAAGAGCAGGAGTAACGTGATATCATTTAAATGGATAAAAGAGGGAAGGGCGCAATAGGTTACATGTTTTTGAAGGAAAATCTGGACGTGGAGTCATAAAGGTACGAATGTATAATTCACGCTATGTCTCAAAGACATCATCTAGATGATTTCACATGGGAAAGAATTACAGAGAAGCTCGAAGAAGGTCTATGAGTGAGTGATGTTGCTAGGAAGTTTGGAATCGTGCATAGTGTGGTACCCAGCCTCTGGACAGCATTTCAAACCAATGGAATGTGTTCCATAAGCATGCTAGGAGATTGCCCTTGCTCTACTACAAAGCATGAAGACATATTTTTAGTTGTAACAACAAAACGTAATCACCGCACCAGGGCTGGTCAGATTGTGATTAGCCTCCATTCCAGTAGAGGAACGCGGACATCCCGACAAATAGTGACAATACTTCTGAGACATACGCACAAAGGTGTGTAGTCTGCGTCCCTCAATCCAGAGTTCAACATAGAGCACGTTTACAGTGGTGTCGTATCCACAGAAATTGGACACGTCCTCAATATGCCAGTGTACTCTTCACATAAGAGAGTCAGTCTGTCCTCGGATTCTAGACGTCGGTTGATCTGACATGAAGGTGGTACTGCATACCAGCGTGAGAATGTGCAGGAAAGGGACAGATACAGCGGTGCCGGGGTCATGGTGTGGGGATGCATCACTATTAATGGACACACCGATCTACAGGTGCTGTAAAATGAAACTATGGCTTGTCAACGATATTGCAACGAAGTCCTACGCCGTGTTCAATTATTCCGTGGTACTGTGGGCGAAGACTTTCTGTTCATGGATGACAACGCGACACCTCATCGTACGAGAGCAGTGCAGACACTTCTGGAGGCCGAGGATATTCATCGCATTGACTTGCCGGTACCGATCTCAACCCCATCGAACACGTCTGGGACGCAATGGGGAGACGCACTGGTGCTCGAAACTACCCTCTGGGAAAAAAGCTGTGCCTCATCCGTGCTCTGAGGGAAGAGTGGACCAATTTTCATGATGAACTCCCGGACCACTTAAGGCTGAGCATGCCACGACGTTGTGATAGATGTGTCGCATTTTGGGGTGTACATATTCCGTACTCAAATGTCTCTCCGCTTGGGTATCTGTAAGCACTGTACATCCATTGTCCAACTAAGTTCTTCGGAAATTTGTAACTTTTGCAAAAACACTGGTTTCAAGATAATTTGTGCGTCATGTATAAAAAAAATTGTATCTTTTCACGTGTTCTTATGCTGGCAATATAATCATTTCCCCATTTGGCGGTGGCCATGTATTATTTTTCATATACAGGTAAAAATGTAGCCCATCCTTAGGTTTTGGACACTAGTATATGTTTTCAGTGGTCGTTTAAGGGTAAAACAGTCTTTGCTCTTGTAACTGAAATCGTTTTCTGTTTAATTCCTTCCCAGCATCCGAAATAATATTTCTGAAACTACCACAGTATACAAAGGAAGCATATTTCTCTTTCTGGATTACCTTCATTATTCATGAAAACTTGCTTACACAAAGTTTCCTATCCTGATGTTTCACAAACATTTTCATGGGACAGCGTTCGAATTGAGTCATGTATTTGTTTTGCTGCAAAAAGATTTATATACCGACTCTAAAAATATTAAAATATAAGTAATATATACTGTCTCTAAAATAACAAAATATAACCACCACAACTGTAAATATAACAACAGTTCAGTGCAGATCCACTTCAAAATCTTTGATTAGTTCTTTTGCAAACAGGATAATTAATTTAATTAACAGTACATTGTTTTCGTTCCACCAAGACGGTGCGACGCCTGTGCAGACGTAATATTTCATTGCCTGCCTTTAAGTCATACACTGCAATCGCAAATTTTTATTTAAGTGCAAAATAATTTCATTTCTGCAACGGATCGTGTTTCCTTGCCACCTGTCCTAAAAATTTCAGGAGTGCACATGTCTACACTGAACCCTGTGGCAAGAGAAACATAAAAAATTTCAGGAGTGCACATGTCTACAATAACTCCTGTGGCAAGAGAAACATCAATTTATATATATATTTGTATAGCAATATGTATAACAGACAGAAAATGGATCATTAAAGCAGAATGTGTAAGGTTATTAAACTCATTTGGTACAAATTACACAGGTGAAGAAGTTTCTACAGGTTTTGGCATATACACAAGTTCATGATCTCTTAAGCTATCTGTAGATTGAACTGATCATGCTATCTGTCATTATTATAAGTTTTTTGTTCCATATAAAAAATTTCTATCACTTCTACTCTACGCGGGCATATCAGTTTAATTAATTGTGATTTAATTGCATCTTAAAATAACGTATTTCAAAACAGTTGAACTTGACAAAAAAACATTAAGAGACACAGAATCATGTGAGAAACTGTAAGTAAGTTCCCTACGGTACACCTGTGATGGAGATTGGTAAAAATCTCAATTTATTTAACTGATTTTAAGATTAATAATATGTTTTATAAAATATGTAATTTGTCTCTGTGTGCGTATCTCTAAAAAGGTAGATCCGTTCATCCACTGTATACCTGAAGGAAATGCTGGCTAAAATAATGCCGAAAACAATTTATATCTGAGGTACTAGTTTATTCAAAAAAAGGGAAAGCGGTCATCCAGAATATACTGTATTTGCACTAACTTTTTAAAACAAATAGCTCTTTTTGAATGGATCTATGAAGTTTCTTGCATCGACTGTCTTAAAAATTACTTACCTGAAATCATGGTTCTAATCTCTAAGTCTAGAGAGTTCATTAAAGAAAGGAACATAAGGTCGATTCGAATTGTTTAGTTACACAAACAATTCGAATCGACCTTATGTTTTATTAATATTAGTCACTTCTGTCTGACAAAATGTTATTTTTCTTAAATTATGTTATTTCCACACACAAAGTTCTAAAATGGTAACCTAGTGCAACAAACATACGGTATTACCGGATGTGCATACTCGTAAAATGACGAGAATAGGTGTTTAATATTTGCCTTACAATCTTAAGGCAGAAATATTAGAAACCAGAAACAGTGCTTGATGCCAAGAAAATGAACTATAAATCGATAGAAGTTAGATACAGTCCTAGAAATGAAGATGTAAGCACTCGAAATGAATGACATTTTGACCCTTCTATACCAGTTCGCAAAGTGAGAAACAGGAAAAGCTATCCTTGCGACAAAGAAATTACACCAAGATACCTACACGTTGGGAAGCTTATATTTATATATCCTTGAATAAAATGTTACTTTTTCTTAGTTGCAAAGATCTAAATTCTTCTCGTATGATATTTTTAGTACTATAATATGCATTCATATTAAATTAAGAATTAGTATTTATTTTATAGTCTGCTGATTTCAATCATTTTAAGGCATTCATTTATGTTTTGATTTTCTGTTGCAGGGCAAAGCCTCTGATCGTAAGAAGGCGATCGCGGAAATAATTCGTCATTTGATTAGGACTCAATATTTGGGTTTATCAAAATTGTACTTGGCAAGAATGTATAAAATAAGAGAAAGGCAAAGACAGAAGCAGATGAAAGTTGAAGTATTCAAACCAAAATCCAAACATCCTGAGTCCAGAAAAACAGAGGAACTGCCACAGAAGCAGGGAAAGGAAGAAAATGTCACTTCACTGATTACCGAACCAAACGAGAAAACAACTGGATGCTGTAGTTATCCAGTCAGGTGATCAAGAACTAAGAAAGGGTGATAAGCAGCTTGGGTAAGAAGAAATGTGGAAGACAAATGAAATTCACATTGGCTCCGAAGAAAAAATGCTGCCAATAGAAAACCAATTTTGCAGCGAAGATAAATTACAGACAAAAGCTAATCACTCTTCGACAGAAGACATGATAAATATCAAAGAAAATCACAGTGAGAATGAAACAAGGACAGAAGGAAGTCCATCTCCTGCTGAAAGAGATGAAACTCTCTTGATAATGAAAAACCAGACAAAAAAGAAAGAAGATAGTCAAGACCAATGAGATCCACTCTGGGATTAAAGAGAAGGTAATGGCTGAGGAAAAACTGTCCGATAGGGAAGAAAGAAATGATATCACTCATACTGACATTGAGAACAAATCAACAGAAAGGAATGATCTATCTTTCAAGAAAAGTATAGTGACCAGAACAGTTAATCGTAAAAAGGAAAAAGGATTAAAGAAGTCGCAGACCCTGAATTTGGGCAGCAAAAGTGAAGGTAAGATATTTACATACAAGAAATATTTTTTTTTATTTTTCGATTATATTGTGCTCTTACTTGAATTAAAAAGTGTTCCAATTTTTGACTTAGTATTTTACCAAGCCATTTAATATATCCAGATGGTATTATGAGTACCTCAGGCATATAGGCGTTATTAGACTCATTCGTGAACTTGTATGGCATTTTGTTTAAGATGATGAAACTGAAAATATGCCAACTAATTCACCTCGCATTAAAGTTGCCCTGCGCCGGAAATGAGGTTTTTGTAGTTTCAGAATTTTTAAGAGCGTTATCACAGAATAAATTGTGTAGGTTTATGGTATTTTTCAATGAACGGATTAATTTGAAAGGAAAAACCTTGATGAGAGTTTTCAAAATGGCGCTAAAAATCTACCTAATGGATCCGTTTGATCCTGTTGATTTGGTGCCTTTGTGATCCTATTGCATTCCTAATGAAAAAGACATCAATAAGGTAATTTAACATCTTGTGAACAGTTTTGCTTCATTCTCATTATGTTTATTAAAAGTACAATGAAAACAATTTACACGGTTTTGTGTGCGCTTAGTTATCTTTTCGTTTCCGACCGGTTGAAGTTCTGTAAACATAATATGAAAATTTTCAACAGCGTTTGGAACCCAGGGAAAATTCTGCATTAAAATAAATGGACTAAATTCCGATGCCTCATCATTCAAGACTGGAAAATACTAGCCTGGCCTTGTTTGTCTGTTTCTAATGATTTTTTAAATAATTGTTTTCGAAATGTTCTCATGATTTTTTTTAAACTATTCATGCATTGTTTTGTTTCCCTCTTGATTTCCTTGTATTTTTGTGTTACCATAATGGCATCCAATTTAAAATCGTTCTCTTTGTATTTAAGAAACAGCAAAGGACGTTATACCAGGCGTTCACTTGTCGAGGTCAGTTATAAGGCGCCCAGAGATCTTGATGATGACGACTTATTGTGTAAATGTCTTTTTCCTATAGCTCAAAGTATTTTGTACATCAAGTGACACAATTTAAAATATCTATTTGTTTTCACATTTTTCAGGATTTTTTTATTATATCGTTTCACTCTTTAAAAGTATGTACTTTTAAATACGAAAAACACGTTGAAGGGAGATAAGTATCAGTGGAACGAAGTATGGAACAATAATACACAGAATACCCTGAGTTTACTTCTGATGTCAGTTTTTTGACCGGAGAAAATGCTTCCCATTCAGTCTTAGAATGCCCCTTGACATGCGTATGTAAAACATTGGTATTTTCGAAATTTTTCTGTCCTTGCGTCCATTCATTTGAGAACAGGGTTTTACTTTTTTCTGTTTTCAGAAGCACAATCAGTACAATGTATCCACTTCTGTGTGTATGTGTGTGTTTTGCAGCTACATTGTCAGAATCAAACAAAAACTATGGTTATGCTTATCATAATTTGTTTTAGAGCGAAACAGTTTTCCCTATGGAAGAGTTTTATGCTGTTCTTGAAGAAAAATAACAGGAAACTGAATAATAGAGAATACTTGTTAAGTATTGTATTATTTAGAACTGTTGGTTAGTGAGCTAAAAAGAAATTCTTATGCACACAGAGATTTTCCACATATTTTCTGGTATACCCTTTTTGTAACTTCCCTTTAAGGTGGAGATTCGACCTCAGTTTTGACAAAGTGAATAAACGAGAAATTTTCTGTACTTTGGGTAATGTAAGAAACAAGTATTAAGAACTGCCTTTTTCGTCTTTCCACTTTTTCCATGCGTTGTTGAGAGATATGTCAGTGTAACAAACAGTTGCTTTCATGCCATCACATACTAACAAGCATACCTCATTTGAAATTACTTCCTTGTACCAATACTACGCTCGTTAAGTTCAAATCACTGTTTAATCCATGATGTTTTCATTTAATTTATGTTGGAAGGAATTTTCAGAAATTCGCACTCGTCAAGACAATCGAAAAATTCCTGCTGCAACTCCGAAATTCATCAGACAAATTCTCGTGTTCGCACATTAATCTTCCAATATGTACAAAATAAGCTGTCTATACATGCGATAAAAGCAAACCACGTCTTCAATAAACAAATTAAAATCAATTTATTTACAAATTAAAAGCGGGTTAAAAGCAGACTAGCGCTTTCGGGAATTTCCCGTCCCCATCTACTGGTCAAAGCGCCACGGGATCCAACAGAGTCAACCCTTATATACTTGATAACACGACCCATCAATGCACCACGTCACCAACAGACCATGATGTCAAAGTATAAGCACAAATTATAAAATTTCAATTCCGAATCAATATAACATAAATATAAGAATACAAAATATTTACAAAAATGTACTGTTCCAATGTTTTAAAATTCCTCATGTGTCAAAGTCTCTTGTGGGGCAACCATTTTTCGCCGAGGTCTTGGTACAAATGTGGGGAGATCTAAATTACAACAGTTGTCTCCGTATGCAATAATATATAAACTTTCTGAAAAGAAAACAGTATTTTTGTTGACATTGGAGTTCAAGATTTTAACATTCTCCCAAACAGGGGTGTAACCACCCTGTTTAACAGCCATAGTAAAGGCAGTATTAATAGTTTCTGTCCGGAGGGTGTACTTGTGTTCACCCAACCGGGTATTCAGAGTCCTAATTGTAGAACCTATATAAAATTTGTCAATAGCACCCGAATCCTCATGGGCGAGCGGAATGCAGTATACACCATATTTCATGAGTTTGGGTACTTTATCTCTGTCATTTCTCAGTAAAGTAAATACATTTTTAGTGCAAACTCCAAATGTCAAATTATGCGTATGGCATATCTTCTTGAGGGTGTTAACTATTGGAGGGAGATAATCCACCTTTCCAACGTATCTAGTGATTTTATTGTCCGTGGACAAGGTCGTGAATCTCAACCTGGTGAACCTTCTCAATAGACCGGGAAAGTAGTGCTCTGGGTGGCCGAAGATCCGTGCCATAGTTGAGGCCTTAGAGAGTTCGTCCTGTCTTGCTCTGTTGGAAGAAGAGTGTGTGAATGCGCGTTTGATTAGAAATCGAAGTGATGATGCTTTTTGTTCGGGGGAGGGGGGTGAGAAGAGTTAAACGGTATGATACATGGTATGAACGTAGGTTTTCGATACACGGAGTATTTAATCTGGTGAGTGTTGAGGTCCCTTGATAACAAAAAATCAAGAAAAGGTAGCTTACCCCCTGCTCAAGTTCTTTCGTAAATTTTATTGTGGGAAAATGTGAAGATAAGCAGTCAATGAAAACATCTAGTTGGGGAAGCGAGTATGGCCAAAAAAGTAGCATATCATCGACATACCTGATTATTAGTAATGGTTGAAGTGGAGAGTCCAGCAAAACCCTGTCCTCCAAGGATTGTAAAAGAATCTCAGCCAGCACAGGGGAGAGTGGGGAGCCCATGGGTGCACCCTCTCTCTGTTGGTAAATTCTATTATCAAATTTAAAATATGATCTTCTGGCCACTAATTTCAGTGCTGAAAGAATGACATCAGTTTCCAGCGGAGAGATAGAACTATCTTCTTGTAATTTTTCAGCAATGATAGAATGCACCAGATCAAGTGGTACATTTTGGAATAGTGAAACAACATCTAGAGATGCCATAATAAAGCCAGTTTGTGGAGGGTCAAATTCCTTGATTCGCTCAAGAGCCTGAGTAGAGCTTTTAAATTGACACCGTGGAATGGAGTGTAAGGTGTTTCAAGTAAGATGCTAGCATAGTCTCAAGGGGTCTCGTTGGACTAGCATACCCTGAGACTAATAATCTGAGGGGTTGATTTGGTTTGTGTAGATTATTAGTCTCAGGGTATGCTAGTCCAACGAGAGACCCCTTGAGACTATGCTAGCATCTTACTTGAAACACCTTACACTCCATTCCACGGTGTCAATTAAAAGCTCTACTCAGGCTCTTGAGCAAATAAAGGAATAGAATTTACCAACAGAAAGAGGGTGTGCGCCCATGGGCTCCCCACTCTCCCCTGTGCTGGCTCAGATTCTTTTACAATCCTTGGAGGACAGGGTTTTGTTGTACTCTCCACTTCAACCATTACTAATAATCAGGTATGTCCATGATATGCTACTTTTTTGGCCATACTCGCTTCTCCAACTAGATGTTTTCATTGACTGCTTATCTTCATATTTTCCCACAATAAAATTTACGAAAGAACTTGAGCAGGGGGTAAGCTACCTTTTCTTGATTTTTTATTATCAAGGGACCTCAACACTCACCAGATTAAATACTCCGTGTACCGAAAACCTACGTTCATACCATGTATCATACCGTTTAACTCTTCTCACCCCCTGAACAAAAAGCATCATCACTTCGATTTCTAATCAAACGCGCATTCACACACTCTTCTTCCAACAGAGCAAGACAGGACGAACTCTCTAAATCCTCAACTATGGCACGGATCTTCGGCTACCCAGAGCATTACTTTCCCGATCTATTGAGAAGGTTCACCAGGTTGAGATTCACGACCTTGTCCACGGACAATAAAATCACTAGATACGTTGGAAAGGTGTATTATCTCCCTTCAATAGTTAACACCCTCAAGAAGATATGCCATACGCATAATTTGACATTTGGAGTTTGCACTAAAAATGTATTTACTTTACTGAGAAATGGCAGAGATAAAGTACCCAAACTCATGAAATATGGTGTATACTGCATTCCGCTCGCCCATGAGGATTCGGGTGTTATTGACAAATTTTATATAGGTTCTACAATTAGGTCTCTGAATACCCGGTTGGGTGAACACAAGTACACCCTCCGGACAGAAACTATTAATACTGCCTTTACTATGGCTGTTAAACAGGGTGGTTACACCCCTGTTTGGGAGAATGTTAAAATCTTGAACTCCAATGTCAACAAAAATACTGTTTTCTTTTCAGAAAGTTTATATATTATTGCATACGGAGACAACTGTTGTAATTTAGATCTCCCGACATTTGTACCAAGACCTTGGCAAAAATGGTTGCTCCACAAGAGACTTTGACACATGAGGAATTTTAAAACATCGGAACAGTACATTTTTGTAAATATTTTGTATTCTTATATTTATGTTATATTGATTCGGAATTGAAATTTTATAATTTGTGCTTATATTGTGACATCATGGTCTGTTGGTGACGTGGTGCATGACGGGTCATGTTATCAAGTATATAAGGGTTGACTCTGTTGGATCCCGTGGCGCATTGACCTGTAGATGGGGACGGGAGATCCCCGAAAGCGCTAGTCTGCTTTTAACCCGCTTTTAATTTGTAAATACATTAATTTTAATTTGCTTATTGAAGACGTGGTTTGCTTTTACCTCATGTATAGACAGCTTATTTTGTACATATACCATTCCATGCGAAAATATTTATTTTAATCTTCCAAGTTTGTTGTTTCTCTAAAGTCTTAAAAACTGCTTTTCTGTAAAACGCAGAAATTACTCAGCCCGAAATGCGCATACAGTAATCTTTTTCTGTTATTATTGTATATTTGTGTGTTATAACTTATTCAAATTAGCCAAAAAATCATATCTAATACTTGATTTTTGAAGAGTGCAATCAATGTTATTTTTCATACAACTAATTAACAGTTTCTGTTTACATGACAATAGTCAAATATAATCAGTCATTTGGTGCAAAACTTCCATCTGAGGAAACGAGCCAACCCACCTTAGTCTGTAAGTCTTGTAAAGGTGATGTTGCCGAAGCAGACGCCACTCTTTATAAGCATTCTGTAGTTTAAATTGTGCTCGGTCAGGGATTAACAATCTATCAACCATTTCCCAAAAATGTCCGATAGCAGAAAAGTTAAGTCACATGATATGGACCCGGAGTTATAGGGAACAAACTTGTTGTGGAAATGAGCAAATGGTAGATGATAGCTATTATTTTTCTGCAACGTAAGTCATGTGCTTTGCAGGTGCAGTAGCATAACTAATGTAACAGACCGTTGACTCTTTGCCGACCATCCGACATTCTGAAACACAAAACCCAAAGCAAGCTGATGTGGAAAACGAATTCCTTGAAGATGGGACAATTTAAACTTCATTGGCAGTGTGTATTTTTTTCAGTTTTCTAAACATGTTATTTTCTTACAAATTTTCCTTAACTGTGATGTATGTCATTGAGAAATTCCTCACTGCTATCGGTATTAGCATTGTTGTCTGACACGGATGGAGAAAATTTACACAGTTGTGTAAATATGTTCATTTACCTCCCGAGTTTTGTAGTTCTGAATAAAAATTTCACTCCAAGTTTTATTCAGAGCAAGACGAGCAACAATCGCAATCTTCAATGACCAACAATTGTTATCTTTCATTTTCTGTTTGCTGGTTTGCTTGGCACCACAGATAGGATTACAAATGCATTCAATCTCCAAAATCTACTTCTGTTCATGTTGACTAATATTGCGTATGTTCTCCAATGTGTAGCAATTTTTTTCAATTCAAAACTACACTTTCTGTTTTTGCAATATTTTGCTTGAAGTTACTCACGTAGTCCTTTAGGAAAATATTCACCCCTGCTGCGGCTCTGTTTCAGTGGTCGGGTGTCTTATACTCGTATTTCATTGCATTTTTTGCGTTTAAGTTCAGAAAAACTTTTGAACAAATCACAGCGCACACAGTTGTGTTGGCCAAGATGTCAATAGTACTTCAAAACACACCTATTCGGTTATTAACATATTAATTAGTTAAGTATATGCAGCAATGGAAAAATTATGGAGACAGAAACAAAAGACAATTTCTGACTATTTTTCTCACGTTTTTAATTCTAGACGAAATACTTGCAAAAGCGAAAATGTTTAGCTTTGTCTAGATATAGAAGCTGTCACGCAGAAATGTTCAGAACAGCCATTGTTACGAAGTCTAATCTCAGATTTCGGTAACGGCCGTCGACATTTCTAAATTCATTCCATTGATTTTATTTGATCGAAATTTTCTACACTGCCTAATTAACTTGATA
Source organism: Macrothele yani (assembly GCA_039090855.1). NCBI lineage: Eukaryota > Metazoa > Arthropoda > Arachnida > Araneae > Macrothelidae > Macrothele > Macrothele yani. Next base: position 88,378,455 of record CM077010.1, read on the forward strand.
CTTATGTTAATACAGATCTGTAGCTGTCATCATATTCTTTAAAAGAGTGTGCTCCCGAAATGATTAAGAGCAAATAAATTTGTTTAAAATCAGTTTTGTCGCTTTTCCATGGATTTAATTTTTAACAGTATTTCATTTTCCTTCCAATTTGTGAGGAGTGCCAAGCAGATTATGAAAGGCCCTGTCCTGTGCAGGGGCCAATGAAGAGAATCAGAAATAATAACGAAGATTTTGCATCTGATGTATCATAGTGATACATGACAACTATACAAATATCTAAATTGGTATATAAATTTAATATATTTGATTTCATCATTATCAACAATTATCAATCCACTGCTGGATGAAGGTCTCCCCAAGTTTCCTCCACAACGGTCTGTCTTGTGCCAGTCTCTTCCATGTCACTCCCGCATACTTTCGAATTTCAGCCGCCCATTTCCCATGTGGTCTTCTTCTGGTTTTTTCTCCTGTCCCTTAGAATCCAATCTAAAATTTCGGCTGTCCATTGATGGTCTGTCCTTCTGGCAGTATGTCCAGCCCATTGCCATTTCATGGATTTAAATCTGATCATGATGTCTTCAACTCTTGTCATTTTTCGGATCCACGAGTTCCTCTTCTTATCTCTCCTGGTTACACCAAGCATGCACCTCTCCATGCTGCTTTGAGTTGTCTGCAGCTTCTGTATGTCTCTTTTAGTTAAGGTCCACGTCTTTGCACCATACGTAAGCACTGGAAGGATGCATTGATCAAACACTTTTCTTTTAAGACATAATGGCATATTGCTCTTGAAAATTATGCTGTATCTTCCAAAAGCTCTCCAGGCAAGTTTTGTGCGCCGATTAATTTCTTCATCAATGTGACCCTCACTTGATATCTGCTGCCAAGATAAACTTACGTGTCTGTTATCTCCAGCTTTTCTCCATCAATCGATAAATATTCATTTCTTGTAAAAGCATTGAACATCACTTTTGTCTTCTGAAAGTTCATTTTTAATCCCACTTCTTTACTCTTGTCAGCAAGTTCCTGGATCATACTCTGCAGCTCTGATGGGGTAGTTGCAAAAATGACTACTTCATCAGTGACTACTTCATAATCTCCATTATCATACTCATGATCATACTCTGCAGCTCTGATGGGGTAGTTGCAAAAATGACTACTTCATCAGTGACTACTTCATAATCTCCATTAATTTTTATCCCTTTGTTTTCCCAGTTCAGTGATTGAAAGACATTTTCCAATGTGGCATTAAAGAGCTTCGGAGATATGGTGTCACCTTGTCTCACTCCTTTTCCAATTTTTATGTGTGTTGTATTTTCAAACAGCCGAATCTTTGCACTTGCATTTTCATAGTTGTTATTAATAATATTAATGTATGCATCTTCAATACTGCAGGATTTCAGAGCCATTGTAACTGCTGATGGTTTCACTGAATCAAAGGCTTCTTCATAATCGATAAAAGCCATGTACAATGGAAGTACACATTCCCTCACTCTTTCAATTAGTTCTCTCAGTACGTGGATATGATCTATTGTGCTGTAGCCACTCCGGAATCCAGCTTGTTCTCTTGGTTGAGCCATGTCCAGTGTTACCTTCAAGCGGTGTGAAAGAACTTTAGTGAAGATTTTATAAACCACTGATAGGAGGCTGATAGGTCTGTAGCTCCTGAGATCCTCACTGTCACCTTTTTTATGTAGCAGGATCATTGTAGCATTGTTCCAATCCTCAGGAATCTTCCCTTCATTAAGGCATTGAGTGAAAATTTGGGCGAGTACTGTTTCGATTTCTCCACTTGCTTCTTGTATGATGTCTACAGTAATTCCATCTTCTCCTGGAGCTTTTCCCCGCTTCATGTTCTTGATTGCATGTGCAACTTCTGCTGGGAGGACTGGAAGAACTCTGGTACCTTTCATGATGTCTGGAGTACATGTATCATCCCTTTCATATAATTTGGAGTAGAAATCTTTCACTCTTGTCAAAATTTCACCTCTATTTCTTGTTACAGAACCATCTTCTTTTTTCAGTGCCATAATCTGTTTTTTTCCCTTACTGGGATGTCCCTTTGCTATCTTTAGGCTTTGGTTGTTTTCAATTGCTTTCCTCACTAGTTCACAGTTGAATTTCCTTACGCCTTCAGTGATACTTTTTCATACTGTCTTGCATAGTTCTATATATTCCACTTTGGAAGTCACATCTTTTTTAGTTGTCCCCATCTCTCTTCTTTTTGCATCAGCATTTTGGTTTTTCCTGATAATTTGTTCACATGCAACTTGTTCTTAGACCCAGCTAATTTTGTTGCTGTTTCCATCAGAGCTTTGGTTACTTTTCTGTTAACTTCAGAAATATCCACTTCTTCCGATGTTAGGCCTTCTAAAGCAGAGAATCTATTCTTCAGTTCCAACTTGAAGGTATTATGGTGTTTTTTAAGGCTGGTTATGTCAATAGATTTTGTTTGTCTTATGAGCTTGCCCTGTTCGAGTTTAGTGTTGAAGTTCATCTTACATCTCACCAATCTATGGTCACTACCTGTGTTGAACTTGTTTAACACACTGCAGTCTTCTATGACGAATTTTTTGTTACACATAATAAAATCAATTTCACTTGTCGTCCCATTTGGATGTCTCCATGTTGATTTCCTGTGTGGCTTTTTCTTGAAAAAGGAGTTCTAGATGAAAAACCCTTCTGCCTCTGCAAACTCAACAAGAGTATTTCCACGCTCGTTTCTGTTGCCGTGACCGAATTTACCTACTGAAGTTTCATTCTGTTGCCATTGCCCTAATTTTGCATTGAAATCTCCCATAATTATCTTCAAGTGCTGCTTACCTTTATTATTTAGATGAGAAATTTCCTCATAAAATTCTTCAGTTTCTTCTTCAGGATGACTTGTGGTGGGTGCATAAGTTTGAATAATCTGAGCCTTGTATCTTCTCGAGAGTTGGATAACGAGTCTTGCAGCTCTGTCGAAGGAACTTTCAACTTCTATAACTTTATCCTTCAGTTTCTTGTTTATTATAAATCCAACACCATTAGTTCTGCCAGTATCTGTCCCACGATAGTAAAAGAGATGTCCACTTTTCATTTCAATGAGATCTCCTTTTCTCCTTTACCTCACTTAGCCCGACGACGTCCCACTTGATCCTGTGTAGTTCCTCTTCCAATTCAAGAAGCCTTGAATCAGAAGATTGGGAGCGTCCATTATACGTAGCCAAGGTCAGCATCAGATGGCAGCCTAGTCCGGTCCTCCGGGGATTCTTAGCACCCTCTGTCTTCATGTCGCACTGGCTGCTGCCTTGGCCAGGTACATTCCTGCTGCCGGAGACTGAGGGCCAAGATTTAAGTTGTGGAGTCATTTTGGAGGGGTTTGGCCATAACTCACCACGCTGACCAAGCGGGTTGGTGAGTGTGGGATAGCATTTCCTCTAATCCCGATGGTATAGTTATACCGCTATTGGCGGTCGGCAGAGCCCCTTTAGTGGGAAGAGGATGCACCACGAGAAGGCGGGGTTGACATTTGTCAAGGAGAGGCTGTGATGTTACGCATCACCTGACCTTACATCCCTTGAGTTACACATATATATATACAGGCGAGTCACATTATTTTGACCACTTCCTACTTTTGACATCAACAGCACGTAGCCAATGAAAGAAGGCACATGTCTTGAGCTGTCTAAGAGAGTATATAAGGTGTGCTGTAGGCAAACTAAAAACATATCATCGTTGCTGTTATGGATAAAAGGAGCGATTTATCAGATTTGCAAAAAGGGGTGATCATTGGCTTTTGGGCCAAGTGTAGCAGTATTTCTGAAACAGCGCAATTTGTGGAATGTTCGCGTGCTACTGTGGTTAAATTGTATCGTGAGTGGAGAAATTGCACCATTGCAAATAAGCGAAGTGGAAACTGATGCGTATACCATGTGTCATTGATGTGAGAGGTGAACGTCGGTTTCGAAGGTGCTTGAGAGCCGATTGACATGCTACAGTGGAGCAACTCACTTGCCGAATGAACCATGGGGGCTACAGGAATTGTGTCTAAAACGACAGTTCAGTGAACTCTGCTGCATATGGGGCTCCGATGCAGACGGATGATCACTGCACCTATGCCAACGAAGCTGCATCGGAAGAAAAGGCTTACATTTGCACAGCAGTATCGGAATTGGACCTTCGCTGATTAGTAAAGCATTGCCTTTTCCAATGAGTCACGTTTGCTGCTTCATCGAACGAATGGAAGTTAGCGTATAAGGCGAGAAACATCGGAGAACAAACGCTCTTCAACCTTTGCTGGAAAAACACAAGTAGGTGGGGGAGCAATATGGTCTAGGGAATGTTTTTGTGACATTCTCTGGTTCCACTCATATTTGTGAAAGCACTATGGACCGCATTCGTTATGAATCCATCCTTGCAAGCCATGTACACCGATACATGCTGGTTGTCTTCCCTGGGGCGGATGGGATCTTCCAGCACGACAGTCCAACGTGTCACACAGCTAGAAAATGTTCCAGAGCGGTTGGAAGAGCACGATGAAGTCTCCAAAGTACTTCCCTGGACCCCTAATTTCCCAGACTCAAACCCAATCGAGTATCTGTGGGACCACCTCGATCGCGCTGTTCGCTCTACGGATCCTCCACCAAGCAACCTCCAACAGCTGTCAGATGCACTGCAGTCTGCATGGCTCCACATACCCATGAACACCTTTCAGCACCTTTTGGAGTTACTCCCAGTCCATCTAGCTGCTGTCCGCGCTGCACACGGTGGTTACTCTGGATATTGGCTGGTGGTCACAATAATGTTATTCGACCATGTATTTATTGGATTATATACATCGATATGTGTTTTACAAATTGATTATTTATTATGACAGCATTGTATCTTGAAGCATTTTACACAGAAAAAAATCCGATTAAATATGTAAAAGATGCTTTTGTGCGAATGCTTTTGTTAGAATCACAAAAGCATTTGCACGAGCTCTGAGGAGGAAATAAGAAATATCTCTGATTCTAGAGATCCAAATCCTTTAAGAAAAAATGGTGCGATAAAGATTTTGAAATATCACTGAAAAAGAATGGTTGTCTCATAGTGCACAACTGAAAGACTGTGTCTTTCGGGTTTAAAGCATGGTTTCTTGTTTTTCTCGTATCACTAAAGATCCAGACTCGCGGTCGCCAGGTCGCCACTGGCGATAAACTTCATCGTCGTGGCGACTAAAAATTTTTGATTAAATCGCCATTTCTGGTGACCTGTATGGGGAAAACATTTATTTTATTTAACTTGTATTCTACGGAATTTTTTTTTATCTTGTACGGAACTCGCACGTTTTTGAAAAATTTTACTCCAAATGTACGGAAATCGCACGAAATGGCACAAAATTATAGTTGTATGGAAGTCGGCCATCACCTTTTTCATTCTGCTTGAACAGCAGAAAAGAAAAAAAAAAAAGGTTATACGAAAGACAAGGGCATCTGTTTTTGATCACAAAAAATGCGCCAAGGCGGGTGATTCATTGTAGGGAAATGAGGTTGTGGTGGGGATGAAAGCCGATGGTGGACATCTCAACTGTCTGCGTCGGAAAAGTCCAACTGGGAGAAATTTTTATTTAAAAAAATTCTCCAATTTTTTAAATAACTGAATGCAAATTTAACAGTAACCAAGACACGTCAAAATAAACTCCCATGTGAAATTTCGTCAAAATCCGATGAAATCTTTAAATTAGGCATTTTCTTTTTATTATTTTTAATGAATGTTCGCTGAAAGCCTGCATATTCCATAGGAAAATTCTAAAATTCGGAATCGGCATAGTCCGGATCTCCGGACGATTCCGGATTTTCGAGGTTGTACTGTAATAATATTTCCATACCTGCGAACTACTACGGAATGCTTGTAGTTTCTACGGATTCAGTTAGCTGACTACGGACCTTGCTGTCGAAACTACGGATTCTACGAATTTTCATTTTTTTAAATTTTATTGTTGTATGATACGCACGAGATTCTTAAGCGGACTCGCGGAATTCTGCGTTTTTTTTGTCATCATTTAGATCGTTCTCAGTATCAGCGTAAAACTGAAGACAATTTGTGGGTGGGTAAGGAGAATTCCGTCTGGAGATGGTATTTCGCATCTCAAAACTATCGAAAGCGGTAGTTGAATGGAGTTACAGTTATTGAAAATTTTTTTCTCTCAGTGTTGCCTTTGTGTAAAGTTTTATTTATAAATATGATTTTATTGCGTAAAAGTATTTCAGCTTGAATCTGTAGGCAACAATGTGCGAAAACGGAGGTTAGACGCCGCAAAAAATTCCCCGTAATCTCAAACGTGAGATTATTCCGCGAAATCGAAGAACTCCGCCTTTTTCGTTGTTATTTTGGTCATTCGTGAATCAGTGAACCAGTGAGCACAATTGGGGGGGGGGGGATGACAGGGGATATTCGTCGGAGGACGAAATTCCATCTTTACGAAAATTTTGAAAACAGAAGGTCGACGGAGTTCAGATATTTTCCGCAATCGTAATTCCTTTTTTCTCGTGATGTTGCCTCTGCCCAGTATTATTTTAAAGTAATATTTAACTGCATAAATATTTGTATTTCAGCTTGAAAATAGCGGGAAAATTTCCAAAAAGTCGGACGGTGCAAAGATTTATCCCGTAAGCCCCCCCTCCCGCGCGATGTTCCCACTCTCCTGCATTGTTTTATTACTTTAGTTTCAACTTTTAATAATACTATAACTGAAATATGCAAAATAAAACGTACTGATATTATACTAAGCAATTTTATAAAAATAATTTAGTATGAAATATACAATTTGATTTTTTTTTTCAAAGTTTGGCCACTGAGTTTTTTTTTATGGCCACTAACAATTTTGGTCTTGGTGGCCAATGTCTACTAGCAAAATTTATAAGTCTGGATCTTTACATATCAACGCAATATAGTTGGCAATTTTCTCAGTTGTGGCGTGTCCTGCGAAAGAATAATATCCCCAAACAATTTCAGCATGTCTTCACCGTTTCAGCTGAATGTGACAATCCATCATTGTATTGTGCCCTTCGTTATTCAAACTCTGCTAGGAATTTGGCCTTATATCCTGGAGATGAACACAGACTGTCACTGCAGTCACTCGCTTTTCAGTTTTTGTTTTTTATCAACTGCCAAGAGTTTAGGGAATCCGTCTTGTTGACCTTTTGCTTAAGAAAATTTTTCTCAATTTTTATGTGCATACGTTCAGATGAGGTGCGCACAGTACTGAAGATCTGCTAATCGCCCCTTACCAGATGTTGCACAATGTCCATACGTTCATGAGATATCCTCGAGACATTGATTCCACAGTGTCGATCATCTTACATGTTCCCTCTCCTTTCTTTGAAATCCGCTGCCTACTTGGATATCATGGAAGATCTACACCACCTTCAATATTCACAATGTCACACCTTCGTTATAACACAAAATATTCGCCATCACGTACTTATTTCCTCTGATACTGAACGTCTCTCTTCAGTGGACGATTGCCTCCATCTTCGTATTTTCAAACAACTTCAAAGAATGTGGACAAAAGAGAGATTGTTTTAATCACTCATATGTAGTTGATGACTATAGTAAGTATGCCGTTCCTCTTGTCCTGTGGACAGAGCTGTAGGTTTCTGGCTGGTCGTATTAGCTTGGCCAGACTTCGATTCCTGGCTGAGAAATGGGTGGCGTATTTGATTTACTGCTCTGACTTTCTTCACGGGAACCCGTTTCCCCAAATCAGTGACAGAAAACTGCTTATAGTCCTAAGAGTTGTTCATGCAGGTAGTCAAACCCCGAAACAATAACAAAAACTAGATATTAATTTTTACATAAGTACAGGAAATTGCATCAGCATAACCCTACACCTTCATGCTGAGGCCATATATGTATTTCCCTCACGCACCTTTGGTACACCCAGAATTTATTTACTTTTCTTAAGAAACAGTGGTCTGAAGTAGTGGATTTATATTCCTTTAAAAGACATTTTGGAACGAACTTTTGTGTTTTTATTTCGAACTCCTGTGGACCTTTTGACTTTCGTCCCAGCCACACAATGGGCATTTTTTGGTCTTTAATCAAAAGTGTTTGTTTGAACAATTAACATGCATCTCAATTGATGTTGTGAATATCTTGTTAACTTCAAAAAGTATTGTAAACAATGTTCTCTGTTTGCTTATGTAGGCCCCTACTGATGTCTCAGAGAGCAACAGGGCAGATCTCACGATACCCGATGGCTTGTCAATCTGTCCTTCGGGGATAAAAAGAGCTGGAAAAGGAGTGTGGACAGAAATTCCTCTTGAAAAAGGAGTGATGTTCAGACCCTATGAAGGTGTGACCACCAATAATAAAGAAAAGGGGGAAAACAGTGGATACTCCTGGGTGGTAATAACATCTGCTTTATGTTCCTCTTTATCGTTAATTGAATGTTAACATTTATATATTTCTCAGTTTAGATTTTTACTCAGTGATATAGTGAGGAACCTAAGATATTTTTTCGACATACATGTTAGTATTATTTAGAGTAATTGTGTATTGATTGATGGTATGGACGTTGATATGAAATTTGAAATGTTACTTGAAGATAATGAGACTAAAATGTTTCTGTTAGTGAGTAACTCTACAAAGTTCAGAATACGTGAGGAATGCCAGACGAACTTCAAGCAGTAAATTGTCTATGGTGTTCAATTAAAGCTTTCAAATGTAACAGGTCTCATCACGTACCATAAGTTCAATCCGTATAACCCGAGCTTGAAGAAACTTTTTTCTTCCATCTTGTTTTCATGAATCTGCTTAGCTTTCCCCATTGATAAAGATACAATGGATGATAACAGTTTAGGTAAGTCTCCCTACCAAGAGCAGAAAAATCTTGTTTGAAATCAGCGCCGTGGTTTTCTAATAAAACGTTCTGTCTGAATATATGGGCACAAATCCCAGAATATAAGTATATTACAAATTGAAGTATTAGAAGCGATTATAAGTATATTACACACTGTGTATTAGAAGCGAATATAAATATAGTACACACTGAAGTATTGGAAGCGATTATTTACTGCTTGAAAATTAAAATTTTCAGGGCAGTGACCTGCAGTTCCGTCGTCATAATTTTAATTTGTTCATGCGAAATAAGGTCTGGTATTTGGCGTAAAAATAAATTTACCGTATACTGGAATTCATAGAACAGATTTTGATTTATGAACTAAATTTATGATTCAAATATTGCACCAATGCAATGCATTATATCATCATCATCATTGTCAACCATTATCAATCCACTGCTGGACGAGGGTCTCCCCAAGTTTCCTCCACAACGGTCTGTCTTGTGCCAGTCTCCTCCATGTCACTCCCGCATACTTTCGAATTTGATTCACACATCTCCCATGTGGTCTTCTTCTGGGTCTTTTCCTGTCCCTTGGAATCCAATCTAAAATTTCGGCTGTCCATCGATGGTCTGTCCTTCTGGCAGTATGCCCAGCCCATTGCCATTTCATGGATTTAAATCTGATCATGATGTCTTCCACTCTTGTCATTTTTTGGATCCACGAGTTCCTCTTCTTATCTCTCCTGGTTACACCAAGTATGCACCTCTCCATGCTGCTTTGAGTTGTCTGCAGCCTTTGTATGTCTCTTTTAGTTAAGGTCCACGTCTCTGCACCATACGTAAGCACTGGAAGGATGCATTGATCAAACACTTTTCTTTTAAGACATAATGGCATATTGCTCTTGAAAATTATGCTGTTTCTTCCAAAAGCTCTCCAGGCAAGTTTTGTATGCTGATTAATTTCTTCATCAATGTGACCCTCACTTGATATCTGCTGTCCAAGATAAACGTACGTGTCCGTTATCTCCAGCTTTTCTCCATCAATCGATAAATCTTCATTTCGTGTAAAAGCATTGAACATCACTTTTGTCTTCTGAAAGTTCATTTTTAATCCCACTTCTTTACTCTTGTCAGCAAGTTCTTGGATCATACTCTGCAGCTCTGATGGGGTAGTTGCAAAAATGACTATGTCATCAGCAAAACGAAGGTGGGTTAGATAATCTCCATTAATCTTTATCCCATTGTTTTCCCAGTTCAGTGATTGAAAGACATTTTCCAATGTGGCGTTAAAGAGCTTCGGAGATATGGTGTCCCCTTGTCTCACTCCCTTTCCAATTTTTATGTGTGTTGTATTTTCAAACAGCCGAATCTTTGCACTTGCATTTTCATAGATGTTATTAATAATATTAATGTATGCATCTTCAATACCGCAGGATTTCAGAGCCATTGTAACTGCTGATGGTTTCACCGAATCAAAGGCTTTTTCATAATCGATAAAAGCCATGTACAATGGAAGTTCACATTCCCTCACTCTTTCAATTAGTTCTCTCAGTATGTGGATATGATCTATTGTGCTGTAGCCACTCCTGAATCCAGCTTGTTCTCTCGGTTGAGCCATGTCCAGTGTTACCTTCAAACGGTGTGAAGGAACTTTAGTGAAGATTTTATAAACCACTGATAGGAGGCTGATAGGTCTGTAGTTTCCTGAGATCCTCAATGTCATCTTTTTTATGTAGCAGGACCAATATAGCATTGTTCCAATCCTCAGGAATCTTCCCTTTGTTAAGGCATCAAGTGAAAATTTGGGCGAGTACTGTTTCGATTTCTCCACTTGCTTCTTGTATGATGTCTACAGTAATTCCATCTTCTCCTGGAGCTTTTCCCCGCTTCATGTTCTTGATTGCATGTGCAACTTCTGCTGGGAGGACTGGAAGAACTCTGGTACTGGTACCTTCAATGATGTCTGGAGTACATGCATCATCCCTTTCATATAACTTGGAGTAGAAATCTTTCACTCTTGTCAAAATTTCTGCCTCTATTTCTTGTTACAGAACCATCTTTTTTTCTCAGAGCCATAATCTGTTTTCTTCCCTTACTGAGATGTCCCTTTGCTGTCTTTAGGCTTTGGTTGTTTTCAATTGCTTTCCTCACTAGTTCACAGTTGAATTTCCTTACGTCTTCAGTGATACTTTTTCGTACTGTCTTGCTTAGCTCTATGTATTCCACTTTGGAAGTCACATCTTCTTTAGTTGTCCTCATCTCTCTTCTTTTTTGCATCAACATTTTGGTTTTTCCTGATAATTTGTTCACATGCCACTTGTTCTTAGACCCAGCTAATTTTGTTGCTGTTTACATCAGAGCTTTGGTTACTTTTCTGTTAACTTCAGAAATATCCACTTCTTCCAATGTTAGGCCTTCTAAAGCCGAGAATCTATTCTTCAGTTCCAACTTGAAGGTATTATGGTGTTTTTTAAGGTTGGTTATGTCAATACATTTTGTTTGTCTTATGAGCTTGTCACGTTCTAGTTTAGTGTTGAGGTGCATCTTACATCTCACCAATCTATGGTCACTACCTGTGTTGAACTTGTTTAGCACACTGCAGTCTTCTATGACGAATTTTTTGTTACACATAATAAAATCAATTTCACTTGTCGTCCCATTTGGATGTCTCCATGTCCATTTCCTGTGTGGCTTTTTCTTGAAAAAGGAGTTCAAGATGAAAAACCCTTCTGCCTCTGCAAACTCAACAAGAGTATTTCTACGCTGGTTTCTGTTGCCGTGACCAAATTTACCTACTAAAGTTTCATTCTGTTGCCATTGCCCTATTTTTGCATTGAAATCTCCCATAATTATCTTCAAGTGCTGCTTACCTTTATTATTTAGATGACGAATTTCCTCATAAAATTCCTCAATTTCTTCTTCAGGATGACTTGTGGTGGGTGCATAAGTTTGAATAATCTGAGCCTGGTATCTTCTCGAGAGTTGGATAACGAGTCGTGCAGCTCTGTCAGAGGAACTTTCAACTTCTACAACTTTATCCTTCAGTTTCTTGTTTATTATAAATCCAACACCACTAGTTCTGCCAGTATCTGTCCCACAATAGTAGAAGATATGTCCACTTTTCAGTTCAATGAGATCTCCTTTTCTCCTTACCTCACTTAGCCCGGCGATGTCCCACTTGATCCTTTGTAGTTCCTCTTCCAATTCAAGAAGCCTTGAATCAGAAGATAGGGAGCGTCCATTATACGTAGCCAAGGTCAGCATCAGATGGCAGCCTAGTCCGGTCCTCCAGGGATTCTTGGCACCCTCTGCCTTCATGTCGCATTGGCCGCTGCCTTGGCCAGGTACATTCCAGCTGCCGGAGACTGAGGGCCAAGATTTAAGTTGTGGAGTCATTTTGTAGGGGTTTTGCCATAACTCACCACGCTGGCCAAGCGGGTTGGTGAGTGTGGGATAGCATTTCCTCTAATCCCGATGGTATAGTTATACCGCTATTGGCGGTCGTCAGAGTAGTTATACCGCTATTGGCGGTCGTCAGAGTAGTTATACCGCTATTGGCGGTCGTCATTATATATATATATATAATGACTATATCATCATCATCATCATTGTCAACCATTATCAATCCACTGCTGGACGAAGGTCTCCCCAAGTTTCCTCCACAACGGTCTGTCTTGTGCCAGTCTCCTCCATGTCACTCCCGCATATTTACGAATTTCATCCACCCATCTCCCATGTGGTCTTCTTCTGGGTCTTTTCCTGTCCCTTGGAATCCAATCTAAAATTTCGGCTGTCCATCTATGGTCTGTCCTTCTGGCAGTATGTCCAGCCCATTGCCATTTCAGGGATTTAACTCTGATCATGATGTCTTCCACTCTCGTCATTTTTCGGATCCACGAGTTCCTCTTCTTATCTCTCCTGGTTATACCAAGCATGCACCTCTCCATGCTTCTTTGAGTTGTCTGCAGCTTTTGTATGTCTCTTTTAGTTAAGGTCCACGTCTCTGCACCATACGTAAGCACTGGAAGGATGCATTGATCAAACACTTTTCTTTTAAGACATAATGGCATATTGCTCTTAAAAATTATGCTGTTTCTTCCAAAAGCTCTCCAGGCAAGTTTTGTACGCCGATTAATTTCTTCATCAATGTGACCCTCACTTGATATCTGCTGTCCAAGATAAACATACGTATCTGTTATCTCCAGTTTTTCTCCATCAATCGATAAATCTTCATTTCTTGTAAAAGCATTGAACATCACTTTTGTCTTCTGAAAGTTCATTTTTAATCCCACTTCTTTACTCTTGTCAGCAAGTTCCTGGATCATACTCTGCAGCTCTGATGGGGTAGTTGCAAAAATGACTACGTCATCAGCAAAACGAAGGTGGGTTAGATAATCTCCATTAATCTTTATCCCTTTGTTTTCCCAGTTCAGTGATTGAAAGACATTTTCCAATGTGGCATTAAAGAGCTTCGGAGATATGGTGTCACCTTGTCTCACTCCCTTTCCAATTTTTATGTGTGTTGTATTTTCAAACAGCCGAATCTTTGCACTTGCATTTTCATAGATGTTATTAATAATATTAATGTATGCATCTTCAATACCGCAGGATTTCAGAGCCGTGGTAACTGCTGATGGTTTCACCGAATCAAAGGCTTTTTCATAATCGATAAAAGCCATGCACAATGGAAGTTCATATTCCCTCGCTCTTTCAATCAGTTCTCTCAGTACGTGGATATGATCTATTGTGCTGTAGCCACTCCTGAATCCAGCTTGTTCTCTCGGTTGAGCCATGTCCAGTGTTACCTTCAAGCGGTGTGAAAGAACTTTAGTGAAGATTTTATAAACCACTGATAGGAGGCTGATAGGTCTGTAGTTCCTGAGATCCTCAATGTCACCTTTTTTATGTAGCAAGATCATTGTAGCATTGTTCCAATCCTCAGGAATCTTCCCTTCATTAAGGCATCGAGTGAAAATTTGGTAAGTACTGTTTCAATTTCTCCACTTGCTTCTTGTATGATGTCTATAGTAATTCCATCTTCTCCTGGAGCTTTCCCTCGCTTCATGTTCTTGATTGCATGAGCAACTTCTGCTGGGAGGACTGGAAGAACTCTGGTACCTTTCATGATGTCTGGAGTACATGTATCATCCCTTTCATATAATTTGGAGTAGAAATCATTCACTCTTGTCAAAATTTCGCCTCTATTTCTTGTTATAGAACCATCTTCTTTTCTCAGAGCCATAATCTGTTTTCTTCCCTTACTGAGATGTCCCTTTGCTATCTTAAGGCTTTGGTTGTTTTCAATTGCTTTCCTCACTAGCTCACAGTTGAATTTCCTTACTCTTCAGTGATACTTTTTCGTGTTGTCTTGCATAGCTCTATATATTCCACTTTGGAAGTCACATCTACTTTAGTTGTCCTCATCTCTCTTCTTTTTTGCATCAACATTTTGGTTTTTCCTGATAATTTGTTCACATGCAACTTGTTCTTAGACCCAGCTAATTTTGTTGCTGTTTCCATTAGAGCTTTGGTTACTTTTCTGTTAACTTCCGAAATATCCACTTCTTCCGATGTTAGGCCTTCTAAAGCAGAGAATCTGTTCTTCAGTTCCAACTTGAAAGTATTATGGTGTTTTTTAAGGTTGGTTATGTCAATACATTTTGTTTGTCTTATGAGCTTGCCACGTTCCAGTTTAGTGTTGAGGTGCATCTTACATCTCACCAATCTATGGTCACTACCTGTGTTGAACTTGTTCAGCACACTGCAGTCTTCGATGACGAATTTTTTTGTTACACATAATAAAATCAATTTCACTTGTCGTCCCAATTGGATGTCTCCATGTCCATTTCCTGTGTGGCTTTTTCTTGAAAAAGGAGTTCAAGATGAAAAATCCTTCTGCCTCTGCAAACTCAACGAGAGTATTTCCACGCTGGTTTCTGTTGCCGTGACCGAATTTACCTACTGAAGTTTCATTCTGTTGCCGTTGCCCTATTTTTGCATTGAAATCTCCCATAATTATCTTCAAGTGCTGCTTACCTTTATTATTTAGATGACGAATTTCCTCATAAAATTCTTCAATTTCTTCTTCAGGATGACTTGTGGTGGGTGCATAAGTTTGAATAATCTGAGCCTGGTATCTTCTCGATAGTTGGATAACGAGTCGTGCAGCTCTGTCAGAGGAACTTTCAACTTCTACCACTTTATCCTTCAGTTTCTTGTTTATTATAAATCCAACACCACTAGTTCTGCCAGTATCTGTCCCACGATAATAGAAGAGATGTCCACTTTTCAGTTCAATGAGATCTTCTCCTTTTCTCCTTACCTCACTTAGCCCGACGATGTCCCACTTGATCCTTTGTAGTTCCTCTTCCAATTCAAGAAGCCTTGAATCAGAAGATAGGGAGCGTCCGTTATAGGTAGCCAAGGTCAGCATCAAATGGCAGCCTAGTCTGGTCCTCCGGGGATTCTTAGCACCCTCTGCCTTCATGTCGCACTGGCCGCTGCCTTGGCCAGGTACATTCCAGCTGCCGGAGACTGAGGGCCAAGATTTAAGTTGTAGAGTCATTTTGGAGGTGTTTGGCCATAACTCACCACGCTGGCCAAGCGGGTTGGTGAGTGTGGGATAGCATTTCCTCTGATCCCGATGGTATAGTTATACCGCTAATGACTATATATATATATATATATATACACACACACAGTGATGACTCATAATTGAAATAGTGATCGAAAGTGCTACAGAGTATCTGTGATGACCAGAATACAGCCTTACATGGAACATGTGATACTGTTGCCGACTTATCTCCTCCCCTTCAAATAAGGTGTATGTTCCAGCTTTCATGATTAGCAATTCACCCGGCAAGGCACAATGGAATTCATCTTCGACATATATTTTCCGGAAAAGTTGATTGAGTTCCACAATTCCTCTTCTCATCTGAAACTTGCTTAAGCTGGATCGGAATACCCTAGATTCTCTCAACAGGATGAAAATCTGGTGACATAGCTGGTCAGGTATCGCTATTTACATCATGTTTCGCGAGCCCTATGATAATATTGTTAGAACATGGAATAAGGGTCATGGCCTCTTGTGATCTACGCCATGCACACACCTTTGAGTTGTCGTGTTGTAGTGGAATCCTCAAATTATTTGCACTAAGCTGCCCGTTGTCATCTCTCCACATTCTAGTGGTGATGTTGCTTTACTCACTGCACTTTCGCAGCCCAGTTACGTGTTGTTAAGAGAAGCGTCATTTGCCACAGCCCAGTCGTATGGTGACATGGAATAAGGATCACGGCCTCTTGTGATCTACGCCATGCACGCACCTTCGAGTTGTCGTGTTGTAGTGGGATCCTCAAATTCACTGCACTAAGCTACCCGTTGTCATCTGTTCACATTCCAGTGGTGATGTTGCTTCGATCTATGCAGCTTCCTTAACCAGACCTGCCAGGTTTTACGGTTTACCCGAAAAATTTACGGAAATGTGACTTGTTTTACGGGCAAAATGTTAATTTTATGGAATTGGCGATTCTCCGAGATTTTTTTTCTTTTTCTGAGGATTTTGCACCCACTATTAAAATTTTTTTTTTAAAACTTAATCCATTGAAAGTAAAGTGCCGATGTAAGTTACGAATAAGTTTTTAGTTACATGTGTTTATTTGGGAACATTTTGCTGCAGTTTTCCCACGTTTTTAGGCTATTGTTTTGCCTTTTTTTAAACACTGAACACCAACCAGCTGGACTTATTTAACCTTCCGTTTGGTTCTCTTCCTCTCTTGTGCACGCTGTTTCCCCCCGAGTTTCTTTTCAGATCATGCATTGTTCATCTCCCGAGTCGCAACTTCTCAGAAGGCCAGCGTGGGGTGTGTCCGTGTTGGAGCAGGTGTCTTTTATCTTTATTCCTCCCAGTTCGAAATGCTATCTCAGAACGTAGTTATCGTAGAAAAAAATTCGAACGAATTTTAAATCTGTGGAATTTTTAACCCCAGATCGATACCCAACATGACGAAATTAAGTAAAAACTGCCATTTTTGTGAAATTAAAAATTCATTGGGGCATGCATGGTTTCGTAACTTCTTCACTGGCAATAAATTTGACCTAACGAAAGAATGCTACTATAAGAGGAAGTTAAACAAAAAAAAAAGTAAGTCCAATGTTCATTCGAGCCAGTGCTGCTGCTCCAGCAATGATTTGTTTTGCTGGTCCGTTAGTCAGTAAGTTTTCTACGCTTTCGTTTTCCAACCGTGCTTTGGTCATCGCTCGGTAACGTTCATAAAAATGTCTTGGCTTGATTCAATGAAATTAATATGTTGGGGAACATACTAATTCATCTAATCCGTATTGAAAATGGTCAAAGGTAAGGTCAAGACGTAGGAGTGGGATTCATTCCTCCACCCTTTTGCGTGGCTTGCGTAAAATCAAAGCATGATTGTGATGAAGTTTGGGTATGCTGTTCGGCACCCATAGTGGACCTATCCTATTGAAAATGGTTGCTATTAGCATTCACGGGGACAGTGTAGTAGCACATGCGCGAGATTTGTTCGCTCACGCTTCAGAATTTTAGCACAATATCTTCCGTGGAAATTGACTGATTTGGATAGAATTTTTAATTATAAAATGACGCGTGTGTGGCAGCTTTTTAATTTAGAAATTAACGAGCACAAAAAACGTTCTATAATAAAGCAAAAACACGCAAAATATCAATTAATTCATACTAAGGGATTCGTAAAGAAAACAGTAAAGTATCGGGGAGAACACTGTTGCTTTTGCAAACCCACGCTTTTTTGTAGGTATGAAATTTTGGGCTTTTAGTAAACAACTCTGAATTTTAAAATATACGGATTTTGACAGCACGAGTTTAATCTAGGGAGGAAGTGGATTTTTTTTTTTTTTTATCTGTTTGAAAAAAAAAGCGCTATTGGCTCTGTAACTTCTATCAAACCGAATTGAATTGTGTGATATTTAGAGATTTTCATTTTCTAAAACAGTACGTGTATTCTACAGTTTGTCATGTCAGGCCTTTTTTTTTTTTTTTTTTTTTTTTTTTTTGCAGAGACATAAGATCGGAGTTAAAATCCCGGTTCAAACGTTTTATGCCGTGGTTAAGCCGCCACAAAGGGAGCAGGGGACGAGATGGGGAGGATGTCACCGACGAAGTGGCTGTATCGTTCCAGTTACGCCTGATATAAAAGACAGTTGGTTTTGTTCCGGCAAAACAATTGTGTTAGTTTACTGCAGGAGAGGGGTTGGTTCAGACGTTGATGGGCCCAGATTGTTTTTAAAAGGAATGCCTAGAGAAGCTCTATTCGGTAAGATGAAGGGAGGGGGAGGACAGGAAGAGAAGACAGAACTATAAAATCAGTGCCATTTGGAAGCATAACGGATGCCGCTAAAGGGATCGGATTTAGTAAAAGACAAGTCATCGATCCGCCTGTGAGGAATGATGAGGAGGGAGGGGACCACTCAAGGGAATGACATTCATAACTAAAACCTAAACCTTTGTTTCTAGATGAAAGAACCTTTCAGTTGCTCTCTGCTTTCCTAGCTGACCAGCTCGAATCGGATAACCCCGTAATCGGTATTTTCCCCTCTACTATAGCAGTTTTTACTTACATTTTTTTTTTCCTGAGTGGTAATAAATTTAGTATTAGTGATTCGCTATGAGCAGCAAAATAAAAGGGGAAAAAAAGTACTATAAAATATTCCGTGATTCGTATTCTGTGGAATTCCTGTGTATTGCGAAATCTTCAAGAAAGGAAAATATGCGTTTCGCGCTATGTGCCGATGCAATTTCAACATTTCGCATGGTGGAAGGAATGATATTACAAATCATATTTCTGGTGACAAGCATAAATATAACGTTGACTGCGTGGGAAAAAAATAACAAAATTAACTTCCTTTGTCAAAAGTTATAATGAACTTGATGCGATTCGTACAAAATGTTTGTTCACTTCATTTTTAGTTGAACATAATTTACCAGTTAGTGTCTCTCAGTCACTCTTACTTATTTAATTTTTTTTATTTGACTGTCTCATCGTCCGTGTGTCTCCGTAAGATAAAAACCTAACATGAAAATGGTTCTTTTTTTGAAAATATTTTAGTATGTTTCATGACGGCGTGGGATACGATCCCATTGAAAGGGTAGAACATCCTTCCCTTTAGGTGCAAACTTCTGTAAAAGTAAATTTTTATCACTTTATAGATCACAATGATAGATAGCATAGTAATAAGAAATTATGTATAGAATTTATTTTAATCGATATGAATGTGCCGATAAATTTAAACATCTGTAGACACTTCAATTAAAAGTTGATGGTTCATTTGGGTAACATCGTTTTTTAAATCGTTATGTTCGGTACATTTAATCAATACGCACGACAAGTAATGTAATCGAATATATCGATTAAATTTTTTTACGGATTTCTGTTTCTGAAAGTTGGCAGGTCTGCTTAACAGAGGTACTTATTGCGTGCGTCATTTGCCACAGCCCAATCATGTAACAGTACCTCGAAAGTTCTTTTCACAAACCTTTGTAGATACTTCTGCCTTGAAAGCCTACTTTATCATCTCCTGTAAAGCTATTTATTCGAATGTTACAGTTTCCGAAAGATACGGCCATCACCTAGAACATAAAGTGCAGGTTCGTTGCCACATGTTTACCATCGACTGCCGGTTTTCATGTCCTGATACACATTGTGCGAGTGTTGCACGCAGAAACACCAGACCTTCTGCAGCAGTGCAGATGCAGCACCCTAGTTTTCTCATACCGACTATCTGCCCATGTTGAACTCGCTAAGGTCGCCATGTTTACTGATCAACAGAACTGGAGGTGTGATATACAGAAGATAGGAATATGACATATTTATACTCTGCAGGGGGTGTCAGCTGGGTGCATTATTTGAGTTATACACTAATTACTTTCTATGGAATTTCTGTTTTCCAATGAAATTTGGAATTCCTTACAACGTTTGAAATTTCTTGTCCATCCTTTTGAATTCTGTGTTTTGTTTTCTAAAGAATGCAGACTTTTTAAGTATATTAAATGAGTGCTTTCATATATTTTGCAGTATGGGGTGAAACCCTCAGTCATGGCTTCCCAGTTAACAATACTACACCTGTCTGCTCATCGTATGATCTAGCTGAAGTCACCTGTTGTTGTTTTTCACATGAACGGCAATAAATATAACTCATTTTCCTTTCTTTTCCCTAACACAGCTATGTTTTCCGAAGAGAACGCTTTGTGTTTTAGATGCAGATAACAGACAAAGGCGATCAACCGTAACACATCTCGTAGAATTCAAATATTTTCAACTTCAGTTTCTAACTATTTAGTCTTGGGATATGTCCACACTATTATTGTTTCAGTGAGGAAGGTCTGTTTGGAAGCTGAATCATTTTTTTCCCACGAAAGAGTCTTTGGCACTTTATTGTTTGCCTTGTATATGAACTCATAATAATTCCGAAATTTAAAACTGTTTCATGTATAAAAATGGCATTAACAGATCATTAGTCAGTTGCAGTAAAAGAATATTTACTGTGTCTTACAAAAGATGTGCTTGAAATATCCTTCCAGAACAGGAAATGTAAGCAGTGTCTTTTTGTGTTCTGCTGTGTTAAACACCGTCAAAAGTTTCTTTGTTTGATATTTCAGAGAGAACTTTTCTAACGTGCCTGCTGAAGATTAAATTAAGACTTGTGTGTAATATTATTAACACTTGCTTCATTTGATGTGATGGAAAATTGTTGCATGATTTCATGTACTCATATTTTTGTATATTAAGGTATGCTTTACTGGCATTTCATTAAATTCAACCTCTTTACAGCTGGTGAAATCTAGAAAGTACACGAAGTACATAGACGGAGAAGATTTAGATAAATCTAACTGGCTGAGATATATTAACTGTGCCAACAGTGAAGAACAGAATTTCATTGTGTTCCAGTACAAAGGAAAGATCTATTACCGAACGTACAAGCCGGTGAATTTTGGAATGGAATTGTTTATCTGGTATGGTGAGGAGTATGCCAAAGAATTAAGAATACCCACAAAAGAAAAAAGGTCCATCAGAGGCGAATAATCAGAATTATCCAGGTGAGATTACGTTCAGCCAAATAATGAATAATATGCCTGCCTTAACTTAATGGTCATGAAATTTATTTCTTCCATTTGTCCATGTGATTATGTGAAAGTGAACTACAAAAATTGTTTTTTAAAATAACGATTTTGTTTTTTCAAATAGAATGTGATCTTAAAATTACTACCTGTTAAATTTTCATTGAAAGATGAGAGTCAGAATAGGGAAAATGTTAAACTGGTATTTGTGGAGGCAATTTTTTTATCACCACTAAAAGTTATATCTACATTTGTAGGTTACATTTACGAGAAATAAGTTCTGAGTCTTCTTATTCAGCAACTTCGTCCATTTCGAGCAGGTGTCACTAAACGCAGGGGTCGTGAGATAAAAAATAATCTGCCTATACCTTACAAGAGAGAGAGAGAGAGAGAATAGTTGGATCACATAGTTACATTAATGTACATTTTTGTTTCATTTTGCTCCCATCATTCTGTTTGTTCATATGCTAACATACAACACACGGTTATTCATCTAAGCAGGATTTTCATAAATTTCATTAAGTTGTTTCGTACTTGAATGTTGAAGTAACCAGGTAAAATCCAAGGGAAGAGGTTTGAAGTGTGTTTTTTTTTTTTTTTTTTGTGGCAAGGAATGGTGAGGGAATTGTGGATCTTAATGTTTAATTTTCTTGTGGCACAAATAATACTGTAACTAATTATGTCTTAATAACATGCTATAAATATAGGTCATGATACATATCACTAAGCTGTTCTCTGAGATTCAGAGGTTAGCTCCACAAAGAAATACAAACTACCAGACAGATTTTTAATTGATTATTTATTTACTGTTGCTGTGTCAAACTTCTCCATTTACAGCAACCTTGACAGCGACCTACTTAAGGCTTCACTGACATCCATCACACGACGTACACAAGACCTTCTATAGTTCATACTCATAATCTTTTTCTCATACAGACACACCTGAATCTGATCTTCCTATGACTTCCTTGGCCTTTCTCTACCTTTCCTGCCTGCCACTTGGGCTAAAATAATTTTCTTAGTAAGCATTTCATCACTCATTCTTTCAACATGTCCAAACCACCGAAGCATTTGAGGTCCTGTAACCTTTTAAAACCTATGTACATGATGATCATTCGAATAATTGAATTTCAGAACACACCTAAAATCACTTTCGGTAAAATTAAAAGTGCAGGCTACAGAACGAAGACTTAGAACAGGGTTAAAGGGCAGACATGAAGTAGAGGCCTTTCAAGGCACATTGAGGTAATTATCGGAGGCGAAATATAAGCATCTGTACTTTTACTTGTAGACCAGGGTTTGCCCTTGAAGGAATACAACGCTTACATTTGTTTAACTTTGGAAGTTACAAGATCTTAAAAGGTAACCTATAAGAGACGAATTTCTGAGGAATGTAAAAATTTCGTGTATTACATCACCAAGACTCAAGAATGTTAGTGGAATTCTAAGAAATTTGAAAATAATTATCTTTTGGAAGTCCAATCTTGAAACAATGTGTGCTTGCCCTTACGACCATAATGTTTAGCACGCAGGTTGTACAAAATTCATTCTTAGGGTGGACGTCAAGTAATTTTGCTTCCTATACTTCAAATGGAAAAACTTCTGTACACATTTTCTTCACAATTAATGCGTTCCCAAGGATGAAAATTTGAACATTGATTAAAATAGCTTCATTTTATAACTTGGAATACTTAATATTTTCTAAAACATAACCATAATTATATTAAAAATCAATAACTTTTCTTTTAGTAGTGTTGAAACCAGAAAAAAGATGGCGCAACCTGTACTTTGATGACGTCAGTAGACAAACAAATGTTGGATTACATAATTATGGTTATGTTTTAGAAAATATTAAGTATTCCAAGTAATAAAATGAAGCTATTTTAATCGATGTTCAAATTTTCATCCTTGGGAACGCATTAATTGTGAAGAAAATTTGTACAGAAGTTTTTCCATTGGAAGTATAGGAAGCAAAGTTACTTGACGTCCACTTTAAGACAAGTATGTTTGGTAACAGACTAATTTACATGCTGTTAAGAGAATTGGATTTCTACAGGGTAATTAGGAACTTTGTAAAAAAATTATCATATTTTTACACCGTATACAGCTAAGCTATAGCTATGGAATTCACATCAATGTCTGTGTTACGGCCTTAAGTTTCCTCGTGCGCTACTGTTTCAAGTATAGGCGACGAAAACGCAGCACAGGTGACGAGCAAGCAGAATGTTTTAAGTAAAAGCAGAAAATGTCGACGATTGAAGTTCACAGTCTATATTTCGCACAAAATTTGGCAATTAAACACCTGCTAGAAAACTGTGTACATGGAATACAACTCATTTCTTAGGGATGGTTGTACATGTTCTTTTCAATAGGTGGTGGGGTATCATATTTGTCAGCGGAGGCTGATGAAAGAGTATCACAAAAGATTCTTCTTAACGCACAGAGATCCACATATCTTTAAAGTCCAAAGTTTAAAGTTCCTCGGCCAAAAGAGAAAGTTTCTGACTTCGAGATTTGCTTTTTAAGCCATACAGTGTTGAATTTGCTGGTATTAAGTGGAAACGATAGACTTAACCAATGTCATCTCTGCTGAAACATGTTTCAGAGAATGGAAACAGACGACTATATTTGGGCAGAATGTGTACTCTGATGAGGTAGTCTTTCATGTTAGTGGAGATGTGAACAAATAATGTTCGCATTTGGAGAATAGAAAATTCTAGGGAAGTGTTGAGGCACAACCGTGCAAGTTAAATTCTGATGTTTACAGCAATAAGCAGGGAAAAAGTGAACGAACCGTTCTCTGCGGAAGCAACCGTTACGGGAACTGTGTATCTGGATACTTTGAAAGACTTTGTCATTCCATAACTGGACTTTGGCAGGGAGTCTGATATTCTGTTCCAAAAAAAAAAAAAAAAAAAAAAAAAAAAAGGGCGTCTCCACATTTCCCAAAGAATGCTTACAAATTCCTTGGCAACCCCTACCCTTGCAAAATGGATCTGTCATGTGAATTTTGTTTCATTGTTTCTAAGGTCACGTGACTTAACAGCTCTGAATTTCGCTTTATGGCACAATGTTAAGAATATTGTTTACGTTCCTCCTAGGCACAACAGCGTTGCAGATTCAAAAACAGAAGTTTCAGAAACTATGTTTCAAGTGCACGAGGCAATATTGGATAGAATTTGGCAGGAACTAGATTATTGTGAAATTCATCTAAATACATGGCGTCAGTTGAGTAAATAAATCCATCGCTCTTTCCACGGTAAGCAACGCACAGCAACCGAAAAAGTTTTATTCGGCTGCCGTCGGGGAAATGAATCTCGAATCTCTCGATATCTAGCCGAGTGTGTTAGCCTTACACCACAGCGGCCAACAATTCACGGTGCTGTGTGTTTTTCTTTTTCAGTCAATATCTGACATCATAAATCCGTAAGATGGGCTCAGCTACTGAGACGTCTCCATCTGGTGGGCATTAATGACACAAGGTTATATATAATTATAGCAATAATCCAAAGGGCGAGATCCAAGGTGAAAATCATCTATATACGTGGCGTCAGTTGAGTAAATAAATCCATTGCTCTTTCCACGCTAAGCAACGCACAGCAACCGAAAAATTGTTATTCGGCCGCCGTCAAAGAATCAAATCCCGAATCTCTCGATATCTAGCCGAGCACGTTAGCCTTACACCACAGCGGCCAACAATTCACGGTGCTATGTGTGTGGTTTTTTTTTTTTTTTCAGTCAGCATCTGACATCATAAATCCGTAAGATGGGCTCAGCTACTGAGACGTCACCATCTGGTGGGCATTAACGGCACAAGGCTATATATAATTATAGCAATATACTGGATTATTATCGGTGGAATACGTAATATGGTACCAAATGGGTGCATTTTGAACACATGTGAAAAAAAGATTAATTTTATGTGTTTTAATTTAAAATACAGAATTTAGCATGAGCTACCAATTTTTAAAATTGTTACCGAAGTTTGCAATTGCCTTGCACTTTCGGACAGACAAAAGACCGTATTTTCCCGTTCAGGCTTTGATGTAATGTGCCGACATAAGTTGGTTGAATGTACTAAAACCTACTTGATCGAGCTTTGGAACAGCACCAGTTGACAGGAAGCTTCTTATTTTATATACTAGTGAAGAAATGTTCTTTTTATTCGGTGATCACATAATATTGAAACGACTCTTTCATCATTCAGCTGGGAAGACACCCCAGTATTAAAGGAGATTTTGCTATTCGTATATTTCAAAAGTGACCAGCCGACGCATGATCGTGCTGTTCTGGTTGCTTTTTGACGTTCTTGAAATGGCGTTGGGCGACATGGACTGTTTCCATGACAATGAGTCCCTCTTCAATCTTATTCGTAATTGAACCATAAATTGACCATAGTATGGTTGCTAATATCAATGAGTCTAGAGACTGTCTCCACTAATACAATTTTATTTAGATTCAAAGCATATATTCATTTCCAATGACTACAGTATTTATTTGACTGATTATAAGCAGCTGATTTCAACTGTAGTAGTTGTTGTAAGCTACGTGAAATCCACTTTCCGAAAGTCTATTAGGAAAGAACTTTAGGTTAAGGAACTGTAACCTTAATGTAAATTCCTTACCGCCAGTTTTCACGATGAATTGAGAGTTAGTTGGATTTGTACATAACATTACTCACACACCAGTCACGAATGGAGGAATACACTCTGATGAAAACAAAATGAAGTTTCGGTATCACGAAAGCATATGAGATATTTGCATTGATTTCATGCTGAATTCTTTATAGGGAAGCGAGATAAAAACTGTAGGATAAATATTGAAGTAAAGCCAAAATTTTGTATCTCCAATAAAGTAATATGTTACCGGATCTTCATCGCTTAGGGCTAAGAGTGTTTTCCTTTCACTTTTAGAATTCAATTTCTTCTCCGAAAATCTGAGATTAGGAAGAGATGCCCATCCCTAAATTTAGGCCACAGGCTCAAGGGAAAGGAGTGATCCAGAACTGTTAGAATGAATACTGCAGCACGTGTTACCCAGCACTCTGAGGATCTGTCACCCCACTTCATATACACTTCTATCATCAGGCGAATAAAAGTATCTGCTATGAGAATTCGCCGACAGAATTATACAACATTTCTGATCCCAAAGCTCTTTGAATAACTTTTCCTGCTGGGACCGCTAACAAATGAATTTTGAAGAAATATTGAAACCAACGTTCCAAGATCATTTTCTATATTTTATGTATCATGGAATTTCAACCTCTTAATATAAAGAAAACCTGAAATAAGAAATAAGCTGTTCAGATAATTGAAAAATACTTCGTACCTATATTCTGATTCCAAGTATTTAGATTTCTAAAGAACAGATGTGCAGTTGGTTCAACGACAGTTGTGCGCAGTAACTTCTTAGTACAGTTCATGACGACTGATTCCAGGGAATGTATATTATCAGAACCCAAGGGAAAGCAAAGGTACTTAGATTCTCAGCATGAATGGTTGGTTTCCTCATTTTGGGTTGGCCAACAAACTGACTGTCGTGCTGCTGACAGATCAGCTTTCTTAGTACTTTGCAGAGTTTCCTGGATGTCATTCAATTTCAGAGATCCCAGTATTTTACTGAATTATTGAAAAATGTACGTGATAATCTTCCATTGGAGGACAGACGCAGGTTATCGCGGAAACATTTCCTTCGTAATTAAAACATGAGATTGGTCTCCATGGTTTTCTTCTGGTTTATCTCTTAACAGCTGTGTTGTGTGAAGACATTCATTAAAGCATACAGACCAACTGCACTGTTACAGTCACATATCCATTCACGAAAAACTCATGGCTGGAAGTCATCCACATGTGACTGTCGAGACCTCTGCAAGTGAGTTTTCCTTTGTCTGAAGACCTGTCCTTGTTGCTCTTGAAATCCTTGTGTTGCAGAATAATATGTCCTGGTTTGATTCCAAGTCGTAAAAAGGAATTTGAAAACACAACTAAACTCTATGAATGGGATATGAGAAAAGAAAAAGAAAGTAATGAACCGCACCAGCGTTTGAATAGGCAGAGGTATATTCGAGTTAGTTCCAGGTTCGGGTCCCAGATGAGGCATAGGTGCTGTGCTTGTTGGAAGGCTCCAGCTCTGTCCCTTCCCTTAAACTGGTGTCCCTAAATAAGGGACGGACAATTACGTATTTCCCAACAAGTTGCTGATGGTGGTTGTCAAACCGTGAAACAAAAGAAAAGAATGCTATGTACTTAGGAAGTTTAACATGAAACAGTGAAGTGAATGTTCCTGTTGCCTGTGTTATAATGATTTACACTTCACTGTTTGGCATTTTTCTTAGAGTTCGGTAAATAACAAGTGATAGTTCGGTAAATAACGAGACTTCCAAGAGGGCTTCCGTCAGTATGTAATGATCTAATGCAAATATATGTGCTATCGCATCTCCACCTAAAACTCCGCAGTTATACTAAAAGATATAATTCGTTGAACAAATGAGTGAAAATATTGTTGAAAACACAGCACTAAATAAAACATTTCTCCAGATTATCCACGTGCACTTTCACGTTGTTTACTGTGAAAGAATGTCCATGTTTTGCTGGTATTAGCATAGACATTGCACTTAAGAGTGGTAATCCCTTGTCTCACCTCCTGAAGTAAGGAGAACAATTATTGAGTAATAATTTTGCTTGTGCAACTGATGCGTCTCCTAAGTAAAATATGTCTATTGTCATTCACCCTTCCCACATCAAGATACACCGAATGATCAGTGAATTATCACCACCCCTATCAAAAGCGGATGGTGCCCGTTGACAGCGTGATTTCCCGAGAAGGCGCGATTAGTTGACTGACGTAGCTTATATAAGCCGCGGGTAGCCTAGTGGGCACCGTTCATGGCTGCCACGGAAAGGACCTCAGGTTCGATCCCAGACAGGTACAAACGCTCGATCCACTAAATATCCGCTGTGCGTCGGATGGGCACGTTAAGCCGTCGGACCCCGGGTACTGGTCCTCCGGTATTAAATAAGGGTGTCTTCCTCCCCCTTTCTACTTCGCTTCCGCGTCACTTTCCTATCGGACACTCTAGCCCAAATCTTCTAGCTTCCTATTTCTAAGGGTTGTTTAAGACCTAGGGTCAGACACTCCCTTCCTAAAATCCTCTACATATGATCATGATCATGTTAGTAAAGTGCGGAGCGTGATGAATAGACGGAAGGATTTATCAGACTTTGTGGAAGGACAGATTGTGGGAGTGGTGAAAGCGGGTCCCTCCACTCCATTTCCCAGACGCCAGAACCGGTGTGTTGTTCACGAGCCATTGTAGTTAAAGTGTATCAGGATTGGCGTAAAAGTGATCAGTTTACGATCCGAAGGCAAAACTGCACAGGACAGTGAAAGGTTGATGTGAGAGGTGAGCTCCGAGTCCAGCGACTCATTCGGGCCAACAGACGCAGCACCGTTCAATCGTTGACTACCCAATACAACAGACGTCAACCCGGAACAGTGTATGCCATGACGACACTCGCACTTCTGGGCTATAATAGCTGACGATCCCGACTACATCCTCTAATAACCTCGGTTTATCGGCGCAAAAGACTCATCTGGTGCATAAATCGTGCAAGTTGGGCGTCAAATGACTGGGAAAAAATGTTCTGGTTTGATGAGTTGCATTTTTCCGTCCACTTCGTGGATGGTTGTGTATGTATTTAGCGAAAACAACATGATACACTCGATCTGTCCTACATGGTCTCCATAATGCAAGCCACTGGAGGCGGTTGTGTATTGCGGAGCATGGTCACCCAGCAGGAACTTGAGACTCTTGGTGCATGTCAAACAACGTATGACTGAAGAACAGTATCGTGAATTACTTGCTGACTCTGTACAGCCAGCAATATAGAACTTTTTCTTAAATGACGATAATGTCTTCCAAGATTACAATGTGCCAAGTCACAGGTCCAATGTTATGCAAGAATGGTTTGACGGATGGAGTTCAGACTTCAAGAATAGCTATTGGCCTCCAAACTCATCCGATAGAGCACTTGTGAGATACAATGGACTGTCATATCAAGCATCTGGATTCTGGACACACCAATCTCCTCCATACTGGCACTGAAGGCCTCATTGCACATAGCTTGCATGGTTATACCTCTCAACTACGTTCGGGCACGTTATTGAATCGATGCCGTGTTGGATAGCTGCTGTACTGTGGGCTAAAGGAGTACCTACGGAGTATTAGGTAGGTGGTCATAATTGTTATTATTATTGTTTTGATTGGAGGCTTAACAACCACAGTGAGCAACTCAATGTGCTATAAGCAGTCGCACGTTCCTAATTTAGGGCCATTGGTTCCATGGCTCACCGGGATTGGAACCCAGACCCATTAGAGAAGAATGATCAGAAGCCATGGCTTAGACCACTGCACCACCGGGGCGAAGTGGTCTTAATTAAGTGATTACTCAGTGTATGTGGATTTGTAGCTTGACAAGTCCTTCCGGGAAGTTGCAATCTTCATCCCAAAAATCGCCGCCCCAGTGGCGCAGTGCTCTAAGCGATGGCTTCTGATCATTCGTCCGAAAGGGGTCCGGGTTCGAATCCCGGTGAGGCATGGATGTTGTGTTTGTCTTACGGCACTGGCTCTCTCTCTTCCCTGGAACCAGTGACCCTAAATTAGGAACGGGCGACTGCTTATAGCCCATTGAGTTGCTCACGGTGGTCGTTAAACTTCCAATCCGGAAAAAAAAAAAAAAAAAAAAAAAAACATCCCAAAACTTCATGCCAAATGAAGCACTTCTAGGCAGTTTTGCAGTTCAGTAAAGGAAAATATAATTGACCTTGGCACCACTCAGTGCTCTGTTTGAATTCATCATCATTGTTACGTAAAGAATCGAAACTAACCTCACTGACAGTTATTATTCCAAAATTTAGAATTCAGTATTCCACAAGAATGGAAACCCGTTTTAGCGTGGGAAATGACAAAACAGAACATCTCGATTTTCTTTGAAAACTTCAAATTTCGGGATCACAAAGAAACCGTTTTGGTTTTCGATCTTCCTCCGTCTCAGTGGCCATGCAGTACACCATGTTTCTTTGTACTATCTGCAGTATTTGTATGTGTGTATACACTAAGTAGACAAAGCTTTAAAGATAGAGGTGATGTGCAGTTGTCATGGTCATTCCCCATGCAGAATGGAACAGACCCAAATCAAAGTCAGGCGATAAATAGGTGGACAGCAGGGCTTCCCAACAGTGTATCGCGATCAACGAACGTGGCGATCTGGGCGACTTCGGTCGTGGACACATTGTCGGCACCAGACAGATGACTCATTCTATCGCACAAGTGGTAAGAACATTTGGGGGTCCCGGGGGCAACCGTATCAGGGTGTACCGCGAGTGTACCATCGACGAACGTACCAGCACCCAGAGAGCAAGCGGTAGGGTTCGACATAGATTATCTGGGCTCGTTCAGACAGACCGTTTGGCAACGGCAGAGCAAATCACATCCAGGTTGAATGGCAGAAGCTCGAGCACCGTCAGCGAGCGAACGGTACAGCACACGCAGCGTACCCTGGGCTACGGGAGTTGCCGTGTTCCACTGTTGACTGCTCGTCATTGGAAAACTAGACCTCAGCAGAGCGGCGCGCGTCGTGTGGTCAGGTGAATCCTGTTTTGAGCTGTACCAAGCTCACGGGAGGCTGTGGTTGTGTCATCAACCCGTCGTTTCACGTCGGCTCTGTTCAAGGAAATGGGGGTTCTGTGATGGTGTGGGGAGCCTTCTAATGAGAGACACATTAGCCCCCTTAGGGAGTCTGGAGAGGTCCTTAACAGTTATGCACTACCAAAATGTTTTGGCTGATCACTGACACTCTTTCGTGGCCTTTACGCATCTTGCGCCCGATGGTATGTTTCTTCACGTGTGCTGCTTAACCGAGCCACAACCACGCAGGCATTTTTCGAGGAACTGAGTTTGGAATTAACCAGCTGCCCCCAAACGTCTCCGGATTCAAAGCCTGTGGAAGCTCTTCCGCATGCAGTGGAGCGGAGCATCGGATCCATGGATCCTGGACCGACGTCTTGGGCTGAGTTGTGGACAATGCTACAACAGAAAGGCATGGCTGGTATTACCTCCGGAAATCCTCCGGCATCCGGTGCGGTCGGTGCCTCGGCGTGTGCAGGCTGTTATTCGTGCTAGAGCAGGACCAACACAAGGTAGGTATATCTCTAATGTTTTGTCTATTGAGTGTATATATTTCTCAGTGAGATATATACTGGGTTATATGCCGTTATTTTAAACAATAATTTGGTAACCTACTAAGCGGGCTTAGGGTTACAAAATTACTGTTTAGGAGGAAATTATCCTGTTAGTGTTATAGACTGGTTGCTTTTTATAAGTAACATCCATTAAGAATATTCCATTCCCGAAAGAAGCCATCATATTGGTTCCACAGCATGTCAAGATAGTAATTCGAAAGACAATATATTGTTCAACTGGCATTGGTTTTCATTCTGTTTGAGGGACTGTTGAGGTAACAGGCAACAACAGAAACTAGCAAATTATGATAAGGCAATAATTTTTTAGAATACTTTAAAATCCCACACTAACGTGACAAAATTCGTTTGCTATTAGTCCGTAAGGTATGCGGGGAAACAACAAGCAAAAACGGATTTTTTTTTTTTACCCATAGAGAGTTAAAACAGCATTGAAGCTTAAGAGTGGAAAGAAAAAAACTGTGCACACACTATTCTATCTCTAAAGGAATTAATATGGAAGTTGTGCTTTCTCATTTACCTCAAGGGAATCAAAGGAAACTGAATGAATAATATTGTGTTGGAAAAAATGAAACAGTTTTTGTTATCCAGAAGAGAGATTTAATTTACTAAGAACTGAACGGTGGAAATAAGTCTGTCTGTGTGTTTAACAGATTTGGCTGTTGTCATATTTGGCTCGAATACGATAATCTTTTGAGTAAAAGTACTTTTTCAATACATAAAAAATCATATATACGTACACCTCACAAACTCTGTTTGGTGATTAAAAGCATTCGAAAATGTCAAAATTAAGCATTGGACAGTGTAAGTATTTAATGTACCTTTTGACTGTCTCAGAAATAATTTTGTCAGTTGTTTCAAAAAATATTGTGGTTAATGTATGCAGTATCAGGGAAATGAGATTGGCAAGCCTGGAGGTTTTGGATATTGATTTTGAAACTTAAAAGTGAAATTTGTATATTCGAGGGGAAATTTTGAGTTTTCTTGTGACAGAGCAATCTAGTGATTGAGATGTAAAGAAATTTGAGTAAACTGTTGGAAATACATCTCCAGTGGAATCACAGACCCTTAAGCATCTATTATGAGATCATTTCATTTCATGAAGGAAATATAAATGTTTTGCTTTAGAATGTATTGTACTGGAGTTATGTGATGATTGTGTGAAATATATACTGTTTTGTCTATTATGTATTAGGTTAATATGAATGTTTGTTTTTCTTTGTTTGCGTTTCAGGTATTTGTGGCCATGAGTGTGTGGAGTGTGGGAAGTTATTCACCAGCGACAGGGCTCTCAAGAGACACTCTCAATGTCATCCAAGTGGGAAGAAGAACATGAAGCACACGTGCCCTCAATGCCCCTACTCCGCAGATAACACAAGTCACTTAAATCATCACCTGTTGACCTATAGTAGAAAGAAGCCACACAAGTGTTCAACCTGTGGTAAGGGATTCACTCAGAAATGGCACCTCAAAACCCATCTCCTGATCCACACAGGAGAGAAACAACATAAGTGAGAGTTCTGCTCTAAGACATTCAATCAAGTGTCTATTTTGAATCATCACAGGGCCATCCATCTTAAACAGAGGGACCACATGTGTAAGACATGTGGAAAGACATTCACTACAGCTGGTGACTTAAAGCTCCATGTTGAGAATCCACTCAGGACAGAGACCTTTCATGTGTCTGACATGCAGGCACAGGTTTGCCAAGAAGGGTGCTCTGAATAAACACATAATCGCTAAGCACACGAGAGACTTCCCCTACAAGTGCCCTCATTGCAGCAAGGGGTTCCAGTGCCCTAGTCATCTTCATCGTCACATTGACATCCATCACTCGAATGAGGAGTGAATCAAATAACAACACACCATTTTAATTATCTGCCCTGTGGATGATGATGAATTTGCAATTTATTCCCTGACAGTTAGTTCTTTAGTTCCCATCCTTTATGTTTCCATTTTCAAAGGTTTGTTAGCTTTGAAATTCCTTTCACTATGATTTCCTTGATAAAAAATTAAGTTTGAATTTAGCTGTTCACATTATTGACTTAAGATTCATATTTTCTTCAATGTTTCCCAATTTACATTGCCATTTCTTTATTCTTTAATCGCACTGCTTTCAGTCTCCATTCAGTACTCCAGGAATATTTATTTTATCAGTAATCTATTTTGGTGTTTGCTTTTAGATTCCCAGATTTTTATTCATTTTTAAAACTAAAAAAACCAAAAAAAAAAAAAACAGCATTTTTGTTTTTAAGAATTTATCTACTTTGTTCATTTTTTTTTCATGGAGGTAGGAATTTGG
Source organism: Macrothele yani (assembly GCA_039090855.1). Lineage (NCBI taxonomy): Eukaryota > Metazoa > Arthropoda > Arachnida > Araneae > Macrothelidae > Macrothele > Macrothele yani. Next base: position 88,411,927 of record CM077010.1, read on the forward strand.
AGGATAAACTGTGTTAGCTATTTCTTTCATGTTGATGCCATAAAGATGAAATTGTGATTTTTACTGTTCCGCGGTGAAATTCGTTAGTCCCTATTAAAGGCACTGTATTTTGTGACTGAAGAATATTAGGAACGGTAGAGAGGTATAAAGAATTCCCTAACAGCTTATGAATTTTACCCTGGCAAATGTAAAACAAAATTTACAAAAAAAAGTATTAAATATACGTGTTAAAGTAAACAAAATATATATGAAATAAATTTATGCAAAAGATCAATATGAACAATATGAAAACACATTCTGGAATAAGAAAAGAATTTGACCCTGGCAAACATGTTTGAGAAGAAATATCGGTTTCTTATAAGCACAAATTTCAATGCTTTTCAACAGAATATGTTCCGTATCGGGTTATCAATGCTCTAAAGGGAGCCACTAGTGCGGAAAGATATCGCATTTCATTGGCTTCAAAAACTGCATTCACGGCGTTTACTGTAAATTCCTACCTTCATGTTTTTTGGATGTAGTTTAACAAAATGTCTGTCCAGTTTGCATTTTGGGAGTTACATTGTTGGTTAAAACATGTGTTTGAGAGTCTTCTTTCAGACATGAGTTTTATACTTATTTGTTATTTATAAACAAATTTCTCAGTTTTATTTATGTAGTATTCTTAGATGTTCAATTATTTTCTTTAACTTTATTAGAAAATATGTTCTGTTGTATTAGATATTGAATTAGAGTTAAAAATTATAATTTTTCTTTTTCAATAACTGTTTCTTTCGACGATATTCTGTATTATTTCTGCATTGTATTTATTATTTTCACTTGAACTTTGCGTCATTTTTTTGAATTTAAGAATTAATGTGGTTGATTATGTTCGTAAATGCTGATTTGTCCTTAGGAATTTGCAAATTTTGTGATTGTTATTTAGCAAATTTTGTTTTAATGTACCGTACTTTGGTTTTCATTTCAAGAATTTTTCTTTATTTGCTGTTTTTCAATTATGTTCTAATTTCTTTACTTGAATTTTCTTTCTAATTTTGATTTGACAGTGATATTTTGTTGAGCTGCGCATAATAAAAAAATAATTCACCTGTTAAGTTTGCCAGGAAAATGAAAAAAAAAATCAGGCTAACGAAAAGGCATTTTGATGTGTAAATGATAGAGTAATTCCAATTTTATTGTCTTTGTGTTTGTTAGATGTAGGTTTTCTAATGCTGTGCAGGTGCATTTGCACTACAAATTCAGAGAACGAACAAATATCAACTTGAAGAACGGGGGAAAGGGGCGGCTGCTCCATCGTCGAAATGTAAGCTGTAATAATTTTGAATAATACAGCTGTGAGTTTTTCTTATTGGATTGCAATTAACTTTGCCCTGAGGTGTAACTTCTTCGTGTCATAAAGTAAAAGTTAAATAATGAAAAGAAGGTACCTTCATCCTTGTATTGCAAAGTTATAATTTTGGTATGTGTAAGGTAATTCTGAAATTAATATTCTGAAAATTTTGAGTATTGTATAAATTTTCAAAGATACTGCTGTCGATAGAAAAATCAAAGGCTCACCCTTGGCCAGACTGACATCATATTATATTTTAAAATCACTATTTGGATGAAAGTTTTGTAATCTAGATGAAATACAGTTCCTGTGAAAGTTTCCTTCTATCCTTCAAATGCATTTTTCTTTGTGAAATTATTCGCCTTTATGGCCAAAAGCTGCGAATTTGTCTGACGTGAAAGTAACTTTTTTTTCTAAATATCTTGCAGTATACTGAATTATCAAGAATGCTACTTGTTCAGACCTGCCAGGTTTTACGGTTTACCCGGAAAATTTACGGAAATGTGACTTGTTTTACGGGCAAAATGTTAATTTTATGGAATTGGCGATTCTCCGAGATTTTTTTCTTTTTCGGATGATTTTTCACCCACTATTAAAACTTTTTTTTTTTTTTTGAACTCAATCCATTCAAAGTAAAGTGCCGATGTAAGTTACGAATAAGTTTTTAGTTACATGTGTTTATTTGGGAACATTTTGCTGCAGTTTTCCCACGTTTTAGGTTATTGTTTTGCCTTTTTTTTAAACACTAGAACACCAACCAGCTGGGCTTATTTAACCTTCCGTTGGTTCTCTTCCTCTCTTGTGAACGTTGTTTCCCCCCCCGCCTTTCTTTTCAGATCATGCATTGTTCATCTCCCGAGTCGCAACTTCTCAGAAGGCCAGCGTGGGGTGTGTCTGCGTTGGAGCAGGTGTCTTTTATCTTTATTCCTCCCAGTTCGAAATGCTATCTCAGAACGTAGTTATCGTAGAAAAAAATTCAAACGGATTTTAAATCTGTGGAATTTTTAACCCCAGATCGATATCCAACATGACGAAATGAAGCAAAAACTGACAGTTTTGTGAAATTAAAAATGCATTGGGGCATGCATGGTTTTGTAACTTCTTCTCTGGCAATAAATTTGACCTAACGAAAGAATGCTACTATACACATGTGTAAGAGGAAGTTAAAAAAAAAAAAGTAAGTCCAATGTTCATTCGAGCCAGTGCTGCTCCAGCAATCATTTATTTTGCTGGTCCATTAGTCAGTAAGTTTTCTGTGCTTTCGCTTTCCAACAGTGCTTTGTTCATCGCTCGGTAACGTTCATAAAAATGTCTTGGCTTGATTCAATGAAATTAATATGTTGGGGTACATACTAATTCATCTAATCCTTATTGAAAATGGTCAAAGGTAAGGTCAAGACGTAGGAGCGGGATTCATTCTTCTGCCCTTTTGCGTGATGACTTGCGTAAAATCAAAGCATGATTGTGATGAGAAGTTTAGGTATGCTGTTCAGCACCCATAGTGGACCTATCCTATTGAAAATGGTTGCTATCAGCATTCACGGGGACAGTGTAGTAGCACATGCGCAAGATTTGTTCGCTCTCGTTTCAGAATTTTAGCACAATATCTTCCGTGGAAATTGACCGATTTGGATAGAATTTTTAATTATAAAACGACGCGTGTGTTGCAGCTTTTTAATTTAGAAATTAACGAGCACAAAAAATGTTCTATAATAAAGCAAAAACACGCAAAATATCAATTAATTCATACTAAGGGATTCGTAAAGAAAACAGTAAAGTATCGGAGAGAACACTGTTGCTTTTGCAAACCCACGCTTTTTTGTAGGTATGAAATTTTGGGCTTTTAGTGAACAACTCTGAATTTTAAGATATCTGGATTTTGACAGCACGAGTTTAATCTAGAGAGGAAGTGGATTTTTTTTTTTATCTGTTTGAAAAAAAAGCGCCATTGGCTTTGTAACTTCTATCAAACCGAATTGAATTGTGTGATATTTAGAGATTTTCATTTTCTAAAACAGTACGTGTATTCTACAGTTTGTCATGTTAGGCCTTTTTTTTTTTTTTTTTTGCAGAGGCATAAGATCGGAGTTAAAATCCTGGTTCAAACGTTTTATGCCGTGGTTACGCCGCCACAAAGGGAGCAGGGGACGAGATGGGGAGGATGTCACCGACAAAGTGGCTGTATCGTTCCCTTTACGCCTGATGTAAAAGACAGTTGGTTTTGTTCCGGCAAAACAATTGTGTTAGTTTACTGCAGGAGAGGGGTTGGTTCAGACATTGCTGGGCCCAGATTGTTTTTAAAAGGAATGCCTAGAGAAGCTCTATTCGGTAAGATGAAGGGAAGAGAAGACAGAACTATAAAATCAGTTATTGGAAGTATAACGGATGCCGCTAAAGGGATCGGATTTAGGAAAAGACAAGGCATTGATCCGCCTGTGAGGAATGATGGGGAGGGAGGGGACGAACTCAAGGGAATGACATTCGTAACTAAAACCTAAACCTTTGTTTCTAGATGAAAGAACCTTTCTGTTGCTCTCTGCTTTCGTAGCTGACCAGCTCGAAATCGGATAACTCTGTAATTGGTATTTTCCCCTCTACTATAGCAGTTTTTACTTACATTTTTTTCCCCAAGTGGTAATAAATTTAGTATTAGTGATTCGCTATGAGCAGCAGCATAAAAGGGGAAAAAAGTACAATAAAATATTCGGTGATTCTTATTCTGCGGAATTCACGTGTATTGCGAAATCTTCAAGAAAGGAAAATATGCATTTCGCGCTATGTGCCGATGCAATTTCAACATTTTGCATGGTGGAAGGAATGATATTACATATCATATTTCTAGTGACAAGCATAAATATAACGTTGACTGCGTGGAAAAAAAATAACGAAATTAACTTCCTTTGTTAAAAGTTATAATGAACTCGATGCGATTCGTACAAAATGTTTGTTCACTTCATTTTTAGTTGAACATAATTTACCAGTTAGTGTCTCTCAGTCACTCTTACTTATTTTTTTTTTTTATTTGACTGTCTCATCGTCCGTGTCTCCGTAAGATAAAAACCTAACATGAAAATGGTTCGTTTTTGAAAATTTTATAGCATGTTTCATGACGGCGTGGGACACGATCCCATTGAAAGGATAGAACATCCTTCCCTTTAGATGCAAACTTCCGTAAAAGTAAATTTTTATCACTTTATAGATCATAATGATAGCATGGTAATGAGAAATTATGTATAGAATTTATTTTAATCGATATAAATGTGCCGATAAATTTATACATCTGTAGACACTTCAATTAAAAGTTGATGGTTCATTTGGGTAACACCGTTTTTTAAATCGATATGTTCGGTACATTTAATCAATATGCGCAACAAGTAATTTAATCGAATATATCGATTAAATTTTTTTACGGATTTCTGTTTCTGAAAGTTGGCAGGTCTGCTTGTTGCATTTCTATTTTCTGTTATTAAAATGTAACTGTTTTCTGGCCCACTTGATGCTTAGCACAACTAATTTCTGAGACCACGCAATGAAAAATTATTCTCAGTCTTACCTAATGTTACACCTCCAATAGTTTCAGCTTTTCTGGATTACCATGTATTCTGTGCAAAAAGCCATGAGTAGAGAAACTGTTAAGTTCTTTTGTTTTGTTAACCATGGCTTTCCATAACCTTGGACCTGCGCTTAAACGCTTTCCGAATTCCTATAGATTTTGGACTTTTTTCATGTTTACATGAGTTACTGCTGCACAATAATCTGTATGCTGTTTAAAAAGGCAAAACACTAACTAGCAATGTGGCTGTTACATTGTGAAATGTTACTATTTGTCTCTGACTGTCTTATCACAGAGGTTCGCAACATTTTGGCTAATGCCTGTTCATGTTAATCATACAATGACTGATTATAAGACAGTGTCAAAACAAAGAATTAGCGGATGGTGTGTTGACGATGATGTGTGCATCAAGGATGTTCACATTCCACTGAGATTTTGAGCCTGTTGAGAAAATAAAATTATTTCCATTACTAATGGACTTTGTTGAATCCTAAAAGAATGGATCAATTTCAGATTAAGACGATGTTCAGTTTTACAGCAAAAGACAGACTACAATATTTTCATGATTATGGAAACAAGAGAAATGGGTTGAAGAATGCAAAGTTGGTCAGGTCTTTTTTTTTTTTTTTTTTTTTTTACTTTCAAATTCATATTTCTGTATGCACATTTTTTAGAAATAAATATATTTATGTTCTGAAAAATTGTAAAAAATAATTCCGCGAAGTTTCTTGTAAGCACTTAAATTAAAATAATTCTGCTATATAAGTGGAGATGATGTCGTCTAAGATAGAAGATTCATTTCATTGTGTTATCTTGTTGAGTCTTTTAGCTAAGGAATAAGTGAATTTTCAGGAGTACTGCTTACACCCATGTTAAATATTATGATTCCATTCTTAGGACAATGATGTTCACTATATTATCAAAAGTATTTAGACGCTACCAAATATTTGCGTAAGTGCAAAGAACGTTTGAGCAGGAAGATGCAGTATGAGTGGGGAGGTACGCATATAAAGCTGAGGTGTTCTGTCGCGTTATCATTAACTCTGAAGCGTATATGTCACGTGAGCGTCAACTTCCCGAGTTCTAGCGTGGGCTGGTCATAGGATGTCATTTGAATAATGTTTTCGTACGGAGCGTTGTAGCTAAACTAAAAATACAAAAATCAACTGTAAGTATTGATGTGAAAATATGGAAGCAGGACAGTTCAACTACAATAAAAAAAAAGAAAAAAAAACGTTCAGAAAAATCGCAGAAACTGACAGAACGTAACAGAAAAGCCGTGGTAAGAAATGTTAAGAAACCTCTTCTTCCTCTGCAGTTTCCATTGCTGCTGAAGTAAGAAATGCTTGTAATGGTTCGCTTAGTACCATAACTCTCTGCAGAGAGTTGCATAGTTTGTATTTATAATAGTATAGCAGTGATACACCATCCACACATCACTATAGTGAATGCGGAGCGCCATTTGGAGTGGCCATTTGGAGTGGTTTGTCTGCCGTCGTTCCTGGACTGTGGAATGCTGGAAAGCTGTTCTTTGGAGTGATGAGTCACGCTTTTTCATTCTTCCAAGCAGATGGTAGTGTTTAGATTTGGCAAGAGCCCGGCGTACAATTTTCGCCGGACTGTGTTCTTCGTACTCTTAAGTTCGGCGAAGACTCCATCATGGTATGGAGTTGTGTTTCGTGGATGGAACTCGGCCTGTTTGTCTATTATACCACAAACCATGAACTCTGACGTGTGGATCGACATTCTGGATAATTCTGACCTACCAACAATGTGGCAGTATTATGAAAATGACCATCGTCACTTCCAACACGATCGAGCTCTCTGCCACACTGCACGGCGTGTGCAGGACTAGTTTCTTGAAAATGAGGTGGAATTGTTTAGGTCTTTCTGGGTCCTGATCTTAATCCATAGCACACCTCTGGGATGAACTGGAGTGACGGATATGAAATCGACAGCAACGACCGTCTTCCCCTTCCACTCAGGCAGCAGCTTTGCAGAACAAATGGCGAACCATTCCTGCCGACACCTACCATAAATTGGTTAATGGTATACCTCAACGTGTTGTGGCTGTCATACAAGCAAAAGGTAGACCGACTGACTACTAATTGCAATAAAACAGTCATTTGTCTCAAAACAGTGTGGGGTCTGAATACTTTTGATAATACAGTGTATGTATGCATTTTTAATAAAGACGTGTATCAGATTTTTCTTACTTTCATGTCTTGTATAAACAAAGTAGCCTCAAAAATATTTTGACTGATGACGCTTCAAGGCAGTGGTTGTTGTAGTGTTAACGGAAGACCTAAAATATTTCTCAGTCATAGTGTATGTATTCATTTTTAATAAAGGCATGTATGTCAGAATTGTTTTTTATTTTCATGTCTTGTATAAACAAGGGAGCTTCAGAAATATTTTGACTGATGACGCTTCAAGGCATCAATTGTTGGAGTGTTCACGGAAAGATCTAAAATATTTGGTCTTCCACACCGTGTCTAAGGAAAGGTTGCTAAAATACTGACTTGACTAACAACTTTCTTTCATCGGCACAGGAAAGGAAGTCCATGGCTCTAAATCAGAAGTTTCATTTCATTAGAACATCAAAACTCTTTCAGTACAAAGTGTGAAAGCATTTTAGTTGTGCAACTCTAAAGGAAAGCTAAATTCTGCAATGCTTTCGACACCAAAGTGAAATTGAATAGCCAGTGTGGGTATCTTTGGCCTTTCGGTTTTTGCTTTTGGTAATATACGAAGATGTGATTGGTCGAAATACTACGGTTACTTACCTTGTGAATATGGATAATAAGTTTTATTCCACACCGTCGGGGAGGTAGGAAGAATCGTGGCATCAATTTCCGATGACACGGAATGAAAATCATGTTGCGATGTTTCTGTCTGTGAGGTTACTGAAGCTCCCTTGTATATGCAATTAATGTCCACTACTTTAAATAACAGTCTTGATATGTTCATCGGTCACTTCACATGTACATCAAAGATGTTTTTTTTTAACCGGAGGAACTTTCTAGAGAAATATCTTGTATTTGTTTGCCTGCCTTTCGACCTTGCCATGAGATGTCACTTTGACGATACATTGTCTCTTTTGACGTCATTTGTATAACATTCATGTCCAATGTTTCCACAACAATTCATTTGTATAAATTTAATTTTTATCAGTGTTGTTAAACATTGCATTCGCTGAATAAATTTAGATGGTCTATGAAGTTATGGGAATCGGCGATTTATTTTTGTGCTTTTTAGTGTTTACTGAGGATGAAACACAGTGGTTGATTTTTATAGCTCTAGTAGGAAGAGTTGAACGAAAAATAACATTATGAACATATTAATGAGCATTCCATACACACAGTTTGCACTTCTGATGTCATCCATAAGTTATATAATACAGGGGCGCATATGGGATTCTTTTCTGGGCGCCGAAGAAAAATATAAGTTTTTCGAATCCATGGTGGAGACTGATGGGTTCCAAAAGTAAAGAAAAAATTAAAGCGTTTTCTTCTAATGTAAGTTAATGCATTTTTATTAAATTAAAGCATATTTTTTCTAATGCAAGTCGCCTTTCAACCAAAAACATAAGCAAATGAAACAATTTCTGGAAGCCTTGACCCCCACTCTAAATACGTCCCTGATATAATATATATATTTTGCATAGAATAGAAACAATGAGCAATATTAACCATAGGAGTGGATTTCCCACTTTTCCTGATTCATAATCCCCTCTTTCCTTCAGATGGCAACATTGAATTCTGATATTGTGCACAACATTCTTGATAAATAATTTTTCTTAGGGGTTCTATGAATTGAATAGACTCTTTTAACTAAAATCATACGCTAGTGTCTCCTGGTGGAAGAATTTAGAATAAAGGAAAAGTAGAAAATATGCGAAAAGTATTCGTAGCAAAAGCTATGTTTGGGGGAAAAAATTGCAAATGTCTTCTGGAAGCAGAGATAGAGAGATTTTTTTTTTTTATATTTATGCTCTCGAACGGAAAATCTGCATTATTTAACGAGAATAATGTAATCCATCTTTTCTGGAGTGAAGGCATCAATGCAAACAGAATTTTTTCAGTAGAAAGTTTTAGAAGAGAGATATATTTGCAAACAGAAAAACACACTAACACCACCAAGCGCCAAAATTGTGAACTACAAAAAACCCGTGAAATATATTAAATGTTCCACAAGGTGAATGGTATTCAGTGTTAAAAAAATTCTAACCTGTCTTTTATTAGCACCTGTATCGACGAAGAAAGTTTAAATGTTTGCATCCACTTGCGGGGAAAATGTTAATATGAAATGTTTTCGTAGTTAGTAGTATCAGAACAATAAAGGATGTTTTCAGTCTGGTTTTTTGACGCTGTATGTTAACTGTAACTGGAAATGCAAACTTTTATGGCCTTTAAGAGCAAACTTGAAAGTTCAAAAAATTTAAAAATAAAAAATAAATGACAATTCAAAAAAACATTAATGTATAAAAAGCTTAGTTACATTTTGAATTCGAAAGTCCAAAAAAATAAAAATTAACTTAAAAAATTCACACAAAACAATTCACAACAGAAGTAAAGAAGGAATTTTTCAAATCGAACTGATAATTGCAGGGACATGGTGTCCACCGATGGACGGACAGAGAAAGGAACAAAATGATACCAGAAGCCCGCACAGGTTTTTCCCAAAGGAAATAGATCGACGGAATCAGTTCTGGGGCAGGCTGCATAGTCTCAACCCAAAAGTAAAACTCCAGGCATTTCAGGTTCACAACAAAACACTAGAAACGGGAACATGACCGGGAGTGGGGTTCCCATTTTTATGAACATCATGAAGAATTGTCCCTGCGCTGTTGAAATCTAACAACGAAGAGAAGATAAGATGATCGTCACAAGGTCGGCTCAGGCTGGAATGCCAGTTATTCCCAAGCGAGGGATAATATATTGAGAAATGTATCAAATTTTATGAAGACAGTACTTATAAAATCGCTTCCTATGATTAAATATTTGCAGTCCTGGTGACCGTGTGGTCTCCGGCGTAAGCATCTGATCATTTGCTCGAGATCGGCCTGGGTTTGACTCTCAAAAGTGTGTTTATCTTACGGAGCTGACTCCGTTCCTTTCTTGGAATCAATGGACTTAAATTGGGAGAGGCCACTCTTGTAGCTCTCAGAGTTTTAAGGTGGTCATTCAAATCTGAAACAGAGCAAAATAAAAACTTGAATTAATTAATAGGAACAATCCTGCAGCATGACAGATTTACTAACATTTTTTATAAATCACGTAAGGGCGCAGTGGTCTAAGCGATGGCCTCTGATCATTCGTCCGAACAGGGTCCGGGTTCGAATCCCGGTGAGGCATGGATGTTGTGTTTGTCTTCCGGCACTGGCTCTCTCCCTTCCCTGGAACCAGTGACCCTAAATTAGGGACGGGCGACTGCTTATAGCCCATTGAGTTGCTCACGGTGGTCGTTAAACCTCCAATTAAAAAAAAAAAAAAAAAAAATCACGTAACCCTCCGAACAATCAGTGTATAAATACTTATGTAACACTGCCTACAAATATTTTATGCCCATAACGGAACTTAATGTACAGGGTGATCCATAAACCACCCAAACTGTTTTCTAGATATTTAATAGAACATGAAAGTAAGCATGTGCAATATACATTGGACTAAGTATTGCGCCTCTGACACATGTTACCCTGCACATTCGCCATCTTGCGATTTGCCATATTTAATTCAACTTCAATTTTTCAAATGGCAATAGGATAATATGACAACTCAAATGTATGTCAAATTTTCTCAGAAAACCAGTGGTACCATCATTTTTTTTACATATCTACATTAGTTTTCAAGTTATTGTATGTTACATGTTCACTGGAGGTACGAACGTGTACGTACAGAACCACAAAAAAATATCTGTCCTTGTCCAGCTACACTCATGTGCAAACGTTGTTCTTATTCCATACGAACACGATTCAGCATGTCTGGTGTAATGCTGTCACATGCATCAGTAATGCGCGCCTCCAACTGTTGTAAATGTTGCGGATCGCTGACCATGGGCGCATACACCATAACTTTCACACACACCCACAGAGAGAAGTCCAATGGACTTAAGTCGGAGGAGCGTGCCCGCCACTCAAAAGGCCCACAACACCCATCCAACAATTAGGGAATTGCTCATGCACGTACGCACAAACAGCTGCAGCGTAGTGAGGAGGAGCACCATCCTGTTGAAAGAAGCATGGGCAGATTTACACCTTAATCTAACAACATTGGGAGGACGGGCACTTGCAGCATGTGGAGGTATCTGTCACCAGTCAAATTGCTGTCAATAAACAGTGGACGGACAATGCGTGTCTTCCACATTCCACACAACACCATAACTTGTTATGCACCTTGCATCTTAGATGGGTTCATCTAATGTGGATTAGTTAACGACGAGTACCAGATATTATGGCGATTAACCTCTTCATTGAAGTGCAAATTGGCCTCGTCATTGAAGAGAATCTTTGATCCAAATGCTGGGGCCGCCCCGGTGGCGCAGTGGTCTAAGCGATGGCCTCTGATCATTCGTCCGAACGGGGTCCGGGTTCGAATCCCGGTGAGGCATGGATGTTGTGTTTGTCTTACGGCACTGGCTCTCTCTTCCCTGGAACCAGTGACCCTAAATTAGGGACGGGCGACTGCTTATAGCCCATTGAGTTGCTCACGGTGGTCGTTAAACCTACAATCAAAAAAAAAAAAAAAAATGCTGGGTCACACTGAAGTTGCAGGCCCCACTCGCAAAATGGAAGACAACGATAAGGATCATCATCACTCAAAGGTGCAACAGTTGCGGTTTATAAGGATGCCATTTGATTTTTGAAAGTACAAACACAATAGAGCTTTGACTGGTGCCACATTTATCTGCTAAATGTAGCCTGCTCTTCTGTGGGCTGTTGGCAAGCGCCGCCAAAATCATAGTTGTTGACTCCTCACTTGTTCGTTTTGAGCCGACCGCCTTTCGGCTGCTCCCACACACCGCCTGTCTGTCTAAATTTCTAGATTAGCTTCACTACTGCACCGAGCGCGATTGGCCGTTTTTTTTTTTGGTTGCCTGCGGTTAAACTCCGTCCACCACAATGCATTGACATAATGTCAATACGCTCCTCGTTGGTCAATTCAGTCATGTTTCACTGCAAAACAAAGTCGAAACATGCATGCGTAACATGCCAGAAAACCATCAAACATCAAATAGTAACATGCAATAATTTGAAAACTAATAAAGATACGTAAAAAAATGGTGGCTCTGTTTTTCTAAGAAAACTATACAAATTTGAGTGGTCACATGACTCGAGTGCCTAGCCGCGGATGGCTTAGTGGTTAGCGAGTCAGACTGTCAATGCAAGGTCCTCAGGTTCGATCCTCCTGGGCTGATCTTTCAGAGGCCGCCCCGGTGGCGCAGTGGTCTAAGGCGCTGGCCTCTGATCGTTCGTCCGTGAGGGGTCCGGGTTCGAATCCCGGTGAGGCATGGATGTTGTGTTTGTCTTACGGCACTGGCTCTCTCCCTTCCCTGGAACCAGTGACCCTAAATTAGGGACGGGCGACTGCTTATAGCCCATTGAGTTGCTCACGGTGGTCGTTAAACCTCCAATAAAAAAAAAAAACAATCTTTCAGAGATGGTGTGATTTACTAACAATCGCTGAATATCCGCCGTGCATCGGACGAGCACGTTAAGTGACGGCCACCAGGCTGGACCCACTGGTTAAATGGGTATCCTTTCCTATGCCCCCTGAAATTCTCTCACCCCTCTGTGCAACATCGTGCTTGTACGGTGGCGCCATCTACTGTACTCTAATCTCACTACAAACTGTTCTGTCAAAGTTGCTAGACTTGCTCTCATTCCTTCTGTGTCCTGCCCAAGAGGCGAACTCGCTGTAGGTGGCTGGGACATAAACTCTACTTACTGTGGACGGAAGTCCTACAAGCAAATGACAACAGTAACAGATTCGAGTGCCATTTGAAAAATTAAAGATGAATCTAATATGGTGGATTCCAAGATGGCTGGGGAAACGTGACAGAGGTGCAATACTTAGTCCAATGTATATTGCACATGTTTACTTTGATGTTTTTCTTCAAGGCGAAGAAAAAAATTCGGGTGGTTCCACACTTATGAAACATCCTGCACAAATGAGGATTGCGTTAAAAAGACTCTCCGGTCTATTGGCATGTTGCTGTTTTAGAAAAACTCTTGCTGTCACCTTAGTTACACGTCAAGCTATTTACGTCAGAAAGACATCGTATAGATGATTTTCAGAGTGGTGGAGACCGATGGATTTGGGGGAAGCGCGACGGGAGGTTCCAGAGTATTGAATGTTGGAGGGAATACCATATAAAGACCGAAAACAGCTTCGACAGACAGGAGGCGTTAGTCGTCGATCAGGACCAGGCTGTCCGAGAGCAACAACTGCTGAGGACGATCTCTATAAGAATGTGATTGATAGATGAAACAGAGATATCCCCTAAGCGAATCACTGTGGAGCTAGCAGCTACCGGGGCATCGGTTTGAAGGTATACTACTTGTACAAGACTCGATAAGAAATACCTCTATGCAAGGAGACCAATTATTGTGTCCAGACAACTTCATCTGCCAGGCAAAATCGTTTAACGTGGAATCGCCAACACCACTCGTGGAATCCATATCAGTGGGCGACTGTGCTTTTTCACAGATGAACAGCGAATCCGCCTACGTATGATTCGCGTCCTATTCCCATCCAGGGAGAAACATGGACCAGTGTAAGGATGGCCGGAGACCGAGTCCAAAAGCCCGAAGATGAGCCCAGGACCGAACCAGGCTCTGGCCCTGAATTTTATTTTTAAACTGTGGTTTTAATATGATCTAACATTTAGCTTACGAGCTGTAATTACACTTTCGAGTTGGTAAACTGAATTCCTCTACAACTGAGTCTGGGAGTGGAGTGGACACCAGGGAGAACTATATTATTATGGCTTGGGGAGTAAATGCTACATGCCACTCATTACTGGATTTCTGCGGCGAAGGAAAAAGCGTCTTCAAAAACTGTAGGAAGGACACTTTCCGTGATTTCTTTCATAAATTAAAGAAGCATGTTTCTGTTATAACCATTTCCGTGAAATGACGGAAGAAAACTGAATTTCACGGATTTTTTGTACGCCAGGAAAATTCTGAATTTTCAGAAACCTTGCCGCTATTCTTTTCTTATATTGACTGTAAATTATTGTTTTCAAAAGGCGTTAACGGAAAATTCTGAATTTTCGGAAACCTTTCCACAATTCCTTTCTTATATTAACGGAAAAACTCCATTCCCACTTTTTCCATATCCATAAGAAAAATAATTTCCGGTAATAGAAAAGATTCACGGGAATACTTGGGGGTTTGATTAACTGTTAAATTTCAATAGTCTGTCGAAGTATTTGATTTTGAAATTCTGTAGTGAGATCGGATATTGTGGATAGTATATCGCATGAACTTTGGTTTTTGTGACAGGATATTTCTTTTCGTCTCCCCCATTTTGTGCAACAGCTATTACATATTGTGTTACCTTAGGAAACCGGCATTAAGACAAAAGATGTATAACTATCTAAATTTTATATTTAGAAGTTTCGTGAAATAACATTATAAAACAGTACAGTGCACCTTCTCTCAAAAATAATTGAAAGTTATTGTCAGTTGGAAAAAGATCTCAAACTCCAAATCACTCTGTTGTTTTGAAAAATCACGAAAAAAAATACGTAATTTGTAATAAAACCTCGTACAGAAAATAATAAAATTATTAAGAATGTATTCAAAAAAATAACAAGCTCCAATAGAAAATAAAATGACTAAATCACTCGCATTACTGAAAAAAAAAAAAAAAGTCATCGCGCAATTAAGTTTTACCTTGAACGTGAGCCTGGTTCCTGTGGCGTTCTGACTCAATGGTTAAGACTCTCTGCTTCAACTTCAAAGACCCGGATTTGAGCCTCACTACCAGCTAAACAAGATTCTCTCGCGTTACGGCTAAAATGCCTTGCGTGTTGGATTTTGCGAAATTTCAGTCTAAATGCGGAAAAACCTGAAATGGGCTTTTCTGAAATAAATGGAATTTCTGACTCCGGAAAATCTGTGAAAATACGGAAGTTAAAATACACGGGCACTTTTAAAAACGGAAGTTTCTGAAAATTACGGATACCTAACGGCAACTTTGCTGCACGTTATTGTCAGAAATTTTCTGTGAATTCACACCACTTAGTTTTGACAGTGTAGACACCACGCTTTCAAAATTTCCCCCGCTCCTCCATGTAGCAGCCCCCTGCTAATTTTATTGATCAACTTGCTTTAGATTGCAGCACAACCCGATTTTGTCAGACACCTTGCTGCCGAAAGCATAGTCAAAGAAACTCCTGGAACTGTATTATAGAACCAGATAGATGTCCCTTCCCCACTCCCCAGTTGAGACAAACATTGATTTATTAAAAGGGGAGGAGACAATGAAAGTCTGTGAGAAGATATTTTTTTAATTAATGGCTAAACAGGTTAATCATAGTTTCTGGGCTCGCTCGGGTCTGGGCTCTATGTTGCAATATAAAATTCGGGCTCGGACGAGCTTGGGCTCATAAAATTGAGCCGCCGCCCCGGTGGCGCAGTGGTCTAAGGCGCTGGTCTCTGATCATTTGTCCGTAAGGGGTCCGGGTTCGAATCCCGGTGAGGCATGGATGTTGTGTTTGTCTTATGGCACTGGCTCTCTCCCTTCCCTGGAACCAGTGACCCTAAACTAGGGACGGGCGACTGCTTATAGCCCATTGAGTTGCTCACGGTGGTCGTTAAACCTCCAATCAAAAAAAAAAAAAAAAAAAAAAAAAAAATTGAGCCCGAACTCATCACTGACTGCACGGTATATGATAAGTCAGGTGATATGACTCTCCGTACTGTCAACAGTTTGAAAAACGGACTGTTAATGTCACAGCTCGCCAGGGGGCGTTCAGGAGTTGTGGGCCGATTGTTCATGCTAACCATCATAGGATTACATGGTGTTTATGCTTTCATCAGTGCTAAATCGGTATTTCTCTTGAGTATTTTTATTTATTTCTTTGTGTAATTACATTGTATGGAGCTCCAGAAACGTTGAAGTTTCTGTACAGAAAGTAAAGTACGTCAACTCTCTTTTTACTTAACAGGATTTAAATTTATAATGTAGCTGAATGTCGGACTAGGATCTGTTCAATTCTGTTTTATGTATAGGGCGAAAGTGTTTTGTGCCGCACTATCGGTTATCGGACAGGTTATGCGACATGTAAAGAACTTCTATCAACCTTTAATGACCCAACAGTGTTGGAAAATTGGTAGCAAGCATTAGTACGTGATACATTTTTCCACAGCTTACAATGTGGAAAAAGTTTGCGTTAAGAGCCTTAACCGTTGTTTAAATGCAGGATCACTAATTTTATCCCTTGATATCAAATATGTTCATTGTACTACATGAACGCATGTCGGGGAAAGCTCCACCGAGAAGAAGCAGCCAGTTTGCTGTGATGCACTTTCTCTACCGTCATCGCCAGCACAGATGGAGGAAGACTCTTATTCATTAGTATGATTAGGTACAAAAATAAAACAAATGAGTAAGATATATTGTTTATTACTAAATGAAAACATCGGTAGTGAATGATTTCTTGAGGGGAAGATTAATCAAAATTATTTTTTGCTAAAACTTTGGTCACTTTTCAAAACCAGCGGTTTCCGTTAACGATGCTCCAATGACTTGCGCAAATATTGATATTCCATGTTAAAGTTGCTCCTCCGAATGTACAGCACCATCTCATTTTACAAGAAGTACTATTATTTTTGACGATAAAGGGTCTATTTTCTGTTGCATCAGTAAAAAAACTCAACATCGTCTACTCAGAAGTCGTGACTTTAAGAGTACTCATTCTGTGGCTAAATATATATATTTATTTATATTTAACACTTATTTGATGAATTCCACGTGACAGGCACAAAAGTGCATGTTTGCGAAGCGTTCCAGGTCATTGTATTTTTAATTCCAAGCAAAATAGTATTCGTAAAATACGAATGTTCTGTCGCTTCCTCCCATAAGAAAGCATAGGCTGTATCAAATCATCGGCCCACACGTTCGTCGCGCCATCTAGTGGCAAGTGACATTAACGGACGATTTTTGTTTCCAGAGTCGTATCACTTGACTATCATACACCGTGACTGATAGTGACCCGCAACAATTCTTAGAACATGACAGAAAGAGACTGCTCTGGTGTGAGTGGCGCACTGGTTTGCACAGGAATCCTGAAGAATGGACGGACACATCTTTCAAAGTCGCTGTGTTATTATCCCGAGGTACACAGATGAGATACTTAACCCATATGTCAAGCCAAGGCTGAACTGGATGAGGAACAGGCTATAACATTAACCTTAAAGACTTTTGGGGATTGGTCAGTGGGCGTGAACAACGATTTCTGCCGTTAGATGGCACTGTGTCCCAAGGTATGAACAATACAGTTTCCGCGTGTTTGCATGGCTGAATTGTGTTTGTAAGATACATAGACTGGAGTTAAGCGTGCGACATTTCAAGTTCAGCGTTGTACGGCAAGAATCTGTTTTTCAGATCATGATCATGATCATATGTAGAGGATTTTAGGGAGGGAGTGTCTGACCCCAGGTCTTAAACAACCCTTAGAAATAGGAAGCTAGGAGATTTGGGCTAGAGTGCCCGATAGGAAAGTGACACGGAAGCGAAGTAGAAAGGGCGAGGAAGACGCCATTATTTATTACCGGGGGCCAGTAACCTAGGTCCGACGGCTTTACGTGTCCATCCGACGCACGGCGGATATTTAGTGGATCGAGCGTTCGTACCTGCCTGGGATCAAACCTGAAGTCCTTTCGGTGGCAGTCACAAACGTTGCCCACTAGGCCACCCGCGGCCCTAGCAAGAATTTGTCACATCTCGTTGTTTACTAAAGGCGAGTTTATATCAGTTACATCCATTTTTTTATAAGCATAACCAGTAAGATTTATTATTTTGTGTTTTACAAATAGTGTGTATATATTGTAAAGTATTTCAGAAAATAATATAGCCAGATTTAATTAGCTGAACAAATTTTTAAAATGGTCATAACTTGCGTAGCGTACGGATGTACCAACAGACAAACAACTGGCCAGCAGACACTTTCATTTCATAGGTTTCTTCATAATAACTGTGATACTTTGGGATAGTGGGTAAATGCTCTAAGACGTGCTTACTGGAAACGAACCTAAGCCAAGCCAAAATCTAACGATTACCATTTAGTAAGGGGTATCACACACCTTTGCGGTCTCACTATACCGGTTTTGCCTGTCTGGAAATAGAAAAGAGAAGTGCAACGGCCAAGTTGTCCCCAAGGAAAAACAGCGGGAGAAAACAAAAAGAAACATATTCATATTTTCATCTGAATTTAAGCGCTGGTTACAGGAATGTTGCCGTGACTTGCAGTTTCAATCCAGGCTTCTCACCTCCTT
Organism: Macrothele yani; assembly: GCA_039090855.1. NCBI lineage: Eukaryota > Metazoa > Arthropoda > Arachnida > Araneae > Macrothelidae > Macrothele > Macrothele yani. The sequence goes on from CM077010.1 coordinate 88,430,314, forward strand.
TTCTAATCTTTCCCTGGAAATAATAGAAGTTTTTTTGTATTTTAAGTGCAGGATAGTTAGCTAGTAACCTTTTACACTTACTTTATCTCTAAATATCACTTTGAGGGACTCAGTTTTTACTAAAGCCTTGTGTCATTCACCAGATTATGTATGACATTTTTTCTATCATATTTAATTTTTTTTCCCGTTGAGTAGCTATTACGAACTCATAATACTGCGGGAAAAACTTCCAAAATTAAACATTTTGTTCTTGGCAACTTCTCTTAAGAATAAACAATGACATTACTTAGAGTGTGAAATACGAATATATGAAACCAGATCACACAGTTTGGAAGCAACTGAAGCCGAAATATATTTTACACGTGGGACAAGCGACGTTTCCCTCCAGTTATTTCATATCGCCAAAGTTACAATAATGATGTTTCCTTTAATCGTAAGTCAAAAAGGTGCAATGTCTGATTTATCTCCCATTGAAAAGAAATTAATACGCAGTATTATAATAACGCAAAACTTCTTCTTTCGGCAGGTAAAAGAGCTTAATTAACATTGTTTCCATAGAACACATGCCGTTTTGCCGTACAAGTTCTGCGATCAAAATGTCGCCAGCTGCTGCCACTCATTTACACAAGAACTTCCAGTCTATGTACACTGAAGTGCCAGAAAAACTGGTACACCAGTCTAATACTTGGTAGGTCCCCCACAGGAGCGCAGAACTGCAGAAATACGACGGGGCATGAACTCCTCTAGCTTCTGGAAATATGCTGTAGGCAATGCCCACCATGCTTCCTGCAGAGTGTTCCACAATTCGGGTGTATTCCGAGGTCTCGGATTCCTGTGTTCGATAGCGCGTTGCATGGCATCCAAAATGTGTTATATCACGTTCAAATCTGGGGACTTGGGTGGAAATGGCAAAACCTAATACTCATATTAAAGCTCCTCTAACCATAATGTGGCTTTCCGACACATGTGTGGAGGTGCATTGTACTGTTGGAACAGGCCCAACCCATCACCATGAATGCAGGACATGAACGGGTGTACCTTGTCAGAAAGGATGCGCACATAGCTTTAACCGGTCATAGAAGTTTGTAGATGTACTTGGGGTCCCAGTGAAGTCCAGCTAAACACTCCCCATATCATTACGGACCCCGACCAGCCGGTACAGTTCCCTGTTGACAGGCGGGATCCATGACTATATGGGGTTTGCGCTACACACGAATCCTTCCATCTGCCCGATTCAGTTGGAAACGCTACTCGTCAGACCAGGCTACTTGTTTCCAGTCATCAAGTGTCCAGTGGCGGTGTTGCAGTGCCCAAGCGAGGCGCATAGGTCTGTGTCGTGCACCCATCAAGGGGACTCGAGTTAGGCGTCGGCTTCCAAAGCCCATAGCGTGTAGGGTACGTTGCACAGTCCGGACGCTGATGCTTGTTGAGGCTCCAGCATTGAATTCCGATTATACCTGCGAGAATGCTGCACGTCTTTCGCGTGGAACGATTCTTGACAGCCGACGACGGTCACGTTCACCCAATGTATTTTTATGGCCACACTGGAATCGTAGGTTGGAGATTTTGCCGGAATTCTTGTAGTCACGGTACACCCTTGCAATGGTCTTCCGTAAAAATCCAAATTTCGTTTCTACCTCCAAAATACTATGGCCCATCTCACGAGCGCCAACTATGACACCGCGTTGAAAATCGCTTAAATCGTTATTATTTGTCATTCTCATGCCGAAAAAACAGCTCTGACAGCATGAAAGGCTGTCTATCGCTTTATATACGCACTGGAGGACGCAACCGAGTACGCGCATAGGTGATGTTGCTATGTAATTTGCATAAGCTTGTCTATACCAGTTTTTCTGGCACTTCAGTGTATATATAGAGGAGAGCTAGGTCAGGCCTCACGGCCTTTTCCCTCCTTTTCCTAGTTGCTGTAGTGGCAACTGAATGAATAAATAAATGAAATGAAATGAAATTAAAGGTCTTTGGTGTTCATCGAAAAACGTTCCACTAGAGTTTTAGAAACAATCCGTTGTTTTTACAGCAAAATACAATCAGCGTTCATTATGGTTTACTGCTCTTTGCCGATGTGCACATCTTCAAAAGAGAAAATTGTAGAAATTTCATTCCATGAGTTCCCATCAGATGAGAGACTGCAGCTGCGGTTGGAAAAAATATCACGGCAGGATTTTCAATCAAATCACAAGTCACCATCAAGTGTTTGCGGCAAGCATTTTCAATCTGAAAATTACGTACCTAACGTGAGGTACAAGCGATTGAAGGATGATATTGTACTATCTACACTGAAGAGCAATTGAATTAGAGATACCTGTCTAGTAACGTGTAGCACCACCTTTCGCCCTGATGACGGCGGCGATTCGTCTCGGCATGGACTCGACAAGACACCGGAAGCGTTGGGAAGCCATACGGATCCATGACCCCTGAACAAGCTCCCACAGTTCATGAAGATTTGATGGAGGGTGTCAACTCTCTTGATGGCATCCCAGATGTGCTCGATGGGGTTGAGGTCAGGTGACCTCGCTGACCAAGGAAGCGAGGTCACGTCGGTGGAGTGTTTATCCAACCATTCGGATACAATTCGGGAACTGCATTGCCTTGTTGCAAGATGAGGTCCCCAGTGGGATGTTGAAGACGCACAAACGGAAGCAAAGGGTCGTCCAGGATATCCCAGTAACGTTGACCTGTGAGGGACAATGTCACACGTACCAGAGATCACATTTCAGTCCACGTAAGCACTCCCCAGACGAGAATGCCACCCCCACCATCTTGAAGGGTACCCTGCTGACAAGGAGGATTCATCGCTTCATGTGGTTTGCGCCGTACTCGTACCCTGCCATCTGCATGTACCAACGTAGATCTCGACTCATCAGTCCAGGCAACATTTTCCCACATGTCTAGGGTCCAGTGGCGATGTTCCCGCGCCGATGCTAATCTTTGCACCCTGTGGTGTACGGTCAGCAGCGGTACCCTCGTGGGACGATGGCTACCTTACCCATAGCGAGGAGATGGTTCTGGATGGCGTGGCTGCTTACACGTTTTTTGTTCACCAGCGTTAAATTGCCGAGTGATTTCTGGCACTGTGGCCCGTCTATCCGCTGCTACAATTCAAGCTAGCCGACGATGACCGTACTCATCCACACGCTGTTGTCCACGGCAGTTGGCCCTTGCAGGGATGGTTTTACCGGATTCGATGTACTCACGGTGCACCCGTGACGCAGTGGCTCGTGAAAATCCCAGTGCCTTCATGACTTCCGAAATGGAGTGACCCATTCGTCGGGCCCCGACAACTTGCCCAGGATCAAATGCGCTTAGATCCTTCGTCTGACCCATACTGCGTCCGACTCTTACTGATTCCCATCGCATCACTCCTGCTATTGTCGGATCGCTGCATGCGTTATGTCGTTTCCGTTCACAGGGCCGCCCACAGAGCCACATTTGCATAACGCCAGGTGTCTCTATTTCAATTGCTCTTCAGTGTATATATTCCCAGGTTATAAACATTATATACAAAGTGCCTCTTACAAAAATAGTAGACGCGTTCTAAAGGGAAAGAATGATACAGCACACTAATTGTACGAATACAATGATGCATAAGCGCTATGAAATAGATCCCGCCCCTATGTCCTAACCTTTAACCGATTTCGCCCATTTTCAATAGGATTCGTCCCCAGACAGGTCCCTACAACATACCAACATTACATCCAAATCGAAACATTTTTACGTAAGTTATGACTCATAATGGCGATGGAAGTGATTCCATTCCTATGTCCTGATCTTTGACCCCCATTTCACCAATTTTCAATAGGGTTTGTCCCCAGGTGGTCTCCTACCACATACTAAAATTTAATCAAAATCAAACTTGTTTTGCGTTAGTTATGACCCATAAGAGCAGTGGAATAGATCCTGCTCTTATGTCCTGACCTTTGACCCCATTTCGTTCACTTTCAATAGGGTTCCTTCCCAGGTGTTCCCCTACCCCATACTAAAATTTCATCGAAATCGAACGATTTTTACGCGAGTTATCGTGCGGACGAACATACGCACACAACGCGTGACGTAATGAGGCAGATGGGAATCGCGACCATCTGCTAGCAAGGTGTGACGTCATAAAACTTTAATAGTATCAACAAACAACACGTGACGTAATGAGATAGATGGCATGAACGCGCGCCAACATCTAATGGGCCGACGCCATGACACCACACTTGGAATACTTAATATTTTCTAAAACATAACCATAATTATGCAATCCAACATTTTTTTGTCTGCTGACGTCATGAAAATACAGGCCGCGCCATCTTTTTCTGGACAATTAATGTGTTCACAAAGATGAAAATTTGAACATCGATTAAAATAGCTTCATTTTATAATTTGGAATACCTAATATTTTCTAAAACATAACTATAATTATGCAATCCAACATTTGTTTGTCTACTGACGTCATCAAAGTATAGGTCGCGCCATCCTTTTTCTGGTTTCAACACCACCAAAGGAAAAGTTATTGATTTTTAATATAATTATGGTTATGTTTTAGAAATTATTAAATATTCCAAGTTATAATAAAGTTATTTTAATCGATGTTCAAATTTTCATCCTTGGGAACACATTAATTGTGAAGGAAATGTGTACAAAAGTTTTTCCATTGGAAGTATAGGAAGCAAAATTACTTGACGTCCACCTTAATAATATGGGATAAGAGCGATGGAACGGATCGCAATCCTATGTCCTGACCTTTGACCCCATTTCGTCCACATTCAATAGTGTTCGTTCCCAGGTGATCTCCTACCACATACTGAAATTTCATCGAAATCGAACCGTTTTTACGCACGTGTATGACGCATAAGGGCAATGGAATGCATCCCGCTCTTATGTCCTGACCTTTGACCCCACTTCACCCATTTTGAATAAGATTCGTCCCCAGGCGATCCCATACCACATAGTAAAATTTCATTCAAATCGAACCATATTTACGTAAGTTATGACGCATAAGGGCAACGGAAGGATCCCGCTCCTACGTCGTGACCTTTGACCCCATTTGTCCCATTTTCAATAGGTTTCGTCCCCAGGTGGTCCCCTACCACATAGTAAACTTTCATTGAAATCGAACCATATTTACGCAAGTTATGATGTATAAGGGCAATGGAAAGATCCCGCTCTTGCGTCGTGACCTTTGACCCCATTTGTCCCATTTTTAATAGGGTTCGTCATCAGGTGGTCCGCTACCACATACTAAAATTTCATCGAAATCGAACCATTTTTACGCCAGTTATCGTGCGGACGGACGGACGGACGGACGGACAAAGCTGGAGCATATACGCTTCTTCAACCTACGGTTGGAAAGCGTAAACAATAACGACAAATCATTGAGGGATGATTAAACATGACTGACGAATGATTAAAGAACAACGACCTGGCCGACGCAACGTTTGGAAACCGCACATCGAAAAGGGTTTATCAAGAGCAAAGCTCGCCACCCAGGGACAAATGTGAGAGCGGAGTGAGGTTGCATTAACCTCCACAGACAGTGAGGATGCCCCGACGTTGGATCCGTTCACATTACGAGCAGTTGAGCGAGTTTGTGATAGGAAGTATAAATGGGCTGAGAGAAGCCTATTGGACAAGTCATTGTATCGCCAGGCATTTCGGTTGAGGCGACGCGGAAATCGGACAATGTCGGCGCTAAGGGGTCAAGGAGGGCACAACCCAGGGACGCGCAGGCTCTGGACAGCCGAGAACAACAACAGACCGTGAGGATCGAGCGATTGTGAGAGCCGAACGAATAGAACCCACTTCGTCGCTCTCAAGCATTCGTGGTCATGTTGGGTTGTCTACAGGCAATGAAGTGACCATTCGGGCCGTTGCCAGACGACCTGCGTCTCGGAGACTGCATCCGATGAGGCCACTCTGCCACCTACTACTGATACTCGAGCATCGCCAACATCAGTTGCAGTGCTGTCCGGCCTGATCAACGTAGGATAGTGCCCAGTGTCGCCGTGTCGTGTTCAGTGATGAGTTACGGTTTGCACATTTCACAGTTAACCAGTGCATAACTGTCTGGTGACGAGCCGGCAAGCGCACGGATCCTACCTTTATTTTGGAATGGCACACGACTCGTACACCGACAGTGACTACCTGGTGAGCTATTTCCTGTAATAGCTGGACAACTTTGGTAGTCCTCCGTACCACCCTCATAACTCAGCGGTACGTCGACAACATTCTACGACCTGTTGTGTTGCCATTCCTGTTGAAGCATCACTGAGCAATTTTTCAACGAGATAATGCCCAGTCACACACTGCACAGCTCTCCCAGGTGTGCTTCCGTAATGTCAAGACCCTTCCATGGCCAGCACGATCGCCGATCTCTCACCGATCGAATGTGTTTGGGACTTAATGGGACGCTACCTGCGCCCATCCCGGAATGTCGGCGAGCTGGCTCGCAATTTAGACACCATTTGGCATGCTACATCTGTGGACAGTAACCGTGAACTGTATGCGTCTATGCCACGTCGGGGTAACCGCTTGCATCCAAGCCAGAAGTGGCGCTACAACGTACTGAATACGCGAAAGAAATTTCTGAAAAGTTTTTGAAAATTCAGAATTTTCCGTTAACACATGTTAAAAATGGAAATTTGCCGACAATAAAAGAAACGAATTCCCAAAAGTGTTATAAAAATTCAGGATTTTCCTGTCGTACGAAAAAACCCTGAAATTCACATTTCTTTCCGTCATTTCACGGAAAATGTTGTATCCGAAATATGCTACGTTAATTCACGAAATGAACGCCGGAAAGTGTCTCGTAAATTTCAGAAACTTTTTTACAGTGTACGCCTGGAGACTCAAGAGTTTCAGAGCATTTTGTATGAAAGTTGTAATAAAATGCAATTGAAGAGAGAACAGATGAATCACATCGCAATATTGTAGTAACACAATGCAATACACGACTATGAATGTCATTTTTTGTGATATGGATCATGTAGCAGTAATTTTAAATACACGAACGGAGAGACAAACGAACACTTGGAAAATGCGTCATAATTCCAATGTCCTTTGCTGTCAAACCGAAATTTAATTTTCACAACCCGTGTAATAGATTCCAACCCATTGTATTTACAGATGGATCGACGAAGAAAGTAATATTATCACTAATTTTTCAGTACATTCATAAGCAGGAAATCCCGAAGTCAAATGATCGCCAAAGTAGCATATTTTTAGTGTTTCTCTTCTGTGCAAGGGGGAGGGAGAAACCGGTATCGGTATGGCAAATGAAATAAAAGAACGCTCAGGATAAATATTTTGACAACACATCGGCATACCAAGGGCAGCAAACAGATTTGTTCTTCTAACTCAAGAGACCGAATTAAAAAATATTTCACACTGAAATCCTGAGGAAGTTGTGATTAGCTAATAGCTGAACTCGATTTCTCTATGACGTCACAACCCTTCCCTTCCTCAGCTGTAACGAAAAATTTACCCAGAAGTCCACGCGAGAACGGAGATGGATCGATGTTGAAATCGTAGCCATGGTGAAATGCAGTCTATTTAGAGAACTGACGTCACACAGTTCACAGTTCTGTCACTCTAAAAATTTTTGTCTGCTTTGAGTGTTTCTTTCTCTCCCGCGTCTTTTTGTTATTGTACGGGATTCTTGATTCCTGATTTTAGATGTTACGTTGTTTAAACAGCAGACACGCCACTTATTATTTATACACTGGAGAGCAATTGAATTAGAGACAGCTGGCTTTATGCAAATATAGCGCTGTGGGCGGCCCCGGAAACGGAAACGACATGACGTACGCAGCGATCCGACAATATAAGGAGTGATGCGATGGGAATCAATAAGAGTCGGACGCAGTATGGGTAAGACGAAAAATCTAAGCGCATTTGATCGTGGGCAAATTGTCGGGGCCCGATGAATGGGTCACTCCATCTCGGAAGTCGTGCAGGCACTGGGATTTTCACGAGCCACTGTGTCACGGGTGCACCGTGAGTCATAGGCGCCGATTTCTGAAAAATGCGAGGGGTGCTGAAATTTAAAAGGCAGGTATCATTTCCAGTGTTGAAATTTTTGATGTTTTAGTGGACTTGTCTTCAGTGTAAATGCAAACAACCCGGTACATGATTTCATGATAAAGTTATTACATTTTTTTTTGTAGCAACCAAATTCTCGAACCCCGTTTTAATTCTTCCAATTTAATTTTCTGTAATGTGCGCACAAGAGCTCCTATAATTTTTTTTCTTTTGGACAAAATTTTAGCATTTTGTTCGGGACTACTACCAGAAAACCAAACCTGTTGAAAAAGGCTGAGATTAGCAGCATTTTTAATAATAAAAATCTGAGATCATTTGTCAAAACAGACAGTAGGAGCTCGCTCTAGCAGTAACAAACAAACTGACGTGTTCAGTGTTGGAATGGAACGCGCTTCATAATCTTTGCACTGTATTATTTTCCTTACTTGTTATTGTTAGCATTTAGCGTATAACGCATCATATATCACAGTGAATTTTTTGCTTTGTTCAACAAGTGTAACTTGGAAATCTCCACCCGCACCCTGCCATCATTCATCTTGCAGTCCATGTGAACCGGTTGTTATCGATTTGGCACATCACCCCTGCGTGGATTGATTAGTGTTACTATTGGTGACTGCTTATATATTTTATAAAGCTGGGGAGAAAAAAAAAAAGCCTCAACAGAATTATGTCAAACAAACAATAACTACAACAACAACAGCAAGAAAAAAAACCCATTCAAAATTATCCTTTGAGCGAGAAAAGATCATTCGCAGTCTCGCTGTGTGTTTTCTGCTCACGAACAGTCATTCATTACTCCCGCTCTGACATTTATGGCTTTATGACCCTACCGAAGCTCATTGCGTGCATTGTGAGCTGTTGACAACTTACCGATGTGCAAGGAACGTGACTGAGAAAAAAATAAAAAAATAAAGTTTGTAGCTTTAAACAATTAGGAAGGTAGGGTACAAACCACATCCCACACCCCCGATTTCTCGCTTACTTGGCTGTCTTATTTCTTAAGCGTTTATTTGGTATCGGTAGTTAAAATACGATTTTTTTAAGATATTGTTTTTTTTATAGAAACCAGATATTTGCGCTATATTCCGATTATGTTATTTAATTTTATGTAAAGTGAAACTAAATATTTAAGTATGAATCCAGTACATATAACAAAAATTCTGAAGGGTCCGTAGCACCCCCAAATAATTTCAAGGGGTGCTCAAGCCCTTGAGCACCCCCATAGTTGGCGCCAGGGCCGTGAGTACATCGAATCCGGTAAAACCATCCCTGCAAGGGCCAATTGCCGTGGACAACAGCGTGTGGATAAGCGGGGTCATCGTCGGCTAGCTCGCATCGTAACAGCGAATAGACGGGCCACAGTGTAAGAAATCACTCGGCAATTTAACGCTGGTGCACAAAAACGTGTAAGTAGCCACACCATCCAGAACCATCTCCTCGCTATGGGGTACAGAAACCATCGTCCCACGAGGGTACCGCTGCTGACCGCACATCACAGGATGCAAAGATCAGCATGGGCGCGGGAACATCACCACTGGACCCTAGACATGTGGGAAAATGTTGCCTGGACTGATGAGTCGAGATTCACGTTGGTACATGCGGATGGCATGATACGAGTACGGCGCAAACCACATGAAGCGATGGACCCTTCTTGCCAGCAGGGTACTCTTCAAACTGGTGGGGGTCGCATTCTCGTCTGGGGACTGTTTACGTGGACTGTAATGGGACCCCTGGTACGTGTGACATCGTCCCTCACAGGTCAACGTTACCGGGATATCTTGGACGACCATTTTCTCCCGTTTATGTGTCTTCAACATCCCACTGGGGACCTTATCCTGCAACAAGACAATGCACCGTGCCGTCGCTCTCGAATTGTATCCGAATGGTTGGATGAACACTCCAACGTCGTGACCTCGCTTACTTGGCCAGCTAGGTCTCCTGACCTCAGCCTCATCGAGTACATCTGGGATGCCATCGAGTGAGATGTTCGAGGCTCTGACTCCCCTCCATGAAATCTTCGTGAACTGTAGGAACTTGTTCAGGGGTCGTAGGTCCGTATGGCTTCCCAACGCTTCCGGTGTCTTGTCGAGTCCATGCCGAGACGAATCGCCGCAGTCATCAGTGCGAAAGGTGGTGCTACACGTTACTAGACAGGTATCTGTAATTCAATTGCTCTTCAGTGTATTTATCTTCCTCTATCCTATCCGAATGTTCTTCTGCTAAACCCACCTACCATCTACAATGCCATACGTCCTGTTTCGTGTTATCCTGCTCGCATTTTGTCAATGTCCTGATCCTGCAGTACCATAACGCCGGTTTCATGTCATTCTGTTCACATCATACGATCATTCAGTTTCGTAGCTATCCCTCTCCTATCCACAGACACCACTCCTGAATATACCTAGCACGTACAACATTATAAACTATTATGCATGCCATTCTCTTCGCAACATAACAGGAAATATCCTATCCGTACCTGCCCCATCTGTATTCTTTTTGCATCTACAATGCCATACACCCTGTTTCGTATCATTCTGTTCAAAATGTATCATGAGTCCTTTTCGTATTTCTCTCTGTCCTGTCCATAGATAATTCTGCTCTATTGTCTTAACGCCTGCAATGTTATACCTCCAGTTTCATGTCATTCTGTTCAAAATATATTAGAATTCATTTTAGTCTCCCTATCCTATGCATAGATACATATCCTCAAATCTCCTTGGACCACACCATACAATCTGTTTCGTATGATTCTTCTCACATTACATCAGCACAATTCTGCTCGTATCTTCATAATTCGACTGACATTTACAATGCCGTACGTCCTGCCTATACCATTTTGTACACAATGTATCAGGAGGCATTTTCTGTTCTCTCTATCTCAGACCTATCCGTAGCTACCACATCTGAATTTTCTGCTAACCTACAATGCCAGACCTCGTGTTTCGTGTCATTCTGTTCACAATGTATCAGCAGTAAATTTCGTATTTCGACTGTCCTATCTATTTATACCTATGCTCTATTTCCCTAGCATCTACAATGCCATACCTCCTGTTTCATGTCTTTGTCTTCAGAATATGTCGACATTAATTTTTAGCACGTCTTTTGTAAAAAAGATCGTGCTTATGTTACCGGTTTCTCCGTCCGTCCGTCTGTACCCACGGTATCTCTGCAACTATTAGTCCGATTTGAAAAGTTCTTTTTGCATTCGGAAGCTTGAAATATGAGAATGATGATCCTTCATTTCGTTTTTGTTTTTACGATGTACAATTACGATGTACAATTTCGCTGCTAGAAGGCGTAAATGCAGATAATGTCGAATTCAAAAATACGTTTTTTTCCCCATATTTGCTTCTAAACATCCGATTGAAAAAATTATTTTATCTTTCGATTCCATTTATATCGAAAAGTATTTTAGATATAGTTACTTTTTCAAATTACGCATAGATATTTCGCTACGGGACGTAAAACTAAATTACATTTTTCCTGATAACTCTTCTTCTAAAACTCCGATTTGAAAAATCTTTGCTTCAGTGGATGCACCTCGTGATGGAAAATCTTTTGCATATAATTTCAGATTTTTGGTAAAGAATACTTTAGCCACCAGGGTGCGTAAGTGTTAATTTTTGTTTCTGATATATTTGTCATAAAATCTGAGCTTCTAAAATATCGATTGAAAAAAGTCTTTCGTGGACTAATGCTACTTACATCGATAAACCTTTTAGGAATATTTTCTTCATAAAATATTCTACAGTTTCTCCGCCAAGGGGGCGTAGATGTATATTTTATTTTTGTCAATATCTCCACTTCTAGGAGTACGATTTGAAAAATTCCTTCTTTGTTGGATAGTGTTTTTAGTGTGACACGTTTTTCATATAATTTCAAAATTTTCAAGTAATTCATAGACTTTCCGCTAGGGGGCGTAGAGGTAAATTTGGTTTCCCCATATATCTCTGCTTCTAAACCTCCGAATTGGAAAATTCTTTCTGCATCGGATACAGCTCCTGATGGGAAATCGTTTGCACATAATTTCTAATTTTTGTAAAGAAAAGTAGTTTGGCTGCCAGGGGGAGTAAACCTTAATTTCCGCTTCTGATGTATTTGCAGCAAAATATGAGCTTCCAAAATCTCGATTGAAAAAAACGTCGTTTGTAGACCGATACTACTCATGTCAACAAACGTTTTAGAAACATTTTCTTCTTGAAATAATTCATGGTTTCTACGCCAGGGGGCGTAGATGTATATCCTATTTTTGTCAATATCTCTACTTCTAGAAGACCGATTTTTAAAATTCCTTCTTTGTTGGATGATGTTTCCAACGCGAAATATTTTTCCTGTAAATTCAAAAATTTCAAGTAAATCATAGATTTTCCGCTAGGGGGCACGAAGGTAAATTGCGTTTTCTGTGTTATTTCTGCTTCCAAAACTTCGATTTGGAAAATTCTTCCTGTATCGCATACAAGACCTGATGGAAAATATTTTTCACATAATTTCTAATGTTTGGTAAAGAATGGTTTGGCCACCAGGAAGCATAAGTGTTAATTTCTGCTTCTGATATATTTGTAACAAAATCTGGGCTCCTGAAAACTTGACTAATTTTTTTTTCTTGGACCGATACCGCTTATATGGAAAAACCTTTTAGAATAATTTCTTCCTAAAATAAAGCATGGTTTTTCCACCAGGGTACGTAAAGTCGCATCTTATTTTTGTCGATATCTCTGTTTCTAAGAGTTCGATTTGAAAAATTGTATCTATGTTGGAGAGCGTTTCCGGTGCGAAATGTTTCTCATGTAAATTCATGTTTTTCTTAAAGCACAAGTCTGCAACCAAAGGGCGTAAGCTCACGATTCCGTTTACAGAAATTTCTGAGGGATTAAAAACCCGATTGAAAAATTTCTTTCTCCCGTCAGATGCTATTGTTTTCCATACCGGTTCCATTGAATTTGAATAGCTTTGATAAATTCAATTTCCGTCAGAACGGATTCAAAAGACGTGCTTATTACACCCGAAAATTCGGCGTCATCTTTCTTGTTATCTCTCTATTCCATGCCTAGATACTTCTCTTCAATGATACTTGCAAATACAACGCCATAACTTCTGTTCCATTTAATTCTGTTCACAGAATAGCAGCACAATTCTGCAAGCATTGCCGGAATTCTCTAAACGCCTACAATCCCATAATTCCAGATTCATACCATTCTGTTCACAATATGCCAGCAGTCATTTTCCAATATCTCCCTATCCTGTCCTTAGATACCCCTACTGAATTCTCCTAGGACTGAAAACGTCATACCTGCTGTTTAATGTCATTCTCCTCACAATCTATCCGCAGTTTCTCTCTCTTCTGTAGATAGGAAATCTACAGATATCTCTCCTGAGTTTACCTAACATCTACAGTTGAATACCTCCTGTTTCATATTCTGTTTGCAATAAGTCAGCAGTCATTTTTGTATATCTGTGTATCCTATCTGTAGATAAATTACGTCTTATGAACACTTCGAACATATACAACACCAGATCACTTGTTTCTACCATTCTGTTCACATTTTACACTGGCGTGCAAAAATTAAGGACGAGACGGTTTTTCTAATGTAACGTCGTGCAGAAGTGATCCACATCGACTCAAATCATACCATAAGATCCCCAAGATGTAAGAATATGGGACAAGTGAGCAAAACCGTCCAAACAAGGGATTCCAAAGGATACAAAGGCACTTTATTGAAAAGGTAGCTTTGAGCACAACTGAACAGAAGACAGAAACGTCAATGTGACAGGCGGCTGCCAAGAAAAATCCAGTCTTTAGTAGGGGATATGATCGCCCCTGACTGCGTTGCAGGATTTACAACGTCTGTCCATGCTGAGGACGAGGTTGTCAAAAAGCTGCTGAGGCATCGCGGCCCATTCCTCTTGTAGCGCCCATTACAGCTGTGGAATTGTTGCTGGCGGCTGGTGACGTGATGCCAAGCGTCTCCCGAGAAGATCCCACACTTGTTCGATTGGATTTAGGTCCGGGGACCTTGTGTGCCACCCATGCGTTCAATATCTTCACTCTCCAACAGCTCTGCGACAGCCACTGTACGATGAGGTGTAGCGTTGTCGTCCATGAAGAGTAACTCAGGACCCACAGCACCTCTAAACAGACGCACGTGAGGCAGGAGAACCTCGGTACAATAGGGTACACCAGTGACTGAACCTCCTGGGAGGATGTGGAGGTCAGTACGGCTACCAAGCATGATGCCGCCCAAACGAGAACTCCGCCACATCCAAACCGGTTCCTTTCGATGATGTTGGAGGTGTGATTGCGTGTTCCCTGCTCTCTCCAGATGTGTATACGTCCAGAATCGCTCGTCAGACTAAATCGGCTCTCATCCGTAAAGAGAACTCGACCCCATTGCTGATGTGTCCAGTTCTTGTGTCTCTGGCACCACAGAAACCACCGTCTCTGATGAGCAGGCGTTAATGGCACACACCGTACTGGTCGTCGTGCAAATAGACCACCTTTGTGCAACCTCCTGGCTACGGTAAAACGCGATAACGGGCGTCCAGTTGTCTGTTGTATGTGTCTTGCGATTTCTCCCGCTGTCTGCCGTCTGTCTCTTCTCGCCTGTAGTACAATATACCGTTCGTCCGCCGCCGTGGTTACTCATGGACGACCGCTGCTAAACTCTAACGGTTTCTTTCGATGATGTTGGAGGTGATATATATATATATATATATGTTGGAGATGTGATATATATATATATATATATATATATATATATATAGATGCAAGGTCAGGTGATGCGTAACATCACAGCCTCTCCTTGACAAATGTCAACCCCGCCTTCTCGTGGTGCATCCTGTTCCCACTAAAGGGGCTCTGACGACCGCCAATAGCGGTATAACTATACCATCGGGATTAGAGGAAATTCTATCCCACACTCACCAACCCGCTTGGCCAGCGTGGTGAGTTATGGCCAAACCCCTCCAAAATGACTCCACAACTTAAATCTTGGCCCTCAGTCTCCGGCAGCTGGAATGTACCTGGCCAAGGCAGCGGCCAGTGCGACATGAAGGCAGAGGGTGCTAAGAATCCCCGGAGGACCGGACTAGGCTGCCATCTGATGCTGACCTTGGCAACGTACAATGGACGCTCCCTATCTTCTGATTCAAGGCTTCTTGAATTTGAAGAGGAACTACAAAGGATCAAGTGGGACATCGTGGGGCTAAGTGAGGTAAGGAGAAAAGGAGAAGATCTCATCGAACTGAAAAGTGGACATCTCTTCTACTATCGTGGGACAGATACTGGCAGAACTAGTGGTGTTGGATTTATAATAAACAAGAAACTGAAGGATAAAGTTGTAGAAGTTGAAAGTTCCTCTGACAGAGCTGCACGACTCGTTATCCAACTCTCGAGAAGATACCAGGCTCAGATTATTCAAACTTATGCACCCAGCACAAGTCATCCTGAAGAAGAAATTGAAGAATTTTATGAGGAAATTTGTCATCTAAATAATAAAGGTAAGCAGCACTTGAAAATAATTATGGGAGATTTCAATGCAAAAATAGGGCAACGGCAACAGAATGAAACTTCAGTAGGTAAATTCGGTCACGGCAACAGAAACCAGCGTGGAAATACTCTCGTTGAGTTTGCAGAGGCAGAAGGGTTTTTCATCTTGAACTCCTTCTTCAAGAAAAAGCCACACAGGAAATGGACATGGAAACATCCAAATGGGACGACAAGTGAAATTGATTTTATTATGTGTAACAAAAAATTCGTCATAGAAGACTGCAGTGTGCTAAACAAGTTCAACACAGGTAGTGACCATAGATTGGTGAGATGTAAGATGCACCTCAACACTAAACTTGAACGTGGCAAGCTCATAAGACAAACAAAATCTATTGACATAACCAACCTTAAAAAACACCATAATACCTTCAAGTTGGAACTGAAGAACAGGTTCTCTGCTTTAGAAGGCCTAACATCGGAAGAAGTGGACATCTCTGAAGTTAACAGAAAAGTAACCAAAGCTCTTATGGAAACAGCAACAAAATTAGCTGGGTCTAAGAACAAGTTGCATGTAAATAAATTATCAGGAAAAACCAAAATGTTGATGCAAAAAAGAAGAGAGATGAGGACAACTAAAGAAGATGTGACTTCCAAAGTGGAATATATAGAGCTATGCAAGACAGTACGAAAAAGTATCACTGAAGACGTAAGAAAATTCAACTGTGAACTAGTGAGGAAAGCAATTGAAAACAACCAAAGCCTAAAGATAGCAAAGGGACATCTCAGTAAGGGAAGAAAACAGATTATGGCACTGAGAAAAGAAGATGGTTCTGTAATAAGAAATAGAGGCGAAATTTTGACAAGAGTGAAAGATTTCTACTCCAAATTATATGAAAGGGATGATACATGCACTCCAGACATCATGAAAGATACCAGTACCAGAGTTCCTCCAGTCCTTCCAGCAGAAGTTGCACATGCAATCAAGAACATGAAGCGGGGAAAAGCTCCAGGAGAAGATGGAATTACTGTAGACATCATACAAGAAGCAAGTGGAGAAATCGAAACGGTACTCGCCCAAATTTTCACTCGATGCCTTAATGAAGGAAAGATTCCTGAGGATTGGAACACCGCTACAATGATCCTGCTACATAAGAAAGGTGACATTGAGGATCTCGGAAACTACAGACCTATCAGCCTCCTATCAGTAGTTTATAAAATCTTCACTAAAGTTCTTTCACACCGCTTGAAGGTAACACTGGAGATGGCTCAACCGAGAGAACAAGCTGGATTCAGGAGTGGCTACAGCACAATAGATCATATCCATGTGCTGAGAGAACTAATTGAAAGAGCGAGGGAATATGAACTTCCATTGTGCATGGCTTTTATCGATTATGAAAAAGCCTTTGATTCGGTGAAACCATCAGCAGTTACAATGGCTCTGAAAACCTGCGGTATTGAAGATGCATACATTAATATTATTAATAACATCTATGAAAATGCAAGTGCAAAGATTAGGCTGTTTGAAAATACAACACACATAAAAATTGGAAAGGGAGTGAGACAAGGTGACACCATATCTCCGAAGCTCTTTAATGCAACATTGGAGGGTGTTTTTCAGTCACTGAGCTGGGAAAACAAGGGGATAAAGATTAATGGAGATTATCTAACCCACCTTCGTTTTGCTGATGACGTAGTCATTTTGCAACTACCCCATCAGAGCTGCAGAGTATGATCCAGGAACTTGCTGACAAGAGTAAAGAAGTGGGATTAAAAATGAACTTTCAGAAGACAAAAGTGATGTTCAATGCTTTTACAAGAAATGAAGATTTATCGATTGATGGAGAAAAGCTGGAGATAACAGATACGTACGTTTATCTTGGACAGCAGATATCAAGTGAGGGTCACATTGATGAAGAAATTAATCGGCGTACAAAACTTGCCTGGAGAGCTTTTGGAAGAAACAGCATAATTTTCAAGAGCAATATGCCATTATGTCTTAAAAGAAAAGTGTTTGATCAATGCATCCTTCCAGTGCTTACGTATGGTGCAGAGACGTGGACCTTAACTAAAAGAGACATACAAAGGCTGCAGACAACTCAAAGAAGCATGGAGAGGTGCATACTTGGTGTAACCAGGAGAGATAAGAAGAGGAACTCGTGGATCCGAAAAATGACAAGAGTGGAAGACATCATGATCAGAGTTAAATCCCTAAATGGCAATGGGCTGGACATACTGCCAGAAGGACAGACCATTGATATACAGCCGAAATTTTAGATTGGATTCCAAGGGACAGGAAAAGACCCAGAAGAAGACCACATGGGAGATGGGTGGATGAAATTCGAAAGTATGCAGGGGTGACATGGAGGAGACTGGCACAAGACAGACCGTTGTGGAGGAAACTTGGGGAGACCTTCGTCCAGCAGTGGATTGATAATGGTTGACAATGATGATGATGATGATGATATATATATTGCTCTTGAAATATATATATATATATATATATACAC
The DNA here is from genome assembly GCA_039090855.1 of Macrothele yani. NCBI lineage: Eukaryota > Metazoa > Arthropoda > Arachnida > Araneae > Macrothelidae > Macrothele > Macrothele yani. Next base: position 88,448,350 of record CM077010.1, read on the forward strand.
TAAAGAGCAAAGCCGAAAACATAAGAAAAACTTTAGAATTTAAAACGAAAGATGCAAAATAACTATATATATACGAAAATGACTTTTGGTATGTTGTGAACAGAATGAATTGAAGAGGTACGGAATTGTAGATGTTAGAACTCACGAGATGCTGGCAGAGCTCTGCTGATATATTGTAAACAGAACATGAAACAAGAGGTATTGCGTTATAGATTCCAGAAGAATTCAGGAGAGGTATCTATGGATAGCGTAAACAGGTATACAAAGACGCATGTTGAAATATTGTGAAAGGATATGTAACAAGAGTTATGACATTGTAGACGCAAAGAGAATCAGAAAAGGTAGGTAGCAAGGGATAGGATGTATATAGCAAACTGACTGCTGTTGCACTGTGAAGAGAAGGGTATGAACAGGACGTATGAATAGTAGATCGTAGGATAATTTGGAATGTGGAATTCTCAAATGTGAAATTCTCACCTCCTGCTGCTTCATATCATTCTATAATTTTCAAGAGCAATATGCCATTATGTCTTAAAAGAAAAGTGTTTGATCAATGCATCCTTCCAGTGCTTACGTATGGTGCAGAGACGTGGACCTTAACTAAAAGAGACATACAAAGGCTGCAGACAACTCAAAACAGCATGGAGAGGTGCATGCTTGGTGTAACCAGGAGAGATAAGAAGAGGAACTCGTGGATCCGAATAATGACAAGAGTGGAAGACATCATGATCAGAGTTAAATCCCTGAAATGGCAATGGGCTGGGCATTCTGCCAGAAGGACAGACCATCGATGGACAGCCGAAATTTTAGATTGGATTCCAAAGGACAGGAGAAGACCCAGAAGAAGACCACATGAGAGATGGGTGGATGAAATTCGAAAGTATACAGGAGTGACATGGAGGAGACTGGCACAAGACAGACCGTTGTGGAGGAAACTTGGGGAGACCTTTGTCCAGCAGTGAATTGATAATGGTTGACAATGTTTCTTTAGTTTATTATTGTCTTTATTTTATTCTCGTTTTTGTGTTGTCAGAAGTAGTGGAGTAGGGGTTTTTTATAATCCAGTTTTCTTTCAAGAATCTGTGCTTTAGAAAAAATTAATATTTCCTTTTTTATTGCAATGTTAAGAACTTGTAATACTTTTGTATTGCTATTCAGGTTTAAATTCTCTCTCAGGCAAACTTGGCAATTTGTTATTACTGAACATTATTTCTGGTTCATTATGTCACTCTTACAACTTGAGTTTTCTGTAATCATCTTCTTTCTGTTTAATAGTAACAGATGAAGAGCATGGGTCGTGCCAGGAAGGTTATGGATGCAAGCTAAATTGTTAACTAAAGCTTGGTCATACAACTCTGCGGAGGTCATGACATATATATATATATATATATATATATATATATATATTGGTCATACAACTCTGCGGAGGTCATGACATATATATATATATATATTTAAAATATTTTTTTTGGTGGGCTTATTACTTGCATCCATGACTTTGCAGAAACCCATTTCCAAATAGGTCTTTGTGGAAGTGAGAAAATGCAGAGTTTTTGCTGGTTCTTGATAAAGCCAAGGCTCAGTATTCTCGACACTTTCTGCATTCAGTTGTTCTTTTTTTCTTTTTTACTCACACCGGTCAATACATAACCTTTTCTATGTTGTACTTGGTATGAGTCAAAATTTTTTTTTGCTTCAGTCTCTTCTTAATAGAATGTAAATTCTGAATTTTCATAACTGCTGCGTTGCGCGTTTTGGTCTTCAGGTTATTTTGCAACTTTCGTTTTAAATTCTAAAGTTTTTCTTATGTTTTCGGCTTTGCTCTTTAGTATATATACATATATATATATATATATTCCTATTCTATCCATAGATACCTCTCCGGAATTCTCCACGCATTTACAATGCCATACTTCACTTTTTCATATAATTCTTTTCACAGTATAATTTATGAACAGAATTGTCTTTGCATCGAATATGCCACAACTCCAGTTTCATACCGTTCTGTTAGCAGTACTTCATCGGGCCTACCGATATTAACCTTCTCTGAATTCTCTTGGCAATGTCATACCTCCTGTTTCATATAGTTCTCATACCTATATTTCAGCAGGCTTTTCTAATGTCTCTCTGTACTACTCATACTTTCCCCTCCTGAATGCTCCTCTCTTCTACAATGCCATACCTCTTGCTGCTTCATGTCATTCTATTCGCAATACTTCAGGTGTCATCTTCGTATCTCTGTCTATACTATCTATATATACCTCACCTGAATTCTCCTAGCACATGCAACGACGTTCCGCCAGTTTTATATTATTATGTTCACAACATATCAGCGGAATTCTCATAATACCATCTGAAATCTACAAAACCTTTTTAATGACCTACCAACTGTTTACATACAAAAGCAGGCATTTTGCTATCTCTATCGTATCGACAGATAGCTCAACTGAATTCTCTTTACGTCTACAATGCCATACATCCTGTTTCGGTCTAATCCCAGCTCACGTTCCCTATTAGTGGGTGAACAATCCAACGCTTGTCGAATCCTGCTTACAATGCCAGATCACCTGTTTCCTATTATTCTGTTCACGTTATATCAGCTGTTACTTCCGTACTTCTATATATACTCTTTCAGATATACCTGTCGTTAATTCTACTAGCACCTACAACGCCATGCCACCAGTTCTATATCATTGCATTCACAGTATGTGTAACGTACCAGGAGATGTGACGTACCTGCCCGAAGGACGCACACGACATAAAGGCAGATAGGAATCAGAATAAAACGTCCGCGTAGCTCAATTGGTAGAGTGACTTATTCCGGAATGAGGGGATCCGGGTTCGAATCCTGGCGTGGACAGAAATGACGGAGAAATTTACTTCGTTATAATGGCGCCCGAACTATCCGGATGACCCGACCGTTCAAAATCTCGCATTGGTGTGATGTTATTTCCACACCGCGAGATAGGAAAAATAAGAGAATCCTTTCTCCAGCACTTCGAAAAAAAAAATAAAATAAGGGGGAGATGATGTAACGTACCAGGAGATGTGACGTACCTGCCCGAATGACGCACACGACATAAAGGCAGATAGTAGTCAAAACAAACGTCCGCGTAGCTCAATTGGTAGAGTGACTTATTCCGGAATGAGGGGATCCGGGTTCGAGTCTTGGCGTGGACAGAAATAACGGAGAAATTTACTTCGTTATATATGTGAAAATAATTCTTTTTAGGCGTTCTGAATTATCTTTCCATCTACTATTCAATACGTCCTGTTTGTGCTGCTCTCTTGACAACGAAAAAACAGTCATTTTACTATATCCATTCTATCCATAGCTACCTGTTCTGGATTCTCCTTGCGTCTGCAATGTAATAACTCCTGTTAATAATATACAGCACGCATTTTTGTATCTCTATCCTATCCATAGATACCTTACCTGAATTATCTTAGAATGTGCGATGCAATAACTTCTGTTCCATATTCAGTTCAAAATATATCAGCAGAGCTGTCCGAGCATCTGGTGAGTTCTCCTAACATGTACAATATCATTCCTTTTCATACAATTCTGTTCACAACATATCAGAAGGCATTTTCGTCTCTCTCTGTTTCTCTGTCTGTCTCTCACTCCCCATTCATCCTATCGACAGCTACCGCATTTGAATTATTTTCGCATCTACAATGCCAAACCCCGTGTTTGTTACCATTGTATAGACCTTTTCGTATGTGTCGCCGTATGGCATGTAGAGGAACCTCTCGTGAATTCTGAAAGGGCCTACGACGGAACTCCTGCTGTCCCACATCATTCAGCTCATTATATATTAGGCAGAATTTCCCGAGAACCTACCGAATTCTCCTAACGTCTTCAATGATATAGCTCTTACCCATACTATTCTATCGTATCCATAGCTACATCTTTGGGGTTCTCTTGCCATCTACAATGTCCTCCTATTTCATATTCTGTTCAGAGTGTACCAGCAGGCATTTATGTATCTCTCTATCCTATTCATAGATACCTCTCCTAAATTCTTCTAGCATCTAGATTGCGATACCTAATGTTTCATGTTATTCTGTTCAGAATATATCAGCAGTCTTTTTGGCATCCTTCTGAATCCTGTCCATACAGAGCTCTCTTGAATTCTCGTAGCATATTATTCTGTTAACAATATATCTGCTCTCATTTTCATATCTCTGTCTATCCTATACACATATTGCTCCTGAATTTTTGTGGTACCTAGAACTCCATACCTCCTGTGTCAAACTATTCCGTACATAATTTCTCAGCACTATAGCCCTGTCATCTTGTGAATTATAACATCTACAATGCCATTCGTCCTGTTCATAGCGTTCTTTTCACAATATAAAAGCAAGCATTTTCGTATCTCTCTCGCTATCCAATTCACACTTTGTTTAATATCATTATGTTAAAAAATATATATGTATGCATTTTCGTATCTTTTGTATCAATAGCTACCTCATCTGAACTCCTCTGTTCTCATCTACAATGCTTTACTTCCTGTTTAAAATTTTGTTCGCAATGTACCAGCAGAGGATTTCGTATCTCTCTATCGTAATTTTATATTCCTCTCCTGGGTTCTACTAGCATCTACAATCCTATTATATATCATTCTCTGCACAACATATTTATATGCTATTTTATATCATTCTTTGCACGATATATGAGCAGGCATTTTCGAGACCTCTCTATCCTATCCATGCATACCTCTTCTGCTTAACCTTGGCATCTCTAATAGCACACAACCTGTGTCCTATAATTCTCCTCACAATATGCTGTATCAGCAGGCCTTTTGTTATCTCAATCGTATCCATAATTATCTCTCCTGAGTTCTAAAATTTACGATGCTATGCCTCCAATTTCATATCATTCTGTTCATAATATGTCAGCAGTTATTTTTTCGTATCTCCCTCTCTGCTATCCATAAAAACCTCTTCTTGATTCTTCTAGCTCTCACAAAGCCATACATCTGCTTTCATTTCATTCTGGTTAGAATTCGAAAGTAGGGATTTTGCTACCTGCATCCTGTCCACAGAATAATTCTTCTGAATTCTCTAGCCTTTTGCAATGGAATACCTCTTATTTCAAATCATACTTTTTCACAATATATCAGCTGGCATTTCGGTATCTCTCTATATCCTACTCGTAATTGCTTCTCCTGAATTCTCCGAGAGTCCACAATGCCGTACCGCCTGTTTCATACAATTTTATTCCAAATGTATCAGCAGACCTTTTCGTATCTTTCCCTGTCCTATCTATACACACTCTCCTGAATTGTCTTAACATCTGCAATTTAGTATCTGGTGTTCATAGCATTCCGTTCACAATACAAAAGCAAGCATTTTGCTATCTGTATCCTATCAATAGCTACATATTTTAGATTCTCTTGCTCTCTATAATGTCATACTTCCTGTTTCATGCTATGTTCACAATATGCCAGCAGGTATTTTCGCATAAATTTCTCTATCCTATACGCAGACATCACTCCTTAATTCTTCTAGCGTCTACAATGCAATACCTTTTGTTTAACATTTTCTTCATAATATATCAGGAGGCATATTTCTAGCTTTCTCTCTATCCCATTCGCAGGTCTGTTGAACCCTCTTGGAATTTACAATGCCATACGGCATGTTTCGTATCATTCTGTTCGCATTATGTCCCCTATCCTGAACCCACAGCGCCATAACGCCTGTTTCATATCATTATTTTCACATCAAAGAGCATTCAGTTTCTTTCTCCCTAACCTGCACTTACATCCTCAATCCTCAGTACACCTACAGTACCATACCGCCAGTTTCATGTTTTTCTGTTCACATAAAATCAGCATTCAATTTCGTATCTCTACCTGTCCTATCCATAGATATCTCTCCTGAATTTTCCTACCACGCACAACGCCATAAATCGTGTTTCATATCATTCTGTCCAAAATACGCTATCTACTAACAAGTAATTAGACACCTGTGATAGCAAAGGAAAACGACGTTTATTCACCTTCAGTAGTTGGTGGAGCCTCCACGAGCGGCGATTACAGCTGCGATCCTCAGGGGCATACTCTCAACCAGGCGTTGTACGACGGCTAGCGGTATTTTCTTTCACTCGGCTTGGAGAAGACAGGTTAGTTCCTTCACCGATTTCGGACGGTGGGGGCACCCCTTAAGTCAACGCTCCAACTCGTCCCAGAGGTGCTCGATAGGGTTAAAGTCCGGGCTCTGCGCAGGCCAGTCCATTCGATTAACCCCATTGTCACCATACCAAGCCATGGTGGACCTCGCAACATGACAGGGGGCATTGTCATCTTGAAAGTAACATGGGTCCACCCCGTAAAACTGCCACAACGTAGGAACCGCATGGTCATCCAAAATGGTGCAGTAGGTCTCGGCGTGGAGTCTACTAGGAATTGCGACCAAAAGTCCCATGCCATACCAGGAGAAACACCCCCATAGCATAATTCCACCGTCGCCGAACTTCACAGTTGGCACAATACATTCCGGCAGGAGGCGTTCTTCTGGAAGACGCCAAACCCAGACGCTGCCATCCGAACGGTAGAGAGTGAACCTTGATTCGTCGCTCCAGAGAACCTGTTTCCACTGTTCAACGGTCCACTGTCGACGTTCTTTGCACCACGTTAGCCGAGCAGCGCTATTGGACTTGGTGATCAAAGGCTTGTGGACGGCAGCATGTCCATGATAACCGAGCAGATGGGCTTCCTTATGGATGGTATTCATCGAAATAACACTCCCGGATGCCTGTTGAAACTTCCTGCAGATGCGGCCTATCGATTTGGTGCGGTTCTTCCGAATTTCTCTGGCCTGCACCCGTCGGTCTCTAACTCCCAGTTTTGTGGGTCTGCTGGGTCGGGGCACATTCCGAGAGTCACCTCTCATCTTCCACTTGCCAATCACGTAGGCCACTGTCGATTTTGGGTACTTCAACTTGCTAGATATGTCACGTATGGATCGGCCATTTCTGTGATACCCGACGATTACACCTTTCTCAAAATCAGAGAGCTCCGAACTGCGAGGCATCTTGCATGCGACTGGTTGTGTTGTTGTTTCACACACGATATTTAACTGCGGCGGCCGTGGCGTGTATCAGGACCGCAGGTATCGTCGATTGCAGGGGTGTCCAATTACTTGTTTGTAGATAGTGTATAACAGGAAGCGTGCTATCTATATCTGCCCCATCCGAGTTCTCTTTGCATCTACAATACCATACATCATGTTTCGTATCATTCTGTTCAAAATGTATCAGCAATCATTTCCGTATTTCTCTGTGTCTTATCCATAGATACCTCTGCTTTATTGCCCTAACATATATAATGCCATGCCTCCTGTTTCATGTCACACTTCAAAATATTTTCGTCTCTCTATCCTATGCATTCATTTTCGTCTCCCTATCCTATGCATAGATACCTCTCTTGAACTCTCGTTGCAAATACAACATCATACCTTCTGTTTCATGTTATTGTGTTCACACTATATTCGCACAATTCTGCAAGCATCTTCAGAACTCTCTTAACATCTACAATTCCATACTTCCCTTTCATATCATTCTGTTCACAATATATGAGAAGTAATTTTCATATCTTTCCCTATCCAACCTGTAGACACCTCTCCTGAATTCTCCTAACATGTACAATGCTATGCGTCCTATTTCGTATCATTCTGTTATCGTTATGACCCCCACACTTGACCTGAAGTGCCATACAGCCGGTTTCATGTCTTTCTGCTCACATCAAATCAGTATTAAGTATCGTATGTCTCCCTGTCCTATCAAAATATACCACTCCTGAATTTTGCTAGCATGCACAACGCCATAAATTGTAAATTTCAGTTTCGTATCTCTCCCTGTACTGGTCCTAGATCTTAAACCCTCCGTGCACCTACAGTGCCATACCGCCCGTTTCGTATCATTCTGGTCACATGAAATCTGCATTATGTTCCGCATCTCTACCTATGCTATCCATAGATACCTCTCCTAAATTTTTCTTGCACGCACAACGCTATAAATGGTGTTTCATATCATTCTGTCCACAATATCTGAATTCTCTTTGCATCTACAACGCCATGCATCCTGTTTCGTATCATTCTGTTCAAAATGTATCGACATTCATTTTCGTCTATTTCTCCTATGCATAGTTACCTTTTTTAACTCTCCTTGTAAATACAACACCATGCCTTCTGTTTCATGTCATTCTGTTCACAGTATATCAGCACAATTATGCAAGAAGATCAGAACCATCCCAACATCTACAATTCCATACTTCCTGCTATTACATTTCTGTTCACAATATATCAAAAGCCATTATAGGTGCTCTGTGTCTCCGTCTTATCGGTAGCTACCACATCTGGATTCTATTAGCACCTTTAATGCCATACCTCCAGATTCATATCATTCTGTTCACAATATATCAGTAGTCATTTTGTGACATCTCCCTATCCTATCCATAGGTGACCCTCTTAAACTTTCCAAGCACCTAAAACACCATACCTCCTGTTTCATATCATTCTATTCACAATATATCAGCAGAAGTCTTTTAGCATTTACCAAATTCCAGTAACATCTACAACTGAAGGTTTAACGACCCCGTTAGTAACCCAGTGGGAGCAATCCAACATCTACAATTACATACCTCCTGTTCGTACCATTTTGTTCACAATACACATATGGAGATATTTTCCTTTCTATCACTGTATCCTACCCATAGCTACGGCATCAGAATTCTCTTCGCATCTGCAATGGCATTCCTGCTGTTTCATTTCTTTCTGTTGACAATATAATTAGTAGACATTCTTGAATATCCCTACCGTATGCATGGATACTTCTCCTGAATTCTTCAAGCATTTACAATGCCATACCTCTCGTTGTATCTGCGGGTATATTCCTATATCTGTCTATCTTATCCATAGCTGCCCGTTATGCTTTCTCTAGGTTATTATTATGTCATACCACCTGTTTCATGTCATCCTCCTCACAATATATCAGCAGGTATTTCGATTTCTCTCTCTCATTCCTATCCGTATATAACTGTCCTCAATTGTCTTAGCATCTACAATCCAATACCTACTGTTTCATATTCTGTTCACAATAAGTCAGCAGTCATTTTTGTATTTCTCTCTATCCTATCCGTAGATAGCTTTTCTCTCATGAATACGTCTAGCATCTACATGCCAGATCACCTCTTTCATATTATTCTGTTCACGCTATATCAGCAGTTATTTTCGTACCTCTCTATATACTCTCCAGATATACCTGTCGTTAATTCTACTAGCACCCACAATGCCATGCCACCAGTTCTATATCATTGTATTCACAATATGTGAGAAGAATTCTCCTTGCGTGTTCGGAATTATCCTACCATCTACTATTCGATACGTTCTGTTCGTACCATTCTGTTCACAATGACAAAGCAGTCATTTTACTATATCCATCCTATCCATAGCTACCTGTTCTGGATTCTATTTGCGTCTACAATGTCACAACTTCTGTTACACATCCTGTTAACAATATACCAGCTCGCATTTTTGTATACCTCTCTATCCTATAAATAGATACCTCTCCTGAATTCTCCTAGAATGTGCAATACAATACCCTCTCTCTCTCATATACGTTCATATTATATCTGCCGAGCTCTCCGAGCATCTCGTGCGTTCTACTAGCATGTACAATTTCGTACCTCTTCATACCATTCTGCTCACAACATATCCGAAGGCATTTTCGTATATATATATATATCTTTCTCTCTCTCTCTCTCTCTCCCTCTCTCTCTGCATCCGGTCCACATCTATCGCATCTTCTTTTCGCATCTACAATTCCATACCTCTAGTTTCGCACCATTGTATTGACCTTTTGGTATCTCTCGATGTATACTAATTTGTATACTACTTTGTGTACTAATTCCTAGGACCTACGCCGCCATACCTCCTGTTCCATATCATTCAGCTTACTATATATTAGCAGAATTACCCGTGAACTTACCGAATTTTCCGAACGTCCTCAATGATATAGCTCCTGTCCATACTTGTCTGTTCACAATACTAAGGTAGGCACTTCCCTATTTCTATCCTATTCATATCTACCAGTGGCGTCGCGTGACCATTTGCCTTGGGTGTGCGTTGTTACGGCAAAATAAAAACACGCAATAATTTTATCATGTAATCCAAGCTGAAAAATTCACTCATTGATTTTGAACATAGCAAAACACTTTTTGTTTAATGGTCGTTTAATTACTCATGATAAAGATATTTACAAACACTCCATTGTAAGAAACTTTGAATTTCCTACGCAAATACTCTACTAGAGCGAGGAATGAACTTTCGGGTTTTTTTATGACTCCCAAATACAGTCACATAATTCGTAAGGAAAACCGTAAATGTAATCATTTGGTAAAATGTTATATTTCCAGATATTATACTTCTAACAAGGATTCTAAAAAACTTATTGACCTTACTTATTTATATTCTAGTTCTTATCTCCTATTTTACCGCAGGAATTGCGCGATCACGTCATCGTAAAACGAGTGATCTTTCTTCAGTTCTGCCAGCAATGCTTTTTCGAACGCGAGTAAACTTAAGCCGCATAACCTTTCCTGTGCTTGCCTTCCACTGCAACACGTGTGTATTCGCTTCATTACAGAAAAAGAGCGTTCGACTGTAGCGGTGGAATTAGGAATCGTCATGACCGATTCCGCTAATTTTTAAGTTTCTTTGAATGCACAACGAAGTTGATTTTCTTGTATAAATTTTACAAGCTGGTGCACTGGTTTCCTCGCAAATTTATCAGAAGAAAAGAGGACCTATAGTTCATTTTTTAAGCGAACGTAGTTGAAAAGTGGTCCGTAGAAATCTTTTAATTTTTCTAAAATTCCATCAGGAAAAATTTTTGCATACTGATCATATTTTTCGCTACAAAGTAGTTGAAAAAATTCAGGTTTCCGAAGTGAAGATTATCTTTCTTCCATCTCCAGGCATATGACGTCGATTATAACCTTGTATAATCGAAGACATGCGCGTTTCTCCTTTTCCTCAGAAGCTTTTCGTCATTTACGCTTTGATTCATCAATCGTATGCTTTTCTTTTGCTACAGAAACCCAAATGTAATCAAATCCATGTTCCTGATCATTCCTAAGCTGTTTCACAGTATCATTCCCTTTCTTACAACAGTAAAATATGTCATACGATGAATATTGTAATATATTATTCGAGACATCAGTATAGGCAAACAGTTTAGAAAATATTTCTAGAAACAAAATGGTCCTAAAATTTTGCAAGAAAGACAAAAACCTACGTGCTTTGATTGCAGCATCCACGTCCCATTCACCAGAATTCTCCACAATGTGTTACAAAAATTCAATAAGTTGACTTCTGTGACACTTCACAGTGTTCGTTAAACGGGAAGTAAAGTTCTACTTGGTTGGTACGAAGGGCGGAATTTTTTAGCAACAAAATCTTGCAAAGCATGTTTCCGTTTTGATGATATAGAAAAGTATGCTGCTAATCCACTCATAGTTTAAAAACAATGTCCGACATTCCTTGATATTGGAGAGGCTTTGCTTCAGAACTAAATTCAAAACATGGGCGTAGCAATGCGTAAATATTGCTAAAGGGTAGGCCTCAACAACGTTTCTCTGCAACCCATTAATATGTCCACTCGTGACAAAGATACCATCATAAGTTTGACCGACCAACTTGTCCTTAATATTAATATCCTCATCTGTATTTACATGTTTAAAAAGACCACTAGCAGTTCTGTCATCACTTACGTCGGTAAAACCGATGAACCTTTCGTGCATTTGCCCATTATGAACAAAACGTAAAATAGTTGATAGCTGGGGTTTTGTCATGACATCGGAAGTTTCATCCAGGAGAATAGCCACAAATGTAGTTGAAGTAATTTCTCTCTTTATAGCATCTTTAACCACATTGGATATAGCGTTAATGATATCATTCTGTACAGTGGAAGAAGTTCCTCGAAATACAGGTGATGATTTTAAATGACTGTCTAAAAGGGGGTCATACTCACCGAGTACATTTAAAAATTCGATATAATTGCCTCGATTACATGAATCTTCGGATTCGTCATGACCACTGAAATAAAGTTCTTGTTTAACCAGATAGCATACAGTATCACTTATTTATTCTTATTTATTTCAAGATGTCTCTATTTTTCTTCACTTCTTCATTATGACGGGTTATTTCAATTTCTCTCTGCTTGTCAATGAGAGTGTCAATTCTTTGTTTTCCAAATACCTTGAGATTTAGAAAAGACTGCACGTGTGACTGGAAGCGCTCATGCTTTTTGCATTTTTGCGGCTAAATGATTAAGATCGGAATAACCGTTCTTATTCCAAACACTTTTCTCTTTGGAGAACAGTTTGCACTTCATATCCAGTCAACCATTCTACTGTATCGTATTGTGAAACAGAGAAATGTTTCGTGCACTCGGTTCTTTTATCTTTATGCTTGCATAGTAAGTTTGGAAGAGGAGGACGAGGCTTACTTTCCTTAACTATATTTAAACAATCAGAAAAGGCTGTGGTCGAAAATGGGGCACTTAGTACATCGTCAACGCTGTTTCCCATCCTATATGGATAACAAAAATTAAAATTATATTTTTAAATATGTGCTCATCTACACATCGATTCACACTCCGACAAAAAGACAGAAAAACAACTCGCAGCAGAACGTTGAACTGTATGATGACTATGCGATTCCAAACGGAAAGAAAAGTGAATAGTGATGCTTTTTTAGGCGCGCACACCCTGAGAAGTTTTTATCCGTGCTTTGAATTCATGAGAAAATAAAAACGTGACTTGCAACGTCATCTGGAGAGCTTTCTATGACAGTTCCTTTACGTAACTAGGTGTCCGCTGATTACACAGCACACCTGCAGATTCGAATATTACTTACTATGTTTTGTTTACTCAAAAGAGCAACGAGCCTTCTCCTCTTTACGAAAGCATTGTATAAGGGAATTATTTTTTAGCTACAACGCGAAGCTTTAGGGCAAACTTTGGCGAGTTTTGTTATCCAAACAAATAATACAATAGGAACTCGCATCAACGCTGAACTGCGTTACGCCATGGGATTGCAAGCGGTGCTGTATTTCGCAAACACATCCTGAGAGATCAGCTGTAATGCTTATGGAAATAACAACGTGACCTGTAGCGCCACCTAGGTAGCGCTTATGCCACAGTTGCTTGAGCATCATCGATTGCAAATGGTGCTCTTTTGGCCAGCACAACCTGAGAGATCAGCTGTAATGTTTGAACCACAGGGAAATAAAAACGTGACATGCAGCGCCATCTGGGGTGCGCTTGTAGCACAGTTGCTTGATATAGTCTGACGTGCGCTCGGTAAATAGTACACCCGAAGATCTTAGCGCGAATGCGATATGCATACTAAACGAACATTCTCCACTTAATGAAAACATTATATGGGGGAAATTAATTTTAACCACCACTCTAAGCTTTAGGACAAACTCTGGCAAGTTTTATTAGTAATAAATCCGAAAAACTAATGTCGGTAATGTGTTAAATTGCAACTGGCGGGGGGAGGGAGGGGGCGAACACCTAGCACACATTCGCTCCTGATATCTACCACTTCTGGATACTCTTGTCATCTACAATGTCCTCTTGTTTCTTATTCTGTTCGGAGTGTACCAGCAGGCATTTACGTATCTCCCTATCCTATTTATAGATACCTCTCCTGAATTCTCCTAGAATCTGCAACGCAATACCTCCTCTTTCCTATTCTGTGCACAATATTTCAGCTGAGCTCTTCCAGCATCTCGTGAGTTCTCCTAACATCTACAATACCATACCTCTTCATATCATTCTGTTCACAACGTATCAGAAAGCATTTTCGTATTTCTCTCTCTCCAACCTATCCACATCTACCGCATCTGAATTCTTTTCGCATCTACAATGCCATACCTGTGGTTTCGCACCGTTGTATTGAGCTTTTCGTATTTCTCGCTTTATCAGATGCATAGGAACCTCTTGTGAATTCTCCTAGGACCAAAGACGCCATACCTCCTGTTCCATATTCTGCTCACTATATAATAGCAGAATTCCCTGAGAACCTACCGAATTCTCCTAACGTCTTCAATGCCATAGCTACTGCCCATACTATTCTGTTCACTATACGAAGGTAGGCATTTTCGTTTTTCTATCTTATCCATACCTACATCTTCTGAATTCTCTTGCCATCTACAACGTCCTCCTGTTTCTTATTGTTTTCACATTGCGCCAACAGGCATTTATGTATCTCTATATCCTATTCGTAGATAGCTTTCCTCAATTCTCCTAGCATCTAGAGTGCCATACCTAATATTTCATATTTTTCTGTCCAAAATGTATCAGCAGTCGTTTTCTTATTTGTCAGAATCCTGTCCGTAGAGAGCTCTCTTGAATTCTCCTAGCATATCATTGTGTTAACAATATATCTGCTCTCATTTTCATATATTTATCTATCCTATATACAGATTGCTCCTAAATTTTCTTAGCACCTACATCTAGATGCTGGGAGAATTGAATTGAGGTGAGGTATCTATGGATAGGATAGAGAGATACGAAAATGCTTGCCGGTATACTGTGAACAGAATATCAAACAGGAGGACATTGTAAATGGCAAGAGGATTCAGAAAAGCTATCTATGGATAGGACAGATAGCAAAATGCCTGATTTTATATTTTTAACAGAATGGCATAAACAGGTAGCACGGCATTATAGATGTTTGGAAAATTCAAAAAGTTATATGAGAATTCTTATGATATGTTATGGATAGGATAATATAAAGCGGGAGGAATGGTGGTGTATGTGTTGTAACGTATACTCTATATTCACTTTCCTTTTGATTTTACTATCTCTGGTTATTTTATTTTACTATGTAAATTATCTTCCTACTGAACGAAATATTATTTCACCCGCTGAATGAGATCTGGCAATGAGTGTAAGTCATGACGTGGTGGTAGCTAGTATATAGGCGCGTTCATCGAGAGAGCTTTTGTGTTGTTATGAGGAGAGCTTGTGGTC
The DNA here is from genome assembly GCA_039090855.1 of Macrothele yani. Lineage (NCBI taxonomy): Eukaryota > Metazoa > Arthropoda > Arachnida > Araneae > Macrothelidae > Macrothele > Macrothele yani. The sequence continues at coordinate 88,463,397 of CM077010.1, forward strand.
GTTAAGCGAGAGCGTGTATAATATGAGGAGAGATTATTCATTATTGTTCTACAAGTGTTGTGTGTGCCTTAGTTGACCAAGAGTCGTTGAAATAAAGAAGTTTTCAGTAAGTCAGTCTTTCTCAATTCATAGTTTTTGTCAGACCTCTGTCTGGCTGTTAGGTTTATAACATTTATTTGATTCCTATAAATAACCAGCGTTGAGACTTTGTTTAAGTTCGTAATTAACTAGTAACAACACCCTTTTGAATTCATTATTTTGAAGCTTAGTACAAGTATATCATTAGCTAGCTGGTAGGAAGAGAATCATTCATAATAATTAGCTTAGCGGAAAGTAAATAAAGCTAATTCATTATAGTGTTATGAAAATACAGGGAAGGTGTCCGTGGGTAGGAGAGATAGTGATACGAAAATGACTGCTGATGTATTGAGAACAGAGAGATATGAAACAAAAGGTATGGCACTGAAGGGAGTAGAATTCAGCAGAGTGAATTAAAATATCAAGTATGGCATTCTAGATGCGAAAAGAATTCAGATGCGGTAGCTGTGGATAGGATGGGAAGAGAGAGAGCGAGGTATATACGAAAATGCCTCCTGATGCATGAACAGATTGGTATGAAGAGGTATGGAATTGTAGATGTTAGGAGAACTCATAAGATGCTAGGATAGCTCTGCTGATATATTGGGGAAAACATATGAAACAGGAGATATTACACTGTAGATTCTAGGAGAATTCAGGTGAGGTATCTCAGGCAAGAATGGAGGGATATACGAAAACGCGTGTTGGTATATTGCGAACAGGATAAGTAACAGGGGGTGTGACAATATAGGCTGCAAGAGAATCTAGAACAGGCAGCTATGGATAAGGTAGATGTAGCAAAATGCCTGCTTTTATATTCTGAACAGAATGGTATGAACAGCCGTTAGGGTGTTGTAGGTAATATGAGAATTCGTATCTGTCTCAATTCTGTCCATAGCAAGCTCTCTTGAATTCGCCTAGCATTAGGATTGCTGTACCTCCCGTTTCATATCATTCTGTTAACAATATACCACCTGTTATTTTCATATGTCTCTCCATACAATACTCAGATTACTCCTGAATTTTACTAGCACCAAAAACTTCATTCCTTCTGCTTCACGCCATTACATAAAAATCTTCTCAACAGGATTGTCCTATAATCTTCTGAATTCTAGCACCTACGATGCGATTCCTCCTGCTCATACCATTCTGTTCACAATATGTCACAAGTCATTTTCGTATTTCTTTTTATCCTATCAATAGATACCTCTCCTGAATTCTCGTAGCACCCACACCGACATGTCTCATGTTTGGTATCATTCTATTAACATTATATCAGCAGAAGTCTCTTGGCATCTTCTGAATTCTTCTAACATCAACTATGCCACATTTCTGTTCATATCCTTTCTGTTCACAATAGAAATGCAGGCATTCTGTTATTTCTATCTTATCCACTGCTACTTTTTCTAGATTCGCTTGCCATCTACAGTGTCATGCCTCCTGTTTCATATTATGTGCACAATATACCAGCAGGCATTTTCGTGTTTCTCTCTCTGTCGTATCTATAGACAGCACTCCTGAATTCTCTTAGCGTTTACAACGAATACCACCTGTTTGATATTCTATTCACAATATATCAGCTGGCATTTTTCTATATCTCTCTCTATGCTATCTGTAGGTACCTCTACATAATCTTCCTAGCATCTACAATTTCTCAGTTTCGTATCATTCTGTGAGAAGTCATTTAGGCATCTCTCTAAATGCTGTCCACAGATGGCTATCCTGAAGTCTTCTAGCATTTACAATCCCATATTTTCTGTTTCATATAATTATTTTCACAATATATTTGCAGTCATTTTCGTACGTCTCCCTATTCAGTCCATATACACCTCCTATGAATTCTCCTGACACTTACAGTGCCATGTCTCCAGTTTCATATTCTGTTCACAATGTAGCAGCAGAATTGTCCTATCATCTACTGAATTCTCCTAGCCTCGACAAATCTATAATTGCACTTTCATACTTTTCTGTTAATAATACAAAGCATGCATATTGAACATACATATTATTGTGTTATGGATATAATAGGAGTCATTTTCGTGTCTGTCTCAATCCTGTCCATAGCAAGCCCTCTTGAATTCGCCTAGCATTTGGATTGCCCTACCTCCCGTTTCTTATAATTCTGTTAACAATATATCACCTGTCATTTTCATGTGTCTCTCTATCCTATACTCAGATTACTCCTGAGTTTTCCTAGCACCAACAACAACTGTTTCACACAATTACATAAACAATTTCTCAGCAAAATTGTCCTATCATTTTCCGAATTCTGGCATCTACAATGTCATTCTTCCTGCTCATACCATTCTGTTCACAATAAATCGCAAGTCATTTTCGTATTTCTTCCTGTGCTATGCGTAGATACCGTATAATGAATTAGGCTTTATTTGCTTTCCGCTAAGCTAATTATTATGAATGATTCTCTTCTTACCAGCTAGCTAATGATATACTTGCACTAAGCTTCAAAATAATGAATTCCCAAAAGGGTGTTGTTACTAGTTAATTACGAACTTAAACAAAGTCTCAACGCTGGTTATTTATAGTAAGTAATAAAAGTTATAAACCTAACAGCCAGACAGAGGTCTGACAAAAACTATGAATTGAGAAAGACTGAACTTACTGAAACTTCTTTATTAGGACGACTCTTGGTCAACTAAGGCACTCATAACTCTTGTACATTATAATGAATAATCTTTCCTCCTCATAACAACACACAAGCTCACCTCATAACAACACACCAGCTCACCTCATAACAACACACAACGCTTAAGTCTCGATGAACGCGCCTATATACTAGCTACCACCACGTCATGACTTACACTCATTGCCAGATCACATTCAGCGGGTGAAATAATATTTCGTTCAGTAGGAAGATAATTTACATAGTAAAATAAAATAACCAGAGATAGTAAAATCAAAAGGAAAGTGAATATAGAGTATACGTTACAACCGCTCCTGAATTCTCCTAGCTCTTATAGCACCATACCTCCTATTTTATATCATTATATTAATAAGATATCAGCGGAATTCTCCTGTCCTCTTCTGAATTCTCCTAACGTCAACAATGCCATACCTCCTGTTCATATAATTTCTGTTCACAATACAAAAGCAGGCATTTTTCTATCTCTATCTTATCGGTAGCTACCTCTTCTACAATTATTCTGCCATCTACAATGTCATACTTCCTGTTTCATATTATGTTCACAATATGCCAGCAGACATTTTTGTATATATCTCTCTCTGCACTATCCATAGAATCACTTCTGAATTCTGCTAGCGTCTACAATGCATTACCTCCTGTTTGATGTTCTATTCACAATATACCAGCAGGCATTTTTTCATCTCTCTCTCTGTGATGTCCGTAGTTAACTCTACTTAATCTTCCTAGCATCTACAATACCATGCTTCCTGTACCGTATCATTCTGTTCATATTCTATCAGCAGTTATTTAAGTATCTCTCTATATGCTATACATAGGTGCCTCTCCTGAAATATGCTAGCATATACAATGCGATACCTCCTGTTTCATATTCTTTTTACAAGATATCGGCAGTCATTTTCGAATATCTCCCTATTCTTTCCATACACATCTCCCCTGAATTCTCCTAGCACTTACAATGCCATGCCTCCTGTTTTGTATCATTCTGTTCGCAAGATATTAGCATAACTCTCCCAGCACCTTCTCAATTCTCATATTTCATATAATGTTCTGTTAACAATACAAAAGCAGACATTTTTGTATCTGTTTCAACATACTGAATTCTTTTCGCTTCCACAAAGCCATACTCCGTTTTCATACCATTCTGTTCACAGTATAAAAGCAGACATTTCTCTATCTCTATCCATGTCTGCCTCTTATGAATTCGCTTGCCATGTACAGTGTCATATCTGTTTTGTATCCTGTTCACGATATACCAACAGGCATTTCGTATCTATGTGTATCATATTCTTAGATACCTCTCTTCAATTCTGGCATCTACAGTGCCACACCTCCGGTTTCATATCATTGTGCTCTCAATATATCAGCTAGCATTTTCGTATCTCTATCCTGTCAGTAGATACCTCACCTAATTTGTCCTAGCATCTGCAATGCAATACATCTAGTTTCATATCATTCTGTTCACAATATATCAGCCATTTTTATATCTCTCTCTTGTCCATCGATACCTCGTTTGATTTCTCCTAGCTTGTACAATGCCATACATCCAGTTTGATATCATTCTGTTCACAATATATTTGCTGGCATTTTCGTATCTCGGTCGTGTCCATAGATACCTCTCCTGAATTCTGGTAGCATCCGTAATGCCAAACATCCAGTTTCATATAATTCTTTTCACAATATAGCATCAGAATTGTCTTATATCATTTACTGAATTCTCCCAGCCTCAACAAATCAATACCTGTATTTCTGTTCACAATGCAAAACCAAGCATACTGCTATCTCAATCCTATCCTTAGCTACCTCTTCTGAATTTTCTCTCCATCTATGATATCGTACATCCTGCTTCATAGTCTGTTCACAATATGTCGGCAGCCATTTTTGCACATCTCTCTATCCTATCCGTAGATACCTCTTCTGGGTTCTCCTAGAATCTGCAGCAATGCAATACCTCCTCTTTCATATTCTGTTCGCAATATACACTGCCTGACAGAGAAAATGTCGCACCACGAAGACTTGAACGCAGCGCCATGTAAATAGCAGGGTGGGTTCACACGTACAAGTTATTCAAATGATTTCATTTTCAGGCCAATCGCACGAACTGCGTGCGGGATATAAGCGGACAACCAGCCTGTGAGGCAGGGGCGGCATGTCAGAGGAGGCAAGGTAGGCCAGGCCTCACCAATTATTCTCTCAGCAAAGTATTTGTATAAAGCAGAAGAACAAATGACATTTAAGCAGAAAAATAAAAATGAAGTGCTATAACATACAGCATTATTCAGTTACACACAGCGCCCGTTAACACAAGCACTTTCTTGGACTTTCATAGCTAACTACACGCGATAAACTTCAGAGAGAGGCCCGTTTCTCCAGGGCCGCCGGCGTTACCATGGTCACAGTGCGGGAGGCAATCAGTGCACGGCATTCAGCAGAAGCTTTCCGAACAGAACATTCCAAGCTTCATGGTACCATGAACATAAATGGTTATGCGGTAGCATAATGAAGGCGAAATTATTCTGCTGGCCTTGTGTGGGTTTTCTGAAGGATACAACGACTTAAAAAACTTATCTAGGGCAATGGTTAGACACGCATCTAATAAATATCATTTGAATTCTTATGTGCCATTTTCTGTGACTACCGACAAATTATCGTTCTGGCTTTCCCCAGGGATTGAACCCACCGTCCGCTACTACCGTGAGGCCATCAGTCGAGACGTCGTCGCGGCCGCAAGAAGTGAGTTGTTCTACTGTAACCGTGTATGTAGAACGAACAAGGAGTGCCAATGCCGTTAAGATGCCGTCGTACGCGATTTCGTCAAACGTATGAGTTCACGAGTTGTGTCATCGTAGGCCTTCGTACCTCCGCATAGTCCTTGCGTCGCATTGCGGAAGAAACACAACCTGATGCCACACCCGTCGGTCGAATTTGGGAACAGTAGTCCCAGGAAGGATCTGTGAAACGTCGTTGGGGGACCGGAGCACGGAGACGGACGTCCGAGCTCACCGATCGTCGCATCGGACGTCATACCGTAGCGTACCCACAGGTCACACACAACGGGCGACATTTTGCGTAGTGTACGGCAAGGATTGGATGCTCCTATATCGACGCGGACAGTGTCGCGCCGATTGGCTGCGTCTGATTTGCTGTCCAGACGTTCGTTGCGAAGGCTACCCTTAACAGTGAGCCATCGTCGTCGTCACCGCTTGACGTGGTGTGGCTCCAGAGCTGCGCAGGTAGCCAAATGGAACAGTGTTATGTTCAGCGACGAATCGCGGTTCTGTCTCACCCCGAATGATCGCCGTGTGAGAGTCTGGAGGCCTCGTGGCCAACGAGCAGATTTCTCCGCCATTGTGGAGCACCACACGGCCCACAACGTGCAATCATGGTGTGGGGGTGCTATCAGGGACAACAGCCGCTCACCTCTGATACTCATTACGGGCACATTGATGGCACGCCGTTATGTTTACTAGGTGCTGCGGCTCGTGGCACTACCGTATCTGCAGGGCATTCCAAACGCCAACAGGATAACGCTCGGCCACATACCGCTCTGATCAGAGTGAATTATCTACACGGTGTGCGGATGCTTTCGTGGCCAGCACAATTCCCGACCTCTCGCCCATCGAGCATCTGTGGGACACGAGTAGACGTCGGTTGAGTACCCTCCCACCCCCGCAACATGAAGATGAGCTATGGACTCGGATCAACAGTACATGGTCCACCATACCCCAGGGGTCTATTCAGACCCTTATTATCTCGATGCCACGTCGGATTCAACGATGTATCTCCCAAAATGGGGGCCACACTACTTACTAATCATCCTGTATATTCGGCAACTGGAGCCTAGTCTGTATGTGACAATTAAATCATTTGTTCGGGACCTACTTGGTTATCTGTGTGTTGTTTGTTCTGTTATCGAGCATTCCTTCACGGTGTGGTATTTTCTCCTGCAGGCAGTGTATCAGTAAGCATTTTCGTATCTCTGTCTATGCTATCCATAGACACCTCTCTTAAATTTTACTTATATCTATAATGTCATAACTGCTGTTTTTTATCATTCTGTTCACAATACAGTAATACCCCGAAGTTACGCGATAGGTGGGACCGACAATAAGCGCGTAAGTCAAATTAGCGTTAGTCGGGGTACAATTTTGCATACAATCAAATGTAAATATTAGTTAATTGGGACCAAAAGTTTACAAAAACACCTGTATTTTGTTAAAAATGTAATCAAATTGCAGTTATTCCTACAAATACATATATTAAAATATAAAATAATTACATAAAAGAAAGTTATTTCGATATCGATGGCTCCACGAAATCTAACAGACTCGTCTGACGGCACAATGCCTTTTACTTTTCACGCAAAATTTCTTCGTAGCAAGCTAATGATTTTTTTATTCCTTGCCTTGTGGCTGCAATCCGGTCCTCATTAGAATCCGTGTTCTCCAAAATCTTTAACCCTTTTTCTATTAAGCTGAGACCTTCTGTTCAGTTTGCAATTGTCATGTGTTGTTCTGGTGGAACTGGGTGTACGGTGTCGGCCTCTTCAGCAGCGATCTGCTCACGCATCTCTATGAGCTCATCAATTGTAAGCTCCTTATTATGTGAATCTAACAGCTCGCTGACATCTTCACTGTAGACTTCCAAATCCAATTGCCTAGCAAGGTGGACAACTTCTTCTATTGCCTGAGTGACTTGATCGATTTCTGGCATCGTTTCCGCCTCGCACTGAAAAAAGAACGGACAAAGTTTTTTCCACCATTCAAGTGTTTGTGGGATATTTCAGCCCAAGAATCTCTGATGATCCTTACGGCATCTAAAACATTAAACTGTTTCCAAAACTCTTTAACATACAGTTGATCATTTCGCCTCATAGCTTCATTCAGTTGTGCAAACGAACGTCGCATGTAGTACGCTTTGAATGTTTTGATAACGCCTTGGTCCAACGGTTAAAGTAAGCTGGTTGCATTTGGAAGCAAGAAAACAACTTTCACCCGTGGGTCGAAATCAATTAGAGTGACAGGTGGGTGACCGGGTGCATTGTCAATTTGAGCATCACTTTAAACGGATTTTTTTAGACTGGCAATAACGTTGGACTTCAGCTATGAAGTGGTGACCAAATCAGTCTTCAAAAATGGAAGCTGTCACCCAAGCCTTAGGATTTGACTTCCAAATCACTGGCAAACCAGCTTTAGATTTATTTTTTAGAACTTTAAAGCCAGGAAACGTTTTTTCTTCACGCGCGATAAAAGTTGTTTTGGGCATCTTCTTCCAAAATAGGCAGGTCTAGTCTACATTAAATATAGTTTGACTGCTATAGCCACATTCTTCAATGATAGCCTTGAGTGTCTCAGGAAAAGAAGACGCAGCTTCTTTATCGGCGATTGCCGCCCCTCCGGTCTCCGCGATACTGTGCCAGTTACAGCGATTTTTAAATCGGTTGAACCAACCATTGCTGGCTACGAAGATTTCACCTTTAGCTGCTTACCCAGCTTCTACTTTTAGCCTCTCAAAATTCAGCTTAGCTTGGCTACATATGGTGTTCTGATCGTCTGGACAATTTTTCACTCTTACTTTATTATCACACCATAATTTAAGCATCGTTTCCATCGCGGCAATAATCCCATGACGCTTACGAATTATGCTTGAATTCAAGGATTGGGAATTTTTCACAGCTGCGAGAATTTTTTCTTTATCTTATGATTGTTCTTACTGTGGATTCCGGTAGATCAAATTTCTTTGCTAGCTCACAAATTTCATTTTGCCATTAAAATCCTTAATGATGCTGAGTTTAAATTCCAAAAGTCAACGTTTTCATTTTCTTGCTAGATGTACAACAATCGGACTTACTTCGTTTGGACGACATAATTGCAGTTAGTATTACGTACGTTATTTTAAACGACGCAATTTTGCACCTAACACAAAACAATCTCAAGTTACGTCGATCGTGAAAATCGTGTATGGATGATTTCGCGTGAAACACGTCCGTACATGTCACTGGAAGTGCGACACCGGCAAGCGCGGGAGGAATGACTGGATGAATTCGCGTGAAACACGTCGGTACATTTCACTGCAAGTGCGACACCGGCAAACGCGGGAGGAATGACTGGATGAATTTGCGTGAAACACGTCCGTACATTTCACTGCAAGTGCGACACCGGCAAACGCGGGAGGAATGACTGGATGAATTCGCGTGAAAAACGTCCGTACATGTCACTGGAAGTGCGACACCGGCAAACGCGGGAGGAATGACTGGATGAATTTGCGTGAAACACGTCCGTACATTTCACTGCAAGTGCGACACCGGCAAACGCGGGAGGAATGACTGGATGAATTCGCGTGAAAAACGTCCGTACATGTCACTGGAAGTGCGACACCGGCAAACGCGGGAGGAATGACTGGATGAATTTGCGTGAAACACGTCCGTACATTTCACTGCAAGTGCGACACCGGCAAACGCGGGAGGAATGACTGGATGAATTCGCGTGAAAAACGTCCGTACATGTCACTGGAAATGCGACACCGGCAAACGCGGGAGGAATGACTGGATGAATTTGCGTGAAACACGTCCGTACATTTCACTGCAAGTGCGACACCGGCAAACGCGGGAGGAATGACTGGATGAATTCGCGTGAAAAACGTCCGTACATGTCACTGGAAGTGCGACACCGGCAAACGCGGGAGGAATGACTGGATGAATTTGCGTGAAACACGTCCGTACATTTCACTGCAAGTGCGACACCGGCAAACGCGGGAGGAATGACTGGATGAATTCGCGTGAAAAACGTCCGTACATGTCACTGGAAGTGCGACACCGGCAAACGCGGGAGGAATGACTGGATGAATTTGCGTGAAACACGTCCGTACATTTCACTGGAAGTGCGACACCGGCAAACGCGGGAGGAATGACTGGATGAATTTGCGTGAAAAACGTCCGTACATTTCACTGCAAATGCGACACCGGCAAACGCGGGAGGAATGACTGGATGAATTCGCGTGAAAAACGTCCGTACATGTCACTGGAAGTGCGACACCGGCAAACGCGGGAGGAATGACTGGATGAATTTGCGTGAAACACGTCCGTACATTTCACTGCAAGTGCGACACCGGCAAACGCGGGAGGAATGACTGGATGAATTCGCGTGAAAAACGTCCGTACATGTCACTGGAAGTGCGACACCGGCAAACGCGGGAGGAATGACTGGATGAATTTGCGTGAAACACGTCCGTACATTTCACTGCAAGGGCGACACCGGCAAACGCGGGAAGAATGACTGGATGAATTCGCGTGAAAAACGTCCGTACATGTCACTGGAAGTGCGACACCGGCAAACGCGGGAGGAATGACTGGATGAATTTGCGTGAAACACGTCCGTACATTTCACTGCAAGTGCGACACCGGCAAACGCGGGAGGAATGACTGGATGAATTCGCGTGAAAAACGTCCGTACATGTCACTGGAAGTGCGACACCGGCAAACGCGGGAGGAATGACTGGATGAATTCGCGTGAAACACGTCCGTACATGTCACTGGAAGTGCGACACCGGCAAACGCGGGAGGAATGACTGGATGAATTCGCGTGAAACACGTCCGTACATTTCACTGCAAGTGCGACACCGGCAAACGCGGGAGGAATGACTGGATGAATTCGCGTGAAAAACGTCCGTACATGTCACTGGAAGTGCGACACCGGCAAACGCGGGAGGAATGACTGGATGAATTTGCGTGAAACACGTCCGTACATTTCACTGCAAGTGCGACACCGGCAAACGCGGGAGGAATGACTGGATGAATTCGCGTGAAAAACGTCCGTACATGTCACTGGAAGTGCGACACCGGCAAACGCGGGAGGAATGACTGGATGAATTTGCGTGAAACACGTCCGTACATTTCACTGCAAGTGCGACACCGGCAAACGCGGGAGGAATGACTGGATGAATTCGCGTGAAAAACGTCCGTACATGTCACTGGAAGTGCGACACCGGCAAACGCGGGAGGAATGACTGGATGAATTTGCGTGAAACACGTCCGTACATTTCACTGCAAGTGCGACACCGGCAAACGCGGGAGGAATGACTGGATGAATTCGCGTGAAAAACGTCCGTACATGTCACTGGAAGTGCGACACCGGCAAACGCGGGAGGAATGACTGGATGAATTTGCGTGAAACACGTCCGTACATTTCACTGCAAGTGCGACACCGGCAAACGCGGGAAGAATGACTGGATGAATTCGCGTGAAAAACGTCCGTACATGTCACTGGAAGTGCGACACCGGCAAACGCGGGAGGAATGACTGGATGAATTTGCGTGAAACACGTCCGTACATTTCACTGCAAGTGCGACACCGGCAAACGCGGGAGGAATGACTGGATGAATTCGCGTGAAAAACGTCCGTACATGTCACTGGAAGTGCGACACCGGCAAATGCGGGAGGAATGACTGGATGAATTCGCGTGAAATACGTCCGTACGTTTCACTGCAAGTGCAACACCGGCAAACGCGAGAGGAATGACTGGATGAATTTGCGCGAAACATGTCCTGGGCGGTAAGGAGCGAAGCGGGAGCGCAGTAATAAGTAATCGCGTAACTCAGAGTTCGCGTAAGTCGGGGTAGCGTAAGTCAGGGTATTACTGTATACTAGAAAAATTGTCCTAGTATCGTTTGAATTCTAGAATCGACAATACCGTACTTACAGTTTCATACCATTTCGTTCACTACATCAACAGGAATTGTCGTATATCTCTCCATCGAATACATCGATACATCTGCTGTATTCGCCTAGCATTTAAAATGCCTTAACTGCTGTTTTATATATATTATTCTATTTACAATATGTCAGCAAACTTCTTCTAGAATCTTCTGAATACTCCGGGCAAGTACAATTCCTTAGCTCCTGTTTCATGTAGTTCTTTTCACAAAATATCACAATTATTAAACATCAGAAGTCATTTGCATAGAAACCTGTCCTCAATCCTCCGTGGAAGTACTAGATACCTCGTGTTTCATATCATTCTGTTCACATCAAATCAGCAGTCAGTTTCATATATGACCGTATCCTGTCCGTAGATACCTCTCATGAATTTTCCTAGCGCGCACAACGCCATAAATTGTGTTTCGTATCATTCTGTTCACAATATCACAGGAGGTATCCTATCCATAGCTACCCCTTCCGAATTCTCTTTGCATATACAATGCCATACATTCTGTTTCGTATGAGATGCCAGAAGTAATGCCTGTCCTGTGTGTGCGGCTTTGCCCACAACTCTGCCTGAGACATCAATCCAGGATATATGAACCTGATGTTTCGCTCCATGGCATGCCAAAGAGTTTTCACAGGGTTTAATGTCGGGGATTTTGGAGGGTCAGTCGGTCTTTTCAGACTCTCATGATTGTTCCTCGACCCATGGTTGAGTGGTTGTGGCCCGGTGTAGCGGCACATTGTCCTGCTGGAAGAGACCATCGGCCGCTGAATGCTCGAATGCCATGAAAACTCGTAGGTGATCAGCCAGCTCATGCTGGTCGCGCAGCGATTAAGAACCTCCCCAGACACAATAGAAGGTCTAATGTGTCCCATGACATAACTCCACAAACCATCAGAGCTACTACCGCCTTGAATAGAGCCGACCTGGCTGGACGGGGGCCATGGCCTTATGCTGTCAACGCCACACCCGTGCCCTCCCAACAGCTGAATACGAAGTTTATCTCACCACACGAGGAGGTGCCACTTTGCATGGGTCCAGTTTTGATGTTCCCTGGCATCAGTCGAGGGTTACTGTCCAAATGACTATTAATAAACAGTGGCACACGAGTAGGGCGTCGACTCTCGTAGGCCAGAGTATGAAGCATGCGCCATACCGTTCACTCGCTGGCGCTGCTTGGGCCTACGACACTTAAGCTAGATGTGATTAGCGCCGCCGTTGCCAAGTGGTCGGTCTGTACGAGCCTAGATAGTTTACGTTGACCTCAGTCATCATGGCGTGTGGTCGGTCACTGCGGACTTTCTAGGCGCTGATACATCCTGTATACTAGCGGTACACCTTTAATACGGTTGCTTTTGGTAAACCTAGGGTTCTTACTACTTGGACTACAGAATGACCCATCTGTCTTGCGTCCACGATTAAAGTCGCTCAGATCATCACGTTTACCCATGTTCGTCGATAACGATACATTGTTGAGAAGCCCAGCTGTCCGTCACTTTATCGGCTGCCTTCGGTTTAGGTGTGTTCCTCTCTAGTGTTACGTAGAATTTTGAGAATTTGCTGTCGGAAGTTGCGCGTCAAACTGCAAAATGAGCAAATGTGATTTTGTTATTAAAATTTTGTCAGAATGATTGCTTGCTGAATATTATATATTCGGCAAAAGTTGATAGTTCTCAAGAAAAAATCAAGAGGGAGAAAATATAACGTACACTCTAATTTAACTTTCACTTTTAGTTTCTTTCTCTATGTAAATTTTGAGTTCATTCACTTTTAGAATTTTAACCTTAACTTTATATTTTCTCACTCACTGAATGTTTCATGGCAACAGTTTTGAGGTCAGGTTGAATGACGTGTGTATGTTTGAGAAGATAAGAACGAGGTATATAGTGTATGGAGCGGGCAGTCAAAAAGGATGGTGTTGTCCTAACTATCCAAAACATAACATTAAGATGCTGCAGTGTTACAAGAACCACCGACACTACGATAGGAAATGTTTAACTGAAGTCTTGAAATTAAAAAGCATTACACACACACTATGCGCGGGGGATGCCCATGTCAATTAACCATCTCCCCTATCTTTATTGTTTTGTCTACAGAGTGTACAGTATATTAATATAACCTATAACGAAGTGAATTTCTCCGTCATTTTTATCCGCGCCGGGGTTCGAACCAGGGTCCACTCATTCCGGAATAAGTTGCTCTACCAATTGAGCTACGCGGACATTTTATTCTGATTCCTATCTGCCTTTGTGTCGTGTGCGTCCTTCTGGCAGGTACGTCACATCTCCTGGTACGTTACATCATCTCCCCCTTATTTTTTTTTTTTTTTCGAAGTGCTGCTCTTATTTTTCCTATCTCGCGGTGTGGAAATAACATCACACCATTGCGAGATTGTGAACGGTCGGGTCATCCGGATAGTTCGGGCGCCATTATAACGAAGTGAATTTCTCCGTCATTTTTATCCGCGCCGGGGTTCGAACCAGGGTCCACACATTCCGGAATAAGTTGCTCTACCAATTGAGCTACGCGGACATTTTATTCTGATTCCTATCTGCCTTTGTGTCGTGTGCGTCCTTCTGGCAGGTACGTCACATCTCCTGGTACGTTACAAACCGTCAGAGGAGACTTTAGAACTTTTGAAGCCCTAAGCGCTAAAAGGTTCAGGGGCCCCCTCACCCCTTTTATCCCTTCAGAGATTTTCATCCGTCAGATTAACAAAAAATGGGAAGGGGAATCAAGAAAAAGTTTTTTTACACTTTTTTAAAATGCCACCGCTTCCTATTATTATAACGTTCTGTAAGAAAAAGTGCTAGTGTAATAATTTTGTCTGTCTGTGCACATCGAACTTTTTGATTTCAGAGATATTTCAAAAATTATTTTTGCGGCTAATAGGAAATCAATGGATATTAAGTTTGGCACTTTTAATATCCCATATACTTCATGCACTGCAGTTATCATAAACAGAATTTCGAGGCTAATAGGGAATCAATGGATGTTAGGTTTGGCACTTTAAATACCCGTATCCTATTTATACCTGCACTGCAGTTATCAGAAACAGAAGCATACAAATTAAATGCAAAAGATTCGGTTTGAAAATGGAAAAGTAAGAACTGCAGGTTTTTGAGTAAGAGTACCATTGAAACTTTTTATTGCTTTTTCAAAAGATAGTTTTAAGTCGATTTAAGGAATAGAAAAGGTGAGAATACTTGATAATTATCAGTATTAAACCAAGGGAGCAGAAAGTAATGAGAAAATGTTGTTGCAATACAATATAAATTACTTTTAACACTATTAAATAAGATAGTGTGATATTCTCAAATTTCTGTATTTTTTCAGCCTAAATATTAAACACTCGTTTGGTTTAAAGGGATTAGGGCCGTGAAAGAACTTGATTGTCCTAAAAAGAGTTATCCTGTGAAGAATATTTCTTTCTTCATTGATTATCCTACCACGAAGGAAAAAGACTATTAACAGCAAACACGCCCGATCATCAGGAAAGTTCTTACAAGTACTCCTCATCGCAACTCGGGAAGAAGGTGGGAAGGTTCCAACACAAATGTGTTCCCTTGGCTGGAAGTGCCATGAAAGCAATTTATAGCACAGCAGGCCAGTTAAGAATTCGCCTTAAACAATGAAAAGTGTGGGAAGCGTGAATACCTTCTTTACCAACCACTGAAAGGAACTCAAAATTATTTTAACCGTTCCTTTCAAAATAAGTACATTGATAAGAACTAAAAAATTCGGAATATCAGCAACAGCAAGAAAAATATGGTATTATTAATATGAGAAAGTAAAATATCAATTGACAATACAAAGTAGTCGCTTTAAGGATTGATTTGCTTCGGTCCGTGAAAACCAAAGCTGAAAATCCAATTATATGTTTTCGGGGCCCCTCAAACAGCGAGGCCCTAGGCGCGCCTAGTACGCCTAGCCGGAAATCCGCCCCTGATAACCGTCCATGTTAAAAGATTTGTCAAAGGTAAAGTATCAGGGATCTTGTTATCATTCTATGTGCCTACTAGAAATAATGCCATGTATTCATAAGTTTATTGGTAAACCTCTTCTTCCTAGCATTCTGTTCACGATAGATTATATACGGTGTCATTTTCTCTCTCTCTACCTTTTCAGACCGTCTCCGTTCAGTATTCTGCTAGTATTTACGCTAGCTTAATTCCTAATTCATATTTTTCTGTTCATAATAAGTTTGAAGACAAAAACCTTAACCTTTCCAAAAGCTCTTGTTCTCAATTATTCTTGTATCTACAATGTCATACTTCCATTAATATGTACGTGGATTTAAATGACAAAATAGCAGAGTTTTAAAAACCTCTCTATATTCTCAGCAAAAGCTGGCTCTGCTGCAAGACTTCTGCTTTTACGGCATTTTGCTGAGAATAGATTAGCAACAATTTCCGTGTCTCTCTATTTCGTCAGCAAGAGCTTTATGTGTTCGTATGCATCTGTTAGAACTACGGTAACATTATATTCAGCTCACTATACATTATCTAAGAATTCCAAGTCTTTCTTGTGTACCATATTAACAGGCTCCTTTTCTGTATTGTACTTGTATTAATATTCCTTTATATCAAAATAAACAACCAGATATTTCTGTGTCACTTTATAAACAATGGAAAAGGTTTCTGCTCTGAATTTTCCTTGTATGTACGATCCATACCTTCCATTTCATAACAGTCCGGTCATAATAAAGACGCAGGGATTTCCAGAGCGTTCTTGGATTTCTCTTCATTTTATATCTTTAATTTAATTTTGTTCACGATACATTACCAAGGACTGTCTCTCTCTGCCCTAACAAAGGGGCTCCTGTTCTGTATTGTACTAGAATCTACATCACCGCAAATCTTTCTTATAAAATCAGGAGGGATTTCCTTCTTTCCGTACATCCCAAAAGCACTTTCAGTTCTGAATTCGGCTGTTATTTACAATGCCATATCTCTTATTTCATAACAGCCTGCTCTATCACACAAGGGTTGGAGCCTGCTCTATCATACAGAATAACGTGAACACCTAGGAAAAAAAGGTTTCATGTACTTAGTAGAGTGTGGGACCACCTTTGATATTCAAAACAGTCTAAATGCTCCTTGGAATGGACGCATAAAAATCCTGGATGGTGGTGAGTGGGATGTTGCATCATTCTTCATGCAGATACTGTTCCAGGTCCTTGAGAGAGACAGGAGGAGGATAACGAGATCTTACTCTGTTTTTCAACACAGACCACAGTGGCTCGTTGATGTTTACGTCTGGTGATTGGGGTGGCTATGGAAGGTGTGAAACTTCGTCCTCATGTTCTTCAAACTATGATTGGACATTCCTAGCTCTCTGAATTCGGGCATTATCATCTTAATAGGTAGCATCCCCAGCAGGAAACAATGCTTGAGCCATTAGATGGACTTGTTCGGCAAAATGTTTTCATATGCCCTGCCAGCCATCCGTCCTTTCAAGGTGATCAGGGGGGCCTGCTGAAAACTATGATATGACCACCCAGAGCATGACAGAACCACCACCATGTTGCACTGTTGGGAGCAGACAGTCTAAGTTGTACGCTACTGACGGTGTTCTACACATGTAAACACGTCCTGCGGTGGGTAATAGTATCAATATGGATATATCCAACAAAATTAAACGCTTCCATGCATCTTCAAAAATAAAAAAGTTTTTTTTTTTGTATAGGTGATGAGGAAACGGGATTCGTAAATACACCCAGATACAGGTAGGTACTACGGTAGTAAAATCCGCAAATTTTATTGGCGTAAAAGTGGTGTACAAATAATAAGCGAGCTTTCGTCACATACTGTGTGGCTTCATCAGGATACATGTGCATCTAAAAACCAGAATTAAAACAGTAGCTCTTAAAAATGCAACCAGAAAAATAATGCAACGTTAGAAAAGATAATATAAACATCATATATGACGCGCAGCCCGCCCTAAGAATCATACACTGTCAATGACAAGCACTGGATGTCAGCGCGGAATGTTCAGCAGTTCACGCCAAATGAAGGGCAGGGCAGTGGTAATTTCCGAGTTGCATGCGCTCTGGTTTGGAAGATCTCAATTGAGTCGCTCAATTGAGATCTTAACAAACCAGGCCGTAAGTGAATGCATAAGTGCGGCCGTTTTTGGGTTTATGTAACTTGCAAATTTCTTTACCTCATCCCAAATAGGGGGAGTTGCTTGTGATACGACGTTCCTGGCTAGTGCTGTCGAGAGTCTTCCGTTTTTTTTTACATTTCTTTTGTGTTCAGAGATCCGGATACGGAATGACCTCTTTGTCATGCCGATGTAGAGCTTACGTGAGATATCTGGGTATTTTAGGGGTATTGCATATACCCCCGCATCCGATGAGGGTGTGGGGTCCCGTTGATTAGAGGTGAGAGGAGAAATTAAGGACCTCGATATCGAATATTCAGAGAGTTACCTAAAGTTCTGTTCTCTGCATCACTCAAAGTTAGCAATACGACGACGTTAGAAACTACACTGCTGGCCACCCAAAATGCAACACCAAGAAGGACACGAGATAGCAAAGCCAGATTTACTGGACAGATAACAACAGATACAAAGATGAAACGATTGAGCTTACAGGCCCGTGCGACTTGCAGAACACGCAGACATCAATAGTTCGTGTGACCCCCATGGCTGGCAATAACAGCCGCTACACGCCGCGGCATCAAACGAAAGAGGCTTTGGATGTGGTCTTGGGGTATGTCGGTCCAGGCTACTTCCACACGTTGCCACAGTTCATCAGGCGTAGCCGCGGGTGGTGTTTGCCGGGCAACTCGGTTGCCCATCAGCGACCAGGCGTGTTCGATGGGCGACATATCGGGAGAACAGGCGGGCCACGGCAAGAGTGACACCTGGTGGGCCGTAAAGAATTGTTGCGCGATGCGTGCTACGTGCGGGCGCATATTGTCCTGTTGAAACGTGGCCGATGGCAGGTCCTGCAGGTAAGGGAAGAATACAGGCTCCAAAACGTCGGAGATGTAGCGGTGGCTGTTGAGTGTACCGGCGATGCGTTCCAGAGGGGTGCGTGTGTCATATCCAATTGCGCCCCAAGCCATAACGCCAGGCGACGGACCGGTATGGCGATGCATAATGCAGGCGTCATACAGTCTCTCGCCGAGGTGTCGCCACACGCGAATCCGACCATCGTGGTGTTGCAGGTAAAAGCGGGATTCGTCGAAAAAGACAATGCCGTGGCATTCCGTAGTCTAGGTGCGGCGTTCAACGGCCCACTGCCGACGCACTCGCCGGTGGGGTAACGTCAATAGTAATCGGAGCAATGGGCGCCGTGCGACAAATCCCTGCTCCTGCAGACGACGTCGAACGGTACGTGCTGACACAGGTTGTTGCGCAACACACCCTAATTCCTGCGCTAACGTTCGTGATGTGGCGGCGCGAGCCGTCAATGCCCGCCGCAAAACTTGCCGGTCCTCTCATTCAGTGGTGTGCCGCGGCTGCGGCATCGCTCGCGGCGGTCCGTCCGTTCCTCTTGCACCCAACGAATCCATACTCGCCTCACTGTAGCTGGATGTCGGCCCACACGGGCGCCGATGTCTAAGTACGATAAACCGCTGTCACGATAAGCCACTATTCGTCCTCTGTTGAACTCCGAAACGTGCTGGAATGACTGCCGTATTCTGCGCGAAGCATCAGGAAGCTTCCCACGCACAAGTCCGGTAACACAACTCACTTCCACTACTTACACCCCGCCTTCTGTGCACCCTTCTTATGGTGCTTCTCGGTGGCGTGCCGGGCGCACATGATTTGCATATGTCCTGCAATGCTAATCGTTTGCATGTTCTCTCGCGGGCGACGCAGGCTGCGGATTTTAGGTCAATCGGATGCTTTCTTCTTGGTGTTGCATTTTGGGTGGCCAGCAATGTATAAACCAATCCAAATCTCTGTACCACTCAAAGTTAACAAGAAACCACAAACAAATTCAAATCTCTGTATCACTGAAAGTTAGCAAGAAACTACAAACCAAGAAGGGCAGCCGCCCCGGTGGCGCAGTGGTCTAAGGCGTTGGCCTCTGATCATTCGTCCGTAAGGGGTCCGGGTTCGAATCCCGGTCAGGCATGGATGTTGTGTTTGTCTTACGGCACTGGCTCTCTCCCTTCCCTGGAACCAGTGACCCTAAATTAGGGACGGGCGACTGCTTATAGCCCCTTTGAGTTGCTCACGGTGGTCGTTAAACCTCCAATCAAAAAAAAAAAAAAAAAAATCAAGAAGGGCAAATGATTAAGGTAAAACAGGAAGGCACCAAACAAGCAATTCAACTTACTAAAGTAAAAATGTGCAAACAATATAATAAACAATAGCATTACACCAAAGACTGTATTAACATTAACATCTTAATAACGACGTACCAAATATCACTATAACTTGGTCCCGAAAAGGAAGGTTCCTCCAATCCTAAAGTATGAAACCACGTTTTTCAGTTTTTAAAAGCTTTAAGCTACAACCTAAAATACGTATGCACTCCCTAATGAGCAGCATCAAAATCATATGTATTCAATAATGTGAACACAAAAATAAAACATTTTAGCTAAAAGAGAAAGACATATTAAACCAATTCTAAGATATGATACCAATTCTAAAAACACACAAGCAACGAAACTAATTGTACTAAACAGCACCAAAGCCTGTTTAGGGCAAATAAGATCAAATATGTAACACTGCTCCTAACAAAAAGAACAACTAAAACAATAAAGCAAAACAAATTTATTTCATCACCAAAGTACAAATGGTAAGTAAAAATAAATAGCTGGGAGTATGAAACATAGCTTTTCACTAGCTTAGCTAGACCAAAGCAATGCATATACACTAATTCCAATTTTTCATTACTTTTGTTTAAAGCTTTCCTTATCAGAACACCCGTTCAATTTTCTTCTTTCAATGTGCACATACAGCGTCACGTCTTTTCCCATCTTCTAAGGCTCGGCTGAGCTTGCATGCTGCCGACTAAAACTTTTGAGGGAACCAGTACCCGAAAGACAGTTTTTCAAAATTATTGATCAAGTGTGTGCTTCAAAATTTTGAACCTTCGGTTCTTGATCCGTAATATAACTTATTCAAAGCGTTAAATGTATTGGTAGGAAAGGAGAGGTTTTTTCTAATTTTTTTAATCAACCTATGGAATTTCTTGGTTCTTAGTCTGAAGTTTCAACAGACTGTGTTGCTCACAAGCTCCGAACTACTTGAAGAATTAAAAGATTAAAATGTAAGCAAAACCACTGCATTGGCAAAGGAATTTCTGCAGCACTAATAACCTTATTTTCAATAGTTTCCTTTCCCAACATGCGTTCAGGAACGATATCACTGTCGTCTGAGAAGGCTTGTACAGAGAAAAGCTTTTCTGCGAGCAGCAATTGATCGGAACACCTATGGATGCTCCTGGTTCTTAGTCTGCCCATCACTCCTATCTCTAACCTTTTCTCTACTGAGTGTATTACCTATCGAGGAAGAAAACAAAGGTTGAATATGTCACGTTTTCAGTTAAAACAGTAAACGTAGTTTACGGTACACTGTTTGCACCTAGACTATACAGTGCGTTTTCATTCACTCAAACGACAGTCCACTGTGGTTAACGTATTCGTATCGTCAGTACCATAGGGCACACAGACTCTGGTGTTTTGTGCCACTTTGAGACAAATCGGCAACTCGAACAAGTAACTATGTGTCTTCGAAGAAAATAGTTTCAAAGTGCGAAATATCCTTCCAATGAAGTAAACAAAAGCTATTATATCGGTAATTTCCATTGGACAGAACAACACAGTTTTTATTTCAGCTAAGGTTTATGTACTCGTCATGCATGCAGTTTTTAATAAGAAACGTCAAAGAATTACGAATTTTTCATAATGTACATAAATAGTTCCTGTTTCAGCACATCTTATAACTGATACATTACATTGACTATACCCTCTAAAATTTTAGTTTACTGGTATCAAGACTTCAGGCACGTGGGCTAAAAGTTTGGAAAAAAAGAAAGAAAAATACCCTCTGCACGGTGATAATAATATTGAACTGACTGTAAAACTGGTTAGGTTTTCAATCAGTTCAATATTATTATGTAGGTATTTAAATCCCAAGAATTAGTTAGACAAATGTGACCTCACCGATAAATGCAAAATGTTTCTTCCAGGGGAAAAATAGGAGCTCAATTTTTAAATAATGAATATAATTAAGCTGTAAAATGAGCATAATTTTTATGAATCTTTTTAAAAAATCTTATTCCTATGCTTAAATGAAAACCAGCTGACACGGAAAGTTATACATAAAATCTACTAATAACTAAGCATGCAGGTAAGCCACTATCAGTTTGACTTTCCATTTTAGTAATCGTCTAGTAAGTTTTTTAATCATGAATTTAATGACTGAGCAGAAATATAAATCTCCTCATGGTCAAGTGCGTATTATATATGCAGTAATAATTTACTGGTAAATTTTAGGTCAACAAGAATGGATGAAATGGAAATGTTCTTTAAAGTATGACAACGACATTTTAAGAAAATTTCGATTGCAGTCCAATTATTGCCCCAATGCTTCACACTCGTCAGTATGACTGGTGTAATTAATCTCCAACAACTGTGGGTATCCAGTAGCTGTCTCGTCATTACTTTAATGCTAAAAGATGATTGAATATGGAAAAGCAGTCTTTCTCACTCTGTTAATATCTACGTCTGTATGTTATTACGTGATATTCTAACATAGAGCTTATTTAAATTCCTTAGGCTGAAGCAATAAGCATACAAAATTATCCTTCCAAACCACCACCAAAAAAAAAAAAAAAAAAAAAAAAGGAAGAAAGAATGAAAGAAAGAAAAACGGATGTCGTCGATACGATAATAATACGACGTGCAAAAGATAGCAGGTTAGGTAATAAATGACCATGTTTACAACCTGTTCTATAAGGCATAAATGAATTTCAGGATAGCATCAACAGGAAATATGCCAGGTTATCGCTGCAATATAACAACTGCTTTTCTAAGTATAAAAAAAATCCTAATAATGTTCGGCTTTGAGATTCTCTAGATTAGTCACATTTGCAGATGAAGATTCATCCCGTTATGCTCTAGAGTATGTTCAGTTCTCAGACGTAGTTTCATAACGTACACAACGTGCTCAATAATCTATAGATCTAAAGACTGGGCTGTGCATGGGAACGGCTTGAAGACACTTTTGAGCAAAGCCTGCGGTATGTGGGGCGTAATTTTAGTGCTGGGATGTGGCGTTTGGCTTGCTCTAAACGAAAGGTGAGATCATAAGGAGGAGAAAAGCATCCAGATACACTGGATAATTAAAGTACCATTCAAGTGCAAAGATTCGGCTGTTTGAAAATACAACACACATAAAAATTGGAAAAGGAGTGAGACAAGGTGACACCATATCTCCGAAGCTCTTTAATGCCACATTGGAAAATGTCTTTCAATCACTGAACTGGGAAAACAAAGGGATAAAGATTAATGGAGATTATCTAACCCACCCTCGTTTTGCTGATGACATAGTCATTTTTGCAACTACCCCATCAGAGCTACAGAGTATGATGCAGGAACTTGCTGACAAGAGTAAAGAAGTGGGATTAAAAATGAACTTTCAGAAGACAAAAGTGATGTACAATGCTTTTACAAGAAATAAAGATTTATCGATTGATGGAGAAAAGCTGGAGATAACAAACACGTACGTTTATCTTGGACAGCAGATATCAAGTGAGGGTCACATTGGTGAAGAAATTAATCGGCGTACAAAACTTGCCTGGAGAGCTTTTGGAAGAAACAGCATAATTTTCAAGAGCAATATGCCATTATGCCTTAAAAGAAAAGTGTTTGATCAATGCATCCTTCCAGTGCTTACGTATGGTGCAGAGACGTGGACCTTAGCCAAAAGAGACATACAAAGGCTGCAGACAACTCAAAGCAGCATGGAAAGGGGCATGCTTGGTGTAACCAGGAGAGATAAGAAGAGGAACACGTGGATCCGAAAAATGACAAGAGTGGAAGACATCATGATCAGAGTTAAATCCCTGAAATGGCAATGGGCTGGACATACTGCCAGAAGAACAGACCATCGATGGACAGCCGACATTTTAGATTGGATTCCAAGGGACAGGAAAAGACCCAGAAGAAGACCACATGGAAGATGGGTGGATGAAATTCGAAAGTATGCGGGAGTGACATGGAGGAGACTGGCACAAGACAGACCGCTGTGGAGGAAACTTGGGGCGACCTTCGTCCAGCAGTGGATTGATAATGGTTGACAATGATGATGCCTATGAGGAGTCACCCTCTACCGCAAGATATTGCTCCATGCACAGGTACCTTATCAATGGACACTGCATTGCACTCAACGGTGTACGACGTAAAAGCTCTTTTGCCAGTACGTCGGGACACGTGAGTGCGATTTCTCCTGTTCACTCAGTCTTGCTTCCAATCATTAAATCAACATGCTTCCAATCATTGAATCAACATGCTTCCAATCATTAAATCCTGTTAGTAAATTATTTTTGGATGAAATAACTGCACTAAAAATTTTACACACCCAGCAAAATAATTCTTTTGTATGTGCTGATAAAATGAACCAGTTTCTAAGGACTTTCTCTGCATTTTTTTTTTTTTTTTGCGTGGTAAACGTTTTCTTTCGTGAGGATCCTCTCTACACCACCATATATACTTTGTGCTTCTGGTAACACATTCATTTTTTGAGGTGGAGGATTTTTAATAGAGTAATCTATCATATGATTGCTAATTACTGCCCACAATGCTGGATCAGTTTCAATACTATTGGGAAGAGCGTTTTCACTCACGCCATTTTCCATCCTCATCACTGAATTCGTTCAAAAATGGATCACTGTCTTCAGATTCCTTCGCTGGTGCAAAGAAATCTTTACAATGTTCATTACTTGGTGCACCAAAAACAATTATTTTATTCTCAGAAATATCCGGTTTCTGGCTGACAGTAAATGTATACTTTAACAGTGTTCTTGCAAGTTTTTTGGCAGATTTTTCTTTTTCAGTCTTTAATTTCCTTTTAGCAGAAACGGACAGATGCGTTCGTTGAGACATCACTAAAAAAGGACGTTATTACACTTTAAACAAATACGATACCAGTTAAAATTATGATAAAAACTGCAAAATTTTAAAAGTTTTTATCTCACTTCAAACTATTACCACATGCTAACACTAACAAAAACGTAAAATTGAGAGCTTCGCTACAACCAGGTCAAAAAGCTTCATGGCCGAACTACATACTATAAACAAGTGTATGTTTTATATAAATGCGTTGCCATTTCCTCCGCAAATATTTCCATCCATGCGGCTGCAGACTGAAAGCATCATCCACGGACTTCAGAATACTGCGCTAATCAACGAGTCGCATTTTACGATAGTGGGCAAGGTAGCAATAGATAGAAGGCGCAGCTCACAATCTGAAATGTTTAAAATGCCTCGCTGAGTTAGATTAAGATGGGTGCCTCAGAAATTTTATTAGTCCTCATGATAGTTCGTCCAATCAAAATGGAACTTTCAACAAAAATAAATTTATGAAATAACTTATAAAAATTGTAAATTTGAGGGTCCCCTTCAATCAGGAGGATCTGGGCACATGCCCCGCACGTCCCTGCGATAATCACGGCCTGGCTCATTTGCCAAAGCAAAATGCTCACAATTTCGATGGTGAAGACATTGCTGAATTGGCTATGAAAAGATTGGACTTCCGGCCAGTTTGTTATGAAAACATCGAACTTCCAGCCAGTACGCTTTAATCACAATCAAAGCGATACTTGAAACTATAGAACCAGCTGATATATAAAGTGCTGCAGGTTCGTGTAGCATCATTAGGATTAGTTTTAAACGTCATTGAAGCAACACACAAATTTCTGGAAGAAATGCGATCCTCGATCCTTTGAAACAGCCAAGAACTTGCTGGGTAGTGCCAGCGACTTTATATGTTCGCGAAGGTGAAGAGTGCAGAAGGTCTTAAAGTGTGTTTGCAGGGAGGGAGGGAAGGAGGGAGGGAGGGGGGGCGTTTAACTACATGTCTAAATGATTAAATTGTCATGGAGAACATTGGACAGACAACAACAGACCACCTCCCTATCGAACAAATTTTCTTCGAAGTCCTTGACGTAGTTTCGTTCGAAATGAAGAGACGTTTTGATAACAACAACGATCTCTTACAAGCCGTAGCCTCTGAAATATTGAAGGCATTTTCAGATTTAGGGATACAGATACCTTCGAACGAAGAACTAGTGGTGTCGAAAAAAATCATGAGGTTGCATCTCCTGAAAACGTCTTCAACGAGATCTTCAATCAGCATGTTGCTTTCAAGAACACGTATAATTAATTTATTGGTCACAGTTGCAACCTTTGGATGCAGTACTGCAACATCAAATCTACCTTTTTAGTATTAACAAAAATAAATCGCCATGAAAGGAAGTCCATGACTTTTGGTAGGCAGTCAAATCTCACGTTCCTAGCTAGCACTTGAAAGGGAAAAAACAAAATCGTTGAATTTGGACACATTTATTAAAACATTCGATGAAAAGAACGCATCCTTAAGCTATGTTGAACAGGTAAATTTTTCATATATAACCTATAACCTGTTACCTCAAAATTACGGAAATTTCGAGTTGTATTCTTATGTATATTGGTTATCCTTATTCGTTGTTCAAGACAATTATTTTTGTAGGTTAATTCCATAATTAACAGATTTTGGGTTTAAATATACATTCTTCAAACCGAATTTATTTTTCATTTATGTGCAAATTTGGTCTGCTTATTTTTCCTTTTTTTGTTTTTTTATTTCAGCATTTTTTCTTTCAGAAAAAACAACTGTTCAATGATTTTATGTAAAATAAATAAATAGGTGAATGAACATAATGTTATTTTGTTCATTCAACAGGGAATTTTCCAAAACAGTGAATGGAGGCATAGAAAACAATACGCTGATATGCCTAACCTCCATGACGTTTCCGAACATGTTGGAATGAAGAGCAAATTAATCATTTGTGTTCCGTTTCAGAAGTTTCTCTGAGCGTTTAACCTTGAACGGAATGTTTCCAAGCCCTACCTCTAAAGCTTCTTATTGTTACGTTTAGTAACCGATGTTCATTAGTTCTACACTGGTATGTTTTTTTTTTTTTTTTTTGTTCTGCATTTCCGTGGAGTAATTGTCGGTATTCACATAACGTTTACGCTTTACTGGGTATTTATAACTTATAAATTTTTTGGGCATTTACCTAGTTTTTACATGTCAAAAACCTGAAATGCGATTTTCGACTTACCTACAACGGCGGTGTGTGAGAAAGTAAAAATCACGTATTATTTAGGTGGAACTAAAAAGGGCGTAATTTCAAGTCTCGCTCTCCCAGATAAGGAACGTCCTGCGCTTGGTCAATGGCGTTAGATCTATCACTTACACGAAACCAATGGCGCTAAATCAGGGACGGGCGACTGCTTACAGCCCTACGACCTGCTCTTGGCGGTAAAGGAAAAAAAACTGATAAAATATATTGTATGGATAACATGATACAATCTGATCACCCAGTACGGATCTCACGGATCACAAGGATTCGTAAGCACTAAGCTAATGTGAACTCTTTTTTCTTGACCACAGTTAAAATAAAGTTATCGGTGGAGGATACTCCGTGGAGTTAGGATTGCATGTCCGGAGATAAAACAATAGAACAGGGCCGGTTTAAGGCCTTAGCTAAGACATCTCAGTGAGGCCCCACAAAGAACTTAAGACATCTTAGTGGGCAGCCATCCGCTGTAGAACGTGCACTTGAGAACTTCCAGTCAATCTAGTGTGTGGAATGCAACATCACACCTTTTTATTTTTCGAAGCGCTGAAGAAGGGATTTTCTTATGTTTCGTATCTCGTGGTGTGGAAAGAATATTACACCATTGCGAGATCTTGAACGGCTAGGTCATCCGGGAAGTTCGGGCGCCATTATAACGAAGTAAATTTCTCCGTCATTTTTGATCCACGCCGGGAATCGAACCCGAGTTCACTTATTCCGGAAGAAGTACCTCTACCAACTGAGCTACGCGGACGTTCGTTGGCGCTGCTATCTGCCTCTATGTCGTGTGCGTCCTTCAGGGCAGGAACGTCACATCCCTCAATACATTATGAAGTCCGTTAAAACACAAAACTATGGCAATATGCTTGTGATACGTTGTACACTCTTCAAACTAATATATCACCTCCAGAATGTTCATTATAAGTCACTGTATTTCTCATTGTTCTCATAAGAACTTGAGTCAAAAGCATAGGATTCCTAGATTTTGTCTTGGATTTTCTAATGATTTAGCATTATTTTTTTTCATTTTTTTTTTTTTTATGTTATGCAATGTGGAGCCGTTGGGGCCTTCGACCATTAACGGTTCCAAGTGCAAATTGGAAGGTGCGGGTGGATGGTAGTGAAAAAGCTGCCACTGTCACGCCTACCACCTGTTGTACACGACGACTTTACCCTAGGTGAGTCACAACTACCTTGAAATCTGATCGTCTTCCAGCCTCTGTTTCTGACCAAGTGAAAATCATGCCAGACCAAAGTAAAACTATTTTATAAAATTTTCACTCTCTCTACCTACCTTTCTATTATTTTCACAGGCATGCCACGTGGGCCCTTGGTCATGCTAGGGCACAAGGCCCTGTAGATCTCTCCCTTAATCCAGCCCTGCGGGGGAAGGGAATTTTCAGTGAACTGCTCCATATCGGCTGTAATAAAAGTTTTCCATTGAGCTCACCCTGTGCTTCCTTAAAGGAAACACCTTAGGATTAATCTCAGCATTCACCTCATAATCTTAGGAAAAATTGCGTTGATGTAACTATGTCAGTTGCATTTGTTCAATGCGATTAATACATATTATTCACCATGAATATTTGAACTCATGTAGAAGGACAGAGTGGTATTTAAATAAACATTTAGTATTCTTAGCATATCACTCCTACGTAATATTCCTTTTTTTATTTAAAATTGCTCAAATTATGCAATTTTAATATAAATTGGTAAAAGTAATTAGTAATAAAAATATAATAGAAAATTACCAAATAATTAAAAAAAAAAAACAAATCAGATTTCACAGGGTTTTTTTTTTTAATTTTGAAGATATTCTTCCCAGGTTGAGGTTTTCTACTCCGTTCAACGCTAAGGCACTTTTTTTATTTAGAACTACATCACTGGCATTGTGAAACATTGCTCTGGCAGTTCAGCAGCGAGATTTCGTTGATTTACCCTTTGGAAATAATTTCCTGTGTTATTTCTTATGATAGAAAAAGCACGCTGGTAAATGACGAAAAGAAACGGATTTCCAGCAGATACCAGAATTCTAACGAAGATTTACTGACTTGCTGAAAAATGTAACTGTTTTTTTTTTTTTTTTTTTTTACAGTCCAAAATAGACAAAGAATAGCATAATGTTTTGTACAGTAAAGACATGCTGTTATTGCCTTCGGGTGCGTCACCTGTGATTATCGTATTCACTCACTGGTTGCTGATTTTAACAAAGATAAATCGGCAAACTAAATCACTTTTAATAAGGATACGGCATCGCTATGTGCATTGGAATAAAGTCAGAGGGACATAAGATTACTGCGTATTTCGTAGGGAGATCTGAAAATGATTTAACAGCAGGGTGCTAACGTTTGTACTTTTGATTTATATTAAAGAATGACACTGTGCTGAAAAATTATGACACATTCTCTCCACAGGTGTGAGATACAGCCTCTTGTGTCATTATCTTGAACCACACTATTCGCAGAAATAAACTGCCTACTTCTGTATCCTTCGAGCACCAGTCGTTCATGTAATTTCTCTAGTGGCACGTTCATGTGCGTTAGCATGTTTATTTCCGAATTGTTACAACAGAGGCGATGTCGCATGGCTTTCTACTTGCTGTGTTTGATGTTTGCTTTAAATTGAAGGGTAAGTATTGTTAGTTGTTCTTTGTTCGTGTTTCAGTGCACTAACCATAAGAGTTCAGTATAAAAGATAAGTGTGATATTGGTGGAAAGAATTGAAGACCGTATTGTTCGTAGCATGTATCATTCATATATTTCACTGACCATTTCATTGACTTTTAAGGCAAGTACATTGTAAAAAATAAGTGGCGTGAATTCACTGAAAATTTCTGACAACAACGTGCAGCAAAGTTGCCCGTAAATGTCCGTCCTTTAACGACATTTCCGTTTTAAAAAAGTGCCCGTTTTTTTTAAATCCGGTATTTTCACA
This sequence comes from Macrothele yani, assembly GCA_039090855.1. Classification (NCBI taxonomy): domain Eukaryota; kingdom Metazoa; phylum Arthropoda; class Arachnida; order Araneae; family Macrothelidae; genus Macrothele; species Macrothele yani. The sequence goes on from CM077010.1 coordinate 88,493,080, forward strand.
GATTTTCCGTAGTCAGTAATTCCGTTTATTTCAGAAAAGTCAGTTTGAAGTTTTTCCTTATTTATACAGAAGTTTCGAAACATCAAAAACCCAGAATTTCTCAGTCCTTACGCCAGATAATCCTTTCTGCCGGTAGTGGGACTGAATCGAGGTTAATTGGGTTGGGTTAATACAAGCCGCGAGCCTTAACCACTGAGCCAGAATGTCTTCGGAATCGATCTCACGTTCAAGGTAAAACATATTGAGCGACAACAATGTTTTTCTTCATTAATGCGAGTGATTTAGTCATATTATTTTCTGTTGGAGCTTATTATTTTTTTGAATATGTTTGTAATAATTTTATTTTTCTCTGTAGGAGGACTTATCACAAATTAAGCATTTTTTCCAACGTGATATTTAAAAGCAACAGAATGCTTTGGAACTTGAAATCTTTTTTTTTTTAACAGACAATAACTTTCAATTATCTTTAAGCGAAGGCTAAATGTACTGTTTTATAGTATTATTTCACAATATATATATAATTACCCTTGATAGTTATAATAGCTTTTGTTTTAAGCACTCCACAGACTGATACATAGGCATCGTACAATCACCTGTACAAAAATTTAAATATTCGGTTTCTTATGGTAACACAATATCTGTAATAAGTTAGCTGGTGCACAAAATGTGGAAGAGGAGAAGAAATATCCTATGCCAAAATAACCAAAATTCAGGTGATATGCCATCCACACTATGCGATATCGCTACAGAGCTTCAAAATCAGTTACTTCGACAGACGATTGAGATTTAATAGTTAATAAAACTTCAAGTATTCCCGTGAATCACTCCTGTTACAGGAATGTTTTCGTCATATGGATAAGGAAAAAGTGAGAACGGAATTTTTCGTTAATATACGAAAGGAATTGCTGAAAGGATTCTGAAAATTCAGAATTTTCCTGTCGTACGAAAGTTCCATGAAATTCAGGTTTCATTCCTTCATTTCACGGAAAAGTTTCTATCACAATGATGCTTCTTTAATTCACGAAAGGAATCACGGAAAGTGGCTCGTGAATTTTAGAATTTTTAACTGTGTAGGTGTTCAGTATGAGAGAAACGTGTGATGTGAATGGAAAGAATTCAAGACTGTGTCATTCGTTCCATGTGTCATTCGCACCATGTATCATTCATATATTTCATTCTTGAAACATTGCTGCATACAGTGCAAATATTTATTGATGACATACAAATGGAATTTGGACTGGAAAAATGTGCAGTACTATCCATGCGCCGGGGAAAAGTTCCAGAATATAGATGGAATAGAACTAAAAAATGGTAATATAATGAAATCATTGTCAGATAATGAAAATTATAAATACCTTGGAATTCTTGAATCAGATAACATCTTACATACAAAAGACAAGGGTCTGACTCAGAGTGAGTATATCAAGAGAGTAAGAAAATATTGAAATCAAAACTAAATGGTGGAAATACAATCAAAGCCATAAATACATGGGCCATTCCAGTAATCAGATACCCAGCTGGAATAATTGATTAGACCCAAAGTCAATTAGAAATACTGGATCGGAAAACTCGAAAGTTATTGAACATGCATCACGCACTCCATCCAAAAAGTGATGTGGACAGATTATATTTACCTCGGAAGATTGAAGGCAGAGGGCTACTACAAGTACAACAGGTAGTACAGGAAGAAAAAGAAGCCTGAATGATTACGTCAACAGAAGCAGAGAAAAGCTACAGTGAATAATGAAAAAATCTTAAAAACAAGAGGAAACAAGGCTGAATACAAGAGAAAACAGTTTGAAAGCAGATTAGATGGCTGGAAGAACAAGCCATTGCATGGACAATTTCTAAAGAACATTGATGGAAAACGTAACAAAACTTGACTTGGGCATGACTGAAACTGGGTTCCATCAAGAAAGAAAGCGTCTACTAGCGAGCGGCGCCAGAGTGCGCAGAGCGTTATCGGAGGTGGAAGGAAATTTACTTTAGTTTGTTTTTAAGTTTTAATAATAATTCAATCCTATTTCGACGTTTTAAGTTACTGTAGTATAAATTTGAAAAGTACACAATCCTGCCAAAAATTACGAAAATATGCAAAAAATCTGATATTTTGACCCAAATGCGCAAACTGAAGATGTAAAAACTAACGGTAGGGAAAAATTTATGTTGTTTTTCAAGGTATTTCTCTAGCATTTTATCGCTACCCAAAAACTGCTTATAAAATTTAACTTGTAGGAAAAAAATGTTGAAAAATCTTAAATTTCAGCAACAATTTTAAACTTTAGGCCAGATGCGCATACTGAAGACGACTTCCAAAAAAAAAAAAAAAAAAAAGAATCACAGAAATGTTAGTGGGCCTAATACACAACTATTGATGGGTACCTGTTTCCGCTTATGCAATTTTAGTTTGTTTCGCTCCACCCTACTCTCAATGCTTCTTTCAGTTTTGTGTCTTTTTAGTTAGGGCCCATATCTCTGCTCCATACGTAAGAACTGGAAGGATGCATTGATTAAACACTTTTTATTTAAAACGTGTGACGTACACTCTGAATTAATTTTCATTTTTATTTGCTGCCTGTATTTAAATTTGAGTTCATTCTCTTTTAACGTTTTCAACCTTAAAGTTATATTTTTTGTCTCGTGGAATGAGATTGGAAGCACTTCAGAGATTCGCCCCGGTGGCGCAGTGGTCTAAGCGATGGCCTCTGATCATTCGTCCGAACGGGGTCCGGGTTCGAATCCCGGTGAGGCATGGATGTTGTGTTTGTCTTACGGCACTGGCTCTTTCCCTTCCCTGGAACCAGTGACCCTAAATTAGGGACGGGCGACTGCTTGAGTTGCTCACGGTGGTCGTTAAACCTCCAATTAAAAAAAAAACAAACTTCAGAGAGCATGACGTACACATGTGACAGATAAGAACTAGAGATATATACACAGTCAAGTCACATTATTGTGACCATCTCCTACTTTTGACGTCACCAGCGCGTAGCGAATGAAAGAAGGCACGTGCCGCGAGCTGGTGTGGAGGGTATATAAGGTGTGATGCAGGAATTCTGAAAACATATCACTCGTTGCTGTAATGGATAAAAGGAGCGATTTATCAAATTTGAAAAAGGGATGATTATCGGCTTTCGGGCCAAGGGTCGCAGTATTTCTGAAACAGCGCAGTTGTGAACCGTTTGCGTGCTGCTGTGGTTAAAGTGTATCGTGATTCGAGAAATGTCCCCATTGCGAATAAACGAGTGGAAACTGCGGAGCACCACGTGCCATTGATGTGAAAGGTGAACCTCGGCTTCGGAGGTGCATGAGGGCCGATCGACACGCTACAGTGGAGCAACTCACTAGCCGAATGGACCAGGGGGCTACCTGAAGTGTTTCTAAAACGACAGTTCAACAAACCCTGCTGCGTATGGGGCTCCTATACAGACGGATAGTCACTGCACCTATGCTAACGAAGGTGCATCGGCAGAAAAGTCTTACATTTGCACAGCAGTATCGGAATTGGACCTCCCTGATTGGCAAAGGATTGCCTTCACCGATCGGAGAAACATCGGAGAACAAACGCTCTTCAACCATTGCTGGAAGATCTCAAGCAGGTTAGGGCAACGTTATGGTCTGGGGAATGTTTTCATGGCATTCTCTGGGTCCAATCATACCTGTAGAAGGCACTATGGACCGAATTCGTTATGAATCCATCCTTGCAAACTATGTACACCCATTCATGCTGATTGTCTTCCCTGGGGCGGATGGGATCTTCCAGAACGACAATGCGACGTGTCACGCAGCTAGAAATGTCCGAGAGTGGTTGGAAGAGCACGATGATGACTTCAAAGTACTTCCCTGTTCCCCTAATCCCCCAGATTTAAACCCAATTGAGCATCTGTGGGACCACCTCAATTGTGTTGCTCGCTCTATGGATCCTCCACAACGCACCATCCAGCAGCTATCAGATGCACTGCAGTCAGCGTGGCTCCACATATCTGCGAACACCTTCCAGCACCTTACTGAGTCACTCCCAATCCGTCTAGCTGCTGTCCGCGCTGCACACGGCGGTTACTCTGGATATTAGCTGGTGGTCACAATAATGTAACTCAACCGTGTATAATGTTGAAGCAGCAGCCAAAAGTGTGGTATGGTGGTGTTATAAGGAAGTAAATTTCTCCGTCATTTCTATCCGCGCCAGGATTCGAACCCGGGTCCCCTCATTCCGGAATAAGTCGCTCTACCAATTGAGCTACGCGGACGTTTTATTCTGATTCCTATCTGCCTTTATGTCGCGTGCGTCCTTCTGGCAGGTACGTCACATCTCCTGGTACGTTACAGTGTGATGTTATAATCGTGTACGCGGCGTTGTTTACTTGAAGTTGTGTCTATTTGAAGGTTGCATGTTAAAGTGGTTATATTGCGTTTTGAGTTAAAGTGTTCTGTCAACTAACGTCTGTTAATTAGTTTTTGAAGTAATATTACCATGTGATTTCTTCATGTGTGTTGGAATATTAACGTTCTGCATGAACAGTATTTATGAGGGATTGACAGAATAAAGGGAAGAACTGTATGTAACTATTTCTTGGACTTCGAGTGACTACTGTTTCACTTAAAATGAGTGGATAAGAAAGACTGATTGTATGTTGTTTTCAGTAAGCTATATATATAATACATGTTTCAAATAGTAAAAAACACTACAGACACTAATGGCATATTGCTTATGAAAATTGTACTGTTTCTTGCAAAAGCTCTGCAGCCTAGTTTTATACGCCGATTAATTTCCTCATCAATGTGACCTTTGCTTGATATATATTGTCCAAGGTAAATGCCCTTTGCTTGATATATGTTGTCCAAGGTATCGGTCATCTCGAGCTTTTCCCCATTTACTGATTAATCTTCATTTCCAGTAAAAGCATTGTACATCAGTTTTGTTCTCTGAAAGTTTATTTTTAATCTCACTTCTTTACTCTTGTCAGCAAGTTACTGGATGAAAACTTAGCCTAGAGTATTTTCTATTTCTCCTCTTGCTTCTTGCATAATGTCCGCGGGTTTTCCCCGTTTATGTTCTTAATTGCATGAGCAACTTCTGTCAGTAGGACTGGAGGAACTTTGGTAGCGGTTCTTTTCTTAATGACAGGGATAGATGTATCATCTCTTTCATATACTTTTGTGCAGAAATCTTTCACTCTTTTCAAAATTTCACCTCTATTTCTTGTTACAGAACAATCTTGTTTTCTCAGTGCCATAATTTGTTTTCTTCCCTTACTAAGATGTCCCTTTTCTTTCTTCAGGGTTTGGTTATTTTCAGTTGCTTTTCTCACTAGTTCACAATTGAATTTCCTTATATCTTCAGTGATACATTTGCGAACTCTCTTGCATAGCTCTGTATATTCCACTTTGGAAGTTAAATTTTCTTTATTTGCCCTCATCTCCCTTCTCTTTTGCATCAGCATTTTTGTTGTTACTGATATTTTCTTCATACGCAACTATTTTTAGCACTACCTATTTCTATAAGAACCTTGGTTAGTTTTCTGTTGATTTAAAAAAAAAAAAAAAAGGAGTAAGTGAGAGAACGGTAAGATTATATATCTTACCGTTCTTTCACTTACTCCTTTGTTTTAGTTTATTTTATTTTACTAGCAACCATGCCCGTTCTCCGAACGGTAGATCTTCAAAATCATTTTTGAACATAAAATTAAAGAAAGGGAAAAATAATTAAGGGAAAGAAAAATAATTTGAAATCCGTAACTGTTTTACGATTTAGAACAGCGTCGTGACGTCATTGCATACGGTTCACAGCCCACTGGAAAGAAGAGGCCCTGAAACGAACGACTGTCACTGAAGTCATGTGACCAACTGAGTCCCAGCTCCCAGCTACCATGTGTCCATGTGTACGTCGTCTAAGCTATCAGTAATGTGCTGAATCGTGAGGGTGACATAGTAGCGGGAGAATTTCATAAAACGTGTGCTAACGGTAATGGAAACTTCGGAGGTTGTTTGCAATATGGATATAATGTGCTAATGTTTAGTTCACAAATTACTTTGGAAGTTTTACACAAAATGAAGAAAATGCTAATGTTTAAACGAAACTGACAAAGTACTTGCAAAGTGTTCGCTTAGAATTCCAGTTGATTGGAACTTCGAAATTTGCCGCACAAAATACATGAAATTTGTTGTTTTGTTGACAAATTACTTAAACATTTTTTCACGAAATGCGAATATTTCAATGTTTTTGATGGCATATTAGATGTCTGCATCGCGACCATGATGGCGGCTTGTTTACAATTTTTTTTTCACTCCTGGTGAACTCCCTGTTGGATTTTTCCGGAACTTTTTCAATTTCTTTCTATTTTTATTGAAAGACTTTGCTCCGCCGGCATTCCGGAGGTTCCGGCGTCGGTATTTTTGGTTCTGGCCTAAAACCGTAATGTTAACGTTACCGGTGTGCAGTGTCAGTGTGTACTTTATTCATGGATTACTCAAGGAAGAAGACTTTTAAGTACTTTTTGCATTTCTTTTGCTTGATTTGAACATATTTTCTAAGGTGAAAATCCTCCAAATACGTGGCGTCAGTAAATAAATAAATGCATCGCTCTTTCCATGTTCCAGAAACACATAGCATCCGAAAAATTGTTTTTCAGCCGCCGCCGTGGAATTGAACCACGGAACTCCCGACAACTAGCCGAGCGCGTTTTTTGTTGTTATTTTCTGAGGGTTTTAGCACGTCTTTTGTAAAAAAAGATCGTGCTTCTGTTATCGGTTTGTCCGTCCGTCCGTCTGTACCCACGGTATCTCTGCAACTATTAGTCCGATTTGAAAAATTCTTTTTGCATTCGGAAGATTGAAATATGCGAATGATGACCCTTTATTTCATTTTTTTTACGATGCACAATTTTGCCGCTAGGGGCGTAAATGCAGATGATGTCGAATTCAAAATTACGTTTTAATCCACATATTTGCTTCTAAACATCCGATTGAAAAAATTCTTTTATCTTTCGATTCCATTTATATCGAAGAGTGTTTTAGATATAGTTTCATTTACAAATTACGCATAGATTTTTCGCTAGGGGACGTAAAAGTAAATTACATTTTTCCCGATAACTCTTCTTTCTGAGCTTCTAAAATATCGATTGAAAAAATTCTTTCGTGGACTGATGTCACTCACATTGATAAACCTTTTCGGAATATTTTCTTCCTAAAATACCCCACAGTTTCTCCGCCAGGGGGTGTAGATGCATATCTTATTTTTGTCAATATCTCTACTTCTAGGAGTCCGATTTGAAAAATGTCTTCTTTGTTGGATAGTGTTTTTCGTGTGACATGTTTTTCATATAATTTCAAAATTTTTAAGTAATTCATAGACTTTCCGCTATGGGGCGTAAAGGTAAATTGCGTTTTGCCCTATATCTCTGCTTCTAAATCTCCGATTTGAAACATTCTTTCTGCACCGGATACAGCTCCTGATGGGAAATCGTTTGCACATAATTTCTAATTTTTGTAAAAAGAAAATAGTTTGGCCACCAGGGGGCGTAAACCTTAATTTCCGCTTCTGATATATTTGCAGCAAAATATGAGCTTCTAAATTCTCGATTGAAAAAAACGTCGTTTGTAGACCAAACTACTCGTGTCGACAAACCTTTTAGAAACATTTTCTTCCTAAAATAGTGCATGGTTTCTGCGCCAGGGGCGTAGACGTATATCTTATTTTTGTCAATATCTCGACTTCTAGGAGTCCGATTTAAAAAATTACTTCTTTAATGGTTAGTGTTTCTAGTGTGACATGTTTTTCCTAATAATTCAAAATGTTTCAAGTAATTCATAGACTTTCCGCCAGGGGGCGTAAAGGTAAATTGCGTTTCCCACTATTTCTCTGCTTCTAAACCTCCGATATGAAAAAATTCCTTCTGCACCGGATACAGCTCCTGATGGGAAATCCTTTGCACATAATTTGTAATTTTTGTAAAAAAAAAAATGTTATGGCCACCAGGTGGCGTAAGTCTTAATTTCCACTTCTGATGTATTTGCAGCAAAATATGAGCTTCTAAAATCTCGATTGAAAAAAGTTTTTTGTTGACCGATGCTACTCATGTCGACAAACCTTTTAGGAACACTTTCTTCTTGAAATAATTCATGGTTTCTACGCCAGGGGGCGTAGATGTATATCTTATTTTTGTCAATATCTCTACTTCTAAAAGTCCAATTTGAAAAATTCCTGCCTTGCTGGATAGTGTTTCCGATGCGAAATGTTTTTCCTATAAATTCAAAATTTTCACGTAAATCATTTAAGACTTTCCGCTAGGGCGCATAAAGGTAAATTGCGTTTTCTGCTCCTAAAACTCCGATTTGAAAAATTCTTCCTGTATCGCATACAAGACCTGATGGAAAACATTTTTTCAAATAATTTCTAATGTTTTGTAAAGAATGGTTTGGCCACCAGGGGTCATAAGTGTTAATTTCTGCTTCTGGTGTATTTGTAGCAAAATCTGGGCTCCGGAAAACTCGACAAAATTTTTTTTTCTTGGACCGATACCGCTCATGTGGATAAACCTTTTGAGAATACTTTCTTCCTAACATAATGCATGGTTTTCCCACCAGGGGACGTAAAGTCACATCTTATTTTTGTCGATAACTCTGTTTCTAAGAGTTCGTAAGCTCAAGATTCCGTTTACACCAATATCTGAGGGTTTAAAGACCCGATTGAAAAACTTCTTTCTTCCGTCAGATACTATTATTTTCCATACCGGTTCCATTGCCTTTGAATAGCTTTGATAAATTTAATTTGCGTCAGAACGGATTCAAAAGACGTGCTTATTACACCCGAAAATTCGGTGTCATCTTTCTTGTTTTTTACTATCTTTATTTTTTGGAAGGGCTGTCTCTTGTCGTTTGAACTTATAACTTAGTAAATCTACTACCTAGTCGTGTCTACCACCAAGGAAAACAAAAGCGGTGCAAAAAAACATTTCCGTAAGATATATTCTAACCTCCTTGGCTATGATACGGTTTGAAGTAAAACGGAGCAGGCTTTGGTGCCCCTTCATTTTAAATCAAAATTTGAAATTTTCAAAGAATTTCAGTGATTCTGACAAAATCATCTTTAAATCTATCAGCATTTTGAAACAGTAAAGCTAAGCCACCCTTTTGAATTTTTTTGGTTTTCAGACTTTGTTCTAGGTGTAGAAGTGGTAGAGAAATTCAAGCAGACAATGTTTCAAAGCGCTGTTTTTTTGTTTTGTTATTGTTTTCGTGCATTAGCAGGTATCAGGACTTGAAGATCTACCATCATGCCAATTTTCAGATCACTTGGTCATTTAGAAGTGGTCAAACAATTTGCAAAAAATTCATGCAGACAATGTCCCAAAGCCGCCATTTTGATTTTTGTTTTGTATTGATTTTCGTTTTGTATTGATTTCGTACTTTTCTAGGTATACGGACCTTAAGACCTATCAGCATGCCAATTTTCAGATCTCTAGGTCATTTAGAAGTGGCCAAACAATTTGCGAAAAATTCAAGCACGCAATCTCCCAAAGCCGCCATTTTGATTTTTGTTTTGTATTGATTTCGTACTTTTCTAGGTATACAGACTTTAAGACCTATCAGCATGCCAATTTTCAGATCTCTAGGTCATTTAGAAGTAGTCGAACAATTCACGGACGAACACATTCGCATTTTTCCTCTCTGCTTTCTACACTGCTGGCCACCCAAAATGCAACACTAAGAAGGACACGAGATAGCAAAGCCAGATTTACAGGACACATAACAGATACAAAGATGAAACGATTGAGCCCGTGCGACTTGCGGAACATGCAAACATCAATAGTTCGTGTGGCCCCCATGACTGGCAATAACGGCCGCTACACGCCGCGGCATCGAACGAAAGAGGCTTTGGATGTGAGCTTGGGTTATGTCGGTCCAGGCTGCTTCCACACGTTGCCACAGTTCATCAGGTGTAGCTGCGGGGGGTGCTTGCCGGGCCACTTGGTTGCCGATCAGCGATCAGACGTGTTCGATGGGCGATATATCGGGAGAACAGGCGGGCTACGGCAACAGTGACACCTGGTGAGCCGTGAAGAATTGTTGCACGATGCGTGCCACGTGGGGGCGCGCATTGTCCTGTTGAAACGTGGCCGCTGGTAGGTTCTGCAGGTAAAGGAGGACTACAGGCTCCAAAATGTCGGAGATGTAGCGGTGGCTGTTGAGTGTACCGGCGATGCTACCAGAGGGGTGCGGGTGTCATATCCAATTGCGCCCCAAACCATAACGCCAGACGACGTACCGGTATGGCGATACATAATGCAGGCGTCATAGAGTCTTTCGCCGCGGTGCCGCCACACGCGGATCCGACCATCGTGGTGTTGCAGGCAGAAGCGGAATTCGTCGGAGAAGACAATGTCGTGCCATTCCATAGTCCAGGTGCGGCGTTAAACGGCCCACTGACGCCGCACTCGCCGATGGTGTAACGTCAATGGTAATCGGAGCAATAGGCGCCGTGAGACAAGTCCCCGCTCCTGCAGACGACATCGAACGGTACGTGCTGACACAGGTTGTTGCGCAACACACCCTAATTCCTGCGCTAACGTTCGTGATGTGGCGGTGCGAGCCGTCAATGCCCGCCGCACAACATGCCGGTCCCCTTGTTCGGCGGCGTGCCGCAGCTGCGGCAATCGCTCATGTCGGTCCGTCCGTCCCTCCTGGCCCCACCGAATCCATACTCGCCTTACCGTGGCTGGATGTCGTCCCACACGGGCGCCAATGTCCCGGTACGATAAACCGCTGTTGCGATAAGCCACTATTCGTCCTCTGTCGAACTCCGAAACGTGCTGGAATGACTGCCGTATTCTGCGACGAGGCATCAGGAAGCTTCCCACGCACAGGTCCGGCAGCACAACACACTTCCACTAGTCACACCCCGCCTTCTGTGCACCCTTCTTGTAGTGCTTCTCGGTGGCGTACCGGGCGCACATGATTTGCGTATGCCCTGCAATGCTAATCGTTTGCATGTCCCCTCGCTGGCGACGCGTGCTGCGAATTTCAGGCCAATCGGATGCTTCCTTCTTGGTGTTGCATTTTGGGTGGCCAGCAGTGTATATACTTGGCGAAAACCTATATTTACATAGGTATTCACGTATGTCGGCGGAAAACGCCGAACTTCAAAAGCGTCGCAACGTCATTAACCATTGCGTCATTACCAGTTTGATTGTATCTTGTCCCTTTACCAATGAGAAGAGAGTGCAAAAAATAGCTGCGTCACCGTAGCAGCAGCTCACGGGACCAGAACTTTTCTGTGTGGTTAATGCTGAAGGCAGAGTAAGCTGCTCGTTTCTTTTTTTTGCGTCTTTAAAAAATGCTTAAAAATCAGAAAATGACTTTTTCTTAATTTTTGTTTTGTTTTGTAAAAGATGCATGATAGTTGCGCGTTCATGCTGTAAAAATTGCAATGCGTTATGATTTACAGTTTGCCATATAACCATTTTTTAAAATAGATCCCATCGCGTAATAGAGAATTTTTTTGAAATTTAAGAACTTGATTAGTGTAAACTAAATCGAAATTCAAGATTTGCGCTGCGAGCTCGAAAAGTGCGATAGTCGCGAAATTTCTAAAACAGCGGCGGCGGCAGTTACTTTTTTTTTAGAATAGAGATATTTTTTTATTGTTTTACCTCTCGGGGAAGTTGAACTTCCTGAAATTAATAGGTTCTGCCGCCCGTTAAAATCATTTTCCAAATAGGACGTTTTGAAGCCGAAATATACAGATAAACGTTAATTTATACCCTCAGTGGGAAGATTGCGCGTTATTTGAAGAAGGAAATAAGAACAAAATATTCTTTGTATTCAACAAAGGCATCCGACCAAAGAAGGTATTTTTCAATAGGATCTTTTGAAGCTGAGAACATGTTATGAACAGAAATATAACTTTTGCCTCCCTTTTTGCATAACTCTAGTTAGGAAATAGCAGAACATTTATGCAAAAAGCTGGAAGCTGATGTAACGGAAAAGGGTTTTCGAATACGATATTTAAATAGAAGCAAAGAGAAAAAAAGAAACCTACGACCCAGCCTGAAAATTTTGCACTGTTTGAAGTGGGCAGTGTGTACGATATTCACCCAGTTCATATGGGACTTTTTCAGTCGGATTTTTAGAAGTCCAATGAAGAAATACACACACCACTTAGCGGTACAACTACACGTTATTAAAACTTAGTTTCCCATACTGATCGATTTAAGACTCGTGTTTTTTTTTGTTTTTTTTTATCTTACTCAGAAGTAGAGATAACGAAGAAAATTCGACATAAATTCCGCCTTTAGCCTTAAAATTGTGCATTATGTTGACCAGAAAATACTTTCGCAATGAGCGCCTATGACCAAAAACTATTTTTTTTTCAAACGGGAGTACAGGGTCGAATCTATCGTTGCAAATAAAAACATGCATTTACACCTCCTAGTGATGAAACTGTTTACTATGAAAAAGTATAAATCGTTTAAAATTAATTTTCACAATGGATGCTATGGGACCCAAGAAGATTTTTTCCAAATCAAACTGTAAGAATAGGAGATACAGTTGCAAACAGACATTCGCATTTAAAAAATTGAGTGGCAGAAATGTGCATTATTAAAAATTATAAAATATTTCAAAATACTCTCCTCTTGCTGTTATTACTTAGTGTCAATATGGTCTCAAAAAGAAATCAAAGTATTGTATTTCTTATGCAAAATACTGTAAATAAACAAATGCACTGGCGCACTTAGTTGGGGTTTTTGTTTTTTTATTTTAATACACTGGCGTGCAAAAACTAAGGACGAGACTGTTTTTCGAATGTAATGTCGTGCAGAAGTGCTCCACATCGACTCAAATCATACCATAAGATCCCCAAGATGTAAGAATATGGGAAAAGTGAGCAAAACCGTCCAAACAAACAAGGAATCCAAAGGATACAAAGGCACTTTATTGAAAAGGTAGCTTCGAGCACAACTGGACAGAAGACAGAAACGTCCATGTGACAGGCGGCTGCCAAGAAAAATCCAGTCTTTAGTAGGGGATATGATCACCCCTGACTGCGTTGCAGGATTTACAACGTCTGTCCATGCTGAAGACGAGGTTGTCAAGGAGCTGTTGAGGAATCGCGGTCCATTCTTCTTGTAGCGCCAATCGCAGTGCGGAATCGTTGCTGGTGGCTGGTAACGTGCTGCCAAGCGTCTCCCGAAATGGTCACACACGTGTTCGATTGGATTTAGGTCCGGAGACCTTGCAGGCCAATCCATGCTTTGAGTATCTTCACTCTCCAACAGCTCTGCGACAGCCACTGTACGATGAGGTGTAGCGTTGTCGTCCATGAAGAGGAACTCAGGACCCACAGCACATCCAAACAGACGCACGTGATGCAGGAGATCCTCGGTACAATAGCGGACACCAGTGACTGAACCTCCTTGGAAGATGTGGAGGTCAGTATGGCTACCAATAATGATACCGCCCCAAACGAGAACTCCGCCACCTCCAAACCGGTTACTTTCTATGATGTTGTAGGTGTGATTGCGTGTTCCCTACTCTCTCCAGATGTGTATACGTCCAGAAATGCTCGTCAGACTAAATCGGCTCTCATCCGTAAAGAGAACTCGACCCCATTGCTGATGTGTCCAGTTCTTGTGTTCCTGGCACCACAAAAACCGCCGTCTCCGATGAGCAGGCGTTAATGGCACACACCGTACTGGTCGTCGTGCAAATAGACCACCTTTGTGCAGCCTCTTGGCCACGGTAAAACGTGATAACGGACGTCCACTTGTCTGTTGCATGTGCCTTGCGATTTCTCCCGCTGTCTGCCGTCTGTCTCTCCTCGCCTGTAGGACAATATACCGTTCGTCCGCCGCCGTGGTTGCTCGTGGACGACCACTGGTAAACTCTCGGACAGCTATTCCTGTCGTTTGAAATGCTTTCCAAGTTCGTGAAACGATGCTGTGTGCGATCCCGAACTCATCGGCCACACTAGTTACACTTCGACCTTCTTCCAACTTCCCAATGACGCGATCTCGGGTAAAGTCATCCAGATGTCGTCTACTGGATTGCCTGTTGGCCATATCACACGGTGGCAGCAACTCGACGTCGTTCAAACCGATGTACACCGTGCTATAGCTTTCACGGAATTGCTGAGCGTACATTGTCCGTGTGCTTTATACCCTTCCTACCCCCCTCCCCGTCATGCTGCATATATGCGCATGCCCTACCGTACCGGACCCTAGTCTACCTCCTGAGTTGTCTTTCGGTCCATTCTGCCTGCTTGTTCCGCTGTTATGCTGATTTCTCCTCTTCGTCCTTAATTTTTGCAAACCAGTGTATATATATATATATAGAAGGGAATCCTTTGGAGAAGATATATGGAGAAGTCAAATGTTCGTGCAGTTTGTTAAATGTTTAAAATTTAACAAACTGCTCGAACATTGAAAACTACAATGATTCATTCATTTTTAGTGTCCTTTACGAAACTGGGCAGCAAGAATCCGGCGCATGCCGGATGACAATCGAAAGGTGATACTGATAGATTTATTACAGACGTGGACCACTTAATAGCGATACTTTCTCTGCTATAAGCAGACCAGTTAGGTGAGCATTTGACACCCATAACGCGAAGAACCACTTACTTCCCGATGACTTGCGTAGGAAGGGCTGAATGTTGGGAGTACATTGCATCGCTTGCCACTCACTGCTGGGCATGGTTAGTAGCGACTGCTGTGATTCCGACATCGAACAGTTTGGAAAATCAAACATGTCGTATCATGTTTATCAGACCAGTTTTGCCGATGATCGCTGCATAGCTATGTTCGTAAGCAACGTGGTAAACGCTTTATTTCATTTGCCTCGCTACAACACACTGCCCTGGAAGGCTCCCATCTTGTACTGCACTTAGCGACAGACATTACGTTTGGTTTGTATGGTGCTTGCATATTCCCTTGATGAACCTTTAATATGTATTTAATATGTAACTTTATCTGGTATTGAACCTACTGTACTGTACAACATCAAAGTTCTTTATTCACTAGTTCAGTGAAATTCTCGGCATCGTTGATTTTCGCTGTGTTTAGCAACACACGTAGCCGACGGCAACCGCCTTTATAATTTTCGTAATCTGCTTTTAGAGCCGTAGGGGTTTTCGCCGCGGCGTCAGCGAACCCTATTAAAAGTCCGACTACCATGCGACTAGCGTACAACAAACGCCGCATTGTACCTTCCGAGGATTAAACGCGAAAAGAAGAGCCTCGAATGTACTATATCTCAATTCTCAACTGTTTTTATTGCTTATGTCGGAGGAGCATAAACAACTTGCCGATACATTGCATGGCACACATGAGTGTTATACTCCTTAGAAACAAGACTTCACCCTTTAACAATGCGTCTTTTTTTTTTTTTTTTTGTTATTTTGTCGTTAATAGCTTGGTTGGATGACTTACCCCTCGTCGTATTCCTCTGTTGGCGACAACCGTCTTCCTGATTTCCGGTTTTTCGCGGAGCTGTTACTATGTGGAAATAGCACAATACAAAGGCATCTTCCAATAATTCGCAAACGCTGGAATATAAATATAAATTTACACGTCCTCAGTTGAGCTGGGATATCCTGAACTAGGCGTTACAGTCTAAGTTACGATAGCCAGTCGTTCCTAGTGTATGATCGTGCGTCGACGACACAGGGAACACATTAGACTCCCCATTCCTTCAGGGCCATTTAGTTTTCTGTTTCAGTAAGAGAATGCTAAAGACGTGAACATTAAAGTACAATAAAATTCAAATTAATTTTTAACAACGTTGCTAAGATTCATTCATTGCACTTTTCCAGCGCGGACTACAAGCACTCTAGTCTAAACACTCTTTTAAAAAACCAGGTGGTTGTAATTTGAGAAATTTGTGACCTTAAGTTTTTTTGTTGTTGTTTTTAATTTAATATTCACACATTCCCAATCTCCTTCCACCCAAAAAAACGTTTCTTTTAAATAACTTTTGTTTTCTAAACAACAACAACAGCAAAAAAGCAAACTATACAATTCTAAAAGTGTTTTTTTAAATGCCAGAAAGTGAGTGAATATAAAATCTCGGATAAAGAGATTTTATTTTCAATATATATAAAATCTCGGCTAAAGAGATTTTATGTTCAATATATATAAAATCCCTGATAAAGAGAAATCATTATATACTTCAAACAGCAAAATGTTTGGGGAATTCCAAGTGCAAGAAATAGTTTTAAACATTTCACTGATTATTAAGTTCAAACTGATTTTAATTTAAATGTGAAAAAATTTATAATGCTTATAATTTCTCTTTCAGGATTTCAAATTCCTGGTATCCAACGATAGAGATGTGGAAAATGTGGAAATGTATCGTAGTTTCAAATCCAATGATCACAACAAATCTAATAAATACTTCATTAATATATCGGTAGACAATTTAAAATAGAAGTATTGTTGACCACAAGCAAGAACTGTGATCATATTAAAAAAAGTGAATATCATGTTGCAGTTTAATATATGCTCTAGATATGCCTTTTTTTTTTTTTTTTTGTAAAATCTGTAAATAGTTTCATTTTTAAATTTGGTGCTCAGGTAAAGAACAAGAATTTTCATTTAGCTTCAGAAGAGCCTCTTCAAACTTTAGATACGCTCAGTCCTTCACATATGTTAACGAAAGATGTGAATACCCTGAATGAATTTGACATCGCTACGAATAATAGCTATATTTTTACTAGAAATAACATGTCTGAATCATCCGTGTCATTTCACTCCACCAGGTACTGGAACCATAGCAATACAAATTTAGACGAAACTAGTACTTCAACGTCGTATCTGGGAATACAGTCGTCAACATTTGATTATTTTAGTTTTTATGGGGAGCATTCCACAGAGGTGTTGGCAAAAAAACTTGTTCTGACAATTATTCTCGCTTTTTTGTGCCTTTTAATAGTCTTCGGCAATGTGTTGGTGATGGTAGTCGTTGCTAGAGTGAGGTACTTGCGTACAGTCACCAACTATTTCGTCGTCTCCTTAGCTGTTGCAGATTGTATAATTGGTGTTGTTGTTATGCCTTTTGCTGCTGTGGAAGAGATCAGCGGAAGTCATTGGTGGTTTGGAGCAGACTTTTGTGACATCTGGAATTCTACGGATGTTCTGGCCAGCACTGCTTCAATACTGAATCTATGTGTGATATCTGTAGACAGATACTTGGCCATAAAAGACCCACTATCATATCACATGAGAATGACTCCAAAAAGAGCTCGAATTTACATAGCCCTCGTTTGGATATGTTCTTCTGTTATTTCTTATCCACCAATTGTTTGGTGGAGAGCTGTTGCTCAAAGTCCACCTCCTGAAAACAAATGCTTTTTCACCGAAGACATAGGATATCTTGTGTTCTCCTCTTGTGTTTCGTTTTATGTTCCACTGACTGTTATGGTCTTCACGTACTCCAGGATTTACTGTGTAGCCATGGAAGAGATCCGCAGTCTTAAAACTGGTATGAAAAAGATCTACTCCTCCAATGAAGAGGGTCGTCATGTTTCTATAGTTCTATACATTCATCGAGGAGGACAAGTCTCCTCCGACAGTGAAGGACAGATGACAACAACTACTGTAGACAGAAATTTAGGCGCTGAATTTGTTGACTTTTCATCACATCGTACGAAGACAGATACTCCAAGGAAATTTAGCAAGTCGAAGGAGTGGAGGGCAGCCAAGACGCTCAGCATTGTAATGGGCGTCTTCGTTCTGTGTTGGCTGCCATTTTTCGTCATGAATATCCTGAGGGGCATTTGTGGTGATCGATGCCTCGTGGATGCTCAAGTCGTGCCTTCTACTGCAATATGGTTGGGACGCATCAACTCTGGAATGAATCCAGTGATCTACGCAATCTGGAGTAGGGAGTTTAGGCGAGCCTTCATCAATCACTTATATTTCTGGCGTTCATTAAAATGAGAAGACCTGGAAAAGAAAGTTGTATTCCTCCGTCTGCCAAAACCTAAAGCATTCCACAGCAAAACTACCAGCTGTATCGATTAATCAGCATTTACGTCAATGAAATCGTATTTGCGATGAATAAATTCTACGTTGAAAAAAATCACATTTGCTCTGATTATTATGTTGCACACATATGCATTTATCAATTCTCTTTATTCATAACTTATTTTTAAATTTTTTTGAAAATGAAGAAACTCAAATGCTACTCCTAATTATATGATTCTTAATCTGTATTTCAAATAAAAATGTATTAAATTCCTTGATTAGGAAAAATGTAATACGTTGATTAATACTCGACAGTGTTTTTGTTTTTCAGTTTTATGAAAATGAACAAACTGAAATGTTACTATTAATTGTATGATTTTTAATTTGTATTTTAAATTAAAGTGTATTACATTTCTTGATTAGAAAAAATGCAATTTCATTGATTGATACTCGATAGTAATTTTTTTTAATCTTCAATAATTGCTTATTTTTTGTTTCTATTTTCTTCCTTCATTACGCTGAGAGGAATAACAGTTATAATTATCATATTACACAAAAAGGAAATGAGGGACCTGTGAGACGGTCATTCTCCAACATATTGAGTTTTATTAACAATTAGAGTTCAGTGGTGTAAACTTGTTATCGTCTTCTTGGTTATTACGCCGACGTGGATGCCAACGAATTCAGCGGACTACATTACCGACACTTTATTTCCAGCTTTTTTTTCTTTCTTATTTCACCAAAAATTTTTCATCCATTGGGATTAATAACATGTTATTAATAACAAAATTAAAATGAAAATTCTAATTAACTGTTGATACCTTCATTTTATAAAATAATGTCTTCATGTATTTTTTCTTGTTCAATGATTTCCTGTTTTATATTTATCAAACTAACTTCTTCATCTCAAAGCTCAATTTTTCATACGTATCTCCATTGTCCAATCCTTCTTACCCTTTTTCATTTGATGCTTTCTTTCGTTCACAACGTTTGCCCGGCAACCACCAATCTTGATACCTACCAATTCTTGCTTCGTCCAACTGCATCCATTCGTCATGCTTCACCTCTCTGCTTATATATTTTGTTTTGTCTTAGCAAACTATGTCATCACAGATTTCACCTCGACCTTTCCACGAGCTCCACCACGAGCTCCGCCACTATCTCCCACAACAGGCTCAACAACAACTTTCCTCCTATTTCGAAAACAGATCTCTCGCTTGAATCCAAGCAGACTTTTCGGAGGCACAAAGAACTGGAAAAACTCGCAATTTAATAGTATCTAGCTTCCACACAACCATTGGCTCTAATTCAACAATCATAGAGTCTAATTCAATTTACACCGGTTTCCCGTTCGTCATTCATTATTTTCACGTATCCTGCTTAGTATTGTCATTACTTTGGAACAGCTACATATTGTGACTTTTCCACATAACTTCGACAATTTTCAAACTGTATGCTCATTATGAAGCTTTCTATCTATTTATGATTTTTTTCACATGATCTGCTTCTCCTGATAACAGCTGACTGTCAGCATCCATGTAACGTACCAGGAGATGTGACGTACCTGCCAGAAGGACGCACGCGACATAAAGGCAGATAGGAATCAGCATAAAACGTCCGCGTAGCTCAATTGGTAGAGTGACTTATTCCGGAATGAGGGGATCCGGGTTCGAATCCTGGCGCGGATAAAAATGACGGAGAAATTCACTTCGTTATAATGGCGCCCGAACTATCCGGATGACCCGACCGTTCAAAATCTCGCATTGGTGTGATGTTCTTTCCACACCGCGAGATAGGAAAAATAAGAGAATCCCTTCTCCAGTACTTCAAAAAAAAAAAAAAAAAAAAAAAAAATAAGGGGGAGATGATGTAACGTACCAGGAGATGTGACGTACCTGCCAGAAGGACGCACGCGACATAAAGGCAGATAGGAATCAGCATAAAACGTCCGCGTAGCTCAATTGGTAGAGTGACTTATTCCGGAATGAGGGGATCCGGGTTCGAATCCTGGCGCGGATAAAAATGACGGAGAAATTCACTTCGTTATAATGGCGCCCGAACTTTTCCGGATGACCCGAGTTCAAAATCTCGCATTGGTGTGATGTTCTTTCCACACCGCGAGATAGGAAAAATAAGAGAATCCCTTCTCCAGCACTTCAAAAAAAAAAAAAAAAATAAGGGGGAGATGATGTAACGTACCAGGAGATGTGACGTACCTGCCAGAAGGACGCACGCGACATGAAGGCAGATAGGAATCAGAATAAAACGTCCGCGTAGCTCAATTGGTAGAGTGACTTATTCCGGAATGAGGGGATCCGGGTTCGAATCCTGGCGCGGATAAAAATGACGGAGAAATTCACTTCGTTATATCCAATCTAAATCAACATTTCATCACTGTAAATAGCATTCATTCCATACTACGTAATGGGTAAATGAATCCATTCTTGTACACGTATATTCACTGTACAAATTTTGATCAAAGAAAACGATTTTGAATCCCCACGGATTGTCATTCCAAAAGACATCTTCAATAATTAATCGACCTCAGGTGCATTCCAAACTTAATATACACCTGTGCATAAGGTTACTCATGGAGTTTTTTCTAAGCACGGATTCAGAAGATTAATTGTTGTGATTTTTCTTTTTGCTTTAGAACGTCATTGTAAAAAAAATACATGATAATAAATCACTTTGTCCATCAGTCCGCTTGTAGACAATATATCTCTGCAACTATTAGTTCGATTAAAAAAATTCTTTTTACGTTGGAAAGTCCAAGATGATCCTTGCTTTCAGTTTTTTTCACACGCCGCTAATGAGCGTAAATGCAGATATTATCAAATTCAAAAGACATTTTATCCAATATCATTGCTACTGAACATCCGACTAAAGAATTTCTTCAATTTAGTACCGTTTGTAAGGAAGACTAATTAGAGTACAGTTTCTTCTTCGGGTAGTGCATAGTTTCTCCGCTAGGGGCGTAATGGTAAATTTCCAATCTCCCCGAAATATCTTTCTCAATGATCGACTGAAAAATTCTTCTTGCATCAGATAGAGCTCCTGATGCGAAATGTTCTGCATATAATTTCTAATTTTTGGTAAACCACAGTTTTAACGCTAGGGGGCATAAGTGCGTATTTATGTTTCTGAAGTACTTGCAGCAATATCTGCGCTCCTGAAATCTTGACTGAAAAACTTCTGTTGTGCTCGGATACCGCTCACTACGGGAAACTTTTCCAAAATATTTTCCGCTTAAATTCATGCATAGCTTTTCCGCCAGGGACATAGATGTGTATCGTATTTTTCTCAATATCTCTTATTCTAACAGTATAATCTAAACAAATATTTCTTTGCCCTAGAGCGTTTAGGGCACGAAATGTTTTACACATAACTTCAATTTTTTTGAACGCACAAGTTTAACCAAGAGAGAACATAAGTTTTCATTTGTGTTTACAGCGCATTTACAGCAATATCTGCGCTCCTAAGAGCCCTGATATAAATGAATTTTGTTCAATTATAAATATCAGTCACTGGACCATGTGTTATAGTGTAAGTACACTTGTATCAAATAAAGTGGATTAATATTGCACGTGATGTAAAAATAATAATTAGTGGAAGAACAAAAGAAAAATAGTATGCACAAACATTAAAATTCGCGTTGTCAAATTATATGCTAATTAAACCTTACCCGGCTCAGGTCCATGAACTCTGCCAAGTGCAGAGGCGATTTATGAGCTTAACAAAAAAAAAATTCACAAGATTTACCTATCAATACCTTGGATTCACTGAACACACATAAACAAGTAATAAAAGTTACTCAAAATTTTTAGTTGTAAAAACTGACTAGCAGTTATATTGAATGATGAGTTTTAGAGTACAATTTAAATTTTTTGGGGTATATATATATTTCAGATTGATTACACAATTTTCTGATTTGCCTGGTATTCAAAATTTTAACATTTCAATTTGTAATTCATGTACTATAAAAAAAAATTCAGTGTGATTCAATTACCATCATTTGTTTAGTAGGAAAATATGTGTTCTACACTTGATGTTCCCCTTTTTTTAGGTACTTTGACAAAACATCACGCACAATACAAAAGAATAATACACTTTGGCCAAAAATAAAATGAGCACTGAGGTTTCTCAGCGTGTAATGTATTACACCTGCCTCTGAAGTTTTTCTTATAATATTATTTGTATCCTTTCAATTATCATGTTTCTTTATTCTCTCCCTCCCCTTTTCAATTCCTCTTAAAATTTACTTGCATTTGGTTTTTACTACCATTTTTTTCTTAATACCTTCTCTCTATGAACAAGGACGCATAAAAAATTTTTTTGTTAAGCAAACGGTATCATGACACTCAGTAGCTACAGCTAAATAAAACAATTTTTTTTTTCAACAAAAAAAAATCCACTTTAGAGTAAGTTTCAAAAGTTGTATCCTGTTTTTTTTGTTTTTCTTTCAGTTAATTAAAGCAGCAACCTTTTTTGGATTTTCAAGAAGCGATAGTCGGTTGGACACGAAGACAAAATGAATGGTATATCTACAAAATTACGTTTATTTTCCCTGAAGGGTTTCTTCGGCGTCACCGAGTTGGTGACCAATGCAATGTTTTTTTTGTTTTTTTTCACAGAAGGCTCATAAGTCGTAGGTTCAGGAGTACAATTCACACGGGGGTTTCATTTACGCTTCCAGGCTTTCTCTTCGTGACTTCGGATGGGATAGAGGTAAGCAACGGCTAGGCATAGAGAGTTGTCTGTGGAAGACATCCGAGTACTCGTGCGTCTAAGAGGAGAGCTGCCTCGTTTTTCGAGATTTTCTTCTTCACTCCTTCAAGATGTCTGCAACAATGAGTTTTACGTGCATCGTCATCGTGGGTGTTCGCCCTCCGGACGGGGAACAAGATGGCTAGGAGTCACAAGCGTACGATCGTCCATCATCTGGTCAAGGCATTGGAGACTCTATAGGGCTTGGCCATGAAATTTGCTGCTACTATTTTCGCAGCGGTTGCAGACCTTAGTCCAACACGAAGCGAGTGAGGTGTTACCCTGTGAAAAACTCAAGAGCAAGTGACTGAGTGAAGCGTAAGAGAGAGAAAAATCTCCCCTTAGCTCAAACTTTTACAAAGCTCTAGCGCGCAGGCGCCAAAAAAGACGCTTTGGTTTTCAGCTACGCTATTGGCTGAAAGTAATCTTTTCATGCTCTCTGTAACTTGAGGAAAGGGTTCACGAGGGGTGTGTGTGTGTGGGGGGGGTTGAAGAACCTGTTAGTCATCCATGGCTCTTGACCATGACTTTGCAAAAATTCTTGAAGTTCCACCTGCTATGCCCTGGGGATTCTATTGTATTCCAGTTTTTGCAAGGTGACCTCTTCCAAAGGAATTTCTGGGCTTACAGGGAGCGATATTCTTATCTCTGGTTTTGGCGACTTCCTCTCTAGTGAAAAAAAAACGAAATGGTGCAAATCCCGGGGATCCCTAATATTTACAAGAAATTTTACATCATGAACAATTAATATCTCTCGAAACTCAATACAAAAATTTTCACATCATTTCATTTACAAATTGCTGAATAAGAAATTCCAGAATTCGGGAAAAAAATTAATTTCCTTAAAAAAAAATCATTCTACTGACATATTGCACGATTCTATACCAAATGTTGTTGTGTCTTGCTAGCACACCTGAACTTTTGTACCAATAAATGCTTCTCACCACACACTATTTAATCTCAGTCATAATGTAAGCTTAATTTAATTTAATTAATTATGCACGAGTTCACTTTACGATTCCAATGTTCATAATTTACTACATATATATAAGTAGTATAAAAAAACCGATTCTGGCGCAAGGAGCAGCTCCTTCTAGGAGAAGGAGCAGGGGGCGTGGTTTGCGGCAGAAGGAGCAGCGGGCGTGGCATGACCAAGAAGGATGTTGGGCGTGACAGGTGGTGCTAGTGTGTAGGATCGATGCTGATGTGCTGCCCCCTAGCGGTGCTTCGAGGAACTTTCGATGAATTTTTGAGGGATGGCAACGACCGAGTGGGGGAAAGGGAATGAGTACGCGATGTGCTGCCCCTAGCGGTGCTTTTTGGAACTTTATTATCTTCTCGGGAGATTTATTGGACTTTGACAAATTTTTGAAGGGAGTTTTTTCAATATGTTTTGTTTCCTGGAAATTTTTTTTTATTACACTTATATTTTTAGAACTTCCGTGAGATGTTAGGAATTTTTATAGACGTTGCATTATTTATTTATTTATTTTTTTATTTTCTCGGGAGATTTATTGGACTTTGTCAAATTTTTGAAGGAAGTTTTTTTGTCGTCTCCAATATTTTTTGTTTCCTCGAATTTTTTTATTAAACTTATATTTTTAGAACTCCGTGAGGGGTTAGGAATTTTTATAGACGTTGCATTATATTTTTAATTTTTATATTTGTCCTCCCTCCAAATTTAATTTAGACGAGGAAAGGCTTTGTTTGAAAATATTTCGATCCTGTTGATTCATGTTCCGCTATCTTTTGTCAGCCATTTTAGTTTCACCACGTTGTCATTTTGTGAGCCATGTGTTTCGGGATGAGTTACCATTTTCTCTTTGTCTCAGACCATACCATTTTGTATGCCACGGGTTTTGGGACGAGTCAATATGATGGGTGACGCCCCCGTGATAGCAGACAAAACCATGACATCCGCCAACGCCATTTTCTCCTGCACGGGGTCGGCGGTTGACGTCCTTTGAGATTCTGTTAGACACATTAAGCTCCAAGACTGATTTTTTTTTCAATAACTTGATCATTTTGCACCGAATTTATTCCTTATTTTTTCCCCCATAATTTCCCATTTTATATCCATTATTTTTCAACGTAACGATTTTTTTATTTTCTTTGAGGAGACTTCACGCACAGAAGACGTTTTCCAAAGTTTTGTGCTGCAGACATAATCTTAAAACACGATTGTTTATTAATGTATTTACGTGTTCATGGCATTTTCTGTTACATTTTTTAACGTTGTACCTTTTCCACCGTACAAAGACACAATTTTTATGCATAGTTAAAATGTTTTTTTATTTCTTCATGATTATTCAGTGAAATTTACCTTTTAATGCATTTTCTTAACCTTTTTTTTTTTTCTAAATGCTTACGTACTCGTTAAACTTCTCGATGTACTAACATTATTTTATTTTCTAACTTTTCAAACTATCAACTACTTTTTCGAGGCTTTATTTTTTCTGATTCAAACAAGCAAACGTTTCTTCATTATTACTTCTGTTTCCTATGCAAACAACTTTTCTTACCTGCTTTTAATGTATGACTTAATCTGGTTTTCTATATAGCTGTTTCATGTTTGTGCAAGAAATATACAGATCTATAGCAGCTAGCTATACACAACATTCGTTCGTAACAGTATATGTATATATTTTTTCCAGATTTAAACCAACATACGCTTCTTAACGACTTGATATCTGTTTCTGCGGAACTTTTCTTTTTCCTTTATTCAATTTTATTATAGATCATGAGACGAGGAAATACTTCTTTAGAAACGATTTCGTTCCTGTTCGCAGTAGTTATTGGACTTGGTCAAATTTTTTGTGAAATGACTTCATGCTAATTCTGAGTCTTTCGCCTTTGCAATATTATTTTCTCGTAATTTTTTCGTGTGTTCAAGAACTCTACAGGTCTTTCACAGTTGAAATTCTGATGAAACAATATTTTCTTACTTTATTTCGCATATCATCATAGCTTCCCAATTTTGCTATTTTACTTCACCTTTTCTTTGAAATTTCGTAAAACTTTTCAGTATGTCAGTAATTTATTTCTTACTTGGTCAAACTTATGACTCCTTTTATTTAGGCTATTTTTTTTAATTTCATTTCAGCAAAACGATTATTTTAGATGTAGCAAATCAACAGATTTTTGTTTCCTTATACATCATATTTTCCAACTTGTTTAAAGTATTCCTCAAAGCTTGCATGTAGTCAAATATGCAATTTTTTATTCTTTCCTAGTTTGCTATACTTTTTCGTGGACTGCCCCAACAGGAAAGCATTCATTGTCAAGACATGAAATCTAAAACCTTTTTTCTTACGATAAAATTTGTATTCTTTGGGACATATTTTCTGTATATTTTTCTTTCTCGTCCGAAAAAAACATTCATTCTGGAGACAAAACGAGTAATTCCGTTGTTCCACTAAACATTATTTTTTTACGTTTTACTAACTCACCAGAAAAGCAGTTATTCCCCACCCCATAGCGAAAATAAAGAAATACTTACTTCTGTTCCCTACATATCGACTCAATCTATTTCTTTTCGAAATGCTGATCATGACATTTCAACTAAAATTTCATACTTTCACCAAAAATCATATTCTTAAACGAGCTATTTTTTTACTTTATTTCATGTATAACAAAATTTTTATTGTTTACTCACCTCATCAAAGTCAATAAGAACTCCCCTAATCTCATTCCTTTTCCTCATTTAGTTCGCTTTAAATTGAGATGTTTCAAAACTTCGCGTATATTTCATTCACTTAATGTCCAGTTCTCCCGTGTCTGTCCCTTCATTTTTAACTTCTGTGCCTGCTGAATTTTTTCTCTAGACGTTTAGTTTAATCGAACTTTTCTTTCGTTTTAACTAGGTTTTTATTATCGTATTTTTTATTCATTGTCTCAGCAGAAAAAGCTTTCATTCTGGAGACATAGCGACTAAGTCCGTACTTCATCTAAACATTTTTTTCACGTTTTACTAATTCTTCAGAAAAGCAGTTGTTTCCAAACTCCCACAGTGAAAATATCGTATTCCCTTTAGTTTACTTATTATATTTTTCCTTCTGTTCAGTGTTGTATGAATCTTCAAACTTTGGTTTATTTTTATAAAACTTCTTTTTTGTTCTGATTCAAACTATCAATCTTTTCCTATCGATTTAATTACTCTTATTTTCCCATTCGACTTTACTTTTGAACAGAAATGTATCTAAAATCTTCAGATGTATTTTAGTCTATAAGGCCGATTCTTCCCTGTTTCAAATAAAGTCATGTAGGATTTTAGTGTAAATGCCCCTAAATCTTTAGAATTTACTTTTCATAGTTAGATACTAATTCCTCGAGGTTTACATTAAAACATGAAAGAAGAGTGTTTTTACGCTCTCTCCAGTGTGTGAGCTTTCCCCAAGAAATTAACTTTGAATTCCCCCGGTTTCTGTCGGAAACTGACTATCTCCTGCGACTGTTTTCATGCGTCTACTGCTTACAGGAAAACCTCATATGGCATGAAATCACGTTGCTTGGGAGATTAAACTAAATTCTGGTTTTGAACTTTGAATACAAACTCAAGCTCGCAAAAGCATAGTTTTCTGAGCGAACTTAAACTGTCTAAGATGACAAAAATCTAAAACTGCTGACTCAATAGGACAGAGCGTTTGAACTTTGCCGCTCATTCACCATTTAAGAGATCCGTCGTGAACCACTAGAAGGGAAGTAAGCAGACCCTGATTTAGTCCACTGTTTCCAAGGAAGGTAGAAAGCTAGTGTCGTAATTCAAAAGCTCATAACTCAAGCCTCCCCAGGATTCAATTTCGGACGAACGAATACTCAGATGTCAATGCTTAGACATTGAAAAATTACTTCAAACAAATATTTTCTTACTTAAAGTGCTTCAATTCAGAATTTGTACTACTTAAGATTTCCCTTAGTCGATATTTTTTCTATCTTAAAAACTTCTAAAGGGTTGATTTTGAAAAAAAAAACGAGTTCTCACAAAAATGTATAAGTTTCCTCAGATTTTATTAGGAACCAAAAAAAAAAAAAAAGAAAATTGATGAAGCTTGAATGTTAACCACTTCAACCATTTCTTTCTCTTCATGTTTCATTCCATAAACTTTCTTCAAATTCCTATATATCCAAGAATTGTGTTAAATGTCCAAGTTCGACTCCCCCAGAAATTTCCTGAAAATGATAGTTTCTCTTAAAAAAAATTCCAGAATGAGAATTCCTTCACTGAAACAAGAAATTCCTATTCAAAGCATTCCATCCCTCTTTCTACTTCAAATACTCTATTTGTAAATCTAAGGAAGTTTTTTTTTTTTATATTCACATATTTCCCCCTCTAACTTTAGAAGATATTGTGCCAAAATGTAGGTACATATTACGATAGTAAAATATCTTACTACTGCTTGATGTTCAATTCACTTCACACTGTCTTAAGGAAATTCTTTCATTTTCTCATAACACATAGACATGTTATTATTTTCCTATTCCTACAAAGACTTGAGATCAACTTAATGGGGTCTTTTGAGAAAAACTTTCATAGAAAAGCATAAATTTGCGGAAAATGTCAGTTTTCTTAAAGAAATCATAAGAATAAGAATTGTTTTACTGAAACAAGTTTCCCCTGTTCAAAGCATTAAGTGGCTCTTTTCGCATCAAATTCTGTATTTCCTCATGTTAATTTTATTCTTTTTCTACTTCATTTCTTCTTTCGTTTCTTGTTTTTCCATATGTAACTTAAAACTTCTTTTCTTAATCTATTTTTCATAAAGTATCATTCTTTTGAGTTGATTTTTCTCTCTTATTTTTAAATGTATTCATTTTCTATACGTTCATATTGAGAAAAGTTTAAATTTTGATTGAAAGATGTTTGCAAAGATCGTTTTAGGAAAAGTTGAAAATTGTTTCAGGAAAGTTCATTCTTTCCTAGGGTTAAAAATGGAACACTTCATTTTTTTCTTAGGGGCGGTTTTGATGAAACACGTTTCATTAAAAGCAGGGAAATTCCCATAGAATAACATGGGAAAACTAGCATGCATAAAAAGACTGTTTCGAAACGAGTAAAAATCTGTTGAAGATCGTTTTCGAAAAAGTTGAGAACAAATCAGGTAGAAAATAGAATGCAGTAAAAACAGTCACAGCAAGTTCCTGAAAGTTGAAAATAGATGAGGTTGAACATGGATGTACTAAAAATGTCTAAGGAAAGAAATTTTTATGAAACACAGACTGTTTAGTTTTTCCAGGCTAGGTGGTCTTCAGTGAGAGCGCTTCTTCTTTTCAACTCAAAGAATAAAGCGAGTCAGTTTGAAACATTTCAAACTCCCCAAAATTAAGCCGTGTACTCGGGTTTCGACTCAATACTGTAAAGCATTGCTCTCAGACCAGTCGGAATTCCGCCCCGATTGGTTGCCTAATGGAAAACATCAGGCCCCTTTCCAATAACAATTCCCAAATATCCTTAAGAAAAGTCTAGCAAAAAAAAAAAAAAACTAGTTCCCCATTAAAACAATTGCATTCATTCTGTTACTGTTTTACACATTTCAAAAAAAGAAGTTTACATTCTCACTTTTATTTTTAAAATCTTGAAAGCTTAATATTTTGACTCATTTTAAAAAAATAATGTCACTTAAAATTTAATTTAAAAAAATAATAATTACTCTTTAAATTTATGTCTTAAAACTAAAAGTATTTACGCTTAATATTTCAATAAATAATAAATATTCACAAACTCACCTTCTACCTTGCCCATTAAAAAAAAAAACTACATTCATTTCTGAATTTATATAATCGAAATCATTACTTCTCCAAGTAGTTCTTTTCCCCTGATTGTAGAGAGGAACTCTTCTGAAATCTTTACTTTTCCACATGTGTTCATAAAAGCTTGAGCAACTTCCTTAGGATTCAACAAGGCCACAGCGTTCTCGAAACTTGAAATCGCTTTCCTGTTCCACTCAGTGGTTAAACATTGAGGATGCATCTGAATAGGTGGAAGCACTTCAGAAATGCATTCGCGATATCTACATACCTTCAGGATGCTCTCCCAGATTAAAAATTTTAAACATTCAATTAAATTGTGTCTAAGTTCACACTCCTCAATCGATGTATCTTGAAACTTTCGGGATTCTCCGAGTACGCTTTTCTGGAATTCTGAACCCGTTAACCTTTCCTGGATGCTGTCCCACACGCCGTCCAAAATAATTTGGAGTTTCTTAAACTGCTTTCTGGTTAATGCAACTCCTGTTGTTAAGTGAAAAATCCCGCTGGCATCAGAGAACTGTTTCTGGAATCAATGGAATTCGCCGTCTCGAGAAGTTGAGAAAAAGAGTTCACTTCCAATGCTGTGAGTTTTTCCAGTCTCTCCCAGTTGAAAAACACGACTCCTCAAGTCCAAGAAGCAACTTGAATTTATCGTAATCCCACATGTAGAGGGGGTGAACAATTCTCCAGTCCACTTCAATTCCCTAACATGAGCTTTGATTACAGAAGAAAATATGGAAACAGTCATAAAAAGATTTCCTCCTAAATGAAAATAATGTTCTGGAATTGATTCCAGCCTGAACCTCCCGAACACAAGTTTAGACGAATGAAAGCTCATCACAATTTTCAGATGGAATCGAAGCATTTGAACAGCAGGGGGAACCGACACACTTATTCTTAGCGTAAGAAACAGAAACGTCTGGAAGATTCATACTGCTTCTTTAACAATGATTAAATGTGGGGGAAAAAATTACTTTAGCGAGTTGACGAAAACCGAATTTGAAAGACGGAAACAGACGTCTTACTTTATTCAAACTTAGAACAGAACTAAAATTCGCTCAGCGTTTCCTTTGCATACTGTAACCCTTATCACCACGTGATGATTGATGTGTCACCCTGCATCAGCACACTAACTGCATGGTGACTGTTTCCTTATCTGGTCATCTCGCAACGAACATGCTATTGACTCTAATCAGACAAAGCGAACTTCAGCTCAATGCTTATCTTAAGTGAAATTCTTAGTGACATATAAACGAAAGGATTTCATTATAACTAATTTTCATATCTTGAGAGAATAAAAAAAAAATCTTCATAGAGTACATAAGAAGCGTAAAGAAATTCCTCAAGGCCGAATTTCCACTAAAACGATGGTGGTATACGGAAAGCGTGAGAATTTAATTAGACACCTTCAAAGAATTCATCTTGGAATCAACGCTGCTTTTGAAAAACGAGTGAACTATGAAATTCTTTGTTCTTCACACACAGAAATTTCAGATTTCGAAATCTCGCCGTCCTGACCCACGTCTTTCTGAGTGAAATTTAACACATGGTGGAAATCTCCACTTACACATTCCTTTGAGTGGGGAATCGCTCTCATGAAAGGGGTCAACGGTTCCAAACGACAGTGATTAAAATTGGAGAGAGGAAAAATATAAGAATTAAAAAAAATAATGCATAAACAGGATTCCCCAAAACATAAAAAATATATAAGTTTTATATCAAAAAAGAAATTCCAGGAAAAATATTGGAGGGTGAAAGATTTTCCATTTCTTCTTCCAGTCCCCCCAAAAAATTAATGAAGTCCAATAAATTTCTCGAAAAGAAATTAAACAAATACTTGGACTGACAACAGAGAGAGAGAGAGCGACACGCGACGTCAAACCATCCCGCGGCTAGTAGCCGGAGATACACTGTTCCCACCCCAGACATAATTTTTTTTCTATACGAACAGAAATTAACTTGAACAACCGTCATAGAAAATGCCTAATCCACGTTTTTTCTTCCCTACCGTGCAAGAGCATTCAGATTGCCTTTGCCAACGAAAAGTTCTCAAAATTTAATAAACCCAGAATTATTAATGAGGAACGTTAAAACTAAGTCAGCTTAATGGAATAACCCTTTCAGCTTTAACATTCTTTTTTTAGTTTAACTTCATCACATTTTCTTATGTTTCAACCTCAAGTAGGACTCCGGAACGTAGCCCGAAGGACGTTCCGGCGTCGTCGCCAAAGACGGCAATGGTGTCGTACCAGACTGTCATGGAGCCACTCAGAATGGCAGCGGGTAATATTCAGTGACGAGTCCTACTTTTGTGTTGTGAAAAGACTGCTAACGAATCCGTGTGTGGAGGCACCGTGGTCAGCGCTAAGAGGAAAGGTTTGTTGTCGAGCGTCAGACCTCCAAAAGGCAGAAGGTCTACTGTTGTGGTGTAAGGTGCAATTGCCTATGTTGCCAGATCACCTTTGGTGTTCATTTCAGGCACATTGACAGCCCAACGTTACGTTAGTTTGGTCCTGCAACCAGTGGCACTACCTTTTCTGAATGCTTACTATGGTGCGATTTCTCAACAGGACAACGCTCGCCCGCATACTGCTGCTGTCTCGAGAGCTTGCCTTCAAGGCACTGACACTCTGCTTTGGCCAGCAGCAACGGCAGACCTATCGCCCATTGAAAATGTGTGGGATGCTATTCGAACCGCTATTCACACTCCACTCTTACCGCACAATCTGCAGGAACTTCGTGTGAAGATTCAAGCTGCATGGGATGGCTTATCTCAGGACACCATTAGGAACATGTACAACTCCATGCCGAGACGTCTGACATGTTGTGTGAGCAAACATGGCGGCCGGACGCCATACTGAGAAACACTACATATTGGCGTGCAGCTGAATTAATATTGCCCATATCAGTCTCAATGTTTAATCATTTATTGCTCCTGGTAACCCTTGCCTTCCTCTCGAATAGCATTGCAATCCGACACGTCCTTCTGGGTGCAACTATTTTTTTGACGATGAGCATATATTAAACAGCCATGGTGACATTACACAACCCTGTCTGACTCCTGTTCCAGTAGAAAACCATTTTGATACAACATTACTTACTCATACACATGCTGTACTGCCAGTATACATGGCTTTCACACTAATGAATAGATTCCCAGTGATACCATATTTATTCAGACCTTCCACAGAAGAGTCCTATTTACTTGTCATACCTTTTCTCTAAGTCGATGAAGGCAGCAAAAACTGTCTTTTTTATATTGAAGGTTTAACGATCACCGTGAGCAATTCAATGGGCTATAAGCAGTCGCCCGTCCCTAATTTAGGAATTTAGGGTCACTGGTTCCAGGAAAGGGAGAGAGCCAGTGCCGTAAGACAAACACAACATCTGTGCCTCACCGGGATTCGAACCCGGACCCTTCACGGATGAATTATCATAAGCCATCGCTTAGACCACTGCGCCACCGGAGCGCCAAAATCTGTCTTTTCAGTCACTGCGCCACCGGGGCGGCAAGGCAGATACTTTTCAATCATCAAACATAAGGCGAAAATTTGGTTAATGCAGCCTTTGCCAGGCATAAAGCCACTCTCCATATCCCACACTTTCTCTGATGTAAGACCCCGCACCTTATTAATGAAAATCTTTTCAAATACTTTCCCTGGCACACTCAGTAAACTAATACCACGAAAGTTCTTGAATTCAGTCTGATCACCCATTCCCTTATACAAGGGAACAATGATAGCGTCCCTCCAATCCTGAGGGACCATTCCTAACTCCCAACACATTGGAAATTTCAGTTACCCAGTCAATTACAGAGTCACCACTATATTTTAGCATCTCAGCTGTTATGCCATCCACTCCTGGAGCCTTACCATTCTTAAGAGATTTAAAAGCTGTACACAGCTTTTCTCTCGAGATCCCTTCCGTACTTCCATCTCTCACTGTAACATGATCTGCTGCCTCAGAATCACCATTGCTTTCAGGCTCTAATAACTCACAGGTGTATTCACACAATCTTTCACTTTACTCATTGGTATCCCATATCATTTATCCGGTCCTATTCTTCACACAACTTATAATTTTATTTCCCCTTATTTTTTCTATGTCTTATGTACTTCCATATCCTTCTATCTTTCCAAAAAGCCGATTCATGCCCCTCCACCTTTTCTTTCCTATCTTTTGCCTAACTCTGACGAACCAGCTTGGCTGCTTCACGCTTCTTACAGCGATATTCATACTCAGAAACTCTACCTCGTAGCATCCCCAAATATGCTTCCTTCTTTCCCTTAACTGCTTCTTTAATCTCACTGTTCCACCAAGTATCACCTCTATTAACTACTACTGCGGTGCCACAGACCTCTTCAGCAGCAGTGACACCGCAGTTCTTAAAATATGTTCACTTCTTTTCTACATCCCCCTCACAAGACTTCAACTCATTCAGTCGTTTTCTGAGTAATTCAGCTTAACGCTGATGTTCTTCATGAAGCCTTTCTGCCTTTATTCTTTCCATCTTAGGACGAGTGAAAATGAATGTTGGTTTGAGGAAAAGGAATAGGAATCTTCCTTTTCCTCAAACCAACATTCAGTTTCACTCGTGACATTATTAAGTAATGACCAGAGCCAGCATCTGCACCTCTCATCACACGAGTATCATTAACTAAATGTTTCAGATGTTGATCGTAAACAGCAAAATCTATTACACTCTTTTGTCCCAGAATACGATTTCCCCAAGTCTATGTGTGGATATACTTGTGGTTGAAAAACGTATTGGATACCCACAATCCATTTTTCAATGCACAGCTCAACTAACCTTTCACCAATATCATTCACTCCAAGATCATTAAACTTACCCAGAACATTATAAGAAATCCTATTCTGAACGCCAACTCTAGCATTGAAATCCTCTGAGATCCCATCAAAAAGTTCCGAGACTAGGCCGTTATACAACAAAGTACTTAAGTCTGTCTATGATCTTTTTCAAAGTAGTCTCATTGGGAGCGATACACCGCTGCCAGCGTTTTGCCACTGTTGGAACGCTCCCTAAAGTCCTGTTCGCGAATCGTGTTAATCACCGTCTGCGATTCGCGCTGGATCTCGTCCACGGTTTCAAACCGACGACCCTTGAGCTGCAGCTTCATCTTCGGGAACAGAAAGACGTCGCAGGGGGCCAAATACCGCGAGTAACGCGGGCGAGGAATGGCTAGTCATGCTGTTGCAGCTGCAAAACTGGCGTGTTGCTAACGCTCTGAGAGCTGCTGCATTGTCGTGAAGGAGCAGGAAATCCCCGCGACGCATTTCAGGTCGTTTGCGGCGAATGTCTTCCCTAAGACGCCGCAGAATATCGCAGTAAAATTGGGCGGTGACGGTCTGGCAGTGGGAGACGAATTCACGGTGCACAACCTTACGAATGTCAAAGAACACGATTAGCATGCTTTTGTTTGCACTCCGGACCTGTCAGGCCTTCTTCGGTCGTGGACATGCAGGGCTCTTCCACTGCGACGACTGTTTTTTGGTCTCCGGGTCGTAACCGTAGACCGAAGTCTCGTCCCCGCTGATGTCCCGCGACAGGAACGTTGGTTCATTCACCACCTGCTGACGAAGATCTTGACAGAGTTCGACAAGGAGCGCCTTCTGTTCGGGGTCCAGAATCTTTGTAACAAACTTTGCATCAATGCGGTGCATGTTCAAAACCGACGTCAGAATTTCTTGCACTGTTCTGTATGACATATTGACGATGGTAGCAACAATCCTCATGCACCAGTCTTCCGACAATCCTCATGCACCAGTTCCCTAATTTTGTTCATATTTTCAGGGGTTTGCTCGTGGACGTCGCCCTGACCTCTCGTCGTCTTCCAGAGCCGTTCTGCCGCTCTTCAAGCGCGAGTGCCACTCAAAACCTCTACCACGACTCATTGCTTCATTTTCATAAGCTTGCCACAACATTTCATGCGTGTCCGTTCCCGATTTTCCGAATTGAGTTTGACGCAGAATTTGATGTTCGCTCGCCGCTCTAGTTTGCAGTCCATACCAAAATCTGCATGTGGTCACCAAAGATCATGTAGCACAGCTCTCGATTTCCACAGAACGACGCCACTCGACACAATAACCCATGAAGGGGCTTGCCCTCGACCTCTGCTCGCGCATCAGCCTACTGTCATTTGTTGGCGCGCTACGTTCCTAGTCTCGGAACTTTTAGATCGCACTACGTATAACTTTCTTCTTAGCACTAAACTGGCTCGAAACAGCCTTTAGTTCATTCCAAAAATCTTCCGTCTTACCAGAAGGTTCCACTACAACAATTACTATTCTCTGAAGTTTCACTTTCAGACGTATCCAAAGAATTCTCTCATTAATACAGCTGTAATGGACCAAGCTGTTCTACATCCTTTCACTTAAAATCACACCTACACCAGCCCATCCTCTCACATTATCCAACACTCCAGACCACACACTCACCATTCCATTCATCTTTTCAATCCCAATTTCCTTCCTTTTGGTTTCACTTACACACAGCACATCCAATCTATACTTATTCAATCACCTCATTTATCTTTCCATTTATACCTCTAGTATTCCATAGACCAATTTTACACTCATTCAGCCGAGATCTCTTTCTCACACACCTTTTGCCAGTTGCATATCCTTTCCGTGGTGGACCGTCCTTCTCAAGAGTGGTAGGTCCACCATATCCCACACTTGAGTCCGTTTTATTCTTGCTGAGAGTCTTAGAAATCATAAAAGTAACATCAGTGCAGGTGATAAACCCACAGCTAACGGTTCCAGTTGGTCGTTCTACCTAAAGATCCTGGAACATAATCCAGTGAGTTGGAGTCTTTTCGCCAATGTCATACAGAACTGGCTGGTACCTCTCCAAGATTCTCAGAGGCACTTGTTTCTGTACTGTGTGCCATTGTTGCCTATGGAGCGCCCCAAGGAGGCAAACCCATCTCTCACTAAGGCCGCCAATAGATGCATTCTACGAGGTGATCAGAATTAAAATATCCCTGTTTCAAGGTATCTGCAGAGACATCTAGCTGCTGAAAATCAACCCAAACTGAGTAGGAATATTAAATTTCGCAATTTGTACAAATACATACAACCGGATTCAACCAGTTTCCTCCCCCCACACACCACATAGATCACCTTCTATGATTATAGCTTTTTATGTGATTATGATTGTGTAACAAAATGCGAACAATTATGTGTTTATCTAAATATCTGATGTTCCTTTATTAAATTTGGTGCGAGGATTCGAAGTTGCAGCCATTTTTGGCATAGCATCAATAGTTTAACAACAATTTTAGCTACTGCAAAATCTATGCAGTTGTATAATACACGTCGTGCATTACAATTCATTGGGCAATAGGACACGGGATGTAAAGAGAGTTCAAATCATGAGCATTAGCACACAGCACGAACTGAAATAATTGAAGACAAGAAGTACATCTGTCCTAAAAAGTAACTTTGGATCGGCTGTACGTCTTATGAACACTACTATCATGGTGCACCAATTTCAAGATGTAGTCTCCCATCATGGCTTCATCCCATCTTCGTTGATAAATCTCTTTTCATATTTTGCATGTCTTGATGAAACCTTCACCATACTCATCACTCACTGCTCCCAAATTTTCTCTGAAAAAAATCGAAATGTGAGTGCAAGCAATGAAGTTTCACTGACATTCCACACCTCATTCTTCCAAAATTGTCTACTAAATTCTCCAGGATTTGCTTGTAGTTGGTGCTCTTCCTGTTTCCAAGAAATTCAGTCAAAACAGGACGAAATGACTGTCAGACATTCTTTTCAACAACAGTCATTTTGCTCTCTAGTTCTTTTGAGATCAGCATTGCCTTTATTTGTGGCCCCACAAATATATCACCTTATACTTTGGCATTCGAGAGATTTAGGAATATTAAGCAAATGAACTTGAATGTTTGCCTATCATTCAATGCTTTCACAAACTGTTGCGCCGTTGTGAAAGCATTGAATGATAGGGGTAATAAGATTTTCTGTATTGGAACGAGGATTTTGTGGTTTTGTGTATGACATTCTGTGTACCAGCTAGACACTCAACTCTCGGATGTAATTCTTTTGTTTCCGTTGACTGCTCTGCTGTCTCACAACCAAAGAAAACAATACTTTGTAAAGCCAGATTGCAAGTCGAAAAGGAACCCAGTCATCTTAAAATCAGCACAGAGATCCCATTTGCATTTATGATGTTTGATTTGTTTTAGAAGAACCCTGACATTGGCGTAATCTTCTTTCATGTACACGGAGGGTACTACTGGAATTGAAGGTTATTTACACTTATCGTCAAAAACAATAGTTGCACCGAGATGGACGTGCTGGATTGCAATGCTATCGGGAGGATGGTAAAGGTTACAAAGAAAAATAAATGATTAAACATTGAGACTGATATCGGCAACATTTACTCAGCTACACGTCAATAAGTAGTGTCTCTCAGTATGGCGTCGGGCCGCCATGTTTGATCACACAGCATGTCAGACGTCTCGGCATGGAGTTGTGAGGGTTCCTAATGGTGTCCTGAGATAAACCATCCCATGCAGCTTGAATCTTCACACGCAGTTCCTGCAGATTGTGCGGTAGGGGTGGAGTGTGGATAGCGGGTCGAATAGCATCCCACACATTTTCAATCGGCGATAGGTCTGGCGATGGGGCTTGCCATGACAGAGTATCAATGCCTTGGAGGGTATGCCTTCAATGCCTTCTCGAGTAGTATGCGGACGAGCGGTAACCTGTTGGAAAATCGCACCGGAGTGAGCGTTCAGGAAAGGTAGTGCCACTGGTTGAAGAACCTCATTAACGTAACGTTGGGCTGTAAAGTGCCTGTAATGAACAGCAAAGTCGATCTGGCATTGTAGGCAATTGCACCACATACCATGACAACAGGTCTTCTGCCTTCTCGACGTGAGACGCTCCACAACAAACCGTTTATCTTGGCGCTGAATACGGTGCCTCCACACACGGATTCGTTGGTCGTTTTCTCCAAGTTAAAAGCGGGGCTCATCAAGACACCATTGTTGTCTTTGGCGACAATGCAATGGTATCAAAGGCAGTCGTTGTAGCGTTCTGCGTGCGTGTAGTCCTACGTCATGCAGCCGTCTGCCAATGGTGCTAGTACTAATCGGAAGATGCATGGAGGGCGCCACTGCTCGCTGAATATCCGCAATCGTGGCTGTGGGGTCACTCCGTGCATGTCGGACAATCATCGGTCCTCTCTCTTCTTGGTTCGTCTAGGTCTCCCATACCCTTCCTCTCGCTGCTGCATGCCTTGTTCTATCCACTGCCGCCAACAGCCTGCTATGGTATCCGCACAACCGGTATGGCGCGCAATACGACGATAATACCATCTTACTTTCCGGAACCAGACGATGCGGCCCAGGTTCGTAGCCAGGGAGGGCCAGACCGGGCGGGGCCCGACCCGACCTAGAGATTCAAACTACAGTCCAGTGCTCGACCGCTTCTGTATCTTTTGCCCGACCTGCTTTATATTCTTTGTCCGACCTCAGGCAGCAGCCACCCATCCCAATTCTCTGTCTGGCTACGGGCCTGATGTGGCCACTATTGAACTTCTCCAACTGTTCGAATCGCTTCCGAACTTTTCTCCGAGGTATACTTCACTTGCATAAGATGAAACCAACAAGACAACACGAGTAAGAATGAGTAGACAGCACATTCAACACAGCAGCACGAGTCAGAGTCAACAGATCGAGTCGACCTTATATAGCCGGGCAGGAACAGTGCTACGACCCTTCCTTGCTTGCGCCACATGCGCGGCCGAGCGTGATACTAAAATCATCTGCATGTTTCACGATTTCAAACCAACCCACCAAGTTTCATTCTTGTCGGTTGCTTCCTTCTGCGTGCAATTATTTTTTTGACTATAACGAAGTAAATTTCTCCGTCATTTCTGTCCACGCCAGGATTCGAACCCGGATCCCCTCATTCCGGAATAAGTTGCTCTACCAATTGAGCTACGCGGACGTTTTATTCTGATTCCTATCTGCCTTTATGTAGTGTGCGTCCTTCTGGCAGGTACGTCACATCTCCTGGTACGTTACATCACCTCCCCCTTATTTTTATTTTTTTATTTTTTTGTTTTCGAAGTGCTGGAGAAGGGATTCTCTTATTTTTCCTATCTCGCGGTGTGGAAAGAACATCACACCAATGCGAGATTTTGAAAGGTCGGGTCATCCGGATAGTTCGGGCGCCATTAGAACGAAGTAAATTTCTCCGTCATTTTTATCCGCGCCAGGATTCGAACCCGGGTCCCCTCATTCCGGAATAAGTTGCTCTACCAATTGAGCTACGCGGACGTTTTATTCTGATTCCTATCAGCCTTTATGTCGTGTGCGTCCTTCTGGCTGGTACGTCACATCTCCTGGTACGTTACATGACGATAAGTGTATTTCCATTGTGCAATAGCTCTGCCTTCAGACTTCTAACCGAACAGTCTATATAAAAAGAAGTCTCCATTCTTCAAGTGTGAGAGGAATGCCAATGTTCTGAAAGAGCACACTTATATCGAAACAATGGCAAAGAGCATCGGTCACAACATAATATTGTGCATATATCACATATCTTTTTCTCTTCGTCATCTAACCGATCACGTAGAGAAATTGATCCAATAAGCTTCATTCTTTTTGTATAATGCGATGGAATCCAATAAATTTCACCCTTTCAAACGAGAAGTCAAAAGTTCTGCATTTGATTTTGTTGGCCAAAGTCTCTTACTGAATTGTCTAGTTCTTGTTGATGTGGAATATGTGGCTGAGCACTGCAAGACGCACCTTGGATGTATCTTTGTCATCGTCCCAATCACCACCAAACTGGACATCTTGCTCTAGTCTCTCGACGCTCTTTAATGGTTATAGAACGGGAAGCTCATTGCAATGTGGAACTGATGCAGTAGATGATAGAATGCTGGGATATGTAGTGGCATTCCGGTTTTTAGGCTTGTACTGGCAAATGTTCACCATACAAAAGAAACAGTCATCAAGATGGCTCTTTGGTTCCCTCCAAATTTGAGGAATGGAAAATGGCATTTTTTCCTTACACCACTAAGCCAACCATCCAAAAGTTGACCAGCTACTACACAGTAAAAATGCGGTACCCAAACCTTGTCCTGCTCTCCCATCATCATCATCATCATCATCATCATTGTCAACCATTATCAATCCACTGCTGGACGAAGGTCTCCCCAAGTTTCCTCCACAACGGTCTGTCTTGTGCCAGTCTCCTCCATGTCACCCCTGCATACTTTCGAATTTCATCCACCCATCTCCCATGTGGTCTTCTTCTGGGTCTTTTCCTGTCCCTTGGAATCCAATTTAAAATTTCGGCTGTCCATCGATGATCTGTCCTTCTGGCAGTATGTCCAGCCCATTGCCATTTCAGGGATTTAACTCTGATCATGATGTCTTCCACTCTTGTCATTTTTCGGATCCACGAGTTCCTCTTCTTATCTCTCCTGGTTACACCAAGTATGCACCTCTCCATGCTTCTTTGACTTGTCTGCAGCCTTTGTATGTCTCTTTTAGTTAAGGTCCACGTCTCTGCACCATACGTAAGCACTGGAAGGATGCATTGATCAAACACTTTTCTTTTAAGACATAATGGCATATTGCTCTTGAAAATTATGCTGTTTCTTCCAAAAGCTCTCCAGGCAAGTTTTGTACGCCGATTAATTTCTTCATCAATGTGACCCTCACTTGATATCTGCTGTCCAAGATAAACGTACGTGTCTGTTATCTCCAGCTTTTTTCCATCAATCGATAAATCTTCATTTTTTGTAAAAGCATTGAACATCACTTTTGTCTTCTGAAAGTTCATTTTTAATCCCACTTCTTTACTCTTGTCAGCAAGTTCCTGGATCATACTCTGCAGCTCTGATGGGCTAGTTGCAAAAATGACTACGTCATCAGCAAAACGAAGATGGGTTAGATAATCTCCATTAATCTTTATCCCCTTGTTTTCCCAGCTCAGTGACTGAAAAACACCCTCCAATGTGGCATTAAAGAGCTTCGGAGATATGGTGTCACCTTGTCTCACTCCCTTTCCAATTTTTATGTGTGTTGTATTTTCAAACAGCCGAATCTTTGCACTTGCATTTTCATAGATGTTATTAATAATATTAATGTATGCATCTTCAATACCGCAGGTTTTCAGAGCCATTGTAACTGCTGATGGTTTCACCGAATCAAAGGCTTTTTCATAATCGATAAAAGCCATGCACAATGGAAGTTCATATTCCCTCACTCTTTCAATTAGTTCTCACAGCACATGGATATGATCTATTGTGCTGTAGCCACTCCTGAATCCAGCTTGTTCTCTCGGTTGAGCCATGTCCAGTGTTACCTTCAAGCGGTGTGAAAGAACTTTAGTGAAGATTTTATAAACTACTGATAGGAGGCTGATAGGTCTGTAGTTTCCGAGATCCTCAATGTCACCTTTCTTATGTAGCAGGACCATTGTAGCGGTGTTCCAATCCTCAGGAATCTTTCCTTCATTAAGGCATCGAGTAAAAATTTGGGCGAGTACTGTTTCGATTTCTCCACTTGCTTCTTGTATGATGTCTACAGTAATTCCATCTTTTCCTGGAGCTTTTCCCCGCTTCATGTTCTTGATTGCATGTGCAACTTCTGCTGGAAGGACTGGAGGAACTCTGGTACTGGTATCTTTCATGATGTCTGGAGTGCATGTATCATCCCTTTCATATAATTTGGAGTAGAAATCTTTCACTCTTGTCAAATTTTCGCCTCTATTTCTTGTTACAGAACCATCTTCTTTTCTCAGTGCCATAATCTGTTTTCTTCCCTTACTGAGATGTCCCTTTGCTATCTTTAGGCTTTGGTTGTTTTCAATTGCTTTCCTCACTAGTTCACAGTTGAATTTTCTTACGTCTTCAGTGATACTTTTTCGTACTGTCTTGCATAGCTCTATATATTCCCCTTTGGAAGTCACATCTTCTTTAGTTGTCCTCATCTCTCTTCTTTTTTGCATCAACATTTTGGTTTTTCCTGATAATTTGTTCACATGCAACTTGTTCTTAGACCCAGCTAATTTTGTTGCTGTTTCCATAAGAGCTTAGGTTACTTTTCTGTTAACTTCAGAGATGTCCACTTCTTCCGATGTTAGGTCTTCTAAAGCAGAGAATCTGTTCTTCAGTTCCAACTTGAAGGTATTATGGTGTTTTCTAAGGTTGGTTATGTCAATAGATTTTGTTTGTCTTATGAGCTTGCCACGTTCAAGTTTAGTGTTGAGGTGCATCTTACATCTCACCAATCTATGGTCACTACCTGTGTTGAACTTGTTTAGCACACTGCAGTCTTCTATGACGAATTTTTTGTTATTCATAATAAAATCAATTTCACTTGTCGTCCCATTTGGATGTCTCCATGTCCATTTCCTGTGTGGCTTTTTCTTGAAGAAGGAGTTCAAGATGCAAAACCCTTCTGCCTCTGCAAACTCAACGAGAGTATTTCCACGCTGGTTTCTGTTGCCGTGACCGAATTTACCTACTGAAGTTTCATTCTGTTGCCGTTGCCCTATTTTTGCATTGAAATCTCCCATAATTATTTTCAAGTGCTGCTTACCTTTATTATTTAGATGACAAATTTCCTCATAAAATTCTTCAATTTCTTCTTCAGGATGACTTGTGGTGGGTGCATAAGTTTGAATAATCTGAGCCTGGTATCTTTTCGAGAGTTGGATAACAAGCCGTGCAGCTCTGTCAGAGGAACTTTCAACTTCTACAACTTTATCCTTCAGTTTCTTGTTTATTATAAATCCAACACCACTAGTTCTGCCAGTATCTGTCCCACGATAGTAGAAGAGATGTCCACTTTTCAGGTCAATGAGATCTTCTTTTTTCTCCTTACCTCACTTAGCCCCACGATGTCCCACTTGATCCTTTGTAGTTCCTCTTCCAATTCAAGAAGCCTTGAATCAGAAGATAGGGAGCGTCCATTGTACGTTGCCAAGGTCAGCATCAGATGGCAGCCTAGTCCGGTCCTCCGGGGATTCTTAGCACCCTCTGCCTTCATGTCGCACTGGCCGCTGCCTTGGCCAGGTACATTCCAGCTGCCGGAGACTGAGGGCCAAGATTTAAGTTGTGGAGTCATTTTGGAGGGGTTTGGCCATAACTCACCACGCTGGCCAAGCGGGTTGGTGAGTGTGGGATAGAATTTCCTCTAATCCCGATGGTATAGTTATACCGCTATTGGCGGTCGTCAGAGCCCCTTTAGTAGGAACAGGATGCACCACGAGAAGGCGGGGTTGACATTTGTCAAGGAGAGGCTGTGATGTTACGCATCACCTGACCTTACATCTCTCCCATAAGCATTCCGAAGTAAGCTTGAAATGTAATAGAAAACTTAGCCCCTGTCGTAATTTTGTGCATGACTTCCTTGTGATAAATACAGTATCCACAAACACAACACACGAGTTGTGGCTATGTTTACGCA
Organism: Macrothele yani; assembly: GCA_039090855.1. Taxonomy (NCBI): domain Eukaryota; kingdom Metazoa; phylum Arthropoda; class Arachnida; order Araneae; family Macrothelidae; genus Macrothele; species Macrothele yani. The sequence continues at coordinate 88,537,035 of CM077010.1, forward strand.
GTAACAAAGGCGAATGACAGTGTATTAATAAAAGCACAAAATTTAAGATAACTAAAAATATTCTGATGATACAAAAAAACTAAGACCACGGTTGGAATAACCAGCCCTGAATTACATAAGAAACATTAAAAAATTAACATAAGCAATTTTTATGTTACACAGTGATATGTTCTGACTCAAAAAATGTCCTTGCACACTTAATAACTGCAAAGGTATTCTCAAACAGCCTTAACTGCTTTCTATTAAAGATCAATCGGAATCGAAGCAGAATGCGCTTTTGTTTTGCATCTAGCGTCATTACAATTGCTGATCGTACTAGGCACGCCTATTTTTATGCCTCAAACTACTAACCGTTTAAATTCCTTCAAATATATGGATTTCCTCTCCCTTCGGTTTCGTATGATGAATTTGATTCTGTAGTCAAACAGCAAGAAAATATTCGAAATAAAGGGAAGGGAAAAAATACAGGAACTCTTAACTTTTCTCTGGAAATATGTGCAGCTCTAGCTCTCATTTCCGAAATTTGCTATTCGTGCATTCTAAGAATCAGCGTTGCTGCAATCAAGGCTGTAAGGGTAGATAAAACGTAGTTTCAGAATTCTTCTCAAATCTTATTTCCGGATCTCTTGCGGAAAGGGATGGGTAGCTGTGGAAGTTTCCAATACCGTATGACGACGCTGAAGTAGCTGTTTTTTGTGGGAAGGTGTTCCTTTTCTCTGAGAATATTGTCTACCAGTAGCTGTTAGTATGTCACTTATCTACATGTTACTGCAAAGTAAACCTGAATAGCATTCCACCATTTGCATCACCGTTCTTCCGTTTTGCGAACACAACTTCTTGCTCTTTGAGAGCAATATGTTTTAGCGAGTTTTGCTAATTGGCAAAGATGTCACCGTCTGTATTGATGTTATATTTTCTGAAAACTTCGTGCCCACTATCATGAATAAAATGTACACCATGCTGTTTCCAAATTGCGCATTTTGGTCATAATGTGTACAACGAAAAAGTGGTAAGTTTTCCTTAAAGTTTTTTCTCATCATGAAAAGAACTTCGTGTGATGAGAAATAATTTCTACTACTGGAGTTGCACATTGTATGTCAGATGCAAACGAGGATTAGTTCCATTAAAATAGAGGAATGAAGTGCCTTTTGAACTTCTAATGACATGTCAGTTTCACTCCCAAAGTTCCGCTGCTGTCAAGCAATTTATGCTGCGTAATAGAACGGAGGTCCATTGCCTTCCCAGGTTCATGCTCTTATTGAATGTGCAACATCTGCCATTAGTATTGCAGGAACTTTGGAGTCTGCATAATTATTTATGTCTGTTGCAGATTATCACCCCTTTTATGTGGTTTTGTGTAGAACTCTTTAATTCTAGTCAAATATCAGCTTTATTTCTTGATTACAGTACCATCTTCTTTTCTGAGTTTCATAATCTGTTTTCTTTCATTTCTAAGACGGTATTGGTTATTTTGAATTCCCTTTTCATTAGTTTCCAATGGAATTTCTTTACGTCTGCAGCAATACTTTTTTGCACCGTTTTGCGCTGCTCTTTATATATTCCACTTTGGAAGTTACATTTTATTTATTTATCTCCCTTCTATTTTGCATAATCATTTTCGTGCGTTTTGATATTTTCTTCATGTGAAATTTGCTTTTAGTATAACCTATCTTTATCGCTGTTTCCGTAAAAGTCTTGATAAGATTTATGTTAACTTCAGAGATATCTACTTCTCATTTTGTTAGATCTCCTAGTGCGGAGAATCGATTTCAAACACTTGCTCTGACGGAGACTCATCAATCAGTTACATTGTGCTGTAATAACTGCCATACAGACTAATTAACTTTACAGTCTTTACTTTAAAAGTTTACTGTAACTCGAAAAGGAACGTTTCCGCCCCAGTGTTTATACGAGCTTTTTCATTATTATGCGCAGTACAACAATAAATAATGTATGTATACACTGATTTCTCGCTGAATTACGACCACCTATTTAGTCTTTCGTGGGATCACATTTCGCCCGGAGAACGGCCACCGCCCGGAGAACGGCCGCCGCCCGGAGAACGGCCGCCGCCCGGCGTGGTATCTAGGTGTTTGTACAGTTGTGTGGTGATTTGCAACCGAGCTGTTTGTAATTGAAGTCCACAGTTCTGGTGTGTCCGACTACCTCACCTGGTGTTCCACAACATCCACAAATATTCAAGTGGACTGAGACAAAGCCAGTTTGGGGACGTTATAGATGTCTTATACTGTATTAGCAGTGTGTTCGTGGAATTGTTCTTGCACGAGGCGGTCCAGATGACATCGCGCATTATCGTCCTGGAAAAACCCATCACCAACACTGGGTGGTGGTACAACATTGATAGGTTTACATAGTCCACAAGCAATCAGGGGTAGTAGCTCTGATGTGTCTGTGGGCCATACGTTAGTCCACAGACACACCAGGGCTCATGCAAAATAAACATGCCCATATTATACAACCCCCGCCATCCGCTGGCTTCTATAGTCGATGCTATACCTGAGGGATCTGTGGACCAACGATTATGCCCATATTATTCAACACCAACAATTTATGCCCATATTATACAACCGCCCCTACGGCTTGTTAGTCGATGCTATACCACATAATGCTGACGCGAATTGTGTTTTGTTTGGGTTTTAACGACAACTGTGAGCAACACAAAGGGATATACACTGAGTTGCCAAATTATTATGACCACCTGGTTCGTGCGTTGTTGAGCCGCCTTTTGCTCTTAATATTGCTCTTTATTGAATGTCGGTAAGTGGGTTGAGGTATGTTAAGTCAAATGCGATAAATTGCACCCTAAGATTTAATGGTAGCGAATCCAGCTCTCTATTCCTCCTTTCGACTTCATCCCATAAGTGCTCCATTGGATCGATATGCGGTGATTCAGGAGGCCAATGTAGCAGGGAAAAACTCCATGATGTTCTTCAAATCATTCCCGTGCGATGTGAGCACTATAACATGGAGCATCCTATTGAAAGTATCCATCTGTATTGGGATAAACCATCATCAACATAACAAGGTGCACATGGTCGGCAATGATTTTTAAATACCTTAAGAAGGTCAGACGCTCCACGCGAATCAAAGTGCATAAACATTCCCAGGAAAACATGCCCCAGATCATAATGTCGAAGAGTAGCGACGATGCAAGATGGGCCCATGCTTTCTGTATAATCTCAACTTCCATCTGCATGGCGTAGTCGAAAACGTGATTAGTCGGATCACATTACCACTTTCCACTCATTTACTGCCCAATTCTCGTGTGTCTGAGCGAACCGAAGGCATTTCTTTTTGTTCGCTGCAGATAGCAATGGCTTACGGACCCGACTGCTTCTGTAGCCGACACGATGCAATGTGCGGCGAACTGTAGAGGTCATTGGACTTGATCCCTGATTCAGATTATCTGTAGTCTGACGAAATATTGCCCGTCTGTTAGACTGAACAAATCTGCCTACTCTCAGCTCAGCTCCAGCATCCAGTAGCAGTTGACGGCCACACGGCTTGCGCTCAGACCCGGTTTTTTGACTGGTGGTCCACTCTCTGTAAACTTTAACAACTACTGTCCTCAAACATTTCACAAGTGAAACTATTTTGCTAATGTTCGCAGCAATACTTCGAGTACCAGCGACCATTGCACGTTCGAAGTCCGTACGATGAGGTCTTTTATCCATTATCTCTTGCACAATGCATTTCATTAGTCTCTGCATGCCTTCAGCATTCTCTTTTTTATACCGATTCAACGATCTTGCGTCAGCACCATCTGCAGAATAGCTACTTTGCATGAAATGGTCTGGTGGTCATAATAATTTAGCCACTCAGAGTATATTCCTTTCTTGGGGACACTTCCTCCAGATACAGCCACAGTGAGGTAAGGGAAAAACACTACCCATGGCTTCATCTGGGAATCGAACCCTGGCCCACACCATCGAACGGCCAGAAGCCAGAGCTTAGACTACTTCACCACTTGAAACGATCACTCTACTTTATTTGCATATTCAAGAAATAACGATTTTCAGCAATTCAATTTCACTTTAAATTACGCCTGTCCATGTTCGATACATTTAGTAAAGTTGGTTACAACAAATGCTTAGATAAGCTGATCCGTTCGTATTTGCGAATAGATCATCTGAGTCTAACCAATTAGCGAAAAAGGAGGCGCATTTCAAATAACGAAACACGCAAGCACAATCAATACACGCCGCCCCGGTGGCGCAGTGGTCTAAGCGATGGCCTCTGATCATTCGTCCGAACGGGGTCCGGGTTCGAATCCCGGTGAGGCGTGGATGTTGTGTTTGTCTTACGGCACTGGCTCTCTCCCTTTTCCTGGAACCAGTGACCCTAAATTAGGGACGGATGACTGCTTATAGCCCATTGAGTTGCTCACGGTGGTCGTTAAACCTCCAAAAAAAAAAACAAAACAAAAAAACAATCAATACACGCACACGGCTTCCCCTCACCCTCCACATAGCTAAGTAAATAAATAAATAGACGCGAAGGAAACGGAAGAAGATCTACGCATATTTCCTCCCGTGTGCATGGTAGGAAGAGGTCGCTCTTATGTGGTTTTTGTCCTTCCCATACGGTGAGTATTTCGGTTTCTTCCGTTTGCACTGAGAGAAATTAAAATGTTAGAATATAAATGAAGATGTGTGATAACACAAATTTGTCGGTGACATAGATCTAAATCGGGCCTCCTCACCCCGGAGCCATTTACACACCGATGGAATGCATCACTACAAATTTGTCGTCTTGACACGTGCTTCATCTTTGTAGTACGTCACATCATCTCCCTCTCACTTTTTTTTAAGCGAAGAAGGAATTTTTCATTAATTCCAGACAATGTGCGGAACAAACATCACACATTTTTCGAAGAACCCAACGCTCAGTAGGCCCACTTTCCACCACAAACGGGTGCCAATATGGAATCAAAAATTTCTCAATGACGCCATCGAACTTACGCCTCCTCGCTCCGGGGCTAGTTGTTCTAATCGAGTAAACTACACCGACGGAATGTATCGCTGCAGATTTGTTGTCTTGACAAGTGCTTCACATCGGTAGTACGTCAGAGATGTAATAAAAACATGATGCAACCCAATTCGAAATGGCGATTTTCATTAAGTCCTACTGGAACAGAAACACAAAACACCGTTCAAAAATTTTCTGTGTCCACTACAGTGACCTGGGATTCGGGATAGAATAGTGTTCATTTTCAGCTGAATTTGTCAAAAAATTTCGCAAAAAAAATTTACAGTTTTATTCATTGTATTTTGCATATTACTAGAAAACTAACTGCAATCAAAGCACTGGAATGTCTTAGGAGAAAATCTTTAAACAGTATTTCGCATTCCCAAAACAGTCTTACAGGAATGGTAGACTTTTCAGGTCTTTTGTTTATTACACTGTAACAACCTCATGTATGAATGTTTTCGGCCGATGTAGTTTAAGGTAAATAATTCTAATATATAGATGTGCCAAAGAAAAAAACATTTTCGAATTTATCTTTAACTAGACGAAACCCGTCGGAATCGACGGTTAGTTTTTTTTTTTTTTTGAATGAAGGTTTAACGACCACTGTGAGCAACTCAGTAGGCTATAAGCAGTCGCCTGTCCCTAATTTTCGGTCACTGGTTCCAGAGAAGGAAGAGAGCCAGTGACGTAAGACAAACACAACATCCATAGCTCACCGGGATTCGAACCCGCACCCTTCACGAACGAATGATCATAAGCCAGCGCTTAGACCATTCCGCCACCGGGGCGGCCAGGTTCGTGATGGGCATCACGACTGCAGCCTTTTTCAGTCGTAGAATGTGAGGCGGAAGTTCACTCATGTCGATCGTGTGCAAAATTCAACTGGATAGTGCACTATTTCACTCTCATCTTCAGTCACAAATGTGTTTGTAAATGTTGTTGGAATGAGATTCGCGTTGCGAATACTCTTCATTCTGATTTATCTGAGACATATAGTTGCAACCCACTGATCGCTCACACCTTCCAGTAAGGCTCTTACGTTTTCTTTCTTTTTTCCTTCTGTGGCAGAGACATTCTGTTAAGGGTAAGTATGCAATAAAGTATTTACTTACTTTAGGACAGATCATAGAACATCATGCACACACCAAGTCTGAACTGAGCACCTGATGTAGATAAGGGCCGCACGTTTCTCCCATAGACTTTACATGGGAACTTTGCCACCTCGCCACGCTGGAACCGTTGCTCCAATCTCAGTTTTCTCTTCGACTGGCACATCTACATGGTAAAACCTTTATTTTGATACCTGAACCATATTTTTACGTTCAGCCGTTCTCTCAAAATAGGACGCACAGTAAAAATCCTTATAGAATTAATATATGGATTATGATTAATTTTCACATGAATTTACATAATTTCTAGAGCGTTTTATGCTGCTTAATACTTTTTGTTGTAAAATATATCATCGCCATTATAATTTAATTAGCCTGTTTGATATACATCTATTGCTGCCATGGAAAGATCTTCTGAAGCCAAATGCTACCAGTTTATATAAAATTCGAGAAAAGCTAGCTGAAATATCCTGTTTTCGAGTATAACTAATTTTGTTAAGTAATCAGATTTCCGTATATTATTTAGAACATATTTCATCAACACATTTCATAAAGAAGAAAATATTTCATTTATATGAAGATGTCATCACACCTCATATATTCATTTATATGAAGATGTCATCCACAAGAGCCTGTTGTAGCCACTTTCCCTCGATTAATTTTTGGATATCATGCATTGAAGACAGAGCTTGGAGATACAGGGTGAAGTAGAAAACCCGACAACTTGAGAGATGGAGATATCCTTAAATCAGCAGATCTTTGTGTGTGTGTGTTTGTGTGTGTGTGTGTGTGTGTGTGTGTGTGTGTAGCGGATTTGTAGACCGCTATGAGCAACTCAGAGATCTGGCAGTCGCCTTTCCTTAATTTTTGAGGCCACTGATTATAGGGAAGAGACGGAGCCAGCGCCATCAGACAGACTAACCACCTATGCTTTCCTTAAAATTCGAACCGGGGCCTATCTCAAGCAAAGGATTCTAAGACAACTCAGCCGCTAGAGAGGTGTAGGGGGTTACATTGGAAATGAGATCGGGTTCGAGTTCCGAATGAGGCATAAACGGTGTGTTTGTCAGATGGCTCTGGCTCTGTCCATTCCCTGGAACCAGTGGCCTTAAATTTCCGATGGGCGACAACCTGTAGCCCTTAGCTGGCGATGGTGGTCATTAATAACGAAAAAAAAACAACTTTCATTTACACATGAATCTCAACATAGCAAGGGTAAGACTTCCTTATATCTCTGCTGACCTTCAAATTGTGCTCTTCTTCGAAATCCATGAATGACAGTTCTTCCAGTCCATATACATATTGACACGAGATATATGTATATATATAGAGAGAGAGACAGAGAGAGAGACGATACATATATAGAGACGATATATATATCATCATCATCATCGTCAATTATTATCAATCCACTGCTGGACGAAGGTCTCCCCAAGTTTCCTCCACAACGGTCTGTCTTATGCCAGTCTCTTCCATGTTACTCCCGCATACTATCGAATTTCATCCACCCATCTCACATGTGGCCTTCTTCTGGGTCTTTTCCTGTCCCTTGGAATCCAGTCTAAAATTTCGGCTGTCCATCGATGGTCTGTCCTTCTGGCAATACGTCCAGCCCATTGCCATTTCAGGGATTTTACTCTGATCATGATGTCTTTCACTCTTGTCATTTTTTGGATCCACGAGTTCCTCTTCTTATCTCTCCTGGTTACCCCAAGCATGCACCTCTCCATGCTTGTTTGAGTTGTAGTCTGCAGCCTTTGTATGTCTCTTTTAGTTAAGGTCCACGTCCCTGCACCATATGTAAGCACTGGAAGGATACATTCATCAAACACTTTTCTTTTAAGACATAATGGCATATTGCTCTTGAAAATTATACTGTTTCTTCCAAACACTCTCCAGGCAAGTTTTATACGCCGATTAATTTCTTCATCAATGTGACCCTCACTTGATATCTGCTGTCCAAGATAAATGTAGGTATTGGTTATCTCCAGCTTTTCCCCATCAATCAATAAATCTTCATTTTTTGTAAAAGCATTGTACATAACTTTTGTCTTCTGAAAGTTCATTTTTAATCCCACTTCTTTACTCTTGTCAGCAAGTTCCTGGATTATACTCTACAGCTCTGATGGGGTAGTTGCAAAAATGACTACATCATCAGCAAAACGAAGGTGAGTTAGATAATGTCCATTAATCTTTGTCCCTTTGTTTTCCCAGTTCAGTGATTGAAAGACATTTTCCAATGTGGCATTAAAGAGTTTGGGAGATATAGTGTCACCTTGTCTCACTCCCTTTCCAATTTTTATGGGTGCTGTATTCTCAAATAGCCGAATCTTTGCACTTGCATTTTTATAGATGTTATGAATAATAGTAATGTATGCATCTTCAATACCGCAGGATTTCAAAGCCATTGTAACTGCTGATGGTTTCACCGAATCAAAGGCCTGTTGATAATCGATAAAAGCCATGCATAATGGAAGTTCATATTCCTTCGCTCTTCCAATGAGTTCTCGCAGTACGTGGATCTGATCTATAGTGCTGTAGCCACTCCTGAATCCAGCTTGTTCTTTCGGTTGAGCCATGTCCAGTGTCACCTTCAAGCGGTGTGAAAGAACTTTAGTGAAGATTTGAAAGCAAGCTGATAGGTCTGTAGTTCCTGAGATCCTCAATGTCACCTTTTATTATGTAGCAGGATCATTATAGCATTGTTCCAATCCTCAGGAATCTTCCCTTCATTAAGACATCGAGTGAAAACTTGGGCGAGTACTGTTTCAATTTCTACACTTGCTTCTTTTATGATGTCTACGGTAATTCCATCTTCTCCTGGAGCTTTTCCCCGTTTCATCTTCTTGATTGCATGTGTAACTTCTGCTGGGAGAACTGGAAGAATTCTGGTACTGGTACCTTTCGTATTGTCTGGAGTACATGTATCATCACTTTCATACAGTTTTGAGTAGAAATCTTTCACTCTTGTCAAAATTTCACCTCTATTTCTTGTTACAGAACCATCTTCTTCCCTCAGAGCCATAATCTGTTTTCTTCCCTTACTCAGATGTTCCTTTGCTCTCTTCAGGCTTTGGTAGTTTTCAATTGCTTTCTTCACTAGTTCACAGTTGAATTTCCTTACATCTTTAGCGATACTTTTTCGTACCGTTTTGCATAGCTCTATATATTCCACTTTGGAAGTCACATCTCCTTTAGTTGTCCTCATCTCTCTTCTTTTTTGCATCAGAAATTTGGTTTTTCCTGATAATTTGTTCGTATGCAACTTGTTCTTAGTACCAACTAGTTTTGTTGCGGTTTCGATAAAAGCCTTGGTTAGTTTTCTGTTAACTTAAGAGATGTCCACTTCTTCCGACGTTAGACCTTCTACAGCAGAGAATCTGTTCCTCAGTTCCAGTTTGAAGGTATTATGTTGTTTATTAAGTTTGGTCATGTCAATACACTTTGTTTGTTTCATGAGCTTGCCACGCTCGAGTTTAGTGTTGAGGTGCATCTTACATCGTACGATTCTATGGTCACTACCTGTGTTGAACTTGTTTAGCACACTACAGTCTTCCATGACAAATTTCTTGCTACACATATTGAAATTAATTTAACTTGTCAATCCATTGCGATGCCTCCATGTCCATTTCCTTTGTGGCTTTTTCTTAAAAACGGAGTTCATGATAAAAAACCCTTCTGCTTCTGCAAATTCTACGAGAGTATTTCTATGCTGGTTTCTGTTGCCATGATCGAATTTACCTACTGAAGTTTCATTCTGTTGCTGTTGCCCTATTTTCGCATTGAAATCTCCCATAATGATCTTCAAGTGCTGCTTGCCTTTATTATTTAGATGACGAATTTCCTCATAAAATTCTTCAATCTCTTCTTCAGGATGACTTGTGGTGCGTGCATAAGCTTGAATAATCTGAGCCTGATATCTTCTCGAGAGTTGGATAACAAGTCGTGCTGCTCTGTCAGAGGAACTTTCAAGTTCTACAACTTTATCCTTTAGTTTCTTGTTTATTATAAATCCAACACCACTAGTTCTGCTAGTATCTGTCCCACGATAATAGAAGATATGTCCACTTTTCAGGTCAATGAGATCTTCTTTTTTCTCCTTACCTCACTTAGCCCGACAATGTCCCACTTGATCCTTTGTAGTTCCTCTTCCAATTCAAGAAGCCTTGAATCAGAAGATAGGGAGCGTCCATTATACGTAGCCAAGGTCAGTATCAGATGGCAGCCTAGTCTGGTCCTCCGGTGATTCTTAGCACCCTCTGCCTTCATATCGCACTGGCCGCTGCATTGGCTAGGTACATTCCATCTGCCGGAGACTGAGGGCCAAGATTTAAGTTGTGGAGTCATTTTGGAGGGGTTTGGCCATAACTCACCAAGCTGGCCAAGCGGGTTGTTGAGTGTGGGATAGCATTTCCTTTAATCCCAATGGTATAGTTATACCTCTATTGGCGGTCGTCAGAGCCCATTTAGTGAGAACAGGATGCACCACCACGAGAAGGCGGCTGTGACCTTTGTCAAGGAGAGGCTGTATTATGTTGCGGATCACCTGACCTTATTGAAATATATATATTTAAATATTTTACATATACACTGCTGGCCACCCAAAATGAAGCACCAAGAAGGACACGAGATAGCAAAGCCAGATTTACTGGATACATAACAACAGATACAAAGATGAAACGATTGAGCTTACAGGCCCGTGCGACTTGCGGAACATGTAGGCATCAATAGTTCCTGTGGCCTCCATGGCTGGCAATAACGGCCGCTACACACCGCGGCATCGAACGAAAGAGGCTTTGGATGTGTGCGATGTGGGCTTCGGGTATTTCGGCCCAGGCTGCTCCCACACGTTGCCACAGTTCATCAGGCGTAGCCGCGGGTGGTGCTTGCTTGGCCACTCGGTTGCCGATCACCGATCAGACGTGTTCTATGGGCGATATATTGGGAGAACAGGGGGCCCATGGCAGCTGTGACACCTGGTGGGCCGTGAAGAACTGTTGCACGATGCGTGCCACGTGAGGGCGCGCATTGTCCTGTTGAAACGTGGCCGCTGGCAGATCCGGCAGGTAAGAGAGGACTACAGGCTCCAAAACGGCGGAGATGTAAGCGGTGGCTGTTCAGTGTACCGGTGATGCTTAACAGAAGGTTGAGGGTGTCATATCCAATTGTGCCCCAAACCATAACGCGAGGCTACGGACCAGTATGACAATGCATAATGCAGGCGTCATACAGTCTGCAGGTACAAGCGGGATTCGTTCGGAGAAGACAATGTCATGCCATTCCGTAGTCCAGGTGCGGCGTTCAACTGCCCACTGCCTCCGCACTCTCCAGTCGTGTAATGTCAGTGGTAATCGGAGAAATGGGCTCCGTGCGACAAGTCCCGGCTCCTGCAGACGACGTCGAACGGTACGTGCTGACACAGGTTGTTGCGCAACACACCCTAATTGCCGCGCTGACGTTCTTGATGTGGCAGTGCGAGCCATCAATGTCCGCAGTACAACATGCCGGTCCTCTTGTTCGGTGGTGTGCCGCGGCTGCGGCAATCGCGCACGCCGGTAAGTCCGTCCTTCCTACACCCACCGAATCCATACTTGCCTCATTGTGACTGGATGTCGTCCCACACGGGCGCCGATGTCTCGGTACGATAAACCGCTGTCGCGATAAACCACTATTCGTCCTCTGTTGAACTCCGAAACGTGCTGGAATGACTGCCGTATTCTGCGACGAGGCATCAGGAAGCTTCCCACGCACAGGTCCGGCAGCACAACACACTTCCACTACTTACACACAGCCTGCTGTGCACCTTTCTTATAGTGCTTCTCGGTGGCGTGCCGTGCGCACATGATTTGCATATGCCCTGCAATGCTAATCGTTTGCATATCCTCTCGCGGGCGACGCATGCTGCGAATTTCAGGCCAATCGGATTCTTCCTTCTTGGTGTTGCATTTTTGGTGGCCAGCAGTATATATATATATATATATATATATATATATATATATATATATATATATATATATATATATATATATATATATATATATATATATATATATATATATATATATATATATATATATCATCATCATCATCATTGTCAACCATTATCAATCCACTGCTGGACGAAGGTCTCCCCAAGTTTCCTCCACAACGGTCTGTCTTGTGCCAGTCTCCTCCATGTCACTCCCGCATATTTACGAATTTCATCCACCCATCTCCCATGTGGTCTTTTTCTGGGTCTTTCCTGTCCCTTGGAATCCAATCTAAAATTTCGGCTGTCCATCTATGGTCTGTCCTTCTGTCAGTATGTCCAGCCCATTGCCATTTCAGGGATTTAACTCTGATCATGATGTCTTCCACTCTCGTCATTTTTCGGATCCACGAGTTCCTCTTCTTATCTCTCCTGGTTATACCAAGCATGCACCTCTCCATGCTGCTTTGAGTTGTCTGCAGCCTTTGTATGTCTCTTTTAGTTAAGGTCCACGTCTCTGCACCATACGTAAGCACTGGAAGGATGCATTGATCAAACACTTTTCTTTTAAGACACAATGGCATATTGCTCTTGAAAATTATGCTGTTTCTTCCAAAAGCTCTCCAGGCAAGTTTTGTACGCCGATTAATTTCTTCATCAATGTGACCCTCACTTGATATCTGCTGTCCAAGATAAACATACGTATCTGTTATCTCCAGTTTTTCTCCATCAATCGATAAATCTTCATTTCTTGTAAAAGCATTGAACATCACTTTTGTCTTCTGAAAGTTCATTTTTAATCCCACTTCTTTACTCTTGTCAGCAAGTTCCTGGATCATACTCTGCAGCTCTGATGGGGTAGTTGCAAAAATGACTACGTCATCAGCAAAACGAAGGTGGGATAGATAATCTCCATTAATCTTTATCCCTTTGTTTTCCCAGTTCAGTGATTGAAAGACATTTTCCAATGTGGCATTAAAGAGCTTCGGAGATATGGTGTCACCTTGTCTCACTCCCTTTCCAATTTTTATGTGTGTTGTATTTTCAAACAGCCGAATCTTTGCACTTGCATTTTCATAGATGTTATTAATAATATTAATGTATGCATCTTCAATACCGCAGGATTTCAGAGCCGTGGTAACTGCTGATGGTTTCAACGAATCAAAGGCTTTTTCATAATCGATAAAAGCCATGCACAATGGAAGTTCATATTCCCTCGCTCTTTCAATTAGTTCTCTCAGTACATGGATATGATCTATTGTGCTGTAGCCACTCCTGAATCCAGCTTGTTCTCTCGGTTGAGCCATGTCCAGTGTTACCTTCAAGCGGTGTGAAAGAACTTTAGTGAAGATTTTATAAACTACTGATAGGAGGCTGATAGGTCTGTAGTTCCTGAGATCCTCAATGTCACCTTTTTTATGTAGCAGGATCATTGTAGCATTGTTCCAATCCTCAGGAATCTTCCCTTCATTAAGGCATCGAGTGAAAATTTGGGCGAGTACTGTTTCAATTTCTCCACTTGCTTCTTGTATGATGTCTATAGTAATTCCATCTTCTCCTGGAGCTTTCCCGCTTCATGTTCTTGATTGCATGAGCAACTTCTGCTGGGAGGACTGGAAGAACTCCTGGTACCTTTCATGATGTCTGGAGTACATGTATCATCCCTTTCATATAATTTGGAGTAGAAATCTTTCACTCTTGTCAAAATTTCGCCTCTATTTCTTGTTATAGAACCATCTTCTTCTCAGAGCCATAATCTGTTTTCTTCCCCTTACTGAGATGTCCCTTTGCTATCTTTAGGCTTTGGTTGTTTTCAATTGCTTTCCTCACTAGCTCACAGTTGAATTTCCTTACGTCTTCAGTGATACTTTTTCGTGCTGTCTTGCATAGCTCTATATATTCCACTTTGGAAGTCACATCTTCTTTAGTTGTCCTCATCTCTCTTCTTTTTTGCATCAACATTTTGGTTTTTCCTGATAATTTGTTTACATGCAACTTGTTCTTAGACCCAGCTAATTTTGTTGCTGTTTCCATAAGAGCTTTGGTTACTTTTCTGTTAACTTCCGAAATATCCACTTCTTCCGATGTTAGGCCTTCTAAAGCAGAGAATCTGTTCTTCAGTTCCGACTTGAAAGTATTATGGTGTTTTTTAAGGTTGGTTATGTCAATACATTTTGTTTGTCTCATGAGCTTGCCACGTTCCAGTTTAGTGTTGAGGTGCATCTTACATCTCACCAATCTATGGTCACTACCTGTGTTGAACTTGTTTAGCACACTGCAGTCTTCTATGACGAATTTTTTGTTACACATAATAAAAATCAATTTCACTTGTCGTCCCAATTGGATGTCTCCATGTCCATTTCCTGTGTGGCTTTTTCTTGAAAAAGGAATTCAAGATGAAAAATCCTTCTGCCTCTGCAAACTCAACGAGAGTATTTCCACGCTGGTTTCTGTTGCCGTGTGACCGAATTTACCTACTGAAGTTTCATTCTGTTGCCGGTGCCCTATTTTTGCATTGAAATCTCCCATAATTATCTTCAAGTGCTGCTTACCTTTATTATTTAGATGACGAATTTCCTCATAAATTTCTTCAATTTCTTCTTCAGGATGACTTGTGGTGGGTGCATAAGTTTGAATAATCTGAGCCTGGTATCTTCTCGATAGTTGGATAACGAGTCGTGCAGCTCTGTCAGAGGAACTTTCAACTTCTACCACTTTATCCTTCAGTTTCTTGTTTATTATAAATCCAACACCACTAGTTCTGCCAGTATCTGTCCCACGATAATAGAAGAGATGTCCACTTTTCAGTTCAATGAGATCTTCTCCTTTTCTCCTTACCTCACTTAGCCCGACGATGTCCCACTTGATCCTTTGTAGTTCCTCTTCCAATTCAAGAAGCCTTGAATCAGAAGATAGGGAGCGTCCGTTGTAGGTAGCCAAGGTCAGCATCAAATGGCAGCCTAGTCCGGTCCTCCGGGGATTCTTAGCACCCTCTGCCTTCATGTCGCACTGGCCGCTGCCTTGGCCAGGTACATTCCAGCTGCCGGAGACTGAGGGCCAAGATTTAAGTTGTAGAGTCATTTTGGAGGTGTTTGGCCATAACTCACCACGCTGGCCAAGCGGGTTGGTGAGTGTGGGATAGCATTTCCTCTGATCCCGATGGTATAGTTATACCGCTATTTGCGGTCGTCAGAGCCCCTTTAGTGGGAACAGGATGCACCACGAGAAGGCGGGGTTGACATTTGTCAAGGAGAGGCTGTGATGTTACGCATCACCTGACCTTACATCCCATATATATATATATATATATATATATATATATATATATATATATATATATATATATATATATATATATATATATATATTCCACGCTCCATTGATGCCAGAGGTCAGGGCAAGCTATCTCCTCTTGTCCGAAGCAATAGGAGGGCTACTGTGGCTGACCTTACCCATAATTTAAATTGTGGTAGAAGGCCCAATGTGTCCTAACACACAGTTCCTCGTACGCTGTTAGATATGAGTCTCATCAACCACTGCTCTATTCATGTGCCTATGCTCACAGCCGTTCACCGTCGTCATCGCATGCAGTGGGCACGCAATCGTTGACACTAGGCAATAAAAGACTGGAAGAGGGCCTCTTGGTCAGACGAATCCCATTTTTGTTACGCCATGTTGACGGACAGTAGTATAAAATGGGAGTCTCTGCCTAACATTATGTGCATGGGATTTCTCGCCCTGCTCAGCCGAGCTCCGCATGAGCCAGGAGGGATTATGGCTGCTGCTGGCGGAGGAGTTGATGCGCGAGTTTTGTCGACTAATGAACGCCTTCCTGCCCTCCTAACTTCCGGTCCTAATGCTGTCTTGCGGAAGAGGTGGTGGCTTCGATGACGTCATTGGAGTTGGTGGTGGGCACTTGCTCGATCGCGATTTGATGGCGACTCTTGTGCTACCCTCTAGTGTCAGTTGAAGGAATTTTATTTTTCCTTCATTTTGGAAATTCCCGAGGAATTTATTCCAAGCGTGTCGGGAATTTATTCTGACTTTGCATGTCAGACGCACCCAACGAGAAAGAATAGGCCTGGGCGCGAGAAAGTCACGTGACTCTAGTAGTGCTACACGCCGCGCTGAGAGCTAAATGTAGCTGGAGTGATCTTCATAGCACGTGCTAGTGACTGTCGAAAGATGTTCATTTCTTAAGGATTACATTTTTTTAAATTTAATTTTTCGAAGGTAAGTCACTGTTTTGCTTATAAATAGTGTGTTTAAGTTTGCATGCACCTACTGGTATATTTGTTTCATTTATGCTTCCATAATTAATGTGTATATAATCATTAAGTTCGTAATGTGCAACTCTTTGGCGCTTAGGAACAGGAATCCTGAATAGGTTCCAATGTTGTTTATCAGTGATAGTATGTTAAGATATTCAAGATAAACCGAAGAGAACAATTCATTATTTAAACAATAGTGAACGTTTTATTAAGCATTTCTCGTTTCCACATGACGTTTTGATAAAAAGTTATCGACATTTTATTCTTAAGTCAAAAGTTCATCGGCATGTGAAATAGAAGTTTCTCAGCTGAAGCACTAGCGTCAGACGATAGCAGTATTAAACGTGCCTTTGATAGAAAGCATTTATCAGTAGTTTCACATATGTGTGCTAACATATTTGTTTCTGTTGTATAACTTGTGCATGTTATTTCTGCTGATGAAGACGGAATTTTTCATATCTAAAGCTTCAGTGTTTTCATGGTGGTGTTATTACTATAAATTGAATATATATATATATATCATAAATTAAATTTTAACGTTTATGTTCATTAAATATATATTTTTTTATTTTTCTGTTTACATTTGGAAACATAGTTATCAGCATTTCACACTGTGTAAGTCTAATATTTTTAGTTTCACAATGTGAATGTAATTTACTGTAAGAAAATTATTTCATTGTGGAGAATGAGCCATACTAGTTTCAGCTGAGGCCAGATCAAGAATTATTTTGTATTACTCACACAATTTACGCAGAAATTTTATTGCAATTATACAACAGCTCAGTAAAACTATAGCACAAAATGCCACTGGTACATGTATCCCACTTGTCTCCATTAGCCAGTATTGAATAAAAGAGCTGTTTGCTTAAATTTGGTCAGAAGGCTCCCTGAATTTTTCAAAATGTTCTAGTAACCACTCACAATTCAAAGATAGCAGACAAATATTTGATGTATAAAATCAGTCGAAACGTGCAGCTAAAGCTTATTCCTAAGAATTTTAAATACCTTGAAAAAGTTCTGTAGTATGGCAGTTAGGATTCTTCTTTACCTTGTGATCTCTCGTTAGGATTCTTCTTTACCTTGTGATCTGCGAAGCTTTCAAACAGTTTTGATTTTACCTTGATGTTGTCGAATTAGGATTTTATTTACAAGAACCCCTCCCTCCAAAATTGTACCTGAGATTTACCCCTAAAATTATAATTGAATCATAGTGTGGAAGTATGTTTTCGTAGGAAACAATTTCTTCCGGAAGTCGTCCCTATGGGGAAAGTAATGCAAATTTTTGTTACTTTTTAACGCATGCTGATATTAGTTATATTTGCAGAAATATAAATACAAGAAATTCCTCATTATTCCCGTTTGAATGATAATCAGGTTCCATGTTCAAAAATAAAATGAGATAAAAATTCCTGCCCTAGTAGTAGTCACTGACAACACATCTTGGGTACCCGCAGTTGGGTAACAGAGGCGGATTTAAACAATACAGCGCCCTGGGCAAAAAAAAAAAAAAATGAGACGCCCCAAAGTAAACATATTTTGACATAAAAAAATACCCTTCTTTCAATTTGAATTTCAAATTTAAATTATGTATAGATTCTTTTATCACAAAAATAATCAGCATATTATCAAGAGCAGCTCTGTGGAATTTTCAGCACATACTACTTAAAATTGGGCATTAAAACATTTTTAAATATCGTTTTCTCTCAAGTTTAATTGGCAAATTTTGAAACTTAATTTCACCCTCAATTTTTGCATTTATAAATGAAACCTTGATTTTAACATACTTATAAAATATTTGCCTGCAAAATTTGCATTTAAATTTTTAACCTAAGCAATACCATTTTTTAATATTTTTAATTATAGTGCTGCTACCAATGTTTATTGTAAATTGGTTGAATGACTGAGAGAAATAGAAACAAATCTGAATGTACCTGGTTTTCTGGGCTTGCAATTACAACTCAAAGCAAGAGTTCTAGTTACTCCACCAATATTTGTGTTGATTATACAAGCAGAAATGAATCTGTTTATTTAGTTCTATTTATTTTTGTTGTTGCTAAGTGTTTGGTATTGCCCAGTAGGTTCATCTGTAACAAATTGTGTGTTGGTGGATTCCGATATTGAACCGAGTACATAGGATCTTTTGCTGAAGAAGTTGGCCAGACTAAAATTTCCTGGACGTTAATGGATATTACGGATTTTGCTGATGAAGGTATTAAATAGTTGGCACATGGACAATTAACTTTGATATTGTTTATTTCTGTTTCTATGGCAAATTTTCCTAATTATTCTTCATATGTGTGCGAATCAGTTGAGGGCAATGTAATTTTTGGTATAATTCTTCTTGATTTCTTTTGATTCTTCATTATATAGATGCTTTATTAATGTATTCCGTACATTTCTACTTTACTTATTCTATGCCTAAACTTTGGCTTATTGCATTATGTTTGTATGGCCTGTTATTTGCTAGAGGTTATAGAACAACGTTTTGCGCATGATATGACCTTCCGTTTTTTGAATCACATAGATCATGTATTAATTGTTAGGGTTCCTTCTTTATGGTTTCTTATTTTGGATATTGGCGCATGTTTGTCGGGTAGTTATTTTTTTTTTTTTTTTTTTTTTTGATTGGAGGTTTAACGACCACCGTGAGCAACTCAATGGGCTATAAGCAGTCGCCCGTCCCTAATTTAGGGTCACTGGCTCCAGGGAAGGGAGAGAGCCAGTGCCGTAAGACAAACACAACATCCATTGCTGACCGGGATTCGAACCCGGACCCCTTACGGACGAATGATCAGAGGCCAGCGCCTTAGACCACTGCGCCACCGGGGCGGCTGGTAGTTATTTGGACTTCCACTGCTTGTTTGAAACCTTAGGGTTACATTTTGGGGAAGTAAACAGTTTTGTGGCTTCTTTTGATTACTTATACATACATGGCTGCATTACATAGGGTAAGCGATATTGCATATTTTGTAACTTCAGGGCGCAAATTTTGTCTACGTTGTCATGATTTTGCGACCTGATATTCGTTTGTAGATTTTTTATCTTTCAGCACCTTGAAGACAACTATGCCTCATGCATTCTTAGGACTAGGTGCTTGTGTGTTTCAAATGTTAGGGTTACGACGCTCTAAACTGTGATGCTCTGTTGCTCTGTGTCGTGTCTTTCATACACATGTTTTACCTAATTTTCTTGACTGTGTCATACTGGACACGAGCAGTGTAATTGTTTGGGTCTTCGTCGGTGATGGCTATTGCATTGTTTTGGTTACTGCTAGTCTCTTTAGAGAAGTGCTGAGGTTTGTTATTCGTGAATGACAGGCTATTAATTTTTTAGTTTTTGTTTTATGGTGAAATTACATTAATTCATTTGCATTTCACACTTTGTAAAGTTTCGATGTTTTTATATTTTTATGTTAAGGCAGTGCGGTGCAACCACCGCACTGCCTTGACATAATTGAAAACACTTCCTAAACAGGATTGAAAACTGCAGTTTTTTGGGGAATTCGTCAACGGCTGGTGGCACATCGCAATCTGGTAATAACATGGTATGATGGTATGTCATCACTGATGACTGCTGCTCCGGCGGTGCTTTGATGGTCGCATCACATAATTCTGGGATTGATATGTCATTAAATCAGCATGTGGATTATTATTTACTTATTTAGTTTTTTTTATTTCTGCTGGGACTTCATTTGCATTATAATATCCTTCGTTGCTATTGCAAGTGGATTTTACTGTTAACTTTCTGATGATTAACCTAGTTCATTTCAATTTTTTTTATCCCATTGATGTGATATCCCCTGTGTTTATGTCGATTTGTGATTCCTACTAATTCTTTAAATACATTTTTTTCCCTACTTGTTCATTTTTTTCTTTACCAGTAATTGAATGCAGTGTGAATATTACTCATTACAAAATTTCAATCACCTGTTAACGACTTATCCACTCAACAGCCTAAAATTAATCCATATCAATGCTAGATCACTAATTAACACAATTACCTTATTGGAATCACTAATTCAACTAACAAATTTAAATCTTGATATAATTTGTATCTCTGAGACTTGGTTTCCTTCACATTGTTACTCATTGCAAATTACTAACTACAAAAGTTTCCACTTAAACAGAACTTACACAACTGGTGGAGGGGTTGCAATTTTTGTAAAGGATATTTATAACGATTTTTCAATTATTCCAAATTTCACAGTATTGAATCAAAATGCCGAAATTCTAACTATTCATAACCAATTTTATATAATTATTGTTTGCTATAGGCCACCCAGCTCAGACCTTACATCTTTTCTATCATTACTTACTGAATTACTTAAGTACTCTAACCTTTCAAAGAAAAAAAAAACGTTTCTTATGGGGGATATGAATGTCGACTTATTACAAAACACCAATCACTTTTTTCAACTTTTACAATCACTTAACGCTTCTGAACACAAAAACATGATTTCAATCCCAACTCGTATAACCTCCACCTCACAGACATTGATTGATCTCTCTATAAGAAATGCATGAACTGAGATTACGATTTCAGGGGCTTTACAGTATGATATTAGTGATCACCTCCCTATATTTACAATTTAACCTCTTAAACAATAAACTACTATACCTGAAGCCTGCTACACTTTCAGACAAATTAATAATACAAGTATGGAAAGTTTTAAAATTCAATTAGAAAACATTAACTGGAGCCCTACTTTGGTTCATGGTTCTGCAAACAAAAATTATGAGTCGTTCATCGCAACTATTACACAACTATATAATCAATCTTTTCCAAAAATTCTAAAACAAAACAAACTGAAATTTTTTTTTCGGAAGCCATGGATTACCAATGTTCTATTAAAAAGAATAAATAAAAAAAAAATAACCTCTTTTCGAAATTCATAAAAAGTAAACTACACCAGTACTTCTAAATTTTTAAAATTTTCGTAATAAACTAAACAGGGATATTCGGTTCACTAAACGTAACTACTATCTCGGCATTTTTTCACATAACTCTTCAAAACTAACATGGAAACATTTAAACTTGCTAATGGGTAAAAATACAGATTTAACGGCTCCTCAATACTTAACAGAATTTTAATAACTTTCAGCTTACAAACAAACAAGATATCAAAGCAAGATATACTGTAAAGCCCCTGAAATCGTAATCTGAAATGGATTAAACGAACATTTTATCTTATTTCCACAAGCACTAAAAATAGTCTAACTACCCCAAAAATTCCATTCACTAATTACCTAGGAAGCACACAAAGATCTAATAAATTTTATCTTACTGAAATTACCGAAACAGAACTACTAGAAGAATTTAACAATATAAATTCCAGGTCTGGCCCTGGATATGATGATCTTCAACCATTCATTATTAAAAATTTCGCTAATCTTATTCTTGATCCTCTATTGTTTATATTTAAAGATATGTTCCAATCTGGTGAATTTCCTGATCTACTTAAAATCACAAAAATAATCCGAAAATACAAATCTGAATCAATAAATGATGCTAAAACAACTACCGCCCTATAGCCAATTTATCAATTTTTGCGAAAATTTTGGACAGATTGATTTACAATAGACTAATCTCGTACATTCATAATCTAAAAATCATCCATCCAAATCAACATGGTTTTCAATCTGGAAAGTCAACAGAATCAGCCTTATTATACCTAAAATAAACAGTCCAACATAATTTTGAACTCAACTTATATACCATAGCATTATTTTTAGACCTATCCAAAGCTTTCGATACCATAAATCATAATTTCTTGCTACGCAAATTACACAGGATAGGAATTAGGAACAATGAACATTCTCTTTTTAAAAGTTATTTATCAGATCGGCAACAATATAAACAAATTAACCAACATCAATCCACTCTTCAACTCATATCAACTGTTGTTCCACAGGGTTAAATTTTGGGACCTGTACTTTTCAGTATATACATTAACGATATCTTTATTTCAATAAGTGATATAGACCTACTCCTCTATGCAGACGACATAACCATCCTCACCTCATTTAATTTAACGACTGACACTACTATGAATATTAATACTCAACTTAATAACATCTCAGATTGGCTAAATTCCAATGAATTAATAATAAAATACTACCAAAACAAAATCTTTAATTTTATCAAAACAAAATATTTCACAACCTCCTTCTACAACACATTGTCTATTAATGGTACAAACAGAGAAGAGGTTAACTCCGTACTTTATTTGGGGATTACCTTACATAGGGACCTTAGATGGAACCAACATGTGGACTCTCTTCTCCTCAAACTGTCGAAAAACATTGGAGTTATCAGCTTGGTATTTACAAACCTTACCAATAAAACACTAATTCATTTATATTATACCATGTTTCAGACTCATATTAATTATGCTATCTTATCGTGGGAACAGACAACTAAATATAATTTCAAAAAACTTCAGATTCTTCAAAACAAATATATAAGATTAATTGACCTAAAATTTGATAGAAATACACAACGAACACTATATAATACCACAAGAGTTTTCCCAAACATATATAACATTCTTACGATTAACCAATTATATTACTTTAATATCGGGGAAATTATGTTCAAACGCATTAAGAATAATTTACACGCCGACATCACACAAATTATACCCCAGATACACACACATGACACACGCACTAAATCACATATTTGGCCTATTCTTTCTAAAACGGAGACCATGAAGCAAAGTTTAAATTACATTGGCCCACACTACTGGAACTCATTACCGACGGAATTAACTTCTTTAAATAATTTTAACCTTTTAAAAAAAAAAACTAAAAAACTTTATAATGAATTGCAGCTCCTCAAATTAATGATTAAAGTGGATGGGAACTATGACTAATATTATGACTTGTATATCGTGATGTAAATTGCTTTTTCAATGGTATTGTCTGTAATGTTTATTATCTGCTCATATATCATTACCTTTTTTTTTGTTACTATGATACTCTTGTTTGCAATTACACCTACTGACCTCAGTATAAAACTAGCCTAGGGAGCATGGGACCCTGTCAGGCCTGGCTGACCTTTTCCCCCTGCTTCCTTGCTGTGCATTGTTTCAACTATTTCTGTAACACTGGTTTTTATTTTTTATTTTATTTTTTTGCTCAGAAAAATAAATAAATTGAATTGAATTGTAAATTGGTTGAATGACTGAGAAAAATAGAAAATAATCTGAATGTACCTGGTTTGCTGGGCTTGCAATCACAACTCAAAGCAAGAGTTCTATTTACCCCTCCAATATTTGTGTTAATTATACAAGCAGAAATGAATCAAATGTAGATGCATGAAAAGTTTAACACAATATTTATCAGCAAAAAATATGACATACCTCTGAAAAATTAAGTTGCAATCCTTGAAAAATGAAGCACTTTCTACAGCCATCAGCATGTGAATAAATAATATTGTTCATTTCTCTAATGTATAACTGCCAAAGTTCAACCTTGTTAGCGGAAAAAAAGTTTCAATTATTTGGAAAAAATGAAGAAAAAATGCAGGGAGTATAATTCTAAAGTCCAGGATTTTTTTTATTTTCACCAAAATAAAGCATCCCTTCACACACACACACACACACACACACACACACACACTTTGGGAAAGTTACAATAAACTAAAGTCATCGCTCTTTCCCCGTTTATAAGTGAGTCACGGAAAAATTTCTCATCGGCCGCCACCGGGAATCGAACCCAGGGTCTTCCAGTTACGCGCCAGATATGTGCGGTGGAAGTATATCCTATTTGATGTTCCTGGTCAACGTCAGCTGTGTATTTATCATTTATTTACAATAAACTGATTAAGTAACAAGGAAATTGACACTTCTGTAAGGAATAAACATTTGTGCATTCCATACATTTCATTTACATAACTGCCCGCAGCCAATCAGATAGATCTCTCTTGTTGGCTGCGATAAGAGCCAAATAGTTCTCATATAGTTTTGCATTCATAATGTGTCATTCAAATTCAGCTGTTGTACTTATATTTTTCTTGACACATGAAAGCAATTCTGATTGCATAGCGTATAAACAAAATGAACACATTGTTTCAATCTTTGATAAAAACAAAGCAAGGATTCGAGTCTTTATCTCAAAGACTGCAGTCTTGTGACACTTATATATATATTAAGGTAATACAACGTACTTTGTCCCAATTACTATTATTTTTTTCAAGCAGACCATGGTTTCGCTGGGTATTAACAGCTTCATCAGGAATGCCGTTCGTCCTGATGAAGCTAGGTCAGTACCCAGCGAAACCATGGCGGGCTTGAATAAAAGGAAAAAGGAATAATTGTGACAAACTAAGGATTCGAGTTTTTTTTTCTTTATTGGGGGTTTAACGACCACCGTGAGCAACTCAATGGGTTACAAGAAGTCGCTCGTCCCAAATTTAGGGCCACTGGTTCCAGGGAAGGGAGAGAGCCAGCGCCGTAAGACAAACATCCATGCCTCATCGGGATCAGAACCCGAACCCCTTTCGGACGAATGATAATGAAAATATGTAAATGTTAGGGGTTTGATCTGAAATAAGGAAAAATATTACCAGGAAATGAACGAACAAAAAAAAAAAAAAAACAGTTGCAATAGAAGACAAAAAGCTGCTTTCCTAGCCAGTGGGGAAGGAACCAGCTTTCTCAATCAAAGCTAACAATTTCTTCATCGGTTTTAATAAATATTTCATATCAGTTTTTATTGAATTTGCTGTTTATCTGAAAACTGTATTTAATTCTCTTATCACAAGTGGAAGCAGGCATGACATAGTTACTTTTGATTCTGTTTCTGGACACATGGTGCTCCTGCTTACACGTTAAGTTGCCCGCCTCCCTGGAAAGGCTAAAATACGATTTCCCGTAATACAACAAATTGAAATTTCCACTTTATGAATTACAGGAAAATGAATTTTGACCATTCCATGGCAGGGGGTCACAAGAGTGTGAAATTCACAAAAGTTCATAACGTTACTTTCTGCTGTTGATTTTAGATTGCGAGGTATGGTCTTTGAAGAGAGAGGTATCAAACAAACATATAGAGAAAAAACACTGTCTGCAGTATTAAAAAAGAATGTTCGCATGATTATATTATATTTAATGTCACTGGGGAGGAAATTGTTTTTAAGTAACAGTGTGAAATATTGTTAAAGGATTCACTTGTAATTTTTGGTGGCACATGATTACTTCTCAATTATGGAGAGCTGTATGAACGGCTAATTATCGTAGGGTTTTTTGCTTAAACCAATTTGAAATATAAAGAAAGCCGCCCAGATGATTCAGTGGCCTAAGCACTGGCTTCTGACTATTCGTCCGAGATGGGTCTGGGTTCGAATCCCGTGAGGTATGGATGTTGTGTTTGTGTTGCCGCACTGGCTCTCTCCCTTTCCTGGAACCCATGGCCCTAAATTATTGATGGGCGACATTTATTCATTATTATTTATTTTATTTAAGGTTAAACGTTCACCGTGAGCAACTCAATGGACTGTAAGCAGTCGCCCGTCCCTAGTTTAGGGCCACTGGTTCCAGGGAAGGGGATGAGACAGTGTTGTAAGACAAACACAACATCTATACCTCAACGGGATTCGAACCCTGACCCGTTCCGGAGGAATGATCAGAAGTCATCGCTTAGACCACTGCGCCACCGGGACGGCAACTTAATATTACCTCTTACTTATAAAAAATGATTATTTACTAATGGCTGAAATATAGTGAATATTACCAAATTTGAGCATTGCTTTTTAAAAACGTAGCTTTTTAACAACATCGGCTGGCATCACATCATTTTTCACGTTCATTTTTACAGTAGCACAATAGTGTGCAAGACAAGCCAACACTTCTGCAGCCTCACATGCTCTTGCAGATTCCGCACACACATTTGATTAGCTCTTTACATGATTCAGAAATTTCTGGCAACTGCGACCATTTCATCTGCCATGATACATAGTCCAACCACCATTCCTATTCGGTTGGAGATGGTACACATATTGTGCGTTTGTTTGCTTGTCCCCAAACGTGTCCAGCTTGGAAAGCACTACGTAATACCTGTTGTTGTAATGCACTCTTTGTCGGTGGCAGGCTTTTAAGCGGACGATTTTTGGTCATGAACAACTCTTGTCTTGCATTATTACACTTGTATTGTTACTGTTTGAACAGTACAGTAGTATTACATATCTTTCGAAAATGTCTAAAATTTCCGTACGAATGGAAATTGGCGGTTGTGAGATGAATGAAAATGTAGTAGCTTCATTAAAGAGCATCCATGTCTTCCAAGTTAATTTTTTTGTCTTTCCTGTGAAACTAGGATTGCTGTCATAGTCAGCAAAGTATGAAATCCTGGTAAAGGAAGAGCCTTTTTCGTGTCAATCGCTGCAGCTATATCCGGAATAAATCTGTAATTCGTCCCTGTTCCAAATACAATCCAAACTTTATCTAACTCTTTGTTGACAAGGTAAAGAAGTAAGCAATTGCTAAAACTAAGACATCGGTATCTACAGTGCGTATAACAATATTTTTGAAGTCGTTTTCTACCATGCCTTAGAGATGCAGTATTATCTTTCAGTCAGCTTTTTCATGACCAGAGCAAGTAACACCAATTAGGGAACTTTGGGCAGTAATATGTCCGTTAACTTCTTCCCCTACAGTGGTTATAACCTGTACATTTGAGACTATATCTATAGCTAAGGTTCCCAGTAGACTAAAGAGATCTTCTTTGTTACTTAAATTTCTAAGGAAATCTTACCAATTTTTAGGTAAAGCCACGTGTGAAAGCACTTGTCTCCTGTTTCCTGTTCCCCTCTTCTGTCTAGTATCACCTTTAATACTTGGTGTATGTATCCCAAATCAAACCAGTTCTTCGACAGCCAAATATTTCCATGTGTTTACAAATGTGAGGATGAAATGTGTTCATATAATAATCACCAAAAGTCTTTGAGGAGTGTGGCTTTAAAATGTTAGTAAGAACTGCACCATCACAAACTGTAGCATCACAGGTCCCTGGGAAGGCATGGTCACTCTTGTCTACAGTGTCTTCTAGAATGTGTGCTATGTCAGTTTTATTGCCTAATCGAAATTTTCCATTACTGGAAAGTGCAGGTGAAAATGGTTGATTTTCGTGTTCGAAAAAATTCTGCATATCCAACTGACGATTCTGGGTAACTATAAAGAGTCTGGAAAATAGCTTGACATCTGTTTTTAAGGTCTTCAATGTAGCATTTTTCTTGCCAGTGCTTTTCACAGGAGTCCTGAAGTGGGGAATGTTGCTGTTTTTCAAAGGTTGAAATATTGTTGAAGAATTTTTACTAGTCCTTCCTCAATAAAACTGTGGAATAGCTTGACACCAGTCGACTCTGCTGAATAAACTATTGCATTAACTTGCTTGTGTACAGTAATCCTACTGTCGATGACAATAAGGTCTTCACCATTTTCTAAAAAAAGGTTTCCAAACACTTTTAATGTGTTGTAAAGTGCTTGTACCTTAGCGACATGTTTTACTTGAAACGAGTGGTATTGCCCATGATGGCGTCGATTATTTTCTTCAGGTTTCAGCTGAATGCCACTCTCAAATTCTTGTATTAACGGACAAATTTCTGGTCCTGCAACCATCCAACGTCTTAGTGCCGACGGATCCTGGGTCAACCCTACTGCACCGCCATCACCTTTCACTATTGCGTTATTTTGTTCATGTGCTTGATCTACGCTGATTGCTGAGAAGATTCTGTTTGATTTTCTTATCATAAACTTTTCTGAAGAAAATGAGCGATGTATGTCTGGTAGTTGAATCTGTGCATCAAAAAGGTCTTTCAGATGGATTGGTAGCCAACGTGCATAGTTATAAGATAATTAAGCAAAAAATCCCAAGGAATAATTTCTTTTAGGCAGTGACGATACAACTTGAGTAGTTTCCCTCTCTGATCGAGCAAACAAAGAGAAGCAATAGGATTTTTATATTAAGAGAGGTCAGCCAATATTTGAACATGACACTCTCTTCTGCTGGTTTTTCTCACCAGATCTCAAATTCAATCTCGGGATAATTTTTTTTAGTAAGCATCATGCAACAAATAGTACAATGCTGCAGCAGTTACTTGGTGAATTCCTCTGGCTTTTGTCACGTGGGTTACTTTTAGATAACTTTCAGCAGCACGAGGAGATGCAATATCAGAATGGGACATTCCACCATTCCATCTGTTTCCTGACTCCTGACATCCACTGACCTAAAATTCGGAGGAAAGCTTGTTCAATGTGAAACGCACCGAATATCACCAGGAATCCCCCTACCTATATGTGTCTAGATAATTCCACTGAATCAGTTTTGCTAACGCAAACAATGGTTGGTCCACTGCCATGACAGGAATTTGATTTCCATTCAGAAATTGTGTAACTTGTTACATTATGTTCATCGCATGCTTAATTATAGCTATATTGACGACGAGTCTTCCTAAAATAGTGGTAAAAGTGTTGATATTCCAGGAATGAAATCAGTTGGAGCTTACCATGGTAGGCAGCCCACGATGCATCGAGTCTAATATTGGTGACAACGTGTTTCAGCCATGCAATCTCTTCTTTCTTCAGATTAGTATTAGTGGTTGATAATATGAGTTTTGATGTAGCATCACAACAAGCTGAGATAGTACTGTAGGTTCTTTCGACCGAAGGAATGCTGGTTGCACTAAAGAAAATTATTCTGGGAGACTTGGTACACTTCGCTTTTTGAAGGCACTTATGTCATACTTCATAGCTTGTGTAGGCCTTACTGCTCCAAAATATTCAGGTGTTGGATTTTAAAATACGGATATACTTGTCCCATAAAAGGAACTCTCTGAGGTTAAACTGCTTAGATTGTAGTCTATGTTATCGTGCGCCCCAATTATAAAGATCCCTTCACGTAATTTTGATGGACATACTACCTTTTCTTGGAACTTAACATTTACAAGTTCACACATTGCTGTTGAGAGCTCCAGCACAAGAGTATATGAGATTGAAAGGCCAAGTGAATGTACCCTTTCCACGATTTCTTTCTTTCTTTCTTTCTTTTTGCGTTTTTGCAGATATTGAAAGTCCCATGTATACTGGCAGGAGGGTTCTCTATCAGTTTGATGCCTGAATATATTTCCAGTTGGCTTACAGGACTGTATATTAGGTTGGTTGGTTGGTTAATTGATGTTAATGGCGCAAGGGCCAAGGTTGGCCAAAGAGCGCCAAACAAAAGACATCAAAACAAAACTAAATCAATAAAAAACGTACACAAGGTTAAAAACAGGCTGATGTGGTAAAAATGAAAAATGATAGTGAACAAGTTAAAATCTAGATAAGTTTAAAAAAGTCAATATCTTGTAAAAACGAAAACACTGCATTAACGTCGCAGGCTTCGCCAATAATGGTTTGCAGCGTAGCTGCTCCTTCGTCCAACAGATGAGAGTGAAAATGACGAAAACGATGAGCACAAAACCGAACACAAGTACACAAAACATGAAGGACAGTGAGACGACAGTCGCACGCCTCACACACCAGGGACACTCTCGCCACACAGCAAAAAGCGGTGAGTAAAACGACAGTGCCCAATGCGGAGACGTGCAAGAACAACTTCCTCACGCCGGTTCGTCCGCAAACTAGACTTCCATAGTCCGATCTGTGGTTTGATGGCATAGAGTTTATTGCTGCCCTGCTGAGACCACAGGGACTGCCACTCATCCAGAACAAATTCCCGGATCAAAGGCCGATAATCTCGGAAAGACAGTGACAGCCGAGCTGGCGACATGGAGGAAACAGACCTGGCAGATAGATCTGCCAGCTCATTACCCCGGATCCCAACATGGCCAGGAACCCAACAGAATCGGACCAGGAATCCAGCACCTTCCAAAGTTCCAAGAAGACGACGGACATTACGGATGACAGGAGAGTCCGTGTCCTCCGGAGAAGATAAAACTTGGATGACGGACTGGGAATCGGAGCAAATCAAAGCGCGACGATGAGATCTAGACTGTATGTGACACAAAGCGAGGTGTACCGCACGCATCTCTGCCGAAAAGACGGTGGATTCAGGCGGAAGCCTCTCAGCATGGGAGGCATCGCCACACACGAATGCGGATCCAACAACCTCACCGGATTTCGACCCGTCAGTAAATACAGGCACAAAATCCGGGAAGAGAGACAGTATCTCGGCAAAGAGCTGCTGGTACACCAGAGCAGGAGTGGAAGACTTTGGCCACACACAAAGGGAAAGGTCAGCCGTTGCTTGAACCGGCTGCCAAGGCGGTGCAGTGTAGAACCGGGTCAAACCAATCCTTGACAAGTCTAGACCAGCATCGCGCACCAAGGTCGACAACCGAATCCCAAACGTCGGAACACAGGAAGGCCGGTGTGAGAATAGGCGGACACATTGTGGTTGGAAAATGGAGCCATGCAGTGGATGATCAGGAAGAGACTTCAACTTGGTGAAGAATTGAAGAGACAGCTGCTTACGTCGGATGCACAACGGCGGTTCATAGGCCTCGACATACAGGCTATGCACGGGAGAGGTACGGAAAGCACCAGTGCATAGCCGCAGAGCCTGGTGATGGACAGGATCCAGAGGCCGCAACACGGAAGGACGTGCCGAACCGTACGTTATGCAACCGAAGTCTAACCTTGACCGAATCAGAGAATGGTAAATGCGAAGCATTGAGCACCTGTCGGCCCCCCAAGATGTTCGAGAGAGGACCTTCAGGATACTCAAGGACTTCGTGCACTTCACCTTTAAAGACTGGATGTGAGGTCGGAAGGTGAGTGCTCGGTCAAATGTTAGCCCAAGGAACATGACTTCTGACACCACAGGGATGGTTGAACACCCCAGACGGAGGTTAGGGTCTGGGTGAAGACCCCGTTTGCGGCAAAAATGCACGCAAACGGTCTTCTGGGTCGAGAAGCCAAATCCATTGTGGGAGGCCCAGGTAGAGATCTTATTAATGGCCGACTGCAGCTGCCGCTCAATGGTGCGCATGTTGACAGATGCGCAAGAGATCTGCAGATCATCCACGTACATGGAGCCACGAACCGACGGAGGAAGTAGAGTGAAAATATGATTTACACGAAGGATGAACAATGTCACAGAAAGAATGGAGCCTTGAGGGACACCCTGCTCTTGTGGGTATAACGCAGAGAGGGTCGATCCGACGCGCACACGGAACATCCGGTTCTGGAGAAATCCGGCAAAGAAGGTCGGCAAATTTCCCCGCAATCCGCAGTCACGCAGATCACGGAGAATGCCGTATCTCCAGGTTCGATCGTAAGCTTTTCCATGTCGAAGAACACGGAGACCATGTGCTGACGCCGGACAAACGCCTCCCGGACAGATGTCTCAAGGCGAAGATGATGATCGGAGGTGGAACGGAATTTCCGAAAACCACTCTGATGAGGCGAAAGAAGGTGACGTGATTCCAAATAAAAAAACGAAACGAAAATTGATGATGCGCTCTAGAACTTTGCAGAGGCAGCTCGTCATAGCAATTGGTCGGTAGTTCAACGGGTTAGCGGGATCTTTACCAGGTTTGAGAACAGGAACGACAATGGCAGTGCGCCAAGATTCGGGAAAGTCACGCTCGTGCCAGATCCTGTTAAACAGGACCAGCAGACATTCAAGAGAGGAC
Source organism: Macrothele yani (assembly GCA_039090855.1). Lineage (NCBI taxonomy): Eukaryota > Metazoa > Arthropoda > Arachnida > Araneae > Macrothelidae > Macrothele > Macrothele yani. The sequence continues at coordinate 88,569,011 of CM077010.1, forward strand.
GGAGAAAGGTGCTTCAGCATGTCATAATGGATGTTGTCCGGTCCGACAGATGTTCGGCCGGACCGATTCAGGAGCAATCTTCAGTTCGACGGCAGTCAGCGGGCTGTTATAATCGGCAGCGGAAAACGGGCCAAAGGAAACCTTGGACCGTTCAAGCCGCGGCTGTACCTGCCGGAACGAAGCAGCGTAATTGCGGCTGCTGGACACCGAAGAAAATGCGGCGCCCAGACAGTCAGCAATACCCTGAGCGTCAGCAACCGTTCCTCCACCACTCTCAAGAATGGAGATTTCCCCAGAAGGGTACCTACCCCGAATCTTGCGGATCCTGTCCCAAACGATCTTAGAGCTGGTAGTGGTGTTAATCCCGGATACGTATCGTATCCAAGATTCCCGTTGGCTACGACGACGGACCAAACGCGCGTAAGATTTGGCTCTCTTGAAAGCAAGTAGGTTCGCGTCGGTGGGGTACCGACGAAACCTACCCCAAGCCCGATGTTGGGCCTGACGAGCTGCCTTGCAAGTGGAATTCCACCAAGGTCGCGGACAACGTGGAAGTGTAGTCGAAGACTTAGGGATGGTAAAGTCTGCCGCGAGCACAATACAATCCGTAACCGCCGCAACAGCTTCATCGATCGTACCCGAGGTCACCATGTCTGGAGTAATGGTCGCTGAAGCCGTGAATGAGTCCCACTTGGCGCGATCGATAGCCCATCTAGCAGGGCGAGTAGGATGACGGTACCCGTCACCTGCTAGACGGAGAAAGATGGGAAAATGATCACTGCCAAGGGGATCATCAGACACGCTCCAGGACCAGTCAGGATATAACGATGGCGAACTCAAGGACAGATCAATGGCTGAGTACGAGCGGGTGGGTTCATGAAAATAAGTGACTGCCCCGGTGTTGTGGAGACAGAGGAACGTGTTGGAGAGAAGGGACTCAACAACACGGCCCCTGGAGTCACGAGTGGTAGAGCCCCACAACGGATTGTGTGCATTGAAATCTCCGAAGATGAAGAAAGGAGGCGGCAGCTGGTCGACTAAATCTTCCAGATCCGAAAGGCTCACTGCTGCATTCGGTGGCATGTAAATGGAACACACTGTGAACAGTGTGTTCACAGACAGTCTCACTGCCACTGCCTGCAAAGATGTCCGAAGGACAACTGCAGTGACAGGAATACCATGAGGAACAACAACGGCCACTCCTCCGCAGGCGATGACACCTTCCTCATGATCTTTGCGGAAAATGGAATATCTGCGCAGCGGAAAAGTGTCCGTTGTTCGAAGCTTAGTTTCCTGGAGGCAAACGCACACAGGTGTGTGCGAAGACGGTAAACCTTTCAGATCATCAATTCTAGGTCGCAGACCTCGGCAATTCCACTGAACGAGCGTAGCCATAATGAAAAATAAAAGGAAAGGATGAAAAACGAAAATGACAGACGACTAGAATGTCTCCGAGTCGTCCATCAGCTCCTGACCATCTGCAATGTCCGGAGGCAACACAGGGCTGTGCTTACTCACACAGGGCCGCGCTACCGGGGGTCTTTGTGGTGTTACCCCGCTCTGTTTCGAGGGGGACGATCCTGGTTTTACCTTTGCCGGCTTCTTCCTAGATGCGCCCTGGGACTGTGTCCCAGTGCTGGCAGAGGATGTTGTCTGCACAGAGGATGTTTTAGGCGTCGATGTTGATGGCGCCTTGGATTCAATGCGGCGAGACTTCAGAGCCTCCATTCCGGCAGCAACGATGTCCCCAAAATCATAAGGACACCGCGCTGGGAGGGACACATCAGTCTGCACCGCAACAGTAGCCTTCTGGACCACAACCGATGCATAGGAGCGCCGGCCTGTTGGTAGAGGAGCTATCCGCCGTCTGGCTTCAGGATAAGACAGATGTTCTGTCGTCTTCAGGCGTTGGATAGCCTGCTCCTCGATCCACTTTGGGCACTGCTTAGAAGAAGCCGGGTGAGAACCCTCGCAATTGACACAATGATCCGCCTCAGCGGAGCAGTCCGCCAAAAGAGTGTTCAGGCGACCCACAGCGTCCACACTTCGCTACATTACGGCAAGACTGCTGGGAGTGACCGTAATGCTGGCACTGAAACATCTCAAGGGGTTCGGAATGTACGGGCGAACATCGAGCCGCAAATACCCCGCCTTGATGGAAGTCGGCAGGGTAGGGGAGTCAAAAGTGAGCACGATGTTCCGGGAGGAATAGACTTCCCATCCCGCCGGAAAAGAATGCGGCGAACCCCAGTGACATGTTGTTCCCCAAGTTCTTCCAGCAATTCCTCATCGCTGCATTCCAGCAGGTCGCGAGAGTTGATAACACCGCGAGAGGAATTGAGGTAACCATGGGGAGATATTTGGACTGGAACGTCCAGCAGAACGGTCGTCTCCAGCAAGGTGGCACTGTGACGAGGATTGGAAGTCTCCACAAGAAGATCCCTGACGGGAGCTTCTTGACACTCTTAGGTGAGCCCGCAACGGCCTGAAGAGCCTTATTAATCCAGAAAGGACTCTTCGAACCGAGGGATTGTGCTGGATCAACAGAATGAATAAGAAGAAACAGAGCGTTGCAGTTGGAACTGAGTAGTTTCTTAGTGGAGGAGGGCGACCCATCCTCCACACGGCGCTTCAAAGGAACAGCATGGGAAACACTTTTGTTTGCCATTAAGAAGAGAGAAAAGATTCATCCGCCGACCTCCCCACCCACTACCGAGCCCAACGAGGGAGAGCCGGAGGTCCGCAAGCCCAAGAGGACGCAGGACACGGCTCTAGGGATAGTCAGCGGATATAGCAAGTTGGTAGGGCAGACACACGCTCAGCGTGCACCCAGACTTTCCCGTGCCCGGAGAACACCCCTTTGGCATGCCCACCCTACCCCCCAACTCACCCAGCCGAACAGAACGACAAGCCGCTAGAATTCTGGACGCAACCCGGCCACAGACTTCCTGACCAGGAGTGGGTTAGCTCCCAGCCTCCCGTTTAGGGTGAAGCAGAGGGCAAAGAGGAGTGTTGGCCTCTGGAGACACTACAACCCGGCCCCCAAACACCTCAGCCTCCAGCATCCTCATTTCCACCTGTACGGGTCACCGCACACGGCAAACATGCAGGTAGGTCTAAACTAACCAGCTCCGGAAAAACAGAAAATATAACAGAAAAGAGAAAAGACAGGGAAGTGAACGAGGAACAAAAACCCGGAGCTGGCGCCTCATCACAACCTCAGCAGCCTACAACTGAGGCGGGTACATGTCATTATATGAACTTAAGACGAAAAAAGCAAAACAATAAGAGAAAATCGGCTCGGGCCGTGGGGACGCCATCCCCCATCAGCTGGATGAACAGCTGTCCCTTCGGTGATGGTATCGTTCAAGAGTAAACGAAAAGTACTCCGTCACAAGGTGAGCTCGGGCCGTGGGGGCGCCGCTCCCCAAATAACTGGAAAACCAGTTATCCCCGTGCGGGGGACTGTATATTAAATCACTGCAATTGCGATATTGTGAGAGATGGTTGGGTAACAACTTCATTGGTTTCAATATTGGCTCCATATAGTACCATATTCACGATAGCAGGCAGGTATAGCAGGCAAGCATTTCTTTTCTTACCATTTTCGCAACCCGCAATAAAACAAATGCGTCTTCATCTTGATCATATTTTCAAGCTTGCAACTTGGCGTCACCAACAGTTTTGTCATATGCCAAAATATACTTTCTGCCAGACATGTTTGCCGTCATATAAGGGACGTATGCAAGAATCCGCTGTCGTAATCTTGAAGTACGTACATCAGGCATATGTAATTGCTCATCCACTCCTATTAGTTGCATTAGTTGCACCTTGTACATTTTTGTGTAGACCCTCATCTTGAAAACTGGTTGTGTTTCATTAGAATCTTTCATACTTTCCTCCATGAAATTGACTAATTCTGCAAAAACTACTACCTCGTATATATGAACACTGCCGTTGTTAGCATTTGGCTACTCCGAGACTTATACAATCCTACTAAGCACTTTGCATGGTATTTTGCCTCCAGAGCAATTATATTGCCACCATACGTTTTGCTAGTAGACCACCATTTCCTTGCTCAGTGGCACACTCCTTCACCTTTTGATCTACATGCGACGTTGTAATATTAAACAATTGATCCTTAGTGGTCGCAGAACTATCACAAAAGAAGCACACACCTTTAGAAATAGATGATTGGTGTTTATTTTTTGTGCTACGTAGCTTGTCTTTTCAAAAATGTTTGTTCCATCCCGCCATGGTCTTCATCAAACATCTTTACATTAATATTCGTGGATGAGGTATTAATACCTTCAAAGTTCTGTAAGTTTTTCGCAAGTGCTGCATATCCAGCGTTACGTATAGACACATTTTTATTATTCGCAGGACACACCAAATTATCAGCACACGTGTTTTGCCACAGTATTCAAATCGTCCTGTCAACAGATTTCGAATTTTCCGTCACTGGTAGGAACTAATCTGAGCCGTTTTGCCATTTTTAGAATACCCCAGCTTCACGTACTCAAATAAAAAAAAAATGGAAAACAGGGATAAGTGGCATATAAAGTAATATTGCAATATTTTACAAGTAATATTGACATATTTTTATAAAGATGTTATTATTTTAAACAGGAGCCACGAATATAAAATCTTGAAATTGCGATAAGAATGTCCCCTTGTGAAAAGAAAGACCACCTGCGTCCGCCATATTTAGACTTAGCCTCTTTTTAACATGAAAAACAAAATCCTTGACCTCAAAAACATATAAATCGTTACCAAACACTCATTTGTATGATGTGTAAAAAAAAGGTTGTAACAATATCTCAACACATGTAGCCATTTTGAAACATAGCCGCCATCTTGGATTCCCATTACTTTGGGCGATGCCTTCCCATCTTATTTTCATTGTATAATCATAAACTACATTCTTACCAATGGGGATATTCTTATCACAATTTGCAGCAATTATACATCTAGAACCTCCACTATTATTTACCTGCAAGGAAGATGGGTTACTATAGAGGAAGAGTTAGTCTACCAACATGTGAAATTTGAACGACGTCTTTTCAAATATTTGAAACATCTACATTTTCTATCGTGTTGTGATGAGCGTAATGTATACAAGTACAGTTAATTCGAAGCGCAACTAAGTTTATCCTTGAAGAGCCTCTGGGTCAACGACATTGAGTGTTCTTTTATTTTGAACCAAGATGAAAAGGTTTTTATTTTTACCCACTAGAGAGCGACAAAACATAGAGCTGGCCATGAAAAGCATGAATTTTACATGTTGCGTCCAACAACTTTTAAGGCTTAAACCTGTGTCTTGTTGATACTTATGAGAAAACTGAGAACAACAGGACACTGTATTCGGTACTTACACAAACTACCGCGTTTTATTTAGTCCTTTAGGTACTAGTTAGCTCAATTCTTCATATCACTTCCACAATAATTAATTACCTTTCAATAATCACTCTAGAATCAGCTCAGACGTGGTGCATGTGACATCAATAATTATCCCATAACAATATTAACAAGAACCTGGATTTCATTTTAACGTGAGTTAGTAAATATGAAATTAACATAACGAAACTGCTTAAATGAAATATATCCTAACACAAATTAGATTAACGGATTATAGCTCAACGAAACATAGCCTAAAACAAGATAGTTCTCAATCTAAACATTCCGAAACATCGTTCTTATCTTAGTTTCTTATGCACATCAGACCTCTGACTTCAACACTCGTTGCCAAAAATACATATATTAGAGTACATGTTACAAAGATTAGTTTTATTTGATCAGCATTAAATAGCAAAATGCCCTGCTAATGCGTCTATTTAAGATGCCCGTTTTGTTTTTTAATATATTATGTTTTTCATGATACTTACATATGGCATTACCTTTTCTTTCAATGAAATTGCAGGTGAATGATTGGCCAAGAAGAAATCAAGACTGGGTATAATGCCTTTTGAAGACATGAATTTGAACAACACGAACACCACTATATCATTTTTCATTAGAAAATCGACCATCACTGCTGGCTTGTCTGTATTATACAGCCTTTGCATAGTTGGCATTCTGGGTAATGTACTATCCGTAACTATTATCACTTGTCTCAAGATGCGGTCTCCATTTAATTGCAAACTGATGTTCTTGCTATTTCACGAAACAATGTTTCTTTTTGGAGTACTTGCAACTGAAACCTTTCCGGGAACGATGCATAGCAAGTCTTGGATTATCTCTTTGAGGTTCATAGCATGGACGAGTTCTGTGTGGACTACAGTGTGCCTTTCAGTAGACCGGTATATTGCTATCTGCCACTTCAAGAAGGTGAAACAGCTTTGTAATTACAAGCGAACTGTAATTTCTGGTGTTTTGATTATCATATTATCTGTGTGCTTCAATATTCCACGCTTTTGTTTTTTACAGAAGATTTCTTGGGAAGAAGATGAGATAAGTTTATTGAAAAAGATCTCTAATGCGACAGGAGTCTTGTACACGAAGTATGAGCCAGCTTGGTTTCCGGAAAACAAGTATTTATATGTGTCATGTTATACCATTTTAGACCCTACGATGCTATTCGCTGTACCTATGTTTACTCTGGCTGTTTTAAATGTAAAAATCTTCATCTCCATCAAAAGAGTGGAGTTAGCACGCAAACAAATATGCTGCTCTCGACGTAAAGATAATTATCTCACATTGATCGTGATCGTTGTAATGTTTTTTGTTTGTTATGTACCAATGTTCATATTTTCCTTTTGTTATTTTTGTTTTGAATATTCCACAGTTTTGTCGAAAGTGGAAATGTTTTTTCTAATACTTCCCGTCCTAAATTCTTCTGGAAACTTTATTATTTATTGTGCTGTAAGAAAGGATTTCAGATGCACATTGTTACAGCTTTTACGTAGATCTGAGTACCCTGTTTCTGCAACCAATGTCACGCAAACTGAAAAGTGAAAAAGTGCTGCTGGTTGGTACCTTCCAAATTATGATTGAAAATTCTTCATCACGTTCTGCAAACTATGTGTTGTCCTATGACGAAAATTAAAGCATCATTTCATTTCTCTTCCTTGTTGATTAATTTTGTAATCATACATATTTCTATATATCTTCCGCCATCCGAGCTTGTTATTGACACAATATAAACACACCGGACAAAAAATTAGTCACTCCTGCCGAAACGCACTTAATAACAGGTTATAACGTAAACGTCTTTTCGTACTGATACGTTATTTAAAAAAAAACATACTCATACGATGAAATAGTTCCTAAATTAAACCTTAACGGCCAGACGAAACATTTAAAACAGAAGTCAAACTTACGGAAATGGACTTTTATTTCTCCAACACAGGTTTAGCACTTCACATAACAAATCGGTATCAACACTCCACATTAAACGCTCCACACACCACACACCAACAACGCTACGTTCCACAACGCTCCACATTCATCGCCCCACAACGCTCCACATTCATCGCTCCACAACGCTTCACATTAATCGCTCCACGAGCAACTGTTTTATCGTAGTTTATATCTCTGGTTCTTATCTAACAACCGTCATACGTCACGTTCATTCAACCTCAACTATGTTGCCAACAGCAATTGTTTGAGAGAAAATATATCACGTTAAGTGTGAAGTACGACTGAGAACAAACTCAAGATTTACATAGGGAAAGAAACTGAAAAGTAAAGTTAATTTAGAACATACGTCACAATGTGACGGCACCTCATACCTTGATAACAGCATGAATCCGGTGTGGTAGAGACTCCACGAGGTTGTGGATGTATTGAACATCGATTTGCAGGCACTCGCGCGTCAACTGGTCCCGAAGTTCCGCCATACGTGGGTGTCTATTCCGGCGTTTCACCTTCTGTTCCAAATGATCCCACATACTTTCAATAGGATTTAAATCTGGGGATTTAGCAGGTCAGTCGAGGTGAGACAGTGTTGCTGATTGTTCGTCGTGCCACTCAGACGGAGTTTTAGTCTTGTGCACACGGCAATTGTCGTCTTGGAAGACAGGAGTGGCAATGTGATGCTCCTCCTGGAGATGTAGGGCAAAGGGCAACACTTCGTCATTCAGAATGTTGAGGTACGCATGTTGGTTCAAATTCATCGTAACTGCAACGAGAGGGCCCACTTCGTGGTACGAAAAGCATCCCCAAAACATCACAGAACCCCTCCAGTTTGAACAACACCTTCGACACAATCAGGATTAAAGGCTTCATTAGGCCTGCGATGCAGTCGTTGCCTCCCATCATTGGAGTACAAACAAAAACGAGACTCACCAGACCAAACTAGTCGTTTCCAATTCCCCACAGTAAAGGTTTGATGCTTCCGAGCCCATTGATAACACCAGTCTGCAAATTTAAATTTTTTGTCAGATGATTTCTTAAAAATAGCTGTTCCTGAATCAATTTTCGACGCCGATTCTAGAAATGACTTCCATTTTTCTCTATCACGTCAGGTTTTTAAATAAAATAGGAAGTTATGTTTTCAAGATTTTAATTAATGTAATCACAAAAATGCAAATACAATGTCCCACAAGGACTATTTTTTTTTACAAAACCACTTTAAAATTACTGTAAAGAACTGACTTGTGACTAGTCTTTAACAAAACGACAAGCAGTGTTCCATTAATTTTCAAACTGTCTTTTTTTTTTTTACTTTCTTGCAGATCCTCCTTTATCTTTACTGTCCCTCTTCAACATCCAACAATAGTCGGGCATCCTAGTTTCATTCCATCTCCCCTGGTACCTCTTCTCTATCTCCTTAATATCCTAGTGAAAGCGTTCACCGTGCTCTTCACTATAATGTCCCAGATTTTCCGGAAAGTAGTCGATATGGGAGTGTAGAAAGTCAACTTTTACACTCATGTTACAACCCAACTGCTTGAAGTTTTCCAACATTGTTTCAACAATTTTTCCGTAATTAGGATCTTTGTGATTCCTTTGAAAGTTTTCGGTTACAGATCAGAATGCTGTCCATGCGTTTTTTTCTCTCTCATTCATCGTTTTCTGAAAATCTTTGTTCTTCATGAGCTTTTTTATTTGAGGGCCGGCAAAACATCCAGCTATCAATTTTTCTAGTGTGATGAAGGGAAATTTTATAGAAAGGTACTTGAAGCATGGCCCATCTTGTGGTAGAACCCTTACAAACCCTTACAAACCGCTTCATCAATCCCAATTTGATGTTTAGTGGTGGAAATAATACGTTTTGGGATTCTACAAGTGGGTCATGCAGGATATTTTTAGTCCCAGGAACAAAATTTTTCCTCTCTGCCCAAACTCTCATTGTCCAATGCCTTTGGTTTGCCCTACTGTCCCATTCATATAGAAAGCAAGGCATTTTTTCGTGTACCCAGCTTGTTGTCCTAATATCATTTCTATTACTCTGAAGTCACCGCAGATAAGCCATTTGTTTTCCTCATACTGTATATTTGTTAATAGTACCTTCATGTTCTCAAATGTCTCTTTCATTTTAACTGAGTGGGCCACAGGAATGGACCCATACACATTCCCATTATGCTGTAACTCGCCTTTGAGGCTCCTCTTGGACGAGTCCATAAAAAGTACCCATTGAGTAGGATCATGTTCAATCCCATAGAGGTGCATTAGCTCGTTGATGTTATTGCAGTAAACCAAGGAATCGTTCCGTTAGAAAAAAAGGAAGTACCTCTTTTTCTCTGTGTCGGTACCATGAAAAATGGGTTCCTGGAGCCAGAAGATTCTTATTTTTCAACCGGGAACTAAGTAGTTCTGCAGATTCCTTAGGCAGGTTCAGATCACGTATTAGACCATTAAATTCATTCTGGGAGAATAGTTGTGGATTGGAGTCGTTTACCGGCGTGTAGACATCATCACTATCGTCTTCAGAGATTGCATCACGTTCACATTCATCATCTTCCGCCACGTTCTATAACACAGCTGGAGGAAAAGGGGCAGGCAGATCTTTTCCATGTGGAACTAGCCTAACGGCTGAAGGAATGCTTGGATACACCATTTTGTTCTTATTTTTCGAATTACAGCCATTAACATTAACTAAGCAGAAGTAACAGTCGTTCAGGTGGTCTTTAGGCTCTCTCCACACCATAGGTATTGCAAACGGCATGCACGTTTGCTTCCCTTTTGTCCATAACCTTAACCTCTCAACACAATAGCGGCACACTTTATGTGGTGCCCATGCCTTATCCTGATCACCAAGATGCACTTTAACACAAAGTTTGTGATATCCATTCTTTGCTTAAGCACTACATAATTTCCACAGATGTAACAGAACACATTAGGACAATTTACATACTTGCGTTTCGACATTGTAAGACGATGCACTCACTATAAAGACAGCTACTTAGAACAGCTGTGTAAATCCGAACAGAAAGAGCAATGAACTGGAAATGTGAGCTTCTGACTGGCGGGAATGCTATTTTTGGATTCTTGCCAACTCTCTTTTCAGTTTTTTTTTCTGCAGGTGGCTAATTGGCAGCACTCCAAAAGTAACCTTACGATGCTTTGACGACGATTGGCAAAAGAAATAGCTGAAATGCCTCCCTGACTGGCAGATGTAATGCTATCAGCGATAAATCTTCGAAATCAATTTGGGTAGATTGTGCAAAAACTTTATGTGATAGAAGAAAACTAAGACCAGTTCTGGAATCAGCATGAAAAGTTGAGCTAAGCACACATATTAGTTTTTAATCATCTGATCTCATGCAGACTAGTGTAACATGCGGCTTTGTGACTTGCTGCTAAAAGAGGCCCCTTCCGTGGAACTCTGCTCCAGATGTCCGACGCATGCAGTTCTCGTCGCAATGTCCTTTTGAAAATTTGTTGGAGTGGGCTTTCATTGACTATTTGGAGCAGTTGTTGCCTGGTTTGAAACCATTTTGCGGTTACAAGGCGTGAAAACATGAAATATTCTTGTTGGTGAGAATCGTTTTCCGGTCACAGTTATGTGGCCGATTTTCAGTTGACTGCAAATTACACCAGTGTTTGTAGACCCGCTGGACAGTGCGCTTCAAAACATCAACAAATTGGGCGACTTCGTTCGCTTTGTGTCTGTAGGCACAACCGAACATGATGGCTCTTTTTTGCCACTCAGTAACGTCTGTCTTACGACCCACATTGCAGACTAAATTCAACACACACGTTGCTTTTCACCACTGCACGAGACAGAAATGATCCTGTAAACCACGCTAGTACTATTCGTTTTCCAAAAATGCTATCACGGCGCCCTCTGTACAAGCGGTAACTTCCCACTAACATTTCTGTTAGGGGTGACTAATTTTTTGTCTGTTGTGCCTAGTACTAATTGATGAAACGAATGTTTCACAGTACTCACAGAAATGAAGGTTCGGTATGAAAAGACGTCTGAAGCACAACATGCTGTAGAGATTATTTTTCAGAAAGCACAGAAACGTGCATGACGAATATCAAATTTTTCAGATGATTAAAAAATAAGTTACTGCGAAGCAAAACGTTGGGAGTTACAAATATAATAATAAAGATCTGTCATTAGTTTGTGATATGAGTGATATGCACAAAATTAAATGCACGAACATGGAAGATTACTGTTTTGCTTCAAAGAATTACCCTTTTTTTCTCGAAACATTGATTTGAATATTATATATTTAAGCGACGGGGTTAATTTACCTTCGTTTGCTGGGGATCATTAATTCTGTTCTTTCTCTCTTTCGAACCTTTTAGTTCACATAAATAATTACATCCAATGATGGTGAATGAAATCTTACTCTACATGAACGGTTTTATAATGCCAACTAATATTAAATTCAGATTTTTGATGCAAATAGCGAGTAAACAAGTCAAAAATATACCCTACCAATTATTTTGATCGCGCATTTAATACGTTTTTCTAGATAACTGTCTGCAAGCCTTTGCACATCGTTTTCCTTCACATACACATAGAAAAAGAAAACCGAAAAAGAAAGCACGCAGTTAGTGCCATACATATCCTTAATACTGTTATGTGTTCCGTCAAGGTTCTTAAAGAAATCGCTGCAGTAACACAAGATTCATTCTTCACTTTATGAACTTTGCTGTTGGAGACATGCGCCGAAATTAAGAAATTCACAGTATGTCTCAAATACGCGACTACAAATAGAGAAGAATGTTGCCAAAGAAATCCTAGTGTTCATTCTTTGATACAACCATGCATGCTTCGAAACCAAATTTTCGAGATTCTTTTGCAGCCCTTTATGAGAAATTTTAGGGACTTTGTGCAAAGGCGCACAAGTTCCCCAAAGCGTCTCGTAACATACAGACCGAAAAATCAATGAGCGGGACTATCAATAATTTGTGCGGTTACGTGTTGCAAAATTTTTGTAGTGCATTTCACTGCACCAGTAGAGCAACGGATGCTTCCGTTTTTCCATTTTGTTTCGGGATTTAACGACCACCACAAGTAACTCGGAGGGCTACAATCAGTCTCTCGTCCCTAAATTAGGGCCACTGGTTCCAGGGAAGTGAAAGAGACAGCCTTATCGGACAGACACACCATCCAAACCTAATCCGAGACTCGAACGCGTAACTATCTCGGACAAATGATAAGAAGCTAGCAGCGACGTGTGTTTCCTGGTTGTTACTCAGAAGCACTACTGGAAACCATTTTTCCTAAGCGTAACCGCACAAATTCTTGATAGTAAATAAATGTATTGCTGAACTATATTGAGGAACGTGATTTTGTCTCCCACTTTTTGTAGCTGGCTGCAAGCTACGAAGGAGATTTGCATTATTGCTTTGACTTTGTGTGACACCCTCTCATAGTAGAATTATAAAAATGTTGTTGGATGTCTTTAGAATATGGATCTCAGAGACGAGAGTATTCTGTCAGTAACATTGTAAGATTAGGTACAATGTAGGATTAGGTACAATGTAGGATTAGGTAAAGAACTTTAAATGTTTCAAAGAAAGATTGGATTTCTACTCTACGCAGAAGGTTCTGTGAGATATTTCAAATATAAATTTGTTAATTTTTATTTTTGTCACACTCTTTTTCTTATAATTAAATAATGCAACCTTTCCAAAATAATTGGCAAGGCTTGAAACGTTGCTTTTCCCCGAAACGTTTAGTTTTAACTCTACTTAGAAACACATTAGGAAGCTCATAACGTGTAACGGGAACAAGACCGTTCCAGCACGGGAGGGAAAATACCAGGTACTTCTTCTATTCGAGTTTTCCAGTGATAATGACCCGGGTAAATTGATGTCTTCAGAACCGTTTTAACAGTTTGTTATAATAACCTAAATATATTGACTCCCATTCCATTCGTGTGATTCATGGGGATTCATAGCTGTGGTGTCGTTCAAACAGAAGCGCACAGCATCTGAAGGATGATAATGACAATAATTCAATAGGGATTCAAACCCCACAAAGCTAGATGATAGAAGTTGTTCACAGATATGTTGTACAATGGATGAACATCTGCTTCGATAATCAGTTGACGTTCAAAATCGAATCTGCAGTTACACAAAATAACGGAAGCCGTTTTACGGCACAGAACTTGCATGCTTCCAGCCTTTCTTTTCTCAGAAATGATCTTTTACAGTCACTCATAATGTGTATTGAAACAACGTTTCGCAGTTTTTAGGCGAGCGAACAAATCAGGAGAATTTGCTCCTGGTTCAACCCAGCTACTTGTTCCTCCAGTTTCTTCTTAGAGGTCTTCTTCTCTCAGTCTCTGACCAGGAATGCCTGAATTCACTCAGGCCGCCCCGGTGGCGCAGTGGTCTAAGGCGTTGGCCTCTGATCATTCGTCCGTAAGGGGTCCGGGTTCGAATCCCGGTCAGGCATGGATGTTGTGTTTGTCTTACGGCACTGGCTCTTTCCCTTCCCTGGAACCAGTGACACTAAATTAGGGACGGGCGACTGCTTATAGCCCATTGAGTTGCTCACGGTGGTCGTTAAACCTCCAATCAAAATAAAAAAAAAAAAAAAAAAAGAATTCACTCAGAGCAAAGAGGGTTCGTTGTACAGAGACTTCCGTATAAGCCAATTAATTGGCCGGAATCTCATAGGGGTGTTTATGTTGCATGTAAATCTCCCCTCCGCAAGGTTCAAATGATCTAAGAATTTGGAAACTTATGAAAGATATTTAAGACAGCACACTTACTACACGGCAAGAAAACTTCCAATTCTACCTCCTCTCGTCGTTTTTCGAACGCTCCTAGACGTTCGAGAAAACGATATATACACTGCCGGACAATTGCTAAGGACGGATGACAATAGCAACGATAGCAACCATAAAATGGAAGGCAGGGAAATGTGGAAATTAGCATAAGTGCGGGATACAGTAAGACGTGTTGTGCGTATGCAAATTTTGGATTGCCGAACTTGTTCGTGACGTCATACCGCTGATAAGAGATATAAAGGATTTGACGCGTATTGACCGTTGTTGTTCAAACGCAAAGTTGAAAGGGAAAGAATCAATTGACGAACTTGCAATTTTCAGTATGTCTTCCCGACATTACCTAAATGATTTTACGCGTAGCCGTATTATTGGCAAGATTGAAGAAGGACGAAAAATAACAGATGTTGCCAGGGAGTTCGACGTCAGCCACAGTGTTGTTTCAAGGCTTTGGAAATCATTTCAAACAAATGGAGAATGTAGCAAACGTCACGGGGGAGGTCGTTTTCGCAGTACGACACCTGCAGAAGATCGGTATATAGGGCTATCCACAAAAAGACACCGGCGCAGCACAGCTAGTGAGGTAGCAAATCAGTTTATGGCTGCTACTGGCAAGCGGATCTCCCGAAAAACTGTCGCCAGACGTTTTCATGAAGGAGGACTATACGCCCGCCGTCCTGTTGTGTGCATCCCATTGTCCAGACGTCACCGTACCGCCCGTTTGCAATGGTGACATCAACATCGCAATTGGACTGATAACGACTGGTCTGCTGTCCTCTTCTCAGATGAGAGTAGATACAGACTATCGTCTGATTGTCGACGACAACTGATCTGGCGTGATAGTGGTACTGCATATTGTCCAGCAAACATACAGGAAAGGGACCGATATCCGACATGTAGTGTCATGGTATGGGCTGGCATCATGATCAATGGCCGTACGTCCCTCCATGTGCTTCCAACTGGGACTATGACTGGCCAACGATACATTAATGATGCTCTGCTACCTCATGTTCGCATGTTCCGTGGTGCTGTCGGTGATAGATTCATTTTCATAGACGACAACGCAACATGCCATCGAACAGTCGATGTCCAGGAGTGTATTGAGAGCGAGGATATTCAACGCCTCGTATGGGCAGCACGTTCTCCAGATCTGAATCCCATTGAAAATGTGTGGGATGCTTTGGGGAGGAGTCTTGCTGGTCGCCAATGTCCTCCAATAAACAAGGACACCCTCATCCGTGCACTGACAGAGGAATGGGATAAATTACCCCAACAGCTGCTTGATAATGCTGTGCAAAGCATGACACGACGAGTGGAATCTTGCATCGCCCTCCATGGTGGCCATATCCCGTATTGACATCTTACGCCGGAACGCCTGCGGACGATAATTGCATTTTTTCACGTTTACGTATTCTGCACAAAATGGCCTGTTTGTCCGTTGAACACGTTCCAAAGCCTTCTGGGTTTCAAAGCACAATAAATTGTCTTTCTTGTAATGTCCTGGCATTCTGACATTATTTTATTTCGCTTGGCATCCAAATACACTTACTTTTTTATGCGCTATATAGCCGTTTATGATCTGTCCTTAGCAATTGCCCAGCAGTGTATATACCATCATCAGCAGCAGCCAGCATCCATCAACTGCTGGATGAAGGTCTCTCCAAGTTTCTTCCACAACGGTCTACCTTGCACCAGTCTCCTCCATGCCATTCCGCATGTATTCAAATTTCATCCATCCATCTCTCTTGTTGTCTTCTTCTGGGTTTTTTCCTATCCCTTGGAATACCCTCTAGAATTTCGGTTGTCCATCGGTGGTCCGTTCTTCTGGCCACATGTCCAGTCCGTTCCTCGTTCTTGACAGACGTTGAGTTGGTGGCTGTTACATTTTATGCATTCGAGTGTGATATACCTCGTTCCTCACTCACCTGTTGTGTGCCCCACCTGTTTAAAGGTACTGTGTACGTTTTGAGCTTTTGTTTTTGGAGATTTTGTCCTTGTATTTGTTCATATATCTCCGCTTTCATATCGTTAGCTCGTTTGTTTACATTTAGCAGCTGCGAACATGGCGGCTTCCGATCTCTCCTTATCATCTCTTGGCGTGGAGGATGCACGTCACTTCGCACTTTCTTTTTTTGATTGGCGGTTTAACGACCACCATGAGCAACTCAGTGGGCTATAAACAATCGCCGGTCACAAATTTAGGGTCACTGGTTCCAGGGAAGGGAGAGAGCCAGTGCCGTAAGACAAGCACGACATCCATGTCTCACCGGGATTCGAACCCGGACCCTTCACGAACGAATTATCATAAGCCATCTCTTATACCACTGCGCCACCGGGGCTCAACCTGATGGTCTCTTACAATTATCCCCTATTATTCAGGTATTCAACCTCAAAGTGAAATAATGACTGATGATAATTCGCAGATTGGCCGTGAGTTTCATAACCTAATGGATAGAGGTGTGCTCTTTTTAATGCCGTACCAAATACTCCTTTGCCACGCTACCTAGCGGCCCTCTCAAATCATGTGTCGTCCGCGTATATTGCCGGAATTTCTCGTACCCCTCGGGGTATCTCAGTGCAGTTAAAGCACAAGGAGGATGCTGCCTTTTTTCTTGCACACGGGCTTTCGATTGGAACACATCATCTCGTACCTTCTTCTCCTTCCAGGCGTCCGGTGAACATCACCATCTATCCTGTTCCACAGGAAGTGCCTGATACTGCGCTTCCTCTCCTTGTCAATCATACTTGTAAAATCGTTGGAAAGGTCCGTCGCCTTTCTGACGCTCCACGCGGAACTCGATTTGCACATGCTACAAGACCTCGCCGTCAGTTGTTGGTCGGTTTTCCTACTGAGAACGCCTTGGCGGATTGTCCTACAGACGCTACTGTTGAAATTGGCTCACGCACGTACAGTTTCAAGGTTTTCACGACTCACTATTGTACTCACTGTCTTACCCAAGATCACACCAATGCCTCCTGTGGGAGCATACGCCGTGGTTTTTCTTCCAGCTCGCCTCCCAATGCCGATCACACTAGTTTTTCTACCATCCCCTCTTCCAGTGTTTTGACAGACGTGACCTCTACTTCTCTCCGTCAGACGCACTTTCCAGTCAAGGACAATGATCCCTTTCCTCCTCTTCCGCACCGTGCGGTAGTGCATCCTCCTTCTGGGTTAGCAGAGATGTCTTCCACTATTGATGTGTCTCCGGCGGAGTGTTCCGACTCATATGTGTCGAGTGGTGCTTCGACATTCCGACTGATTGGCTTTCCTCCCTGTATCTCGCATATCGGATCTTCAACTACGACCATGTCTGATGTTCCCCTGTGGCCGCACCTTTGTGCTGCCACGGCTAATGTTCCAGTGTTCACCGATGCTGATCGGGTACATACTGATTCCTCGGCGCAACTTGTGTTCTCGTCTCCCATTTCGTGGTTCTTCCAGATCCGCCAATGGTTTCATCACAATCAACTTCGTCTTCGAAACGGGCTGGAACTTCCAAAGGCTCTGTGAAAGAGAAAAAGGTAAAACATCTTTCTGTTACTCCTCCTGTGGCCGCATCTAGTGTTCCCGATGTTTCCTGTTCAGATATTTCTCCACCTGACGACTCTTCGAAAAGTATGCATCTCCGTCTGGTCCTGTCAATCCTCTCTGAGATGATGAGATTATACAGGAAATTGATAAGTTTCCTCTAGTTCCTGGACCACTGTCCAGACAGCAGTTCTTACGCCTCTTTCAATCTGCTCGTACAGTTGTCCGTACTGAAGAATTTCTCCATTAACCTGATCTTGATCTGTGTGCCGCAGTGATGCAATTTGAAGCTTATGTGTCCTTTTTTACGCTTTCTAACCGTAGGTTGAAGAAGCGTATATGCTCCAGCTTTGTCCGTCCGTCCGTCTGTCCGCACGATAACTGGCGTAAAAATGGTTTGATTTCGATGAAATTTTAGTATGTGGTAGGGGACCACCTGGGGACGAACCCTATTGAAAATGGGACAAATGGGGTCAAAGGTCACGACGTAGGAGCGGAATCATTCCATTGCCCTTATGCGTCATAACGTGCGTAAATATGGTTCGATTTCAATGAAAGTTTACTATGTGGTAGGAGACCGTCTGGGAACGAAACCTATTCAAAATGGGTGAAGTGGGGTCAACGGTCAGGACATAAGATTGGGATGCATTCCATTGTCCTTATGCGTCATAACGTGAGTAAAAATGGTTCGATTTCGATGAAATTTCAGTATGTAGTAGGGGACCACCTGGGGACGAACCCTATTGAAAATGGACGAAATGTGGTCAAAGGTCGGGACATAGGATTGCGATCCATTCCATTGCCCTTACCCCATATTATTAAGGTGGACGTCAAGTAATTTTGCTTCCTATACTTACAATGGAAAACTTTTGTAAACATTTCCTTCACAATGAATGTGTTCCCAAGGATGAAAATGTGAACATCGATTAAAATAACTTCATATTATAACTTGGAAAACTTAATATTTTCTAAAACATAACCATAATTATATTAAAAATCAATAACTTTTCCTTTGGTGGTGTTGAAACCAGAGAAAAGATGGCGCGACCTGCACTTTGATGACGTCAGTGGACAAAAAAATGTTGGATTGCATAATTACGGTTACGGTTTAGAAAATATTAAGTATTCCAAGTTATGAAATGAAGCTATTTTAATCGATGTTCAAATTTTCATCCTTGTGAACGCATTAATTGTCTAGAAAAAAGATGGCGCGACCTGTATTTTCATGACGTCAGTAGACAAACAAATGTTGAATTGCATAATTATGGTTATGCTTTAGGAAAATATTAAGAATTGCAAGTTATAAAATGAAGATATTTTAAACGATGTTCAAATTTTCATCCTTCGGAACGCATTAATTGTGAAGAAAATGTGTACAGAAGTTTTTCCATTGGAAGTATAGGAAGCAAAATTACTTGACGTCCACCTTAAAGTAGCAATTCTTGTATGTATGTATGTACATTTTATTTTGAAAACGGCTCTAAGAATTTTGATGAAAATCGTTAACCTACCGTTTTCTGGTACTAGAAATCGATTTAGTTTGATCTCGACTTTAAAATTCGTTTAGTGGGTTAAATAACCACCCCGAATTATAACGATTTTAGTGATGGCGTTGTTCCATTAATGTGACCAATGCTTAGAAATCTTATGACGTCACAACTCGCGTTTGAGAATGTTGGCGAGCAGTCACGCCATCTGTCTCATTACATCACGCGTTGTGTGTGGATCCTATTAAAGTTTTATGACGTCACACTCTTGCGGCAAGCAGATGGTCGCGATTTCCATCTGCATCATTACGTCACGCGTTGTGTGCGTATGTCCGTCCGCACGATAACTCGCGTAACAATCGTTCGATTTCGATGAAATTTTAGTATCTGGTAGGGGATCACCTGGGAAAGAACCCTATTTAAAGTGAATGAAATGGAGTCAAAGGTCAGTACATAGGAGCGGGATTCATTCCACTGCTGTTATGCGTCATAACTAACGTAAAAAAGGCTCGATTTCGATGAAACTTTAGTATGTGGTAGGGGACTACCTGGCGACAAACCTTATTGAAAATGGGCGAAATGGGGCCAAAGGTCAGCACATAGAAGCGGAATCACTTCCATCGCCATTATACGTCATAACTTACGTGAAAATGCTTCGATTTGGATGAAATGTTAGTATGTTGTAGGGTCTTGCCTGGGGACGAATTCTATTGAAAATAGGCGAAATGGGGTAAAATGTTAGGACACAGGAGCGGGATCTATTCCATAGCTCTTATGCATCATAACTTACGTAAAAAATGCTTCGATTGCGACAAAATTTTATCATGTTATTTTGGAGGTATACCAAACCGGTTCTGTTGAATATCATCGAAATGGGATCAAAAGTCAGGGCACAGGACCGAGATTTATTCCACAGCTACTATTCTCATAACTTGAGTGATAACTTGAGTAATGATCTCTGGTATGTTGGAAAGCGAAACGTATTATAATCAATGCATTGCATGATTTTACTAACTTGTTCAAATTTCTGAGTGCCACAGATCCTAGGTACCGGATTTTCATGAGACGACACACTAGCCGTTTCTCCTCCTTGAAAAATCTCTCTGAGAAACAATTTTGTGATACCGTGCTTCCTCATGCCGATGAACTTTAGTGCTGCTTCCCAACCAGACACTTTCCGCTCTCTCCGGCTACATTTTCCACCTTGTGGTCGTCTGAAATTTTCTGGTTTCGCGTTTCTTCATCTATTGTATCACTAATTGTGTGCTGTTCCCTTCATGTTATCACTCTCGCATTGCAATGTTTTCCCCTGATTTTGTTATTGTGCCTTGTGATTTTCTTTTGCTCTCACTGTATGTCCTTGCTGTACTAGTGTTCACCTACGTCGCGGTTTATGTTGGTGCTATCACTGTTAAATTTGTTCTCATAATGTAGTTGAAGAATTTCTGTACTGTGCCTTGCTTTTTGACCGTCGTTATGTTCTACTCAATTGGTGTTTTATCATACCCTTGTATATATATGCTCATTATGTTGTACTTGTGTTATTTCGTATCGAATGTTATGCCGTTATGCTATTTCTTATTGGTGTGCATCGTATTTTTACTGTACGTGCAAATTGATGTTTTGCCGGCATTGCCTCACATTGTTGGCTCCCTGATGCTATGGTCCGAACCCTTATATGCTATGTTATGGTCCAAACCCTTATGTGTATCTTTCACGCTGAGCAGTTCTCTAGCGTTGGTGTTATCCAACTGATTCCGCCTCTGTTGATAACGAAGTCACTGCGCTGTGGTAATGACTCTTTATGTTTGCTCTCCAGTTTGTGTTGCATTGTGGATATACCTGTATTTTCCTCTTTATGTTTTCTGTACTGCAATACTCAGCGACATCTCTTATGTTTGTAATCCCATTATAGCAATAAACTGTGTACCGCTTTGGTACACACAGTTACCAAAACCATTGCCGTTTCAGGGATTTTATTGTGATCATGATGTCTTTCACTCTTGGCATTTTCCTTATCCACGAGTTCCAGTTCTTATCTTTCCTGGTTACACCAAGCATACATCTCGCCAGGCTGCTTTCAGTTGTCTGCAGTCTTCGCACGTCTTTTTTAGTTAAGGTCCACGTCCCTGCTCCGTACGCAAGCACTGGAAGGAAGCATTGATCAAACACTTTTTTTAAGACATAATGGCATATTGCTCTTAAAAATTGCACTGTTTCTTCTAAAAGCTCCCCAACCAAGTTTTACACGTCTATTAATTCCTTCATCAATGTGACATTTGCTTGACATTTGCTGTCCATCATAAACGTAGGTATTGGTTATCTCCAGCTTTCCCCCATCAATCGATAAATCTTCATTTCTTGTAAAAGAATTGTACATCAGTTTTGTCTTCTGAAAGTTCATTTGTTATCCTACTTCTTTACTTTTGTCAGCAAGTTCCTGGATCATACTTTGCTACTCTAAAGGGACAGTTGCAAGAATGGCTACGTTATAAGCAAAACGAAGGTGAGTTAAATAATCTTCATTAATCTGTATCCCTTTGTTTTCCAAGTTCAATGTTTGAAAGACATTTTGAAATGTGGCATTAAAGAGTTTGGTAGATATTGCGTCACCTTGTCTCACTCCCTTTCCAATTTTTATTTGTGCTGTATCCTCAAAAAGCCGAATTTTTGCTCTTGCATTTTCATAGATATTATTAATAATGCTAATGTATTCACCTTCAATACCGCAGGATTTCAAAGTCATTGTAACTGCTGATGATTTCACGGAATCAAAAGCCATTTCATAGTCGATAAAAGCCTTACATAATGGGAGTTCATATTCTCTCGTTCTTTCAATTTGTTCTCTCGGTTGAGCCACGTCCGGTGTTACTTTCAAGCGATGTGAAAGAACCTTAGTGAAGATTTTATAAATCACTGATAGGAAGCTGATGGGCCCGAAGTCCCTGAGATCCTATATACACTCACGGACAATGAAATTTGCGCACCTAGAAGAAAACATGCTACAACCGCGAAACTTTGCAAATAGCTAGAGTGCGTGCTGGTATGCAAATGGTCCATGTTTGGTGCGAGTGCACATGACCGCACACCTTGTGGTGGCGCTGCAAGTACGAACCGGCAGCCCTATAAACCGGAGTGTAGTCGATGCCCCATGAAAGCGAAAAGCACCGGCCGACGCAGGCAAGAGTACAGAGTGACAAGAATGCCGGGTAGACGCCAGAGACGTCGATTTACGAAACTTACGGACTTTGAGAGAGGCCTGATCATCGCGCTGAAAACCGCAGGGTGGTCGGCGCGTCGTATAGCCCGCCACGTGGATCGTTCTGACCATACCGTCCAGCTGTGTTGGGAGCAGTGGACACTTAACGGTACGGCCACACGGCGGAACGGCTCTGGACGGACCAGGAGGACCACCGGTAGAGAGAATCGACGGATCGTGCGCCAGGCACGAACGGATTCCACGGGGAACCGGTTCACTATACAGGCAGATGTAGCGACTCGTGTGCGCACGAACCATTTGACGACGCCACGTGGAAGCGAATCTGCGATCCGAGCGCTCTTTAAGTGTTCTGCCATTAACACCGGAACATCGCCGGCTCCATGTGCAGTGGTGGCAGGCCAGAGCGACGTGGAACGTCACAGACAGGCGGTGTGTGGTGTTTAGCGATGAGTGCCGCTTCGTTTTGGAGACAGATAATCATCGTGTCCGGGTGTGGAGGTTCCCGGGACAACGGCACAATCCCAACCTCGCTATCGAGCGCCACACCTTCTCGACTGCAGGCATTATGATCTGGGGAGCCATTGCCTACGATAGCCGATCAGCTCTAGTAGTGGTACGTAGATCATTGATGGGCCAGCGGTATGTGAATGAGATCCTGCGGCCCCATGTGCTCCCATTCCTGGCCGGCATTCCAGGTGCGCTATACCAGCAAGATAATGCCCGCCCGTACACGGCTCGGGTTGCTCAGGACTGCCGTACGTCATGCCCGGACACTTCCATTGCCTGCCCGCTTCCCGGACATGTTCCCCTATCGAGCATGTGTTGGGTGCCAGTTGAAATGCCAGCTGCTCCCGTGCCGTACTATCCGGGATTTGGAGCACATCATCCAACACATGCAAGCGAGTATGCCGGAGGACAACATCAGGCGTCTGTTCTCCTCCATTCCGGACCGTATTGCAGCATGTATCGCCGCACGAGGTGGTGCGACGCGCTATTGAAGATGATCGGACTGCGTACCACAGATCCCTCTGTAATTGTCCTGCAGCTCTGTTTTTGCCATCATATGTATCATTCATCTGTATCATTACGTCCATAAAATTTCAGTTCAATCCGATGTTTCCTTCTTGGTGCAGAAATTTCATTGTCCGTGAGTGTATATACTTTTCTCAATGACTAACAGGTGTACCATCTCTTGTACATAGTTTTGTGCAGAAATCCAGAGTAAAAGATTTCTACATAAAACAATACAAAAGAGATTATACACCTATTCCAGTCATTAAGAAAGGTACAAGTACCAAAGTTCCTCCTGTACTCCCGACAGATATTGCAAATGCAATTAAGAACATGAAACGGGAAAGAGCTCCAGGAGAAGATGGAATTACCGTGCACATTGCACAAGAAGCAAGCGGAGAAATAAAATCTATAATCGCAAAAGTTTTCACTAGATGTCTCAATGAAGGAAAGATTCCTGAGGATTGGAACAATGCTACAATGATCCGGCTATATAAAAAAAGTGGCACAGAGGATCTCAGAAACTACAGACCCATCAGCCTCCTTTCAGTGGTGTATAAAATCTTCACTAAGGTTCTTTCACATCGCTTGAAGGTAACACATGAAGTAAACACATATGTAGCAAATGAAGTTTTGCTTCACTTAAAATTATGTTTTCACGGTGAAATATTCCATGGACTTAATGTGTAAAGCATAATAAACGTATGAACATTCACATCTCGATAACAATTGGTTACCGAATCTCAGTTGCGTATATGCAGGATGATAGAAAAAACACGGTCCTTGTATTGAAATATGCTATTTGGATTCATAATTAGGTACGTTTTTGGAGTTACACATGAAACTGTTGCCCAAACGAGAAACAAAACTTTGCTTTACAGCATCAAGAATAGTCCTTCTGTCTTTTCTATCACCTCGTACGTTCTAAGCGCAGTACGCCGATATAAAAGCAAAAATGTTTCTAATAAACATTTTTTGACTTTCCAGTGGCAAATGACGCTGATAACAGATAGATTCAGAAATGCAAATTCTTAAGCATGTTGAGACCTATCTCTTTCAGTGTGTTAAGGACTATACTAATTAAATAAATGTTATGAAATTCTAAACGAAAATGGTGTTGTCCCTGAAAAATTGTCTGTTTGTTTAACGACCACGGTGAGCAACTCATTTGGCTATGAACAATCACCGTCCTAATTTGTGGCCACTGGTTCCGTGGAGGAGCTGTAGGATAAAGGCACCATCCATGCTCCACCTGAGATTCAAGTCCGAGTCCATAAGACAAATGGTCGGAAACCAGAGCTTCGTAACACTCGGCCACCCCTGAACAACTAATTTCTCGTTATATGATCTCGACAAGGAAATGTTAAATAAAAAAAAAGTAAAGAACTTGATGACCCGAAAATTAAGTTATGCAATCAGATGTTAATCAAAATAATTTAAAGAACTATCTCCAACCCTCCAGTGAATGAAGATCCTATCCGAGACCAAGAAACTTTC
Source organism: Macrothele yani (assembly GCA_039090855.1). Lineage (NCBI taxonomy): Eukaryota > Metazoa > Arthropoda > Arachnida > Araneae > Macrothelidae > Macrothele > Macrothele yani. The sequence goes on from CM077010.1 coordinate 88,593,893, forward strand.
TTTAGAACCGCAGAAATGTTCCTGAAAATCGAAGGAAAAAAATGATAGACCAAATAATTGACTTGAAAGATCACTTTGAAGTCTATTACTCAATCTGTGTATCAAACCTTGAAACCCGATACCCGGAAAAATGTTTTGAATATGTTTAAAAATAATTTGGACATTCTAACTGGGACACCTATAGCTGAACTCCAGCACAACCGAACAATTGTGAAATACTCGAATATTGTTTATCTCATAAAATACAGGATAACACCAGTGTACAATACAAATTTGAAGTTGTGATTCCGTCTATTGGTTTAATTATGATAAGAGTGGTAAGTCAAATAATGTCCGAAAACTTGAAAATTTCATCGTCCTGGGGCGGAAATCGAATCTCCCGGTTTGCGCCCGAGATGCGCTATATATGAATGCCATTGTTTCGACTGGCGATTCCTTTGATGTGTTAAATACAAATCACTCGGAAACTTCACATTCTGTCGTTCTAGGTGGTGTAGTGTTTAGCATACTCGGGCGCAAACCGGGAGACGCAGATTCGATTTCCACTCCAGGACAATGACATTTTAAGTTTTCGAATATTATTTGACTTACCACTCTCCTCATAATTTACACAAATAGATGGAATCACAACTTCAAATTTGTATTCTTTATCTCGTTGACTCAATGTTTTAAAGAAGAATTTCCAAGTAAGATATAACCATGGGATTTTTATCAAAGCTCTTATAGAACTTTTATTTTCCGTTAAGGTATGCTATAAATAAAAATCTGCCGAAAGATTCTGTACAAGAAAGAAAATTTATATTCAGTGCTATAAAATAGGAAAGAAAAAAATTGTGAAACCTAAATCTGCATTGTTACGATGGATGCTTCATTAAAGAAAAAATTAAAAGGAGTAGCATTTTTTTTCGTCAGTATTAAAATGGCATTCGAAATTTGATGAATGTGCTTTAAACTAAATACTGAAATACTTTATCCGAAATAGCATTTGGAAAATTTCCAACAGGTTATTTTTAAAACAAAACAAATTGAATGAAGTGAGAATTTCATGTAGAGCAACTCAGCAAACACAAAACTCCTGAAATGTCTACTTTTGTAATAAAACTCAAATTAATAAATAGTGATAAACAGTAAAAGTACAATTTATTGTATGCACTGCACCCATCCATAAAACTTCCCTACCCCTCCTCAATAATGAGGCTATCCGAAATCCGCTTCGGGCCATAATTTGATCGGATACCATACCTGCTGCATAGAAGAATTTGAGGGATCGACTCTGTGTCAAGACGATACGGAAGTTTACCATCAAACTCATCAAGAAGTTCTTCGAGGTTGCTTATTCCGGATGAACTTATTACGGATGCGGTTAACTGACTCCAGCACAGTCCTGAGACTCCCAACACTTAAGACGATGGTCAAAGTCCTTCCCATCTCCCCGATAAGAACAGAAGAAAGGCAACACTGTTAAACGCTGGTTCTTGTGCTGGACGTTTTGGTTTTTTTATTGGAGGTTTAACGACCACCGTGAGCAACTCAATGGGCTATAAGCAGTCGCCCTTCCCTAATTTAGGGCCACTGGTTCCAGGGAAGGGAGAGATCCAGCGCCGTAAGACAAACACAACATCCATACCTCACCGGTATTCGGACCCGGACCCCTTTCCGACGAACGATCAATAGTCTAGGTCTCGGATTAGATGAAATTTTGATTCTCTGCGCAGTTGTTGTGTGTGTTAGACAGAACCACCCAACAAGTATCAAGATTAGTTGGTTGCTCTTTTCATTTTCGGGGTGGAGTGTGACAGTGGTATAAGATTTCGCTCAGATACCCGAGGTTTTCAGATGTTTCACCCTCCCGGGGTGGTGGAGGGAGGTCATGAGGTTCCGTGTCGTCTCACTTTCGTACGCCCCCAATTCTTGAGGACAGTCCTCGAATTTGGTTTACTGTCCTCAAAACCGTCTGAAGCCTTTGGGGACGCAAATTGTCCTCAAATTTTAATGTTTGTCCCCAAATGTCCTCGAATTTACACTTCCTCATTAACCTTTTAGATTTCCAATGAAAAATGTTCTTAAAAGTAGTTTCGTTGTACTAATTTTCCAAAATGCTTCTTGTGAAAACAAATTTAGACTTTTTTTTTCTTTTTGGGTTTAACGACCATTACGAGCAACTCTAAGCAGTCACCTGTCTCTAATTTGGAGACATTCGTTCTAGGGAAGGGAGAGAGCAAGTGTTGCAAGGCAAACACACCACTCATGCTTCATTCGGGACTCGAACCCGTACCAACTTGTACGAATGGTCAGTAGCCAGCACTAGGTCAATGCACTACTGGCGCTGTCAAATTTCGACTGTACTTGTTCTGAGTTTCTCCAGAAACTTTGGCAAAATGAAAAATTCGCCATGGAATTACTATGGTGTGGAGCCTAATTTTAATTCAGCGCATGTACCTAAGGTAAAGCATTTCACTTTTGCTAATATGTTCTCGCCATCATAGTTCTGCTTTGTCAATACAAATTACCAACATTCTACAATATATATCCTTTTAAGACACAGATTGTAATGTGTAATATCACACTTATTGAAGCAATGCAGTTTTGTGACAAAAAGATTTGCATATTTATTTTGAGTAGGTATGTGTCCCCAAATGAACTACCAATTTGGAGAAGCCACGCCCTTTTGTCCTCAAATCGGTGTCCCGATATCTGGTCACCTTAACGTACACAGATGTGATGATCCGTAAGCAGTGGGACATGCGTCAAGCAAGACGGAGGATGTCTGGTAGTCCCCGCAACTCCCTCCCCACTGCGTGAGGGTCCATGGCTATAAGAGCATCTAGCCCCCGCCATCCCCTCGCCACTGCGTGAGGGTCCATGGCTATAAGAGACTCTAGCCCCCGCAACCCCCTCCCCACTGCGTGAGGGTCCATGGCTATAAGAGTCTCTAGACCCCGCAACCCCTCCCCACTGCGTGAGGGTCCATGGCTATAAAAGTCTCTAGCCCCCTCAACGCCCTCCCCACTGCGTGAGGGTCCATGGCTATAAGAGCATCTAGCCCCCGCCATCCCCTCGCCACTGCGTGAGGGTCCATGGCTATAAGAGACTCTAGCCCCCGCAACCCCCTCCCCACTGCGTGAGGGTCCATGGCTATAAGAGCATCTAGCCCCCGCCATCCCCTCGCCACTGCGTGAGGGTCCATGGCTATAAGAGTCTCTAGCCTCCACAACCTTCTCCCCACTGCGTGAGGGTCCATGGCTATAAAAGTCTCTAGCCCCATCAACGCCCTCCCCACTGCGTGAGGGTCAATGGCTATAAGAGACTCTAGCCCTCGCAACCCCCTCCCCACTGCGTGAGGGCCAATCAATGTCTATAAGAGTCTCTAGCCCCAGGAAAAATATTTCAAAATTTGTTTGTAAGACTTCATACGAAACTGGTTAAAGAAATAGCTTGGAATTTTTTATAGCAGCTTTGAATGAAGTATTAAAAACATTCAAAAAGAAAACCAATTAAAAGAAAAACAATTTTTGTTCGCACGTTTGAAATTAAACATCTGCAACGAATGCTGAAGATCGCAAAGATAGCATTAATGAACAGCCCGTTTGCTCTTCTTTTATTGCTGTTCCCGCTTACCCACCATGAGCGCCTGTTCGTTGACGGAAACAACGAATGCTAATCTCTGCGACGTCCGAGGAATTCGACAGAGGATCAGCATCTATATACTTTCTCCTTTTTCTTCCGACGTCTGATACCAGGAGCGGTGAAACTGTACGGAAATGGTCCTAACCGATCTGTTATTATTTTTTTTATTGGAGGTTTAACGACCACCGTAAGCAACTCAATGGGCTATAAGAAGCGATCTGTTATGTACGGAAATGGGACAAAATTCCTTTTTGTGCGGAAATGGCACGTACGGAAGTCGGAGACAATCTGTGGTTCTCGGAAAGTTGCGGTCCCTCCTCTGTTTGGTACTTTGCCCCCTTTCCTCCTGTCCTGAAGGCGAAGCTGCTTCCGAAGGTTTGCTCCCTTCCCTATCTCTGAACTCTTCGATTTGTTTTCCCTATGAGGCTCACTTAATACTTTCGATTACCTTCCCTATATTCTGATTTCTAAAAGGGCAGTTTTTTAGACCCGAAAGCAGACTCTTCTTTCCTAAAACTACTCTTTACGTCCATGCTGTAGAGAGCACCTGAGATTGTAATGGTGGATAAACCATCACAATCTCAGGTACTCCTGAGAAAACCTGAGAAAGTTCGATCGTGACTAGATAGTCGGTGCAAGAACGATGAGGTACTTCATCTCAGCGACTTCGAAACGTCCAGGATTTCCGCATGTGACCGTCGTGCGTGTGTAACAGGACTACACCGAAACTGGCAGTCGCCATGGAAAATATGTTCGCAAACAGATCACTGGTGTTGAACACCATCTCTCCAGTATCGTAGCGTCATAGTTCAGACAAGACAACAACGGGGTACCTACCAGTTTGTGTAAAGACCATGTAATGTAAGATGGCATGGCTGGGGTATGGCAGCCGATTCTCACGTCGAGCACCCTTGTTAACAGCACGTGACAAATATTTGAGTCTGAAATGAGAGAAGCAAGATCGTCGCTGGACTGTGGAAGACAGGAAACAAGTAGCCTGATCTGATGGATTGTTATGAGGGTGCATGTAGTGATTATACGAGGCTTTGGTTGCCAAGTGGGGTATAGGTGTAATATTCTGGAGAATGTTTATGTGAGCCACCTAGGCATCCTTTGTGCCTACAGAGACCATCATCACCACACAAAAACTATGATGGTGTTCTCGCCGAGTGCCTACACTAATTCATGGCTGTTCATTTCCCACAGCTGGATGCCTTCGTTCAAAGAGATGTTTGACCAAAGACTGGATGAAGGAGCATTCTGGTTAGTTCGCAACTCTTAAATGGCCATCTCACTCTCCAGATTTGGTCCCAGTTGAGCATCAACGGGACGAAGTGAAACGATGCATTCCAGCTTGGAACTCTCCACGGGAAGGTTTCGACGATTTACATACAGGTGTCCTGGAATCATGAGCGGCAATATCACTCAAATTCCTGGCAGAATCCAGTCTTGTTGCTGTTGTTATGAGGGCGAAAGGTGAGCAGACATATCAGTAAGTGGATTTGTGCAATAAATTGTTCTTTCAGTTTAATAATCTTGTTCAGAATGACCCAAGACAGTTTTTTAGACAGTCGAAAGTACGAAAGGCTGATATTTGATTTCACTGATAATATGAAATGATTTCAGAAAAGTTGATTTTTTAAAATGGTTGGTTTTTTCAATCTCATAGTTTTGAGAAAGAGCAGTATCGGAGAAATTCATTTTAGTGAAGGACAGATTTTGAATTCGTAGAACCTTTATAAACGGACAGTTTTCTTAGAAAATACGGTATCCAAAAAATACGAAACTCTTGTGGAATAGCTGGGAGAAAGGAAATGCTGTGTCTTCTGACCATTCGTTCAAGTGGGTCCGAGATAAAATTCAGGGAGGCATGAATGTTGTGTTTATCTCATAGCACTGCCTCTACCCCTACATGGAACCAGTCTGAAAACACAAATTTGCCTATGGCGGAGCTCGATTCCGCATTCATCTTCTCCAGAGCCGAATGCTTTCCCAATTAAGCTACACCAACAAGTGCTTATCACTGCAACTTGCCGTCTTGACATCTACGTTACCACCTCTGTAGTACGTCACACCAGTTACTCAAATTAGGGACTGGCGACTGCTTCTAGCCCATTGAGGTGCTCACGGTGTTCGTTAAAACCAAAACTAAAAAAAAATATTAAACGGCTGTTTTCGACAATGTAGAAATTTAAAAAATAGGATGGTTGCTTTGAAATTATGAATAGCACGTATTGTACGGAAACATTTACTTTAAATAGATTCTAATAATCACACACGAAAGAAAATAATTTAAAAAAAGAATAAAATTCACACTTGTGCAGTTAGAATTGACTAAAATCATCATCTTCTATTGACTGCAAATAACGTAAATTTGAAATATTCGAAAAGTCAACATTTTCCTATAGTATTGTGATCATTGTGTAATGTACAGCTCTTCCGAAAAGCAAGTAAGATTATATTTGAAGAGCTTCTGGGTCAAAGACGTTGAGTGTTCTATCATTTGGGACCCACATGAAGAGGTTTTCATTTTTGCAAACTACGGAGCAACAAATATAAAACTGGGCATGGGAAAAGAATGGGGTTTGAAAGTTGAGTCCAAATCGTTTAACGTTTGATTTTGTGCTTGTTGATACTCGTGGCGAAACAGAGATGAACATGAAACTGTAGGCGTTTAACCATAAATGAAGTGTCAGATGCGAAGATATTGGAATTCGTGGAATGAAACATGGTCGTCTGCAGTATGTTGGATCCAGATTACGTCAAAATAAAATAAACAAACATTCAAAATGAAGTGGGAGAATGTGCGAACGGAGAACGTGCGCTATTAAGCTTTGGAGAAATGTAATAAATGAAATTAACATTTTTTTCGCATCACTTTTCTTGTATTCTGTTTGCATTTCATTGAAATGTATATTCCTTTCTAAGAAACAGCGGAACTATTTTTTGTATACACTGTCAAAAATTGTGTGGTATGTTGCGTCAAAAAGCGGTGCTACACCAGCTGCACCACTTTCTGAGAAAAAAGATACCATTGTGTGGGGCGAACAAAACTGAACAGACCATGCACTATAATGTGGTTCAACCTAGTACCATTACGTGGTGCAAAGTTGCACGATATTTTTGGGTTTTGTTTGCACCACACAAGGGCGTATCTTTTCTCAGAAAGTGGTGCAGCTGGTGTAGCGCCACTTTTGGGTGTAACCTACCAGAACATTTTTAACAGTGTAGTAGAATTACACGCATGACCAAAAATTAAGGATCAAAGACAAAAGGCAAAATTTCGGACTCGCAAGTCGTTAATAAAACATTCTGACGTCATCGAAAAACGAAAAAGCAAGCTATATGGGACTATTTGGTCATCGCAAATTGTTAGGAATTACGTGACAGATGTGTATACTGTCCATGGCGATAAAATCTGAAGAAACCGTTTGTTTTGTAGGTATTGAATTGAGGATCTGCCTTTTAATTTTTATGGCGACTTGTAGTACATCTAAAAGAACTCATCTGGATGGTTTTACCTCTGGGCGAATTGTTGGTAAGGTGGAAAAAGGGCGGACAACGAGAGACGTTGTGAATTTGTTCGGTATTGCCCAGAGTGTAGTATTACGAATCTGGAAACAATTTTCTGAACATGGAATATCTACCAAAAGGTTCAGTAGTGGTCGACCACACGAAACTACTTCGTCATCTTGTTGTAACGGCGGAAAAATCTCGCCGAATAACCGCTGGAAAGTCAGCAAAACAGCTGGAATCAAGCACGAGTACCAAAATTATCGCGTCAAACCGTGTCAAAGCGTTTGAATAAATTCGGATTGTATGCCCGAAAACCTGTACAGTGGTTCAGTTGACCCCAGCACGCAACCAACTCGCTATCGCGGTGCCGAGACCACTCTGCATGGAGTGAAGAGCAAATGGGTCAATGTCCTTTTCACAGACGAAAGCCGATTTTGTTTATCGTCTGACTCTAGGCTGCCACACATCTAGCAAAAGAATCCCACACCTCCTATTCAGCTGGAAACATCTTTGCAATTGACCATTGCAGAGGTGGTGGGGTAATAGTCTAGTCTGGGTTATGATCAATGGGAGTAAGACCTCCTAGTGTTGGAGAAAGGGACAGTGAATGCCCAGCTTTATTGTGAGGAGGTTATTTTAGAACATGTAAGGCTGTTTCGTGGTGCTGTGGGAAATTGTTTCGTTTTTGTGGACGATAACACCCGTCCTCATCAATCATCATGTGTCGATGAACTGTTGGAGAGGGAGGGGATTGACGGAATGGAGTTTCCTGCGTACTCCCCGACCTGAATCCAATGGAAAATGCTTGGGACGTTCTGGGGAAGCACACTGCTGAACGAGATCCCCTATTTGGCACCAAAGGAAAACCTGGTAGTGGCGCTGAAGAAAGAACGGAGGAACTTCTCTTAGGATCTTCCGGACAATAACGTGAAAAGCATGGCCCGCTGATGAAAATCATGCATTGAAGTCAGGGGGTGACATATACCCTATTAAAATGATCCACAGAAAAAAAATTTTCAGTATTAGTTATTGTGAGCCACTCTGAGAAAATCATATGTTTTGTTCTTTTATCAGTATTATCTATTAATAAGCACGAACTCATGCTTTTTTATGTGTGTACATGTCCTTTGAATTTTTGTTTACTCCTTATAGAAATATTTTCATTCACATCCTATTGGAATAAAAGTATGCTATGAAAATATAAGTAATTCTTAATTTTTGGACATGAGTTTATTTATAGCCTGTAGTAAAACGCGAAAATCCGCCGCCTGAAATATAAACACAACCGCTGGCAACTACGGCAGAAGGACACGCGCTGTACTTCGAAAACTAACACAGTAAACAGAAAAATCAAATTTCAATTTTGCAATGGAGCTCACGCGTTATATTAAATTCGAAACAAATTTGAAGAAAAAAAACCTAGTCAAAATCATCCAGGAGAAATAGCTTGGAACTACACTGCTGGCCACCCAAAATGCAACACCAAGAAGGAAGCATCCGATTGGCCTGAAATTCGCAGCATGTGTCGCCCGCGAGAGGACATGCAAACGATGAGCATTGCAGGGCATATGCAAATCATATGCGCCCGGTACGCCACCCAGAAGCACTATAAGAAGAGTGCACAGAAGACGGGATGTAAGTAGTGGAAGCGTGTTGTGCTACCGGACCTGAGCGTGGGAAGCTTCCTGATGCCTCGTGGCAGAATACGGCAGTCATTCAGCACGTTTCGGAGTTCGACAGAGGACGAATAGTGGCGTATCGTGACTGCAGTTTATCGTACCGAGACATCGGCACCCGTGTGGAACAACATCCAGCCACAGTGAGGCGAGTATGGATTCGTTGGGTGCAGGGGGGATGAACGGACAGACGTGAGCGATTGCCGCAGCCGCTGCACACCACCGAACGAGAGGACAGGCATGTTGTGCGGCGGGCATTGACGGCTAGCACCGCCACATCACGAACGTTAGCACAGGAATTAGGGTGTGTTGCGCAACAACCTGTGCCAGCACGTACCGTTCGACGTCATCTGCAGGAGCGGGGACTTGTCTCACGGCGCCCATTGCTCCGATTACCATTTACGTTACACCACCGGCGAGTGCGGCGGCAGTGGGCCGTTTAACGCCGCACCTGGACTATGGAATGGCACGACATTGTCTTCTCAGACGAATTCCGCTTCTGCCTGCAACACCACGATGGTCGGATCCGCGTGTGGCGGCACCGCGGCGAGAGACTGTATGACGCCTGCATTATGCATCGCCATACCGGTCCGTCGCCTGGCGTTATGGTTTGGGGCGCAATTGGATATGACACCGGCACCCCTCTGGAACGCATCGCCGGTACACTCAACAGCCACCGCTACATCTCCGACGTTTTGGAGCCTGTAGTCCTCCCTTACCTGCAGGACCTGCCAGCGGTCACGTTTCAACACGACAATGCGCACCCGCACGTGGCACGCATCGTGCAACAATTCTTTACGGCCCACCAGGTGTCACTGCTGCCGTGGCCAGCCTGTTCTCCCGATATGTTGCCCATCGAACACGTCTGGTCGCTGATCGGCAACCGAGTGGCACGGCAAGCACCACCGGTGGCTACGCCTGCTGAACTGTGGCAACGTGTGGAGCAGCCTGGACCGACATACCTTAAGCCCACATCCAAAGCCTCTTTCGTTCGATGCCGCGGCGTGTAGCGGCCGTTATTGCCAGCCATGAGGGCCACACGAACTATTGATGTCTGCGTGTTCCGCAAGTCGCACGGGCCTGTATGCTCAATCGTTTCATCTTTGTATCTGTTGTTATGTGTCCAGTAAATCTGGTTTTGCTATCTCGTGTCCTTTTTGGTGTTGTATTTTGGGTGGCCAGCAGTGTATTTACAGTGCGTAGTAACACAATGGGAGCTGCAGTCTGAAATAAAAACAAACCTGCCGGCAACTGCGACCGAAGGATACAGACAGCACTTTGGAAGTCTAGCTCGGTGAATTTCAAGATTAAATTTCAAACTGCAAATAGCGCACGTTATGTTAAATTCGAAACAACGGTTGATCTCATCTTAAAAATTTCGTTAAATTATGTATAGTGAGCGTTAATACACGAAAAGCCTCGGTCTAAAACGCAAGAAAATCACCGGGAACTGCTAGAGCAAGATTCACGTAACACTTCGTAAGTGCAAACTAAAAATTTTCCCACAATATTTTATTATTGTCACCATCCATCATGTTTGGCTTAATATTCTTATAGTTTACACAACAGCGCAATGAAATATTGTTTCTTTTATGCAAAATGTGAGGAAATATTGTTGGGCAAGAGTGTAATGAGATAATGCTGCGAAAAGTGAACCAAATATTGTTGCGTGAACTTATGGCGCAGCATACCGCAAGATCAAATTTTAACAATGATTCCTTCGAAAATGGTTGAAAGCTTTAAACATTAATTACGTTAATTAAGATTTTGTAAATTTGAATGTTCTGTAAAAAAAAAAAAAAAATAGGACGCCGAGATACACGCACTCTAACAAATTTCAAACTTCTACGTTCAGTAGTTTTTCTTGGTAGGCAACTAAGAAGCAAAGAAACAGACACGGCAATTTTATTATTATATATGGCCTAACTTCAAATGTTTTCTCTGACACTCATAGTTAAAAAATTATAATTTCTATCTGCTTAACTATGTTTCTTGTGAACAAATTACAAAGAAAATGTTTCTGTTCAGTTTATCCTAAATGAAAGTGAGCATTAAACCATATTTCCTTGACAAATTCGATGTCGACAAAATTTCCACATCCGGTCGGAAGCGGATCTCAGGAAGATAGGCGGAAGTTAAACACCACGTACTCTCCCGTTGATTTATTTTTGGAACCGTTATCTAAATAAGTAACAAAAATGATTTTCTTCGAATTCGCGTAATCGCTCAAATCATTTGCGGTTTTAACATGAAAAGTGCGAATGCAATCGCAAAATGTACGGACATTTTATTTCATTCCATTTATCTTTCGACCTCTGTTGTCAGCTCCCTTGCATGACAGGATACTACTGGAATGTGTACCGATTAACGATATAAGTGCTTCTCATTATATGGACAGACGGTTGCTCATTTCTAAAAATCTATACTGAAATTCTAAGGTGCGTAAGTAATTTCAAAAATTTTCACCGCAGTGCATAAAATGTTTGAAAAGTGAAATGATTATGGCATGACTTAGAATATCCTACGATGTCTTACATCAGGTAGTGTCACATCTCGTAAATAATTTCAGGAGTTTTTATATGTATGTCAGTTCCGATAAAATATCAGGAAACATCAAATGTGTAATTTGATTTCCGTAATCTCAGGCCTACAGTGCGCATTAATATAGGCCAGATTGAATCCCTTTTGGCCAACACATGAAATCAGTGAATGCCAACGAAAATTTTCGGCTCACAGCTACGGAGCTGAAGTTTTGTATGTAATCTCACCACCCAAATTCATTCTTTACTTGATATTGCATTTAGTTTCTATATTTCAAATCCACCTTAAAAATATAAAATTCTTAAAAGTAGGGTAGCTGGGGGAACGCAAGGAAGGTATTAATCCACATACACTCTGGCACTGATCCGTCCTCCCATTTACGGATTTGTGACCTAACCGAAGCTCACTGCACCATCGTGTTTTCTCCTCTCTCTTTCCTTTACCGCTGCTTAAGGACCCCCCCCCCCCGCCCCATCGCATTTCCCTGATTGTAAATTTATTGTCTATGTGTTGCCAATGTTGAGATGAGTATTCTTTCTCTTTCATTCCCTTCCCTCTAAGTTACGTAAATTTTCCAACTGGACACTCAGCTGCCCAAAGTGCGATGCGCTGTTGGTTGAGTACTTCTAATATCAAATTAATTTCTAAAATGCTCTCTGCCATTTTGAAAATCTGTCTTATGTAGCAGTTGTGCCTAATAAACTGCGGAACAAAAAGAAATGGACTCTAAACAATAATGCTGTTGCTTTTCGCTCTAAACACTAGGAACTACTTTTCGTAGCGGAGGTACATAGCTGTTCTGTACCTTCCACAGCAGTATACTCTTAGATTGATTCGAAATAGTTTCTGGTACCATGGAACGAACATGCCTCACTTAAATTACAGACTGAGACATAATTAAGCTTTAAAAATACGTCTTTGGCATTGAAGTTCACTGCCTTACGTTAGAAGATGTCAAACTTGTGAACAACGTTAAAAGCTTTCGTTCTGGTCCAGGAACAATTATATCAAAAATGTCAAAGCCTACTAGCAGCAATATCTGCCAGTTTTTAGTGGTTAAAATCCCAGGATTCCCTCCCAGTTCCGTACCAGTTACCGATCCGCGGTAGTTTAGAACTCGCATTAAGCATTTGGCTGTGGAGTAGGGACTCAGTGGGATAAAAAATACGTGCCTCTGAGTCTAGGACAATAGTGACAAGTTCGCAAAGCCAGTAATGGCAGGTCAAAAGTTAGCAATCAGCCAGTCTACTTATACATGGCACTGTTGAGCAAAGGTTCGAGTCCTCGGTTGTTCTTCATTTTGCTATTTGCAGTAAGAAACTAACCGTCTTGTGGTGCAGATTCCTCGAGCTTGCATCATTCACCGGAGGGTGGGTGTAACAAGCTTGAGATAGGGATAAACAGATCTGCAGACTTAAGGAAAACGCAAGCCATAAACTTTCTGAAATAGCGCGCTCCTGAAATTGCACATGAAATCAGTAACTTTCCACGAAATAAGAGAAATTGGGGATTTCATAAAATGTCTTTGTAATGTTAAGTACCAGATAGTTCAAAAATGTTTCACATCTGCTAATGAATTTCAGCTTTGATATTCTCAGGGAAGAGCACAATTAATTCCATAACTGTCAGTTATTTCAAAGAAGTAAAACGCCTTGTTATACTGTTTCAGTTTTTTAAACATGGGATTTATCTTCGATACCATTTCCATCACATGACCCTTCTGGTTATTTTTCATTGGTATTTACGTTTTGCGGCAGCAATAGGTTTACACAGCATATGCTATTGACAAAAGCATTTTATTTTATCTCATTCTATCACTTCTTCATGCTCTGATTACATAATAATAATAAGTGAATATTTGTGAATAGGAAAATCTTAAAAAGTACAGAAAGAGACGGAGAAAGTTTGTAATAGTCTAGCTTTTATTCCGACTTTGGTTTAATTTTTACAGTTTATCTTTTCTTAGTTTGTACTTGCACTTTGCATCTCACCAACTTAAACACAGAGTTTATGGTAATGAAGGAACATAAACCAATGTATTTCTACATATGTCAGCAAAATACCTTCACCATTTTATGCTCTAAGACATTTTAATGCTAAACAAGATGGCGTATTCCATACATTCTGCAATACTGAAATTACAGCACCCAGAACGAATGATAGGAAATGAATGAAAATCAGCAGATCGGTGAGTTGTGTCGAGATATTGAAACGTTTAAAACACAAGAACAATAGAGAGGAAGCTTCGGCTAGTATAAACACAGTCGTAGAGAATGCTGAGTTCAAAACAACGCTTGTGTGAGACTGTTAGTAGGCTGCTGGCTCGAAGGACTTCAGAGTGCAAGAAGAATATTTAAAAAGTAAAAACTGCACATGTAAGCAATTCAGCGACTTCGACAAAGGGGGATATGATTGTTCTTTCAGAGGCGTGATGGTAGCTTCTTCGCAATGTAGGCAAGAGTGGATGCCAAAAGGTCAGATTATTTGTCGAATTTGTATTAGAACCCAACGGAGACGAATACGGAACGGAAGGATGACCTTATCCATTGACAGGTGCATACATCCCTTACTGCCTCGAAATCGACCTGTAACGGACTGAGACTTCCTTTGGATATCACCTCTTCTCCTGTCGACTCACTGCACGCTGACTGGCGAAAGACGGCGTTACTTTGATTACCACTGACCATTACCCATCGTCAACAACGTCTAAAATGGTGCCACACACTGGCCACTTGGAGTGCAGAATAGCATCAAGTGATCTTCAGCTATGAACCCCACTTCATACTTGAAGACCGAAGCAAACATCTGTGGCGACAACGTGACCAACTGGATGAACTCTGATGCATTGTGGAAAGCCATAATGCACGCCCAGCTAGTGTTGGGATGTGAAGAACGATCAGTTATGAGTGTCGTTCATCGTTGGTGTTCGTTAACGGCAATCTGACAGCTCACCACTATGTCGTTTGTTGTCGAGATTCTGAAATCTGTCGTTATCCCCTTCCCTACTGGGGTAGCTATCACCGTTTTTCAGAATGATAAGATTTACATACAAACCGCAGAGTTCTCATGTAAACGCCTTTTTAATATGGACGCACTACCTTGGGTAGCCACCACTCCGGATTTTCCCCCAATAGAGCACGTGGGGGGCTATGATTGGAATCCATCTATAAATTGGTCCGCATCTAGCACAGACCAAGGCTATTATTCGGAACTAAGTGCAAGGTCCTTGATAGGAAACAGCATAAGAGGCTGTTCGACAGATGTACTGCTTTCATGCCGAGACACTTAGCTCAATATATTCGAAACTCAGGAGGTTTTACATCATATTGGTCTACCCATGGTAAGCATCACTTTATGTCAATAAATATGTAGATTAGCTTCTTCAAATTTTATCACATGTTCTTTGCCTTCTTGGCTCTCATACGTTTAGCATCGTGTCTGTATTCATGTTCCTTCAGGGTATATCAATTTGCATTGGTCTAAAGGGTCTACAGATTGTGGTGGAGATCTGATGGCAGTACACTACTCTATCGCTATCTGTTCTATAGACTACATAATTTCAGTACATATATCCTGCCAGTTTATGCCTGATTGTGCTGATATTTATAGGGTAAGGACAGGGTTGAAACCATAGTTTCGTTGAAGGGGTTTGGCTCATGGGTTTGGTTCACAGTTCTCAGTGTTACTGATTGATTCATTTCATCGATTACAGGTTTTTAGCAAAATGAAGTAGAGTAATTACAGTGGAAGCGCTAGCAGTCTTTGCAGCATTTTTTATATTTCAAACAACTTATCACTACGAACGTTTAATACCCAAACAAAAGATAATTACTTTAAGTAAAGCACGCTAAAAAACTCGGCAGCTATATTGACCTTGCTGTTACGGCTTTCCAGATCTGGCGATCCACTTTAGCACTAGGGCAGAAAAACAATGAAAGGTTGATGTCCATTACCGGTTTCTCTGATTTTCATACCCCCGCTGTCTTTTATGACAACTCCAACGTGAGCAACTAAAATCTTTTCAAAGCACTGAAGTAAATGTCCAAACAATCCTGAAAAATGAGTTTTCAGTTTAAGCCCATTTCCTGAGACAGTTTTGTTCCAATGCCACCTGAGTCAAAGTAGATGGGTGGTTGTTATATCGTTTCAACAGAGAACGTACAAAAAGCTTCGACTTTGGACCAAAATGAGGATGTTGGTGGAAGCCAGGTGAGAACTAAGATGAAAGATACCACATCAATGCGGCATAATTTGCTATCAGAATATATAGAATATTGCACGAGAATTATCAGAATTACCAGAATTACACATCCCTACCATTAATATCCTGACACCTGCATTTAATATTTAATAGTATGTGCTGAGAGAGAGAGAGAGAGAGAGAGAGAGAGAGAGAGAGAGAGAGAGAGAGAGAGAGAGAGAGAGAGAGATAAACATTTGGTTCTTATGACGGCCTTTACTCTCCGTGGAATATTCTCCACCAGTGTTTTGTGAATATCAGCCGATATGATCTTTCATTCTGCCGCCTGAAGCAGTGACAAGTTCATTTTTGTCTATTGGGCGATCTGTTTTTCCATGCACTCGATGATTCAGTTCGTCCCAGAGTTTCCCTATTGAGTTTAAGTCAGGACTCTAAGCTGACCAGTCCAATTCTTGGACTCGCATATCCTCAAACCGATCTACACTGAGGTGCCAAAGGAACTGGGAAGGGCCCTATCATTTCCATTACATGCCACCACACCCATGCGGTAAATGGTATCATCCACAAACGACATATACAAGATTTATAGGTAGATATCTCCGCAAGCTCAAGCAGTAGCATTCGCAGTTCAGATGGCGGCTGATCAGAATTTAACCGATTTCGAACGTGGTATGAGAGTCGGTACCCAGGAGATGGGTCACTCCATCTTGGAAATTACCACGAAATTTGGATTTACACGATCAACAATTTTAAGGGTGTACCTGGATTACACAACCTCAGAGGGAAAATCCGGAGTGCGAGACCAGTGTGGCTGTAACCATCTGATGACTCAGTCTGCATCGATGATATGTTGGCTCTGCAGAGATAAATGTAACTCTGTTAAAAATTACTATAGTGAAGACGTTGCTAGAGCAATCCTGCCAGGATCTGACGGGTCTTCACTCGAACACGATCAGTCGGGGACCGGTCACATCCGCCCGGCATAACAAACTGCAGAAAAACACAGCAACATTCAATGCTGAGGACAATAGAAGAATCAGCGTTCGAACAGTGCACTATTTCTTGTGTTCTATGGAGTTTCCGGAGCCGACAACTCACCCGTGTGCCATTGCTGATCCAACAACACAGGGCTGTGCACCTCGCGTAAGCTCAAGAACAACGCCATTGGACGCAATATGACTGGAAATGTGTAGCCTGGTCCGACGATTCGTGGTTCCAACAGTTTTGGACAGATGGCCGACTCCGGGTGTGTCGACAACCCCACGAGGCGATGGATCCCGCATGCCTACAAGGGAGAGTGCAGGCCAACGATGGCTCTTTTATGGTGTGGGGTGTTTTCAGCTGGCACGCATTAGAACCCATCATAGGTCTTCATACCGCTCTGACAGGTGGAGACTACGTAACTATCCTAGATCATTTGCATCTGTTCATGTCATGCAACCACTCTGACGGGTGCGACCTCTTTCAACACGACAATGTGCCACCACACGCTTCCACAGTTGCCCGATAATGGCTGGAGGAACATTCCGCGGAGTCTGGCTTCCTGACTTGGCCCCATCGTTTGCCGGATTTAAACGCCATCGAACACATTTGGGATGCTGTTCAACGTGCCGTCAATGCCAGGAATCCTCCACCGGGGAATATTACGGAATTGGGGGGCCGCCTTTTGGGAAGAATAATGTGTGCTCTCACCACAGTACTACAGAGAGCTTGTGGAGTCCATGACCCGTCGCGTTGCTGCCATTATCCGATCGTGAGGTGGACCAACGCGGTATTAGAGAGGCATCCCAGTTTTTTAATACTTCAGTGTATAACGATGCGATCGGTACAACATGTTACGTTAGCATGCGTTGAGCTAAGAGCTTTCCACAAAGTATTCCCATAGCTTTGGTAGTGTGTAGTTGTTCAGGATGCATAGGCAGAGCTCAGCGTTCATGTTGTTTTCCAAAACAACTAATGCTCCTAAACCGAAGCAGGAAAAGCAGCTCCATATCGCCACGTTGCTAAAACCAAACTTCATTGGCGGTATGATGCAGTCTAGAAGGCACCTCTTTCCGGACATTTGCCAACTGGTACTGTGCGCCATGACTCGTCAGTCTAAAGCACAGTTTTTCATTGATCTACAGTCCAAGATCAACGTCCCTTATACCACGCTAATCGGGCATCTGGCATTAGTCGAAGTGATTAACGGTTTGTGAATGGCTGCTCCACCTTAATAACCCATGTCGTGGTGCGTGCAGCTCATGGTACTGGTATTAACATAAGTCTCAATTATGAATGGAATACGGGATTACACCATACAACACATATTTTGAAGATGTGAATTCGTTTTTTGGTGTAAATATGACATGAAAACTTGAAAAGTCCGTCCTTCTGGAGTGGAAATCGAATCCGCGTCTCCCGAATAGCACTCGAGTATGCTACCAACGCGTTGCTGCGGTTTTCCGATCGCGAGGTGAACCCACCCACAACGACCAAGTTTCAGTTTCCGATTAATTTGAATATAACCATCACAGAATTCGCTAGTCGAAATTTTCAAGTTTTCAGATATTATCTGACTTACCATCCATGTCATATTTACACCAAACAAGTTAGTAAAATCATGCAATGCATTGATTATGATACGCTTTCCAACATACCAGAAATTATTACTCAAGTTATGAGGATAATGGCTGTGGAATAAATCTCGCTCTTGTGTCCTGACCTTTGACCTCATTTCGATGATGTTCAACAGAGCCGGTTCAGTATACCTCAGGAATAGCATACTAAAGGTTTGTCGCAATAAAAGCAGTTTTACGCAAGTTATGAGAATAATGGCTGTGGAATAAATCTTGCTTTTGTGCAATGACCTTTGATCCCATTCCGTTGATATTCAACATAACCGGTTCACTATACCTCCGGAACAACATGATAAAGTTTTGTCGCAATCGAAGCATTTTTAGGTAAGTTATGATGCACAAGAGCAATGGAATGGATCCCACTCCAGTGTCCTAACCTTTGACCCCATTCCGCCCATTTCAATAGGATTCGTCCCCAGGTGGTTTCATACCACATACTAAAATGTCATCGAAATCGAACCATTTTTACGCAAGTTATGCCGCATAAGGGCAATGGAATAAATCCCGCTCTTATGCCCTGCCTGACCTTTGCCCCGTTTCGCCCATTTTCAATAGGGTTCTTGCCCAGGTGGTTCCCTACCACATACTAAAATTTCATCGAAATCGAACCATATTTACGCATGCTATGACGCATAAAGGCAATGGAATGGATCCCGCTTTTATGCCCTGACCTTTGACCCCATTTCGCCCATTTTCAATAGGGTTCGTCCCCAGTGGTTCCCTATCCCTACCACATACTAAAATTTCATCGAAATCGAACCATATTTACGCATGTTATGACGCATAAAGGCAATGAAATGGATCCCGATTTTATGTCCTGACCTTTGACCCCATTCCGCCCATTTTCAATAGGTTTCGTTCCCAGGTGGTTCCTTACCACATATCAAACTTTCATCGAAATCGAACCATTTTTACACAAGTTATGACACATAAGAGCAATGGAATAAATCCCGCTCTTATGCCCTGCCTGACCTTTGACCCCATTTCGCCAATTTTCAATATGGTTTGTGCCCAGGTGGTTCCCTACAACATACTAAAATTTCATCGAAATCGAACCATATTTACGCATGTTATGACGCATAAAGGCAATGAAATGGATCCCGCTTTTGTGTCCTGACCTTTGACCCCATTCCACCCATTTTCAACAGGGTTCGTACCCATGTCATATCCTTACACCAAATACTAAAATTCCATCGAAATCAAACCATTTTTACGCAAGTTATGGCGCATAAGAGCAATGGAATGGATCCCGCTCCTATGTCCTGACCTTTGATTCTGTTTCGCCCATTTTCAATAGGGTTCGTCCCCAGGTGGTCCCCTGCCACATACTAAAATTTCGTCGAAATCGAACCATGTTCACGTGAGTTATCTTGCGGGCGGACGGACGGACGGACAAAGCTGGAGCATATACGCGTCTTCAGTTCAACACAATTTTATTAACAAGATTGGGTTCAGGAGGCGAACATGGGCGTTCTAATACATATATTGTACGGTAAAATATACAAACTCTAAAATTCTATGTACGTTATATACAGCACGATGAATTGATTCACAAAGGAGCTTCATGGTAAGAGGTGGAGGCATTTTGCACAAGAACAATAAGAGAGATTGTCGAAACATTTCGTCTCGAAGCATAAGTATATTATAGTGCTGACGAATAACAGAACGAGAATATTATAATGAAGCACTGTGCAAAAGGAGAACTGTAGATGACAAAGTAGACAATGTGAAACCCAAGGCAAACGGAAATACGATGTCTTAGTACTGGTAGAAAAAAATGATAATGAAAGAGAAAACAAGTAAGACTACATACATTTGTACAGTATGGTGCATATTATATTCACATTTGTTAGAAGATATAAGCTTTATGTTGAAGTTATATTCCGAAAACCAATGGTGAGCATGCACGTTGAACTGAAGTTCAACAGAGCTAGGAACAACGAGGTTATAAATTACCGACAGTCAGTTGCAACGTCGCTGGCATGCCGGCGAACCAAGAAGCGGCCGGAGACCAGGTGGAACGGAAATTTTGTTCTCTCTGTTGGGCAACGGCCACAAGGTTCTCTAGACGAAGTCTTGAGAGGAGACGCTCCCGAAAGTGGCACAGTAGTTCCACAGAAGCTTGGTGGATGGTATAAGGAGATGAGATATCTCGGCAGCGCTGATGAAATACGTAGATGACGTGTTTCACCAGGATGAAAATATATGAGCAGATGGGTGCTTGACTGGCGGAGAGACCTGCTGGAGGAGTGTCTTATAGGCATCGAAAGGAAGATCAGTTGTGGCTGAACGTTGAGCAATGGAAAATGTAAGATGGAGTAGTAGAAGGAGAATGACACAATGTAGATAAACGTGAGAGACATCAGCTTCTTGAGCACAGAAGGGGCAAAGAGGTGAGTCAAGAATGGTCATGCGGTGGAGGATGGATGGAACGGGAAGACGGCGGTGGAGAAAAAGCCAGTGAGTGTTTATTTCAAGAGGAGCTGAAAGAGGAGAAAATGTGGTAGACCAGACAGCAGTGAGAGAGGATTGGGAGACATCACGGATGTGAAGGGGAGAAGGAGAGTGGGATTTTAAAAGTAACCGATAGAGAACTGAGGTTGAAAGAGAGGAGAGTGGAAGTGTAGATCTGCCGACTGAAATAAAGAAAGGAAGGGGAAGGGAGGCGGAAGGAGCAAAGGTTAGGCCAGTGGGGAGTTCAACCTATGGTTGGAAAGCGTAAAAAACGGATTCACATCTTCAAAATTTGTATAAGTCTCAATTGTCTCACATAAGGTTTACGTTGTTTGTGACAATGTTGATTTGCGTTCCGAGCGGAAAATCTTTTGCACAGCTCTCCTGTCACCTGTTAGCTTTAGAAGATTACCGGGGGAGTTCCTTGGTGTATTCAGCTCCAGTTCACTTCTATTTACATATATCACATCATCAACCGTCAACCTAGGGTTCTTCAGCGCTGCAGAAAAGTCACTTTACTGGGCGATTGCTTATGTGGCACCCCGTTATCAATCCGCGTTGGAAATCAGTTCAATCTGTCAATCGATGCATCTTGCATTAAGAGTGTTGCTATTGTCTCATCATATCCTTACGAGCATATTGAAAGTCGGATCTGTGACCTGGTGCCAGCTAGCATAGGACAAATTCCCTATCGGCAGAAGGGAATCCAGATATTATTGGTAGGGTAGTGCATACGAAATACCCATGAATTTTGGTACCTATGCAAGGAATTTTTCAGAATTTAATTACTGTGACGTACTACAGAGGTGAAAACATGTGTCAAGACGACAAATCTGCAGCGAGATATTCTGTCCGCGTAGCTCAGTTGGGAGAGCGACCTACTCCGGAGTGAGGGAACACGGATTCGGTGTCCGTAGCGGACAGACTTGTGTTTACTGATGCGTCCTTGACAACACATCATAGTGTTATGCAATGTAAAGTATACTTACTGAAGAATCTGATGAAAGATAATTTCCATAGTGCCAATTAACAGTCACAAAAAATTCGAGCTTTTCTAATCGGCAAAACACGATGCAGTTATCGATAATTTCTCTGATGACATGATGTGTCCTGAGCTCATCCATTTTTATGCATATTAAGTTTTATTTTTGCCAAACTAATTTTCGAATCTCGAAATTAATCAACCAAAAAAAAGGTTTTATGAATATGGAAAACTGCATCTCGGGTTAAATAGATTCATCATCATCATTGTCAACCACTATCAATCCACTGCTGGACGAAAGTCTCCCCAAGTTTCCTCCACAACCGTCTGTCTTGCTCCAGTCTCCTCCATGTCACTCCCGCATACTTTCGAATTTCATCCACCCATCTTCCATGTGGTCTTCTTCTGGGTCTTTTCCTGTCCCTTGGAATCCAATATAAAAATTTCGGCTGTCCATCGATGGTCTGTCCTTCTGGCAGTATGCCCAGCCCATTGCCATTTCAGGGATTTAACTGTGATCATGATGTCTTCCACTCCTGTCATTTTTCGGATCCATGAGTTCCTCTTCTTATCTCTCCTGGTTACAACAAGCATGCACCTCTCCATGCTTGTTTGAGTTGTCTGCAGCCTTTGTATGCCTCTTTTAGTTAAGGTCCACGTCTCTGCACCATACGTAAGCACTGGAACTATGCATTGATCAAACACTTTTCTTTTAAGACATAATGGCATATTGCTCTTGAAAATTATGCTCTTTCTTCCAAAAGCTCTCCAGGCAAGTTTTGTACGCCGATTAATTTCTTCATCAATGTGACCCTCAATGTGACCATCTGGTGTCCAAGATAAACGTACGTGTCTGTTATCTCCAGCTTTTCTCCATCAATCGATAAATCTTCATTTCTTGTAAAAGCATTGAACATCACTTTTGTCTTCTGAAAGTTCATTTTTAATCCCACTTCTTTACTCTTGTCAGCATGTTCCTGGATCATACGCTGCAGCTCTGACGGGGTAGTTGCAAAAATGACTAAGTCATCAGCAAAACGAAGGTGGGTTAGATAATCTCCATTAATCTTTATCCCTTTGTTTTCCCAGTTCAGTGATTGAAAGACACCCTCCAATGTGGCATTAAAGAGCTTCGGAGATATGGTGTCACCTTGTCTCACTCCTTTTCCAATTTTCATGTGTGTTGTATTTTCCAACAGCCGAATCTTTGCACTTGCATTTTCATAGATGTTATTAATAATATTAATGTACGCATCTTCAATACCGCAGGATTTCAGAGCCATTGTAACTGCTGATGGTTTCACCGAATCGAAGGCTTTTTCATAATCGATAAAAGCCATCCACAATGGAAGTTCATATTCCCTCGCTCTTTCAATTAGTTCTCTCAGTACGTGGATATGATCTATAGTGCTGTAGCCACTCCTGAATCCAGCTTGTTCTCTCGGTTGAGCCATGTCCAGTGTCACCTTCAAACGGTGTGAAAGAACTTTAGTGAAGATTTTATAAACCACTGATAGAAGGCTGATAGGTCTGTGGTTCCTGAGATCCTCAATGTCACCTTTTTTATGTAGCAGGATCATTGTAGCATTGTTCCAATCCTCAGGAATCTTTCCTTCATTAAGGCATCGAGTGAATAGATAGATTACTTGACCTTAAATTAAATACTAATACTAATAATACACCTTATCTTAATATTTACAATTATATGCGAGTAGATGTTAACAAACACAACATTTTAAATGTAAAGCAATTATAATTTGCTTTGGGATAAAATATGTTTAAAAGGATTAAACAGAATATTAATATAGATATCACAAATATAAATTGTGATGTTCATAATTATGAAACTAGAAATAGATTTCAGATAAAGCCATGCCTGCCTAGAACACAAGAAATTAAACAAAGTATCAACTATCAGGGACCAATTGTTTGGAATCTTATACCTGATGAACTAAAGCACATTAATAATTCCAACTTCTTTAAAAAATATTAAAAACATATTTGCTTAATTTATAAAAAAAGCCCCTCAAATTATTATATAACATTTTAATCCTTTTCTAATTGCTACTAATATCTACTAACAACTGCTGATGTACTGCATGACCTGCCTACTATTTACTTTAATTCTGTAGTAACTTTTACATGACTTGTATTTATCATGTAGGGAGATCAGGGCTTAGTCAGGTGATTAAATACTTTTTCCCTGATTTCCTTGGCTGACATAATAATTACTCTTTGTTACGCTAAAATGTAAGTAAAAACTTGATGTAAGGTATGATGCAACAGCTAAAACGATAAAAAAATTATAAATAAATATTTCTAGCTTTCCAAAATAAAAATTATCAGCGTCAAATACTTTTGCATGACATTCACGAGTTTTCTTTCCTTTTTTTTTCAGAATTTTATCTCCGAGAGCTCACTACTTATTACAAGAAACATTTCCTGAAGTGCAATACTTTAGGTGCCATACCCTGTGAGACGATAAAATTTTGCAAGTGTCTTCTCTCCGAACGAAAAATGGATACAGCATTTTGTGGCGATCGTGTGATTTAGTATCATTATAATCTTTTTTTTTTTTTTTTTTTTTGGTATTTTATTGGAGGAAATATGGATGACGGCAACATTACAAATTACATGTTAAGTAAACGCACCAAAGACTTCTTTGTGAACCTTAATTTGAACTACACTGAATCTGAAATAGATTACGCCACAGAGAACGGAATCACTATTGTCGAATTTCTGACTAAAGGAGTACTCGTATTTGTAATTTGCGTCTTGGGAATCATCGGCAATCTACTGTGCTTATTTATACTCTCACGATCAGCACTACGTTCTCCACTGAATTGCGGACTTCAGAGTTTATCTGTATATCACACACTGAATTTAATAATGAATCTGATATTGTACAGCCTTTTCGCACTCGCACAAAGGGTGGAATTTTTAAGACGATACCCAGTCGACGTATATCCATTTGTAAAAGTGGTACTGATAGGTCTGGGGGGATATGCTATACTGGATCAGTGTGGACTACAGTTGCCTTAACAGTGGAACGTTATGTTACAGTATGTCACCCATTAAAAATAAACTGTACCCTTAGACGTGCCAGATTATTCTGCGTTTTCTTAGGAGTTTATTCTATCTGTGTGAACATTCCGAACTTTCTCCTGTATGAACTACGACAAATTTTTGACGTGGAGGAGAACGAAATTCGTTACGAGGCAATTCCATCAAAATATTTAAATAGGCCTTTGTTTCAGAAAATCTACTACGCATGGATAAACATGTTTCTCACCTACTTTATACCATTCTCTATTCTTGGGGTTCTCAATATATTTACCTGGAACACACTGAAGAAGGCAATGTCATCGAGCAAAACTTTGTGTGCGCCACAAAAAACAGACTTCCTTTTAACTAAGATGGTGGTATTTATTACTGCAGTTTTCTTTGTGTGCCATTTTCCTGTCGCGCTACACAGCATTCTGTTGATGCATTTCAAAATCAACCTACGCTCTTTAAATATTTTAGGAATAAT
This sequence comes from Macrothele yani, assembly GCA_039090855.1. Classification (NCBI taxonomy): domain Eukaryota; kingdom Metazoa; phylum Arthropoda; class Arachnida; order Araneae; family Macrothelidae; genus Macrothele; species Macrothele yani. The sequence goes on from CM077010.1 coordinate 88,619,040, forward strand.
TTTAACTTGTGTGAGTTACTCTGTGAATATTTTCATCTTTTACATATTTTCTAGGAAATTTAACGAGCTTTTCGTTAAAACGTTCAGGAAGAGTTACAAAAGTTTTAAGCAGTTTTTGATTTCATTTTTTGACTGTTGAAGGATCATGGGCATTGGATAATTGTTCTCAAAATATATAGCTTGGTAAAATTTTAAGCGGCTGATTCGTGTGGTTCTTAGCTTATATAAACAAAGCGGGAAACTACATTGTGTGGGAGTAACTATACACGATAAGAGAACCGATTATTTGAACTCTTGCTATCTGAATGCCCGGTTATCGGAATGCTCTGGTTTACTACACTGGTGGGCAAAAATCAAGGACGTAGAACAGAAATTAGCATAACAGCGGAACGAGCAGGCAGAACGGACCGTAAGACCACTCAGGAGATAGACTAGGGTCCGGTACGGTAGGGTATGCGCATATACGCAGCATGATGTAGGGGTCGGGGGTCGGAAGGGTATAAAGCACACGAGCGGAGTACGCTCAGCAATTCGGTGAAAGCTGTTGCACGGTGTACATCGGTTTGGACGACGTCGAGTTGCTGCCACCGTATGATATGGCCAACAGGCAATCCAGTAGACGACATCTGGATGACTTTACCCGAGGTCACGTCATTGGGAAGTTGGAAGAAGGTCGAAGTGTGACTAGTGTGGCCGAGGAGTTCGGGATCGCTCACAGCATCGTTTCACGAACTTGGAGAGAATTTCAAACGACAGGAACAGCTGTCCGAGAGTTTAGTAGTGGTCGTCCACGAGCAACCACGGCAGCTGACGACCGGTATATTGTCTTACAGGCGAGAAGACACAGACGGCAGACAGCGGCAGAAATCGCAGGGCACATGCAACTGACAACTGGACTTCCATTATCGCGTTTTACCGTGGACAGGAGGCTGCACAAAGGTGGTCTATTTGCACGACGACCAGTACGGTGTGTGCCATTAACGCCTGCTAATCGGAGACGGCGGTTTCTGTGGTGCCAGGAACACAAGAACTGGACACATCAGTAATGGGGTCGAGTTCACTTTACGGATGAGAGCCGATGTAGTCTGATGAGCGATTCTGGGCGTATACACATCTGGGAAGAGCAGAGAACACGCAATCACACCTCCAACATCATCGAAAGGGACCGGTTTGGAGGTGACGGAGTTCTCGTTTGGGGCGGTATCATGCTTGGTAGCCGTACTGACCTCCACATCTTCCAAGGAGGTTCAGTCACGGGTGTCCGCTATTGTACCGAGGTTCTCCTGCCTCACGTGCGTCTGTTTAGAGGTGCTGTGGGTCCTGAGTTCCTCTTCATGGACGACAACGCTACACCTCATCGTACAGTGGCTATCGCAGAGCTTTTGGAGAGTGAAGATATTCAACGCATAGATTGGCCTGCTAGGTCCTCGGTCCTAAATCCAGTCGAACACGTATGGGACCTTCTCGGGAGACGCTGGGCAGTACGTCAGCAGCCGCCAGCAACGATTCCGCAGCTTCATTTGGCGCTACAAGAGGAATGGGCCGCGATGCCTCAACAGCTCCTTAACAACCTCGTCCTCAACATGGACAGACGTTGTAAATCCTGCAACGCAGTCAGGGATGATCATATCCTTTACTAAAGACTGTATTTTTCTTGGCAGCCGCTTGTCACATGGACGTTTCTGTCTTCTGTCCAGTTGTGCTCGAACTACCTTTTCAATAAAGTGCCTTTGTACCCTTTGGATTCCTTATTTGGACGGTTTTGCTCACTTGTCCCATATTCTATAACGAAGTGAATTTCTCCGTCATTTTCGGTCTACGCCGGAATTCGAACCCGAGGCCGCTTATTCCGGAACAAGTCGCTCTACCAACTGAGCTACGCAGACATTTGTTCTGAATCCTATCTGCCTTTATGTCATGTGCGTCCTGCTGGCAGGTACGTCACATCTCCCCCCCCCCGAAGAGGGCCGGGGGCATGGCCCACGGGTCAGCCGTGACCATGAATCGTTGCAGGCAGACAACCACTGAAGAACGTGCACTTGAGAACTCCCAGTCAATCTGGTGTGTGGAATGCAACGTCACACACATTTATTTTTCGAAGCACTGGAGAAGGGATTCTCTGATTTTTCCTATCTCGCGGTGTGGAAATAACATCACACTAATGCGAGATTTTGAACGGTCGGGTCATCCGGGTAGTTCGGGCGCCATTATAACGAAGTGAATTTCTCCGTCATTTTCGGTCTACGCCGGGATTCGAACCCGAGGCCGCTTATTCCGGAACAAGTCGCTCTACCAACTGAGCTACGCAGACATTTGTTCTGAATCCTATCTGCCTTTATGTCATGTGCGTCCTGCTGGCAGGTACGTCACAATTCTTACGTGTTGGCGATCTTATGGTATGATTTAAGTCGATGTGGTGCACTTCTGCACGACGTTACATTCGAAAAACCGCCTCGTCCTTAATTTTTGCACGCCAGTGTAGAATGTTATTACATTGCTGCAGATACAGTATCTAAGGTTTTTTGTAAAAAATGTGCTACTTATAGAAAAAGTATCCAAAGCTTACTCCAAGACGGATGCAACAGTAGAAGAAACAAACCCTACTTTTCGTCAAAAAGGTCTCAAACAACATGATTTCAAAAACTTGAAAATTCCCAGCTTCCACGTAATGTGAGCCAAAAATGTCACACCGTTGGAAAGCTGGCGACCTAAATGACTTAATCGAAGAATGGAACGAAGGTTATCAGCGCTGTTCAGAATCAAGTCGTAGATCCCTAACAGGAAAGCATGCGTACTTTTAATCAGATACATACATTCAGTTAGAAAATTAGTCAAAATGACGTAAAAACGTACGACATGGAAGTCTGTTTAAAAATTAATTTTTAAACAGACTTCGCAGGGAAAAAAATCCAATAAAAAAAGCTGCTCAATGTCCTAATTAATAAAGCAAAAAAACTCTGCATTCTACTTGCAAAACTCGCGGAGATATTCGCGATGAAAATTATAAAGAAAGGTATCGTCCGGTGCCATCATTTCCTGCACACATAAGAGTTCTTCTCTTACTCGCTTTGAGTGTTGCAAAGTCATGCAGCAAAATAAGATATAGTTCGGCGGGAAACGGACTCCAGACGACACTGTTTTTACAATTTTCATCAAGAATGTCTCCGCGAGTTTTGTAAGGAGAACACAACGGAGTTTGTTTATTTAGACTAATTAGGACATTGCGTAATCATTTTAAATTGAACTCTTTTTTCCTGAGAAGGCTGTATAAAATATTATTATTATATTATTTTTGTGCAAAATGTACCCACAGGCGTGCAACTGCCATGTCGTAAGTCTGTACGTCTCTTGAGTATTTTTTAATTGAATGTATGTATCTGTGATCAACCGTTGAAGAGATAAAAGCTTGTTTGATATCTTTTTCAGACATCAGGTATATTAATCTGAAGAAAGATTCATTTTCGTATCAATTATAACGTTTTTTTGAAGTTAGTATGGATAACACTGGGCAACAACTAAAATGTCTCAGAGGCAAATGTAGCTAATTTTAACTAATTTCGACATGCCGATCACGAATATGAACTTAAAAATGGCGATTTAGCTCTAGTTTTCAAGATACGATGCTAGGGGGTTCAGTGGGAATGGATGGTCTACACGGAAGTCCTATACATCGAGCGCGTGACTCCCCACGAGACGGATAACTTTCAGCGCCAGTTGGATGACGCAATCAGCAGCAGTCATTGCAGTCACATGAAACAACTGTTACACACTATCATCTATGACAAGTATAAGTGGCAGACTTATGATGACCTGAAGGTCATTGCCATCTTGATTACATAGAGTTTTGCGGTTTTCTCTGTATCTGGGAGAGCCGTGCCAGGACTTCCCACTACAGGGGAACCAATTGGCCCCCACGATAATCACTTGAAACAGGCAAAAAAGAATGCACCTAACGAACCACTTGTAGAATCCAGCAAGATCTCGCTCTCTCCTCTCCACATCAAACTTGAACTAATGAAAACTTTTGTAAAGGCCATGGATCAAAATGGGGAAGAATTTTTGTACCTTCGTAATAAATTTTCAAGACTTAGTGAGGCAAAAATCAAGAGAGGTGTATTTATCGGTCCACAGATACACTAGCTCTTCTGAGATAAGCGCTTTGATGATATCGTCACAGGTCATGAAAAGTAAGCTTGGAATGCTTTCCAGCAAGTGGCTGTAAACTTTCTAGGGAACAATAAGGCTGACAATTTCCAGGAACTTGTAGAAACCCTATTGCAGCGCTACGAGAGACCAGGTTGCAACATGTCACTGATATTACACTCTTTACACTCATATCAGGATTTCATTCGAACTGCGGTGATGTCAGTGACAAGCATAGCGAACAGTTTCATCAGGACATTACTACCCTCGGAAAAGGTACCAAGGGAAATGGAATGCAGCAATACTAGCATACTACTATTATTGGACCTTTGTGAGAGACGCTCCAGAAACTCATTACAAGCGACAGGCAATGCGGCGTCACTGTGAATCATTTCCTCTCTGATTATCATCATAGGTACTATATGCAAATGTGTAAAACTTGTTTTTATCGATATTTCAAAAACTAGGAATTTCTGGTGTTTTAACGGCCATTTTCATATTCAACAGCCCAAACAACAGTAAGGCAACTTGGTTTAATCCCAGATACACACAAAAAGTCAAAATTTGTTGCCTAGTGTAATACGAGCTTTACTGAATCGCATTTAAGGGACAAATTAGGAATGACATATTTACGTGAAATATAAATAATTTAAATGATTTATGTAATTATTTAACATACGTGACTTAGGCACATTGTATATCTATTTAACTTTACGTTTTTGATCCTATTTCTCATGTAAAGTTTGCTGATATCTTGAGTACACTTCGGCATTTAAGGTCATAACTGAGCTCTTAACAATTTAGCTCTATGTATCAACATTGGCGGCCTGTCAAAAGGCAAACAAAGTACATACAAGAAAGGACACCGAATTTTTGGTTGTAATTAGTACGTCTTTTGAAACCTGTCCGACTCGCAAAAAATATTTCAAAGTTATTCGTAATGAATTCATAAAAATCAATAAATAAATATATAAACGGCATTTAAATGCCGTTCATAAAATTCTGAATTCATGAAATTCTGTATCAGGTATAGACATTAATAGAAATAGTTGCTTTTATCCACTAGCGGCTGAAAAGTATGTTATGAAAATTATAAAACTGTGCACAAAAAGTTTCTCTTAGATGAAGGAAAATATCAGAGAGAAAGGAATTTTCAAATTGAAGCATTAGAAGAGCAGATATGGAGGCAAACACGATATTAATTTACGCCCCCTAGAGAGAAAATTTTGAATACCGCTGCTGGAAAAGTAGAAAATATGTGAAAAGTAGGAAACTATCAAAAAGTAAAGAATTGAAAATTGCCCCCTGGAGGGAAAATGTTCAATATCTGCTATGGAAAAGTAGAAAATATGCGAAAAATATTAATTATAGTAAAAGCTATTCTAAGAAAAACGAATTTTTCAGGTGCGTCTTCAAGGAGCAGAAATAGCAAGAAGGTTTTGACTTTTCTGCCACCTAGCGGGCAAATTGTGCGTTATTTAAAAATGATAATATTCCCCATTTTATCGTAGTGAATGGCTTTCAGTAGAAAAAAAAAGGAGAATTTTTTTCTCATGTTTTTTAAAAGCAAAGATGCAGCATCAAACAGAAATACAAACTAACACCACCCAGCACACGAACTGTTAACTACAAAACCACGAGTACGGGTCAGGTAAAGTGTCCCACAAAGCAAATGGTATATAGCGTTCAAAGAGTTTTTAAAACGGCCTTTTAGAACCAGAAATAATGATAAAAACTGATTAGATGTTCGCGTCCCTACCGGGAAATTGTGCACTATTTTTAGCAGTAAATGTACACAAATTGTGTAACGTATACTCTAGCTTCAGTTTCTTTTTGATTTTACTATCTCTTGTTATTTTATTTTCCTATGCAAATTATCTTCTCACTTAACGAGATGTTGTTTCTCCCGCTGAATTATATGTGGCAACGAGTGTAAGTCATGACGTGGTGGTATGCAGTATATATATATATACTGCAGTATATATATAGGCGCGCTCAAGATTCCAGAGAGCTTCGTTTTATATGTGATAGGTTCTTCCTGATTATTGATATGCAATTTACCTACGTTTCTACGATATTACGATAGTACGAAAGTTCGGGCTATCAGTAGTTGTGTTATTTTGGAGTATGTATTTGAGTAATACCAGGAGCTCCCCAATAAAAGGTTAAAAGTGAGTACGTTTACTTAGTTCATTTTATTGTCAGACCTCTGTCTGGCCGTTAAGTCTATTTCATTAAGTGTTTACGTTAAGTTTATTGTATATTGTTTTTACCGCTCTAATAAGGAGCCTTCAAGGTACTAATGTACTAAAACCGAAGTTATATTACTGATATTCAAGATAATGAGGAACGCTGAGTAAAAATAAATTCCATATTCTTGGAATTTATTGCACGTGCGTGTCTTACCTAAACAAACTCTAGCACACTTTAGCTACGTCAAGTAACCTTTCAATAACCCTAACGTGACTTAACGTAAGCTTTCCTGCACTACACGTCCAGCCGGAGAATTTTATTCATTATAATTGTTTTGGTAGTTTAGAAGTATCTGACAAAATAGAATTTCTTTAATCGGGTTTTTAGACGCGTATATATTACTTCTGATATGCTGCAAACCGGAACGGGAACTTATGCCCTCTATTAAGGCACTTGTGCATCAATTAAAAAAATGAAATTATATTTAAAACATTTCCTCTAAGAAACGCTCTGTAACAAAGAAGGAGTTTTTCAGATGAGACTGTTAGGAGCAGGGATTTCAACATAAAGAAGATATACATCTACGCCCCGTGGCGGAAAAACTATGCACTATTCAAGTCCTGGAAGTATTCACAAAAGTTTTGTCGTTTCGAGCGGTATCTGATTGGGAAAGATTTTTCTTCAATGGAGCTTTCAGAAGCGCATATATTGTTGTAAATTCATCCAAATATATATTTATATATACACTAAAGTGCCAGAAAAACTGGTACAGACGAGCTTATGCAAAATACATAGCAACGTCATGTATGCGCGTACTCGGTTGCGTCCGCATGTGCGTATATAAAGCGATAGACATACTTGCCAGCTGTCAGAGCTGTTTTCGGCATGAGAATGACAAGTAATAACGATTTAAGCGATTTTCAACGCGGTGTCATAGTTGGCGCTCGTGAGATGGGCCATAGTATTTCGGAGGTAGAAACGAAGTTCGGATTTTCACGGACGACCATTGCAAGGGTGTACCATGACTACAAGAATTCCGGCAAAACCTCCAACCTACGTTACCAGTGTGGCCGTAAAAAGACATTGGGTGAATGTGACCATCGTCGGCCGTCAAGAATCGTTTCACGCGATAGGCGTGCAACACTCTCGCAGGTATCATCGGAATTCAATGCTGGAGCCTCAACAAGCATCAGCGTCCGGACTGTGCAAAGTACCCTTCACGATAATGGGCTTTGGGAGCCGACGCCCAACTCGAGTCCCCTTCATGGGTGCACGACACAAAGCTATGCGCCTCGCTTGGGCACGGCAACACCGCCACTGGACACTTGATGACTGGAAACAAGTAGCTTGGTCTGACGAGTCACGTTTCCAACTGTATCGGGCAGATGGAAGGATTCGTGTGTGGCGCGAACCCCATGAAGCCATGGATCCTGCCTGTCAACAGGGAACTGTCCGGCTGGTGGGGGGTCCGTAATGGTATGGGGTGTGTTTAGATGGACTTCACTGAGACACCTGGTACGTCTACAAACGTCTGTGATCGGCCAACACTATGTGCGCATCCTTTCTGACGAGGTACACCCGTTCATGTCCTGCATTCATGATGATGGGTTGGGCCTGTTCCAACAGACAATGCACCTCCATACAAGTGTCCGGACGCCACATTAGGGTTAGAGGAGCATTTGTCTGAGTTTTGGGTGTTGCCATTCCCACCCAAGTCCCCAGATCTGAACGTGATAGAACACATTTGAGATGCCATTCAACGCGCTATCGAACACAGGAATCCGAGACCTCGGAATACACCCGAATTGTGGAACGCTCTGCAGGAAGTATGGTGTGCATTGCCTACAGCATATTTCCAGAAGCTAGTGGAGTCCATGCCCTGTCGTATTTCTGCAGTCCTGCGCTCCCGTGGGGGACCTACCAAGTATTAGACTGGTGTACCAGTTTTTCTGGCACTTCAGTGTATATATACATTCATCCTCCCTAGTGGCAAAACTACTAAAAATAAGAAGCATTTAATATGCAAATACGCAGAACATGTTCCACCAGCAGCTATACCTGATGCAGAATTCTTTTTAAATCGGACTTTTAGAAGCAGAGATACGCGGATAATCGCAATTTAGCTTTACGCTCCTAGCGGAAAAACTGTGCATTACTTGTAAGATAAATTGCACCCAAAATAGTCTTCGTTATAAATGGTATCGAATCGAAAAAATAATTATTTCAATTGGATATTTAAATGTAATTATATGGAATAAAATGCATTTTTAATTTGACAGGATCTCCATTTAGGTCCTCTAGCAGCGATGTTGTGCATCTTAAAAAAGCCGGAAAGCAAGAATCCTCATTATATCATTTTAAGCTTCTGAATGCGAAAATAATTTTTCAAACCGGACTAATAGTTGCGAAGATATGGTGTCCTGGGAAGGGCGGAAGGACAAATTTGTAACATAAAAATGTACGTGTTTTTCTTATAGCATAAACACGTACTTTTTTTACAAAAGACGTGCTAAAATGAGGCCTGTGTGTAAAGGTGTCTACGTAGATATTCTAAGAGCTAAATTGTTCAGTGTTATTACTTTCTGCTACTAACAACTAGTAGTTTACTCTAATAGTTATTAGATTCATGTCGCAAAGTTTTCATCTAAACGTTAATTATTGTGAGTGCAAGTCAGCGCTTCTGTCATAAGTGTATGTATGCTAAATGGAATAAAATATTATCTAAAATAAACTTGCAAGTTTATTTGTATTGTTATAGTGCTCTGAACTTTTAGACTAGGGGTAGCTAAACTGTCGATCGCGGGCTCTCGTACGGTCGATCCTTTGATTTATAGCGCTGGCGTATGTTGTTCCATACGAACTGCTTGAGATCAGATGATAGAATGAATCAGTCAGACTTCCCTTCCCAACGGCTGCGCATGTTCATCGCGCATCTGCAGTCTGTCGCATGAGGCATGTTGTTATCTCCCGCTCTGCTAGCTGTCAGTGGCAACGCCTACACTTACAGGAATGCAGATCTGCCAACATTCTTATTTGTGCATAAAAACTAGTTTACTTATTGAGTGCAGTTATAAATTAAGTTATTAAGCTTTGTTTACATATTAAAAAGGAGTGGAGTTAAGAAACCGAAAACATATAATTTGAACGCTGAATGGGAGGAAGCTTATTTCTTCACAATGCTTCGTGACAAGTGTTTGTGTTTAATATGTCGGGCTTCAGTTGCCATTCCTCAAAAAAAAAAATCTAGAAAGATATTTTTCGAGTGTGCATAAGTCGTACCAAACTGATTATCATGCTAAAAGTGAACTGAGAAAAACTAAACTTGAGGAATTGAAAGCTCATTTACGCTAAAAAATAATGAAATCGAAATAGAGGAGCTGCCTGACTGATGCTCATTTAGAAGCGTGTCTCCGAATGTACGTCACTGAATGCGAGCCTGATTATTCCAAACTTTGTGAGGATATGCAGTGGCATGCATCAACATATAAGAATTAAATACTAAAACTTTACACAATTTGTTTGAAAAATAGTGTTTCAGAAATAAAATATGATTTAAATATTATTTTTTGTATTTGTTTCCAAACTTACAAAGCTATACACACTAAAAAAACACTCGTGATATAGGCTTGTTCCTATTTAAACACGCCTATATCACTGCGATAAACCATGGTAGATCACAGCAGGGAATGATAGCTTACGGTAGATCTTGGTTCCTCAAAGTTTGGCCATCCCTGTTGTCAGAGCGAAAGTACAGGTCACGTGTCGTGGCTCCGCCTCCTACTTATGGATCTGAGGCGTCCACGTTAAAGGGCTCCTCACAGACACAAGGAAGTGTTTGTGTTTCTCTGAAACACTCCCCAAACTCTATTCGAGCGAACAAACGAAGCCTTCCCACTTTAATATGAAATCTGTGATTCGGGAAGGCGGATCGAAACAGCTGAACGGACAGAATAATACTCACACTAAAATATAATGATATCGAGAGGAGTTACTATTGAAAACGCACAAACACATAATCAGTTAGGTTCCTGACGGCGGTGGATTACTCTTTCTCTAACATCAGGTTTCCCTAAGGATCAGACCTGACAAGATGCGTGAAACACGAAAGCTAGGAAGAAAATCTCTCTCGGCGTTGACGTTCTAAAAGAATCTACCTAATATTATGTAGATCTATATCTCTGATAATGTTATGAATAGTAGTCTAACTATACTACTCAGTCAATGCGTTTCAATCTTAGCCTGCGCTGAGATTGGATTCACGGTAGAGAAATATTTATTACGCCAGCGGGATCCCTGACTGGGGCCTATACCGCTGCAGCTGAGCACTCTATCTCTTCTAGGATAGATGTCCGCTAAACTCAACCAGAGCGTCGGGCCTCCGTGGTTCGGAGCGTCCCTCTGATCACACAAAAAAAAAAGGCAAACGCTGTGCGTCCCCTTTTACCGGAGAACTACTCTCTCCGTTGGACGAAAGCAGACTGCCCAACAGATCCTCTTCAAGTGACCTGCTCGTCTTCCCTCCTCCGCGCTACGCATGCGCGAAGACCTCGGCGCTGACCTTGCGCTCTCGCTGACCTGTTGATGTGGCTCGCCTTCTCCGACCACGTGGGTCACCTTTCGCGCCCTTCGCCGACCACACCCTGTGCGTTGTCTCGGCGGCCTCGCTGATGGGTTTTAATCCTACCTTCCGTGTCTCAGCGGTTATGTCAGATCTGTCCGTTAGTAAGTGCCCCCTTTGAGAAAGTAATCCTACCGCAGAAGTACATTCTTATACTAACACAATATACATTGTTATATTTGCACAAAGGTAGATGACTGTTTTCCAGACTTTCAGGCATTTGGGCGACGCTGACAATGTACAGCAAAATTCGTGGTATCATTGAAGATGTTATCAGTTCGTCGGAAAAGCCTCTCTCTTTCTAAGGCGTGAGAAACTAAAGTTCATTGTTTGAGACTCTCGACATCTGAAAAATAAGAAATGTTCACGAACTTACTGGCGCCATCTTGGGCTTGTAATGTCTTTTAATTCATGAAAAAGTAACATAATGTTCAGCATTATTATAAATTAACATAATTAATATGTCCGTTCTTACACCTGTCTTAGACCGTTAGGCTAAACTATTGAAGCGGTAAATCAGGATTTAGATTACGGGTGTTTCAAGAACATTAATTAAAAGCACTACAGATAGTCCAGTGATCCTGATTTTATATCTGTGTTCTGAAATTCATATTTCATTCAACGTTCTCTTTGTTCTCACGAACGGATTTCAATTCAAGAACAAATTCGCACTATTTCTGGCTTCACTAAAACTACTGAAAGTTTTTTAAATAATATAGTTATTTTTCATCGCCACAATTTACAAACTTTTTTATATACACTACTTGACAGTGAAATCGCTCCACCCAGAAAGAGTTAGCCTAATGAACCAAAAATCATTAGAGACATGCAATGTTGCAATGTGAGGTAGTAATACTTTATTTAATTTCCAAGGAAGTACATGAGTTAGACCGGCTACACGATAAAATTACGTGACAGCAGCAGATACCTTGTGTGACCGCCATGTTGTACAATTCAGTTAGACATAGGGTACGACATGGAATGGTACAGCGCTCTAATGTTGTGTTGGGGTACGTGGGACTTTGCAACGTTTACCTGGCTCCATTATTCAGTAGCATTCTGTGACGGCCGAGGTGAGGCTTGCAAGCGTCTTCCAATAAGATCCCATACATGCTCGATTGAGGATAGATACGGAAATCTAGATGGTCACGGAAGCATATGCACTTATTGTAGATACGATTGGGAAATCTTAGACTGGTGTGGCCGAGCGTCATCTTCTTTGAAAACAGCCTCCGGGATACCACTCAGAAATCGAAACAACACGGGCTATAAAACTTTATTCACGTACCCGTGGGCTGCCATCGTGTTTGTTATGAGTAGCAGAGGTGGCCCGCTGTCGTAACAAATGCTACACCAAACTAGTGTTGCTTACCGACAGCAGCTATATTCTCCCGCTGGCAACGTTGTCAGCAAACGCGGATTCGACGATCGTCGGTACCTAGCCAGAATAGGGACTCATCGGTGAACACGAGATGCTGTCTTTCTTGTCGCCACGCAGATTTACTAGGGCACTACTCCAGCCGAACTCGGGGATGCCCTACGGTCAATGGTCGTCGACGCAATGGGTGCTCAGAGTGAAGACATTTCTTCGTAAATCTTCGGTCGATCGTCCGAGTTGTGACACGTATGTCCATTGTTACCGCTACAACTTGTCGAATGCTTTTTGCAGTCGATACATTTTGGTTCCGAAATTGCCTGGCGACAAATACTCGGTCTCGTGTATGCTTGCCTGGAGACAAATACACGGCTGTCGTAACTAATGTCACCCCATGCTAGGATGCCAGCTTGGCGAAAAATGTGCTGATTGCAAACAACAGCTACATCCACTCGGTGGAAACGTCGTCATGAAACTGGAGCTCTGGCCCATTTCGGCCGAATGTTCAAAAGCCAGAGCCTCAGACCACTCAGCCACCCCAAGCTGAAATGCAACTATGCAACCTGAATGACACTTAAACCTGAATGACACTTGCTACCTGAATGACACTGTAACCTGATAAATATTTCGAGCTGATAATTGTTTTACTGAGAGTTAATAATTTAGAAATTTAAATTACATTAAACATCGTCCTTATTCTTTTGGAATTAGTGAGTTTCATCTGAATTTAGATTCATTCTTGTTTGTTAAATTTTCAGACCATACTCACTTTGCTTCGAGGATTTTTAAACCTTTCAAAAAGCGTACAGCTTTACAATAGGAAGGAATTATACATTTTTAAGGACGTTTTTTTTTAAGTTTACCAAAATCCGTGAACGTTTAAGTTTTAAAAACTTATCGTCTCTAATTTAGGGTCACTAGATCCTGCAAAAGACAGAACGTATAATTAAAACGAGTACAACATCCACAAATGCTACGGGATTAGGACCAAGACGTGACGGTTAAAATGTCTTGATCTGCATATTTTTACGAAATTGTTTCTACGTTGAAGGAAAAAGAAAGGGATGCCCTTTATTATACGGATGAAGCCAGTTCCTCGAGTTAGCTCGGGGTAATACATTTGTGAGGCTGGGTTCATTCCTATGTATTCTTAACAGCTTATTTCGAGAACGCGCGATGAATGCCCATCGTCCTTATTCTTTTTAAATCAGTGAGTTTCAATAATTCTGCACGCTTTAGTAAATAAAAGCACCACAAATACTATGATGCAAAATATTCCATGACTCAAATGTAGATATTTTTGTTTGATTTCATGTGCGATATCCAGCGCGTCGTATAGTTCGTTTTTTTAAATCATTGGCATGATAAAATCGCATAAAAAAGGATTTAGTTTTTCTTCTGAAACAAAGCCAGTTGGTAAAGTTAGGATGAGGTTACACTTCTTTTATTTATTTTTTCAGTTATTCATTCAGCGTGAAAACTTCTCAGTGGTATTCTAGAAAGTGGAATTTACAAATTTACATGAAATTATATGCATTTAAACGTTTCGGTGACTTATCTGTTATAATAATGGTTTAAGAAACCGGAAGAAAAACCTCAAGGAACTTGAGCTATATACTTCTGCGCAAACACCGCGATTGCAAGTCTTCAAACACGTGGTTACCTAAGTTCATGGTCAGTTTTCTGATTGTTCGTTTTTCTAAGAAAATGCAAAAGCGATTTCCTTGCACATCGTTTTGTTGCTGAAGTAGCTATAAATATTTCCGTCATTAAAGGATGTCACGAACAAGAAAACCGGTTTATGTGTATCTTCATGGCTAACCATGCTTTGAAGAAATCGGTACTGGCTCATGCATTTTTATGCTGCTGTTTTCCAAAACAGGCTTTCAAAGTGACTCGCCAAAGAGCCACCGTCACCCATATCAATGAATTCCGCACAATCAGCTTTGCAGTTCCTAGCACCGAAATAAAGTTTTCAAATAAACTTTACAAAAAAAAACTTGCTCCTTCGTTTTTTGTTGTTTAGTTGATATGTGGTGCATAAGCTTGAGAATAAACTAGATCGTTTGCATACAAGCCTATATGCCTTGGTTTGCATACACTGGCAGCGACCTAACATGTACTCGTCTGTGCGTTAGGATAGTATAATAAACGGAAATGGAGGTAAGTTCAGGGTCTGAAATCCTTTTTTTATTTGATACAGTTGTGTTGCTGAAGGGCATGTGTGTGCTTTAGTTAAGTGTCAGAGTTAATTTATAAAAAAAGATATGCAAAATGAAGGTGATTTCACATGTGGTATTGGCTACGCAATCTACACAATGTGGATTATGTTAATGAATTGTAAATATTTTGTTGATACAATGCAAAATATTAATTACAAATAAGAGCGTTACTTCGGAATTTTTAAATGACAGCCAAATGTTTACTTTATTTAATTATTTTTCTTTTGTGATGAAAGTCCAGTAAATGCTTTGCTATGATCATTCATGAAGTAAACAATATCCCAATGGAAACGTTCGGAATCTGTGATATTTGAAAAGACATTAATGGATCATTTGAGAGTAATTTTAACAACGAAAACAATGCACGCTGAATACTACAATAATGCGTTTTATAGCCGAATTAAAATTTAAATGAAGAAACTTCTACTGAAGATATCAAAAAAGGTTATATAGTCGATTTTATTCACCTTGAATTGCATCATGGGAGGAAATTACGGTGCTTGCGGACAACAACAATTTGTTTTTTATCTTTGCATTGCTTAGCAAGGAATTCTTTCGAAGCTGTTCAGGAATTTGCCATTTGTGTTACATTTGTCAAAACCATGCGCAATTTGTGTGCGAATAGATCATGCCAATTAAAATCTATAGACGCAGGTGTAAGTTTTCATAAGTTTTCTCTAAAAAGACCGAAACTTTTGAAAGAATGAAAAAATAAAACCGGAGGATGTCCTTTACATATTAACATTAAAAAGTGAGTCACTGTTGTTTCAAATTTTAGAGAAAGGGTGATAAATACAGATCAGATAAAAAAATCAAAGTTTGAAAGTTGGTGATACTCTTTCCATGCATTCCTTCATTCAGCATAACAAACACGTGGCATAAACAGTAACAGAACCTACCTTTTAGTTTTGGGACACGCTGTACACTTCACAAAATGGGCTGTTCTTGTCTTCATTTCGTCTTTAACCTTTCCATGTATGAAGAAAGCTTCTCCAGAGTCCCCAGTATCCTGACTTACATTTATGTCAAACTGTTCAACACGAATCTCTTTGTAACGTACATGGAATACGAAATTGTCCTTATAAATTTTTGTATCGTTGAATTGCTCTTTGAAGAAACTATTTTTTTCCGTTCTGTAGTTCTACTAATTTGTTGCCATCATTAAGATTCTCAAAGTTAGTCAACAATATAGTAAAATGTAATCTAATTAAAGAAATGGCCAAGCTGCTCTGCGTTGGTTCGCGAGCCCTGTCTATGACATCACATGAATAAGATTTATCCATTCTTATTCAGGAAAGTAAAATCAAGGGTGGTAAAAAAAGCACAGAAACAGGAGGATGGGGAGTTATTAAAAAACTGTACAAAATTTTGAGCACTTATTTATATGAAGAACGGATCACAAAACGCAGTTCTTCTGCTTTATAGAACAAATAATACTCTTACAGTATGCAGGTGCTCAGACCCAGTTTATTTTTCATTGATTTAAACAGTCGGAACTTGTAATGCAAAGGGTATTCCTTATCTAGTAGTCGTAAATTTTTACCAAAATATTTAATAGGAACGCAACGTATGAGTTGCAAAGCAGTTCGTGTGATGCTTTTATAACTGGGCCCAATATGGGTGCTTGTAATGTTTTGAATGTGACAGAAAAATTTAGGATGCTGAAGAAGTGCATGGTAAGACATGTTAAAAATTGAAAAATATCTGTCACTCTTTGTGTATGTAAAATGCACTGGAGGTACTTACAGAGCTAACAGTTAATTTATATATCAGACAAACTATTTTTTTCACCAAAATAAAACGAATTTGGTGTTGATGTCAAATCATTACTTTCAATGCCGAGAGAAATATGAATTCATTTACAATGCACGAACTTAAAAAAGAACACCATTCAATGCGAACCAAATATTTTTAGCATTTCAAACAGATTTTTCAATGAAAGCTTTGCGACTCTGGCATCATAAGCTAAAAATGAAATATTTGGAATAAGGAGAATCCTTGTCAAATGGTTTATCGCTTAATTTCCTCGTGTCAAATAAATAGAGCCTATATTTGAGAGAACTAAACCCAACAAAATTATCATTCCACCGACGACAAATATACTAAATGGCAAATGTATAATTTCAACGACAACAAATATACTAAGGAAAAAAACATAATTTTAGCGAAATCTTACTGTATAAAAGTGATTAAATACATCACTAATTTCGGTTTTAGTAAAGCGATAAACTGGGTTAACTAAAATGGAAACCAGATGATTATTATGAAAGAGGAAGCGCGATTGTGAGGTAACTGATCCCTGAGGGACACCAGCATTAACAAACATGCGTTACAATGTGTACCTCAACAACGTGGGTGATGTGTGTATTTTAAACATGAAAACGAATCGCTGACTAAAATAGGTCAACTTTGGAGTGCATTTATACAAGTGCTTTTGATCTGCTTTTACAAATTATTAACAACAAATAAAAAGGCCTGGTCTTGCTCTTCTTATCTCATTGAACAGACTGATGCTTGAAAATATTGCTCATTTTGAACTGACATGTATTTGAAACTCTGAGATAATTATCACAACTACGAAACAGAAAATAAAAAAAAATATCTCTAAATGCAACACATGCACACTTAATTTAAATGTATAAGTACATCTGCTTTTAGCTACCTATTTTTGTTTGCTCTAACAAAAAAGTAATTTTGTATTGGAAAAAAAAAGAAGAAGAAATCTGCGTTGAGGAAAGTAGAAATCTGCGCAGGCTTTATTTGGTGAGCCCGGCCCAGTTGGCCCGTCAATTGCTGCTACTGTATTATTTAGGCTCGGCCTGGTCCGTGATGTGCCATTTTGTATTATTTTGTCTTTCTATTGTATTTTACTAAATTGTGAAAATTAAATAATGAAATCAGATATTATTGAAAATATTTAGGTGAATATAAGCCTAAAATATTAACTAAACAAAAGAAGCTAATCGCGTTCAAAATATCCTTTGCTCTGAACTAGCAAGCGGTAACACTACAAAAATCAATCCCTATAGGGATTAGGGATAGAAGAAACAATCGATGTTGTCCCACTCTCTCATATAAGCACACACACCCCTTAACCCCCTGCAGAGACCCCCATATCTCCCCCTCCACTGCACACAAAATACACACTCGTTCAGCGTCAAATCTTTTTGTTGTCAACTAGCCCCAAAGTGTTTTTACCATTTTAATACCTACAGATGGGAAAAACACTGTGACTGTCTTCCCTCGCATCTGTGATTACATCCTGGGCTATGCCATGGAAGTACGTAAAGCCAGCAGAACAGTTAAACACACCAGGAAATCGGGGAAACACGATTTTCTCCTATCTCTACCATTGCGATAAAAAGAATGGGTCGACTTAGCCCGGCCCGGCTCGGCGCTTTGCTTTGTTTTCTAAACTAAAAAAGCCCAACCCAGGCGGGGCGACCTCTACAGGAAAGTTATGAATAATTCTACATTTGAGAAAAATGATGAATCTGACACTAGTCTTTCTTTTAAACTCATTTTTAACAGTAAGATGGGAACTAATGTTTCCGTGAAAATTATTCAATTCATATTTACACCGTAAAATCTGTATTCATCAAGCACATATTTCTTACTTTGTGAGAGATCCCATATAAATAGTCACTCTTAAGCTTACTGAAAGAATGTGAAAATTGCTATTAGAGTGCAAACAGGATAGCACTACTGAAAAATTACCGAGATGATTTATATGAAATTTAGGGCATTAAGATCACAGATTTGAAGCAACATATTAATGCAAGGACTGTAATTAATTCTTTCTGACTTCAAGGTGAACGAAAACAAATACAATAGATTTCCAAAGCACGTGTATCACTAAATAAACTAAACTAAATAACGTGGAAAGAGCGATGTCTTTGTTTATTCACTGACGCCACGTATTGGGAGGATTTTCACGTATATCACTTAGGGAGAAAAGGACTACACGATATCCCTTTACTTATTTTTTGAAGTAAGTAGAATAATTAATAGTTGATTTAAAGGACTGTCTATAGGTTCCCTTTGACTAACATAGCGTTTTGCTGTAAAGCACTATACCGTTTACATACTAAGGCTTAATTTGCCGAAGTAACTTGCTTCACTATAAATGTTACTGAATTACTGTAGGTAAACCGAATAGATTCATTTTTCGTTGCAGCTGCAGTCCTTCATTAAACATGAAAGAGCTAAATAAGCTCTGTAAAAATTATAACTAGGAAAATGCATAAGTCAGTATTTACAATGTCCACGCTTTATTTGCTTTTATCAGAAAGTATTTCATTTTTTAGATACTGTGTTCAATCAATATACTTCTTCACAGAAAACATCCATGTAAAATATAGTCCTCTCTATACTCTACAGTATTACAATACTGCGCTCGTTTTGGTACAGTCGTAAAGAGCAAATCGTAATAATTCATACTATCGTGTCGAATCATAGGGAACGTAAAACAAGTGAGACTGGTTAACAAGTGCTCCGACCAAAAACAGTGCTGCAAACAGTGTTCTGACAAAACAGTGGTAACCATACAATAAAAACATCAACTCTTATCTCCAGCTTTCGATTACGTAATTGCCTTCTGACAGGTTGTCGTTATTGCAAAACACAAATCCGTCGAGAAAGAAAATATGGCGCTCAGACTGCAAAACATTTAACGAGAAAAAAACCAAAGTTGCAAAAAAAGACAGAAACTAAAAAAAGGAAGGTTAAATTAGAGTATACGTCACAAGAACTTTAAACAAAATTGTTCTGTTTGCCTTACGAGTCCTGTGCCAAGTGAATATAGTGAGGATTAATTAATCTCCGAAGCAGTTATTTAGTACTTTACCTCTTTGTTTTGGGATTCTTGACATTCATCAAGAAAGAAGTACTTGTAGAGGATCGGGTATGTGCGTGTGCGTGTGTGCTCACGCGCGCGCTTGTGTAATTGCCGACAACCGCGACAGCTGTAGAATGCAGATGGTGTTTACAATGTAAAAGAGGTCTTTTTTTAAAGGGCATAATAACTCCCAGAGCTTGTTGAGCGTTTAGCAGCTACAGCATCAACAAGTGAACAGTTTTCTCATTTGGTCCGAGGGAGGATTTCTCTGGACGGCATTCTTTCTCCGATCAGAGTGTTACAATACTTTTCAATTCTCCACTGTCTGGAGATATAGAACATGATAGTTCTGAATTCCGTTCCAGTATCTTGCAGTACGCAATAGATAAGCTTATGCAGATACGTGATATTCTCAGTTCCTCCCAGTGTTCTGCCACGCTTTTCATGCAATGACGTCAAAAACAACCTTCTTATTTTTTTCTCGTTTTACGAAAGTAAAGCACAACTATTCTGTGTTTAAATGTGAATTAATACAACTCTTCAATTTTCTAATCTCTCCTCAATGCGACTAAAGACCTATTAAAACTGGTGATACCAGTAAAGATTAAGTAGAGCTGAAGGAGTTCAGCTGAGATTTCCTAGGCCCCATTTCCTTTTGGTGCCTTTTTCTTTCACCAGGAATTGAGTCTTGAACAAAGAAGCACTGAAGACGAACAGCAGTCATGCATAAATTCTTCTCTAGGTGTCTTTTAGAGTCCAACTTGGCCCAAGCAATCGCATTGATCACGGCAAAAGGGGCGCATTGACCACGGCAAAACTTGGCCCAAATCGCATTGGATCACGGCAAAGCAATCGCATTGATCACGGCAAAAGTTGGCCCAAGCAATGATCACGGCAAAAGGGGCGTGATTGCTGTATGTCCCAAGTATTCCTTTGTAGAAGACTCAACCCCTGATGAAAGATACTCCAATAAGAAATGGCGCCGACGGAATCTCAGCTTACCGGATTGCGCTCTACTTAGCCGATTCTGGTTCCATCAGTTTTTAGTAAGATCTTGGGCGTTTTCCACCTCTGCAATTTCAGCTGCTCCATAATGAATTAACCCCGTAACTGACTGGAACGAATTAACTCGGGGTTAACAAAATGTGCTGAAATCAGCCTGAGGGAATATATTCTCTGGCTAAGCACTGGTTCAGATGCCACTGGATTGAGTGAACCTGCGCATAACAAATGGTTGCTTTCTCCTTAGCTTCGTTATTCAAAGTGCAAGCCAGAGAATTTATAGGGGGAATGACAGGCCCTAATCATTTCTAGCTGAGTATCTATCAAAAGGGCTGGAACAATGTCGACGAACTTAAGAAAGGAGATGGAAGATATTATTTGCGAACTTGTTTCTACCAAATGGCATGATATCCGTGTCAGGGTAACTCATCCTTCCCTTTCATGCTCTGGGTCGGGGAGCAGAGAATAAGGGACTAAGAGGAAGCATTTATCAGTGTAACAGGTTTATGGTCGGTACTGCTCAGATGAGAAGGGGAACGAAATTGTTTTGCCGTAGCTTTCGTAAAATACGGCAGTTATAAAATCATTTCTGTTTGGGAATGCAGAATTTTTGCGCACCCTTTGGTTCAGGTATACCGGCCCCTTATATGTTTAATGCACAGGTACATAAACAAATCGAAATAGCTATTGGTTTGGCATGTTTCAAATCACGTTTGAAAATATAGTTAGGAGTGAGTCAGCTAATCAATTATACTTTCAAAATAATATTATTAAAACCACGAGTGTAACGTAATTATCAGTAATGATTCACCCTATTTATTCCTGTGGGCAGCTACACCAGAAATGACAAATACCTTGTTTAATGTTCAATAAATCATTTTATTTGTTTCCAAAATATTCTTTACCGTGACCAGAATTAAACAAGAAAGATGACACCGAATTTTTGGTGTAATAAGCACGTCTTTTGAATCCGTTCTGACGCAGATTAAATTTATCAAAGCTATTCAAAGATGAGATATACATCTATGCCCCCTGGCGTAGAAACCATGCACTATTTTAAGAAGAAAATGTTCCTAAAAGGTTTGTCGACATGAGTAGTATCGGTCAACAAACGACGTTTTTTTCAATCGAGATTTTAGAAGCTCATATTTTGCTGCAAATACAACAAAAGCGGAAATTAAGGTTTACGCCCCCTGGTGGCCAAACTATTTTTAAAAAAAATTAGAAATTATGTGCAAAAGATTTATCATCAGGAGATGTATCCGGTGAAGAAAATTTTTTTCAAATCGGAGTTTTAGAAGAAGAGTTATTCGGGAAAATGTAATTTACGTTCACGCCCCATAGCGGAAAATCTATGCGTAATTTGAAAAAGTAACTATATCTAAAATACTCTTCGACATAAATGGAATCGAAAGATAAAAAAAATAAATTTCAATCGAATGTTTAGAAGCAAATATGTGGAATAAAACGTATTTTTGAATTCGACATCATCTGCATTTACGCCCTCTACCGGCGAAATTGTACATCGTAAAAAAAAAACCGAAATAAAGGATCATTATGTGCATATTTCAAGCTTCCCAGTGCAAAAAGAATTTTTCAAATCGGACTAATATTTGCAGAGATACCGTATGTACAGACGGACGGTCAAACCGATAACAGAAGCACGATCTTTTTTTACAAAAGACGTGCGTAAAACTGAATAGCTTAGACGTAACGTTTTCCTTTCTGTACTAAAGGGACTCACTTATTCATGCCAGAATGAGATAAACATGTTACGTAGCACACCCTCTGATGTAAATATATTGGTTATATAATTTAACGTATAAACAAAGCGTTTTGTTTCTATGGAATCTGTGTTTATGTACGTAATTAAATCTGAATTATCAAGAGTTAGGAATTTCCAACTCCGTCAAAAATATTCCACAATAAAGTAATAAAACAGGGTATCACTAGTGCTTTTAATGATATTATTTCAAAAGTCACTCAGTCTGAAACTGTATTCTTAAACGTGATCTGAAACACGCCAACCAAATGGCTTCCTCTATTTCCTCATTTATTTGTGTATTAACTCATAATGAAGAGCAGAAATTCCAGTGCCAAAAAGTGAATGCTGTCCCTTTAAAATCTGGTGATACCAAACAAGTTTGTAAAATCATGCAATGCATTGATTATAATACGCTTTCCAACATACCAGAAATCATTACTCAAGTTATCACTCAAGTTATGAGAATAATGGTTGTGGAATAAATCTCGGTCCTGTGCCCTGACCCTTGATTCCATATCGATGATATTCAACAGAACCGGTTCGGTATATCTCCGAAATAACATGATAAAGTTTTGTCGCAATCGAAGCATTTTTACGTAAGTTATGATGCATAAGGACTATGGAATAGATGCCGCTCCTGTGTCCTTACCTTTGACCCCATTTCGCCCATTTTCAATAGGATTTGTCCCCAGGCAGGCCCCAACAACATGCTAACATTTCATCCAAATCGAAGCATTTTTACGTAAGTTATGACGCATAATGGAGATGGAAGTGATTCCGCTCTTATGTCCTGACCTTTGACCCCATTTGGCTCCTTTTCAATAGAGTTTGTGGCCAGGTGGTTCCCTACCACATACTAAAATTTCATCGAAATCGAACCCTTTTTACGTTAGTTATGACGCATAATAGCAGTGGAATGGATCCCGATTCTATGTACTGACCTTTCACCCCATTTCGTTCACTTTAAACAAGGTTTCTTCCCAGGTGATACCCTACCAGATACTAAAATTTTATCGAAATCGAGCGATTGTTACTCGAGTTATCGTGCGGACGGACATACGCAGACAACGCGTGACGTAATGAAGCAGATGGGAACCGCGACCATCTGCTCGCAAGAGTATGACGTCATAAAACTTTAATAGAATCCACACACAACGCGTAACGTAATGAGACAGATGGCGTGACCGCGCGCCAACATTCTAAAACGCGAGATTGTGACGGCATAAGATTTCTAAGCATTGGAAACATTAATGAAACGACGCCATGACACTGAAAACGTTATGATTCGGGGTGGTTATTTAACCCACTAAACGAATTCTCCTAAAGTCGAGATCAAGCTAAATTGATTTCTAGTATCAGAAAACGGTAGGTTAGCGACTTTCATCAAAATTCTTAGAGCCGTTTTCAAAATAAAATGTACATCCATACATACAAGAATTGCTACTTTAAGATGGACGTCAAGTAATTTTGCTTCCTATACTTCCAATGGAATAACTTCTGTACACATTTTCTTCACAATTAATGCGTTCCCAAGAATGAAAATTTGAACATCGATTAAAATAGCTTCATTTCATAACTTGGAATACTTAATATTTTCTAAACCAAACCGTAATAATATTTTCTAAACCATAACCGTAATTATGCAATCTAACATTTATTTGTCCACTGACGTCATCAAAGTACAGGTCCCGCTATCTTATTTCTGGTTTCAACACCACCAAAGGAAACGTTATTGTTTTTTAATATAATTATGCTTATGTTTTAGAAAATGTTAAGCATTCCAAGTTATAGTATGAAGTTATTTCAATCGATGTTCAAATTTCCATCCTTGGGAACACACTAATTGTGAAGGAAATGTGTACAACAGGTTTTCCATTGGAAATATAAGCAAAATTACTTGATGTCCACCTTAATAGTGTGGGATAAGAGCGATGGAATGGATCCCGATCCCATGTCCTGACCTTTGACTCCATTTGTCCCATTTTCAATAGAGTTACTCTCCAGGTGGTTTCCTACCACATACTAAAATTCATAAGGGCGATGGAATGGATCCCGATCCCATGTCCTGACCTTTGACTCCATTTGTCCCATTTTCAATAGAGTTACTCTCCAGGTGGTTTCCTACCACATACTAAAATTGCATCGAAATCGAACCATTTTTAAGCACCTTATGGCGCATAAGGGCAATGGAATGCATCCCGCTCCTATGTCCTGACCTTTGACTCCTCTTCACCCATTTCCAATAGGGTTCGTCCTCAGGTGATCCCCTACCACATACTAAAATTTCATTAAAATCGAACCATATTTACGCAAGTTATGACGCATAAGGGCAATTAAATGGATCCCGCTCTTATGGCGTGACCTTTGACCCCCACATCACCAATTTTCAATGGGGTTCGTCCCCTTGTGGTCCCCCACCACATACTAAAATTTCATCGAAATGGAACCATTTTTACGTGAGTTATCGTGCTGACCGACGGACGGACGGACAGACGGACGGAAAAAGCTGGAGAAATGTACGCTTCTTCAATATACAGTTGGAAAGCGTAAAAAAGACTAAGTAAATCTTAATGGGGTGAGATGAGCTAAAGCTGCTCATCTCATGATGCTGCTCACCTCAAACTCACCGTACAGATAAGAAACACCTATAGCTCACCATACTGATAAGAAATGGCATGAGGTGAGGTTAACATGCCACTTCTTATCAGTGCCTCTTTTACCAGGAACTGAGTGTTTTACAAGGTAGAACGTGAGACACATAGACGTCATGCGCAAAACTCCTACGAGGTGTCTTTTACAATCCAACGCGCCCCAAGAAATTGCATGCTGACCTCGGCAAATGGTTCATGGTGATTGTGTGTCCCAAGTACTGCTTGTAGAAGATTCAGGCACTGAAAATAAATTGCGTCAAGTAAATCTCAGCTTATCCTATTGAGAACTACTTATCTTTTGACGCTTTTATCAGATTAAAAAAAACAACAACATCGTGTTTGGAATTCTATAAAGCCAACTAAATGAACAGATCAATTTGTATTTATTTTTTTGTTTAAAATTTAAACTTCTGTTTCAGTATCAAACATTCAAATATTGAGCCAACGTTGGCCAAATTTACTTAAACAGTGATGCACCAGTTGAATGAGGCTATGAATATTGTGTTATAGAAGCACATCTAAAGATTTTTCAAAGAGAATATGTCCCGGACGTTACTTTTATGATATGTATATTTTTTATGCATGAGATGTGATCAGAGTACTAGAGTGCTCCTGCAAAATAAGATTCTAAAAGTTGTCGCTTTCCTTGATACATTCTGAAGCGACAGAAGGAGACTGGGCGGGGAGAGGGGGGGGGTTAAATCTTCTCGACGCATGAACCATCCGCTGAAAATATTTTGACATTCAAGATATTTCCCAGTTGAGCCATGTAACGTATATGCTCTAATTTTACTTGTGATTATAATTGAATGCTCCGATTTAAATTATGCTATTTCTGGTTAACTCCTTTTAAATAACGTCATATATCCTAAGACCTTACTTTTTGGAACCTCTGGCAGGAAAGTCATTAAGAACTAGATAACAGTTCAAACTCTGACATACAATTGCTTTCCCTTTCCCCGTTGTACGCGCTTTGTACTGGCGAAACGATACCTAATGCCTCTATACACACACATTACACAAAGTCAGTGACGTAACTGTGACGTGCTGTATGTAGGAAGAGCTCTCTTGTGGTGGCAGGGGTGTTTACAGTAATCTAGCCAAAGAGTGCAGTTGCACCGGAACAACAGACCTGAATTAAAAAATCGGATTCGCAGGACATAAAAAATGTTTTTTTATGTCCTGCGAACCAACTTAGCAAAATTGAATTGTCGCTTGCGTAAATTCATTAAAAACATTCATTTACAGAAAATTTTATTACATTGGAGGAATTTAATTTTTTCAGCTCATTACCATTTCAGACAAACACCCAACATTTCATAACAATTATAATAATACCAGACAATACTCAACATTTCCTAACATATCAGCTCGCGAGCAGGAGTTTTAAAATACAAACCATTGATTTCATTTGACCACTTGCCTGTTTTTGTACTTATGTGAATTAACCAATCAATTTAATTGACGGGAACCCATTCTGTAGGACTAAACTGCTCAAAAAATACTACTGATGCAACTGAAAAAAAGGAGATTAACAGCACACACACACACACATCGTATGCTTTTAATTACGAACCACAGAGGGTGCACACCAGACATGAAATGATCAGACACAAAGCAAAGAGTTGCATCCTAATAAACATCTCAGTGGCTGAGAAAACATGAGAAGCACACTGGGCTTATATTGGTCAGTTATCACATATATATATTGGTCAGTTATCACATATATATATTGGTCAGTTATCACATAGAGACACCTCCTCGGTTGTTCACAACAGTTTGCCACCTCGCTAGCTTTTAGCTAACTTTAGGTGTAATGCCGCATACAACGGAGGATAAGGGTCACACAGTTCTGGAATTACAGTAGAGGCCTGTCCACAAGCCCCTCTGAAGTACATCCAAGACGCGTTGAATGAAATTAATTTTGTTGACCTTCGAAGAAGAGGCCAATGTGAAATACTGTGATCTTTGAGGTTTCGAACCACAATGTGACTGTGGTTAAGTCGAACATTATCACCTTCAGAAAAAAGACACTATGGTTGATCATACCGTGGAAAAATGTCACAGCAGTCCTGAGTTTTTCTATTTTTTGATTGCGGGGAGGGGTGGTTTAACGGCCACTGTAAGCAACTCAAAGGATTGTAAGAAGTCGCCCGTCCCTAATTTAGGGTGGCTGGCTATAGAGAAAGGACCCCCCCCCCCATCACCAGCAGTTGTATAGCCAAATTTTTGATAAATTTAAAACACTAAAGTAGACGAAACCAGTTTTTAAAGCCTTTTTAACAATAATAAGATACTGATGATCGATTGTATCAATTATATTTGTTGTATTTTAGTATCTTGTACATTTACTAAATTGTTTGACAACCTTGAAGGAGGTAAGAATTTTTGTTAGCCCCCTTAGGACAGTGGCGCCCATATAAAGTACTCATATGGGCGCCACTGTCCTTGGGTAGAACTGACTGACACATACAATCATATTCGTTTGTGTACAACATGCATTCTAATTATATATGAATAATTACTACCCTTCTGCCACATTTTGTAATGTAAACTTTTTAACCAAATTGTGGACAATTCCCTTGAATTAATTTAATTAAAAATTGGACAATTAAGCCAGAGCATTACGCTTCTTCTAAATAAATATTTTCACACGAGAAATTGCGCAAACAGAGCATGACCATAATGAACCCTTTAATTGTGGAAAACGTTCAAATAAAGAATAAAGTAGGTAGTTATGTAATCTTGTCTTTCAAAATGATTTGGGAACAGTGAATTACTAAAAAATATACATATATTAAAATTCTGTATAGCACGTCATCGATGTATTTAATGTGTCCCGAAATGTGTAACTTCGTTGATTATGTCGGAATGCTAGATTACGGTAGAGGACTGATAAATTATACCATCGATGTTATTTATTAGTCATAATATTATTCATCGCTTTCGCAAGAAAAAATAAAACAATTCTGGCGATTATGGAGAAAATTTATACGATTTAATTCTTTTTGACAGCACATGAACCTGCCGCCAGCAGCGGCTAATCGTTGTTGTTATCCTCGGTAAAAGCGCCACCTGGTGAGCTTTCCGGCGTAAATTATTCCAGGTTTTGAAGGCCGAAACAGCAGGCTTCTCTCACGAGCGTGATATCCGTAGGCTATGCTCTAACCCTGACACACTTCAAAGAACGGTCGGAAGCTGACGCCACTGGGGCTCCTGGTTATGTCGTCCCAACACGCCCTGTGTTCACATACTCTCGAAAAACGTACACAGCTATACATTGGTGGGAAACAGATCCTAGCCCACATTATGACTGAGTTGCCGAGGAACAGATGCACAGGTTTGCAAAACTGGTGAATGCCTAGAGTTTTTGAAGTTTCCAGACACAAAGTCGCCGACTAACAGATTACAGACCAAATCTGGGTTCATCACAGAACAGGATGCTGATTTTACTATTAAAAGGCAAAACAAAACACCACATCGTGACACGCATTTATAGTGGCAGAAAAGAACACATCTGTTGTTTCAAGAATGTTGAACTTTTTATATGGATTTAAAGCTTCACAACACAAAAACTTTGCGTATTAAGAGTTTCAAAAAAATAGAGCACTTAGGTGCATGTATGTTTTCAGAAGCGACTTTTTTGCCTATTAATATGTTCGTAAAGAGATCAGATCATATGTAGAGGATTTTAGGAAGGAGATGTCTTACCCCAGGTGTTAAACAACCCTTAGAAGTAGGAAGCTATGAGATTTGGGCTACAGTACCCGATAGGAAAGTGACACGGAAGTTAGGTAGAAAGAGGGATTAAGACGCTCTTATTTATTACCGGGAACCGGTGGCTTAACGTGCCCATCCGATGCACGGCGGATATTTAGAGGTTCGAGTGTTCGTACCTGCCTGGTATCGAACCTGAGATTACTCCGTGGCAATCACGAACGTTAACCACTAAGCCATCCGCGACCCATGTTCTTAAAGAAAACATTTACAAGTATTTATAGTTTCAGGCAAGAAAACCATTTATGGTATTAAGAAATGAAGAGATATAAAGAAACTGTCAAAATATAATTTTTGTACAGTTGGCACATTTTTTCATGTTACTAAGAAAAGCAATTTATATAAATTTTTAAGAAACACGTGATTTTAAATTCACAAAATTAGAACGCAGGATAATATGCAATGAGACGATAGTTTCTTAGGTATATTAGATAATATTTCTTACGCATGGTTCTTAGATATCTCTTTAGGTTGGGTCGATAGCTATCTACGTTTTCATTAATTCTATCATTTGCTGTTATTATGGCGGAACTGAGAGAAAGCCAACATTTCATACGTAACTTAAGACACAGAGCAAAACTTAAAATTAATAACAGCAAAAGCTGTATTTTTCTCCACTAAAAATGTTTCACTTCGTCACGCAGTGACTAAAGAAAAAAATGTGCAGTTAAAAATGAATTCTTTACTAATATAAAAGTGTTCCGTTCACCGTCTGTCATACGCTGTTCTGAAACAACAGGTTGGGGAATTTCAAATAAAATGTGAAAGCAAAAACATTCCAAAACCTTGTATGTCGATATAAATTCCTTATTTCTTTTTTTACGAAAACAGATAAGGAATTTAGATCCACAAAAAATTCCCCGATTTTTTCTAATTTCAACAGTTTTAGTATGCAGATTAATACCACTTTTAAATCATACAGATATGTATGCGTAAAGGCATGACAATCAATATACAAGCCCTTGGAAATTTTTGCACTCGCAAGCAACAGTCCATTAATACTTTTATTCGGAGATTTTAATTTAGCACAAGCAGATTTAAGTCTCTGATTTTCAGCTTGAAGTTGTTTCATGTTCAGTAATATCTGCTACATTTCCACTGACTGGTTTGAATTTCCATATTGTGTACCTTTGTCCATTTTCCTCTTCTTCTGTGATACACCGGGAATGGTTTCTGGGGCCCGCTTACGAATTGCAGGGACACCGCTTCTATTTAGTCGATTAGATTTATTATGCAACACATTTCCTACATCTGGACTTTCTATGTTACTACTGGCATCATGTTAGGTATTTTCCTAACATGTGTAATTGTGTTAAGAGAGCTGTCTCTACACTGGTGTGAAAAAGGTAAGGACGAAGAGAAGAAATTAGCATAACAGTGGAACGAGCAGGCAGAACGGACCGAAAGACCACTCAGGAGATTGACTAGGGTCCGGTACGGTAGGGCATGCGCATATATGCAACATGACGTAGGGGGAGGGGAGTGTCGGAAGGGTATAAAGCACAAGGTCCGTGTACGCTCAGCAATTCGGTGAAAGCTATTGCACGGTGTACATCGGTTTCAACCACGTCGACTTGCTGCCACCATTTGATATGGCCAACAGGCAATACAGTAGATGACATCTGGATTACTTTACCCGAGGTCGCGTAATTGGGAAGTTGGAAGAAGGTCGAAGTGAGACTAGTGGGGCCAAGGAGTTCGGGATCGCTCACAGCATCGTTTCACGAGCTTGAAGAGCATTGCAAGCGACAGGAACAGCTGTCCGAGAGTTTAGCAGTGGTCGTCTACAAGCAACCACGGCGGCGGATGACCGGTATATTTTCCTACAGGAGAGAAGAGACAGACGGCAGACAGCGGGAGAAATCGCAAGTCACATGCAACAGACAACTGGACGTCCGTTATCGCGTTTTACCGTGGCCAGGTAGCTGCACAAAGGTGGTCTATTTGCACGACGACCAGTACGGTGTGTGCCATTAACGCCTGCTCATAGGAGACGGCGGTTTCTGTAGTACCATGAATACAAGAACTGGACACATCAGTAAAGGGGTCGAGGTCTCTATACGGATGAGAGCCGATTTAGTCTGACGAGCGATTCTGGTCATATACACATCTGGAGAGAGCAGGGAACACGCAATAACACCTCCAACACCATCGACAGGGACCGGCTTGGAGTTGGCGGAGTTCTCCTTTGGGGCTGTATCATGCTTGGTAGCCGTACTGACCTCCACATCTTCCAAGGAGGTTCAGTCACTGGTGTCCGCTATTGTACGGAGGTTCTCCTGTCTCACGTGCGTCTGTTTAGAGGTGCGGTGGTTCCTGAGTTTCT
Organism: Macrothele yani; assembly: GCA_039090855.1. Taxonomy (NCBI): domain Eukaryota; kingdom Metazoa; phylum Arthropoda; class Arachnida; order Araneae; family Macrothelidae; genus Macrothele; species Macrothele yani. The sequence goes on from CM077010.1 coordinate 88,649,949, forward strand.
CTTCATGGACGACAACGCTACACCTCATCGTACAGTGGCTGTCGCAGAGCTGTTGGAGTGTGAAGATATTCAACGCATGGATTGGCCCGCAAGGTCCCCGAACCTAAATCCAATCGGACACGAGTGGGACCTTCTCGAGAGACGCTTGACACCACGTCACCAACCGCCAGCAACGATTCCGCAGCTGCGATTGGCGGTAAAAGAGGAATGTGCCGCGATGACTCAAGAACTCTTTGATATCCTCGTCCTCAACATGGACAGAAGTTGTAAATCCTGCAACGCAGTCATGCGTGATCATATCTCCTACTAATGACTGGAATTTTCTTGGAAGGCGCCTGTCACATGGCCGTTTCTGTCTTCTGTCCAGTTGTGCTCGAAGCTACCTTTTCAATAAAGTGCCTTTGTATCCTTTGGAATTCTTGTTTGGAAGGTTTTGCTCACTTGTCTCATATTCTTACATCTTGGGAGCTTATGGTATGATTTGATTCTATGTGGAGCACTTCTGCACGAGGTTACCTTCGAAAAACCGTCTCGTCCTTAATTTTTGCACTCCGGTGTACAAGGGAGATTCATGGAACGAATGGCATACGATTTGGGCCTTTTCAGCTTATCCATTGGAAAGCCTAGTAATTTTGATTTCAAATCATGTTCATAGTTACCTTCAGTAAAACGTTTAAAACAAGACGAATTTGGAAGATGTGAATCCATTTATTGGTGTAAATACGACATGATTCGTTAAGGGAGATAATATCTGAAAACTAAAAAATTGCCGTCCCGGTGGCGCAGTGGTCTAAGCGATGGCCTCTGATCATTCTTCCGAAAGGGGTACGGGTTCGAATCCCGGTGAGGCATGGGTGTTGTGTTTGTCTTACGGCACTGGCTCTGTCCCTTCCCTGGAACAAGTGACCCTAAATCAGGGACGGGCGACTGCATATAACCCATTGAGTTGCTTACGGTGGTCGTTAAACTTCCAATCCAAAAAAAAAAGAAAAAAAAACTTGAAAATTATCTTTTTAACATCCATGTCGTATTTACACCAATAAACGGATTAGCATCCTTAATTGGTGTAAATACGTCATGAATTTACAGTTTAGGAATCGCCAAAAAAAAACAAAAAAAAACAAGGTTGTTCTCCTGGGCATTTCACGTACAACCGTAGTAAGAGTTTATCATGAAAGATGCGACTTGCAAAACTTTTCAGCAATCGGCAATCCTTACACTGAAGAATCAGAGGCGTCAAAGGAGACTGGCGAGATGCGTACAAGCGATAAAACGGGCCAAGATCCGGCAAATCACTGCCAAATTTAATTCTGGTATGCAGAAGTTGATTTCTGAGCGCACCACATATCTGTCCATGTAGCGAATGGGCCACAACTGCCGATGACCATGTCAAGAGCCCATGTTGGCAACGCAAATCACGAAAGCGTTCCCCTTGTGGGTTAATCGTTAAATACTGGAAAAAGTATCCTTAACAAACGAATCAAGGTTTCGTTTTGGATCAAGCAAATGGTGGAATATGAATTTGGCGTAAGACACACCAGGCCATAGAGCCCACCTGTCCAGTGCAAAAACCACTGGCCGATGGAGTGGCGTGCTATTCTGGTGAATGTTTTTCTGGAGCGTATTTTCACGGTCTCCGTTGAAAGACACGTGATTGCCAGCGTATCTTATCATCGTTGCTGGTCGACCAAATTCGTCCCTTCATAGGTATTATTAAGCAGATGAACACGTCCATGAGTATAACGCACTCGTTCACAAGACTCGTATCGTCACGAATGTCTCCAGGAACATACCGACAAGTTCTTTTGCTTCAGTGACCTGCACAGTCCAAGGGTTTAGCCCACATCTAGTATCTCTGGGATAAGGTGGAACGGGCTGTTTGCTCTGTGAATGTGTTGCGGTCCAATTTTCAGCAACTGTGTTATTGATCTATTTTCTCATGGTAGCAGCGTTCCTACAATGACCCTTCCAGCATCTAATGTGTTCCACACCCAAAGAATTAGGGTGGGTCTGCATGCAATGGCAGCGCAGCACGCTGCTACGTAGGTATACTTAATAAATTGGCATCTCACAGTAATATACACATATATGTCAGTACTTTAGTAACTTAAGTATGTACAATATTCATCCAAAAGCTGTACCATTTCTTTGTAACGCAAGAAAAGTTCTACGTAAAACACAACTGATATTTCAGTCATTTCATATTATGAATCTGTACTTTCCACTAATACGAAATAAACCTGCACACACACAAACACACACACACACACACTCACTCGAAATAAACAGCCTTTTATTTCGTTCTCTCACGAATATTCTTGTACATAGCATTATTATTTTAAAAAATTAACAGCCAAAACGATGTATTTGTTCTAGAGGTACATATTGTTTAACAGTCAGGTACATCTCCTAAGTATCATCACATTTCTTGTTACAGTGTTTACAGAGTATTGGAATGGAAAGTTTTCGTGGAGCAAAACACATTTTGAGTTTTCTTCACGCACCATGGAACTGTTACCAGGTTATTATGAACGTAAAAGGAAAAGATGATAGAAGACGAAAGAAATGATCGAAGAACATGTTTCTTGATGGTCACAACAACTAGACCGACCGAATAAAGTTTGATGATTACTACAACAACCTAGGTTGACCACCTCATGTTCCGGTGAACAGTAGCTCCCAAACAGGAATATATATATATATATTTTTAATGAAAACAACATTTCGCAATTCTTCTCCACAGGAGCTGAAGTAGAGCGTCACTTCGGACGACGCTGTGAACTCTCTGGCCTCAGCGAAAAAGATGACCTGAATAGAACATTACCTCTGGCAATGCCTTTTCTTACTGTATCGTAAAGGTGAATTTTCAGCTTTTCTGCAATTTGAAAGCAAAAAGAGACGTTGCTACTCTTCTTTAAAACTTGAAATTCTGCAGAGATATCACTTGTCTTATAGTAGTCTCGCTGCTATGTATGTATGCCATCATATGGACATCGTTATTAACATACAGAATATATCCCGATATATCAGCGCCACGGTTTGACATAGTTTGCAACATTAATCAATTGTAAATAGTAATTAAAGAACGGATGTGCTGTCTTCATGGCTGAAGGGTATATGATTATCTCACTCCATTTCTTCGGTCAGCAATTCATTGCAGAATGTCTGGGAATACACTGAGTGGCCACTTTATTATGACCACCTGACTGTTTTAAGCAAATGAGCTATGGCTGCACGCTGTTGCCGCCAGATGGCGAGGCTAGTACAAAAAGGGAAAGCTTAGTGCTTGCGACAGTACTAGAAGTGATTTTTGGGTGACGAGATGGGTAAAAAATACGATTTGACGGACTTTCAACGTGAGATGATTGTTGGAGCTCGGAGTCATGGAGCGAGTATCACCGAAACCGCCGCATTCGTGAAATGTTCCGGAGCAGCTGTTGTTAAAGTGTTTAAAGACTGAACTGTAAGATATAAAACTGGGCCTCTACGTGAAACGTGTGATCGTCATTGACAAGTGACTGCTCGGGCGGAACGGAGAGTGTCCGGACTGGTAACAGACAACAGAAAGGCAACAGTGCAGCAAATTACGGACCATCTTAATGAAGGATCCCCTCAAATGATCTCTGCACGCACTGTGTGCCGTACACTGCATCGGATGGGATATGGCAGCCTAAGGCCTGTTCGAACACTTTTTCTGTCTGCAGTTAACAAGAGAAAAAGTTTCCAGTTTGCACAGGAGCACAAGGATTAGACAGTCGATAATTAGAAACAAATTATGAGATCCGATGAATCACGCTTTCAGTTGCACTATGTGCCAGAGTGAGAATTTGGCGGAAACAGCACGAAAACATGGACCCAAAATGCATTGCTACAACCCTTCAAGCTCGTGGAGGCAACGTAATGGTTTGGGGAATGTTTTCCTGGCATGCTTTGGGCCCTTTAATACGTGTTGATCAACGTCTGACTGGCACATCATATCTAAACATCGTTGCGGACCAAGTGCATCCTGTCATGTGGATGGTTTATCCCAATGGCGATGGCTACTTTCAACAAGATAATGCGTCCTGCGATAGTGCTCGTATTGTACAGGATTGGTTTCAGGAACATGCCGGCGAGTTTACGTTGCTTAGGTGGCCCCCACAATCTCTAGATCTCAACCCTACTGAGAATTTGTGGGATGAAGTTGAACGAGCCATCAGACAGCTGGATGTACGACACTGCAATCTCTCATTCCTGAAAAGTGCTATTCAAGTATGGTCTCAGATTCCACAAACCACCTATCAACATCTCGTGGAATCCATGCCACGAAGAATCGACGCATTATTAAAGGCAAAAGGTGGCCCAACGAAGTACTGATAGGGTGGTTATAATAAAGTGGCCACTCTGTGTAGATTCTAACGTCTTGCGTTTAGTTATCACCTAACTGTATCTTTTTTCTGAAGACTCCTCTTTTTTAGAATTATGAGCTTTACTAGGGACGTTGCGCTTAACAGCTGTCATCTCTTGGCTCCTCTACTGATACCGGACTATAAGTAATTTTCTATCCAAATAACGAAGAGCTGAACTGATTGATTTTCCAAAAAGATAATCTCTGTCAGGCAGAAATTTGAAATTCCATTCGTACTTCATCACTAATATTTTCGGTCCTCAACTGCATGAGTCAACGAGAAACGCTAGTCTTCTGTACAACTTTACATTTCAATATATGAAAGCAAAATGTATGGTGCTGACATGGGCATTCTACCCGCGGAACGGAACAGACCCAAACCGAACGCATGGAAAAAACTGGCGAAAAGCGGGGCTTCCCAACGCTGTACAAAAATCGACGAACATAGGTAAACGTGGTGATCTGAGCAACTGTGCTCGTGGAAGCAATGTCTGGGCAAAGCAGATGGATAATTCTACTGCCCAAGTGGTCAGCATCCTAGAGTTCCCTAGGGCAAACGTATCAAGAGGGTGCCGCGAGTATATCATTGACGGACGTATCTACCCCCAGAGAGTGAGCGGTGGCCAACCATACGCCATTAATGAAAGGGGTCGACGTAGACTATCCAAGCTCGTACAGACCGACCGCTTGGAAAAAGCGGCGCAAATGACATTCAGGATAAATGTCGGAACGGCCAACTAGCGAAAGTGAGTGAATGGTACGGCGCACGCTGAATACTCTGGGCTACGGGAGCTGATTCCCTACGCATGCACCTTCTGAAATGCTCGATATCGGACACTACGCCTCGCCTTATGCCGGAAATATCAAAACTGAACCTCTGCAATGTGGCGCCGCGTCCGAAGGTCAGATGAATCCCGTTTTCAGCTGCACCGAGCCAACAGTAGAGTGCGGGTGTGATGCTGACAGCATAAAGCCAAGGCCCCGTAGTTTTCGGTTGGTTGTGTTCAAGGCGGTGGTAGGTCTGTGATGGTTTGTGGAATCTTCTCATGGGACATATGAGAATGTTCCCCAAACCATCACAGGGTGTTCCTTAACCTGTCGGGTGAGTTCCTTAACCACTGCGTGCTACCAGCATGTACTGGCTGTTCACCAACACGCTTTCATGGCTTCGCATCCTTCGGGCGATGGTCTGTTTTAGCAAGACAATGGACAATGAGCAGCCCCATCGCGACTCAACCGCCCAGTGATGCCTCGAGAAACACCACATGACTTTGGAACCATATAGTGACTCCCAAAATTCCACCCTGTGGTAGGTCTCTGGCTTGCCGTGGAGTGGAAAATCAGACCCATGGATCCTGGACCGCCGTCTCAAGCGGAGTTGCAGACATGCTGCAACAGGGATGTCTGGCATTACCTCCGGAAACCCTACGGCATTTGGTGAAGTTGATGTCTTGAGGTGTACAGTCTGTTGCCATTCGTGCTAGCGGAGGACCAACACTCGGTTAGGAAGGTATCTCTGATGTTTTGTCCGTTGAGTATGTAGTGAAAACGTGCGAGATATAAAGAATAGAAACACGATCTTAGATAGGAACATAATTATTTTAATCTCATACTTGACCACCAGGAGCGCGTTTCTGAACCAAAAATCAAATTGCTTTTCTGTGTCCTAATAAAAGGTCCATTTTTTCAATGCTGCAGTGTTTATTTATGTACACTGAAGAGCAATCGAATTGGAGTTACCTGTCTAGTAACGTGTAGCACCTCCTTTCGTCCTGATGACGGCGGCAATTCATCTTGGCATGGACTCGACAAGACACCGGAAGCGTTAGGAAGCCATACGGATCCACGACCCCTGAACAAGCTCCCACAGTTCACGAAGATTTTATGGAGGGGGTCTGACCCTCGAACATCTCTCTCGACGGAATCCCAGATGTGTTCGATGGGATTGAAGTCAGGTGACCTAGCTGGCCAAGGAAGCGAGGTCACGTCGATGGAGTGTTCATCCAACCATTCGGATATAATTCGGGAGCAATGGCACGGCCCATTGTCTTGTTGCACGATGAGGTCCCCAGTGGGATGTTGAAGACGCACAAACGGGAGCAAATGGTCGTCCAGGATATTCCGGTAACGTTGACCTGTGAGGGACGATATCACACGTACCAGGGGTCCCATTTCAGTCCACGTAAACAGTCCCCAGACGAGAATGCTACCCCCACCAGCTTGATGAACTACCCTGCTGGCAAGAAGGATCCATCGCTTCATGTGGTTTGCGCCGTACTCGTATCCTGCCATCTGCATGCACCAACGTGAAGCTCGACTCATCAGTCCAGGCAACAGTTTTTTACATGTCTAGGGTCCAGCGGCGACGTTCCCACGCCCATACGAATCTTTGCACCCTGTGATGTGCGGTCAGCAGCGGTACCCTCGTGTGACGATGGCTTCTGTACCCCATAGCGAGGAGATGGTTCTGGATGGTGTAGCTGCTCACACGTTTTTATGCACCAGCGTTAAATTGCCTAGTAATTTCTTGCACTGTGGCCCGTCTATCCGCTGTTACAAAGCGAGCTAGCCGACGATGACCCCGCTCACCCACGTGCTGTTGTCCACGGCAATTGGCCCTTGCAGGGATGGTTTTTACCTGATTCGATGTACTCACGGTGCACCCGTGACACAGTGGCTCTTGAAAATCTCAGTGTCTGCCCGACTTCAAAGATGGAGTGACCCATTCGGCGGGCTCCGACAATTTGTCCACGATCAAATGTGCTTAGATCCATCGTCTTATCCATACTGCGTCCGACTCTTACTGATTCCCGTCGCATCACTCCTTATATTGTCGGATCGCTGCATACGTCATGTCTTTTCCGTTTACAAAGCCGCCCACAGCGCCACATTTGCATAACGCCAGTTGTCTCTAATTCAATTGCTCTTCAGTGTTTTCGGCATGCCATTCTATTTATTTTTTCCTTTTTTTTTAAGGAAATGCCGAATCTGGGAAATTTTTCATTTTAAAGCTGACTAATGCAATAGCGCTAGATTTAAGTGCCTCAGCGATTTGGAGTTCCGTTTCGCTTAAGGGTGTCTCGCGAGTGATTTCGCTAGACGTATTTCTTGTTCCAGAAGTTTGTGTTTTGGGACATCGCATACACATGCAATTATTTTTTTCAGATGTTTTGAAACAACTAAACAACATACGTGCGCAGAGATTTCTAAACTTACTGGAAAATATGCAGTAAATGACAATATTTACAGCGGAATTCACACAAATAAGAAGGTCCGTGATATGAATTAAAGGATAGAATCTGATGCCGAAATGTGACCCCAGAATGTTATTCACAACGACTGGAACGTTGCAGACGAAAAAGACTATGATGATACAAAATACTACTCTTGCTAAGCTTATCTCTTTCTTCTGCTGTGCTGACATGGCTTGGCGAGCTGCATTGGATTTCCGTACAGAACGCCAAGTGAGTACGTTGAGAACTACAAGAATCGGATATGGTATAACGAAAATAAACAAAGTTGCTATGTACGTATAGACAAAATTGAAGACGTCTTCATGATCGCAATAAATTGATGTCATTGTCACCACGTGAACTGTTTTGTTGGCCAAGCCATCGTAATCCTCTTCTACCGTATGTTCCAGGAATCCCGGTAGAGCTATGAAGACCGCCCAAATTCCTAAAAAGATGTTCAACAACTTGGCATTTCTATTGGTGCAGAGCATCTTTACCTTAATTGGATGGCACGTTGCAATATAACGTTCAACACTTAAACCCAATGTTGTCCATATAGAACCACCATAGCCCACTCCTTGAAGAGGACGACATACAAGAAACATGTAACCCTGCCACTCCACCATAGATATCCACAAAAAGTCCGATTGCAGCGCAATGTAGTAGAGGCCGGTTGAGAGCACACGAGTCAAAAGATTGATCACGTCAAACACAGCTAATGTCTGGAGACCATAGTTAAGTACAGATCGCATTTCAGGGCGGGATAAGACGACCAAACACAATATATTGCCGATGACCCCCAAACCTCCTACAACAACCACAAGTATTCCTCTCGCAACGAACTGAAGATCTTCGTATTTATTTTCCACGGCAAGTTCTTGTTCTGGTCCATAGTCGAAATAACTGTTGTTTAAACGGAAGTCTTCGCTGTAATTCGCCGACGTGTAAACACCCACAAGGTCTTCTGCTGATGACTCGTTCATGTTGTATTCCTATCAAATGCCAGTTCAACATTAGTATAAGTGAACTTTGTGGTAATCTGAAATTAAGCTACCATTGTATCGAGGTGTTCTTTGTAAAAACGAAAAACGCTGAATTTCATGTTCAATCTTTGTGGAGATTGGCTGGAGTTCAATTTCATCTCTTTCTTCTTTAAATTATTTGAGCTACCCAAGTAACAATCCTGAAAGAAGGAAATTAAAAATTCTTAAAAATACTGCACATAAGCACATAAGCATGGATTACACAACAAAGTTTTTGATTTATATGTGAAGAAAATACTCCTTCAGTGGTGAGCGCAGTTGTTCATAAACAAGATTTTATCTGAAAAAAACATTTATCACACTTATGAGGGAAATCGAAAAGTTAAGCAAAATCAACGCAGCAAAACCATGAATACCTCATAATTACATGTAAATTATCACATAATAGCGGTTATATGGCTCAGAATTTACGGTTATGCTTTTCTGTCCATGCTTCTCACGGCCATCTTCATATCCACTAGTCCGGGAGATTCCTTTCTGGCGTCACGACGAAATTCTCAAATCTCCATCACCTGTCATTATGCACAAACACAGTCGAGTCCCATTATTGTGACCACCTCCTACTTTCGACGTCAACAGTGCGTAGCCAATGAAAGAAGGCACACGTCGTGAGCTGGCTTGGAAGGTATATAAGGTGTGCTGTAGGCATTCTGAAAACATGTCACTCGTTGCTGTCATGGATAAAAGGAGAGATTTAGCAGATTTGCGAAAAGCAATGACTATCGGCATTCGGGTCAAGGGTGGCAGTATTTCTGAAACGGCGCAGTTTGTGAACTGTTTGCGTGCTGTTGTGGTTTAAGTGTATCGTGATTGGAGAAATGGCACCATTGCGAATAAGCAATGTGGAAACTGCGGAAAACCACGTGCTACTGATATGAGAGGTGAACGTCGGCTGAGAAGGTGCGTGAGAGCCAATTAACACACTACAGTGGAGCAACTCACTGGCCGAATGAACCAGGGGCTACCGAAACTATAACTAAAACGACAGTTCAGCAAACCCTGCTGCGTTATGGGGCTCCAATGCAGACGGGTGGTCACTGCACCTATGCAAACGAAGGTGCATTGGCAGAAAAGGCTTGCATTTGCACAGAATTATCGGAATTGGACCTCCGCTGGCTAGCAAAGGATTGCCTTCTCCGATACGTCGCGTTTTGTGCTTCATCGAACGAATGGACATTGGCGTATAAGGCTAGAAACATCGTAGAACAAACACTCTTCAACCACTGCTGGTAGAAAACAAGCTGGGGGGGGCAGCGTTATGTTCTGGGGAATGTTTTCGCGGCATTCCCTGGGTCCACTCATAATTGTGGAAAGCCTACTACAAACGTAATATCTAGATGCCGTGGTAATTGTATCACCTGTGGAAAGCACTATGGACCGAATTCGTTATGAATCCATCCTTGCAGAACACGCAAGGATGATTCATCCTTGCGTGTTCATACATGCTGATTGTCCTTCCTGGGGCGGATGGGATCTACCAGCACGACAATGCTGTGTGTCACACAGCTAGAACTGTCCGAGACTGGTTGGAAGAGCATGATGAAGACTTCAAAGTACTTCCTTGACCCCCTAATTCCCCAGACGTAAACCCAGTTGAGCATCTGTGGGACCGCTTCGACCGTGTTGTTCGCTTTATGGATCCTCCACCAAGCACCCTTCAGCAGCTGTCAGATGCACTGCAGTCAGCATGGCTCCACATACCTGTGGACACCTTCCAGCACCTTATTGAGTAACTCCCAGCACGTCTAGCTGCTGTCCGTACTGCACACGGCGGTTACTCTGGATATTAGCTGGTGGTCACAATACTGTGACTCGACTGTGTGTAAGTCATAGCTAACCACTAATCTCAGAAATTTTAATTGCGCGTCGGGACGACACAAAGCAAATGCTCGGGCGTAATATCTAGATGCCGTGGTCATAGAGTCACGTGGAACGAATTTTTAACATATCGTTGGCAGGTGCTATTTCAGAAGGTTATGTATGGAAACCAAAGCTACCACATCACAACCTTAGTGCAGAAAAGAACGTCGTCATTGAAAGACGGGAGTTCATACCCTGGACAATATGCTGGTCGAAATTAAGGAATTAGCAAACTTATGCAGGCATAAGCAAACTTCATTATTTTTGGAGAAGCCCGTTGGTCAGGAAGCACCTGCAGCAGCATTCTGAAAAAATTTTGATCTGACGACTGTGGACATTCGAATTAGGAAGGCACATGCAGGCCATTGGGATCCGACTGAAACATGATGAAAGAATCCAAGCTTATCGATGGAAGAAATAACTAACTACGTGAAATGCACACATTCAAACATTCGTTCTATCTCTCGTTCCTGGCAATAATAAAACATCTAAGTTTAATCGATGGGATTCACGTGACCTCTGAACGCATAACCTCATGTAGTGACTAAATGTTCGCCTTCCGTTGTAAGGCCATTGCTAAGCTGATCCATTTCTGGGCAGCATTATTTCCAGAGAAAATAATAACCAGTGCTTTACGTAACGCAAAGAGTAGACGACATCGTACTGAATGAAGCACCTCAACGCCGAGGCCTACCAAGTTCAGCGTTCAGTGGCATCATGTGACCAAACACTGAAATTTTGGTTTCAGGTCGTGCAGTGCCGGATTTATGGATTTTGAGGCCCTAGGCCAAATTCTCAATGCGCCCCCCCACCCCCACACACACCCGGCCACTCATTTTTGAATTTGCTCCTATAATATTTTCTAATAAACTTATCTTTAAGTTAAGAGTATAATAATTGGTAGTATTATTTTATTGTTAAATAAGTGTTATTCAAATAAAAATTATTTTGATTTTTTTTTATTGGAGGTTTAACGACCACCGTGAGCAACTCAATGGGCTATAAGCAGTCGCCCGTCCCTAATTTAGGGTCACTGGTTCCAGGGAAGGGAGAGAGCCAGTGCCGTAAGACAAACACAACATCTATGCCTCACCGGGATTCGAACCCGAACCCCTTACGGACGAATGATCAGAGGCCATCGCTTAGACCACTGCGCCACCGGGGCGGCTTATTTTGATTTAACTTGTTATTAAATTAAAAGTTATAAAAAAATATTTGTAAACATAGACAAAGAGGCCCATGGTTATCCAGGAACAACACTACATTTTGAAACTTTAGACCTGCATTTGAAACCGACACACGATGCATTCTTATAACACGAAAGTAAACAATAGTATTTCTTGTTTTGATTCTTTAAAATTGCATTACAACAACAAAAATTAATAATATATATAAAACTTAATTGTAAGGTGTTTGGGGAAAGATACAACGGCGCCAGAGCGGCGCGCAGGGTTTTGGCTCATTTGCTCTCCACTCCTCCCCTGCAGGTGTTATTTATATCGTCTCATGTCTTTCGTCGTTTACTCGTAGCTGCTTCGATTTGCATAAAAGAGGTCCTAAGGTTTTAGCTGTTTGATGTACATACAACACTCCAACAATTTTTTATTTTCCACAAATCGGCAGTTGTTGTTTTGTTGTCGTACGGGGGTTCAGCGACCACTGTGAACAACTCGATGCGATGCAAGCAGTCGTCCGTTCCTAATTTAGTGCCACTGGTTCCAGGGATCGGTGAGAGCCAGTGCAGTAAGACAAACAAAACATTCACTAATTCACCGGTGACAGTTTGAAGGCGACCTTAAAAGCGTAGTCGCTCTCAGCTGGCCAATCGAAGGAGAATCCTGCTTCCCAAATAAGATTTTCAAAAATACATCCATTAGTCTTTTTCTTTTCTCTGAAGTTGGAAACCACTCCCCAGAGAGAACGGTAAACTTGTTGGTAGGAAAGAAATGTTACCTATTCCGGCGATGCATGCATTGCAAATTAAATATAATTTGTGCTTTTTCATTCCATTAGCTTTTTACGGCTTATTAAGGCAAGTAGTTTTAGGATAACAAATATTGATGAACAAAACATGCAGCTGTAAAACAAAATGTATGAGATTCGAATGTTTGGCATCAAAATAATATTCCCATGGAAAACTGAACCTTGAGATAAAAATGGAAACCAAAAATTGGGCATCTGAAAATTATTAGTGTAGTGTTAAGTATCAAGTTCGAACGAAAAAGAATGCAGCTGCGTTCTTAGCACGCCAGAAGTGATCTAGAATCTTCATTCTGTAAATTAAATTTTCAGCATTGTTCCACCGTAATTTCTCTCGTGTTCCTTTTCATTTTAAAATATTACTGAGGGCAAAATTATAAAACGCAAAATATACGGAAATGGGTTCACGCAGCTTAGCGAGCATAACAGCTGTGAAATACAGTTATCGTGATAAAAGACTGAATCCGAATAAGTAAAACTTTCACTGACTAAGGATTCCGTTTTTTCTAGCGGGTTAACGACTACTGTGAGCAACTCGATGGCTTAGGACACCTGTCACCCGTTCATAATTTGGAACCACTGTTTCCAGGGAAGAGAGAGAGAGAGAAAGAGAGAGCCAGTGTCGTAAGACAAAGAGCATCCATGCCCCACAGGGATTCAAACCCATCCAGTTTCTCCTACAGATTCATTAGGAAGACGAGCTACGTTCTTTTGTTACGTCACTCACACGTCACATCTCCTCATACATCGGTGTCGTGTCTGACGTAATAAAGGACAGCGTTCAAAACTAACAGGAAGCCTTTGATTTCGGGTGACGTCAATAAAAGAAGAAACTCATCTTTCTGATGTCATAGCCTCGTACTTTCTAGAATGCCTCGTACTTTCTTATAACCCATCTTAGATAAAAGGTTAAAGAAGCCTTTTTTTTTTTTTTTTTTGATTGGAGGTTTTTTTTTTTTTTTTTTTTTTTGATTGGAGGTTTAACGACCACCGTGAGCAACTCAATGGGCTATAAGCGGTCGCCCGTCCCTAATTTAGGGTCACTGGTTCCAGGGAAGGGAGAGAGCCAGTGCCGTAAGACAAGCACAACATCCATGCCTCACCGCGATTCGAACCCGGACCCCGTTCGGGCGAATGATCAGAGGCCACCGCTTAGACCACTGCGCCACCGGGGCGGCAAAGCGAAGCCTTTGACCAATACGATTTATTGCAGGCTTTCTTGTGTTCTTGCTCTTTTCTTTCTGTTTTTACTTGGAGAAATAGGAAATTGATCCGAATTGGATATTTCTTAAAAGAAAACACTTTCTCTTACATAACCATAATGATACGTGTTTTTTTTTTTTGATTGGAGGTTTAACGACCACCGTGAGCAACTCAATGGGCTATAAGCAGTCGCCCGTCCCTAATTTAGGGTCACTGGTTCCAGGGAAGGGAAAGAGCCAGTGCCGTAAGACAAACACAACATCCATGCCTCACCGGGATTCGAACCCGGACCCCTTTCGGACGAATGATCAGAAGCCATCGCTTAGACCACTGCGCCACCGGGGCGGCCTGATATGTGTTGATGTCGTGCTTCTATAATTAGCTAGCAAAGGTAAGATGATTTATTTCCAAACACATGTGTAATCCTTTGCAATTAAAAGTTTTTAGTTAATGAAAGAGGTTTTTGTGCGTATTTTCTAAGTATGCACATTTAAATTCGCCTTTTAGTTTTGACTTCTCAGATATTGACATTTAATAGAAATTTTTTGATCACAGAATATTTGAAAATACATATCGGGATTTCGTAGGGAAACTCTATGACTATAACTTTGACATTGATAAAGGTGCTTTTAATGCAAAATTAAACGATATTTTATAATCATCAAGTGATGTTACATATCGCACATAAAATAGTGAGAATAATTACGCACAAAATAAACCTCGTATGCTTCATATAATAGATTATCGATGCAACAAGCGAAAAATTGTCCTCGAGTTTTTGTAATTTCGCTCAAGAGCGGAATGTTTCCGGAACGTAGTTTTAAAAGCTGCTTTTGAGTTTTTAAAACTGTGTTCCAAATTTCAATTGGTTCAACTGATTAGTCAACAGCGATAGATACTTGGGTGAGTAAAACGGTCGTCCCGTTTGCAGCTAGAAAGTTGAACGATGAATGAAAGTCACACTCGCTCACCTCATTCTGCAGAGTTGCTTTCTGTAGCCCTTGGCAACATTCCACCGGAGCCACGATTCCAAGGCGCCAATACTCGCCAGGATTCGAAGGAAGAAACTCTCTGATGCCAGATTCTACACCCACTACTAAAGCGACTTGCTGCTTTCCATAGAGCGAAGCAGGAGGTAGGCTGAGGGGTAAGGTTCTAACTGTACGAATTACTGAAGTTTTCCTGTAGTTTTCGGTGGACCACTCTGGAGGTATGACATGGGACATGGGACATTATCCAGTTGCAGTAACACCCCTACTTATTGATGAATCCTGTGTCGTGTTGGCTCCAGGGTTTGAAAACATCCTGGCATTAAAAAAAACAAACAAAAAAACAGTCCACTTGGGTTTTTTCATGTTTTATGGACATTTTTTGGTTTTTCTATTTTTTTTCGGGGCGGGGATTTTTATTTTGCATAGGTGGAATTAATTTGAAACAGTATTGGAAATTCCAATTTATCATATTTCATCATTTCATTTTTATTAAACTAAGTGATTCACCGATAAGCCATTAGATTATGACCACCTACCTAATAAGCTGTAGGACAAGATATTTATAATCGATGCCTCACCGAGTGGCCGCAAAACAGCAGCCACTCGGTGAGGCATCGATTCCATTAGGTGGCGATAGGTATCCTGGGATATCTGGTACGATAATGTCAACACCAGGTCTTTCAGTTCCAGTACATTGCGGGATGGTGGTGATTTAGCGCGTTCGTGTCAGGGGAATTTGGAGGCCAGGGCGTTAACGGAAAGTCACCTGCATGTTCCTCGAACCACTCCATGACGATTCTGATAGTGTGACATGGCGCATTATTCT
This sequence comes from Macrothele yani, assembly GCA_039090855.1. Classification (NCBI taxonomy): domain Eukaryota; kingdom Metazoa; phylum Arthropoda; class Arachnida; order Araneae; family Macrothelidae; genus Macrothele; species Macrothele yani. The sequence continues at coordinate 88,665,473 of CM077010.1, forward strand.
GTTGGTAATGGCCATCACCAGCAGGGAACACAGTTGCCATAAATGGACGAACGTGGTCCGCAACAATGTTCAGATACCTGACAGCAGTCAGTGATTGTGCTATTGGGATAATGGGGCCTAAAATGTCCCAAGAAAACATCGCCCACCGCATAACACCGCCACTGCCGGCCTGTTTCCGCCCAACACTGCAACCAGGTGCCATACCCTCCGTTGGTAATCGCCATATCTCCGCTCAGCCGTCTACGTGATGCACTAGGAATCTTGATTCGTCAGACCAGGCCACTTTCTTCCAATCATCCACGGTCCAATCTCCATGTTCTTGGGCGTCGCATTTCATGCATTGTTGACGATGACGTACAGTGATCATGGGAACCCGGCTGGGTCTTCGGTTACGCTGGCCCATGCGCAGAAGACTGCGATGAACCGTGTGCTGTGACACATTGCCGTGATCACCACCGTTGCAGCTGCGGGTAATTTGTCGCACTATGGACCTGCGGTCGTGGTGAACAATGCGCGACAGTCTCCGCTCCTCTCTGGCATATTTCATATAATCGCGATCGTCTCAATGTGATGTATTACAGTAAGGTTTGCTGCCAATCAAATCAGCAAGTTTCCCCTTGGGATTCCGACGACAGGGGAGAAACCCTTCTTTTCGACATTTGTTTCATTTTCGAGTGTTACGGAAGGTGCAAGTGGTAATGGCTGTTATGTAAATCCCTATAAAGACTATGGTCATAATTGAAAGAGATCACATTCTAGGAATCCTGTGATTAGGGCCTAGAATTCAAAAGAACACTGACTGGACAAAAAGCAAGTACCGTACGCATGTCTTCTCTACTCATTATCATAAATCTTCATCGAAAGATCAGTATACCTCACATGTGTCCATGAATTCTGAAATACATTTTTTAATGAAATTGTTTATATAGACAGCGGCCCCTCAGAAATACTTGCCCAAGGCCACCCACAGTATGGGCTGCCATGATGTTTGCAATCTTTACCACAAGTAATGGCATGTAGAACAAAACTAATTTGTAATCGAATTTTTAGGAACAGAGATTGTTGGAAACAGAAATGCACGCTTACTCCACCTATCGAAGGAACTCATCATTATAGAAAAGCTCAAAACCTCGTGGCAAATGTTTCCGAAAGTGAATTATATCCAATCTGCAAAGAACTTTTTTAATCGAACATTTAAAGCTCAGATATTGAGAAAAACTGGATATGCATTCACTCCCATACAAACAAGAAGAGTGTGCATCATTTTGGGTTGGAAATATGCGTAGTGAATGGAATCTGATGAAGAAAAAAATAAATAAAAAAGAATTTCTTCAATCGAGTTCTTAGAAACGCCGAAAATTTTGCCATTATGTTGCAAACCCAATTATACTCCTACACCCCATCGGGGCACACTTGTACAGTATGAAAAATCTGAAATTATACACCGAAGAGCCAAAACATTATGACCAGCGCGTCTTTGTGAATCTCGAAACAACTCCAGGTAAAAGACGGCGCCTGTGAAGGTCATGGGACGTGTGACGTACTACAGAGGTAAAAATTTCTCAAGATGACAAATTTGCAGCGAGACACTCTTTCCGCGTAGTTCAGTTGGGAGAGCAACTTACTCCGGAGTGAGGGGACGCGAATTCAATGTGCGTCGCGGACAAACTTGTGTTTTCACATTGTTGTCCGATTGTAGAAAATGAATCCACTGACCGTTGGGTTCTTCGAAAAATGTGTGGTTTGTTCCACACTTTGTTTGGAATTAATGAAAAGTTCATACTGCGCTTCAAAGGAAAAAACATTAAGAGGGAGATGATGTGATGTATTACAGAGGTGAAAACATGTATCAAGACGACAAATCTGCTGCGAGGTATTCTGTCTGCGTAGCTCAGTTGGGAGATCGACTTACTGCGGAGTGAGGCGACACGGCTTCAATGCCCGTCGCGGACATATTTGTGTTTTCGCAGACGGTATAAATAACACATGTGCTGAGTGAACTCTGTTAATATGTGTTATTCTTGTTATTCAAATAAGAAAGGGAAGCAGACATAGGACAGTTTGACAAAGACCAAATTTTAATTGCCAGACGACTGGGTTACAGCATTTCCTAGATGGCAAAGCTTGTTGGATTCTCACTCTCAGCCATGGTTATAACATTCAAAAAATTGTCCGAACAGAAAAAACCACGGACAGAAGGCAAGAAGTGGGACGATCACGGTTCTTCCATTGCAGAGGTTAACGAAACTATCCCATAAGATATGTGACAAAGGAAGGGATACCATGGCACAACTCGCAGGTAATTTGAATGCTTACTCTTAAAGACGTGTATCATATTTCTATATTCTGTTGCTCACGTTTAAGTTCATTACAGCCCTTGGTGGTGAATAAAATGTAGGAACTACTATTTACGATTCAATTTTAATGTTCAACAAATATACTACTTACATGCAATGCTTCTTCACTGCCATCCACCAAATACCCCGAGTTCCGTTGTAAGAAATGCATGCGCCTAGTAGAAATCCAACGAGAATTTGTTTTTAGGCCTAACACTTCCAGTCTTGTGTCGAGGCCAGTTATAACTTGTAAGCACTCTAAAGCAAAGTTTCTTACTATGAATTGTTGTTTCCTTCTGTTGTAACAAATTTAATTCTTGAGGATTAGGGCCTATATCATCAAGTCAGCAGCGGTACCAGTCTATATTTTCGGTTCAGTGGGGATATGGGGTTAAAGTTAACTGACCCAGCACAAGTATCCTTGATGCGAAATACCAACTGAACAAGAACTTATAATACAAAGGTTAAAAGGAAGTCTCTATGTACACTGTATGTATACACCCATTACGAGCCGCCAACCACTATATATCCATATCTCGTGGTGTATCCGACGAAAACGCCAGGGACAAACCTGGTGAAACGCTCGTCAGGATACACCGTGTGGTATGGGTATCAGCGCGTGGTGGATGGATGTGATGAACATAGAGACTTTATTTTAACCTTTGTATTATATGTTCTTGTTCAGTTGGCATTTCGCATTAAGGATAATTGTGTTGGGTCAGTTGACAACTTTAACTCCACGTCCCCACTGAACCGAAATTATAGACTGGTACCGCTGCTGACTTGATCACACAGGTCCTAATAATTAAGAATTAAATTTGTTACAACAGAAGGAAACAACAATTCATAGTAAGGAACTTTGCTTCACAGTGCTTACAAGTTACAACTGGCCTCGACACAAGACTGAAGTGATAGGCCTAAAAACAACTTTTCGTTGGATTACTACTAGGCGCATGCAATTCTTACGACGGAACTCGGGGTGCTTGGTGGATGGCAGTGAAGAAGCATTGTATGTAAGTATTATATTTGTTAAACATTGGAATTGAATTGTAAATAGTAGTTCCTACATTTTATGCACCACCATGGGCTGTAATTAACTTAAACGTGAGCAAAATATTATACACGTCCTTAAGAATATTCATTTAACTACGTAGCTGTAGTGTTCCTTACTTCAGGATGCACATAATATATAAATTTGAATGCTAGTGACGGGAGTAATGTATCACAACACACGATTTATCGAACCCTTCTGAAAATGGAGTTACATAGACGCAAGTCGCGGCAGATCCGAAAGTCCATGTTAACTTTGGTTCGCCGTCCAAATCACATACAATGTGCACGCGAGTGTCAAACATGATCGAAACTCATAAACTTTGCGGATCGCATGTTTGTTTGAAAATCCCTTTGTCTCTGATAACTGCCTTCTGCTTTGAGAAACTTCTTCTGCACCATTTGTTAACTTTCGTAGCCTATCTTTTAGCCGCTTGTGAAAGTACGTAGCTTTTTCTGTTTCTGGATGTTTTATGGATTGTAAGATTCCGGTTGATTATTTTTTCTGAAGGGTTCTATTGACTATGAATAACTTTGATAAATTTTATTCGCGTCGGAAAGGATTCAAAAGACATGTTCATTACAAACGAAATTCGTTGTCATCTTTGTTGAATTCAATATCATCGCTTCTGAATATTCGAATGAAAAAAGTATTTCTTCCCTTCGATATACTCTTTATAAAACGAAGACTATTTTGCGTACGATTTCCCAGGTATCTCTCCTTCTAAAATTCCGATATGAAAAATCTTTCTGGATGGGATGCTCCGCATTTAAGTGTATATTTCTGTTTCTGATGCATTTGCAGCAGTATCTGATCTTCTGAAAACTTGACTGAATTTTTTTTGTGATCAGATACCGCTTACCGCCGAAAACCTTTTGAGTATAACTTTTGCTTAAAATAATGCATATTTTTCCCTCCAGGGGTCATAGATACTTCATATTTTTCCCTCCAGGGGTCATAGATACTTCTTTTCTTGACATCTGTGCTTCTTTTGTAAAACGAAGACTATTTTTCGTACGATTTCTCAGGTATCTCTACTTCTAAAATTCCGATATGAAAAATCCTTTCTGAATAGAATATAGGTCTTGGTGGGAAATGGTCCGCATTTAAGTATATATTTCTGTTTTTGATGCATTTGCAGCAGTATCTGCGCTTCCGAAAACTCAAGTGAAAAACATTTTTTGTGATCAGATACCGCTTACCGGCAGAAACTTTTTGAGTATACCTTTTGCTTAAAATAATGCATAGTCTTTCCGCCAGGGGTTATAGATAACACATTTTTTTTTCTTGAGATCTGTGCTTCTACTAGTCGGATTTGTAAATTTCTTTCTTTGTTGGAAAGTTTCTCGTGCGACATGTGCTGCATATAATTCAATTACTCTTAACACACAAGTTTGCCCCAAGAGGACATAAGTTCAGGTTTCCGTTTACCACATGTTTCCCTCAATATCTGCGCGTAAAAATCTGATTGAAAAAAATATTTTTCGATCAGATACTATTAACTCCGAAAATATTATGTGCACACTTCCTGTCCAAAACAATGCACAATTTTCCCGCTAGGGGGCACAGACGCTAATCTTTTTTTCTCGATATTTCTGCTTCTAAAGGTCCGATTTAAAAAATTCTTTCAACGTCGGATATCATTCATCTTGTGGAACATCTTGCATGTACTCCTGGAGTTTTGTAGTTAACAGTCCTGGCACTAAGTGCTGTCAATGCGCGTTTATTATGCAATTATATCTCCGCTTTTAAAAATTCTATTGGAAAAAACTCTTTTTTTACTGTATGCTATTCACTACAGCAAAATGGGGAACATTTTTCTCTTTAAATAACGCACAATTTTACCTCTAGAGGGAGTAAACGCAAAAAAAATTTTTTTCATTATCTCTGCTTCCAAGAGATGTATTGGAAAACATTATTTTTCCTTAGCATAGCTTTTGTTATGAATAATACTTTTTGCGTACTTTATGCTTTTTCATTATTCAAAATTGTTCAATCAGAAGGCGTCAGTCTCTATTTCTCTTCGATTCTAAAATTACGCTAGAAAAATCTTTTTTTGGCAGGATGCACTTCATTATGAAGGGTACTTTGAAACCATTTTCTTCTTTAAGTAACACACATCTCTTCCGCTGGGGGCATAAAGTTATATCACGTTTTCCTTCATATCCTTCTAACTGTTCGATTTCAAAATCTGTTTGTCTGTGATATCTTTCTTCTGGTATAGGAGTAAGAAGCTATTTCTATTTCTGGATGTTTTTTTTTTCGATTGTACAGAAATGCGGTTGATTTTTCTTTTAACAGGTTCCGTTGACTATGAATAATCCTGCTGATATTACGTATTTTAAATCAGACACAGGTCTTCTTTATGTGGTGTAAGCGTACTTTCTGTTTTTGCTGAATTTTAAGATATCTTAAAAATCTATTATAAACTAAATTTTGGTGTCGGAAACGATTCAAAAAACGTGTTCATTATAATCAAAAATTCGGTTCCACATTTCTTATATTTAATACCTCTGCTCCCAGTTGTCCCATTTCAAAAATTAATCTTGATTCTGATATCTTCCGCTTTGAAGAATATTCTGTTTACAATTCGGTACTTTTCGTACTGCATATTTCTACTGTTTGTGGAAATAGGTAGTTATTTCCACATGCAAATATTTCCCTTACTCTAGAAATTTGGTTGAAAAAAATTATTTTCGTTAACTGGTTTCCATTTACGATAAAGAACAATTTGTAAACGTGCGCCTTGTGTATTTTAAATATTGCGAAATTTTTCTTCTAGGAGCCATAATTGCACTTCCATTTTTGCTGATTTTCTCTGCTTCAAAAAATCCGCTTTGGAAAGTTCTTTCGGTGTTCGAGAGGATTCAAAACACATGTTCGTTTCATCCAAGAATTCGATGTTATCTTTATTGCATTCAAAAGACGTGCCAAAATACACTGCTGGTTACCCAAAATGCAACACCAAGAAGGACACGAGGTAGCAAAGCCAGATTTACTGGACATATAACAACAGATACAAAGATGAAACGATTAAGATTACAGGCCCGTGCGACTTGCGGAACACGCACAGATAAATAGTTCGTGTGGCACCCATGGCTGGCAATAACGGCCACTACACGCCGCGGTATCGAACAAAAGAGGCTTTGGGCGTGGGCTTGGGGTATGTCGGTCCAGGCTGCTTCCACACGTTGCCACAGTTCATCAGGCGTAACCGCGGGTGGTGCTTGTAGGGCCACTCGGTTGCCGATCAGCTACTAGACGTGTTCAATGGGCGACATATCGGAAGAGCAGGCGGGCCACGGAAGCAGTGACACCTGGTGGGCCGTGAAGAATTGTTGCACGATGCGTGCCACGTGCGGGCGCGCATTGTCCTGTTGAAACGTGGCCGCTGGCAGATCCTGCAGGTAAGAAATTGTCCTGTTGAAACGTGGCCGCTGGCAGGTCCTGCAGGTAAGAAATTGTCCTGTTGAAACGTGGCCGCTGGCAGGTCCTACAGGATACAAAACGTCGGAGGTGTAGCGGCGGCTGTTGGGTGTACCGGCTATGCGTACCAGAGGGGTGCGGGTGTCATATCCAGTTGCGCCCCAAACCATAACGCCAGGCGACGGACCGGTATGGCGATGCATAAGGCAGGCGTCATAGAGTCTCTCGCCGCGGTGCCACCACACGCGGATCCAACCATCGTGATGTTGCAGGCAGAAGCATTATTCGTCGGAGAAGACAATGTCGTGCCATTCCGTAGTCCCGGTGTGGCGTTCAACGGCCCACTGCGACCGCACTCGCCGGTGGCGCAACGTCAATGGTAATCGGAGCAATGGGTGCCGTGCGACAAGTCTCCGCTCCTGCAGACGACGTCGAATGGTACGTGCTGACACAGGTTGTTGCGCAACACACCCCAATTCCTGCGCTAACGTTCGTGATGTGGCGGTGCGAGCCGTCAATTTCCGCCTCACAACATGGCGGTCCTCTCGTTTGGTGGTGTGCCGCGGCTGTGGCAATCTCAAACGTCGGTCCGTCCGTCCCTCCTGCACCCACTGAATCTATACTCACCTCACTGTGGCTGGATGTCGTCCCACACGGGCGCCGATGTCCTGTGTCACTATATGTCCTGTGTCACTATAAGCCACTATTTTTCCTCTGTCGAACTCCGAAACGTGCTGGAATGACTGCCGTATTCTGCGACGAGGCATTAGGAAGCTTCCCACGCACAGGTCCGGCAGCACAATACACTTCCACTACTTACACCCTGCCTTCTGTGCACCCTTCTTATAGTGGTTCTCGGTGGCGTGCCGGACGCACATGATTTTCATATGCCCTGCAATGATAATCGTTTGCATGTCCTCTCGCGGGCGATGCACACTGCGAATTTCAGGCCAATCGGATGCTTCCTTCTTAGTGTTGCATTTCGGCTGGCCAGCAGTGTATATTTACGTCACTTTGGGGGAAATTGCATGTTGTAACAAGAAAGGAACCTCCCGAGTAACCAGTAATTTCTGACTAGTCATCCAAGTTGCGCCGGTGTTCGACTCCTGGAGGCGATGGGTGGTGTTCATCTTACTGCGCGCTGCCTTCTTCTTTTCCTGGAACCAGTGGCTCCAAATTAGCGGCGGAGAGACTACATACAGTTCTTCCAGTTGCTCTTTACTGTCGTAAAGCTACGAAAAAAAATACTGTAGATTCTGTAAATGGTTAAGACTATTTCATTGAAAACGTTTTCTCAGTCCGACTGTTTTCCGTTCCAGTTTCGCAGTGGTCTATGCGCTGGCTTCTGACTATTCGTCCGAGACAGGTCCGAATTCGAGAGTCGGTGAAGCATTTTTTTATAGGTTATAACGCCCCCCCCCCCCCTAAGCAACTCGATGGGCTAAAAGCAGTCGCCCGTCCCTAATTCAAAGCCACTCGTTCCAGAGAAGGAATAGAATTAGTCCCTCTGGGTCAGAGGATGGTATGTTTACCTTACGGCACTGGCTGTCTCTCTTCATTGGAACCAGTGGCCCTAAATTAGGAACGGGCAATTGCTTATAGCCCATCGAGTTGCTCACGGTGGTCGTTATCCTCAAGCTGTAGAATCAGAAGGAAGCAAACTGAAAATAAAAACTACTTACAGAATCAGAAAAAAAATCTTTAACAGCGCCGATTGCCGTGTGGTCAGAGAAACAGGTTTCTGACAAGTCGTCCGAGCTGTGCCAGAACCTGAGTCCTCGATGGCGCATGGGTGGTTTACTCGGCTTACGGTTGTCGGTCCCGTTTTTTTAAGTTCAGACACAGACTTTTACCAAAGTCTGTGTGTGTGTGTGGCGGGGGGGGGGGGGGCTTTAATAAGTTGAACCAATAGCCTAAAATTCGGGTAGGAAGACCGCTTATAGCCCTTTGTGTTTTTACCCCCACCAACCTTTTTTTTCAAGGTCGTTAAACCTTTTCTCTCCAAAGAAAAAAATCTATAAAGTTCACGTTATAGAAGTGAAGATACGGAGCATAAAAATCTGTTTTCGTTAGCTAGTGGAAAATTACATTATTAGATAAATTTCAAAATGCGTTAATCGGCATAATCCCAGTTGACGCTATCCGATTCAGATGAAATTTGCTTTTCGAATTGGACTATTGACTTTACGTAAAAACGAGCTTTACCGCAAAAGAATTGCTTGAATATGCTGACATTGCACATTTTGAAGTAGCTGCTTTCGAGTCTTACGTAACTAAAAGATCTGGATTTCGTGCACTGCAAAATTTCAATTATTTTTTCCTTCTATTGAGTTTCCCACGTTTTTAAATCGCTACGTACCTTTTATCAGAGATCATTCTGGGATTAAACTCATAAAAAGGTGTTAATATTTTTTTAGAACAAAAATGCATCAGTTCTTCATTTTTATTTATTCATTAATTGATATAAAATATCGCCCTGAAAGTGCTAGTGTGTTTTACTGTATTTTAATTGTATATACATTTCATATTTTAAGATCATTAAAATCGTGTTAAGGCGGTATTCATCCTAATGATACAGAATAATTTGAGGCTAAAATCGCACTTTTAGAAGGTAAGAGTGAGACATTTACAATATACAAGCACCTAGTGCAGTTTCAAAGTCAACAGAACGGGATTTTTGAAAACTAAATACCCATACAGATTGTAATTTTAGAATACCAGCAGAGAATGTAAGAAATTTTGAAGCCTGCTTGCTGCCATGAAAGGATTTTCCAAACTTCACGGTAAAGAGAGGGCGCTATTCCCCGCGAAACACCTGAAACATACCCTGCTCTATATTGACTTTATATACCGATTTTTATGGAACCTCTGGCATATTTCTTTCATAATCGGTAGTTTATTCAGATGAAGTTCAAATTTGTTTAAAATGAACATTAATTTAATATCAAGAGTCCTTTTATGAAATTTGTGGAAATAATTTTCAGAGTTTGAAAAGATAAAGGAAAGTTCTTAGTTCTCAGAGAAATGCATCGCAAAAGTATGTCTGATTTTGTGGAATTAATTAATAAAGAATCACGTGCCATAAAAAAATGTCGGTCCACAAAAAATTCTAATATTCAACATTTCGCGATTTACAGTAATTACCTGCTTTGTTTTCTCTAACGATTTACCAGGTTGAAAGAAATATTTAAATCATTTAGTTGTATAAACCACCGAAGATTCATGATCCTAAGGCATTTATTTATTTTTTCATTTTTTTTAGCTCCACAGGAAAAGTTTAGAGAAAAGGTGTTACGCACGCATGAACGCACACACGCACACCCGCACATGTGTAAGTTCAGGATAATTTCATGCTGTAGGATTTCAACATCATTTCATTCGTGGGATTTTAAAATCATTTCATGCAAGAGATTTTAACATCATTTCATTCGCGGATATGCATTTCATGTCACAGTGAAATTTATATCAGATTAATCTGTACTCAAATTTGTGAGCTTTCTTCTCTTACTTATTCTGTGGTCATTTTACTTCTCAAAAACACATGATACCTTTTTGGCATCTTAGAGGAATAAAAACAAAATTTGTTATATACGTACCTTCATTTGGTAAGTTAAAAGATACAAACATCCACACACGTAGTCTTCCAAGGAGTAACATTCTTCACATTATTCACATAATTTTAAGAGCAATTAATGAAAGTAGCCTTCAATACGGAGACAAAGAACAAAGCTAACTTGTAGGAAGAAAACTTGTTTGTAAAAGAATCTCTTTGCACTCAGAAATGCGCAGATCACAAATGGTTTCTCTTGACAAACCTGTAAAATCGGAATTACTTTCATACTGGAAACCTGTTTCCTAATATTAATTCTCCTTGAACCCGCAGAGGAAAGTGATAAAGTTCCTAGAGATCAGAAGGTTTTAGGAGTTAATTCATGCGTTATTTAATAAGAGAAGGAGATGACGGAATACAAAGTAAAGAAAAAAAATTGGCATTTAATCTATACATTTTCCTCTACATTTGCAGAAAATGATGAGAAGTGCGTGGTCTCAAGAAAATAATTTGTTTTATGTAGAATGCCAATGCAATACACAGAATATATTCATTGATAGATATTGTTTTTCAATTTAGAAAACGGAACTAGTCACTATTTGTTTCATCATTGCGTCAGGGTATAATTAAAGTTCGAAGTCGAAATTCAAGTTTCTTAACATCGTGCTGGTATTCTTGTTTAACTGCTTAGTATACAAAAATACAAAAGCTCTCTGACACGGTGTCTTCATTCCACATTGATAAAGAAATGTGTTGAAGAATCTGTCGGATGTCTCCTGAAAGACAGTGAAGTCAACAGCAAGGCAGCGACATCTTTCGAAATATTCTCTCAAGAATTATATTTCCATCTCTTTAATAAGCACGTAAGAACTCTGGATTAAGATACTGTTGATTCTCCGACTCTGACTACTTGGTTCATAAACTCGTATTGATATTGGCTGATGTGATAAATATGATTTATGTTTCAGAAACGCTACTGAATTGTTTCTCAATATTTGTTTGCATAACAAAATCGAGGAAATAACGCAATGCTTTCAACATATTAATGTGAATTTCTCTATTTGTTTAGGGCTAATGGTAGTGGCCAACGAAACCTATTTATTATTTGTTTCATTAATACGGCGGCTTTGATTGGGTTTTAGGACAGGAAAGGAGATGTCGCAAAGTAAAACAAGTTATCATACAGATAGAGGTTTGTCGTTGTGTGTGATCGGAAGGCGACAACAGAATCGTAAATTAGTCGGTTGTGACAGGCCGTGGAATAAAAAACGCTGTGCTCCAGGTCTGAAAAAGCTATGGAGGCGGTTTTGAGTTGCACCAGGGAGAGACAGATTTATAAGAAAGAACACAGGTCAGACCAAAACAGCTCGTAATTTATAAGAATAAGTGGAGACTAGTGCATTTCAGGTACTCCATATGTTCTGGTGCGCGCGGGAGGGGCAGAGGAGAGAAACCTGCATACGGAGGAGATTCCGAATCAGCAGAAGTAAGAATGAAGATAATTCAGTTATTTCCTGACACTCTAAAGAAAGAATCGAACTACATTCCAGTGGCGTATTTTGGGTCCGAGACCTGGGCTATCTGACCCCCCCCCCCCAACAGTACTTCTTTGTTTTAAATTACGAAGTTTAATTTTTAATTGTTAAGTACAGTATAATGGAAGTAACTTTTTCTCAATTTTAGGTACATGCTATTGCTAACATGAAACCAAATAATTATGAGAATTAGGATTTGAATACTTATTTATACATGTGCTCCATTCTTCTTCTGAATACTTTATATGTACATGAACTCCGTTTTTCTTCTGAATTCTTTACTTGTATATTAACTCCATTCTTCTTTCCTTTTGTGGGAACTTGAGTGTTACGTTTTCATAAGAAGTTTGTTCCGAGTACTTTTTCATATTTAAAAAGAATTTTTTTCTCTATTGACAAAACAGCCAAGTTTCTCGAATGTGCATGTCCTTGTGTATCTTTAAGATATATTCTGATTCTTTTTAATCCAGGAAAACATCTTTCGGCAGTTGCAGTTGTTGATGGAAAGTTTAATATGAGGTCTGCTAATTTGTACACCTCACTAAACACTATGTCCAATTTATTCAACTTTATATAACAATCCAACTATTGTTTTTTTTTTTTTTTTTGCTCTTACTGGTTTGTTTTTGTATTCATCAAGGGAATAAAACACCTTCAGTTCATTTTCCAGTCGAGCTGCATCAAAATTTGAAGCATAGAGTTCTTTAAGTTCTGACAGTAATGTGAAAGATTCCTTGAACATGTGTTCAGGGAACCTTTCACAAAATTTATCAAAACTGTACGAATCCAACAAAGCCACGAATTTAAGAAATAATATCCCTGATTTTAATTCATTGACACATCACACAAACTGAAACGACTCTCGTGAAACACGTGCTCTTACGTGTGGGACCATGTGAGTGACTGAGGTAGTCTCAGTCTTCTCTTTCCTGAGCGAACCGTTGCACAATGCAATGGCCCATTCCCCTCCACGCCCTCATTCATGTTGTCATGAAAACGCTAGCAGGCAATCGTATGGAAGGTCTTCGCGTCAGAACAACGAAGACTCTGGAAGAGCTGGTTGCGTAATGCCGTTGGTCTATTCTCGCCAGGCTGAGTTAAAGAAGCGAATCCGCACTTGTTTTTTTCGGAAAGAAAGCATCGGCATATCTTAATACAGTTGATAACTGAATTTTATTTGCGTATATATTAATTGACTTTTATTTGTGCATTCTCTGGGCTTTGGAGCTAGCCTAGCTAGCCTCAAATATTCGCCACTGCTACATTCTGAGCCCTGATGAAAAACGTAAAAGCCGAAAAAGCTGCTGTTAGCTAAGAACGACCATCAATAGCGAGTACCGGAATTGTATCGTATAAAGTGCTGAACATCCGTGGAATCCGGAGAAGACCTAAGAGACCAGGAATGACATTCCTCTCGTACCGGAAGTGTTTCAAAGCAGCCGAGGAACAAGGGGGAATATTATCAGCTTGTGCCACCCTTTCTGTCGCAGAGCAAAAACAAAAGGCGGGAAGGGAGGTCAACGAAAAGAGCATGTGTAATGTGTCCAGCCATCAGTTCGAAATCGCCGACCGAGGAAACAAAATGCCACCGAGGGAGAGTCGTCTCTGTATGTCATTTTAAATGTTCACTAAAGTGAGTGAAAGTTTACCAAAGCGATCTCAGCTAATTCAACGTCTGACTCGTGGTTAATTGGCGATGCAGCCGAGAGTTGTGTGTTCTATTTGTGTACGCGCTTTTGAAGTATTATGTATTAACAATTCAACATGTAAGTTAAACTTTATCTGTTTATCGCGTCAGCTGTTATCCAGTGAGGAACTAATTAAAGTCAGGATACAAACTAAAGTTCACTTACCTGTGATAGGACGTACTATTAACGTTTACAAAATGCATGAATGAACATTGCGATCTGTTAGAAATTTTAATGTTGGTTCTAGCGACTAGCTGACAGTGGAAATTAGTCTCATAAATGATGTAAATAGCTGTTTCTAAATTTAAAGTTTGTTTGGTTTTTTTCCTAGTTCCAGAAATCCTCGCAGTTGATTTGTGCATGGTAGTCATAGTCATGACATTAATTTTATATGAATGTATTCTCCCAATAACAACAGCCTTTCCTGTTCAAAACATAGCAAAATGTAACCTAAAGAAGACGTAAGTTCGTCTGTTTGTGCTACCGTTTAATTTGCATGGAAAAGCTCCTGGCGGATCGCAACAATATACGGACTTCACATATAAAATCAGTGGAGTAGTTGGTTCAGTTACAAATGTTAATATTTTGCAGCACGTCGTTTGAAAAAACAGGATCTACTTATATTATCAAAATGTCCGTCTTCCCATTCCGACTGTGGACACCATGTCTCAGCAACTATAAACCGGATTAAAAATATAATTTTTTTCATTTAATGCGGCAGCTAGGGGGAGTTCTGTACGAATACTGCGGTGCAGAGAATTTATTTTTTCCCATGCATTCTACACCCCTTAGTGATTGAAAAAAATTGGTCACATGGTCTGACCAGTGACCATTTTCGAGAAATGGCCACCATCATGAACTTTTATGAATATAATTATGTATAACGAAGTGAATTTCTCCGTCATTTTTATCCGCGACAGGATTCGAACCCGGGTCCACTCATTCCGGAATAAGTTGCTCTACCAATTGAGCTACGCGGACATTTTATTCTGATTCCTATCTGCCTTTATGTCGTGTGCGTCCTTCTGACAGGTACGTCACATCTCCTGGTACGTTACATCATCTCCCACTTATTTTTTTTTTTCGAAGTGCTGCTCTTATTTTTCCTATCTCGCGGTGTGGAAATAACATCACACCATTGCGAGATTGTGAACGGTCGGGTCATCCGGATAGTTCGGGCGCCATTATAACGAAGTGAATTTCCCCGTCATTTTTATCCGCGCCAGGATTCGAACCCGGGTCCACTCATTCCGGAATAAGTTGCTCTACCAATTGAGCTACGCGGACATTTTATTCTGACTCCTATCTGCCTTTATGTCGTGTGCGTCCTTCTGACAGGTACGTCACATCTCCTGGTACGTTACATATGTTTTGAGTTAATAATGTGACATAGGGGTGTGATATATGGTTTGATATGCTTTCAGGTGCGTTGAATTCGAAAAAGATTAGAATAAGACACAAAAAATGAACTGGGATCAGTAGAGTTCCATATATTTTGTGCAAAATAAGTGTGAGACATGTGATTTATTGCAATAATGTAATGTTTTGTTACAGATCCAAACCAGGTCATTTATAAGGTTTTAAAAAGCAAGCTGTGGAATTGGAACGTTCACCTGTAAAGAAAAAAGGAAAAGAAGATGATGTTTGTATCATGTGCAAATTAAGGGGAACAGAAACATATGGGGCAGACTTTAGTCGAGATCAACTTAAAGAAACTAGTGCTGTTTTGAACGATGGATTGGTTATAACTGATAATGAATCGAAGACTAATCTAATTTTGTTTATTACATGAAGCGCTATAGAGCCTTAGATCCTAAATTCAAAACGAACCCTGAAATCAAATGAGAAAGGAAATCTTCACCAATCTCTAAAAGACAGTTATAACGAAGTAAATTTCTCCGTCATTTTTATCCGCGCCAGGATTCGAACCCGGGTCCACTCATTCCGGAATAAGTTGCTCTACCAGTTGAGCTACGCGGACATGTTATTCTGATTCCTATCTGCCTTTATGTCGTGTGCGTCCTTCAGGCAGGTACGTCACATCTCCTGGTACGTTACATCATCTCCCCCTTATTTTTTATTTATTTTTTTTTTTTTTTCGAAGTGCTGCTCTTATTTTTCCTATCTCGCGGTGTGGAAATAACATCACACCATTGCGAGATTGTGAACGGTCGGGTCATCCGGATAGTTCGGGCGCCATTATAACGAAGTAAATTTCTCCGTCATTTTTATCCGCGCCAGGATTCGAACCCGGGTCCACTCATTCCGAAATAAGTTGCTCTACCAGTTGAGCTACGCGGACATGTTATTCTGATTCCTATCTGCCTTTATGTCGTGTGCGTCCTTCAGGCAGGTACGTCACATCTCCAGGTACGTTACACAGTGACAACGAGAGTAAAAAACTTAATACAAGTGAAAAACGTAAAAGTAGAACACGGACTTCTTCTAGAAGTGGAACTACTTACAAAACAGCATACAAATTATGAAAATTTATAATATATATATCATGCATTTTTTTGAAAAATACATGTGCCATTGGTTTAGGAATTTTGTCTAGAACATGTACGATAATCGTACATATGCTTCTGTCCTTTTCATTCTGTCACTTATTTCGTTTACAAACATGATGATTGATAGGGTTATAACTGAGGTAAGGCTTGATATTTGATATATCCCTGCATCCTCTTCTTAGGTATAATAGATTCCGAGGAAGAATTTGTCTCAACGTCATGGCAGACTTCCCCATTTATAGATGATTTTCCAGATTGCGTCCTGCTCTTCAAACCCTAAATTGAAAGACGGTCACCAAATGCCTCGGTTCAAAGTAGTCAACAAAGGTCTTCAATTTCAGCAGTTTAGCGTAAACATTTCTTGCATACGACATGAAGTCAATCGCGATACTTGTGCTGTTCTCTGAAGTCGAGATGTTTCTTTCTATATTATAACCTTTTAAAAACATGCTTTAAAGCTCACTACTATAAGTTGCACTTTATCAGGTTGCTTTAAAATCTCATCACATGCTAAGTAGTATGATGTGGTTACCAGTTCATATTTGAGTATTATGTCTACATTTATGTCTCAGGGATGTGCTAGTTCTATGCATCGAGGTGCATCGCTTGTTTTTTTGGGCGTCGATTCAGCGTTTTTTAGTAAATTCTTTATGTATAGGATCCAAAATTCCTTTAACTTTGTCTGCTAATCTCTGTTTGACAAAAGTATTGTAGTTACGCTTTCCCTTCTCCTGTATGTGGAGTAAGTTATTGCATACTTATTCATCAATCTACGTTCCTGTTATTAGATTTAATATTCTGTACCTATCAGGTTTTGAAAATGGGTTTCAACTTTGGAGAACAAACTTTAAAATTCTGGAAACATACTTTTTGGTCTTGAATTATTAGTGACTTGGTAAATTCATGGTGCTGAGAAAATTCATCATCTTCATTAATTCCACAAAACGTTTTCAAGAAATTAGTTAGGCTTTCTTTGTCATGTTTGATAAAAACGTACTTTGCAACTACATCTTTGCATTTTGTGATTCCAATTATGCCTCCAGACTCCTTGGCTGGCTTATTATAATGCAACTTTAACGCCTGATCCAAAGCAATACTTATGAATCTTTTACTAAAATGTTGCACTGTGAAATGGCCATTTTCGAAGTCATTGAACACTAATGGGTGCTCGTCTTTGAGTTTCAAGCAGTCATCGTAACATAAAGTACACCAACGAGCATAATTTGTTCTATCAAAGGCGATAAAAAGAAGCAAACATATCTTATACTGCAGACATGTAAATCCCAATTATTCTCTCTATCAGCACGTATTAGGTCTCTAAGAAGAGGTGCTAGTGTACACAGAAATGTTCTCAGTAACAAATCAGCTCGGTGCTCTTCAAACAATTTTCTCTGAATATTTCAAAATCTGTCTGAATTTCACTCAGCCTATTGACAGCAGATTTGGTTTCATGGGATAAGAGCTGCTCATCATTTATTGATAACTGAAAAAGCTTCATCATGGAAAAGAAGTCAGAATATTTCAATTTTTCACACTGGTTCATGAATTTCATCCATTGAAGTGTTTGTTTGACTTCACTGAGCATTGAAGTTGTTCTGACTGAAAGCATGCGTAATGGTTACCATTTAAAGCAGTCTCAGCTGCACGCGGTCCCAATGTCTCTATCGCAACAAGGATTGAAAAAGTGCCGCTGTTTTTAAGATACAGACCAATGCATGATAACACAAATTTTTGTAGATAAAATCCTTCAAGATCAGGAAATATATTACAAAATTCATCTGGAAAGAAGTTGTATTTCTTTGGCTGAGTGGTAGACTCCTTGATCCCAACCCAAAGATCCCTCTGAAAGATTCAGTTGATGTAGTGGGTCTTAAAATTTTATCACTGACGTATGAATAGAAGTGTATTGCTTTGTAGGGTAAGGCAGGATTGGCGTAAAGCCTATCCGCATTCTCTGAAAAGGATGCTTACATAACGCACTCATAAAAGCATTTCTTAATGGTATATCTAATACTTCGAGGAAATCAAGTTCAATTGCATTTGCACCTGTAAGAAATCGTGATAGGAACCATATTAAATCCAGATCTCGCCCTAACTTTCTTATTTCCAATGCTGTACTTACGTCACTGCTTGGTCAAAAGTTACTTGAAACCATGCGCCTCGTCTTTGGCTTATGAGAGTCCAATAACTATTGTGTTCCTATTTCTTTATTGAAACTTTGTGATGTTATATCAATACCAAATGTTCCTGTGAAGTTTTCTAGGCCATCCTTTTCTTCATTTGCAAATTTCTATTGGTGATCTTGAAATAAAACCAATACCGTGTCACGAGTTCCATGCATATCTGACATTGTAGCTTCTTCTCTAACGAAATTGTCCATACCACCACGGACAAGAACATCACGATTTATTAAGGGTGGTATTGGGGCATATTGTCTTTTTATTGAGTGTTTAGTGGGATGTCCAGGGAACAATCCACTGGTTGGTGTTGGCCCCTAACCTTAAGGTAAATGCTGACCTCTACCACAAACAGTTAGACAGATTGCGAGAACAACTGACATCGAAGCAGTCTTCCATCGTCAATCGCAAAGGCATTATCATTCATCATGATAACGCCAGAACTCATGCTGCTTTAATAACTCGGCAAAAAAATACTAGACTTTGGTTAGGAAGTTACCTTACCCGGCGTATTCCCCTGACCTGGCACCTACGGGTTACCAACTTTTTCGATCATTACAGAACGCCTTCGCTCTCCAAACCGTCAATGATGTGGACGATGTGAAAATGGCATTACATGACTTTTTTTACTCTAAAACACAGGAGGGTTTCTGGCGTGGGATTGACCTACTCATAGACAGATGGCAAGAGGTCATACAGAATGATGGCAATTATATGAGATCCTAGGTACGTTATTTTTTGTGTTCTCCTCCTTTCTTTGTAGCCTAGAAAAACGGGTAGAACCTATGCACACGCTCAATATTAAGAAAGAAATAAAAAGGAGAAAAGGTCAAAGCCTCGCGCACGAATGCAAAGATTTACTATGACAGCGCAAGACCTGCTTCCATCCATTTCACTTTCGGAAAAAATTGCTACCTTCGGATGGATATTATGATTTTCTATACCACCACACAGCCCTTAATTTGCCACCTTCTGATTTGCTACTTATTTGGATGCCTGAATGCCGTCCTAAAGAATGACCATGATCATGTCCAGAAGCGGTGAAAAATGGTTCAAAGGAAAGGAATGAGAGTTTTTCAACATTGCTTCTACTCTTAGATGAAATCATGTGGGAGGGGGGAGTGTACAAAATAAATTGATCTGCTTCATTTTTCTGTAATTCATTTATTTCCAATTTCAGGTTTTGTTATTCCCACAATTTTTTTTCAATTAAAAAAGATGTATTGCTTTTACCTCACCATTAAAATGACACATTAAAAAGAACACTAAATGAATATTTAACTAAATACAAGCAATCTAAGTTTAGTTTTAAACAGACACTTGAGAATTTACAGTTTGTTTGCCTCATAAATACTTCCCTCTGTTGATGTTTAGAAATTATTCACATTACTATTCACAAAATGCGAATAATAAATGACATTTTGCGATGACTGTAACATTAATAAACTCAGTTTATAGTTTCCGTTTCTTCGAGGGGAATGCTTCTCTTGTAACCATAGCAAATTACTAATGCGAAAAACAGTTTATTTTTAAGAGTGAATTATTTCTCTCTAATCAGTTACAAAAATCTGGTTAAGTTTTGTCTTCAGGTTTTCTGAAACATCTGCAGAACGTACGTGCGAAAATCTTTCTAAACTTCTTGGAAAATAGGCAGTAGATAACAATATTCACAGCAGAATTCACGCTGATTAAAAGATCGACCATGTGCAATAAAGGGTAGAAACACGAAGCGAGCTGCATCCGTAGAATGTTGTTCATTAAGACAGGGGTGTTACAAAGAAAGAAGACTGCGATAATGCTAAAAACCACACTGTAAAAAAAATTGTAGTTTTTACGGTTTTAAACCGTTTTCCAGGGTGCCAACACAAAACCGTAAAATCTACAGTTTTATACCGTGTTGGAGGAAAGCTATAGCTTTGCTCCAAAACCGCATTTAATGAAGAAAACAGCATAGAATTTGACTGGAGCGAGTCACAGTCCAAATAATCACGAAAACACAAAAATTTGGCTGGAACGAATGTGTTGATTGTGTTGGAGCAAAGCTATAGGTTTGCTCCAACACGGCATAAAACTGTAGATTTTGCGGTTTTTTGTTGGCACCCTGGAAAACGGTTTCAAACCGCAAAATCTACAGTAATTTTTTTACAGTGCATCTTAGTTGAACTGATATCTTTCTGTTGTATCTGACACATGTTTCCACGAGCCGCGTTTGCTTTCTGTACTGTCAGCCAAGTAAGTACATTTAGAACTACAAGAATAGAAAATGGCATTAGATAGAACAGAAGAAGATGTATCCAAACGTAGAATGTTTCCCAGAAAAATTCGTTTTCTTCGGCTAGTGGGGAAAGCTTTACTTCATAAAGAGTTTTATTCCGACTCTCGTCAAAGTAGGAGACCAGTTGAAACTCTGCAGCTTAAGGAATGGATATGAAGACGGAACCAAACGGCCAAAACGAAGTTGAAGATCTTCGCACGTCTATGGGTACAAAGAGATTTCACTTTCAGCGGATGACATACCGCAATGTAACGCTCCACAGTCAAGCCAACAGTTATCCATATGAATGCAGCATATGCAATACCTTCAAATGGTCGGAATATAATGAACAGAAACGGCTCAACTTCCGCAAGATAATTCTCCAACTTCAGTTGGTCCGCCAGGACGTAAAGACCTGATTGCAGGTTGTTTGTGAGAAGATTTAACGTGTCGAACACGGCTAAGCTTTGAAGACCGTAAGTAGCCGGAGAACGCATTTCTGGATGAGCCAGAATGAACAAAGACAGCAGGTTACCGATGATTCCCAAAATCCCAATCACGGACACAAGAACTCCTCCTGTCCAGAACTCCATGTCTCTGTATTTATTAACCGCTACGTTTCCAAAATATCATTCGTAATCTTTTGGCCAATTTGTAGAGACAAATCCTTCAGGATGTGAAATCAATGATGCCGAAATATTCATCCATCCCGGTATGGTTGTAACTACTGTTTGAAAAGAAGTAATCGCTATATTCTGTTGATCTGTACGTAGTGACAAAGAATGAATATGAGTCATTAATATTTTCATGAAACGAAATTACACAGCAATAGAATAACTTAGTCACAGAATCCTCAGAAATAAGCTTGTACGATATAGCAGTACTCAAATGGAAAGAATTCAAGTTGCGAACAGGATTTTGAAATTGATGAATTGTATCTTTAAATATTTCGGCATGCCTTGAAATGAAAGCCTGAAAAAAAAATATGCATATAAATTCTAGAAGCAGCTTACGGATACTTAAATTTGCATCACATATACGAGGGGATGCTGAAAAGTTCTCGGCCTAACTCACTTCCTCTAATTGTAGCATTATTTTGTCACTGCAGCTCGAAAGAGTGTTCTTTTGCGTTGTAAAGTACCAATTTTCAGACTAATAGCTCTTTGTTTTTCGCAAATGTTTGACGTCCTGAACTGAATCATCGTGTCAATGCAAAGTGTTGAATTTTCGAATGTAAAACTCCGGGCTGTCATGAAATTTCTGTTCCTGCAGAAGAAAAACTGCAAAGGAAATCTATGAGTGTATGGCACACACTTTAAGGGACAAGTGCCCTTCATATTCCACTGTGAAGAAATGGTGTGCCAACTTTCAGCGTGGAGACAATGAGACCGAAGGAGCAGCAAGATCTGGGAGGCCTTCAACAGTGATAACACCCGAAATTGTTGATCGTGTTCATGACTTGATTTTGTCAGATCGGCGAATATCGGCTAATACGATAGAGATACTGGAGATTTCCAGGGAACGTGTTGGGTTCATAATTCATGAACACTTGGATATGCAGAAGAAGTCAGCGAAGTGGGTGTCCAAATGTTTGGACACCGATGAGAAACGAAAACGAATGGACACTTCCAAATCAGTTTTGCAGCATTTCGATCTATCAAGTGATAATATTTTGCTATGACTTGTCACTGTTGAAGAAACATGGTTACATCACTGCGATCCAGAGACGAAACAACAGTTCCTGCAGTGGCGGAACTCGGGTTATCCGCGGTCAAATATATTCAAGACTCTAAAGGTCTGCAGGAAAGGTCATGGCAACGGCTTTTTGGGATTCGGGAGACGTTTTACTGACTGATTATCTCCCAAAGGGCCAAACAATAAATGCTGAATACTATTCCAATTTGCTGGGCTGATTAAAAGGAGGCGTTGAAGGAAAAAGGCGAGGAAAACTGCGGAAAGCTGTTCTCTTTTTGCAGGACAATGCGTCGGCTCACTAGGCTGGCAAGACAATGGATGTTTTGAGGGATCTGGGGTTTAAGTGCATAGACCATCCACCCGACTCACCAGACCTTGCTCCATCGGACTATTTCCTGTTCCCAAACTTTAAAAAAAGTTTGAAAGGGAAGCATTTTTCGAATGATTCGGAGGTGATATCAGCAGCAGAGCAGTATTTGAGTGACCAGACCAGAATTTCGTTTGGAAGGGTTAAAGAAACTCCA
The DNA here is from genome assembly GCA_039090855.1 of Macrothele yani. Taxonomy (NCBI): domain Eukaryota; kingdom Metazoa; phylum Arthropoda; class Arachnida; order Araneae; family Macrothelidae; genus Macrothele; species Macrothele yani. Next base: position 88,688,219 of record CM077010.1, read on the forward strand.
GAAACGCTGTGCCAAGTGTGCTAAACTTCGGGGTGAATATGTGGATTAGTCTGTAAGTTTCTTGGCTCTAGCTCATTTCCTCCTTGGTGAGGCCGAGAACTTAGCAGCATCCCCTCGTACTTGCATTTTTACTTTAGAAAGCAGCATGTTTAATCATGAATTTCATGTTTCATAATCACAGTAATGTGAACCAAATTCAAATATGTGGCTCAAATTTTACAAATATTGATGCATTTAGTCAGATTATTCTGTAATATTTTTTATTGTAAAGCAGATGCAATTTTATATACCTTTTCAGAAAGAGGTTTGCGTTTTGTGTAAAAATAAAGTGCTTTGGGTATACGACACTGAAAGCATTTGTTGCCCGAAATGCTTTGAAAATATGTCATAGGTAAAATATGACTGGCACCGCGTTGCAAAGAAATATTTTTCTCTTCTTATGACATGCTTATGTAAGTTAAAAGTACGCTGTTAATGTCTCGACTGTTCGTTTAACCCTCTTTCTGCTGTAAACACGATATCAGCATTATTTTGAGGATAAGTCAGATCAAAAATGTCCTTTTTGCGTCGTGTATCCATGAAAACGGTGTTTCAGGCAGTGTCGATTTTCCTTTATGATTAAATTTCCCGCTAAAAAGAGTAATTATCTGTGTGTGTTTAGTCAGGTCATCTGTAAAACGCTATATATTTCGTTCGCCTCTAGCATTGGTACAGTAAAAATTTTGTTCCCGCCCTGTGGTTCAATAGTGTAAGTGCTGCCTTGTGACCATTCGTCCAAGATGGGTTCGGGTTCGAGTCCATGCGTGACATAGATGTTGTGTTTGCCTAACGGAACTAGCTCTTTCCCTTTCCTGAAACCAAACACCCTAAATTAGGAACGGCCAACTGCATATAGCCCATTGAGTTACTCACGACGGTCGTTACTCCCTCCAAATGTTACTGAGTTCTGTATTTGCACAAACACACGCACGCGCGGTTGATATCAATCAAGTATTTTTAAGTTTCCCTGAAGTACAGTGGGGTTTCGTACGTGTGTACTTTCATCTCATATTTGATGTACATATGCATCGAAAACCCGAAATGAAATATTCTTCTACCGGGTAGTCGTAACAAAAGCAAAATTATGCATAAATTTTCGTGATAACCCAATCTTCTAAAAGAGGGCAGTTCACCTATTACCGTATAATATTGGGTGTGTGTATAAGTTCAACCCGTTTTTGAAGGCTACAAATAAAGGAGGAGAACACAACAAATAACGTGCCTAGGATTTCACATAATTGCCATCATTCTGTATGACCTCTTGCCATCAGTCTATGAGTAGGTGAATCCCACGCCGGAAAAACTCCTGCACTTTAGAGTAAAAAAAGTCATGTAATGCCGTTTTGACATCGTCCACATCTTCGAAGGTTTAGAGAGCGAAGGCGTTCTGTAATGATCGAAAAAGGTATTAGTACGTAGGTGCCAGGTCAGGGAAATGCGCCTGGTGAGGTAACGCTTCCCAACCAAAGTCCAGTAATTTTTACCGGGTGATTAAAGCAGCACGAGATCCGGCTTCATCATGATGAAAGATCACGCATTTGCGATTGACGAATGCTGGCCGCTTCGATGTCAGTTGTTCTCGCAATCTGTCCAACTATTAGCAGTAGAGATTAGCATTTATCGTTCGGTTGGGTGCCAAATTCAAGCAGTGGATTATTTCCCCGGACATTTCACCAAACACTCAGCAAAACCTTCTTGCGATGCAGTTCTCCTCTTGAGGTCGATGAAGCAGGCTCCGCACCTTGGCACAAAGACCGTCGACGCTTTGCATTAAGGTACAGTACCCATTTCTCACCACCAGTTACAATTCGTCCCAAAAGCGGTTCATTTCTGTGACGAGAAAGCAAAGAAATACAGGTACGGATTCTCTCCGCTCGTTGGTTTGCAGAAAGCTGGTGGGGAACCCAGTTATCGAACTTGGTGATGAACTCAAATACATGCATGCGTCTTGCGACTGTTGTTCTGTGTATCCACAACATTTCCGCTAATTCCTGAACGGTTGGATGTGGATTATTTGTTATGGCTTGGTCCACATCCTCGTCAGAAACCACGGATGGACGTCCAGGACGTGTTTGAACTTTACAGCTTCTGTCTCCGTCCCGGAATGTCCGAAACCAACGGCGACATGTGCTATTATCAACTGCATCCTTCCCATACTCTTGGCAGATGTTGCAGAAAGCCGTGGCTTCAGTACTGCCTGTATTGAACTTGTACAGTAAACAATGCCTAATAACCTCTTTATCGCGTGCCATGTTACACCGTCCGTGATTTCCGTTACAAATGACTTACTCAGACAGAGCTAGTGCCTGTCTGAGTAAGTCATTTGTAACGTGTGCTCTACTGCTTGACGCTTTTTTGGGCCAAAATTCGTCATCGCAGCGTCATCTCTGACGTAATTACTCCGATCTCAATTTGCATGTATTGCAAAAACAGGTAGAACTTTTGCACACCCAGTATCTTGAAGGGTAATATAAAAGGACATACGAAATGTTTTGCTTTTAGAAAACTAAAAACTGCGCTGCTTAATGAAATCTCTAAAAATATTATTATGATACGAAGTTTGGAATTATTTCATGTCACAACCTTACTTTTTATAATGTAGAACTCCTGTGACTTCTTTCTTCTTTTACTCGCAGATGCTGTATTTATCACACGACAGATTTGTAAGCATTTCATGTTTAGTTTATGTGTCAGAGAAAAAATAAGTGCTCTTCACCAATCGAAACAGGATTCGGACGACTTGGTAATGACGTGTCAAGTCGAAGTAATGAAGCCTTGAAGCGTAGCGTTAAGAACGTTTTTTGATACTGAAACCACTTTCTAAGATACAGCAGTTTTGGTATTTTTTATGAGTTTTAAATACAGGACGAGGCTTTCTTCTTTAATCCGCTTTACACAATCTGCAAAAGCTCTGGCAAAAAATGGGACACTTAGTACATCGTCAACCTAAATGGATGTCAAAATTCAAATTGTATATTTAAATGTGTGCCCGTTAACACATCGATTCACACAGCGACAAAAAGACAAAACAGTAAGTCGTAGCAGAATGCTGAATTGTGTTTATGACTGCACGCTATTCCAAACGCAAACAAGTAAGCGCACACACCCTGGGAATTCAAAACTCTGCGTTGAAACCACAAGGAAATAAAAACAATTGTACTTGTAGCGCCATCTGGAGAGCTATGAATTACAATTGCTTTAACGACTTGGGGTGTCCCCCGGTAAAATAACACTCCTGCAGCTGCCAATGTTACTTACTATGTTTTGTTTACTGTACGAAGCAACGAACTTTCTCCTCTTCACGAAAGTATTGCACAAGGGAATTAAGTTTAGCCACACACTCAAAGCTTTAGAATATACATAAAACAACAACAACAAGAAAGGGAACATATATGGGTTCCCCTCTTTCTCCTGTTCTTGCAGAGTTTCTTTTGCAAGAATTAGAAGATACCGCTCTTTCTGTTTTTCCTTGTAAACCCCTTTTGTATATGAGATATGTAGATGACATTCTGTTTTTTTAATCTTTCTCTATTGAAGAATTGCATTGCTTTACAGATTTTTTATCCTCTCAGTATCCCACAATTAAGTTTACGATTGAGTTGGAGGTACAGGGATCCCTCCTTTTTTTTTTTTTTTTTTTTTTTTTTTTTGGACTTTCTTCTTTCACATAATCCTACAGGTTTACAGTTCTCGGTGTTCAGAAAACCATCTGTGTGTCCCGTCCTCATCCATCGCGACTCTTCACATACCTAGAGCCATAAGCTAGCTGCATTCAGATTTTCACTCAAACACTTCTATTCCCACTCTTTGATTTCATGTCTACATCGTGCAGAATTTCAGAGGATTTTGACCATTGCTTCCAAGTTTGGCTATTCCTATGACGATATATTTTGCCTGGACAGAAGATAGCCGAAATCCTCGGTACAATAGCATACACCAGTGACTGAACCTCCTTGGAAGATGTGGTAGCCGTACTGACCTCCACATCTTCCAAGGAGGTTCAGTCACTGGTGTCCGCTATTATACAGAGGTTCTCCTGCCTCACGTGCGTCTGTTTAGAGGTGCTGCGGGTCCTGAGTTCCTCTTCCTGGACGACAATGCTACACCTCATCGTACGGTGGCTGTCGCAGAGCTGTTTGAGAGTGAAGATATTCAACGCATGGATTGGCACGCAAGGTCCCCGGACCTAAATCCAATCGAACACATGTAGGACCTTCTCGGGAGACGCTTGGCAGCACGTCACCAGCCGCCAGCAACGATTCCGCAGCTGCGATGGGCGCTACAAGAGGAATGGGCCGCGACGCCTCAACAGCTCCTTGACAACCTCGTCCTCAGCATGGACAGACGTTGTAAATCCTGCAACGCAGTCAAGGGTGATCATATCCCATACTAAAGACTGGATTTTTCTTGGCAGCCGCCTGTTGTCATGGACGTTTCTGTCTTCTGTCCAGTTGTGCTCGAAGCTACCTTTTCAATAAAGTGCCTTTGTATCCTTTGGATTCCTTGTTTGGACGGTTTTGCTCACTTGTCCCCTATTCTTACATCTTGGGGATCTTATGGTATGATTTGAGTTGATGTGGAGCACTTCTGCACGACGTTACATTCGAAAAACCGTCTCATCCTTAATTTTCGCACGCCAGTGTATTAGGAAACATTGAATGCTGTCTGATGGGTCGCTGACAGCTGAAGGATTATTAACAACAACATAGTTTACATTTACTTACTACACCCTTATGTCGCAACCCATCATTGTATTTTATTTACTATTTCATTTTTACTCCTTCATACTTTGCGTTAATTCTAGTAATTGTGACCTTATCCTCATTTCGGCTCTTCGCGCTCGGGTTCATTACACCTTGATGTATGTTGTTCGTGCGCATGGGACCTTGATTCTTGTCGTCGTTTTGAGAGCTTTTGGTGTTTCCTGCAGCGAATTTGTCCCATTTGTATTACTTTGCTCTTGTTTGGCGATGGGTCATGTTCCAGTTCCTCATGTTAGTGGCTGTCCTTTTGGAATTTCATGCTTCATACAGGTTTGCCTTCGGGCTACTTTTGACATAAGTTCTGCATTTGTTACCGTGGTTCGCTGGAAATATAGGTTTGCATACTGCTTGAAGTTCTTGGATGACCCTTTTCGAGGATATATTTTAACTACAAATTTTGTGTTTTATTTTTAGATGTTATGTTCTGTGGCTTACGGACTATTTATTACCAGTGGGCATTGGTATACCTGCTCTTCACTGATATTTTGAAAAGCCAGTTCCACCGTATTGATACTGCTCAGGAGATTACAATCCGGCTGTGCATCGCTTTATATTTTCTACATCCATTTAAATTTTCAGCTTTTATATCTAATTCTTATCGCATACATTTTTATATACATTTTTAAATATGCTATAGTGTATGACATGTTGCATGTGCACTGTCTTCCGAGTTAGCTGTTATCATTAGCATGATATATTTTTTAACTGCATGTAGAATATTGATTTCCGAAATGTGTTTACCCATTTAGGGCGCTTGCCTGTATTGGTTGGTGGGTAAATACATTCGGTTTTTGTGTTTCACCTGTCATCGTATGAATACCAGTTTTTACAAACTGGTTCTTTGTTTGATGATGGTTCTTTGGCTTTGGATCGGCTGTGGATTTTACTTGGTCAGGATTGACTTTGACCTTATATCATCATCATCATCATCATTGTCAACCATTATCAATCCACTGCTGGACGAAGGTCTCCCCAAGTTTCCTCCACAACGGTCTGTCTTGTGCCAGTCTCCTCCATGTCACCCCTGCATACTTTCGAATTTCATCCACCCATCTCCCATGTGGTCTTCTTCTGGGTCTTTTCCTGTCCCTTGGAATCCAATCTAAAATTTCGGCTGTCCATCGATGATCTGTCCTTCTGGCAGTATGTCCAGCCCATTGCCATTTCAGGGATTTAACTCTGATCATGATGTCTTCCACTCTTGTCATTTTTCGGATCCACGAGTTCCTCTTCTTATCTCTCCTGGTTACACCAAGCATGCACCTCTCCATGCTGCTTTGAGTTGTCTGCAGCCTTTGTATGTCTCTTTTAGTTAAGGTCCACGTCTCTGCACCATACGTAAGCACTGGAAGGATGCATTGATCAAACACTTTTCTTTTAAGACATAATGGCATATTGCTCTTGAAAATTATGCTGTTTCTTCCAAAAGCTCTCCAGGCAAGTTTTGTACGCCGATTAATTTCTTCATCAATGTGACCCTCACTTGATATCTGCTGTCCAAGATAAACGTACGTGTCTGTTATCTCCAGCTTTTTCTCCATCAATCGATAAATCTTCATTTCTTGTAAAAGCATTGAACATCACTTTTGTTTTTCTGAAAGTTCATTTTTAATCCCACTTCTTTACTCTTGTCAGCAAGTTCCTGGATCATACTCTGCAGCTCTGATGGGGTAGTTGCAAAAATGACTACGTCATCAGCAAAACGAAGGTGGGTTAGATAATCTCCATTAATCTTTATCCCCTTGTTTTCCCAGCTCAGCGACTGAAAAACACCCTCCAATGTGGCATTAAAGAGCTTCGGAGATATGGTGTCACCTTGTCTCACTCCCTTTCCAATTTTTACGTGTGTTGTATTTTCAAACAGCCTAATCTTTGCACTTGCATTTTCATAGATGTTATTAATAATATTAATGTATGCATCTTCAATACCGCAGGTTTTCAGAGCCATTGTAACTGCTGATGGTTTCACCGAATCAAAGGCTTTTTCATAATCGATAAAAGCCATGCCAATGGAAGTTCATATTCCCTCGCTCTTTCAATTAGTTCTCTCAGCACGTGGATATGATCTATTGTGATCTATCACTCCTGAATCCAGCTTGTTCTCTCGGTTGAGCCATGTCCAGGGTTACCTTCAAGCGGTGTGAAAGAACTTTAGTGAAGATTTTATAAACTACTGATAGGAGGCTGATAGGTCTGTAGTTTCCGAGATCCTCAATGTCACCTTTCTTATGTAGCAGGATCATTGTAGCGGTGTTCCAATCCTCAGGAATCTTTCCTTCATTAAGGCATCGAGTGAAAATTTGGGCGAGTACTGTTTCGATTTCTCCACTTGCTTCTTGTATGATGTCTACAGTAATTCCATCTTCTCCTGGAGCTTTTCCTCGCTTCATGTTCTTGATTGCATGTGCAACTTCTGCTGGAAGGACTGGAGGAACTCTGGTACTGGTATCTTTCATGATGTCTGGAGCGCATATATCATCCCTTTCATATAATTTGGAGTAGAAATCTTTCACTCTTGTCAAAATTTCGCCTCTATTTCTTGTTACAGAACCATCTTCTTTTCTCAGTGCCATAATCTGCTTTCTTCCCTTACTGAGATGTCCCTTTGCTATCTTTAGGCTTTGGTTGTTTTCAATTGCTTTCCTCACTAGTTCACAGTTGAATTTCCTTACGTCTTCAGTGATACTTTTTCTTACTGTCTTGCATAGCTCTATATATTCCACTTTGGAAGTCACATCTTCTTTAGTTGTCCTCATCTCTCTTCTTTTTTGCATCAACATTTTGGTTTTTCCTGATAATTTGTTCACATGCAACTTGTTCTTAGACCCAGCTAATTTTGTTGCTGTTTCCATAAGAGCTTTGGTTACTTTTCTGTTAACTTCAGAGATGTCCACTTCTTCCGATGTTAGGCCTTCTAAAGCAGAGAACCTGTTCTTCAGTTCTAACTTGAAGGTTTTATTTTGTTTTTTAAGGTTGGTTATGTCAATAGATTTTGTTTGTCTTATGAGCTTGCCACGTTCAAGTTTAGTGTTGAGGTGCATCTTACATCTCACCAATCTATGGTCACTACCTGTGTTGAACTTGTTTAGCACACTGCAGTCTTCTATGACGAATTTTTTGTTACACATAATAAAATCAATTTCACTTGTCGTCCCATTTGGATGTCTCCATGTCCATTTCCTGTGTGGCTTTTTCTTGAAGAAGGAGTTCAAGATGAAAAACCCTTCTGCCTCTGCAAACTCAACGAGAGTATTTCCACGCTGGTTTCTGTTGCCATGACCGAATTTACCTACTGAAGTTTCATTCTGTTGCCGTTGCCCTATTTTTGCATTGAAATCTCCCATAATTATTTTCAAGTGCTGCTTACCTTTATTATTTAGATGACAAATTTCCTCATAAAATTCTTCAATTTCTTCTTCAGGATGACTTGTGGTGGGTGCATAAGTTTGAATAATCTGAGCCTGGTATCTTTTCGAGAGTTGGATAACAAGTCGTGCAGCTCTGTCAGAGGAAATTTCAACTTCTACAACTTTATCCTTCAGTTTCTTGTTTATTATAAATCCAACACCACTAGTTCTGCCAGTATCTGTCCCACGATAGTAGAAGAGATGTCCACTTTTCAGTTCGATGAGATCTTCTCCTTTTCTCCTTACCTCACTTAGCCCCACGATGTCCCACTTGATCCTTTGTAGTTCCTCTTCCAATTCAAGAAGCCTTGATTCAGAAGATAGGGAGCGTCCATTGTAAGTAGCCAAGGTCAGCATCAAATGGCAGCCTAGTCCGGTCCTCCGGGGATTCTTAGCACCCTCTGCCTTCATGTCGCACTGGCCGCTGCCTTGGCCAAATACATTCCAGCTGCCGGAGACTGAGGGCCAAGATTTAAGTTGTGGAATCATTTTGGAGGGGTTTGGCCATAACTCACCACGCTGGCCAAGCGGGTTGGTGAGTGTGGGATAGAATTTCCTCTAATCCCGATGGTATAGTTATACCGCTATGGGCGGTCGTCAGAGCCCCTTTAGTGGGAACAGGATGCACCACGAGAAGGCGGGGTTGACATTTGTCAAGGAGAGGCTGTGATGTTACGCATCACCTGACCTTACATCCCTGACCTAATATATATATATATATATATATATATATTCTATAAAGAAGATACCTAAGCAAAAAAAATACATATATAATTTTGACTCACACCTAGTACAACATAGAAAAGGTTATGTATCTACCTGTGTGAGTAAAAGGAGAAAAGATAAAAAAATAAAATAAAACAACTGAATGTAGAAGGTGTCGAGAATACTGAGCCTTGGTTTATCAAGGACCAGCAAAAACTCTGCATTTTCTCACTTCCACAAAGACCTAGTTGGAAATGGGTTTCTGCAAGGCCATAGATGCAAGTAACATTCCCACCTAAAATAGTTTAACAAATATATATATGTCATGTCCTCCGTAGAGTTGCATGACCTAGCACTAGTTAACAATTTCGCTTGCATCCATTAACCTTCCTGGCCCGACCCATGCTCTTCATCTGTTACTATTAAACAGAGAGAAGAAGATTAAAGAGAACTCAAGCTGTGAGAGTGACATAATAATTAGAAATGATTTTCAGCCATAACGAAATTCCAAGTTCGTTTGAGAGAGAATTTAAACCTGAAAATCAATGCAAAAGAAATCCAAATTTTTACATTGCAATTAAAAAAGGAAATATTAATTTTTAACGAACAGATTTTTGAAAGAAAACTTGAGTCTAAAACCCCTACTCTACAACTTATGACAGCACGAAAACGAGAATAAGTTAAAGATAGTAATTAACTAAAAGAAAACTTTGTGAAAGTTATATACCTTAAACAGTTAGTTGCAATATGTACAAAGTATTTCAGCAGTGCTTTAAGTGCATAATTAATTAGTTATTAAGAACTTAACTACTTTGAAAGAACAGCGCAAAGACAGCGCATAGAAAAGGAACAAGCTTAGCCATCTTCTGTTCCTAGGTACCCCAAAAGACGCTCAAAGTTACAGAGAAAAGAAAGAGTTAAAACCCGCAAAAATGTTAACAGACAAACCAATGCCTAAAAGCTGAAAAGCTAAAAAACAACAGAGAAAAAGTACATGAAGTACAAACATTGAACTTATAAAACCTAGAACCCAAAAACAAGGAAGAGAGCTTACCTCGTGTGTGACAAAAACTTTTCTCCTCACAAGAGAAGAACATGGCTGACCTCTTCCGCCACTCCCTAGACGCTGGGGGGCAGTGAGGGTGGGGCTGATGGCCTCCTCATACAGCAAGAAACCAACGCGCGGAGATTTTAACCAGAGAAAAAAAAAATATATATATATAAACTTAAGACTGTGGATCTGTATGATCAGAAAGAGCAGAATTAACTCTCCAGAATACATGAGAAATATTATAAAATACACGAGCAGTGTATTTAATAATCTTTGCATGTATTAAATCACCTTAGTGAGCTTCTATAGATTAATCAGAATCTTATTAATTTTAATGTTGGTTTTACTATTTTTAGTATAGCTATCCTAGTGTTGAATAACTAGTTTTCTTTTTTATTTGTTTTTATTTTCTTTTATAAACAGATTTTTAAGCTTTTTTTGTGATTTTGTTTATATTATTTAATTTTTTATTTTAATAGGACCGTCATATCCATAGCACTAAGGTTCCTTTAGGTAGTTAATAGGCATCCTCTAGCCAACTTCCTTACGGCTTTGATTGGTCAGAATCATATTATTAACTGTGTAGAAAATTAAAGCAGATCTGCCAACCTTACTCTATTATTCAGAATAATTTTGCTTAAAGTTCTTTTGATGAAAGAAGAAGGAATTTCGTTCTCTAGAAAACTTTCTAATAGTATATTAATGTGGTAATTGAAGTCCAAATTGTTGCTGCAAATTCTTGAAATTCTTAGGACCTGAGAAATTAGTACATTCTTAATTACAACCACAGTAATCAGGAACTTGAGTTCCTAGACTTAAGCATTAAGCTCAACAGAGGTAACCCATCTATTAGCCTCTTTGATAAAAGAGTTAATTTTCCTTTCAAAGTAATTAAATATCTACACTGGAATAATAACATTTCAACCAAAGTAATTGAGAATGTACTAATTTCTCAGGTCCTAAGAATTTCAAGAATTTGCAGCAACAATTTGGACTTCAATTACCACATTAATATACTATTAGAAAGTTTTCTAGAGAACGAAATTCCTTCTTCTTTCATCAAAAGAACTTTAAGCAAAATTATTCTGAATAATAGAGTAAGGTTGGCAGATCTGCTTTAATTTTCTACACAGTTAATAATATGATTCTGACCAATCAAAGCCGTAAGGAAGTTGGCTAGAGGATGCCTATTAACTACCTAAAGGAACCTTAGTGCTATGGATATGACGGTCCTATTAAAATAAAAAATTAAATAATATAAACAAAATCACAAAAAAAGCTTAAAAATCTGTTTATAAAAGAAAATAAAAACAAATAAAAAAGAAAACTAGTTATTCAACACTAGGATAGCTATACTAAAAATAGTAAAACCAACATTAAAATTAATAAGATTCTGATTAATCTATAGAAGCTCACTAAGGTGATTTAATACATGCAAAGATTATTAAATACACTGCTCGTGTATTTTATAATATTTCTCATGTATTCTGGAGAGTTAATTCTGCTCTTTCTGATCATACAGATCCACAGTCTTAAGTTTATATATATATATTTTTTTTTCTCTGGTTAAAATCTCCGCGCGTTGGTTTCTTGCTGTATGAGGAGGCCATCAGCCCCACCCTCACTGCCCCCCAGCGTCTAGGGAGTGGCGGAAGAGGTCAGCCATGTTCTTCTCTTGTGAGGAGAAAGTTTTTGTCACACACGAGGTAAGCTCTCTTCCTTGTTTTTGGGTTCTAGGTTTTATAAGTTCAATGTTTGTACTTCATGTACTTTTTCTCTGTTGTTTTTTAGCTTTTCAGCTTTTTAGGCATTGGTTTGTCTGTTAACATTTTTGCGGGTTTTAACTCTTTCTTTTCTCTGTAACTTTGAGCGTCTTTTACCTAGGAACAGAAGATGGCTAAGCTTGTTCCTTTTCTATGCGCTGTCTTTGCGCTGTTCTTTTCAAAAGTAGTTAAGTTCTTAATAACTAATTAATTATGCACTTAAAGCACTGCTGAAATACTTTGTACATATTGCAACTAACTGTTTAAGGTATATAACTTTCACAAAGTTTTCTTTAGTTAATTACTATCTTTAACTTATTCTCGTTTTCGTGCTGTCATAAGTTGTAGAGTAGGGGGTTTTAGACTCAAGTTTTCTTTCAAAAATCTGTTCGTTAAAATTAATATTTCCTTTTTTAATTGCAATGTAAAAATTTGGATTTCTTTTGCATTGATTTTCAGGTTTAAATTCTCTCTCAAACGAACTTGGAATTTCGTTATGGCTGAAAATCATTTCTAATTATTATGTCACTCTCACAGCTTGAGTTCTCTTTAATCTTCTTCTCTCTGTTTAATAGTAACAGATGAAGAGCATGGGTCGGGCCAGGAAGGTTAATGGATGCAAGCGAAATTGTTAACTAGTGCTAGGTCATGCAACTCTACGGAGGACATGACATATATATATTTGTTAAACTATTTTAGGTGGGAATGTTACTTGCATCTATGGCCTTGCAGAAACCCATTTCCAACTAGGTCTTTGTGGAAGTGAGAAAATGCAGAGTTTTTGCTGGTCCTTGATAAAGCCAAGGCTCAGTATTCTCGACACCTTCTACATTCAGTTGTTTTATTTTATTTTTTTATCTTTTCTCCTTTTACTCACACAGGTAGATACATAACCTTTTCTATGTTGTACTAGGTGTGAGTCAAAATTATATATGTATTTTTTTTGCTTAGGTATCTTCTTTATAGAATGTGAATTCTGAATTTTCAAAACTGCTGCGTTGCGCGTTTTAATTTTCAGGTTATTTTGCAACCTTCGTTTTAAATTCTAAAGTTTTTCCTTAGTCTTCAGTTTTGCTCTTAAGTATATATATATATATATATATATATATATACAGGGTGCATAGGAAAGTCCCTTTAGCCTGGAATAACTTGCGAACGGAGAGAGGTACAGTTATGCAAGTAAGATAACGGTATAGTAAAGCAACAAAGCGACTACGCACGATCGAATGCAACCAATAGTAGCGCCCCTAGTGTCGAAATGCGGAAGTTTGCCATTGCAAATCGGAAACGAAAAGAGATAGAGCCAAAATTTCGAATTACAAAGTTGTAGAGCATCAATTAATTAGTACAAAACGACATTTGTTTCACACGGATAAGACGCCATTTGTTTCACAGGATATATTCAAATAATTTTATGCATATATCCTACTATAAAAAATGCAAAGGTTTTACCTGTATGAGCCTTAAAAGTGTACTCCAGGTTTTCTTGATGCCTTTGTCTCTAAAAGACCGGTATAAAAATTGTTTTCGACATCGGATACCATTCCCTTTGTGAAACAATTTGCATATATAAACTGCTAGTCTTACAAATTGTTACACAAAAAAGAAAGTATTTGCCAGGGCGCTTTGCAATTTGGCAGGCATGTGTCTACAGGTGGATCGTGAAAATCATTGCAGCTGCGAACCAAACATGTGATAAGAGAGAGAAGACAGAGAAAAACGGCTCGACGTAGCTAAGTTTGGTCGTCTTTACCTGGGAGCATGGGCCACTTCATCGGAGTTATCTCGGAGGCGAAAGCACGTGTAAGGAGTGACAATAGCTGGGTGACCTCAGCTAAAATCTTATCATCACACAAACATCTTTATCAGAGACTTCACCCTAGGGCTACGTACGACTGGTTGTTCACTGCGTCTCATTGCAACGGAAACGCATCGGGATACAACAATTGTCTGCCTAATGCGGTGACAGAGTTTGGAGGAAGATAACGTGTGTCTCCCTAGTAGGACTAGTGCAGGCAGGCAGACGTTCGGCCGCATCGATCCCAGCATTCGATAGTAAGCCGTAGCAGATCAAAGAATTCACAGCTAAATACACTCGACGAGGTGTACAGACAGCTATGGACATCTCCCTATCACCGTGGATTGTGAATCGTAGACTGGCTGACACACGTTTGCGCTCTCACCAGCCATTACGACGACTGTCACTGACAGCGGCTCATCCTCATGCAAGGTTGCAGTGGTTCCGTGTCAGACATGCGTGGCGGCAAATGCAAATACGTCGCCTTCAGCGCGAATATCGCTTCTGTCTCAGCGCAGCCAATCGCTCTTGGAGAGTCGGGAGACGACATGGTCACCGGCCTAATTTTGTTCTAGTTTCATGGTTTGGATCGCTATCAGTCTCAACAGCCGTTCACAGTTCGTACGTATAGTGGGTACAAATGGGAGCAGGGCGATACGTCGATGAGGTGTTGCAGACCGCCTTGTTGCCGTTTCTCCCTAGTATGAAGATGCACAGTTTCAGCAGGATAATGCCCGGCCGCACACGGTCAATATCAACAGATATGCCTACAAGACGTCAAGGTGCCAGAGCGATCCCCAGTTTTCTCAATAGAAAACTTGTGCGACGTCATTCGAACACAACTTAACGCCTGTGCACTGCACCCTCGCAATGTCGAAGAATTGTCGACATAGGTCAATGATGCATAGTTAGTGATACCTCAGACACCACCTAGGGACTTTTCCATTCGATACCTCGCCTTATTACGGAATGTATCGCCCACTATGGCGGTCATACGATCCAGGTTACATTATACTGTCTCCTCGCCCATTCCTTTCGTGTAATTCCTCAGAAATCAAATACTTTCTTTCCCATTTACTTGCCTACATGAACGGTAAATTTAGCATGATTTTTTGTATTCCTTCATGGTGTGATATTTTTTTTTTTTTGTCGAATAGTGTATCTTAATTTTTCATAATGCATAGTTCGGGCGTTATGTGGCGCTACTGTGTATTTCTCTTTGCAAGTATTCAAAACGTCCTACAGCAAAAAAAAAAAATAAATGTATATATTTTTGTATTGCATGGCATTTACTATGGTGGAAATTTAGAACAATACCCACTTTAAATAAAGGGTTTGATTTGAAAAGTTCGTCTTGCCTCGGATATATTTTTATTTTTTTTTATTGAAGGTTTAACAACCACCGTGAGCAACTCAATGAGATATGAGCAGTTGCCCGTCCCTAATTTAGAGCCACTGGTTGCAGAAAAGGAAGAGAACCAGGGTCGTAAGACAATCACAACATTCATGCTTCACCGGTATTAGAACCATGACTCTAATCGGACAGACAAATGGTCATGAGCCAGCGCTTAGACCACTACGCCACCGGGGCTGCCATCGGATATTTTTCCGGTATGAGGAAGAGAAGATTTTGTACAAATTTTGATTTTTCGCAACACACATTGCTGCAGCTAGTCGGCTTAAATAGCTATTTCTGTTTGAGGATGTTTTACTGATTCCCGGAATCCGGCTTATCTACGTTTTTCTTTCTTTTTTTTTTTATTCTTTTTTTTTTAACTGGCTCTCTTCACTATGAAAGAAATCTCTCATCTCTCTCTCTCTCTCTCTCTCTCTCTCTCTCTCGCTCTTTGTAACTAGTTCTCTTCATTTTGGATAATTGTTACTGATTACGCGCATGGTCAGGGGCTTGAGCACTCCTCAGAATTTTTATGATATTTACTGAATCCATATTTAAATACCTGTTTTCACGTAACGGGAAGTTGAATTGGAGAAATCAAAACGGAGCTCAAGAATCTGGTTACCATAAAATAAGTGAAATATTTGTTTCAGAAAATATCATATTAGTATCGAATGATTTCTTAAGAAAAAATATTGTCAAGCAGCAGAACGGCCGGAAAGCGCAGAGGGTGTTTCTCGTATCTTGTCTTGCTAATCGGTTAAAGATCCTTCAATTACACTAACTAATACATGAATAAAACTATAGCAAAATGCAGGTATATTTATTTTTAAGATATCGATGTTTTTTATTGACCTAGTTTTTTTTTTTTTTTTGTACAACATAATTCAACTCAGAAGTTTTAAATTTGGTGTAAATAGTTAAAATTTCACAATTGGACGGATAAAATTCAAGACATAAAGCGAATTTAAAGAATTCTGTCAAGGAAAACCAGTTTTAAAAAAAATGTGGTTATTAGGAGCCTACTAACTGGCCGCGTGCCGTTTTACTGGTCAAAACAATTTTTTAGCTTCGTTTTAGCTAGTCGCCTCACCGCTCTCTGGGATAAATGACGCTTCTAGAGTACAATTATCGGCCTTAATGGGAGAATTTGTACGCAGAACAGTGATGGCAGAAGGCAAATTTCATTATAAAAATTAAATTTGCCTTCTGCCATAAAAAATGTACTATTAAATTGTACAGTGATTTATCGGGTCTGGTACGATTCGTCCACCGACGATTGGTACAATGCCGATTCGTCCAATGGACAATTGGTGCAAAGGTACGATTCGTCCAATGGTACGATTAGTCCAATGCCGATTCGTCCAATGGTACGATTGGTCCAATGCCGATTCGTCCAATGGTACGATTGGTCCAATGCCAATTCGTCCAATGGGACGATTGTTCCAATGCCGATTCGTCCAATGGGACGATTGGTCCAATTCCGTCCGATCTGTCCGAAGTGCTATAAAAATCTCATCTGTTCTGAGGGCCGCGGGTGGCCTAGTGGGCAACGTTCGTGACCGCCGCGGAAAGGACCTCAGGTTTGATCCCAGGTAGGTACGAACGATCGATCCATTAAATATCCGCCGGGCGTCGGATGGGCACGTTAAGCCGTTGAAACCCGGGTATTGGCCTCCCGGTAATAAATAAGGGTGTCTTTCTCCCCCTTTCTACTTCGCTTCCGTGTCACTTTCCTATCAGGCACTCTAGCCCAAATTTCCTAGCTTCCTATTTCTAAGGGTTATTTAAGACCTGGGATCAGACACTCCCTTCCTGAAATCCTCTACATATGATCATTTGATCATCTGTTCTGATTCTATCTCCGATGTTATACGAAAGAACCGGTAGTCCAAAGAATGTAAAATAATGTTACATTTCTTGCGTAATATTGTGGTTACAGATTTTTTTTTTTTCGGAATTGCGTTTCTTTCATATCGCTACCTGTTCTTGCTGCCCTATGAATTTATTGATGTACGAGCCGTTCAATCAACTTCAATGTTTCTCTTTTGCATTATATAACATAAAATACCAGTTTTTCGTTTCTGTTTGTAGCATGCAGTGGGGTTCCGCCAACTGGCCAATGGAGACAACTGGTCGAGGTTCGGACAGAGGCCTGTTCAACAATTTTTATTCTACCGAAGTCACATTCATAACGTTTACATATAAAATCAAGTTAATAATGTTGCGCTTTTACTTAAGCACGAAACGTTAATTCATAAGAATTAGGCCTTTATAACAGTTTTTATTCTACCGATGTCATATTTATAACGTTTACCTATCAAATCAAGTTAATAATATTGCGCTTTTACTTACGCACGAAATATTAATTCATAAGGCCTAGACCTAGGCCTTTTTAACCCTTTTTACTCTACTGATGTCATATTCATAACGTTTATATATTAAATCAAGTTAATAATACTGCGCTTTTACTTAAACACGAAATATTAATTCATAAGGCCTAGGACTAGCCCTTTTTAACAGTTTTTATTCTGCCGATGTCATATTCATAACGTTTACATATTAAATCAATTTAATAATAGTGCGCTTTTACCTAAACACGAAATATTAATACATAAGGCCTAGTATTAGGCCTTTTTAACAGTTTTTATTCCACCGATGTCATATTCATAATGTTTACATGTGAAATCAAGTTAATAATATTGCACTTTTACCTAAGCACGAAATATTAATTCAGCGGCCATAGAACTAGGCCTTTTTAACAGTTTATATTCTACCGATGTCATATTCGTAACGTTTACCTTGTAACGTACCAGGAAATGTGACGTACCTGCCCGAAGGACGCACACGACATAAAGGCAGATAGGAATCAGAATAAAACGTCCACGTAGCTCAATTGGTAGAGTGACTTATTCCGGAATGAGGGGATCCGGGTTCGAATCCTGGCGTGGACAGAAATGACGGAGAAATTCACTTCGTTATAATGGCGCCCGAACTATCCGGATGACCCGACCGTTCAAAATCTCACATTGGTGTGATGTTATTTCCACACCACGAGGTAGGAAAAATAAGAGAATCCTTTCTCCAGCACTTCGAAAAAAAAAAACAAAAACAAAATAAGGGGGAGATGATGTAACGTATCAGGAGATGTGACGTACCTGCCCGAAAGACGCACACGATATAAAGGCAGATAGGAATCAGAATAAACGTAGCTCAATTGGTAGAGCAACTTATTCCGGAATGAGGGGATCCGGGTTCGAATCCTGGCGTGGATAAAAATGACGGAGAAATTCACTTCGTTATAACCTATCAAGCAAACTTACTAATGTTGTGCTAGTATGTATAACTTTACTTAATATGTAAACGTTAGAATATGCCCTCTGCCTAGGTGTCTTGTAAAGTGCAGAGAAATGATCCGTTTAGTGCTTTACAACATGTTTACAAATACCAAATATCTCGGTTGTAAGTTAAAATCTTCTAAAAAGGCCCGCGGCCTAAGTGCCTTGAAAAGAGTTGAGAAATGATCCGTTTAGTTTATTTATCGGGTTTCCAATAATCAAACCAAATGCCACCTTTGGTTTATTTATTGGAAACCCGACCATGCATTTCAAAAGATTAACGTTGCAGTTGCTAAGGAATCTCGCCGCCCAGGTGGCTCAGTGGTCGAATCGCTGTCTTCTGACCATTCGCCGTAGTTGGGTCCGGGTTCAAATCCCGGTGAGGTATGGATGTTTGTGTATGTTTTTCGGCACTGGCTCTCCGTGTGTTCCTTGATCAACACTCGCTCTCTCTATGTAAATTGATCATTTGACAAACTGTTTACCATGTTTAATATGTACTAGTATTCTGTGTTCCTTTATCAACAGTGGCTCTCTGTGCATATACTGTTCATTTGACATGCTGTGTACCATGTTTGATATGTACTCGTGCTCTATGTGTTACTCGATTAACACTGGCTCTCTCTGTGTACATTGATCATTTGACATACTGTGTACCGTCTTTGATATGTACTAGTTCTCTGTCTTCCTTGATCAACAGTGGCTCTATGTGTGTATACTGTTCATTTGACATACTGTGTACCATGTTTGATATGTACTAGTTATCTATGTGTTTCTCGATTAACACTGGCTCTATCATTTGACATACTGTGTATACCATGTTTGAAAATGTATATACTGCATCTGTCTGCCTGTATATGTCAATGTATCTGTCAACCAATTCCATTAAAAAAATGGCCCACTGAGTTGCTCCCGGTGGTCGCTAAACCTCCAATAATAATAAAAAAAAAGCAGCTCTTTCAAAATTACGCCAAGTTGATTTCAGTGTGATATAAAGTAGCGAAAGAAATCAGAGATTTCTCTTTAAAAATATGAAAAGAAAGAATTATTGAAAGGAATGCCAATACACAAATTATTTCACTCGTTTAAAATCTCATCCAAACAAGCATGTCTTAAACAAGTCCAGTCAACAAATTCTCAAGCAGTAAAGGGAATCCAGTTTCCTCTAGAAACCAGTTTGTCCGCGGGTTTTCTTCAGATCCATAGCTATCTGGACGACAATTTTTTCTCAATAGGTAACTGTCATGTAGTAATAAATAGACTTCTAGAAAGCCAGCGTACACAGCAGATCATTGGCTCATTGACCTATGTTAGACAGGCGTCAGGTTCTGCATGTATCGATATTTACTAATTTCTTTAGCTTTTTGTCACACGTCAACTTGCGCCCTAAACGTAACGGGCTAAACACTAACGCGCGAGAAATGCGTAGCATATCCCCAAAAATTTCAAAAGAACCCTAAGGAACTTTAATATTAATACCATTAGAATCATGTAGGTGTGTCATGTTTCACCTTGAGAATTGTATTTTCAGATTTCTATCTTAAATGAAAATCTAATGCTATATAACTTCCTTCGAACGTTGTCCCACTTTGGTGGCGCAGTAGAAAGAGCGTTGATTGTTTTAATTGTCGAATTTCTGCCTCAATCAATATGCTTTCTTTTTTCATTTGTTGTAATGTTCATGAAACATACTTTCACATTTGAACTCCACAAACAGAAATAAAAAATAAAAAATAAAAAAATACGTGATTATTAAAAAAATACTCTACATATCTTGTTTTCCCCCGTCATTATTGACGGGCTTTCACCTAGTGAAGAAATAATTGCGTTTGGAAGCCTACGAATAATGGCCACTTTCCATTTTTTCGAATATCAAATTCTTCTTACTCTACTGTCAACGCATATCAGCATAAATATCATCCAAGGTGTGTTCAGATAAGAAATTTCCTAGCATTTTTATCTGTTCAGTATTACACTTTCTACTTAAATACCGAATTTTTTTTAATAAAATAACTTGAGAAAAGTCACTACAGGTATTGCAAAATTATTATCTTCTGATAATGTTAATATAGGGAAGAAAAAATCGATTTCTCGATATGAATATTTACCCTCTTTAATACACAAAACTTACTGCATGTAAACGAAACTATTAAAAATATATATATTTTGGTTATGTCAAACTAAATTTATGAGTAAAATTTCTGTTTACCTCAATTGAAGCACTTTGCACTGATACGTACCTCTTCTTTATGATTTGTTTTATTCTTCTTTTCTCTCAGGTTCTCATGTAAGAAATGGATAAAGATTTTGAAGTTGAAGTGCATGAATTTAAACTGCAGCACCTGTTTACAGTTTGTAGAAATGAAACGCAACGTTGGTCACTTTCGCAAAGAACTACTTTAAACACTTGCGAACACCTAATTTCATATAAATACAATTTCGCTTGATAAACATTGAAATGGAAATGAATGCTTCATACAAAGAGGATCTTTTCTCTACCGACAGCTCAACAGATTACATCAGAGAACTGTTTGCAGACAATAAGTACAGTGATACAGGATCGACAGATTTCGTCATGAAAACCAACGAGTACACAGACTTTGAATTCGTGATCGGAGGAGTGCTTGTTTCTGTGATTGGGGTTCTAGGAATCATCGGCAATCTGCTATCCTTGGTAATATTGTCTCGTCCCGAAATGCGATCTATGCTCAGCTTAGGACTACAAAGTCTAGCTGTATTTGATGCATTGAATCTTCTCACCAACATTCTTGTGTTTGGTCTCTACGTACTTGCGCAACGAATACATATTTTGAGCCATTATCCAGTGGAGGTGTATCCGTTTATACTTCTAATATTCAATCCTTTTGTGGGAATTGCTTATTGCGGATCTGTTTGGACGACTGTTGGTTTAACTGTTGAGCGCTATGTTGTAATGTGTCATCCCCAGAAAGTGAAGTCTTTCTATACCCATAATCGCGCAAAGTTCTTTTACGTCTTTTTAGGTCTTTGGGCCGTCTTTATAAGCATTCCAAGCTTTCTGGAATTTCAGTTAACCAGTTACTTTGATGCAAGTACGAATAAAACCATTTACACAGTAACTGAATCACAATATATAAAAGATCCTCTTTTCCTGGAAATCTACTACATTTGGATGAACCTTTTCCTCGTCTACTTAATACCGCTACTAATTCATGTAGTTCTTGGCGTGCTTAATTGGCGCACACTGAAGAACACGATTGAGAATAATGAAAATTTGCTTCAAAGACAGAAAGAAGATATCGCATTAACTAAGATGGTTTTCTGCATTGTCATGATATTTTATTTGTGCAACACTCCAGTCATAGTAAACAACATTATGGCACTCCATTTTGGCATCTCTTCTCGCCCATTGCAACTCACAGTGGACTTTTTGATCAGTGTGAATTGTTCCTTGAATATTATCGTCTATTATATATTTAACAGCAAATTTAAAAACGTATTTTCACTTACGTTTTGTAACAGTTCCAGAAACTTGAAATAAATGCCTTTGAACTCAAGACCCGTTTAAGATATGAAGAAAAGCGCAAAATGTTAAGTAACCAAAGAGAAAAATGCTGTATAGTAAAGAAGTTACCCTTCACGTATTACGTGAATAGGTTTTTTATATTTTTTAGTGTACTCTAGTAGCAGTTGGATGCAAAATTGAGTGTTTCCGTCTTGAAATGTAAACTTTATGCGTGCTGGCATATTGAAGGATGAACGGACAGACAAAGTGGTTACATTAATTCTTCTTTTTTTTTCGAAACGCACTGAAAAAGGATTGTAGATTGTCAGTCAAACAACTACGATACTAATAGAAACTATTCGGACTTGTTTTTTGCAGCATCTCTAAAATAATGACTGACTGAGGAAGCGAAGACCTATTTCCGAATTGGGTCTTAAGACTGCGAAAATTTCAAATTCGTGCCTGTTTTGCCAGTTTTGCAGATGCCGTCGTCTTTTGCTTCACTTAGAAGATGATGGGAAGAATTAATGGCGGCAGCAATAATTTTAGCTCTGTGTTTATCACTCCAAGCTTACATCTTAGTGACAGAGTGTTCTTGTTCTTTCTTTAGTGCAAAGTGTTTGTAAAGACAAGTTTCTCCATTCTCCAAACCAGCTAATGGAGAGTATGGGGGCTTGGCCTAATTTGTCGAATCCGGTGTTTTACCAAAAAATAAGACACGAATAGGCGGGGCACCTCGTCGTGTTCAGAGATGAGTCCGGATTAGGTCTCTGTGCTGACAATCGTCGGGTCCGTCTTTGGAGATGGGCTGGGCATGGACAAATCTGGCGGTCTTCTGGAAGCAACGTACTGCTAGCCTAAAAAGTATCCCCGTGGGGGGCTCCATCAATCATGATAGCAATTAACCTTTGTGAGCATAATGCGAGTCGTAATATTCCAGCGATGCATCGATGACGCACTGTGGCCAGTGACGTTACCATTTCTGAAACGTATCCGTAGGCCATATTCCAACACAACAACGCTCGTCCACACGCTGCCACCTCTACAGCTTATCTGTGAAAAGTCAACATGCTTCCATTGACAGTGAGGTCTCCGGATCTCTCGCCTACGGAGCGTGCATGGGACTTTAACGGATGATGCTTGCAAAGCTTTCCTCGACTAGTCCAGAACGTTGCTGATTTATGGGATCAAGTGAACGTGATCTGATCCGAGGTTCCTGAGGACGCCATTGCAATACGGCTAATCCCACGCCAGGTCTCTGAATATATTGCAAACAATGGTAGCAATTTCAGGTATTGACAGATGTCGCTTTTTCTGTATTGTAGTCCTTAAAACTAATGCGAATAAAAAAAATGCTGAAATAATTTGTTATCCACCTAATAATCTATGTCTGTCGTGATTTTCAGATGATTTGACTCCTTCTGCGTTGAGCCTATTTTAGTATTTTTTGAGCAATATACAGGGTCTTTATAATTAAAGTTCCACTTTGAAATGGCCATAAAAGGAAAACTACTGGACGAAATGTTACCAAACTTAGTAATAGTTAACAGCAAGTCATGGGATTTTATTTTCCGCAAAACAAAAAAAAATAGTTCCAAAACTCACCACCAGCGTGGAATGGCGCTGTATGCAATATTGGGAAACGAAAGAAGACATGACGACATTAGTTGCAAATGCGTGTAATCATGTCGAACACGAAACAGTGTGCGGTGTTATGCAAATACGCAAAGCCTCGTCAACGGCTGACGGCAGGAGGAATGCAAATTAGAAGTACGCAAATGCTCTGTACACGTCATTGGATTTTCCACCCTAAAAGGGAGCCTCCCCGTCGGAGCTGTCATGTCGGTAACCATGCAAGATCGTGCTTTTCTCGTGAAGTGTTATGAATGCAATAGCAATGCGCGGCATGCTTTGCAGAAGTATCGTACTGTCAGACGACTACGCCGAGACCCAATGACACCGCAGGGTTTGAGGAAACTGATGGCAAAGTTTGAAGCCACAGGTTTGTTATCTGTTGCACCTGGGTGGGGACGAAAGACTGTTGCTGTGGAAACCAAGGAGGCTGTTGCATTAGCAGTAGAGCAAGCAACTATGGAAAGCACACACGGGACTTGCAGCGTAAGTGCTGTTGCACGTCGCATGGACTTACCATTGAGTACGGTGTACAAAATCGTTCGTAAAGTGCTGCTGTACTACCCATACAAAATCAAACGTGTTCAACAACTGGAACAAAACGATCCTCCAGTAAGAGAATCTTTCGCGTTGGAATTCCTTGCACCGATGGCGGTGGATGAACAGTGGCCATGGAACATTTTGTGGACGGATGAGGCCCATTTTTACCTCAATGGGGATGTGAACACCCATAATTGCAGGATTTGGGCCAAACAAATCCCTCATGCTATACACCCAGTTCCATTGCATTCTCCGAAAGTCACCGTTTGGTGTGGTATGACACTTCGTGTCATAATTGGACTGTTCTTCTTTGAAGAACAATCGCCAGCTGGGCCCGTGACTACCACTGTGACTGCTGTTCGCTTAGAGTCGATGTTACGACGTTTTGTAACTTCAGGAACGTGGCATTTTAGACACCACGATTTTTATGCAGGACAGGGCTCCACCGCACATTGGTACATGTGTGAAACAGTTACTTCAGCAACATTTCACGGATGACCGGATTATCAGCCGCCACTTCCCCATGGCTTAGAAACACCGGTCACCAGATCTCAACCCCTGTGACTTCTGGCTATGGGGTTACCTCAAAGCCACTGTTTATGGTGATAACATCCAGAATTTGGCGGAATTGAAAACTGCCATACACCGACATGTCCGTAACATTCCTCCTGATATGCTACGAGCTACTGTTGAGAACGCAGTACTGCGATTTCACTTGCTTTCTGAAAATGGTGGCCGCCACATTGAACATGAGTTGTAACACATGTTCGACACGATTACACACATTTGCAACTGATGTCGTCATGTCTTCTTTCATTTCCCAATATTGCATAGAGCGCCATTCCATGCTGGTGGTGAGTTTTGGAACTAATTTTTTTGTTTTGCGGAAAATAAAATCCCATGACCTCCTGTTAACTATTATCAAGTTTGGTAACATTTCGTCCAGTAGTTTTCCTTTAATGGCCATTTCAAAGTGGAACTTTAATTATAAATACCCTGTATATTAAACTTGTTGTGCCTTGAAAAACGTCACTTGTAACAATTTATTTGGAACTTATTTTCAGTGCCCTGTGCTTACAAAACTTCACTGAGAAAAAGTTTTAAAACACGGCGAAATTTCTGACCCTCGAGTAATCATGTCTTTCGTTCTCTTCCTAGATTGAATGTTGAAGCGAAGGACAGTGAATACTATTCATGATGAAGTTGGGGGATATTTCTATCATACATGATCAGCAGTAACTTAAAATCAACATATATGTAACAGGAAGTTGTAGCAGTGATCGCACGTTTCTGTCATATCACATCTTGTAGCATTTCTAAGAATTTAGTATTGCTCCACGAAACGGGATCAAAGGAGTTATTAAAAGTAAAAGTAATTATAATTAAAAACATAATCCTCCACCCCCTCCGAGCACGTTTCTGCTTCTTACATTCATTTATCTATACTTTTTCATTAACATTCTTCAATAAGGAGCGGCTGTTTGCTGCTTAATATTTCTCACTTTGTTCGCTTCAGATACTTTTTAACAGCACAGATATAGCTTTTTCAACTAAAAATGCCCGTAATTCATGCCCTGGGAATTGTATTTACAAGCTGGAATTCATAATGAGTGTCACTCCCTAAGAACGTCTGTTAACTGCGAATAAATTAATAAGAAAGAACATTCGGGATTTTCAATGTCGTCATCCATTTCATTTCTATGTTATCTTATTAAAATGGTTGGACCCGTCCCTTTGCGGTGGATTTCTTTGACCCTGAACCATGGATGCTTCAGGCTGGAATGGGGTTTTCAATACAAACAACGGCATGTTGATTGGCAACATGCCGTGTCTTCGGACGAGTCTCAATTCAACTTGGACTATCATTATGGCCGTCATACGGGTCGAACGCCAAGTGTGATGCTGTGGGGTGCCATTGAATACCATTCGCGATTTCAGCTGCTAAGACTTGAGGGCAATCTCAACAGCTACATCAGGGAAGTTGTACAGACAGAAGTCATACCCTTCTTTCAGAGCACTCCTGGCACTATATTCCAGCAAGGACAATGCCCGACCACATGTTGTCAGGAATGCTCATGCCCTCTTCGCAGCACAGCGGATAGCGCTTCTTCCCTGCCCTGCATGTTCGCCCGACATGTCGCCTATTGAACATGTCTGGGATATGATCACTCGGAAACTGGCCCATCAAAGTTATTTAGCAGTCAGTACCAATGATCTGTGGACTCGCATACATGCCGCCTTGCAAGCAATTACCCAGGACGCCATCCAACGCCTTTTCGATTCAATGCCACGCCGCCTAGAAGCTCTTATTGCATTTCGCGGAGGCTTCACAAGATACTGATTTTTGCAGATAAAATTTGTTGTACTGTTCTGAAAATTTAATCACTTATGTACAGTTATGTCAGTAATATGTGGTATAAATTTCATTCGAATCGCATGGTTCCTTCTTGGTGTTGTAATTTTTTCGAATGTTCCCCACAGTGATAGGTATCTAATGCATTATTTGAAAGAACTGTAAACAAAATGGTCTTCGTTTGGAAAAGTTGTGAAAGGAAACAAAAAAATGTTCCAATAGAGTTTTCAGCAGAAGGGTATAGCATAAAAGACATTTCGAATTAGACAGCACCTGTATTTACGCTTCTAACGGCCAAGTTGTGCATCAGGAAAAGACCAAAGGATAAGGGTCATCGTTCTCAATGTTCAGGTTGCCTCGCAGTGGTCTAAAGGATAGATTCTGATCATTCATCCCAGATGGGTCGGTGTTCGAATCCCGTGAGGCATGGATGTTGTGTTTGTCTTACGTCACTTGCTCTCTCACTTCCTTGGAACCAGTGGCCCTAAAATAGGGACGGGCGGCTCCTTACAGCCCATCGATTTGCTCACGGTGGTCGTTAAACCGCAAACAAAGCAAAACCAAAATGTTCAGATTTCCCAATTAGTCTAAAGTTAAGGGGGTCCTGTAGGTATATTGAGATGCAGAGAATTAGTTTTTTCCGATGCGTTCTCCACCCCTTAGTGATTGAAAAAAAAGTATTCACATGGTCTGACCAGTGGCCATTTTCGAGAAATGGCCGTCATCTTGAATTTTTATGAATATAAGTATGTTTTAAGTTAATAATGTAGCATAGTTGTGTGATATATGGTTTTATATGTTTTCAGGTGCGTTGAATTCGAAAAAGTCATAAAAAATGAACTGGGATCAGAATAATTCCGTATTTTGTACAAAATAAGTGCAAAACGTGCGATTTATTGCAATAATGTAATGCTTTGTTACAGATCCAAACGCCGCCCCGTTGGCGCAGTGGTCTAAGCGATGGCTTCTGGCTATTCGTCCGGAAAGGGTCCGGGTTCGAATCCCTGTGAGGCATGGATGTTGTGTTTGTCTTGAGACACTGGCTCTCTCCCTTTCCTGGAACCAGTGACCCTACATTAGGGACGGGCGACTGCTTATAGCCCATTGAGTTACTCACAGTGGTAATTAAACCTTCACTCAAAAAGAAACTAAAAAACTTCTGGGTCATTTATAAGATTTTAAAACCCAAGCTGTGGAATTGAGACGTTCACCTATAAAGAAAAAAGGAAAAGAAAATTATGTTTGTATCATATGTAAATTAAGAAACGCATGGAAGCAGACTCTGGTCGAGATCAATTTAAAGAAACTAGTGCTGTTTTGAACGATGGATTGGTTATAACTGATAATGAAGCTAGGACTAATCTAATTTGGTTTACTACATCAAGCGTCATGGACCTTAGATCGTAAATTCAAAACGAAATCTGAAATCAAATGAGGAAGGTAAGCCACAAAGGTCTTTAAAAGACACCTGACACCTACAATCAGAGGGAAAACCTTAAATGAAAGTGAAAACTGTAAAACAAGAACACAGACTCCTTCTAGAAGTTGAACCAAAATAATGACGTTTCCATGTTTAATGCAATCAATGGAAATGCAGGGGAGAGACAATTATTTCAAATTTGTGAACACAAAATAACAGAAGATCTCCTAGATGCAACCAGATTTTTCAAAGATGATGCATTTTTTTTTTTTGATTGGAGGTTTAACGACCACCGTGAGCAACTCAATGGGCTATAAGCAGTCGCCCGTCTCTAATTTAGGGTCACTGGTTCCAGGGAAGGGAGAGAGCCAGTGCCGTAAGACAAACACAACATCCATGCCAGACCGGGATTCGAACCCGGACCCCTTACGGACGAATGATCAAAGGCCAGCGCCTTAGACCACTGCGCCACCGGGGCGGCATGATGCATTTGACAGAACAAGTACGCTGGAAGACATAATGAGTGTATTACTACATGATGTATTACAGTATTACTACATGATGTATTACAATGGTTAAATAAAAGTATACAAAAAAGTATAAAACATCTCAAAACACAGTGAACTTTGAGAATGAGAGAAATAAGTACAGTTGACAAAAAAAAACAAAAAAAAAAAACGAAAATATGACATATTGTTTCAAGTTTTCTACTTCCTCCTTCCTAATAGTTTGAAAATAACACATCTGCACATTGCTAATGTTCAAGTTGTACACAATGTAAGTAGGTTAAAAGCACTCAACACAGTGTTCAATCGCCATGGTCTCTGTTCTAGTTACGATGATGACCTGTACATCAAGACCAAATGTTAGCCAATAGAACGATTATTAGAGCTGAAGGCAACATGCCCCAATACCACCCTTAATAAAACCTGATATTCTTGTCCGTGGTGCTATGGACAATTTTGATAGAGAAGAAGCTACAATGTCAGGTACGCATGGAACTCGTGACACGGTATTGGTTTTGTTTCAAGATCACCAATAGAAATCTGCAATGGAAGAAAATGTTGGCCTAGAAAACTTCACAGGGACATTTGGTATTGATATAACATCACTAAGTTTCATAAAGAAATAGGAGCACAATAGTTATTGGACTCTAAGCCAAAGACGAGGTGCATGGTTTCAAGTAACTTTAGACCAAGCAGTGACGTAAATACAGCATTGGAAATAAGAAAGTTAGGGCGAGATCTGGATTTAATATGGTTCCTATCACGATTTCTTACAGGTGCAAATGCAACTGAATTTGATTTCCTCGAAGTAGTAGATATACCATCAAGAAATGCTTTTATGAGTGCATTGCGTAAGCATCCTTTTCAGAGAACGCGGATAGGCCTTACGCCAATCCTGCCCTACCCTGCCACGCAATTCACTTCTATTTATATGTCAGTGATAAATTTTTAAGACGCACTATATCAACTGAATCTTTCAGAGGGATCTTTGTGGTGTGATCAAGGAGTCTACCACACAGCCAAAGAAATACAACTTCTTTCCAGATGAATTTTGTAATATATTTCCTGATCTTGATAGATTTCATCTAAAAAAATTGTGTTATCATGCATTGGTCTGTATCTTAAAAACAGCGGCACTTTTGAAAACCTTGTTGCGACAGATACATTGGAACCACGCTCAGCTGAGAGTGCTTTAAATGGCAACCATTACGCATGCTTTCAGACAGAAGAACTTCAATGCTCAGTGAAGTCAAACAAACACGCTAATGGATGAAATTCATGGATCAGTGTGAAAATTGAAATATTCTGGTTTCTTTTCCATGATGAAGTGCTTTCAGTTATCAATCAAATGATGAGCAGCTCTTATCCCATGAAACCAAATCTGCTGTCAATAGGCTGAGTGAAATTCAGACAGATTTTGAAATATTCAGAGAAAATTGTTTGAAGAGCACCGAGCTGATTTGTTACTGAGAACATTTCTGTGTACACTAGCACCTCTTCTTAGAGACCTAATACGTGCTGATAGAGAGAATAATTGGGATTTACATGTCTGCAGTATAAGATATGTTTGCTTCTTTTCTTTCGCCTTTCATAGCACAAATCATGCTCGTTGGTGTACTTTATGTTACGATGACTGCTTGAAACTCAAAGACGAGTACCCATTAGAGTTCAATGACTTCGAAAATGTCCATTTCACAGTGCAACATTCTAGTAAAAGATTCAGCAGTGTCGCCTTGGATCAGGCTTTAAAGTTGCATTATAATGAGCCAGCAAAGGCGTATGGAGGCATAATCGGAATCACAAAATGCAAAGATGTAGTGGTAAAGCACGCTCTTATCAAGCATGACAAAGAAAGCCTAACTAATTTCTTAAGAACGTTTTGTGGCCTTAATGAAGACGATGAATTTTCTCAGCACCAAGAATTTACCAAGTCACTAACAATTCGAGACCAAAACGTATGTTTTCAGAATGTTGAAGTTTGCTCTTCAAAGTGGAAACCCATTTTCAAAACTGATAGGTACAGAATATCAAATATAATAACAGGAACGAAGACTGATCAAGAAGTATGCGATAAGTTCAATAAGTAGGAACTGTACACCAATTGTACTCAAAATAGTATAACTATACTAAAAATCAGACATTTTCTTGGCGTAGAATGCAAATAAAATTTTCAAGCTTTTGCACATCAACCAGACGGCTTTTTCAAGGAAGGTAGACAGCTAACTGCAAACTGGATAATATAATGTTTCAACAATTTGAACGCGGTGACCTGACTAGACCATAAATGAATAGGAACAAACGTGATATTTCGAAGAAACGAGGTCACGTTGGTTGGGCACGTGGTACTATGGTAGAAAACGCAGCATTATTTGAAGAATTGATTCCCAATACGTGGCAACTCCAGAGAAACGCTGTCGTTGCAAGCCTCGCAGCTAGTCAAGATTTCCAAGGTTTCGCGAAGGGCAGTACATTTGGGTGTGGAGTATGAAGCTAATTTCTTTACATCACTCCATATAAGATCAGCGGACTTGAACTTGGCTTCTCTTGATAGGGCAGTGGTTATTTTTCCCTTCTCTTCTATTCCTTTTATGTTCGCTGATTCTAATTCCAAAGACGACTCTGCCATTTTGCCTCGATAAAATAAATTATATACACTCTACGATCAATTTAACCATGGAGCTTGAACACAATGGTACCTTACCTTATTTCGACGTCTCAGTGAGTAAATCGCATGACAACCGCCTTCATACGGAAGTCTATTATTATAAACCCACCTCCGTTCCCAACCTTATGCTCCACAGTTCATTCTGCCCTGATGATTGCAAGACCGCCTGCTTCCGTTCTCGAATTAGAAGAGCCTTCGCTGTCTCATTGGATGTGCGTTCTAAAAAATCCGAACTAAAACATATCGTCGAATTGGCCACTGAGGCAAGAAATACGTCGAACCAGATGCATAACTTTATTGAGAAAGCCAGAACCAGTCGTGCTAATATTTCTATGCTGCAACTTCGCTACCTGGGCTCTATTACCTACATAAAAAATGTTTCCTATCAACTCAAAAAACGCGCTCAGGAGGATGGGTGTCGGCATAAGGTCCCCGGCATCTTTATATACAATGCTTGAGAGACATTGACAAGCCTCTCTTCTCAATGAGGCAGGTGTTTATGCCATCCCACTAAAATATCCGGAAGGCTCCATGCGATACTACATCAGAATGACCAAACGTTCGTTTAGAATTAGAATCAGCGAACATAAAAGGGATACAAGAGACGTAAAAATAACACTTCCCTATCAAGGGAAAGTCAAGTTCAAGTCCGCCGATCTCATATGGAATGATGTAAAGAAATTATCTTCATACTCCACACCCAAATCTACTGCCATTCGAGAAACCTTGGAAATCTTGACCAGCTGCGAGGCTTGCAATGATAGCGTCTCTCTGGAGTTGCTATGTATTGGGAATCAATTCTTCAAATAATGCTGCATTTTATACCATAGTACTGCGTGCCCAACCGACGTGGCCTCGTTTCTTCGAAATATCACGTTTGCTCCTATTCATTTATTGTCTAGTCATGTCACCGCGTTCAAATTGTAGAAACGTTCTATTATCCAGTTTGCTGTTAGCTGTCTACCTTCCTTGAAAAACCATCTGGTTGATGTACGAAAGCTTGGAACGTTTCATTTGTATTCTACACCTAGAAATTTTCGGATTTTTAGTATAGTTGTACTATTTTAAATATGCAATAACTTGCTCCACATACAGGAGAAGAGAAAGAATAATTGCAATATTTTTGTCAAAGAGAGACTAGAAGACAAAGTTAAAGAAATTTTTGGCTCCTATACATAAAGCATTTACTAAGAAACGCTGAATCAACGCCCATAGAAACAAATGATGCATTCCGATGCATAGAACTAGCACATTCCTGAGACATAAATGGAGACATAATACTCAAGTATGAACTGGTAATCACACCATACTAATTAACATGTGATGATTTTTTTAAAGCAACCTGATAAAGCGCAATTTATAGTAGAGAACTTTAAAGCAGGTTTTTAAAAGGTTATGATATAGAAAGAAACATCTCGACTTCAGAGAACAGCACAATTACCGCGATTGACTTAATGGCGTATGCAAGAAACGTTTACGCTAAACTGCTGAAATTGAAGACCTTTGTTGACTACTTTGAACTGAGGCATTTGGTGACCGTCTTTCAACTTAGAGTTTGAAGGACATGAAACAATCTGGAACATCATCTATAAATGGGGAAGTCTACCATGAAGTTGAGACAAATTCATTCTCGGAATCTGTGATACCTCAGAAGACGATGCAGGGATATATCAAGCCTTTCCTCAGTTATGAACCCTACCAACAATCTTTTGCGAACGAAATAAGTGACAAAATGAAGAGGACAGAAGCATCTGTACGATAATCGTACATGTCCTAGACAAAATTCCTAAGCCAATGGCACATATATTTCTTGAAAAATGCATGATATGTATTATACATTTTCATCATTTGTATGCTGAATTCTAGATAGTTCCACTTCTAGAAGTTCGTGTTCTACTTTTACGTTTTTTACTTGTATTAAGGTTTTTACTCTCGTTGTCACTGTCTTTTAGATACTGGTGTAGCTTTCTTTCCTCATTTGATTCCAGGCTCCGTTTTGAATTTAGGACCTAGGCCCATAGCGCTTAACGTAGTAAACAAAATTAAATTAGTTCTGGATTCATTGTCAGTTATAACCAATCCATCGTTCAAAACAGCACTAGTTTCTTTAAGTTCATCTCGACCAGAGTCTGCCTGCATATGTTTCTGTTCCCCTTAATTTATACATGATACAAACATCACCTTCTTTTCCTTTGTTCTTTACAAGTGAACGTCCCAAGTCTACAGCTTGCATTTTAAAACCTTATAAATGACCTGGTTTAAATCTGTAACAAAACATTACATTATTGCAGTAAATCGCATGTCTCACACTTATTTTGCGCAAAATAGATAACTCTACTGATCTCAGTTCATTTTTTATGTCATTTTCGAATTCAACGCACCTGAAAACATATAAAACCATTTATCACACCCCTATGTTACATTATTAACTCAAAACATAATTATATTCATAAAAATTCATGATGGTGGCCATTTCACGAAAATGACAACTGGTCAGACGATGTGACCAATTTTTTTCAATCACTAAGGGTGGAGAACGCATCGATGAAAATAAATTCTCTGCACAGCAATATTCGTACAGAACTCCCCCTAGCTGCCGCATTAAATGAAAACATTATATTTTTAATCCGGTTTACAGTCGGAATGGGCGGACGGACATTTTGATAATTTTAAGTAGATCCTGTTTTTTTCAAAAGACGTGCTGCAAAATATTAACATTTGTAACTGAACCAACTACACTGATTTTACATGTGAAGTACGTATATTTCGATTTCCTAGGAGCTCTTCCGTACAAATTAAACGGTTGCACAAACACACGAACTTACGTCTCAGGGAGCCAGGAACAACAGTAATAACTTTTTAGATTAAATTTTGCTGGGTTTTGAACCGGGAAGGCTGTTGTTATTGGGAGAATACATTAATTTAAACCTAATGCGATGACTATGACTACCATGCACAAATCAACTGCAAGGATTTCTGGAACTAGGAAAAAAAGCAAACAAACTTTAATTTAGAAACAGCTATTTACATCATTTATGAGACTAATTTCTACTGTCAGCTGGTCGCTAGAGCCAACATTAAAATTTCTAACAGATTGCACTGTTAATTCATGAATTTTGTAAACGTTAATAGTACGTCCTATCACAGGCAAGTGTACTTTAGTTTGTATCCTGACTTGAATTAGTTCCGGACTAGATAACAGCTGACGCGATAAACAGATAAAGTTAACTTACATGTTGAATTGTTAATACAAAATACTTCAACAGCGCGTACACAAATAGAACACACAACTCTCGGCTGCATCGCCAATTCACCACGAGTCAGACGTTGGATTCAGTGAGATCGCTTTGGTAAACTTTCACTCACTTTAGTGAACATTTAAAATGACATACAGAGACAACTTTCCCTCGGTGGCATTTTACTTCCCCGGTCGGCGATTTCGGACTGATGGCTGGACACATTACTCATACTCTTTTCGTTGACCCCCTTCCCGCCTTTTGTTTTTTGCTCCGCGACAGAGAGGGTGGCACAAGCTGAGAATATCACCCCCTTGTTCCTCGGCTGCTTTCAAACACTTCCGATACGATGGGAATGTCATTCCTGGTCTCTTAGGTCTTCTCCGGATTCCACGTGTGTTCAACACTTTATACGATACAATCCCGGTCCTCGCTATTGATGGTCATTCTTAGCTAACAGCAGCTTTTTCGGCTTTTACGTTTTTCATCAGGGCTCAGAATGTAGCAGTGGCGAATATTCGAGGCTAGCTAGGCTAGCTCCAAAGCCCAGAGAATGCACAAATAAAAGTCAATTAATATATACGCAAATAAAATTCAGTTATCAAAGGTATTAAGATATGTCGATGCTTCCGTTGCGAAAAAAACAAGTGTGGATTCGATTCTTTGACTCAGTCTGGCGAGAGAAGACCAACGGCGTAACACAACCAACTCTTCCAGAGTTTTCGTTGTTCTGATTCGGAAAACCTTCCATACAATCGCCTGCTAGCGTTTTCATGACAACATGAATGAGCGCGTGGAGGGGAATGGGCCATTGCATTGCGCAACGGTTCGCTCAGGAAAGAGAAGACTTAGACTATCTCAGTCACTCATATGTATGGTCCCACACGTAAGAGCACGTGTTTCACGAGAGTTGTTTCAATTTGTGTGATGTGTCAATGAATTAAAATCAGGGATATTATTTCTTAAATTCGTGGCTTTGTTGGATTCGAACTGTTTTGATAAATTTTGTGAAAGGTTCCCTGAACACATGTTCAAGGAATCTTTCACATTACTGTCAGAACTTAAAGAACTCTATGCTTCAAATTTTGATACAGCTCAACTAAAAAATGAACTGAAGGTGTTTTATTTCCTTGATGAGTGGCCCTAAATTGAATAAATTGGACATAGTGTTTGTGAGGTGTAGCAGACCTAATATTAAACTTTCGATCAACGACTGCAACTGCCGAAAGAAGTTTTTCTTTATTAAAGGGAATCAAGATATATCTTAGAGGCACACAAGGACATGTACATTCGAGAAACTTGGCTGTTTTGTCAATTGAGAAAATTAAAAATATGAAAAAGTGCTGGGAAGAAACGTCTAATGAAAACGTAACACTCATGTTCACACAAAAGGAAAGAAGAACGGAGTTAATGTACAAGTAAAGTATTCAGATGAAAAATGGAGTTCATGTACAAATAAATTATGCAAAAGAAGAAATAGAGCTCATGTATAAATAAGTGTTCAAATCCTAATTCTCTTAAATTATTTGGTTTCATAATAGCAGTAGTATGTACCTAAAATTGAGAAAAAAAAATTACTTCTATTATACTGTACTTAACAATTAAAAATTAAACTTCGCAAAACCACCTCGATAGCTTTTTCAGACTTGGAACACAGCGTTGTTTATTCCACGTCCTGTCACAATCGACTAATTTACGATTATGTTGTCGCTTTCCGATCACACACAACGACAAACGTCTATCTGTATGATTACTTGTTTTACTTTGCGACATCTCTTTTCTTGTCCTAAAACCTAATCAAAGCCTCTGAAGTAATTAAACAATTAATAAATAATTAATTGCACACTGTTTAATTGCACACTGCCATTAGAACTAAAAATATAGAGAAATTCGCATCAATATGTTGAAACCATTGCGTTATTTCTTCGATGTTTCGTTATGCTGACAAATATTGAAAGACAATTCAGTCGCGTTTCTGAAACATAAATTATATTTATCACAGTCAGCCAAT
This sequence comes from Macrothele yani, assembly GCA_039090855.1. Taxonomy (NCBI): domain Eukaryota; kingdom Metazoa; phylum Arthropoda; class Arachnida; order Araneae; family Macrothelidae; genus Macrothele; species Macrothele yani. The sequence goes on from CM077010.1 coordinate 88,724,326, forward strand.
ATCAATACGAGTTTATGAGCCCAAGTAGTCAGAGTCGTAGAATCAACAGTATCTTAATCCGAATTTCTCAAGTGTTTATCAAAGAGATAGAAATATAATTCTTGAGAGAATATTTAGAAAGATGTCGCTGCCTTGCTGTTGACTTCACTGTCTTTCAGGAGACATCCGACAGATTCTTCAACACATTTCTTTATTGATGTGTAATGAAGAATACCGTATCAGAAAGCGTTTTTACACAAAGCAGTTAAATTAGAATATCAGCACGATGTTAAGAAACTTGAATTTCGATTTCGAACTTTAATTATACCTTGACGCAATGATGAAACAAATAGTGACTAGTTCCGTTTTCTAAATTGAAAAACAATATCTACCAATGAATATATTCTGTGTATTTCATTGGCATTCTACATAAAACAAATTATTTTCTTGAGACCACGCAGTTCTCATCATTTTGTGCAAATGTAGAGGAAAATTTATAGAATAAATGCCAAATATTTTTCTTTAGTTTGTATTCCGTTATCTTCTTCTCTTTTTAAAGCACGCATAGCTAGCTAGCATTACGAATTAACTTCTTAACCTTTTGATCTCTAGGAAATTTATCCTTTTCCTCTGCGGGTGCAAGAAGAATTAAAATTAGGAAACAGGTTTCCAGTATGAATGGAATTCCGATATTTACAGGTTTGTCAAGAGAAACCATTTGTGATCTGCGCATTTCTGAGTGCAAAGAGATTCTTTTACTAACAAGTTTTCTTCCTGCAAGTTGGTTTTGCTCTTTGTCTCTGTATGGAAGGCTACTTTCATTAATTGCTCTTAAAATTCTGTGAATAATGTGAAGAAAGCACTCCTTGGAAAGCTACCTGCGTGGACGTTTGCATCTTTTAACTTTCTAAATGAAGGTACGTATATAAAAAAAATTGTTTTTATTTCCCTAAGATGCCATATCCGCGAATGAAATGACGCTAAAATCCCTTGCATGAAATGATTCTAAAATTCCACGAATGAAATGATGTTAAAATCCTACGGCATGAAATGATCGTGAACTTACACATGTGCATGTGTGCGTGCATACGTGCGTGACACCTTTTCTGTAAACTTTTCTTGCGGAGCTAAAAAAAAAATGTAAAAATCAATAAATGCCTTCGGAGCATGAATCGTCGGTGGTCTATACAGTATAACGAAATGATATCAATAATACCTTCAACTTGGTAAATGGTTAGAGAAAACAAAGCAGGTAATTACTGTAAATCGCGAAATGTTGAACATTATATAATTTTTTGTGGACCGAAAATTTGTTTTATGGCACGTGATTCTTTATCAATTAATTCTAAAAAATAAGACACTTTTGCGATGCATTTCTCCGAGAACTAAGAACTTTCCTTTTATCTCTTCAAAGTCTTAAATTTATTTCCACATATTTCATAAGAGGAAACTTGTTTTTAAATTAATGTTCATTTTAAACAAATTTGAAATCCATCTGAATAAACTACCGACAGAGGTTCCATAAAAATCAGTAAATAAAATCAATTTAGAGCAGAGTATGTTCCAGGCGTTTCGCGGGAAAAAAGCGCGCTCTGGTTACCGTAAAGTTTGGAAAATCCCTTCATGGCAGCAAGCAGGCTTCGAAATTCCTTCCCTTCTCTGCTAGTATTCTAAAATTATGATCTGTGTGGGTATTTAATTTTCAAAAATCCCGTTCTGTTGACTGAAACTGCACTAGGTGCTTGCATATTGTAAATGTCCCACACTTACCTTCTAAAAGTTCGATTTCAGCATGAAATTATTCTGTATCAGTTAATGAATAAATAAAAATAAAGAACTGATGCATTTTTGTGCTAAAAAATATTAACACTCTTTTACGAGTATAATCCCAGAATGATCTCTGGCGAAAAGGTACGCAGCGATTTAAAAACGTGGGAAAATCAATAGAAGGAAAAAATAATTGAAATTTTGCAGTGCTCGAAATCCAGATATTTAGTAACGTAAGGCTCGAAAGCAGCTACTTCAAAATGTGCAATGTCAGCTTATTCCAGCAACTCTATTGAGTTTTACGTAAAATCAATAGCCCATTTCGAAAAAAAATTTCATCTGCATCGGATAGCGTCAACTGGGATTATGCCGATTAATGCATTTTCGAATTTATCTAATAATGTAATTTTCCGCTTGCAAACGAACACTGATTTTTTATGCTCCGTATCTTCACATCTAAAACGCGAACTGAATACATTTTTTTCTTCGGAGAGTAAAGTTTAACGACCGTGAAAAAAAGGTGTATGTGTGTGTGGGGGGGGGGGGGGGGAGACACGAAGGGCTATAAGCGGTCTTCCTTCCCGAATTTGGGGCATTGGTTCCAGTTAAAAGCGGTACCCAAAACAGTAAGGCGAGTAAGCCACCCATGCTTCATCGAGGACTCAGGTTTTGGCACAGCTCGGACGACTTGTCAGAAACCTGTGCCTCTGACCACTCGGCAATCAGCGCTGTTTAATATATATTTTTTTCTGATTCTGTAGCTAGTTTTTGTTTTCCGTTTGCTTCCTTCTGATTCTGCAGCTAGAGATTAACGACCACCGTGAGCAACTCGATGGGCTATAAGCAATCACCCGTTCCTAATTTAAGGCCATTAGTTCAAGGTAAGAGAGACAGCCAGTGCCGTGAGGTAAACATACCATCCATGCCCCAGCGGGACTGATTCTCTTCCTTCCCTGGAACTAGCAGCTCTAAATTAGGGACGGGCGACTGCTTTTAGCCCATCCAGTCGCTCACGGTGGGCGTTAAACCTATAAAAAAAATGTTTCACCGACATTCGAATTCGGACCTGTCTCGGACGAATAGTCAGAACTTCAAAATATCTTTATTGCCATAAAACCATATAAACAATATTTACAGTAAGTTCACCGGGAACAGTTGTTGCCATTTTGGCATATTTTACACAGAAGACAAAAAGACTCAACAAAGATACAGTATTGCGAAATGACAATGACAGAAAACAGAAACGAGATCAATTTAACATTCTCCGTCTACCACAAAAAGCCAAAAAAAAAAAAAAAAAAAAAAAGAAAGCATCTGGTAATTCACAATAATGAACATTAAAATTTAACAAAACACAAAATCTGTAAAACTGAACATTGTCAAAGGCCGCACAAAGTTAAAAATATTTCAGCATGTCATTCATGAAGAAAAACATCAAGCCAGGAAAAAAAAACCTTGCTCGTAACATGTACGCTACCACTAACATGATATACTGATTTTTTTCTGCCAGGCTGTAAAACTATTTCTTACGACAGACATATTAATTCATTGAGAATCATGAAACAAAATAAGCGTAAACCTTAACTCTAAAAAAACCCCTGCTTAACGCGGGTACGCTGCTTCTAATACAAAAATAGGTTTTTCTGTCTGTAAGTACCACAATTTTCCATAAAAGAAAAATATCGCTAAGTGAGACTCTATGAGCAACATAATTCGCAACAGAAAAACATTATACATACGAATCAGTTTCACTTCAAAACAAAAATTCTCTACTTCTCAATCTATAAACACAGACGTTTTTCATCAACAAGTTGCGGAAAAAGTAGACGAGTAAAAATCTCGTAACATTAGATGTAACAAACAAACAAAAAGGACTCATCATTCAGATGTGATAAATACAAAAATTCAATGTACAGGATATATTGCAAATGTTGCTAAATTCAAAGGGAAGAATCGTAAATTAGAAGTACAGAAAACTGCATGATATTACAACAGATGAGCATTACATTATCTTAAAGAAACCGTCATTTTCATACAGAGAAAGTACTTATTGCTCGAAAATACTAAATAGCTAAATTAGTCTGTCACTCTAACAATAGGCTTGCAAAGACAAATACTACAACTGAAATAAACTTCAGACATAGTAAAATTCTTATTAACCACTATGGGTTCGATAATGCAGAAAAAAAGACCATTATGTTATCGCTAGACAGTGCAAGCAATTTCAAGCATTCAATTTTCCCCAACAATACATACAAAATTCAGTTATAAACGCAAATGATTAGGAAAAACCTTAACAACACATGACGGTGCAACGTTACAACATAAAATACTCTCACGTGACACTCAATGAAGCAGAACAATTCATGAGACACTAACTTTTGGAAATTGAACAGAGAAACGTAACTAGGCAGTCAAATAAAACGATATATTACCCAGCAGTAATTTATGGAAAAAGGGGTTATGTCGAACACTTCGACGGGCAGCTAACTAGCGTAAATATACAAAAATACTCACAACATAGTGCAAAAAAAAAAAAAAAAAAAAAAAAAACGCTCCAGTACAATACAAAGACAGAGATCTGACCACAACAAAATGTCGTGGACGTTACACGGTTAGTGTTACAATATCATTATTCGTATTAAACCAAATATGACTTGGGGACCGCTTAGCATGAAAACTGTCAAGACTGTTACTCGTCTTTGCAGTATCATACTCGACCTGCAATATCGCAGTCACAGACTGACGGTATCTGCGACAAAGAAAACGTCTTGCCACGTTATAACGCCTAAGGGTAGGACAATCGACACTAATATGATAGTACTGATAAATTGTATATTTTGCTTGCAAAATGAGAAAAATGCATACAGAATTGTGTGATGAAGCAGATGGGTGATGTGAGCGAAGAACATTATAATGAAACATGGTATGTAAAGAAGCACAAACATTCTGAAGCAAAAGAAACATCAATGAAAACAAAGGCTGTAAAAACAAGCACAACGAGTAAGAGTGAAATACATCTCCCTCTGTATTGCAAAAATAACACAGTGACGATGTAAGATGCCGAAAACGATGAAGGGTGCGTGAGGTTAATAAGCGACTATGTAGATGTAACCAATGGATATCCCTTGCCTTTGGAGTAGCCAAGGCTGTTAGTGGATCACTCCATGTTGCTGGTACTTCTGCCTCTGGCACGGAGGCAATCGGCATTGCATCGGTAAAATATGTAATGAAATGCCTATAGATGAGTTTAGCAGATACTTGATGTGAAAGAAACGGCTGGTCATCTAGATAAATAATGAACGGGAGACTGAGCGAGGCTGATGAGTTCTGAAATAAGTCCATTCTGATTGGCAAGTTGTGGGTAGAGTCTCTGAATGAAAATCTGGATATGCCGAAGTTGAGCACGATGAACAGGGGTGTCTGCAAACAAGGGAGAAATGCGAGAAAGAGGTTTCCAACGGAGATCAGTGTCAACGAGTTGAGAGACCTTCACAACTCCACTGGCAAAACATGAGGAGTAGTGAAGGTACGAAGAGGTAGAAGAATATATAGCAGAGGAGAAGAAGAGGGGTTCTGCAAGGAGGTCATTAGTAGTGGAAGTCTGGAGTCGGACAGGATTCAGGGAGCGCCAAAGGGTAAGTGCAGACTTGTAAGTGTCAGGGAAATGATTGGGAATGAATGGGAACAGGTCTATTCGCAGAAAAGTTTGAACTGTAAGTTGGGGACTCCGGGGAAAGAACAGAGTATCGATAATGGTTTGCGTTGAAGAAAGAGGCGTTGAAAAAATCTTAAGAAAGTTATGAAGATGAAAGGCTTGAAATTTTCGAGTGATATCAGCCAGAGAGAGACCACCATAGGAAATCGGAAGAGAAAGCGTGGAGCGATGCACCCAATGAATAATATTCCAAATGAAGTCCACAAAAGTTCTCTGCAGATGATTCAGCAAGAAAGGTGGCGGAAGGTGAGCAATCCAGCTGTGAAACAATTTCGGTTGCGCAAATACGTTTAGTAGCATTGCCCGACTAAAAAATGAAAGAAAGGGTTTGAACTGACGGAGAGGCGCAAGTCTTCGATTAATTCGATGAACGAGGGGGTTCCATGCTGCAGCAGCAACCGCCTCCGGTTTTCCGAAGTGCACACCAAGAAATTTGACTACGTTTGAAGACCATCGGGCCCCCCACGGACGGTCACCACGGGTCGCCCACGCTCCCGTCCATAAACCTGAGCATTTTTCAGTGTTTAAGGCTGATCCAGAAATTACGGCATATTCGTTATATGTTGATAATAGGATTCCAAACGAAGATTCTGTTCGTAAAAATAACGTCAAGTCATCGGCATATGCAGTCAAGACAGTATGATGGTGCCGGGTGCACACAACTCCACGGGGGACAGAAGAAAGAATTCGGAAACGGAGACAGATTAGAAGAGGTTCAAAACAGAGTGCAAAAGTTGACCCGACAGGGGACAGCCCTGCCGGATACCGTTAGCATAAGGGATAGCTGAAGTAATAAAAGTCGAAGTACGAACCCGAAAAAAAGAGTTTGAATACAGGTTAGAAAGAGCCTGGCAGAAGAAGGGAGGGAATCCAAAGCGTTGAAGGACAGTAAAGATATAAGTATGGTTAATGGAATCAAAAGCCTGTCGTTGATCAATATTAAAAATAGCAAGGGGTTCTGCGAGCTGGGATGCGAGAGTGTTAAGATCACGGATCGTGGTAATATTAGAAGCGATAGAGCGGGTGGGAACAGTAAGTTTGGTCAGGATGAATTAAATAGGATAGGACAGGATTCAGACGGAGTGCGAGTAGTTTAGCAAAGATTTTATAGTCGGTATTAACTATAGAGATGGGTCGCCAGTTAGATAAAATACCAAGATAGCCAGATTTAGGAATAAGGCGAAGCAGAGCAAAGCTGAAAGCATTGGAAGAAGAACTTGAAGACGAAAAAAGGAAAGTATAACAACTGAAGAGAAGTGGCATGAGATAAGGAAGGAATATTTTGTAGAATTTTAAGGAAAGCCCATCCTCACCAGGTGAGGAACGATCATTTGAACTGTAAATCGAATTGCGGATTTCTTGAGGGGTGATCTGAGCATTTAGAGAGGACACATAGCATTCAGGAACTTGCGGAAGGTCTTGCAAAAGCGGTGAAGAAGAGGCTGGTTGTGTTAATGTACGTTAAAACGTTGGCTATAATACGCATGAGTTTGATTACGTATAACATATGGGTCAGTAGTTACTGAGCCATTAGAGAGGGTGAGTTGCACAATGGTATTTTTTTTGCTTCGTACCTCGAGGGAACGGAGACTGCGAAAAGGATCTTCTTCGAATCTGAGAAATGAGTATTTCAGACGGGTCAATACATTTGAAACAGAGGCTTGAAGACATTCTCGTAATTTCGTTTCAAGGAGATCATAATCCGATGAGGTTCGTGGGATTCGCTGAAGCGCACGCCGGAGACTGTCCACAGTCATATTACGCCGGGTTCTGATAGTAAAAGAATATTTCTTCGCAAAAGCTACAATAGATTGTTTTGTCGAGATCCACAGAGCCGCTGGGTCGGAAACAAAAGACAATTGAGTAACAGCTTGAGTGATAATAAGAACAAATTCAGTATTAAAATCAGGATCTTGAAGACACGAATCATCTAAAGACCAAACACTCGGCCGTGGAATACCAATAGACTGAAAACAGAGGGAAATAATAACTGGCTTATGGTCTGAACAAACAGAGGGTGCGTGATTGACTGAAATAATAGACGGACGAATAAAACGGGAGACATAAAATCGATCAAGTCTGGCTGCAGCACAATTTAAATGAATAGGGGGAACCAAGAAAACTCTCGTTCAGTTGGGTGTAGATATCTGAAGGCATCTTGGAGGTCAAAGTTGAAGACAATCTGAGAGAGCTGAGGAACTAAAGAATGACGGCTTTCATGTGAATTATCTCTATCAACGTAAGGTTGAAGTGTACAATTAAAATCACCAGCAAAAAGAATAAGGTCTGAGGGAGGAATATTCGCAAGAACGGCAGCAACATGAACCAGGAGATCAGTAGCTTCATTATTATTTTGAGGTACATGAATATTTAATAGATGAATTCGACTGGACTGAAGGCAAAACGAAATACATTGAAAAACTCCCAGGCGGCTCTGGGACTAGACAATATTCTGTAATATAGAGTGAAATCAGGAATGAAATGCTATTGCAGTTCCGGAACCAACATGTGTCCGATAATTATGATAAACATAAGGCCAGCGGCTCCAGCGAGCAAAATTGATTCCTGCCGAACAGTTAGTCTCTTGCAACATTAGAACATCCGCTTTTAAAGGTCGGACATCTTCAAAAACCAATGCATTTGCTGCTGACGCCGCTAAACCTCGGCAGTTAAAAGAAACAAATAGTACCTTAGAGTTCATTTTGGTGGCTGCAAAACCCCCTCAACCCGTTTATCAAGCATTGTTAATAAATAACGAATACGTCGACAAAATAAGTGCACTTTTGGTGTGGTGGTCGAGTGCTTGTGGAACAGTTCATGTAAAAAAGATAACTGTGAAACCAATTCCGGCATTCTAGACAGATTTTTCTGAATGCAAGGAATTTTCATGATGTTAGTTCTCTTAGGAACCGCATACAGAGAAACTAGTTCGAAGTAAGATAATGGCGTAACTGGCACTTCTATATCTTTAAGATATCTATCAAAGTCTTCCGCACACTCTGGATATGGTTCAATATCAGAATGTGTCGACGTGGTGTCACTCAGATTATCAGGTATTTCCATTTCAACCTCCTGATAGCTCACACTGGTTTCAGGCTGTTTTAGGGTTGAAGTCGAAGAGTTGCTTCGTTCAAGACTCTGCGACTGAGAGGGTCCACCAGAACGTGTCCCTTTCGAGCTGGACCTGGTTTGTGGTCGACCTCTCTTTTCTTAGGAGATGTCGGGGTCAAAGGTCTCTTACACGTAGTTGTAGAAACTCGTGTTCCCCCCGACGGTGGCAAGGCAGGGTAATCTTCTAATTGATAAACACTATCAGGTACTTCCACAGAAGGGGATTGCTGAGCTGCAGAGTTATGAATAATAAGACTCTGAAATGTGCTGTCTGTACTCAACATAGCATCATCTACTGATTCCAGGTTTGGTGTCTGGGCAACTGACGGCTCAGAACAGAATGATGACTCAACGGCTCCAGGATTTGAAGTAGAATTATTCTGCACATTTCTGTGAGGACACGAGATCACCCAATGCCCTTCCCCTTTACAATAAAAGCACTGCATTCCTGCAAATAAGTCAAACGTGTATTTTCTTGAGTCTGTAATAACCTCAACGGAGGTAGGCCTGTCCTTCAGAGCCTGTTCCGTAGGGAAAATCACCCTATACTGACGACGTCCTCCTTGCACATAGGCATAGGGGGTGTTTACGCCTACAGCAGAGAGAAATTTTGGTGTACCTACTACTCTGCCGATGGAACTAAGCGCATCTACTAATAGTTCATCAGGAAGTCCCGAGGGAACGGGTGTCAGAGTGACCGTAACAGGGCGCTCAATAGAAGGTGTCTGTTGCAGATGCACAGTACCAATGTCTACACCACATTGAAGAATTTTTTCAACAGCAGATTTTAGGGTAAAGCGCACTTCGATTTCCCCACCAAAACGGATGGCTGATTTGATGGATTCTCTGGAAACAACCATTGAAATTGCATCCAGGTACCGAGGGATTGGGGTGTCCTTTAGGGCAGGAACATAAACAGTGAAAGATAAATTTTCTGAGAAACGCTTACCTAGAACAGAGTCATCCGGAACTTTCAGTCGTACAACTTTATCCACACGTGTAATCGCATATTGAGAGTCTATTGAAGCTGCAGAAGGTACATTCGCAGGACGGACAGTAGTCGCATAGGTGCTGAGAGGGGTGGGCCCACGGCTCCGACCCCTTCATTCACAATTTGTTCCACAACACTTAACACACTTTCCGAAGAATGACAGATCACAGTGGAGGTATCCATTACTGATATATCCTTTGAAGCAGACACACTGGTCGTTGATATAGAAGATTCGAGTAGCATAGGCACAGAAGCATCAGACGTCGACTTAGACGCTGAGGTCGTAATCATCTTGACTACTAACACAGAACTTAAACTAAAACCTAGTGTTGCGGCTTGCAACACTAAAAACAAAGGAACCCACCTTCAACAGTATGCTTGAAGGCATAGGTACTCTCCTTGAGTAACCTTGTAACACTGAAGTGAGTAACTGACCTAGTCACCCACGTCGGTGTAAAATACACCAAAAAAATAAAATAAAAATAAAGGCTGTCCCAACGAATTTGTGGGTTCAACTTAAGCATACAACATTCACAAAACTAAATAACATAAAAAACCTAACATGAAACTCCCAAAAACAACTAATATCACTCAAAGTGCAGGAGCATTAGTAAACGTGACCGCCCGATCAGAAGCCATCGCTTAGACCACTGCGCAACTGGAGCGGAAAACAGTCGGACTGAAAAAACGTTTTCAATTACTGTAGATAGTTTTAACCGCTTACAAAATCTACGGTATTTTTTTTCGCAGCTTTACGACAGTAAAGAGCAACTGGAAGGGCTGTATGTAGTCTGTCCGCCGCTAATTTGGAGCCACTGATTCCAGGAAAAGAAGAAGGCAGCGCGCAGTAAGATGAACACCACCCATCGGTTCCAGGAATCGAACCCCGGCGCAACTTGGATGACTAGTCAGAAACTACTGGTTACTCGGGAGGTTCCATTCGTGTTACTACATGCAATTTTCCCCCAAAGTGACGTAAATATATTTTGGCACGTCTTTTGAATACAATAAAGATAACGAATTCTTGGATGAAACGAGCACGTGTTTTGAATCCTTTCGAAGACCGGAAAGAACTTTTCAAAGCAGATTTTTATAAGCAGAGAAAATCAGCATAAATGGAAGTGGATTTATGGCCCCTAGAAGAAAAATTTCGCACTATTTAAAATACACAAGGCAGACGTTTACAAATTGTTCTTTATCGTAAATGGAAACCAGTTACGAAAAGAATTTTTTCAACCAAATTTCTAGAGTAGGTGAAATATTTGCATGCGGAAATAACTACCTATTTCCACAAACAGTAGAAATATGCAATGCGAAAAGTAGCGAATTGTAAGCAGAATATTCTTCAAAGCGGAAGATATCGGAATCAAGATTAATTTTTGAAATAGAACAACTGAAGGCAGAGGTATGAATAAGTAAGAAAGGTGACACCGAATTTTCGATTATAATGAACACGTCTTTTGAATCGTTTCCGACACCAAAATTTATTTTATAGCAGATTTTAAAGATTAGATAAAAAAACGAAAATACGTTTACACTACATAGGGAAATCCTGTGCCTGATCTAAAATACGTAATGTCCGCAGGGTTTTTCATAGTCAATGGAACCTGTTAAAAGAAAAATCAACCGTATTTCTGTACAATCGATAAAACAACCAGAAATAGAGATAGCTTCTTATTCCATAACAGAAGAAAGATATCAGAGACAAACAGATTTTGAAATCGAACAGTTAGAATGATATGAAGGAAAACATGATATAACTTTATGCCCCTAGTGGAAAAGATTTGTGTTACTTAAAGAAGAAAGTAATTTCAAAGTACATTCATAATGAAGCGCATCCCGCCAAAAAAAAAAAAAAAAAAAAATTAACGTGTTTTTATAATCGAAGAGAAATAGAGGCTGATGCTTTCTGATTGAACAATTTTGAATAATGAAAAAGTAGAAAGTACGCAAGAAATATTCTTCATGAGAAAAGCTATGCTAAAGAAAAACAATTTTTCAAATACATCTCTTGTAAGCAGAGATAATGAGAAAAAAAAATTGGCCTTTACTCCTTGTAGAGGTAAAATTGGGCGTTATTTAAAGAGAATAATGATCCCCATTTTGCCGTGGTGAATAGCATGCTGTAAAAAAAGAGTTTTTTTCAATTGAATTTTTAGAAGCAGAGATATAATTGCATAATAAACGCGCATTGACAGCACCTAGCGCCAGGACTGTTACCTACAAAACCCCAGGAGTACATGCAAGATGTTCCACAAGATTAATGGTATCCGGCGTTGAAATAATTTTTTAGATCGGACTTTTAGAAGCAGAAATATCGAAAAAAAATATTAAGCATTTGCACCCCTAGCGGGAAAATGGTGCATTATTTTGGACAGGAAGTGTGCACATAATATGTTTGCGGAGTTAGTAGTAGCCTATCTGGTCGAAAAAATATTTTTTTCAATCAGATTTTTAGACGTGCAGAGATTGAGGAAAACATGCGGTAAACGGAAACCTGAACTTATGTACTCTTGGGGCAAACTTGTGTGTTAAGAGTAATTGAATTATATGCAACACATGTCGCACGAGAAACTCTCCAACAAAGAAAGAATTTTACAAATCCGACTAGTAGAAACGCAGATGCCAGGAAAAAAAAATGTGATGTGTTATCTATGACCCCTGGGGGAAAAATATGCATTATTTTAAGCAAAAGGTTTACTCAAAAGGTTTCCGGCGGTAAGCGGTATCTGATCACTAAAAAATGTTTTTCACTTGAATTTTCAGAAGCGCAGATACTGCTACAAATGCATCAGAAGCAGAAATATATACTTAAATGCGGAACATTTCCCACCAAGAGCTACTGTATATCCCATTCAGAAAGGATTTTTCATACTGGAATTTTAGAAAAAATTACTATGAAATCTTACGAAAAATAGTGTTCGTTTTATTTATTTTATTTTTTTATTGGAGGTTTAACGACCACCGTGAGCAACTCAATGGGATATAAGCAGTCGCCCGTCTCTAATTTAGGGTAACTTGTTCCAGGGAAGGGAGAGGGCCAGTGCCGTAAAAGAGACACAGCATCCATGCCTCACCGGGATTCGAAGCCGGACCCTTTCCGACGAATGATCAGTGGCCATCGATTAGACAACTGCGCCACCTGGGCGGCAGTCTTCGTTTTATAAAGGGTATCGAAGGGAAGAAACAATTTTTTCATTCGAATATTCAGAAGCAATGATATAGAATACAACAAAGATTACAACGAATTTCGTTGTAATGAACATGTGTTTTGAATCCTTTCCGACGCGAATAAAATTTATCAAAGTTATTCATAGTCAATGGAGTCCGTCAGAAAAAAAAAATCAACCGGATTTATACAATCGATAAAACATCCAGAAATAGAAAAAGCTGCGTACTTTCACCAGAGGCTAAAAAATATGTTACAAGAATTAACAAATGGCGCAGAAAACGTTTCTCAAAGCAGAAGTCAGTTATCAGAGACAAAGGGATTTCCAAACAAACATGCGATCCACAAAGTTTATGAGCTTCAAAAAAACATGTTTGATACTCGCATGCACATTGTATGCGGTTTCGACGGCAAACCAAGGTGAGCAAGGATTCTCGGAGCGGCCCCGGCCTGCGGTTATTTAACTCCATTTTCAGTAGGGTTCGATAAATGGTGTGTTGTGATACATTACTCCCGTCACTAGCATTCAAATTCCCGGCGAGTTGTGCCCAGGTACGTCGCTAGACTTCGAAATTAGGATGGGCGATGGGTGCGCAAGTATTATTTTTTGCTGGGGCAAGTTTGATAGCAAATTTGGCAATTCTTCAGCAGACGGGTGCACGGCTCATTTCTCACAGCTAAGACAGCGGGACAGTAGCACAGCTCCGCGAGCATGTACCAGTTGACCAAAAGCATCAAGCTACTACTGTTTTCGATGTGACAACAGATTTGTTGTTGTTTACATTCGAACGCAAACAGCATGTTTTTGGAGACATTTAAAAAGTAGCATAATGAAACAAGGTGTACATAAAGACAATCTACGTGAACGATTGATGGAATTCATATTCCAAAGGGTATATAATGCCAGCAGCACAGACGTCTTCAAAGAAATGCTTTAAATAATTAATCACGAACGGCGATGAACGTGAATGCTTTTGTTTTAAAATTGTATTTTTCTTCTTTTTTTTTCTTTTTTGTAATACGAATTAAAATACTACTTGTAAACACGAAAGTAATTTTTTTTATCAGTATCCGAACGTATATAGTGGTAAGATCGTTCTTTTTTCTAGTTTTTTTTCAGTATCTCAGTTATTGTTTTTTATGTAGTCCATGAAATATTTTCTTTGACAAAAGCAATGTGATGAAACAAAAAAAAATGATAAAATAAAAAAAGTAAGTACAGAATACAAAGATAAGCACTTTTCCACTTCCCATAACGTTTGCGTTCGAATGTAAACAACAGATCCGTTGCCGCATCGAAACAGTAGCTTGATTCTTCTGGTACATGCTCGCGGAGTTGTACTAGTGTTCTGCTGTCTTAACTGCGAGAAATGAGCTGTGCGCCCGTCTGCGGAAGAATAGCCGCAACTTCATTTATAAAACACTAAAGTAAGAATTTTTTTTGCTTTTTCTACAGGCTGTAAAGGCATTTGTGCTATATCCCCTGCCCGTCTGGATACATACTAATTAGTTTTGGAACTGTCTTGAAGTTTTTGTACTTTTTGGAATACAAAAGAATCTAAAAAGTTTGGAGTCATTTTTTTTAATGTTTCGTCCATCCATTTTTAATAGAATTAGTAGAACCTAAAGAGTTACATACGCGTATATTAAATATGACATACTGCCACCAGCACCAGTAAAACGCTTTGATTAAAAGAAAATTGCATGCCTAGGAGAATGATCTTAAAGCAAATCTTTTCCTGGATTAAGGTTAAGGGGGAATTTTCAAGTTAATATGATTAACTTGCACATTTCGCCTCAACAGTTCAAGTTAGTATGATTCCAATACGCAGGCAATACCTTCCCCTCCTTAACTCCTTTCCTTCTAGCCAGCAACCTTATCTTGCACTCATCTTTTCCAAAGCAGTCGTCACCTGCAATCTGCTGCCTTAATGCCCTAGGGCAGCCTTAAGAGCGCCAGTATAGCTTTAGACTCCACTTTCCGTTTTAGAATCCCCTACTTAGTAGCACAAACAAACAGCAGAGCAATTACTAATGACCCCAGTGAATTCCTATTCACCTTCTTCATTCGTCCCTGATCATACTAACTTGAAGAAAAGGCTTACATTGAGGATTTGGACTAGTAGAGAACAACTGAATTTTCATGGCCCTGCGGATGCTTTGTTAATAAACTTTCTAGGGAGAAGGAAAAACCCACTGCGTAGGACAAAATACGTATGGTTGCATGACGAAGCAGTCGTCACCTGCAATCTGCTGCCTTAATGCCCTAGGGCAGCCTTAAGAGCGCCAGTATAGCTTTAGACTCCACTTTCCGTTTTAGAATCCCCTACTTAGTAGCACAAACAAACAGCAGAGCAATTACTAATGACCCCAGTGAATTCCTATTCACCTTCTTCATTCGTCCCTGATCATACTAACTTGAAGAAAAGGCTTACATTGAGGATTTGGACTAGTAGAGAACAACTGAATTTTCATGGCCCTGCGGATGCTTTGTTGATAAACTTTCTAGGGAGAAGGAAAAACCCACTGCGTAGGACAAAATACGTATGTTTGCATGACGAAACACACGGGAATAATTATTCCTTGACAAATTCCAAATTGTATTTTAAAGTTAAAAAATAAAATAAAATATGGCACATCTTGAACTGGGTGGGCGGCAGGGTGGACAAGACAATTTTCAGGGTGGGCCGGGGCCGTCGAGATCACGTCAGTCACTTCGTTCTTCGCCGGGCCCAAGCATAGGTTTTGTGACGTCACGAAAATGATCCTTTCAGTCCAGCGTTGTCGCAGCCATTGCTTCTCTACGGAAGAGAAGTTTCATGCTGGGCTTTCATGTTTAACTGTCATCTGAATTTTGCGAACAATATTGCATTTTTTTTATGTTGTTTCTTCTACAATATTCGCTAGTAAGCACTCATTCAATTTGATAAGACAACACTACGCGAGGATCATTGCGTTTGTTTACATCGCGTTTTGTTGACAAAACTATTGGTAACAGATCTTGGCTGCAGCTTTTGCGAAACTCAAGAGAACCATTGTAAAAACAAATATAGGAAGAAAATATGCACTTTTATTAGATTGGGGAAATAGGATTCACAAGTTTATGGCGATAGAGTGGGAAATCTGAGTTGATAAAATGCCCTGGTAAACCCAGATTTACGAGAACAGCGAAAATATCCCTACTTAAACACCTTTTTAAAAATAAATCTACATCTGCATTCAAAAATATTACGTACTTCTAGTACATATCACTGTCATAAAAACACAGACATATGCAATAAATTAATGGGTTTTAAGTAGTAAATGAAACAGGAATGCATAAATGATAAAAAAATTTAAGTTGGCTTCTGAAACGTGCATACTGCAGCCAAATACATATATGTATGCAATTTAAGACAAATTTATATTTTACATTACATTTATTTATTACTAGACAAAAAATTCATCAAGGACAAATTATGGAGTTAGTTGCTAACGAAGCATGTGTTCAAGAACAGGGAATTTGCAAAAAGATCTCATTACTGGGAAATCTGATCAAACAAGGTATGGTTATTCAACATATCAGAGAGATTAATTTTAGCTAATGATGGAGAACATTGCTAATAGCAGCCCATATGCTAAATCACATGTAACCTATTTTTTATGGTCACAGAAATTAGTCTCGGGTGTATGGGGTAAATAGTTCATATTTTCTTCAATCAGATTATGGTACTAAATCTGCTTTGGTTTATTGTTCTACATGTAACATCTTCAGTACCAAAATCTGATTGTCCAAATTTTAACTTGTGCTGGCTGTTGCTTCTGATCGCCTGTTTCATCTTCTTAGTTAAGTTTTAAAGTTTTCACTAAAGTAATTGGCACAACATCTATACTCATAAATTTTATGCTGTTATATTTTCACCTCAGCTGCATTAAAGATTTTTCCCCCATTTTTGTCGCCAAAATGTCTAGAAGCAAGCTGCCTTTCATCCTAATTATATCGCAAATTGTGGAAAAATATATCTGAATTATTACATTCTAACGGGGGTTCAGTTGCATCTCTAGTTATACAAGACAAAAGTGAATAAATGAGCAAATTAGAACGTGAAGAATTTCTTTGAAAATGTAATTAAAAAATAAAAGAAAAATAAGCTTACCCACAAAGTATTTGTTGCTTGAACTTCAGATTTGCTTATCGGTGCAATTTAGGCCATTAAAACAAATATTCGTAATGGATATTTTCTTATAGAAATCCACTACGAAACATTTAATTAAAATAGTCAATAGTTCACTCTCCAGGTGACATTCTTCATTGCTGAAATGTGCTATACAGTAAGTATATGTGTCTATCCTCTTGAAAGCTTGTCCTCCAAATTTCTAATGAGATGACAAAAAAAAAAAAAAAAAAAAAAAAAGGAGGAGGGGGAAGGGTACGTGGATACACAACAAGAATACCAGAGGGATCAGACATGCAAAAAAATCATTCCCAAAGTATTAGGCACAAGGGATTTATGCTAAAGTACAAAACAGCACACGCTACAAGCTAATCAAACACATTGTAAGCTATAGAATTATGCATCCAAAGAGCTATTGTGTCCTAATCAGGATTCAATCATATCTCTAGTTACACAAGACTTGAATAATTGAGATAATTAGAACATCAACTGTGAGCAATTAAATGAAGGTAAATGCAGGAAACACTTTGGCTTACTTGTTAGAGAAAAACCTCAGTTGCGAAGAAATTACAAAGACGCTTTAAATAAATTTGGTATCAGCACAGTAATATCAACATCACAACCAAATATCAGGACTTTTTTTTGTTTCTGTTGTTGAAATGCATGACTCATTATTTTACAAGGCAGAGCAAAAGTAATAAACAAAAAACAGTAGAAACAAAAATGGTATTTAATTTATTCATGGAAATTTAATTGTTATGTATGAATGACATCCAACAGTTGTATTCACAAATTCTTGCACTTCCAATTGCATTTTCTAAGACACCTACACGCCCCTCCCCTAGTTCTGTTGCTGATAAATGAAGAGATCTCATTTTTTTGTCCCTGTACAATTGAGGAATGGTTTTTGATATAAAAAAATTCAACAACTGCTGCACAAGCCTGTGACATATAGCAGCCTGCAATGAATTCAATGAGCTTCTACTTTGTTTATGATAAAAAAAATCTCATTTTAAGTGGGATGATTACTTTTGCCTCACAATATTAATTAAACAAAGCTACACTAATGTGCTGAGATATTGCAATATTGTCAAAAATAATGCTTGGTACATACAAGCAATGTTAGATTAAAACATTGCTTGATTAAAAACTGCATGTGGCTTTTGTATGGAAATGCCTGCAAGCCATTTATAATATGTTGGTATAACTGTGCAGGTATTATTATACATTGGAACAGGCACATGCGTAAGCAATATTTGAATCATTACAGGTGAACTGCACTTAAGGGGAAAAAAAGGTTTTAATGTTGCAAGATTTATACCACATGGCAGCATAAATTGATATACAGTAAGCAAAACTGGAGAAGCTATGCATATAACAACCTTCTAAATACCTAACTTTCCTAATTATCTCCTTCATTCTCTGAAAAATTTCCACAGAAATATAATATGCATTACAAAGTATGCTATAACACATATTCTGGGCACAAAAGGAATTCTAATGCCTTCAAATTCCTCGTTTTGTTTAAATAAAATGGTCTAAGTTTTCTTGCTCTGCTATTATCTTTTAAACAACCACTCTTGGTGTTTGTAGCTTAAAAATGTTTGTGCATGCCAAAAAATTAGCATTTATGATACTTGTTGAGCACTGTTTTTTTTTCACAGATTGTAAGTACAGTTTTTAGTAGCTCTTGAAAAGAATAAATCACATTGAAGATAAAAGCATAGTATTTGGAATCACACCCACTGCAAGAGTTTTATATACATACACAGAATATGGCACCCAATAAGTTTTCTTGTTTTACCTACATATTGTTGCACACATCACTAAGCTTACAATTTCAGTTACTTTTAAATTACCTCAAACCAAACACATACTGTTCACAAACTGCACACAAAGTTGATATGTATATATAAAAAGAGAACATATTAAATAAAAATTCCCACTGTACCAATTTTAGGCAGCTTCTTTGCAAACCTTACATTTTTTTTATTTTTTTTTACTGAAGCACTTTCATGCTTCAGTAATTTTATCTTATAAATTTGCCAAAAATACTGCAGAATGACAATGCTTTTATTGAAATTTCTATACTACAGATCAAATGTTTATTTGCGGACATACACATTTACACCCAAGCAGGTGTAAATTTAGTATCACACTGAAAAATTAATTTTCAGATAACTGAAACAAACACATCAGAATGCACCAGGCACAGGATTAACTATTATCTACAAAGAATTCAAGGTTGATAGTTTACTTTTGCTTCTCGTTGGGCGTTGGGTTCTGCCTGTCATTCCATATCTTACCATAGTTATTCATAAAAACATGAGGTAGTTACAACAGAAAGGCATTTGCTTTTATGAACACTGCATAGTCAGCTCCACAACTACATTTTCCCCTTGGAAGTACATCAACAAAATTTAATTTTTTGAAAGCTAACTGAGAAATTAATTGCTTTAAACTTCCTTGCTTCAAAGTCTTCTTCAAAGGTTTTTCTTATAAGCAAAAACTTTGAAGCAGACTTACATTTAATTTATCTATGAAGCAGACTTACATTTGTTTAATTTTTTTAAATTAATTGCTGAAAAATTCTAAATGGAATGTGTTACAATATTCACTTTGAATTATTGGGGACATTTTAGTAAACTGTCAGTAAGCTGTATGTACTGACAGACCTCCTGATTTGAGCTTTCAGGTTAAAAATTTCTATCACATGCTAACATTAGTTTCCACTGAGAACATTTTGTGTTGGCTTACCTTATGGGCTACATAACCAGCAATATAGATTTAAAGTAGAAAATATAGCCTTTGTTACTTTACCACATGTATTGAAAGCTTCACAGAACAGTGTAGGTATTTTAAAATGTTTTGTACTGTCAGTGAATTTAAGAGTGAAGTTAGTCTCTTTAGACAACATGTCTCTCTTTGGTTAGAAGATTTAAAGCATATTTCTGCAAGGCATTTAATTCACTTAAATGAACAGATGCACTGAGCCAGGTGCTGAAAAAACACAAAAATACCACTTTGTAAACTGATGAAATTTAAATAGGTTGGCAAAATTTATTCAGACTATGCATGCCTTGATGTGAATGCTTAACATTTATTATCCACAGCATTTTAGAATAAAATACGTTTATTCATAAATCTTTTACATTTTCACTGTACACCATGTAAACCCTCCGTTCAGGAAACTCAAGTTTTCTGAACGGAGAGGTTACATGGTGTGCAGTGAAATTATGAAAGTTTTAATCCCTACCATGTATAATATTTCTTCAGGAAAATAGTTTCTCAATCTATCCGACAGAAGAAATAATTTCATTTAGGCCTGTGCCTTCACTATTTAGCTTTTTGCTATTTACCTCAAAAGCTACATAACTTTCATGAAAAAAGGTTTAATGCAGGTGCAACATTTTGTTGTTCAGTTGATGTTGGGTACAAAACGTTTTGTTAAAGTGTCATGAGACTTGTTTCACCACGATTCCTTTCACTGTCACAAATTTGCTTTAAAGGTTGTGAGCTTGAACAACACAATTCTCCAGGGTCAATAGAACATGAGTAACATAAGGTATCATTTGTGGATGTTTGGTTCAACCAATATTTGTTATAGCTTTTACTAAACGAAGAGTGTCAGAAAAAAAGTCTCAGCTCAACGAGGGTGTTTATGTATGGTTTCATTTGGTCACCACACATAATTTCAAACATACTGCAATTGATTTTGTTGCCGTCTAAATTAATACACATATAATTATTAAAGTCTGAATCGTGACACAGCTTTTGTCTTTTAATCTACAGACAAACTGGCTTTCTTGGAAACTGAGGTGAAGTGTAGGGCTAGAAATATTTCAAAATTGTAACATCCCCAGTTGAGCATGTTTTGTTCAGAAAAATACATGCAGACCCCCTCATACATATGTAACACCCCCCCTACCCCATATACTGTACTATTTTTTCTAGTCATTTCAGTAAAAAAGTAAGAAACAAAATACTTTTATTGTACATCATAAATTGTCCCCCAGCAATGAAATTTGAACTCGCCTATATGTCACCATATTTCAATAATTTCACCCAGCAGTGAAATATGTGATCGCCTATGGGTCACTCCAAGTCAAATCAGTCCTAAGTGTAACATTTTTTTAATTGTTACATTTAACTGTTTTAATGCAACATTTTCCTTCTGTAGGTTCACCAAAAAAGATAAATGTGTGTCTATGATGCCTATCATATGCCTGAGGTTTACAAAGGCATTTTTGTATTTATGAGCCTATCATCACAAATGAAAATAAATGTCAACTGAGCTTATATTGGGGCAGTCTGAAAGCTTATTACATGAGATATCACACAAAACACATTATGGAAAATTTAGTTCTCAAAGTCGTTTAAAGCTTTTTCTTTTGAGATATCACACAATCACATTATGGAAAATTTAGTTTTCAAAATAGTCCATTTTGAAATAGTCCAAAACACATTATGGAAAATTTAGTTCTCAAAGTCGTTTAAAGCTTTTTCTTTTGAGATATCACACTATGGAAAATTTAGTTTTCAAAATAGTCCATTTTGACTTTAATCTCTCAAAACACACCACATTAATTTTGTTAAACAAAGCAGATAGAGAAAGCATCTGAGTAGTGCAAAATTGACTGGAAAATAAAAAAACAACATTTCTTTCTAACATGTACACAGGTAGGTCTTTTACATGCTTGATCAGGCATGTATGGAAAAACACATGCCCTAGGTGTGTTAAGCAATAACATTTTTGAGTTCTGGTGTAATGTATATTTTGTTCATTAGCAGACTAACAATCTTATCATGCTTTTCAAGATCTACTTTCTTTTTCAAATAAGCTATGAATGTTACTCGAGCCTTTATGGTTCACGGCTCTGCCTGGTTTTCTAAGTACATAGGATGTAGTAGTGTAAGTACATCACTGTTTTTTATCAGTGTGTATGGCAAAAATAAAAGGTAGAAGCCCACACTACAAGATATGTAGTGTACGTAACGTGTTGAGGTGGTCAATTTAGCTTATTCTGTTAAAAATGTTAGCTTTAAGTTAATTTCTCTGCCTCAGCATAGACAGAGTTTTAATTTTTGGTAGAGAAAAATTGTTGGAGGAGCATGTGTGGTAAGTCCAGGTTTCTTCCTAGGAACCACAAGTAAAGAACCATCAGTTTGACTTTGAGTTACTGTCTTTTCTTATGACAAAATGCTCACTTAAGTGATTTACATATAATATATTATAGCAGTAGCACTGGGGCTAAAATCTGCATCCATGTTCATTCTTGAGGGGAAAAAATACTGGTGTGCAAGTTTTATCTGTACTAATATTTAAATTTACACATTGGTACACAACTCTTCTGTCCCCTCTAAAAGCAAGAAGAAACAAGTACTTAACAATGCATAATATAAAAAACACAATAGATTATTCAGACAGTCATGCATGGAAAAATGCTTAGTCTTAGAACATACCTATGCTTTACAGAGATGGAATGAACATAAGGTGAAAAAAAATTTGGTTCCGTAAATAAAATTTATGACTGACAACTTAATCATGTCATAGCGAAATAATTGATGACCTTAAAATGTTCACTACTTTGAAAAAATGTATGAAAACATGAAATTTTAGAACGACAAATATTTGCAAGTCTTGGAAATCAGTGGACTCGCATGGTGTTTTGAAATCGCGATACAATTTTAATTCGAAATTTTAAAGTCATACTTGACTACAAACCATAAGGACAATAGTGTCATACGTATTACTACTCACCGTGATGAAGTAAAAATTCCGTAATATAAAGCAGAAATCGACAGACACAAACAATCACACACCTTCAAGCTTTCACCAACAGACGCTGAAAGTAGGATCCTTTGTGTGACATCACAACCCAGAATTTCTGTCTGTGCTTGGGCCCGGTAAGGAACGAAGTGACTGTCGTGATCTCGACGGCCCCGCTCGAGCCCACCCTAGGGGTTTTTTCTCCTCGGACCATATTTTGAATGTTATAACCACGGCTGAGAGTGAGAATCTCACAAGCCTTAAATCTAGCAAATGCTGTGACTCAGTCGTCTGGCCATTACAATTTGGTCTTTGTCAAACTCGCCTATGTCTGCTTCCCTTTCCCCATTTGAATAACAAGAATAACACTGATTAACAGATTTCAGTCAGCACAGGTGTTATTTACACCGTCTGTGAAACACAGAAGACACAAGTTTGTCCGCGACGGACATTGAAGTCGTGTCCCCTCACTCTGCAGTAAGTAGATCTCCCAACAGCTACGCGGACAAAATGTCTCGCTGCAGATTTGTCGTCTTGACACATGTTTTCACCTCTGTAGTACGTCACATCATCTCCCTCTTAATTTTTTTCCCTAGGAAGCGCAGTAGGAATTTTTCATTAATTCTAAACAATGTGTGGAACAAACATCCCACACTTTTCGAACAATCCAACTGCCAGTGGATCCATTTTCCACAATCGGGCGCCAATGTAAAAACAGAAGTTCGTCCGCCCCGAACATCAAACTCGTGTCCCCTCACTCCGGAGTAAGTCGCTCTCCCAACTGAGCTACGCAGAAAGAATGTCTCGCTGCAAATTTGTGGTCTTGACAAGTTTTCACCTCTGTAGTACGTCACACGTCCCATGACCTTCACAGGCGCCGTCGTTTACCTGTAGTTGCTTCGAGATTCACAAAGACGCGCTGGTCATAATGTTTTGGCTCTTCGTTGTATAATTTCACATTGTTCATACTGTACAAGTGTGCCCCGATGGGATGTAGGAGTATATTTGTGTTTGCAATATATTTGCAAATTTATT
Source organism: Macrothele yani (assembly GCA_039090855.1). Taxonomy (NCBI): domain Eukaryota; kingdom Metazoa; phylum Arthropoda; class Arachnida; order Araneae; family Macrothelidae; genus Macrothele; species Macrothele yani. The sequence goes on from CM077010.1 coordinate 88,748,020, forward strand.
GGTGTTTCTAAGAACTCTATTCAAGAAATTAATTTTTCTTTTTTACGCTTTCCAACCGTAGGTTGAAGAAGCGTATATGCTCCAGCTTTGTCCGTCTGTCCTTGCGCACAATAACTCGCGTAAAAATAGTTCGATTTCGATGACATTTTTGTATGTGGTAAGGGACTACCTGGGGACGAACACTATTGAAAATGGGCGAAACGGGGTCAAAGGTCAGGACATAGGAGCAGGATCCATTCCATTGCTCTCATGCGTCATAACTTACGTAAAAAGACTTAGATTGCGACAAAACTGTAACATGTTGTTCTGGAGGTATACTGAACCGGTTCTGTTGAATATCATCGAAATGGGGTCAAAGGTCAGGGCACAGGAGCGAAATTTATTCCACAGCCATTATCCTCATAACTTCATTAAAAATGCTTCTGTTGCCACAAAACTTTAGTATGTTGTTCCGGAGGTATACTAAACTGGTTCTATTGAATATCGTCGAAATGGGGTCAAATGTCATGGTGCAGGAGCGAGATTTACTCCACAGCCATTATCCTCATAACTTGAGTAATGATTTCTGGTATGTTGGAAAGCGTATCATAATCAATGCATTGCATGATTTTACTAACTTGTTTTTCTTGGTCAGAAAAAAAAATGATGTGAATGGATATCATTCACTTTCGGAAACATTTGCCACGAGGTTTTAAGCTTTTCTATAATGATGAGTTCCTTCGATAGGTGGAGTAAGCACGCATTTCTGTTTCCAACAATCTCCGTTCCTAAAAATTCGATTAAAAATTACTTTGTTCCACATGCCATTACTTGTGGCAAAGATTACAAACATCAGGGCAGCCAATGGTGTGTGAGGCCCTGGGTAAGTATTTCTGCTGGGCCGCTGTATTACAAAATTTATGGACACACATGTGAGGTATAGTGATTTTTCGAAGAAGATTTATAATAACGAGTAGAGAAGACATACGTACCAGTGCATACTTGTTTTTTGTCCAGTCAGTGCTCTTTTGAATTCTAGGCCCTAATCACAGGATTCCTAGAATGTGATCTCTTTCAATTTTGACCATAGTTTTTTTAGGGATTTAGGTCCATCCTTTCTAACACTCGAAAATGAAACAAATGTCGAAAAGCCCTTCGCAATCTCAAGGCGAAACTTGCTTATTTGATTGGCAGTAAGCCTTATTGCAATACCTCACATTGAGACAACCGCAGTTATATGAAATATGCGGAAAATAAGGCTGAAATCGGGATTACAAAACAGAGCCTTTTTTTTACATACAAGATTGCATATGTTTCGATGTTCTATTTATGGACCAACGGACATAAGGCACACAAAATTCATAAAACAATGACACACAAAATTCATAAATTATGAGAAGTTAATTCCAGAAAATGTATTTTTCTTGCCTTTAGCAAAATCCTTTATTATGTTTCTGTAATCCAGATTTTTACATAATGTACTGTTCACTATTGCTTACAACAGTTTGAACACACACAAATACGAGAAGTACAAAAAGTAACCACGCGGATCCGGGGTTAACAGAATCCGGAACTACTATCCCGTCTAGTCCAGGAAAATTACCTGGCTTAGTTTAGATGTATTCAGACGCTCCCGTTTCCTATACGTGTAAAGTAACATTCATTTGGTCGTACTGGTTGTTTATAATAATTTTGTTTTACTTTTACATATATCGTTTTATTGCGTATTTTTGCCGGTAGTGGTTTTCGAAACCACGTCTACCCACTCCAGAGCCGGTTATCTCCCGACTGAACTACATTGACCTTGGATTATCGCTGCAACTTGCCCTTTTGTAATGTGCGTTACATCTGAGGTAGGTCGCCACAACTGTTTTGTGTTTAAGATGAGCAGAAATCCCCGGAGCGCGGAGACCTCTGAGGCTCTGAGCCTGGATATAAGGGCGATACACTGTTAAAAATTTTGTGGTAGGTTGCACCAAAAAGTGATGTTACACCAGCTGCACCACTTTCTGGGAAAATATACTCTACCGTGTGGTGCAAACAAACCTGACAACAGGGTGCTACTTTGTACCACAATATGGCACAAGGTTGCACCACATGAAGGTGTAAGGTTGCACCGCACAGCGGTATATATTTTCTCAGAAAGTGGTGCAACTGGTGTAGCACCACTTTTTGGTGCAACATACCAGAAAATGTTTTACAGTGCATGCGCGCTAAGCTGCATGAACCCATTTCCGTGTATTTGCGCTTTATAATTTTGCCCTCAGTAATATTTTAAAATGAAAAGGAACATGAGAGAAATTGCGGTGGAACAATGTCGAAAATTTAATTTACAGATTGAAGATTCTAGATCACTTTTGGCGTGCTTGAACGCAGCTGCATTCTTTTTCGTTCGAACTTGATACTTAACACTACACTAATAATTTTTAGATGCCCTATGTTTGGTTTCCATTTTTATCTCAAGGTTCAGTTTTCCACGGGAATATTATTTTGATGCCAAACATTCGAATCTTATACATTGTGTTTTACAGCTGCATGTTTTGCTCATCAATATTTGTTATCCTAAAATGACTTGCCTTAACAAGCCGTAAAAAGCTCATGGAATGAAAAGGCACAAATTATATTTAATTTGAAATACATGCATCGCCAAAATAGATAACATTTCCTTCCTACCAACAAGTTTACCGTTCCCTCTGGGGAGTGGTTTCCAACTTCAGATTAAAGAAAAAGACCAAAGGATGTATTTTTGAAGATCATATTTGTGAAGCAGGATTCTCCTTCGATTGAGCAGCAGAGAGCGACTACGCTCTTAAAGTCGCCTTCAAACTGTCACCGGTGGATCAGTGAATGTTGTGTTTGTCTTACTGCACTGGCTATCACCGGTCCCTGGAACCAGTGGCACTAAATTAGGAACGGACGACTGCTTGCATCTCATCGAGTTGTTCACGGTGGTCGTTGAACCCCTAAACAACAACAACAACAACAATAACTGTCGAGTTGTGGAAAATAAAAATTGTTGGAGTATTGTACGTACACCAAAGAGCCATAACCTTATGACCAACACGCATTTATGAAAATAGAAGCAACTAAAAGTAAACGACGGCGCTTGTGAAGGACATGAGGCGAAATAAATAACGCCTGATACTGATCTTTATTAATCGATGCTATTCTTAGAAAAAGTGCAGGTGTATATGGGATCATGAAAGATCTTCTGAGCTTTCGCTCGTCAACCGACGGCTTTCTCAAGGCACTAGAACAACATCCAAACTTAAACATTAATAGAAAAAGTGGTTGAAATCAAATCAAGTAAAGTGAAGAATGGTCGCATGATATTACATAAATCTCGCGGTGTAGACATGATAAAGTTATTTTGTGTTTAGCTTTAAAAGCGCATTCCATGAATGTGGTAGACCCATCGATACAAAATTATTGCACGCGTCTCTGTGAGATAGAATCTATATGGTCTCCCTTAGTAAGGTTCCTTTTTCTGTGGTGTACACAGCAATATCCTCCATGTCGCTCCACAGCTGGGTTGCCTTGTTATTCAACACTTCTCTTGACAGCGAAGTCGCGAGTTTCCCATATTTGATATCCCATTTGTGTTCGTCAAGCCTTGTATCAAAATACCTTTTTGTCATTCCTATGTATAACGTTTTAGATCCATCAGGGGAATGGAGATCCATCTATGGGGATGGAATACACTCCAGTACGCTCAGACATGATAAGTTGGAGACCATACCAGCACACAGAGTTTTCTCTTTTACTTTCACCCTTTGTTTACGCTTTCCAACCGTAGGTTGAAGAAGCGTATATGCTCCAGCTTTTTCCGTCCGTCTGTCCGTCCGTCCGTCTGTCGGCACGATAACTCACGTTAAAATAGTTTGATTTTGATGAAATTTTAGTATGTGGTAGGGGACCACCAGGGGACGAACCCTATTGAAAATGGGTAAAGTGGGGTCAAAGGTCACGCCATAAGAGCGGGATCCATTCAATTGCCCTTATGCGTCATAACATGCGTAAATATGGTTCGATTTCGATGAAATTTTAGCATGTGGTAGGGGACTACCTGGAGAGGAATCCTATTGAAAATCGTACAAATGGAGTCAAAGGTCAGGACATAGGATCGGGATCCATTCCATCGCCCTTATCAAACACTATTAAGGTGGACGTCAAGTAATTTTGCTTCCTATATTTCCAATGGAAAACCTTTTGTACACATTTCCTTCACAATTAGTGTGTTCCCAAGGATGGAAATTTGAACATCGATTAAAATAACTTCATACTATAACTTGAAATACTTAACATTTTCTAAAACATAAGCATAATTATATTCAAAAATAATAACGTTTCCTTTGGTGGTGTTGAAACCCGAAAAAAGATGGCGCGACCTGTACTTTGATGACGTCAGTAGACAAATAAATGTTGGATTGCATAATTACGTTTATGGTTTAGAAAATATTATTACGGTTTGGTTTAGAAAATATTAAGTATTCCAAGTTATGAAATGAAGCTATTTTAATCGATGTTCAAATTTTCATTCTTGGGAACGCATTAATTGTGAAGAAAATGTGTACAGAAGTTTTTCCATTGGAAGTATAGGAAGCAAAATTACTTGACGTCCAACTTAAAGTAGCAATTCTTGTATGTATGTATGTATGTATGTATGTATGTATGTATGTATGTATATTTTATTTTGAAAACGGCTCTAAGAATTTTGATGAAAGTCGTTAACCTACCGTTTCCTGGTACTAGAAATCGATTTAGCTTGATCTCGACTTTAGGAGAATTCGTTTAGTGGGTTAAATAACCACCCCTAATTAAAACGTTTTTAGTGTAATGGCGTCATTCCATTAATGTTTCAATGCTTAGAAATCTTATGACGTCACAATCTCGCGTTTGAGAATGTTGGCGGGCCGTCACGCCATGTGTCTCATTACGTTACGCGTTGTGTGTGGTTCCTATTAAAGTTTTATGACGTCATACTCTTGCGAGCAGATGGTCGCGATTCCCATCTGCTTCATTACGTCACGCGTTGTGTGCGTATGTCCGTGCGCACGATAACTCGCGTAACAATCGCTCGATTTCGATGAAATTTTAGTATCTGGTAGGGAATCACCTGGGAAGGAACCTTATTTAAAGTGAACGAAATGGGGCGAAAGGTCAGTACATAGGAGCGGAATCCATTCCACTGCTGTTATGCGTCATAACTAACTTAAAAAGGTTCGATTTCGATGAATTTTTAGTATGTAGTATGGGACCACCTGGCCACAAACCCTATTGAAAATGGGCGAAATGGGGTCAAAGGTCAGGACATAGGAGCGGAATCACTTCCATCGCGATTATACGCCATAACTTACGTAAAATGCTTCGATTTGGATGAAATGTTAGTATGTTGTAGGGGCCTGCTTGGGGACGAATTGTGTTGAAAATGGGCGAAATGGGGTCAAAGGTTAGGACACAGGAGCGGGATCTTTTCCATAGCCCTTATGCATCATAACGTATGTAAAAATGCTTCGATTGCGACAAAACTTTATCATGTTATTTCGGAGGTATACCGAACCGGTTCTGTTGAATATCATCGATATGTGATCAAGGGTCAGGGCACAGGACCGAGATTTATTCCACAGCCATTATTCTCATAACTTGAGTGATAACTTGAGTAATGATTTCTGGTATGTTGGAAAGCGTATCATAATCAATGCATTGCATGATTTTACAAACTTGTTCTCCTAAATGTAACATGGAGAAAGTTCATCAAAATTCAAACAAAATGGTATTAGCCAATAGCTAATAGGAGCTCACTGTCCTCACGTGGACAGCCGTGTCCCTCCAAAGCGAGACACAACGAACGAGAAGAATCATGCTTGCAACACGTGACAGTTAGGTGAACATTGGGATCTAGTAGAAGTAGCGAATTTGAACTGCCCCCTCCTGGCGAATCATAAACGTTTCAAACATTTTCTCCAACAGATATTAACAGTAGTTGATGTGTTTAGTGGTAATAACACGAATTCAGCGGTGAATTTACCACCAGGCTAACTAGACCGCGGCCTGGGGGCCGCAGGTACAGAATCCAGAAAAACGTAGAGATCAGAACAGAAAAACTTAGAAAAGGGAGGTACTGTTATTTTAATTTACTTGAATAAAATAAAGTAGTGGTAATTTTTTTATTTTATGTTGAATGATAGCTAAAGAAATAAGAACGTAATAATAACTCTATTGCGAGCACGCCCGTGTTCGTACGAGTGCGATAGAGAGCGCATGCGATGTCTGACAAAGTGACAGGTGCAGGGGAGGAGTGGAGAGCAAATGAAAAAAACAAAACAATAAAATTATACTACCAATTACACTGGCGGAAAGTGAAAAAAGAACACCAAGAAGAAATTGGCGGACGATAATGAAATTTACATATGTTAACGGGGTCGAGTTTACGTAGGTGTGATGTTAATTTCGGGACCATCCGGTGAGCGCTTACGCCACAGCACGGCATAATATGCAAATTATCGTCGGTGGTATTTAAGGAGTACGGCGAAGTGAATGTAATCAGTCGTCGGCGTACGGACACGTCCTAAGACCCTGAAGAAGCTGCAATGCCTGGACATGGAAGACGTGTACGATTTCAGCAGTTATCGGACTTTGAGCGAGGTCGTCTAGTCGGACTCCGCGAGGCCGGGTGGTCGTATCGTCGTATTGCGGAGCGAATTGGACGGGAAGTATTGGTGGGGGTACGATGGTGGCGTTGATAGTCCGAGGAACATTCCCACACGAGAAGACGTGGATTCGGAAGTCACAGACGGACTGATGAGCTGACCGATCGACGCATAAGAAGAGCGGCGTTGTCAAGCAGAACATCCACTGCGACGCAAATCCGAGCTGCCGTTGCACCTGAGGTGACTGTGCGAACAATCCGCAACCGTCTACTGGATACAGGACTACGTGCACGTGTGCCTCTGGCATGTGTACATCTGACTCAAGCCCACCGTCAGGAATGGCTGCAGTGGTGTCGCCAACGTCTGCACTAGAGAACGCAATGGCGATCTGTCGTGTTCAGCGATGAAAGCAGATTCTGCTTGGGAGCCTCCGATGGCCGTATGCGTGTTCGCAGACAAACACGGGAGCGTCTCCACCCTTCTTGCATCCGCCAGCGACACACAGGGCCTACACCTGGTCTCCTGGTCTAGGGAGCGATCAGCTATCACTACCGTACACAACTAGTGTTTGTACCGGGTACGTTAAACAGCACCTCCTACATCAACAACATCATTCAGCCCGTTGTTGTGCCATTTGTAAGGTTGGTCCATCGTGGTGTTTTCCAGCAAGATAACGCACGCCCACACACGGCACGTGCAACGCAACATACACTTCAGGGTGTGAGACAACTTCCATGGCCTGCACGTTCACCGGATTTGTCCTCCATTGAGCACGTGTGGGATTTTATGGAACAACGACTTATCCGGTCTCCACGGCCAGCCACGACCATCCCCGATTTACGCGTCCAGGTTGAGGATGCTTGGAACTCAATGCCCTAAACTTACATCCAACATCTGTACGACAGACTCCATGCCAGAATTGCACAGTGTGACGCAGTTCATGGCGGTTCAACCTCGTACTAACCATGTTACATGGAAATGTTATTTTTCAGTTTACCAGCAAATACAGCTGTATTTTGCCATAATGTTTTGATCACGTTATCCTTTGTATTCCGTTATTATGCTGTATAAATTTCGTTGGTATCAGACGTCTCCTTCTTGGTGTTCTTTTTATCACTTTCCGACTTTCCGCCAGTGTCTTATATTCTTAACTTAAAGATAAGTTTATTAGAAAATATTATAGGAGCAAATTCAAATATGGGTGGCCGGGTTGGTGGGTGGGTGGGTGTGTGTGTGGGGGGGGGGGGGCATAGAAAATTTGGCCTAGGGCCACAAAATCCTTAAATCCGACACTGCACGACCTGAGACCAAAATTGTTTGGTCACATGATGCCACTAAACGCTGAACTTGGAAGCCCTCGGCGTTGAAGTGCTTCATTCAGTACGATGCCGTCTACGCGTTGCGTTACGAAATGCAATCATTATTATCTTCTATTGTAATAACGCGGTCCAGAAATGGATCAGCTTCGCAATGGGCTTACAGCGGAAGGCGAATATTTAGTCACTACATGAGGTTATGCGTTCAGAGGTCACGTGAATCCCATCGATTAAACTTAGATGTTTTATTATTGCCAGGAACGAGAGATAGAACGAATGTTTGAATGGGAGCATTTTAAGGAGTTAGTTATTTCTTCCATCGATAAGCTTGAAGTCTTTCATCGTGTTTCATTCGGATCCCAATGGCCTGCACGTGCCCTCCTCATTTGAAGGTCCACAGTCGTCAGATCTGAATTATCCCAGAATGCTGCTTTAGGTGCTTCCTGATCAACGGGTTTCTTCAAAAATAATAAAGTTTGCTTAAGCCTGCGTAAGTTTGCTAATTCCTTAAATTCGACCAACATATTGTCCAGGGTATGAGCTCCCGTCTTTCAATGACGACATTCTTTTCTGCACTAAGAATGTGATGTGGTAGCTTTGATTTCCATACATAACCTACTGAAATAGCACCTGCCACCGATATGTTAAAATCTCGTTCCACGTGACCCTATGACCACGGCATCTACACTGCTGGCCACCCAAAATGCAACACCAAGAACGACACGAGATAGCAAAGCCAGATTTACTGCACACATAACAACACATACAAAGATGAAACGATTGAGCTTACAGGCCCGTGCGACTTTCGGAACACGCAGACGTCAATAGTTCGTGTGGCCCTCATGGCTGGCAATAACGGCCACTGCACGCCGCGGCATCGAACGAAAGAGGCATTGGATGTGGGCTTGGGGTATGTCTGTCCAGGCTGTTTCCACACGTTGCCACAGTTCATCAGGCGTAGTCGCGGGTGGTGCTTGCCGGGCCACGCGGTTGCCAATCAGCGACCAGACGTGTTCGATAGGCGACATGTCGGGAGAACAGGAGGACCACGGCAGCAGTGACACCTGGTGGGCCGTTAAGGATTGACACCAGGTGGGCCGTTAAGGATTCCTGTTGAAACATGGCCGCTGGCAGGTCCTGCAGGTAAGGGAGGACTACATGCTCCAAAACATCGGAGATGTAGCGGTGGCTGTTGAGTGTACCGGCGATGCGTACCGGAGGGGTGCGGGTGTCATATCCAATTGCGCCCCAAACCATAACGCCAGGCGAAGGACCGGTATGGCGATACATAATGCAGGCGTCATAAAGTCTCTCGCCGCGGTGCCGCCACACGCGGATCCGACCATCGTGATGTTGCAGGCAGAAGCGGGATTCGTCGCAGAAGACATTGTCGTGCCATTCCGTAGTACAAGTGTGGCGTTCAACGGCCCACTGCCGCCGCATTCGCCGGTGGTGTAACGTCAGTGGTAATCTGAGCAATGGGCGCCGTGCGACAAGTCACCGCTCCTGCAGACAGGTTGTTGCGCAACACACCCTAATTCCTGCGCTAACGTTCGTGATGTGGCGGTGCTAGCCGTCAGTGACCGCCGCACAACAAGCCGATCCTCTCATTTGGCTGCGTGCCGCGGCTGCGGCAATCGCTCACGTCGGTCCGTCAGTCCCTCCGGCACCCACCGAATCCATACTCGCCTCACTGTGGCCGGATGTCGTCACACACGGGCGCCGATGTCTCGGTACGATAAACCTCTGTCACGATAAGCCACTATTCGTCCTCTTTCGAACTCCGAAACGTGCTGGAATGACTGCCGTATTCTGTGACGAGGCATCAGGAAGCTTCCCACGCACAGGTGCGGCAGCACAACACACTTCCACTACTTACACCGTGCCTTCTGTGCAACCTTCTTATAGTGCTTCTCGGTGGCGTGCCGGGTGCACATGATTTTCATATGCCCTGCAATGCTAATCGTTTGCATGCCCTCTCACGGGCGACGCATGCTGCGAATTTCAAGCCAATCGGATGCTTGCTTCTTGTTGTTGCATTTTGGGTGGCCAGCAGTGTAGATATTACGCCTGGGCATTTGCTTTGTGTCGTCCCGACGCACAATTAAAATTTCTAAGATTAGTGGTTAGCTATGATTTACACACGGTCGAGGCATATTGATGTAACCACCAGGTAATATCCAGAGTAACCGCCGTGTGCAGCACGGACAGCAGCTAGACGGGCTGGGAGTGACTCAATAAGGTGATGGATGGTGTTCACAGGTATGTGGAGCCATGCTGACTCCAGTGCATCTGACAGCGGCTGGAGGGTGCGTACAACAAAATCGAGATGGTCCCACAGATGCTGAACTGGGTTTAAGTCTGGGGAATTAGGGGCCCAGGGAAGTGCTTTGAAGTATTCATCGTGCTCTTTTAACCACTCTCAGACATTTTTAGCTGTGTGACATGTCACATTGTCGTGTGAAAGATCCCATTTGCCTGAGGGAAGACAATCAGCGTGTATGGATGTACGGTTTCTGCAAGGATGGATTTATAACGAATTCGGTCCGTAGTGCCTTTCACAGGTATGAGTGGACCCAGGTAATTCAACGAAAGCATTCCCCAGATCATAACGTTACCCCCACCAGTTTGTGTTCTTCCAGCAATGGCTGAAGAGTGTTTGTTCTCCGATGTTTCTCGCCTTATACAACAATGTCCATTCGTACGATGAAGCAGAAAACGTTTCGCATCAGAGAAGGCGATCCTTTGCCAATCAGCGTAGGTCCAATTCCGATACTGCTGTGCAAATGTTAGCCTTTTATGCCAATGCACCTTCGTTAGCATAAGTATAGTGATCATCTGTCTGTATTGGAGAACCATACGCAACAGGGTTCACTGAACTGTCGTTTTAGACACACTTTGGGTAGCCCCTCGTTCATTCGGCTAGTGAGTTGCTCCACTGTAGTGTGTCGATTGGCCCTCACGCACCTTCTCAGCCGACGTTCACCTCTCACATCAATGGCCTGAAAGCCGAAAATCAACCGTTTTTGCAAATCTGCTAAATCTCTCCTTTTATCCATGATAGCAACGAGTGACATGTTTTCAGAATGCCTACAGCACACCTTATACACCTTCCAAGCCAGCTCACGACACGTGTCTTCTTTCATTGGCTACGCGCTGTTGACGTCAAAAGTAGGAGGTGGTCACAATAATGTGACAATTTCGTCGTGACGCCAAAAAGAAATCACTCAGACTGGTGGATATAAAGATGGCCGTTATATACATGGACAAAAAGCATAACCGTAAATTCTGAGCCATATAATCGCTATTATGTGATAATCTACATGTAATTATGAGGTATTCGTGGTTTTGCTGCGTTGATTTTGCTTGATTTTCCGATTTCCCTTATAAGTGTGATTAAAGTTTTTTCACATAAAATCTTGTTTATGAACAACTGCCCTCACTAAAGGAGTATTTTCTTCACATACACATCAAAAACTTTGTTTTGCAATTCATGCTTATATGCAGTATTTTTAAGAATTTTGAATTTCTTTCTTTCAGGATTGTTACATGGGTAGCTCAAATAATTTAAAGAAGAAAGAGATGAAATTGAACTCCAGCCAATCTCCACAAAGATTGAACATGAAATTCAGCGTTTTTCGTTTAAACAAAGAACACCTCAATACAATGACAGCTTAATTTCAGATTATCACAAAGTATACTTATACTAATGTTGAACTGTCATTTGATTGAAATACAACATGAACCAGTCGTCAGCAGAAGACCTTGTGGGCGTTTACACGTCGGCAAAATACATCGATGATGCCCCTTTAAACTTTGAACAAGAACCTGACATGGAAAACCTATATGAAGATCTTCAATTGGTTGCGAGAGGAATACTTCTGGTTGTTGTTGGAGGTTTGGGGGTCATCGGCAATATATTGTGTTTGGTCGTCTTATCCCGCCCTGAAATGCGATCTGTACTTAACTATGGCCTTCAGACGTTAGCTCTGTTTGATGCGCTCAATCTTTTGACACGTGTGCTCTCAATTGGCCTCTACTACATTGCGCTGCGATCGGACTTTTTGTGGATATCTATGGTGGAGTGGCAGGGTTACATGTTTCTTGTATGCCATCCTCTTCAAGGAGTGGGCTATGGTGGTTCTCTGTGGACAACACTGGGTTTAAGTGTTGAACGTTATATTGCAACGTGTCACCCAATGAAAGTAAAGATTCTGTGCACCAATAGAAATGCCAAGCTCTTGAGCGTCTTTTTAGGAATTTGGTCCGTCTTGATAAATCTTCCGGGATTCTTCTTACATACGTTAGAAGAGGATTACGATGGCTTGGCCAACAAAACAGTTCACATCATACATATGACATCAATATATAACGATCACACTGCCTTCTTCAATTTTTTCTATACGTACATAGCAACTTTGTTTATTTTCGTTATACCATATCCGATTCTTGTGGTTTTCAACGTACTAACTTGGCATTCTGTACGGAAATCCAATGCAGCTCGCCAAGCCATGTCACCACAGCAGAAGAAAGAGATAAGTTTAACAAGGGTGGTATTCTGTATCATCATTGTCTTTTTCGTCTGCAACCTTCCAGTCGTTGTGAATAACATTCTGGTGTCAAATTTTGACATCATATTCTATCCTTTAATACATATGACGGACCTTCTTATTTGTGTGAATTCCGCTGTGAATATTATCATTTACTGCATATTTTCCAGTAAGTTTAGAAATCTCTGCGCACGAATGTTGTTTAGTTGTTTCAAAACATCTGAAAAGAATAACTGTATGTGTATGGGACGTCCCAAAACACAAACTTCTGGAACAAGAAATACGTCTAGTGAAATCACTCGGGAGACACCCTTAAGCGAAAGCGAACTCCAAATCGCTGAGGCACCAAAATCTAGCGCTATTGCATTAGTCAGCTTTAAAATGAAAAACTTCCCAGATTCGGCATTTCCTTGAAAAAAAAGAAAAAATAAATAGAATGGCATGCCGGAATACATAAATAAACACTTCAGCGTTGAAAAAATGGACCTTTTATTAGGACACTGAAAGGCAATTTGATTTTCGGTTCAGAAACGCTTTCCTGATGTTCAAGTATGAGATTAAAGCAATTATGTTCCTATCTAAGATCGTGTTGCTATTCTTAATATCTCGCACGTTTTTACTACAAACGCAACGGACAAAACATCAGAGATACCTACCAACCGAGTGTTGGTCCTCCGCTAGCACGAATGACAAAAGACTGTACAACTTAAGACATCAACTTCACCAAATGCCGTAGGGTTTCCGGAGGTAATGCCAGACATCCCTGTTGCAGCATGTCTGCAACTCCGCTTGAGACGGCGGTCCAGGATCCATGGGTCTGATGTTCCACTCCACGGCAAGCCAGAGACCTACCACAGGGTGAGATTTTGGGGGTCACTGGATGGTTCCAAAGTCATGTGGTGTTTCTCAAGGCATCCCTGGGTGGTTGAGTCGCGATAGGGCTGCTCATTGTCCATTGTCTTGTTAAAACAGACCATCTCCCGAAGGATGCGAGGCCATGAAAGCGTGTTGGTGAACAGCCAGTACATGCTGGTAGCGCGCAGTGGTTAAGGAACTCACCCGAGTTCCTTAACCATTACTATCGCAACGACCGGTCATCAGTAGGGTAAAACTAACCTTAAGGAACTCACCCGACAGGTTAAGGAATAATCTGTGATGGTTTGGGGAACATTCTCATATGTCCCATGAGAAGATTCCACAAACCCTCACAGAGCTACCACCGCCTTGAACACAACATTCAACCGAAAACTACGGGGCCTTGGCTTTATGCTGTGATCATCACACCCGTACCCTACTGTCGGCTTGGTACAGGTGAAAATGGGATTCATCTGAAGCGGCGCCACATTGCAGAGGTCCAGTTTTGATGTTTCCGGCATAAGGCGAGGCGTAGTGCCCGATATCGAGCATTTCAGAAGGCACATGCGTAGGGAGTTGGCTCCCGTAGCCCAGAGTATTCAGCGTGCGCAGTACCATTCCCTCGCTGTCGCTAGTTGGCTGTTCCGACATTTAACCTGAATGTCATTTGCGCCGCTGTTGTCAAGCGGTCGGTCGGTACGAGCCTGGATAGTCTACGTCGACCCCTTTCATCAATGGCGTATGTTCGGCCACCGCTCACTCTCTGGGCATAGATACGTCCGTCAATGATATACTCGCGGTACCCTTTTACCACTTGGGAAGTAGAATTATTGATCTGCCTTGTCCAGACATTTCTTCCAAGATCACAGTTGCTCAGATCACCACGTTTACCCATGTTCGTCGATTTGCTGTACAGCGTTGGAAAGTCCCGCTGTTCGCCAGTTTATTTCCTGCGTTCGGTTTTGGTCTGTTCCATTCTGCGTGGAGAATGTCCATGTGAACAGCCCACCACTCCTATCTGCAATGATTTGTCTACTGAGTATATAAAGTAATTACTATTTTTTACATGGGTTGCGACCCCTCTCCCCTAACTTTGTAGGCAACGTCAGCTGTTCCGAATAAAGTTGAAAAGTTGGAACGGTACTTGTCGAATGCTTAGTACAAAAGCATTTACACTGAATGGCCACTTCAATAGGTACATCCTTATGGCTTTTCTGTGGAACGTAGTTAACGTAATATTTAAAGCAGGAATTTCGCCTGAAGAAATGTATGGAAAATATATTATCCATTTTGACAAACCAATGAAAAGTAGGAGAGTACGGCAGCAGTTTTCTTATAGATACCTAATCGCTCAAGACGTAAGCTACTGTACATAGCACCATAAATTTTGCTTTCATATTTTGAAATGTAGAGTAGTACAGAAGACTAGCGTTTCTCCTTGACTCATGCAGTTGAGGACCGAAAATATTAGAGATGAAGTACGAATGGAATTTCAAATCTCTGCCCGACAGAGATTATCTTTTTTGAAAATCAATCAGTTCAGCTCTTCGTTACTTGGATAGAAAATGACTCATAATCCGGTATGCACATTGTCGCGCAATGTGTTTTCTCAGGAAAGGAGCCAAGAGATGACAGCTGTTAAGCGCAACGTCCCCAGTAAAGTTCGTAGTTCTAAATAAGATGATTCTTCAGAAAAAAGATACAGTTAGGTGATAACTAATCGCAAGACGTTAGAATATATTCCGAGACATGCTGCAATGAATTACTGACCGAAGAAAAGGAATGAGATAATTACATGCCCTTTAGCCATGAAGACAGTGCATCCGTTCTTTAATTACTTTTAATAATTAATTAATGTTGCAAACTATGTCAAATCGTGGCGCCGATACATCTGGATATGTTGAGTATGTTAGTAACGATATCCATATGATGGCATCCATACATAGCAGCGAGACTACTATAAGACAAGTGATGTCTCTGCAGAATTGCATGTTTTGAAGAAGAGTAGCAAAGTCTGTTTTTGCTTTCAAATTGCAGAAAAGCTGAAAATTCACCCTTACAATGCAGTAAGAAAAGGCATTGCCAGAGGTAATGTTCCATTCAGCTCATCTTTTTCGCTGAGGCCAGAGAGATCGCATCGTCGAACGAAGTAACGCTCTACTTGGGCTCCTGTGGAGAAGAATTGCGAAATGTTGTTTTCATAAAAATAAGAAAACAAAATAAAAAGTATTCCCGTTGGGGAGCTAGCGTTTACCGGAACATGAGGTGGTCTCAACCTAGGTCGTTGTAGTAATCATCAAACTTTACGCGGTCGGTCTAGTTGTTGTGGCCATCAAGAAACATGTTATTTGATAATTTTCTTCGTCTTCGATCATATTTTCCTTTTACATTCATAATAACGTGGTCATAGTCCCATGGTGCGTGAAGAAAACTCAAAACGGGTTGTGCTCCACGAAACACTTTCCATTCCAGTACTCTGTAAATACTGTAGTCTATGAAAAATCATGCCTCACAACAAGAAATATGATTATACTTAGGAGATGTACCTGACTGTTAAACAATGTGTACCTCTAGAGCAAATACTTCATTTTGATTGTTGATTTTTTTCAAATAATACTATGTACAAAAATGTTCGTGAGAGAACGAAATAAAAGGCTGTTTATTTTGAGTGTGTGTGTGTGCAGTTTTATTTCGTATTAGTGGAAAGTACATATTTTATAATCGCATTTTTGTAACATTTGTGTTAAGTTACGATTTTTGTCTGCTAAATGATTCATAATATGAAATGACTGAAATATCAGTTGTCTTTTACGTAAAACGTTTCTTGCATTACAAAGAAATGGTACAGCTTTTGGATGAATATTGTACATACTTAAGAGTCTAAAGTACTGACATAGATGTGTATATTATTGTCAGATGCCAATTTATTAAGTATACCTACGTAGCAGTGTGCTGCGCTGCCATTGCATGCAGACCAGCCCTAATTCTTCGGGTATGGAACACACTAGATGCTGGAAGGGTCATTGTGGGAACGTTTGTTACCATGCGAAAATCGATGAATAACACAGTTGCTGAGAATTGGACAGCGACACATTCTCGCAGCAAACAGCCCGTTCCACCTTATCTCAGAGATACTCGATGGGGTCTAAACCCTTGGACTGTGAAGGTTACTGAAGCAAGAAATACTCGTGGGTATGTTCCTGGAGACATTCGGTGACAATACGCGTCTTGTGAACGGGTGCGTTATACTCATGGACGTGTTCATCTGCTTAATAACAACTATGAAGGGGCGAATTTGGTTAATCAGCAACGATGTTAAGATACGCTGGCAATCAGGTGTCTTTCAACGAAGACCGTGAAAATACGCTCCAGAAAAACATTCACCAGAATAGCACACGACTCCACCGGCCAGTAGTTTTTGCATTTGACAGGTGAGTTCTATGGCCCAGTGTGTCTTACGCCAAATTTAGATTCTACCATATGCTTGATCCAATACGGAACCTTGATTCGTTTGCTAAAGATAATTTTTCCAGTATTTAACGGTTAACCCACAAGGGGAACGCTTCCGTGATTTGCGTTGCCAACATGGGCTTTCGACATGATCGTCGGCTGTTGTAGCCCATTCGCTACATGGACAGATATATGGTGCGCTCAGAAATCAACTTCTGCATACCAGTATTAAATTTGGCAGTGATTTGCCAGATCTTGGCCTGTTTGTTCGCTTGTACGCATCCCACCAGTCTTCTTTGACGCCTTTGATCCTCCAGTGTATTTAGCTAACAGGATTGCCGATTGCTGAAAAGTTTTGCAAGTCGCATCTTTCATGGCAAAATCTTACTACGGTTGTACGTGAAATGCCGAGGAGAACAACCTTTTTTGGGAGATGACCAAACTGCAAATCCATGTCGTATTTACACCAATAAAAGATGTTAATCCGTTTATTGGTGTAACTACGACATGGATGTTAAGTCAGATAATTTTCGAGTTTTTTTTTTTTTTTTTTGGATTGGAGGTGTAACGTTAGACCACCGTAAGCATCTCAGTGGGCTATTAACAGTCGCCCGTCCGTAAATTAGGGTCACTGGCTTCAGGAAAGGGAGAGAGCCAATGCCGTAAGAAAAACACAACATCCATGCCTCCACGGGATACGAATCCGGACCCCTTTCGGACGAGTGATCAGAGGCCATCGCTTAGGCCACTGCGCCACCGGGGCGGCAATTTTTAAGTTTTCCGATATTATCTCACTTAGCATCCATGTCGTATTTACACCAATAAATAGATTCACATCTTCCAAATTTGTCTTCTTTTAAACGTTTTACTGAAGGTGACTATGAACATGATTTGAAATCAAAATTACTGGGCTTTCCATTGGATAAGCAGAAAAGGCTCAAATCATAAGCCATTCATTCCATGAATCTCTCCTGTAGTTACAGCACTCTTACCGCAACTACACATGTTAGGGAAATTCCTAACATGATGCCAGTAGTAACATAGAAAGTCCAGATGTAGGAAATGTGTTGCATAATAAATCTAATGGACTAAACAGAAGCGAGGTCCATGCAATTCATAAGCGGGCCCCATAAACCATTCCCGGTGTATCACAGAAGAAGAGGAAAATGGACAAAGGTACACAATATGAAAATTCTAACTAGTCAGTGGAAATGTAGCAGATATTACTGAACATGAAACAACTTCAAGCTGAAAATCAGAGACTTAAATCTGCTTGTGCTAAATTAAAATCTCGAAATAAAAGTTTTAATGAACAATTGCTTTTGAGTGCAAAAATTTCCAAGGCCTTGTATATTGATTGTCATGCATTTACGCATACATATCTGTATGATTTGAAAGTGGTTTAATCTGCATACTAAAACTGTGCAAATTAGAAAAGATCGGGGAATTTTTTTGTGGATCTAAATTTGTTATCTGTTTTCGTAAAAAAAGAAATAGGGAATTTATATCGACATACAAGGCTTCGGAATTTTTTTGCAATCACATGCAATTGTCCATTCAAAACTTTATTTTGAAATTCCCCACCCTGTTGTTTCAGAAAAGCGTATGACAGACGGTGAACGCAACTCTTTTATATTAGTTAAGAATTCATTTTGAACTGGACATTTTTCTTTTCTTTAGTCACTGGGAGACGAAGTGAAAAAATTTTAGTGGAGAAAATACTGCTTTTGCTCATAACAACTTTAAGTTCTGCTCTGTGTCTTAAGTTACGTATGAAATGTTTGCTTTCTCTCAGTTCCGCCATAATAACGGCAAATGATAGAGCCAATGAAAACGTAGATAGCTATGAACCCAAGCTAAAGAGATATCTAAGACCCATGCCTAAGAAATATCATCTAATATACCTAAGAAACAATCGTCTCATTGCATATTTTTCTGCTTTCTAATTTTGTGAATTTAAAATCACGTGTTTCTTAAAAATTTATATAAATTGCTTTTCTTAGTAACATGAAAAATTTTTCCAACTGTACGAAAATTATATTTTTACAGTTTTTTATATCTCTTCTTTTCTTAATACCATGTATGGTTTTCTCGCCTGAAACAATAAGTACATGTAAATGTTTTTCTTTAAGAACATGGTTCGCGGAAGGCTGAGCGGTTAACGTTCGTAATTGCCACGGAGTAATCTCAGATCAACCACTAAATATATTCCGTGCGTCGGATGGGCACGTTAAGCCGTCGCACCCCGGGTACCCACTCCCCGGTAATAAATAAGGGCGTCTTCCTCCATCTTTCTACCTCACTTTCGTGCCACTTTCCTATCGGGCACTCTAGCCCAAATCTCATAGCTTCCTAATTCTAAGGGTTGTTTAAGACCTGGGGTCAGACACCTCCTTCCTAAAGTCCTCTGCATATGATCTGATCTGATTTCTTTAAGAACATGTTAATAAGCAAAACATTTCGCTTCTGAAAACATACATGCACCTAAATGCTCTATTGTTTTGAAACTCTTAATACGCAAAGTTTTTATTTTGTGAAGCCATAAAACCATATTAAAAGTTCAACATTTTTGAAACAACAGATGTGTTTTCTTCTGGCACTTTTCTGGTGTGGCGTGCCATGATGTGTTGCTTTCCTGCTCCAACAGGAAAGCATTCATTGTCAAGAAATGCAATGTAAAACCTTTTTTCTTACGATAAAATTTGTATTATTTGGGACATATTTTCTGTATATTTTTCTGTCTCGTCCGAAAAAAAAATTCATTCTGGAGGCAAAGCGAGTTATTCCGTTTTTCCACTAAACATTATTTTTTAACGTTTTACCAACTCACCAGAAAAGCAGTTATTCCCCACCCCCATAGCGAAAATAAAGAAATACCTACTTCTGTTCCCTACATATCGACTCAATCAATTTCTTTTCGAAATGCTGATCATGACATTTCAACTAAAATTTCATACTTTCACCAAAAATCATATTCTTAAACGAGCTATTTTTTTTACATTATTTCATGTATAACTAAATTTTTATCGTTTATTCACCTCATCAAAGTCAGTAAGAACTCCCCTAATCTCATTCTTTTTCCTCATTTAGTTCACTTTAAATTGATATGTTTCAAAACTTTGCGTATATTGCATTCACTTAATGTCCAGTTCTCCCGTGTCTGTTCCTTCATTTTTAACTTCTGTGCCTGCTGCATTTTTATCTTTAGACGTTTAGTTTCATTGACCTTTTCTTTCGTTTTAATTAGGTTTTCATTATCGTATTTTTTATTCATTGTCTCAGCAGAAAAAGCTTTCATTCTGGAGACATAGCGACTAAGTCCGTACTTCCTCTAAACATTTTTATTTCACGTTTTACTAATTCGTCAGAAAAGCAGGTGTTTCCAAACTCCCATAGTGAAAATATCGTATTCCCCTTATTTTACTTATTTATTTTTCCTTCTGCTCAGTGTTGTATGATTCTTCAAACTTTGGTTTATATTTATGAAATTCTTTTTTTTTCTTAGTTTTTTTTTTCTGATTCAACCTATCAATCTTTTCCCATCGATTTAATTGCTCTTATTTTTCCATTCGACTTTACTTTTGAACAGAAATGTATCTAAAATATTCAGATGTATTTTAGTCTCTAAGGCCGATTCTTCCCTATTTCAAATAAAGTCATTGTAGATAAATGCCTCTAAATCTTTAGAACTTCCTTTTCATAGTTAGATACTAATTCCTCGAGGTTTACACTAAAACATGAAAGAAGAGTGTTTTACGCTCTCTCCAGTGTGTGAGCTTTCCTCAAAAAATTAACTTTGGAATCCCCCTTCTTTCTACCGGAAAATGACTATCTTGTGCGACTATTTTTACGCATCTACTGCTTGCTAGAAAACCTCATAGGACATGAAATCACTTTGCTTGTTAGATTAAACTAAATTCTGGTTTTGAACGCAAGCTCAAGCTCGCAAAAGCATAGTTTACTGAGCGAACTTAAATTGTCTAAGATGACAAAAATCTAAAACTGATGACTCAATGGGATAGAGCGTTTGAACTTTACCATTCATTCACCCTTTAAGAGATCCGCCGTGAACCACTAGAAGGGAAATAAGCAGACCTTGATTTAGTCCACTGTTTCCAAGGAAGTTAGAAAGCTAGTGTCGTAATTCAAAAGCTCATAACTCAAGCCTCCCCAGGATTCAATTTCGGACGGGCGAATAGTCAGAGTCAATGTTTAGACATTGAAAAATTATTTCAGACAAATATTTTCATACTTAAAAGTGCTTCAAGTCAAAATTTGCATTACTTAAGATTCCCCTTGGTCAATATTTTTTCTACCTTAAAAACTTCTAAAGGGTTAATTTAAAAAAAAAAAAAAAAAAAAAAAAACGAGTTCTCCCAAAAACGTAAAATTTCCCCAGAATTGTATGAGGAACCAAAAAAAATTGATGAAGCTTGAATGCTAAGTATTTTAACCCATTTCTTTTCCTTCATGCTTCATTCCATGAACTTTCTTTAAATTCCTATACCTCCAAGAATTTTGTTAAATGTCCAAGTTCGACTCCCCCAGAAGTTTTCTGAAAATGGTAGTTTCTCTTTTAAAAAAATTCCAGAATAAGAATCCCTTCACTGAAACAAGAAATTCCTATTCAAAGCATTCCATCACTGTTTCTACTTCAAATACTCTACTTGTAAATCTAAGGAACTGTTGTTTTTTATATTCATATATTTCCCCCTAACTTTAGAAGATATTTTCCCAAAATGTATGTACATTTACAATAGTAAAACATCTTACAACTGCTTGATGTTCAATTCACTTCACACTGTTTTCAAGAAATTTTTTCATTTTGTCATATCACATAGACATGTTATCCTTCTCCCCATTCACTTCAAAGACTTGAGATCAACTTAATGGAGTAGTTTTAGAAAAACTCTCATAGGAAAGCATAAATTTACTGAAAATGTCCGTTTTTCTTAAAGAAATCATAAGAATAAGAAATTTTTTACTGAAACAAGTTTCCCCTATTTAAAGCATTAAGTGGCTCTTTTCGCATCAAATTCTGTATTTCCTCAAACTTTATTCTTTTTTCTACTTCATTTTGTCTTTCGTTTCTTGTTTTTCCCTATGTAACTTAAAACTTCTTTTCTTAACCTAATTTTCATAAAGTATCATTCTTTTGAGTTGATTTTCTCTCTCTTTTTTTTAAATGTATTCATTTACTATAAGTTCATATTGAGAAGGGTTTACATTTTGATTGAAAGATGTTTGCAAAGATCGTTTTAGGAAAAGTTGAAAATAGATAAGTTTCGTTTCGAAAAAGTTCATTCTTTCCTAGGGTTAAAAATGGAACACTTCATTTTTTCTTAGTAGACAATTTTGAGAAAACACGTTTCATTAAAATCAGGGAAATTCCCATAGAATAACATGGGGAAACTACCATGCATAAAAAGACTGTTTCGAAACGAGTAGAAATCTGTTGAAGATCGTGTTCGAAAAAGTTGAAAAAAATCAGTTAGAAAATAGAATGTAGTAAAAACAGTCAAAGCAAGTTCCTGAAAGTTGAAAATGGATGAGGTTCAAAATGGATGTACTAAAATGTCTAAGGAAAGAAATTGTTATAAAACACAGACTGCTTTAGTTTTTCCAGGCTAGGGGGTCTTCAGTGAGAGCGCTTCTTCTTTTCAACTCAAAGAATAAAGCGAGTCAGTTTGAAACATTTCAAACTCCCCGAAAATAAGCCGTGTTCACTGCTTTCGGTTCAATACTGTAAAGCATTGTTCTCAGACCAGTCGGCAATCCCCCGATCGGTCGCCTAATGGAAAACATCAGGCCCATTTCCAATAACAATACCCAAATAACCTTAAGAAAAGTCTAGTTTTTATGTTCGTATGTCCGTTGAAAATGCGTGAAGTCTCCTCAAAGAAAATAAAAAAAAGTTACGTTGAAAAATTATGGATATAAAATGGAAAATTATGGGGAAAAATATGGAATAAATTCGTTGCAAAATGATCAGGTTATTGAAAAAAAAATCAGTCTTGGAACTTAATGGGTCTAACAGAATCTCAAATGACGTCAACTCCTCCTCTTTCTCCATTTTTAATTCCTTCCATTTGTTCACAAGAAAAGCTTAGCGCCGACCCCGTGGAGGAGAAAAGGGCGTTGGCTGACGTCATGGTTTTGCCTGCTAGCACGGCGGTGTCACCTATCATTGCGACTCGTCCTAAAACATGTGACATACAAAATGGTATGGTCTGAGACAAAGAGAATATGGTGACTCATCCCAAAACACGTGGCGCACAAAATAACAACGTGGTGAAACTAAAATTGCGGACAAAAGATAGCGGAACATGAATCAACAGGATCGAAATCTTTTCAAACAAGCATTTCCTCGTCTAAATTAAAATTGGTGTGAGGAAAAATATAACAATTAAAAAAATAATGCAACGTCTATAAAAATTCTTAACACCTCACGGAAGTTCTAAAATATAAGTTTGATAAAATAAATTGGAGAGAATAAACATGACACAAAAAAACGAGTAAAAAATATTGGAAAGACTTCCTTCCCCAAAATGTCCAATAAATCTCCCAAGAAAATAATAAAGTTCCAAGAAGCACCGCTAGGGTTCAACACATTGCGTACACACCCCCTTTCCCCACTCGGTCGTTGCCATCCTTCAAAAATCCATCGAAAGTTCCAAAAAGCACCGCTAGGGGGCAGTAGTATCGGCGTAAAAAATTGAAAGGGAGAAAAAATCAGAATTCACATTTCTGCTTCATTTCCTCCAAAATTTGTCAAAGTCCAATAAATCTCCCGAGAAAATAAAAAATAAATAAATAATGCAACGTCTATAAAAGCTCCTAACACCTCACGGAAGTTCTAAAAATATAAGTTTAATAAGACAAATTCGAGGAAACAAAACATAATAGAAATACTTCCCAAAAATTTGCCAATGTCCAATAAATCTCTCGAGAAAAACATAAAGTTCCAAAAAGCACTGCTAGGGGCAGCACATCGCGTTCACATCCCCTTCCCCCACTCGGTCGCTGCCATCCCTCAAAGATCCATCAAAAGTTCCAATAAGCACCGCTAGGGGCAGCACTCAGCATCGACCCAACATACTAGCGCCACCTGTCACGCCCCCCACATCCTCCTGCCGCAAGCCACGCTCCCTGTTCCTTTTGCTGCAAGCCACGCCCGTCCTTGACGCAGAATCGGTCCTTTTATACTGCTTCTGCATCTTAAAAACAGCGGCACTTTTTCAATCCTTGTTGCGACAGAGACAATGGGACCGCGTTCAGCTGAGACTGTTTTAAATGGCAACCATTACGCATGCTTTTAGTCAGAACAACTTCAAAGCTCAGTGAAGTCAAACAATCACTTCAATGGATGAAATTCATGGACCAGTGTGAAAAATTGAAATATTCTGACTTCTTTTCCATGATGAAGCTCTTTCGGTTATCAATAAATGATGAGCAGCTCTTATCCCATGAAACCAAATCTGCTGTCAATGGTCTGAGTAGAAAGTCAGACAGATTTTGAAATATTCAGAGAAAATTGTTTGATGAAAACCGAGCTAATTTGTTACTAAGAACAATTCTGTCTACACTAGCCTCTCTTCTTAGAGACCTAATACGTGCTGATAAAGAAAATAATTGGGATTTACATGTCTGCAGTATAAGATATGTTTGCTTCTTTTTTTCGCCTTTGATAGAACAAATTATGCTCGTTGGTGTACTTTATGTTACGATGACTGCTTGAAACTCAAAGACGAGCACCCATCAGTGTTCAATGACTTCGAAAATGGCCATTTCACAGTGCAACATTTTAGTAAAAAATCCAGAAGTGTTGCTTTGGATCAGGCGTTAAAGTTGCATTATAATTAACCAGCAAAAGCGTCTGGAGGCATAATTGGAATCACAAAATGCAAAGATGTAGTTGCAAAGTACGTTTTTATCAAACATGACAAAGAAAGCTCAACTAATTTCTTAAAAACATTTTGTGGAATTAATGAAGATGATGAATTTTCTCATCACCATGAATTTACCAAATCACTAACAATTCAAGACCAAAAAGTATGTTTCCAGGATGTTAAAGTTTGTTCTCCAAAGTGGAAACCCATTTTCAAAACCTGATAGGTACAAAATATCAAATCAAATAACAGGAACGTAGATTGATGAATAAATATGCAATAACTTACTCCACATACAGGAGAAGGGAAAGAGCAACTACAATACTTTTGTCAAAGAGATACTAGCAGGCAAAGTTAAAGGAATTTTGAATCCTATACATAAAGAATTTACTAAAAAACGCTGAATCAACGCCCAAAGAAACAAATGATGCACCTCGATGCATAGAACTAGCACATCCCTGAGACATAAATGTAGACATAATACTCAAATATGAACTGGTTACCGAATCCTACTACTTAGCATGAGATGAGTTTTTAAAGCAACCTGATAAAGTGCAACTTATAGTAGTGGGCTTTAAAGCAGGTTTTTAAAAGGTTATAATATAGAAAGAAACATCTCGACTTCAGAGAACAGCACAAGAATCGCGATTGACTTCATGGCGTATGCATGAAAAGTGTACTCCAAAATGCTGAAATTGAAAACCTTTGTTGACTTCTTTGAACCGAGGCATTTGGTGACCGTCTTTCAATTTAGGGTTTGAAGGGCAGGACACAATTTGGAAAATCATCTATAAATGGGGAAGTCTGCCATGACGTTGAGACAAATTCTTCCTCGGAATCTATGATACCAAAGAACAGGATGCAGGCATATGTCAAATATCGAGCCTTACCTCAGTTATGAACCTTATCAATCATCGTTTGTGAACGAAATACGTAAGTGACAGAATGAAAAGGACAGAAGCATATGTACGATAATCGTACATGTTTTAGACAAAATTGCTAAACCAATGGTACATGTATTTTTCAAAAAATGCAATATATATATTACACATTTCCATCCTTTGTATGCTCTATTGTAAGTAGTTCCACTTCTAGAAGAAGTCCGTGTTCTACTTTTACGTTTTTCACTTGTATTAAGTTTTTTACTCTCGTTGTCACTGTCCTTTAGAGATCGGTGTAGATTTCCTTCTTCTTTTGATTTCAGGGTTCGTTTTGAATTTAGGATCTAAGGCCCATAGCGCTTCATGTAATAAACAAAATTAGATTAGTCTTCGATTCATTCAGTTATAACCAATCCATCTTTCAAAACAGCACTAGTTTCTTTAAGTTGAGCTCGACTAGAGTCTGCCCCATATGTTTCTATTCCCCTTAATTTGCACATGATACAAACATCATCTTCTTTTCCTTTTTTCTTTACAGGTGAACGTTCCAATTCCACAGCTTGCTTTTTAAAACCTTATAAATGACCTGGTTTGGATCTGTAACAAAACATTACATTATTGCAATAAATCGCATGTCTCACACTTATTTTGCACAAAATATATGGAACTCTACTGATCCCAGTTCATTTTTATGTCTTTTTCTAATCTTTTTCGAATTCAACGCACCTGAAAACATGTCAAACCATATATCACACCCCTATGTTACATTATTAACTCAAAACATAATTATATTCATAAAAATTCATGATGGCGGCCCTTTCGCGAAAATGACCACTGGTCAGACCATGTGACCAATTTTTTTAATCACTAAGGTGTGGAGAACGCATCGGAAAAAATAAATTATCTGTACCTCAATATTCGTACAGAACTCCCCCTAGCTGCCGCATTAAATGAAAAAAATATATTTTTAATGCGGATCATAGGTGCTGAGACATGGTGTCCACAGTCTGAATGGGCAGACGGACATTTTGATAATATAAGTAGATCCTGTTTTTTCAAAAAACGTGCTGCAAAATATTAACATTTGTAACTGAACCTACTACTCCACTGATTTTATATGTGAAGTCGGTATACTGTTACGATCCCCAGGAGCTTTTCCATACAAATTAAACGGTAGCACAAACAGACGAACTTACGTCTCAGGGAGGCAAGAACAACAGTAAGAACTTTTTGGGTTAAATTTTGCTGGGTTTTGTACCGGGAAGACTGTTGTTATTCAGAGAACACATTCAATTAAACCTAATGTGATGACTACAACTACCATATACAAACCAACCGCGAGGATTTCTGGAAGTAGGAAATAAAGCAAAAAAGCTTTAATTTAGAAACAGCTATTTACATCATTTATGAGAATAATTTCTAGTGTCAGCTGGTCGCTAGAACCAACATTAAAACTTTTAATAGATCGCACTGTTCATTCATGAATTTTGCAAACGTTAATAGTACGTCCTGTCATAGGTAAGTGAACTTTAGTTTGTGTCCTGACTTGAATTAGTTCCTCACTGGATAACAGCTGACGCGATAAACAGATAAAGTTTACTTACATGTTGAATTGGTAATTCAAAATACTTCAAAAGCGCGTACACAAATAGAACACACAACTCTCGGCTGCATCGCCAATTCACCACGAGTCAGACGTTGGATTCGGTGAGATCGCTTTGGCAAACTTTCACTCACTTTAGTGAACATTTAAAATGACATACAGAGACAACTTTCCCTCGGTGGCATTTTGCTTCCCCGGCAGGCGATTTCGGACTGATGTCTGGACGCACCACACATGCTCTTTTCGTTGACACCCCCACCTTTTGTTTTTTGCTCCACGACAGAGAGGGTGGCACAAGCTGATATATTCTCCCTTGTTCCTCGGCTGCTTTCAAACACTCTCGATACGATGGGAATGTCATTCCTGGTCTCTTAGGTCTTCTCCGGATTCCACGTGTGTTCAGCACTTTATACGATACAATCCCGGTCCTCGCTATTGATGGTCATTCTTAGCTAACAGCAGCTTTTTCGGCTTTTACGTTTTTTATCAGGGCTTAGAATGTAGCAGTGGCGAATATTTGAGGCTAGCTAGGCTAGCTCCAAAGCCCAGAGAATGCACAAATAAAAGTCAATTAATATATACGCAAATAAAATTCAATTATCAGCGGTATTAAGATATGTCGATGCTTTCGCTGCGAAAACATCAAGTGCGGATTCGTTTCTTCGACTCAGTCTGGCGAGAGAAGACCAACGGCGTAACGCAACCAGCTCTCCGGAGTCTTCGTTGTTCTGAGTCGAAGACCTTCCATACGATCGCTTGCTAGCGTTTTCATGAAAACATGAACGAGCGCGTGGAGGGGAATGGGCCATTGCACTGCGCAACGGTACGCTCAGGAAAGAGAAGACTGAGACTACCTCAGTCACTCACATGGTCCCACCCGTAAGAGCACGTGTTTCACGAGAGTCGTTTCAGTTTGTGTGATGTGTCAATGAATTAAAATCAGGGATATTATTTCTTAAATTCGTGGCTTTGTTGGATTCGAACTGTTTTGATAAATTTTGTGAAAGGTTCCCTGAACACATGTTCAAGGAATCTTTCACATAACTGTCAGAACTTAAAGAACTATATGCTTCAAATTTTGATACAGCTCATATAAAAATGAACTGAAGGTGTTTTATTTCTTTGGTGAATACAAAAACAAATCAGTAAGAGACATTAAATTAAGTGTTACATAAAGTATAATAAATTGGACATAGTGTTTAGTGAGGTGTAGCAGACCTAATATTAAACTTTCCATCAACAACTGCCGAAAGAAGTTTTACTGAATTAAAAAGAATCAGGATATATCTTAGAGCCACACAAAAGACATGTACATTCGAGAAACTTGGCTGTTTTGTCAATAAAGAAAAAAATTATTTTTAAATATGAAAAAGTACTCGCAAGAAACTTCTTAGGAAAACGTAACACTCAAGTTCCCACAAAAGGAAAGAAGAATGGAGTTAATGTACAAATAAAGAATTCAGAAGAAAAACGGAGTTTATGTACATATAAAGTATTCAGAAGAAGAATGGAGCACATGTATAAATAAATATTCAAATCCTAATTCTCATAATTATTTGGTTTCATGTTAGCAATAGCATGTACCTAAAATTGAGAAAAAAAGTTACTTCTATTATACTGTACTTAACAATTAAAAATTAAACTTCGCAATTTAAAAAAAAACTGTACTGTAGGGGGGGGGGTCAGATAGTCCAGGTCTAGGACCCAAAATACGCCACTGGAATGTAATTCGATTCTTTCTTTACAGTGTCAGGAAATAACTGAATTATCTTCATTCTTACTTCTGCTGATTCGGAATATCCTCCGTATGCAGGTTTCTCTCCTCCGCCCCTCCTACGCGCACCAGAACATAAGGAGTGCCTGAAATGCACTAGTCTCCACTTATTCTTATAAATTACGAGCTTTTTTGGTCTGATCTGTGTTCTTTCTTATAAATCTGTCTGTCCCTGGTGCAACACAAAACCGCCTCGATAGCTTTTTCAGACCTGGAGCACAGCGTTTTTTATTCCACGGCCTGCCACAACCGACTAATTTACGATTCTGTTGTCGCCTTCTGATCACACACAACGACAAACGTCTATCTGTATGACTACTTGTTTTACTTTGCGACATCTCTTTTACTGTCCTAAAACCCAATCAAAGCCCCCGTATTAATTAAACAAATAATAAATAGGTTTCGTTGGCCACTACCATTAGCCCTAAACAAATAGAGAAATTCACATTAATATGTTGAAAGCATTGCGTTATTTCCTCGATGTTTTGTTATGCTGACAAATATTGAGAAACAATTCAGTAGCGTTTCTGAAACATAAATTATATTTATCACGTCAGCCAATATCAATACGAGTTTATGAACCAAGTAGTCAGAGTCGAAGAATCAACAGTATCTTAATCCAGAGTTCTTACGTGCTTATTAAAGAGATGGAAATATAATTCTTGAGAGAATATTTCGAAAGATGTTGCTGCCTTGTTGTTGACTTCACTGTCTTTCAGGAGACATCTGACAGATTCTTCAACACATTTCTCTATCAATGTGGAATGAAGACACCGTGTCAGAGAACTTTTGTATTTTTGTATACTAAGCAGTTAAACAAGAATACCAGCACGATGTTAAGAAACTTGAATTTCAACTTCGAACTTTAATTATACCCTGACGCAATGATGAAACAAATAGTGAATAGTCCCGTTTTCTAAATTGAAAAACAATATCTATCAATGAATATATTCTGTGTATTGCATTGGCATTCTACATAAAACAAATTATTTTCTTGAGACCACGCGCTTCTCATCATTTTCTGCAAATGTAGAGGAAAATGTATAGATTAAATGCCATTTTTTTTCTTTACTTTGTATTCCGTCATCTCCTTCTCTTATTAAATAACGCATGAATTAACTCCTAAAACCTTCTGATCGCTAGGAACTTTATCACTTTCCTCTGCGGGTTCAAGGAGAATTAATATTAGGAAACAGGTTTCCAGTATGAAAGTAATTCCGATTTTACAGGTTTGTCAGGAGAAACCATTTGTGATCTGCGCATTTCTGAGTGCAAAGAAATTCTTTTACTAACAAGTTTTCTTCCTACAAGTTAACTTTGTTCTTTGTCTCCGTATTGAAGGCTACTTTCATTAATTGCTCTTAAAATTATGTGAATAATGTGAAGAATGTTATTCCTTGGAAGACTACGTGTGTGGATGTTTGTATCTTTTAACTTACCAAATGAAGGTACGTATATAACAAATTTTGTTTTTATTCCCTAAGATGCCAAAAAACGTCTCATGTGTTTTTGAGAAGTGAAATGACCACAGAATAAGTAAGAGAAGAAAGCTCACAAATTAGAGGATAGATTAATCTGATATTAATTTCACTGTGACATGAAATACATATCCGCGAATGAAATTACGTTAAAATCTCTTGCATGAAATGATTTTAAAATTCCAAGAATGAAATGATGTTAAAATCTTACGGCATGAAACGTATAGCGAAGTAAATTTCTCCGTCATTTTTGTCCACGCCGGGGCTCGAACCCAGGTCTCCTCATTCCGGATTAAGTCCCTCTACCAATTGAGCTACGCGGACGTTCGTTGTTGATGCTATCTGCCTTTATGTCGTGTGCGTCCTGCTGTTCAGGCACGTCACAAACGGCATGAAATGATCCTGAACTTACACATGTGCGTGTATGCGTGCGTGACACCTTTTCTCTGAACTTTTCCTGTGGAGCTAAAAAAAATGAAAAAATAAATCAATGCCTTAGGAGCATGAATCTTCGGTGGTTTATACAACGAAACACAAATTTGAGGACAGATTAATCTCTGATGTAAATATTGCTTTAAACCTAGTAAATCGTTAGAGAAAACAAAGCAGGTAATTAGTGTCCATCTCGAAATGTTGAATATTAGAATTTCTTGTGGAGAGAAATATTTTTTATGGCACGTGATTCTTTATTAATTAATTCCACAAAATCAGACACACTTTTGCGATGCATTTCTCTGAGAACTAAGAACTTTCCTTTGTCTTTTCAAACTCGGAAAATTATTTCCACAGATTTCATAAAAGGACTCTTGATTTTAAATTAATGTTCATTTTAAACAAATTTGAACTTCATCTGAATAAACTACCGATTATGAAAGAAATATGCCAGAGGTTCCATAAAAATCGGTATATAAAATCAATATAGGGCAGGATACGTTTCAGGTGTTTCGGGAGGAAAAGCGCCCTATTTACCGTAAAGTTTGGAAAATCCTTTCATGGCAGCAAGCAGGCTTCAAAATTTCTTACATTCTCTGCTGGTATTCTAAAATTACAATCTGTATGGGTATTTAATTTTCAAAAATCCCGTTCTGTTGACTTTGAAACTGCACTAGGTGCTTGCATATTGTAAATGTCCCACTCTTACCTTCTAAAAGTGCGATTTTAGCCTCAAATTATTCTGTATCATTAGGATGAATACCGCCTTAACACGATTTTAGTGATCTTAAAATATGAAATGCATATACAATTAAAATACAGTAAAACTCACTAGCACTTTCAGGGCGACAGTCACATTAGCACTTTCAGGGCGATATTCTGTATCAGTTAATGAATAAATAAAAATGAAGAACTGATGCATTTTTGTTCTGAAAAAATATTAACACCCTTTTACGAGTATAATCCCAGAATGATCTCTGACAAAAGGTACGTAGCGATTTAAAAACGTGGGAAAATCAATAGAAGGAAAAAATAATTGAAATTTTGCAGTGCACGAAATCCAGATTTTTTAGTAACGTAAGGCTCGAAAGCAGCTACTTCAAAATGTGCAATGTCAGCTCATTCCAGCAACTCTTTTACGGTAAAGCTCGTTTTTACGTAAAGTCAATAGTCCAATTCTAAAAACAAATTTCATCTGCATCGGATAGCGTCAACTGGGATTATGCCGATTAATGCATTTTGAAATTTATCTAATAATGTAATTTTCCGCTAGCTAACGAAAACGAATTTTTATGCTCCATATCTTCACTTCTATAACGTGAACTTTATATATTTTTTTCTTTGGAGAGGAAAGGTTTAACGACCTTGAAAAAAAAAAATGAGGGGGGGGGGTAAAGACACAAAGGGCTATAAGCGGTCTTCCTTCCCGAATTTGAGGCTATTGGTTCCACTTATTAAAGCCCCCCCCCCCGCCACACACACACACAGACTTTGGTAAAAGTCTGTGTCTGAACTTAAAAAAACGGGACCGACAACCGTAAGCCGAGTAAACCACCCATGCGCCATCGAGGACTCAGGTTCTGGCACAGCTCTGACGACTTGTCAGAAACCTGTTTCTCTGACCACACGGCAATCGGCGCTGTTCAAGATTTTTTTCTGATTCTGTAGGTAGTTTTTGTTTTCAGTTTGCTTCCTTCTGATTCTGCAGCTTGAGGTTAACGACCACCGTGAGCAACTCGATGGGCTATAAGCAATTGCCCGTTCCTAATTTAGGGCCACTGGTTCCAATGAAGAGAGACAGCCAGTGCCGTAAGGTAAACATACCATCTCTGACCCAGAGGGACTAATTCTATTCCTTCTCTGGAACGAGTGGCTTTAAATTAGGGACGGGCGACTGCTTTTAGCCCATCGAGTTGCTTAGGGGGGGGGGGGCGTTATAACCTATAAAAAAATGCTTCACCGACTCTCGAATTCGGACCTGTCTCGGACGAATAGTCAGAAGCCAGCGCATAGACCACTGCGCAACTGGAACGGAAAACAGTCGGACTGAAAAAACATTTTCAATTAAATAGTCTTAACCATTTACAGAATCTACAGTATTTTTTTTCGTAGCTTTACGACAGTAAAGAGCAACTGGAAGGGCTGTATGTAGTCTCTCCGCCGCTAATTTGGAGCCACTGATTCCAGGAAAAGAAGAAGGCAGCGCGCAGTAAGATGAACACCACCCATCGCCTCCAGGAGTCGAACACCGGCGCAACTTGGATGACTAGTCAGAAACTAATGGTTACTCGGGAGGTTCCTTTCGTGTTACTACATGCCATTTTCCCCCAAAGTGACGTAAATATATTTTGGCACGTCTTTTGAATACAATAAAGATAACGAATTCTTGGATGAAACGAGCATGTGTTTTGAATCCTTTCGAACACCGAAAGAACTTTTCAAAGCGGATTTTTTGAAGCAGAGAAAATCAGCAAAAATGGAAGTGCATTTTTGGTCCCTACAAGAAAAATTTCGCAATATTTAAAATACACAAGGCGCACGTTTACAAATTGTTCTTTATCGTAAATGGAAACTAGTTACGAAAAGAATTTTTTTCATCCAAATTTCTAGAGTAAGTGAAATATATGCATGTAGAAATAACTACATATTTCCACAAACAGTAGAAACATGCAATACGAAAAGTAGCGAATTGTAAGCAGAATATTCTTCAAAGCGGAAGATATCGGAATCAAAATTAATTTTTGAAATGGAACAACTAAAGGCAGAGGTATGAATAAGTAAGAAAGGCGACACCGAATTTTCGATTATAATGAACACGTCTTTTGAATCGTTTCCGACACCAACATTTAGTTTTTAATAGATATTTAAGATATCTTAAAACTCAGCAAAAACAGAAAGTGCACTTACACCACATAGGGAAAACCTGTGCCTGATTTAAAATACGTGATGTCCGCAGGGTTATTCATAGGCAATGGAACCTGTTAAAAGAAAAAATCAACCGCATTTCTGTACAATCGAAAAAAAAAACATCCAGAAATAGAAATAGCTACTTACTCCTATACCAGAAGAAAGATATCAGAGACAAACCGATTTTGAAATTGAACAATTATAAGGACATGAAAGAAAACATGATATAACTTTATGCCCCTAGGGGAAAAGATTTGTGTTACTTAAAGAAGAAAATGGTTTCAGTGTACCCTTCATAATGAAGTGCATCCTGGCAAAAAAAGATTTTTCTAACGTATTTTAGAATCGAAGAGAAATAGAGACTGACGCCTTCTGATTGAACAATTTTGAATAATGAAAAAGCAGAATATACGCAAAAAGTATTATTCATAACAAAATATATGCTAAGGAAAAATAATGTTTTCCAGTACGTCTCTTGGTAGCAGAGATAATGAGAAAAAAATTGATCTTTCTCCCTCTAGAGGTAAAATTGTGCGTTATTTAAGAAGAAAAATGATCCCCATTTTGCTGTAGTGAATAGCATACAGTAAAAGAAGAGTTTTTTTCAATAGAATTTTTAGAAGCGGAGATATAATTGCATATTAAACGCGCATTGACAACACCTAGCGCCAGAACTGTTAACTACAAAACTCCAGGATTGCATGCAAGATGTTCCACAATATGAATGATATCCGGCGTTGAAATAATTTTTTAGATCGGACTTTTAGAAGCAGAAACATCGAGAAAAAAATTAAGCATTTGTGCCCCTAGAGGGGAAATTGTGCATTATTTTGGGCAGGAGGTGTGCACATAATATATTCGGAGTTAAGAGTATCTGGTCGAAAAAAGATTTTTTTCAATCAGATTTTTAGACGCGCTGATATTGAGGGAAACATGCGGTAAACGGAAACCTGAACTTATGTCCTCTTGTGGCAAACTTGTGTGTTAAGAGTAATTGAATTATATGCAGCACATGTCGCACGAGAAACTCTCCAACAAAAAGAAACAATTTTACAAATACGACTAGTAGAAGCACATATATCAAGAAAAAAAAATGTGTTATCTATGACCCCTGGCGGAAAGAATATGCATTATTTTAAGCAAAAGGTATACTCAAAAGGTTTCCGGCGGTAAGCGGTATCTGATCACAAAAAATGTTTTTCACCTGAGTTTTCAGAAGCGCAGATACTGCTGTAAATGCATCAGAAACAGAAATATATACTTAAATGCGGAGCATTTCTCACCAAGAGCTATATCCTATTCAGAAAGGATTTTTCATATCGGAATTTTAGGAGAGATACCTGGGGAAATCGTACTCAAAATAATCTTCGTTTTATAAAGAGTATATCGAAGGAAAGAAATAATTTTTTCATTCGAATATTCAGAAGCGATGATATGGAATTCAACAAAGATGACAACGAATTTCGTTTGTAATGAACATGTCTTTTGAATCCTTTCCGACGCGAATAAAATTTATCAAAGTTATTCATAGTCAATAGAACCCTTCAGAAAAAATAATCAACCGGATTCTTACAATCCATAAAACATCCAGAAACAGAAAAAGCTACGTACGTACCTGCCAGCAGGACGCACATGACATAAACGTACCTGCCAGCAGGACGCACATGACATAAAGGCAGATAGGAATCAGAATACATGTCTGCGTAGCTCAGTTGGTAGAGCTGCTTGTTCCGGAATAAGCGTACTCGGGTTCGAATCCCGGCGTAGACCAAAAATGACGGAGAAATTTACTTCGTTATAAGTTGGTATTTCGCATCAAGGATACTTGCGTTTTGTCAATCACCACGAGATATGGGTATATAATGGATTGCAGCCCATAATGTGGGTGGCCCTGGGCAAGTATTTCTGAGGAGCCGCTGTCTATATAAACAATTTCGTTAAAAAATGTATTACAGAATTCATGGACACATGTGAGGTATACTGATCTTTCGATGAAGATTTATAATAATCAGTAGAGAAGACATGCGTACCGTACTTGTTTTTTTATCCAATCAGGGCTCTTTTGAATTCTAGGCCCTAATCACAGGATTCCTAGAATGTGCTCTCTTTCAATTTTGACCATGGTCTTTCTAAGGATTTATATAACAGCCAAGACCACTTGCATCTTCCGTAACACTCGAAAATGAAACAAATGTCGAAAAGAAGGGTTTCTCCCCTGTCGTCGGAATCCCAAGGGGAAACTTGCTGATTTGATTAGCAGCAAGCCTTGCTGCAATACATCACATTGAGACGACCGCGATTATATGAAATATGCGGAAGATAAGGCTAAAATCCGGATTACAAAACAGAGCCTTTATTTTACGTACAAGATTGCATATCTTTCGATGTTTTATTTATGGACCAACGGACATAAGATATAAAATGACACACAAAATTCATAAATTATGAGAAGTTTGTTCCAGAAAACGCAATTTTCTTGCCTTTAGCAAAATCCTTTATTAAGTTTCTGTAATCCAGATTCTTACATAATGTACTGTTCACTATTGCTTACAACAATTTGAACACACACAAACACGAGAAGTACAAAAAGTAACTACGGGGATCCGGGGTTATCAGAATTCGGAACTATCCCGTCTAATTCAGGAAAATTACCTGGCTTAGTTTAGATGTATTCAGACGTTCCCGTTTCCTATACGTGTAAAGTAACATTCATTTGGTCGTACTGGTCGTTCATAATAATTCTGTTTTACTTTACATATATCGTTTTATTGTGTGTTTTTGCCGGTAGTGGATTTCGAAACCACGTCTGCGTACTCCACATTCGGTTTTCTCCCGACTGAACAACATTGACCTTGGCTTATCGCTGCAACTCGCCCTTTTGGAATGTGCGTTACGTCTAAGGTATGTCGTCACAATGAGTAGGATTCTCAAGAGCGCGGGGCCCCCTGAGGCTCTGGGCCCGGATATAAGGGCGGTACTGGCAAACTTTACCTATTTTAAATATTGCGCAGTTCTCTCACCCGGGGACGTACGTCTGTAAATATTTTTTCTTGCTGTCTCTTCTTTTATAAATCCTCCATTTGCTTATTTATTTGATTGGGGAAGTGGGGGGGGGGGGGTTAAAGATCGCCGTGAGCAACTCGATGAGCTTTAAGCAGTTGCCCGTTCCTAATGTAGGGCCACTAGTTTCTGGGGGGGGGGGGGAGAGCCAGTGCCTTAAGTAAAACGCAACGTTCATGCCTTACCCGGACCCTTCACGGACGAATGGTCATAAGAGAGCGCTTAGACCACTGAGCCAACTGGAAGGATACCCTCCATTTGAAAAAAAGCTTGTTCTATGTATAATTCCCATGACGTGTAATATTTTGCGTACTTTCTCTTAAATGAGCAGTTCCTCCGATAGAAGAATCACTGTATGTTTTTTTCAAGTTCATCACTGATTATAAAATTCCTACGATACAGTTCAGTGTAAAGAACCTTCAGTTTGTATTTACTTGTTTAAATAGTGCCCAATTTTTCTGTCAGATAACGCGAAGTAATGATATGCTTTTCTTTGTTCGATATTAAAATTTTCTTTTGCTCTTGGTATCTCCCGTCATGAGGAACATTTTGCTTAAAATTTGTTATCTTTCCTTAGTAGGTGTGTTTTGCTACTTACAAATGATTGTTTAAAATTCGTTATCTTGCAGCTAGTAGCCATGAGTAGAAAAGACATGACTTATGTTTGCAAATGGTTTACCAGTTTTCGACATCCTGTTGAAAAAATTCTTTCTGCCAGTTATCCGTTCACAATCAGGCGCACTCACACAGTTTACATTTTAAGAAACGTGCTGTCTTTCCTCTAAGAGACGTAAAGACATTTTTTTTTGCTGCTGTTTTCCTCATCTTCTAAATTTCAGTTTTGAAATTTTCGTTTTGGATCGGAAAGGATTCAAATTAAGTGTTCATTTCATCCAAAAATTCGGCGCCGCCTTTCTTTTGCAAAAGACGCGACCAAAATTACGAATCACCGCGTCAGTCCCACCAACCTTCCGACTGTGTAAACCCCTTTTGTTTGCAACATAGGGAAAACCTTTTTGCATTTGGAAGCTCGAATAGTGAGAATCTTAAAAAAAAGGCACTGATTGTGGGTGTAAAAGAAAATGCTATCGAATTAAAATATTTTTTGTTCTATGTTATTCATTCTAAGATAATTCAAGGAGTTGATTTTTCTTTTTGTACTGTGTACCTCCTTGAAGGCCATTTCGCATAAAGTTTCTTCTTAAAATAATATATTTTTTTCCTCCATAGGTATGAGAGTTTTTTATATTTCATCCCATATATCTGTTTTTAAAAGTCGATTTGAATTTTAATTCTCTTCGTTTTAGTTTGTTTCTGATTTTCCATAACGTCTTGCCACCAGGGAGTGTAAGCGTATATTTATCTTTGGGTCACATTTGAAGTTTTTTCTCTTGTTTTGAAAACTGGATTAGGAAAAAGAAATTATTTTGGTTATATATCACTCATGATGAAAACCTTTTCTGTATGTAATTCTTTTTCCATTATATAGCCTCCCTATGAAGGGTATTTTGCTTACATCTTCCTCCTTTTTGAATTACAGTTCTGCCACTAAGCGAGTGCTATGGTATATTCCTATTTAAAAAAGTACTGTTAGCAAGATTTTTCTTCCTGCTGGGGGTTCTATCACAATATAGGCGTGAGCGCTTTTATAAGTCGGATAGGAAATTCCTTTTTCACGTAAGATGGCACGTACCTTGTTTGAGAGATTCTATACGATTTCCATTTTTCTATTCATAGTTTTTCCTCGAGATGGCGCGATCTTATAATCCCATTTGAAGCAGACAGCAAAATGAGTATGTCCTAGAAAATTTTCGGATTCATCATTTTTATCTCATTTTATCTGTGTTAGAGCTTCCGGAGATCAGCTTGAAAAAAAATACTTTTGTTGAATACCTTTAATCATGAAAACGATTAGTCTTTTGCTTTTCTATTTCGTTGGACTCACTTTTATAGCTACATACTGTTGACGCATAATTGAATGTGCATAATATTTCTCCTTCATGGAGTAGAACTGAAAGGAACTCTTCTATGCATAGAACTGAAAGAACTCTTCTATGCATAGAACTGAAAGAAACTCTTCTATGCAACCGTAAGAATGACTAGAACACTCCATGCATTTTTTGCTTCTCTTAGTGGATGATTTTTCCATTAGTTCGATATTTTACGAAATATTATGAGTTACTATTTTGCTTTTTTAACATCAGATTTCAAACCACAATTAATATCTAGCGATCAGAAAGTTCCAGACTTTTCCAGTCAAGAGCCGAGCTCATCATCTCCGATAATTCTGTGAGACATTAATCATTTTAAGCACAGTGTGAATCTTGTGTAAGTTCAAAGAAATAATGGACTTTTAATTATCAAATAAAAACGGTACCATGAAATTTACATAACATGCAGATTTACTTTAAAGCAAGTCAAATGTTTTGAGATGATGAGATCACAAGATGCGACATTGTCTACATCACCAGAGGAGACTTTAGATATTTTGGGGCCCTAGGTGCTAAAAGGTTCAGGGACCCACTCCTCCTTCTTATCCCTTCATAAATTTTCATCCGTCAGATTAACAAAAAAAAGTGTGTGTGTGTGTGTGGGGGGGGGGGGGAGTCAAGAAAAAGGTTTTTACACTTTTTTAAAATGCCATCACTTCCTATTATTAGAACGTTCTGTAAGAAACAGTGCTAGTGTAATAATTTTGTCTGTCCGTACACATCAAACTTTTTTATTTCAAAGATATTTCAAAAATTATTTTTGCGGCTAACAGGAAATCAATGGATATTAAGTTTGGCACTTTTAATATCCCATATACTTCATGCACTGCAGTTATCATAAACAGAATTTCGAGGCTAATAGGGAATCAATGGATGTTAGGTTTGGCACTTTAAATACCCGTATCCCATTTATACCTGCACTGCAGTTATCAGAAACAGAAGCATACAAATTAAATGCAAAAGATCCGGTTTGAAAATGGAAAAGTAGGAACTGCAGGTTTTTGAGTAAGAGATCATTGAAACTTTTTATTCCTTTTTCAAAAACTAGTTTTAAGTCGATTTAAGGAATAGAAAAGGTGAGAATACTTGATAATTATCAGTATTAAACCAAGGGAGCAGAAACTAATGAGAAAATGTTGTTGCAACACAATATAAATTACTTTTAACACTATTAAATAAGATAGTGTGATATTCTCAAATTTCTGTATTTTTTTCAGCATAAATATTAATAACTTTTTTGGGTTTAAAATGGTTTAGAGGGATTAGGGCCGAGAAAGAACTTGATTGTCCTAAGAAGAGTTATTCTGCGAAGAATATTTCTTTTTTCATTGATTATCCTACCACGAAGGAAAAAAAAAACTATTAACAGCAAACACGCCCGATAATCAGGAAAGTTTTTTACAAGTACTCCTCATCGCAACTCGGGAAGAAGATGGGAAGGTTCCAACACAGATGTGTTCCCTTGGCTGGAAGTACCATGAAAACAATTTATAGCACAGCAGGCCAGTTAAGAATTCACCTTAAACAATAAAAAGTGTGGGAAGCGTGAATACCTTCTTTACCAACCACTAAAAGGAACTCAAATTTATTTTAACCGTTCCTTTCAAAATACGTACATCGATAAGAACTCGAAAATTCGGAATATCAGCAACAACAAGAAATTTTTTTATTATTAATATGAGAAAGTAAAATATCAATTGACAATACAAAGTAGTCGCTTTAAGGATTGATTTGCTTCGGTCCGTGAAAACCAAAACTGAAAATCCAATTACATGTTTTCGGGGCCCCTGAAATAGCGTGGCAATAGGCGCGCGCACAGTGCGCCTAGCCGGAAATCCGCCCCTGTATATCACCAAGTCAGAGATATTGACGATGTCTCATACCACTCTTGCACGATTACGTCCTCAATATTGTTCGTCATGAAGCCTCTTGAGAGAGACTTAGTAAATCCCCTATGCTTTAGACAGGTATCAAGATTTTTATAGTTATGCGACTTGATTTTTGTTGTATGCTTTGTATGTTATGTCGAGCTTTCCTGAAGGTTTTGCATGAAACATCAACTCGAGTACTAGATTTTCAGATATTTTCCCAGAACCTTTGTGCTATTGTGTATTTTAGTTCCTCAAAGTTATTGACCTCGCCAGAACGACTTTCGGCCTCTTAGTGTACGATGTCAAAATGTTTAGAGAGAAATAGCTTCTACTTTTCAAAATATTTTGTACATTAGCGTAATATATCATCATCATTGTCAACAATTTTATCAATTCACTACTGGATGAAGGACTGCTCAATTTTTTCCCACAACGGTCTGTCTTGAGCCAATATCCTCCATGTCACTCCAGCATGCTTTCGAATTTCATCTACCCATCTCCAACGTAGTCTTCTTTTTGCTCTTTTTCTGTTCCTTGGTATCCAGTCTAATATTTCAGTTGTCCATCGGATTCCTACATTACCTTTAGATTTTCCCTATCAATCGCCAAATCTTCATTTCTTGTAAAAACATTGTACATCGGTTTTGTTTTCTCAAAGTTCACTTTTAATTTAACTTCTTTACTGTTGTCAGCAAATTCCTGGACCATAGTCTCCACTTCTGAAGGAGTAGTAGCAAAAATTGATCGTATAATGTCATCAGCAAAACTAAGGTCAATTAAATAATCTCCATTAATCTTTATCGCTTTTTTTTACCTGGTTCAATGAATGAAAGGCATTTTGAAATATGGCAATGAAGAGCTTGAGAGATGTGGCGTCAATGTGCTACATCCTTAAATAGCCAAATCTTTGCCCTTGCATTTTCGTACATGTTATTAATAATGCTATATGCATCTTCTCTGCTGCATGATTACACTTAAAACTGCTGATGTTTTCATGGAATCAAATGCCTTTTCATAATCAATAAAAGCAATACATAATGAGAGTTCACATTCCCTCGTTCTTTCAGTTAGTCCTCTCAGTACGTGGATATGATCTATAGTGCTGTAGCCACTCCTGAATCCAGCTTGTTCCCTGGTGTAATACATAACCTCCATTCTTTCCGCTCTTTTTCATGAAGTGATTTTAATTGCCTGTGTACGAAACATCATTTGTATGGTCTTCACAAGATTATATTGAGAACTAACTGATTCTTTAAAAAAAACACGAAAGATGACACCGAATTTTCGGGTGTAATAAGCACGTCTTTTGAATCCGTTCCGACGCAAACTAAATTTATCAAAGTTATTCAAAGTCAGTGGAACCGGTACGGAAAACAATAGCATCTGACGGAAGAAAGAAGTTTTTCAATAGGGTTCTTTAATCCCTCAGATATTGCTGTAAATGGAATCGTGAGCTTACGCCCTCTGGTTGCAGACTTGTGCGTTAAGAAAATTATGAATTTATATGAGAAACATTTCGCACCGAAAACGCTCTCCAACACAGAACGAATTTTTCAAGTCCGACTCTTGGAAACAGAGATATCGGCAAAAATGAGATGTGACTTTACACTCCCTGGTGGGAAAACCATTCATTATTTTAGGAAGAAAGTATATTCAAAAGGTTTTTCAATATGAGCGGTATCGGTCCAAGAAAGAAATTTTTTCAGTTGAGTTTTCAGGAGCCCAGATTTTGCTACAAATACATCAGAAGCAGAAATTAACACTTATGCCCCCTGGTGACTAAATCATTCTTTACAAAACATTAGAAAATATATGACAAATATTTTCCATCAGGTGTTGTATGCGACACAGGAAGAATTTTTCAAATCGGCGTTTTAGAAGCAGAAATAACGCAGAAAACGCAATTTGCCTTTGTGCCCCCTAGATTTACTTGAAAATCTGAAAATCTCTGATTTACTTGAAAATCTTGAATTTATATGAAAAACATTTCGCATCGGAAACACTATCCAAAAAAGAAGGAATTTTTCAAAATCGGACTCCTAAAAGTAGAGATATTGACAAAAATAAGATACACATCTACGCCCCTGGCGTAGAAACCATGCATAATTTTAAGAAGAAAATGCTCCTAAAAGGTTCGTTGACATGAGTAGTATCGGTCTACAAACGACGTTTTTTTCAATCAAGATTTTAGAAGATCATCTTTTGCTACAAATACATCAGAAACGGAAATTAAGACTCACGCCACCTGGTGGCCAAACTACTTTCTACAAAAATTATTAATTATGTGCAAAGGAAATCCCATTAGGAGCTGTATCCGGTGTAGAAAGAATTTTTCAAATCGGAGATTTAGAAGCAGAGATATAGGGGGAAACGCAAGTAGCGGTAAGTCTATGAATTACTCGAAAATTTTGAAATTATTCGAAAAACATGTCACCCTGAAAACACTATCCAACAAAGAAGGAATTTTTCAAATCGGAATAATAGAAGTAGAGATATTGATAAAAATAAGAGATGCATCTACGCTATCTGTCGGAGAAACCATGGAATATTTTAAGGAGAAAATATTCCGAAAAGGTTTATCGACATGAGTAGCATGAGTCCACGAAATAATTTTTTCAACCGAGATTTTAGAACTCAGATTTTAAGGCAAATACATCAGAAGAAAAAATTAACACTTACGCTCCCTGGTGGCCAAAGTATTCTTTACCAAAAATTAGAAATTATATGCAAAAGATTTTCCTTCAGAAGCTGTATCCGCTGAAGAAAAAAAACTTCCAAATCGGAATTTTAGAAGAAGAGTTATCAGGGAAAACGTAATTTACTTTTACGCCCTCTAGCGGAAAATCTATGCGTAATTTGAAATGGTAACTGTACCTGAAATACTCTTCGACATAAATGGAATGGAAAGATAGAAGAAGTTTTTCAATCGGATGTTTAGAAGCAATTATGTGGAATAAAACGTATTTTTCAATTCGACATCATCTGCATTTACGCCCT
The DNA here is from genome assembly GCA_039090855.1 of Macrothele yani. Lineage (NCBI taxonomy): Eukaryota > Metazoa > Arthropoda > Arachnida > Araneae > Macrothelidae > Macrothele > Macrothele yani. The sequence goes on from CM077010.1 coordinate 88,791,703, forward strand.
CTAGCAGCGAAATTGAAAATCTTAAAAAAAAAACGAAATAAAGGATCATTATTCGCATACTTTAGGCTTCCCAATGCCAAAAGAATTTTTCAAATCGGGCTAATAGTTGCAGAGATACCGGGTCTACAGACGGACGGACAAACCGATAACATAAGTACAATCTTTTTTTACAAAAAACGGGCTAAAAACCTCTTCGGCAAACCAGTTAATCTAACTGGCAGAATATCTACTTTTTTTTAAGATAAACTCACTTATTTTTTTTTCCGACAAAAAAAACTTTGTTCTTCGGCTTTGAGGTTTAGCAGTAATACATAACGTAATTTTAATTCAGTAATCTCTTCTTTAAACCTTCAATTACGCTTTTCTTTTTTTTAATAAGTTCACAACTTTCATAGAACTTGACGTAATTTATTTTTCCCTGCCTGTACCTGGAGGTTAAGGATGACTGGTAACAGGAAAGGTAAACAACCCGATCCTACAAAACTGTACGTTTCAAATTCAAATGACAGCGCGAGAAATTAATCATTTAATGCAATTGCTAGAGATTCAGCCACTTTTCAGAACGAATTTGAGAAAATACGAGTGAGAAAAATTAGAGTTACTTATTTGCAGACGGACAAAACATTTATTTGATAAACAGGAGGAACGAATTTTCTCAGTCGTATCGGAGAAGCAATGAGAAATATCAGATAATTACGTGTATCGTTATGAAAATATATTTTGCCTTTATTTGGCATTGAAATATTTTGGAAAAAGTTTTTCAATAGAAATGTTGAACGAATTTCCACTTTGTCAAAAGATTTCGAAACGAGGTATCAACTGGCATAGTTATGCCTCATAAATCGTTTTAATCACATAAATTACACAATTTGCGGTGCCTAAAACTTTTAATATATTATTAAAGACGTCTATATTCTGCAAGACTTTTACTGATCGAATTGAGCCTCGGTTCCGATGGACTCAAAATATGTCAGAAAGTAAAATTTCGAGTCAGCTGCCAGAGACCCTCATAAATAAAAAAATAATCCGCAAATAAATATCACATCTTTTTTGGGGGAGGTGGGGGTGGCGGGTGTTATTGACCAGCGTGAGCTATTCTATGGGATATAAGCAATTGCCCGTCCCTGATTTAGGGTCAGTGGTTCCAGGGAAGGAAGAGATCCCGTGCCGTAAAACCAGCGCAATATTCATGATTCACCGAATTTCAAACCCGGACCCAGGAATAGTCAGAATCCAGCACTTAAACTACTGCGCCACCTAGACGGCAAATCTAGCATCATCTGCTGGTTAGTCCCACCTGGACAGCAAATCTCGCATCATTCACCAGAATGAGTCAAAAGTTCGTTTCGTTTCAATATACACATACTTTTTGGCCTCCATTATTGTGCGAAATGAGCGCCAGTGTTGACTGAGTAGCGCGATGACGTGGAACACACGAAAATGATGACACGAAAATGATGCATTTGGCACGAAGCTGCATTGCGTTATCAGGTGAGCAAAGGATGGAGGTCAATAAGCGTTCATTTTCGGTATTACTACGCTATTATTAAAAAAAGTGGTTAAACACGGCAGCAGCAGTAGCAGCGAGAGAATTTGTTCAATTGAAACGCCGAACAACGAAAACGGTTCTGGTGTTTCCATGCAGAGGACACCAGTCTCAATGACAAGTCGAGGTCAGAACTTCCAACGACCACAAACACTATCTTGGTCGAAGCTGTGACAGCGAACCGCAGTAACCGCAATGCCAGTGCACATCAATCGGTAGCTGAGATCAATTGGTAGCTGAGATAGGGTTTTCCCAATCCACTATTGTTCGTCACCTGCACCAGCTTGGTTTCTGCACTGGGCGTCATCTAATGGTTACCTATGCATTTACCCCCAAGCAAGCGGAACAATGTGTCTCTCAGTGTTGCAAATTGTTGTCAAATCTACAGGACGATAGGTCTTGGTAGCGCATTTTTCCAGGTGATGAAAAGTTATATTCCTATGTTATCCTACCACTGGAAACCGGAGCTGAGGCCACACCAGGAAGCATAGCCAGTGGTATAAAGACAGCGGTTCGAAAGGGAAGTCCTACTGTGCATTTTGTGAAATTATGAGGGTCTTGGGCAGTGGAATCTCGTGTCAGATGATTAGGCTGTGAGCGGGAACCTCTATGGAGGAACCATGCTCTGCGTCAACCAGGGTTCGCCAAGGTGGGCCCAGCCCGAAAAAACCAACCTGGGTTTCTTCAAAATTAGATTCCATTTTTGCTTCTACAATATTCTAAATTTCATCATACTCAATATAATATTTTCTTTTACAATTAGTTTCACCTTTAGTTTGACCAACCATCTTCGTGCATTATCTGCTGAGAGACGTATTAGGTGTACAAATAAGTTTTAAAACGGTTTTTTGTTTGTGTGACGTATACCGCTAATTTACATATCCGACAATCCCCGCGTTGTTGCCATGTGATCGTAACTGCTCCAGAGTATAAAATGTGACACAGAAGTTTGCCCAACAGTCAAACGCACTTGTACACCGGTAGGTGAAAGATGGCAAGCGATACTTCATATATTCGACACTGCATTCGTTACGAATTTCATCAAGGAAAAAGTGCTGCAAAAGCATATGCATCGATCTGTTCTGTTCTGGGAGAGATTATTGTATCGAAAATCTGTTCTGTTCTAGGGGAGATTATTGTATCGAGTTTTGGTTTAGACGGTTTAAAGCAGGCGATTTTGATGTGTTAGCGATCGAGAACGCAGTGGCGCCCCGCAGAAGGTTGCACATGAGTTACTTCAAGCTATGCTGAATGAAGATTCGTCTCAAACGCAAAATGAACTAGCTGAACAGCTGGGGTTAACTCAACAAACCATTTCCAATCATTTACGCGCAATGGGAAAGATTCAGAAGGAAGGAAAATGGTTGCCACATGACCTGAGCCAGAGGAACAGGGATGAGCGTGTCATCAAGTGTTTGAATCTGTTGAAAAAACAACACAGAAAGTCTTTCCTCTGGAAAATCGTTAAGGGTGCTGAAAAGTGGATATGGTATGGCAATCCCAAACACAAAAAGCACTGGGTAGATCCCGGTGAAGCAACGACTTCGACACCGAAACGCAATATCACTCCAAGAAAGTTCTGCTGTGCATCTGGTGGGATATGAAAGGTGTGCTCTATTATAAACTATTGGAACAGGGACAAACTGTTACTGCTGATCGCTACAAGTAACAATTGTGGCGATTGAACCAGGAAATCCGTCGGAAACGTCCGTTCATAGGCAAAGGATTGCGTCCTGTGAAATTACTGCATGACAACACTAGGCCGTATGTTCCGAAATCGGTCAACGAAACGTTATTGAAATCGTGTCAAGGAAACGGTATTAACCACTGGGAAGTTTTGGAGCACTGGGCGTATAGTCCAGACATAACCCCTTCAGACTAACATTTGTTCCGATCGATGCAACGTGGTTTGTCTGCTGTACGGTTCCAGACATGTGACGAAGTGCAAAAATGGGTTGACGACTTCATCGCGTAACACGACGAAGTATCCTTCATGGCTGGAATCCGTCAGCTGTTAGACCAATGGCGGAAGGTGATAGATAATGACGGCGCATATTTTGATTCGTAAAGGTGTTGTTGTTTTCTCTCAAATTACATGTTGTGTTGTCCTAAAACGCTTTAAAATTTATTTGTACACCTAATAGATTAAATTTAGGAGAGTGACAGAGATTAAATTTAGGAGATAGACGGAGATTAAATTTAGGAGATAGACGGAGATTAAATTTAGGAGAGAGACAGAGATCGTTGCCGTAACTGTTCGTTCGGCGCACTGGAGCCTGGGGAGCGGAGGGGCCTTTTATCGTAAACAACAATTTGTCATGAATTCTTCCATCTGTAGGATATAACCGCTAGCTGTTTTCGGCTAGCTCTCGTAAAACGCGAAAAAACTACTTTCCGAGCTCTTCGCTGAATATGTTACTGAAAGGAAATTTCATCTGATAACGCTGGGGGTTGTTTGTTTGCAAATTTTCAGCCGTTGTAACAGTTTTTTAATAGCAATAAACTAATAAAGGCTAAATTTCCAGTTTTTACTACTTTTGTAAATATTATGTGTTGCTATTACCGATTCACAGGAACATAACGTTTAAGAGTGGGACTAGAGTTAAAAACAACGATTGTTGAATGGAATACGGGAGTACACCGTACAATACAAATTTTGAAGATGAGAATCCGTTTTTTGTTGTAAATATGACAAGGATGGTAAGTCAGATAATATCCGAAAACTTGAAAATTTCGTCGTCCTTGAGCAGGAATCGAATCCGCGTCTCCCGGATAGCCGAGGCCTAGAATTTCGGGATGAAATTCTAGACCTCCGGATTCGCTGGGCATGAATGCTGGTTGCTTCGACTAGTGAATCCTGTGATGGTTATATTCAAATCAATCGGACACTTGACACTTGGTCGTTCTGGGTGGTTTAGTGGTTAGCATACTCGGGCGCTATCCGGGAGATGCGGATTCCCGCTCCAGGAGATTGGGTTCAATTTCCGCTCCAGGACAACGAAAAGTTTTCGGATATTACATGGCTTACCATCCTTGTCATATTTACACCAAAAAACGGATTATCATCTTCAAAATTTGCAACTATTGTTGTTTGTTTCGTCAGTAAGATTTAGATTTTCCTTTTCCATGCAGCATTTTATTTTTTATCGTCAACCTTGCACTGGGTATTTAAAATTTCCTCTCTTCCGCTATAAATTTTATCATTTTAATTTTTAATCGAACCTTTCTATGCACCCCTCCCCTTTCGCCGTGGATTTGTTGAGATTTGATGAATCCATGTCAAAAGAAAAATGACGAAAACACGCTAAAGCGAATTTGCTGAAGCCAAAACAGAAGTGAACAAGTGATACATATAACACAGGAAAAAGAAAAAAACAAACAATAGTGCGCTTCCCCGTGATTCAACAGACGTTAGGAGAATATTTTAAAAAAAATTGAATTTTTTTTATAGCAAAAAGGACACAGATCACCGCTGTTTTTTCCGCCCCTTGTTCTTGGGCAGAAAACTGTTGGGTGCAGACTATAGGAGGGTGCGAACAAACTGGTGATTCTTTTTTAACTATTGCACGCAAATATGTACATAACATAATTTTTGTACACACTCATCGCACCTTAAATATTTTTATATAAACCGATGGGCCATTACATTATGACCAGCCCCAGCCTAGAGAAACGAGCGCGCCTGGAAGCCGAACGGTGGAGCAGGTGAAGTTCACAGAGCAATATATATATACAACCCAAGGACCGGCTTTCGGTTAGTAGAGTGTTCGGAGTCGGAATGGGAAAAGCTGCCGATTTATCCGAGTTTGGTAAAGGACAAATTGTGATGGCACGGAGCCTCGGAACTAAGATTTCGGAAACGGCGCGGTTTGTATGTTGTACACGTGCCGTTGTAGTGAGTACGTATCAAAAGCGATGCACAGATGGAGAAACCACGAACCGTCTTCCAGCCATGTATCGTCCACAGCACATTGATGCCAGAGAGGAGCGGAGACTGTCGGGCATTGTTCACAACGACCGCAGGTCCATAGTGTCACAAATTACACGCAGCTGCAACAGTGGTGATCACCGCAATGTGTCACAGCACACGGCTCATCGCAGTCATGGGCCTGCGTAGCCGAAGACTCAGCCGGGTCCCCATGATCACTGTACGTCATCGTCAACAATGCATGAATGGGCCGCCCAAGAACATCGAGATTGGACAGCGGATGATTGGAAAAAAGTGGCCTGGTCTGACCAATCAAGATTCCTGGAGCATCTCGTAGACGGCCGAGCGGGGATACGTCGATTTACAACGGAGGCTATGGCACCTGGTGGCAGTGTTTGGTGGAAACAGGCCGGCAGCGGCGGTGTTATGCGGTGGGCGATGTTTTCTTGGGATATTATCCCAATAGCACAATCTCTGACAGCTGTCAGGTATCTGAACATCGTTGCGGACCAAGTTCGCCCATTCATGACAACTGTGGTCCCTGCTGGTGATGGCCATTACCAACAGGATAATGCTCCATGTCACACTATCAGAATCGTCAAGGAGTGGTTCGAGGAACATGCTGGTGACTTTCCGTTAATGCCCTGGCTTCCAAATTCACCTGACATGAACGCGCTAAATCACCACTATCCCGAAATATACTGGAACTGGAAGACCTGGTGTTGACATTATCGTATCAGATATCCCAGGATACCTATCGTCACCTCATGGAATCAATGCCTCACCGAGTGGCCGCTGTTTTGCGAGCTAAAGAAGGTCCTGCAGCTTATTAGGTAGGTGGTAATAATCTAATGGCTTATCGGAGAATCACTTAGCTTAATAAAAATGAAATGATAAAATATGATAAATTGGAATTTCCAATACTGTTTCAAATTAATTCCAGCTATGCAAAATAAAAATCCCCGCCCCGAAAAAAAATAGAAAAACCCAAAAAATGCCCATAAAACCCAAAAAAATCCAAGTGGGCTGGGTTTTTAAAAAAACATGCCCGGGTATTTTCGAACCCTGGCGCCAACACGACTCAGGATTCATCAATAAGTAGCGGGTGTTCCTGCAAGTGGATAATGCCCCATGTTAAATGTCATACCTCCAGAATGGTCCACCGAAACTACAGGAAGACATCAGTAATTCGTACAATTAGAACCTTACCCCTCAGCCTACCTCCTGTTTCGCTCTGTGGAAAGCAGCTCGTCGCTTTAGTAGTGGGTGTAGAATCTGGCATCAGATAGTTTGTTCCCTCGAATCCTGGCGAGTATTGGCACCTTGGAATCTTGGCTCCGGTGGAATGTTGCCAAGGGCTACAGAAAGCAACTCTGCAGAATGAGGTGAGCGAGAGTGACTTTCTTTCATCGTTCAACTTTTTAGGCACTAAATTAGGAACGGACGACTGCTTGCATCTCATCGACTTGTTCACGGTGGTCGTTGAACCCCCAAAAACAACAAAAACAACAACTGTCGAGTTGTGGAAAATAAAAATTGTTGGAGTGTTGTACGGACACAAAACAGCCAAAACCTTATGACCAACACGCATTTATGAAAACAGAAGCAACTAGAAGTAAACGACGGCGCTTGTGAAGGACATGAGGCGAAATAAATAACGCCTGATTCAGATCTTTATTAATCGATGCTATTCTTAGAAAAAGTGCAGGTGTATGCCGTTTTACACAGGTGTACATGGGATCATGAAAGATCTTCTGAGCTTTCACTCGTCAACCGACGGCTTTCTCAAGGCACTAGAACAACATCCAAATTAAAACATAAATAGAAATAATGGTTGAAATCAAATCAAGTAAGATGAAGAATGGTCGCATGATATTACATAAATCTCGCGGTGTAGACATAATAAAGTTATTTTGTGTTCAGCTTTAAAAGAGCATTCCATGCACGTGGTAGATCCATCGACACAAAATTATTGCACGCATATCTGTAAAATAGAATTTCTATGGCTTCCCTTAGTAAGGTTCATTTTGCTGAGGTGTACAGAGCAATATTCTTCATGTCGCTCCACAGCGGGGTTGCCTCGTTGTTTAACACTTTTCTTGACAGCGAAGTCGCGAATTTCCCATATTTGATATCCCATTGGTGTTCGTTGAGCCTTGTATCAAAATACGTTTTTGTCATTCCTATGTATAACGTTTTAGATAAATCAGGGGAATGGAGATCCACCTATGGGGATGGAATACACTCCAGTACGCTCAGACGATATAAATTGGAGATCATACCAGCACACGGAGTTTTTTCTTTTGCTTTCACCTTTTGTTCTCCTAAATGTAACATGGAGAAAGTTCATCAAAATTCAAACAAAATGGTATTAGTCAATAGCTAACAGGAGATCACTGTCATCACGTGGACAGTTGTGTACCTCCAAAGAGAGACAACACGAACGAGAAGAATCATGCTTGCAACACGTGACAGTCAGGTGAACATTGGGATCTAGTAGAAGTAGCGAACTTGAATTCCCCCTCCTGGCGAATCATAAACGTTTCAAACATTTTCTCCAACAGATATTAACAGTAGTTGATGTGTTTAGTGGTAGTAACACGACCTCAGCGGCGGATTTACCACTAGGCTAACTAGGCCGCTGGTACAGAATCCAGAAAAACGGAGAGAACAGAACAGAAAAACTTAGAAAAGGGAGGTACCGTTATTTTAATTTACTTGAATAAAATAAAGTAGTGGTAATTTTTTTATTTTATGTTGAATGATAACTAAGGAAATAAGAACGTAATAATAGCTCTATTTCGAGCACGTCCGTGTTCGTACGAGTGCGAGAGAGAGCAGAGCGCATGCGATGTCTGACAGAGTGACAGGTGCAGGGGAGGAGTGGAGAGCAAATGAGCAAAATCCCTGCTTGCGCCGCGCCGGCGCCGTTATATCTTTCCCAAAACACCTAACAATTAATTTTTATATATATTATTAATTTTTGTTGTTGTAATGCAATTTTAAAGAATCAAAACAAGAAATACTATTGTTTACTTTCGTGTTATCAGAATGCATCGTGTGTCGGTTTCAAATGTAGGTCTAAGGTTTTAAAATGTAAAGTGTTGTTCCTGGATAAGCATGAATCTCTTTGTGTATGTTTATAAATGCTTTTATAACTTTTTATTTAATAACAAGTAAAGTCAAAATAATTTTTATTTAAATAACACTTATTTAACAATAAAATAATACTACCAATTATTATATTCTTAAAAGATAAGTTTATTAGAAAATATTAAAGGAGCAAATTCGAATATGGGTGGCCGGGTGTGTGTCTGTGTGGGGGTTGGGGGGGGGGGCGCATAGAAAATTTGGCCTAGGGCCTCAAAATCCATAAATCCGGCACTGCACGACCTGAAACCAAAAGTTCAGTGTTTGGTCACATGATGCCGCTGAACGCTGAACTTGGAAGGCCTTGGCGTTGAGGTGCTTCATTCAGTACGACGCCATCTACGCTTTGCGTTACGTAAAGCACTGATTATTATTTTCCCTGGAAATAATGCGGTCCAGAAATGGATCAGCTTGGCAATGGCCTTACAACGGAAGGCGAACATTTAGTCACTACATGAGGTTATGCGTTCAGAGGTCACGTGAATCTCATTGATTAAACTTAGATGTTTTATTATTGCCAGGAATGCGAGATAGAACGAATGTTTGAATGGGAGCATTTCACTTAGTTAGTTATTTCTTCCATCGATAAGCTTGGATTATTTCATCATGTTTCAGTCGGATCCCAATGGCCTGCATGTGCCCTCCTCATTTGAAGGTCCACAGTCGTCAGATCTGAATTATTCCAGAATGCTGCTGCATGTCCATCCTGACCAACTGGCTTCTTCAAAAATAATGAAGTTTGCTTAAGCCTGCGTAAGTTTGTTTATTCCTTAAATTCGACCAGCATATTGTCCAGGGTATGAGCTCTCGTCTTTCAACGACGACGTTCTTTTCTGCACTAAGGATGTGATGTGGTAGCTTTGATTTCCATACATCACCTTCTGAAATAGCACCTGCCACCGATATGTTAAAAACTCGTTCCACGGGACTCTATGACCACGGCATCTAGATATTACGCCCTAGCATTTGCTTTGTGTCGTCCCGACGCACAATTAAAATTTCTGAGATTAGTAGTTAGCTATGACTTACACACAGTCGTCAAGTCACATTATTGGGACTACCTGATGATATCCAGAGTAACTGCCGTGTGCAGCATGGACATCAGCTAGACGGGCTGGGAGTGACTCAATAAGGTGATGGAAGGTGTCCACAGGTATGTGGAGCCATTGCATCTAACAGCTGCTGGAGGGTGCGTACAACACAATCGAGATGGTCCCACAGACCATCTCGATCGTGTCGAGAGTATCCATAGAGCGAAGAACACGATCGAGATGGTACAACAGATGTTCAACTGGGTTTAAGTCTGGGGAAGTAGGGAGCCAAAGAATTTATAACGTAAATGTCTTTTCGTACTGAGCTTTTGTCGCTCTTCTTACGTTATTTTAAAACATCACAATACGATGAAAGAGTTCCTAAATTAAACCTTAACGGCCAGAAGAAACATCTAAAATAGAAGTCAAAACTTACGGAAATTGGCTTTATTGCAGATGTTTACACTAATACATCATAGCACTTCACAGTTTAAATAACAAATCAGTATCAACTACACTCTACACTCTACACGAGCAACTGTTGTTTCGTAGTTTATATCTCTGGTTCTTATCTCATAACAGGCATAAGTCACGTTCATTCGACCTCAATTGTGTTGCCAACAGTATTCGTTTGAGAGAGAAGATATCTCGTTAAGTGTGAAGTATAACTGAGAACAAACTCAAGATTTACATAGGGAAAGAAACTAAAAAAGAAAGTTAATTTAGTATATACGTCACAAAGTACTTTGAAGTATTCAGCGAGCTCTTCCAACCACTATCGGACGTTTCTGGCTGTGTGACACGTCACATTGTCGTGCTGGAAGATCCCATCTGCCTCAGGGAAGACGATCAGCATGTATGAACACGCAAGGATGAATCATCCTTGCGTGTTCTGCAAGGATGGATTCGTAACGAATTCGGTCCATAGTACCTTCCACTGGTATGAGTGAACCCAGGGAATGCAGCGAAAACATTCCCAGAACATAACGCTGCACCCACCAGGTTGTTTTCTGCCAGCAATGGTTGAAGAGTGTTTGTTCTCCGATGCTTCTCGCCTTATACGTCAATGTCCATTCGTTCGATGAAGCACAAAACGTGACGCATCGGAGAAGGCAATCCTTTGCCATTCAGCGGAGGTCCAATTCCGATACTGCTGCGCAAATGTAAGCCTTTTCTGCCGATGCACCTTCGTTAGCATAGGTGCAGTAACCACCCGTCTGCATTGGAGCCCCATAACGCAGCAGGGTTTGCTGAACTGTCGTTTCAGTCATAGTTTCGGTAGCCCCTGGTTCATTCGGCCAGTGAGTTGCTACACTGTAATGTGTCGATTGGCTCTCACGCACCTTCTCAGCCGACGTTCACCTCTCATATCAGTAGCACGTGGTTTTCCGCAGTTTCCACGTTGCTTATTCGAAATGGTGCCATTTCTCCAATCACGATACACTTAAACCACAACAGCGCGCGAACAGTTCACAAACTGCGCCGTTTCAGAAATACTGCCACCCTTGGCCCGAATGCCGATAATCTTTGTTTTTTGCAAATCTGCTAAATCTCTCCTCTTATCCATGACAGCAACGAGTGACATGTTTTCAGAATGCCTACAGCACACCTTATATACCTTCCAAGCCAGCTCACGACACGTGCCTTCTTTCATTGGCTACGCACTGTTGACGTCAAAAGTAGGAGGTGGTCACAATAATGGGACTCGACTGTGTTTGTGCATAATGACAGGTGATAGAGATTTGAGAATTTCGTCGTGACGCCAGAAAGGAATCTCCCGGACTGGTGGATATGAAGATGGCCGTGATAAGCATGGACAGAAAATCATAACCGTGAATTCTGAGCCATATAACCGCTATTATGTGATAATTAACATGTAATTATGAGGTATTCATGGTTTTGCTGCGTTGATTTTGCTTAATTTTTCGATTTGCCTCATAAGTGTAATTCATGTTTTTTTCACATAAAATCTTGTTTATGAACAACTGCGCTCACTGAAGGAGTATTTTCTTCACATATATATCAAAAACTTTGTTGTGCAATCCATGCTTATGTGCAGTATTTTTAAAAATTTTTAATTTCCTTCTTTCAGGATTGTTACTTGGGTAGCTCAAATAATTTAAAGAAGAAAGAGATGAAATTAAACTCCAGCCAATCTCCACAAAGATTGAACAAAAAATTCAGCGTTTTTCGTTTTTACAAAGAACACCTCGATACAATGGTAGCTTAATTTCAGATTACCACAAAGTTCACTTATACTAATGTTGAACTGGCATTTGATAGGAATACAACATGAACGAGTCATCAGCAGAAGACCTTGTGGGTGTTTACACGTCGGCGAATTACAGCGAAGACTTCCGTTTAAACAACAGTTATTTCGACTATGGACCAGAACAAGAACTTGCCGTGGAAAATAAATACGAAGATCTTCAGTTCGTTGCGAGAGGAATACTTGTGGTTGTTGTAGGAGGTTTGGGGGTCATCGGCAATATATTGTGTTTGGTCGTCTTATCCCGCCCTGAAATGCGATCTGTACTTAACTATGGTCTCCAGACATTAGCTGTGTTTGACGTGATCAATCTTTTGACTCGTGTGCTCTCAACCGGCCTCTACTACATTGCGCTGCAATCGGACTTTTTGTGGATATCTATGGTGGAGTGGCAGGGTTACATGTTTCTTGTATGTCGTCCTCTTCAAGGAGTGGGCTATGGTGGTTCTATATGGACAACATTGGGTTTAAGTGTTGAACGTTATATTGCAACGTGCCATCCAATTAAGGTAAAGATGCTCTGCACCAATAGAAATGCCAAGTTGTTGAACATCTTTTTAGGAATTTGGGCGGTCTTCATAGCTCTACCGGGATTCTTCTTACATACGGTAGAAGAGGATTACGATGGCTTGGCCAACAAAACAGTTCACGTGGTAAATATGACATCAATTTATTGCGATCATGAAGACGTCTTCAATTTTGTCTATACGTACATAGCAACTTTGTTTATTTTCGTTATACCATATCCGATTCTTGTAGTTCTCAACGTACTCACTTGGCGTTCTGTACGGAAATCCAATGCAGCTCGCCAAGCCATGTCAGCACAGCAGAAGAAAGAGATAAGCTTAGCAAGAGTAGTATTCTGTATCATCATAGTCTTTTTCGTCTGCAACGTTCCAGTCGTTGTGAATAACATCCTGGGGTCACATTTCGGCATCACATTTTATCCTTTAATTCATATGACGGATCTTCTTATTTGTGTGAATTCCGCTGTGAATATTATCATTTACTGCATATTTTCCCGTAAGTTTAGAAATATCTGCGCACGTATGTTGTTTAGTTGTTTCAAAACATCTGAAAAGAATAACTGTATGTGTATGGTACGTCCCAAAACACAAACTTCTGGAACAAGAAATACGTCTAGCGAAATCACTCGCGAGACACCCTTAAGCGAAAGGGAACTCCAAATCGCTGAGGCACCAAAATCTAGCGCTATTGCATTAGTCAGCTTTAAAATGAAAAATTCCCCAGATTCGACATTTCCTTGAAAAAAATAGAATGGCATGCCGAAATACACTGAAGAGCAATTGAATTAGACAAAACTGGCGTTATGCAAATGTGGCGCTGAGGGCGACCCTGTAAACGGCCCCGTACGCAGCGGGCGGCCCCGTATGCAGCGATCCTACAACATAAGGAGTGATGCGACGGGAATCAGTAAGAGTCGGACGCAGTATGGGTAAGACGAAGGATCTAAGAGCATTAGATCGTGGGCAAATTGTCAGGGCCTGACGAAGGGGTCACTACATCTCGGAAGTCGTGCAGGCACTGATATTTTCACGAGCCACTGTGTCACGGGTGCACCGTGAGTACTTCGAACCTGGTAAAACTATCCCTGCAAGGGCCAACTGCCGTGGACAACAGCGTGTGGATGAGCAGGGTCATCGTCGGCTACCTCGCACTGTAACAGCAGATATACGGGCCACAGTGCAAGAAATCACTCTGCAATTTAACGCTAGTGCACAAAAACGTGTAAGCAGCCACACCATCCAGAACCATCTGCACGCTATGGGGTACAAAAGCCATCGTCCCACGAGGGTACCGCTGCTGACTGCACATCATAGGGTGCAAAGATTAGCATGGGCGCGGGAACATCGCCGCTGGATTCTAGACATGTGAAAAATTTTGCCTGGACTGATGAGTCGAGATTCACGTTAGTACATGCGGATCGCAGGATACGAGTACGGCGCAAACCACATGAAGCTATGGATCCTTCTTGCCAGCAGGGTACTCATCAAGCTGGTGGGGGTGGCATTCTCGTCTGGGGACTGTTGACGTGCACTGTAATGGGACCCCTGGTACGTGTGACATCGTCACTCAGAGGTCAACGTTACCAGGAAATCGTAGACGACCATTTGCTCCCGTTTGTGCGTCTTCAACATCTAACTGGGGACCTCATCCTGCAGCAAGACAATGCACCGTGCCATCGCTCCCGAATTTTATCCGAACGGTTGGATGAACACTCCATCGACGTGACCTCGCTTCCTTGGCCAGCTACGTCACTTGACCTTAATCTCATCGAGCACATCTGGGATGCCGTCGAAAGAGATGTTCGAGGGTCTGGCCCCCGCCTCCATCAAATCTTCATGAACTGTGGGAGCTTGTTCAGGGGTCGTGGATCCGTATGGCTTCCCAATGCTTCTGGTGTCTTGTCGAGTCCATGCCGAGACGAATAGCCGCTGTCATCAGGGCGAAAAGTGGTGCTAAACGTTACTGGACAGGTAACTCTAATTCAATTGCTCTTCAGTGTACATAAATAAACACTGCAGCACTGAAAAAAATGGACCTTTTATTAGGACATTGAAAGGCAATTTGATTTTCGGTTCAGAAACGCTTTCCTGGTGGTCAAGTATGAGATTAAAATAATTATGTTCCTATCTAAGATCGTGTTGCTATTCTTTATATCTCGCACGCTTTTACTACATACTCGACGGACAAAACATCAGAGATACCTTCCTAACCGAGTGTTGGTCCTCCGTTAGCACGAATGGCAACAGACTGTACACCTCAAGACATCAACTTCACCAAATGCCGTAGGTTTTCCGGAAGTAATGCCAGACATCCCTCTTGCAGCATGTCTGCAACTCCGCTTGAGACGACAGTCCAGGATCCATGGGTCTGATGTTCCACTCCACGGCAAGCCAGAGACCTAACACCGGGTGGGATTTTGGGAGTCACTGGATGGTTCCAAAGTCATGTGGTGTTTTTCGAGGCATCCCTGGGTGGTTGAGTCGCGATGGGGCTGCTCATTGTCCATTGTCTTGCTAAAACAGACCATCGCCCGAAGGATGCGAGGTCATGAAAGCGTGTTGGTGAACAGCCAGTACATGCTGGTAGTGCGCAGTGGTTGAGGAACTCACCTGACAGGTTAAGGAACAATCAGTGATGGTTTGGGGAACATTCTCATATGTCCCATGAGAAGATTCCACAAACCCTCACAGAACTACCACCGCCTTGAACACATTCAACCAAAAACTACGGGGCCTTGGCAGTAGGGTACCGGTGTGTGCAGTAGGGTACGGGTGTGATGCAGTAGGGGACGGGTGTGATTCAGTAGGGTACGGGTGTGATGCAATAGGGTACGGGTGTGATGCTGTGAACATCACACCCGTACCCTACTGTCGGCTTGGTACAGGTGAAAATATGATTCATCTGGAAGCGGCGCCGCATTGCAGAGGTCCAGTTTTGATGTTTCCGGCATAAGGCGAGGCGTAGTGTCCGATATCGAGCATTTCAGAAGGCACATGCGTAGGGAGTTGGCTCCCGTAGCCCAGAGTATTCAGCGTACGCCGTACCATTCACTCGCTGTCGCTAGTTGGCTGTTCCGACATTTAACCTGAATGTCATTTGCGCCGCTGTTTCCAAGCTGTCGGTCTGTAGGAGCCTGGATAGTCTACGTCGACCCCTTTCATCAATGGCGTATGTTCGGCCACCGCTCACTCTCTGGGCATAGATACGTCCGTCAATTATATACTCGCGGTACCCTCTTGATACGGTTGCCCTAGGAAACTCTAGGATTCTTACCACTTGGGCAGTAGAATTATCCATCTGCCTTGCCCAGACATTGCTTCCACGATCACAGTTGCTCAGATCACCACGTTTACCTATGTTCGTCGATTTTCTGTACAGCGTTGGGAAGCCCCGCTGTTCGCCAGTTTATTCTATGCGTTCGGTTTGGGTCTGTTCCGTTCCGCGGGTAGAATGCCCATGTCAAGAGCCCACCACCCCTATCTGCAATGATTTGTCTACTGACTATATAAAGTAATTACTAATTTTACATGGCTTGCGACCCCCCTGCCCCTAACTTTGTAGACAACGTCTGCTGTTCCGAATTAAGTTGGAAATTTGGAACGGTACTTGTCGAATTCTTAGTACAAAAGTATTTACACTGAATGGCCACTTCAATAGGTACATTCTTATGGTTTTTCTGTGGAACGTAGTTAACGTAATATATATAGTGGGAATTTCGTTCGAAGAAATGCATGGAAAATATATTATCCATTTTGACAAACCAATGGAAAGTAACTGAGTGCGGCAGCAGTTTTTCTTATAGATACTAATCGCTCAAGACGTAAGTTACTGTGCATAGCACCATACGTTTTGCTTTCATATATTGAAATGTAGAGTTGTACAGAAGACTAGCGTTTCTTCTAAAAACTTCAGAAATGTCCAGAGTTGCTATTAATTTTTCCCTACTGTATTTTTCGACCGAAAATACAGTAGGGAAAAATTAATAGCAACTCTGGACATTTCTGAAGTTTTTGAAGTTTGAATGTTGCTACAAAAGTAAATATATGTACAGCATTGGAAAGCAAATTTTATGCAGAATCCAAATCAGGTTACAGAATGTGAATAGCTTAAATAGAACTCAAGTTATGAGCGCAGAAATGTGCTGCGAAAGAAGCACACGTCGTGATGTAAAATGTCATCGTCGTTGTACAAGGCGACGGAGCTTTCTCGGACGTCCTGGTACATGCGATATAAAGGGCAGCCGAGGTGCCTAGGTCATTCGGCATGAGCCGCGGATGGCTTAGTGGTTAGTGTTTCAGACTATCGATGCTGGGTCGCCAGGTTCAAGCCTGGGCTGATCTTTCAGAGATTGTGTGATTTACTAACAATCGCTGAATATCCGCCGTGCATCGGACGAGCACGTTAAGTGACGGCCCCCAAGGCTGGACCCACTGGTAAAATGGGTATCCTTTCCTATGTCTCCCCTGAAATTCTCTCACCCATCTATGTGCAATATCGTACTTGTACGGTGGCGCCATCTACTGTACTCTAATCTCACTACAAACTGTTCTGTCAAAGTCGCTAGACTTGCTCTCATTCCTTCCGTTTCTGTGTCCTGCCCAAAAGGCGATCTCGCTGTAGGTGGCTGGGACCTAAACTCTACTCCCTGTGGACGGAAGTCCTACATGAAAATCACAAATTCTGCATCCTCACTGTGTCTGACTGTATATGTATATAGGTCATTCGGCGTGCTCGTAGGTAGTCGGTTGCATTGCTGTGTGTGTATGCCTGCGTGCTGTGGACTGCAGTACAAATCTGAAGTTTGTCCTTTCCGATTACAAAGTGTGCTGCAGGTATGGGAAGATTAGGTGATGTTTCACCACGAAAGGCTTCCAGTATGGTGACATTAAGCGACAGTGGCAAAAGCAATGCCGAAATTGCCCGCATGACTGGGGTGCACAAGAGCACTATTGGACGGCACCTGGCGAAGATCCGTGATATGGGTGGTATCAACAATTGCAGGCTGGGTAAATGTGGCCGGAAAAGGAAAACAACGACGAGAACTCACAAGGCCTTGCAGCGGTTATGTCTGCGAAACAGGTTCCAATCGTCAACAGTTCTTTCCAAAGAATTGTGGAATAGCTGTAACCCACATCACGTAACCTGTTCCCCGAACAGGTTGTGGGTCGGACGTCTCATAGGGCGGTTAAGAAGCCCTTGATAACCCGTAGGAAACGTGTAGAATGGGCTAAGGAACATAAGGACTGGATCGGTGGCGTCAAGTTTTATTCAGCGATGAGACCAAATTGAACATTGAATGTAACGACGCGTGGTGCCGAGTGTTTCGCCGACGAAACGAGGCGTTGAATCCCTCTTGCACACTGAAGAATACGAAATACCCAGCCAGTGTTATGATTTGGAGATGTTTCGCTGGAGTGGGCAGAATCCATGTGTGTGACAGCACTGTTAATGCACAGGTGTACAAGGTTATCCTCCAGGACAAGATGGTTCCTTCGGGATGTGATTTGTTCCAGGTTTTGTTCCACGATTCAGCCCCATGCCACCGTGCCACCGTCAACCATACATCTTCCAGGACGATTCAGCCCCATGCCACCGTGAAAAAAGCATTAAAGCTTATATGACGTCTTTAGGAAATGTTGTGCCTCTACCTTGGCCTGGTAATTCCCCAGACTTGAACCCAATAGAGAATTTGTGGCGCATTCTCAAAAGAAAGGTGCACGACAGGCACCCCCACAAGTAAAGTGGAACTCATTAACGCCATTACTCACGTTTGGGACAACTGCATGTCATCCGAGATGTTGAGTAACTTGGTTGACTCCATGCCCAAGACATGTGCAGCGGTCGTTAAATTCGAAGGTCACCCAACAAAATATTAGGGACGTTATTTCTTTTCATGTCATCCCGTTACTTTGCCATGATTTCTGTTTCGCAGCACATTTCTGCGCATAACTCGAGTTCCATTTACGCTATTCCCATTCTGTAAACTGATTTGGATTCTGCATAAAATATGCTTTCCAATGATGTATATATTTACTTTTGTAGCAACACTCAAACCTCAAAAACCTCCTAAATTTCCGGAGTTGCTATTAATTTTTCGCATACTGTATTTGAGATGAAGTACGAATGGAATTTCAAATTTCTGCCTGACAGAGATTATCTTTTTGGAAAATCAATCAGTTCAGATCTTCGTTATTTGGATAGAAAATTACTTATAGACCGGTATGCACATTGTCGCGCAATGTGTTTTCTCAGGAGAGGAGACAAGAGATGACAGCTGTTAAGCGCAACGTCCCTAGTAAAGATCAGAGTTCTAATAAAGAGGAGTCTTCAGAAAAAAATACAGTTAGGTGGTAACTAAACGCAAGACGTTAGAATCTACACAGAGTGGTCAATTTATTATAACCACCCCCTCAGTACTTCGTTGGGCCACTTTTTGCTTTTAATACTGCGTCGAATCTTCGTGGCATGGACTCCACGAGATGTTGATAGGTGGTTTGTGGAATCTGAGACCATGCTTGATGAACAGCACTTTCCAGGAGTGTGAGATTGCAGTGTCGTGCATCCAGCTGTCTGGTGACTCGTTGAACTTCATCACACAAATTCTCAATGGGGTTGAGATCTGGAGATTGTGGGGGACACCTAAGCAAAGTAAACTCACCGGCATGTTCCTGAAACCAAATCTGTACAATACGAGCACTATGGCAGGACTCATTATCTTGTTGAAAGTAGCCATCGCCATTGGGATAAACCATCCACATGACAGGATGCAGTTAGTCCGCAACGATGTTTAGGTTTGATGTGCCAGTCAGACGTTGATCAACACGATTTAAAGCGTCCAAAGCCGACCCGGTGGCGCAGTGGTCTAAGCGATTGCCTCTGATCATTCGTCCGTAAGGGGTATGGGTTCGAATCCCGGTGAGGCATGAATGTTGTGTTTGACTTACGGCACTGGCTCTCTCCCTTCCCTGGAACCAGTGACCCTAAATTAGTTACGGGCGACTGCTTATAGCCCATTGAGTTGCTCACGGTGGTCGTTAAACCTCCAATCAAAAAAAAGCGTCCAAAGCATGCCAGGAAAACTTCCCTTTCACCATAACGTTGGCTCCACCAGCTTGAAGGCTTGTAGCAATGCATTTGGGGTCCATGCTTTCGTGCTGTTTCCGCCAAATTCTCACTCGCCCATCGGCATGGTGCAACTGAAAACGTGATTCATCGGATCACATAATTTGTTTCTAATTATACTTATCGACTGTCTAATCCTTGTGCTCCTGTGCAAACTGGAGACTTTTTCTCTTGTTAACTGCAGACAGAAAAGGTGTTCGAACAGGCTTTCGGCTACCATATCCCATCCGATGCAGTGTACGGAAAACAGTGCGTGCAGAGATCATTTGAGGGGATCCTTGATTAAGATGGTCCGTAATTTGCTGCACTGTTGCCCTTCTGTTTTCTGTTACAAGTCCGGACACTCTCCGTTCCGCCCGAGCAGTCACTAGTCGATGATGACCACACGTTGCACGTAGAGACCCAGTTTTTTGACTGCCAGTTCAGTCTTTAAACTCTTTAACAACAGCTGCTCTGGAAGATTTCATGAATGCGGCGGTTTCGGTGATACTCGCTCCATGACTCCGAGCTCCTACAATCATCTCACGTTGAAAGTCCGTCAAATCGCATTTTTTACCCATCTCGTCACCCAAAAATCACTTCTAGTACTGTCGCAAGCACTAAGCTTTCCCTTTTTATACTAGCCTCGCCCTCTGGTGGCAACAGCGGGCAGCCATAGCTCATTTGCTTAAAACTGTCAGGTGGTCATAATAAAGTGGCCACTAAGTGTATTCCGAGACATTCTGCAATGAATTACTGACCGAAGAAATGGAGTGAAATAATTATATACCCTTTAGCCATGAAGACAGCGCATCCGTTCCTTAATTACTTTTTACAATTGATTAATGTTGCAAACTATGTCAAACCGTGGCGCTGATACATCGGGATATGGTCCGTATGTTAATAATGATGTCCATATGATGGCATCCATACATAGCAGCGAGACTACTATAAGACAAGTGATGTCTCTGCAGAATTGCATGTTTTGAAGAAGAGTAGCAAAGTCTGTTTTTGCTTTCAAATTGCAGAAAAGCTGAAAATTCACCTTTACGATACAGTAAGAAAAGGCATTGCTAGAGGTAATCTTCCATTCAGGTCATCTTTTTCGCTGAGGCCAGAGAGTTCACATCGTCGTGGGAAGTAACGCTCTACTTGAGCTCCTGTGGAGAAGAATTGCGAAATGTTGTTTTCATAAAAAAATAAATAAATAATAAATAAATAAATATTCCCGTTTGGGAGCTAGTGTTCAACGGAACATGAGGTGGTCAACCTAGGTTGTTGTAGTAACCATCAAACTTTATGCAGTCGGTCTAGTTGTTGTGGCCATCAAGAAACATGTTCTTCGATCATTTCTTTCGTCTGCTATCATCTTTTCCTTTTACGTTCATATTGACCTGGTAATAGCCCCATGGTGCGTGAAGAAAACTCAAAATGTGTTTTGCTCCACGAAAAACTTTCCATTCCAATACTCTGTAAACACTGTAACAAGAAATATGATTATACTTAGGAGATGTACCTGACTATTAAACAATATGTACCTCTAGAACAAATACATGGTTTTGGCTGTTAATTTTTAAAAATAATAATGCTATGTACAAGAATATTCGTGAGAGAACGAAATAAAAGGCTGTTTATTTCGAGTGTGTGTGTGTGTGTGTGTGTGTGTGTGTGAGTGCAGTTTTATTTCGTATTAGTGGAAATTACATATTTTATAATTGCATTTTTGAGTAACATTTGTGTTACGTTGTTACGATTTTTGTCTCCTAAATGATTCATAATATGAAATAACTGAAATGTCAGTTGTGTGTTACGTAAAACTTTTCTTGCATTACAAAGAAATGGTACAGATTTTGGATGAATATTGTAAATACTTAAGTTACTAAAGTACTGATATAGAGGTGTATATTACTGTGAGATGCCAATTTATTAAGTATACCTACGTAGCAGCGTGCTGTGCTGCCATTGCATGCAGACCAGCCCTAATTCTTCGGGTGTGGAACACGCTAGATGCTGGAAGGCTTATTGTAGGAACGTTGCTACCATGAGAAAATCGATGAACAACATAGTTGCTGAAAATTGGACGGCAACACATTCACACAGCAAACAGCCCGTTCCACCTTATCCCAGAGATAGTCGATGTGGGCTAAACCCTTGGACTGTGCAGGTCACTGAAGCAGGAAAAACTCGTCGGTATGATCCTGAAGACATTCGTGACGATACGAGTCTTGTGAACGAGTGCGTTATACTCATGGACGTGTTCATCTGCTTAACAATAACTATGAAGGGACGAATTTGGTCGACCAGCAACGATGTTAAGATACGCTGGCAATCAGGTGTCTTGCAACGGAGGCGGTGAAAATACGCTCCAGAAAAATATTCACCAGAATAGCAGAACACTCCACCGGCCAGTAGCTTTTGCACTGGACAGGTGGGATCTATGTCCTAGTGTGGCTTACGCCAAATTCAGATTCTAGCTTTCGCTTGATCCAAAACGGAACCTTGATTCGTTTGTTAAGGAGACCTTTCCCAGTATTTAACGGTTATCTCAGCAGGGGAACGCCTTCGTGATTTGCGTTGCCAACATGGGCTCTCGACATGGTCGTCGGCTGTTTTAGCCCATTCCTTACATGGACAGATATGTGGTGTGTTCAGAAATCAACATCTGCATACCAGAATTAAATTTGGCAGTGATTTGCCGGATCTTGGCCCGTTTTTTCGCTTGTGCGCATCTCGTCATTCTCCTGTGATGCCTCTGATCCTCCAGTGCAAGGATTGCCGATTGCTGAAGAGTTTTGCAAGTCGCATCTTTCATGGTAAACTCTTACTGCGGTTGTACGTGAAATACCCAGGAGAGCAACCTTTTTTTTTTGGAGATGCCCAAACTGGAAATCCATGTCGTATTTACACCAATAAAAGATGTTAATCCGTTTATTGGTGCAAATACGACATTTATGTTAAGTCAGATAATTTTTTTTTTTGGATTGGATGGTTTTTTTTTTTTTTTTTTTTTGGAGGTTTAACGACCACCGTGAGCAACTCAATGGGCTATAAGCAGTCGCCCGTCTCTAGTTTAGGGTAACTGGTTCCAGGGCAGGGAGAAAGCCAGTGCCGTAAGACAAACACAATATACATGCCTCACCGGGATTTGAATCCGGACCTCTTTTGTACGAATGATCAGAGGCCATCGCTTAGACCACTGCGCCACCGGGACGGCAATTTTCAAGTTTTCAGTTATTATATCACTTAACATTCATGCCGTATTTACATCAATAAATGGATTCACATCTTCCAAATTTGTCTTGTTTTAAACGTTTTACTGAAGGTGACTATGAACATGATTTGAAATGAAAATTACTGGGCTTTCCATTGGATAAGCAGAAAAGGCCCAAATCGTATGCCATTCGCTCCATGAATCTCCCTTGTACACTGGCGTGCAAAACTTAAGGACGAGACGGTTTTTCGAATGTAGCGTCATGCAGAAGTTCTCCACATCGACTCAAATCATACCATAAGATTCCCAAGATGTAACAATATGGGACAAGTGAGCAAAATCTTCCAAACAAGGAATCCAAAGGATACAAAGACACTTTATTGAAAAGGTAGCTTCGAGCACAACTAGACAGAAGACAGAAACGTCCGTGTGACAGGCGGCTGTCAAGAAAAATCCAGTCATTAGAAGGGGATATGATCACCCCTGACTGGGTTGGAGGATTTACAACGTCTGTCCATGCTCAAGACGAGGTTATCAAGGATCTGGTGAGGCATCGCGGCCCATTCCTCTTTAAGCGCCAATCGCAGCTGCGGAATCGTCGCTGGCGACTGGTGACGTGCTGCGAAGCGTCTCCCGTGAAGGTCAAACACGTGTCCGATTGGATTTAGGTCCGGGGACCTTGCGGGCCAATCCAAGCGTTGAATATCTTCACTCTCAAACAGCTCTGCGACAGCCACTGTACGATGAGGTGTAGTCGTCCATGAAGAGGAACTCAGGACCCACAGCACCTCTAAACAGACGCACGTGAGGCAGGAGAGCCTCGGTACAATAGCTGACACCAGTGACTATACCTCCTTGGGAGATGTGGAGGTCAGTACGGCTACCAAGCATGATACAGCCCCAAAGGAGAACTCCGCCAACTCCAAGCCGGTCCCTTTCGATGGTGTTGGAGGTGTGATTGCGTGTTCCTCGCTCTCTCCAAATGTGTATACGTCCAGAAATGCTCGTCAGACTAAATCGGCGCTCATCCGAAAAGAAGAACTCTGCCCCATTGCTGATGTGTCCAGTTCCTGTGTTCCTGGCACCACAGAAACTGCCGTCTCCGATGAGCAGTCGTTAATGGCATACACCGTACTGGTCGTCGTGCAAATAGACCACCTTTGTGTAGCCTCCTGGCTGGCCACGGTAAAACGCTATAACGGACGTTCTATTGTCTGTTGCATGTGCCTTGCGATTTCTCCTGCTGTCTGCCGTCTGTCTCTTCTCGCCTGTTGGACAATATACCTGTCGTCCGCCGCCGTGGTTGCTCGTGGACGACCACTGCTAAACTGTCGGACAACTGTTCCTGTCGTTTGAAATGCTCTCCAAGCTCGTGAAATGATGCTATAAGCGATCCCGAACTCCTCGGTCACACTAGTCACACTTCGACTTTCTTCCAACTTCCCAATGACGCGACCTCGGGTAAAGTCATCCAGATGTAGTGTACTGGACTGCCTGTTGGCCATATCACACGGTGGCAGCAACTCGACATCGTCCAAATCGATGTACATCGTGCAATAGCTTTCAACGAATTGCTGAGCATACACCACCCGTGTGCTTTATACCCTTCCGACACTCCCCCCTACGTCATGCTGCATATATGCGCATGTCCTACCGTACCGGACCCCAGTCTATCTCCTGAGTGGTCTTTCCGTCTGTTCTGCCTGCTCGTTCCGCTGTTATGCTAATTTCTTCTCTTGGTCCTTAATTTTTGCGCACCAGTGTAATTAAAGCACTCCTACTGCAACTACACATGTTAGGGAGATTCCTAACATGATGCCAGTAGTAACATAAAAAGTCCAGATGTAGGAAATGTGTTGCATAATAAATCTAATGGACTAAACAGAAGCAATGTCCCTGCAATTCATAAGCGGGCCCCAGAAACCATTCCCGGTGTATCACAGAAGAAGAGGAAAATGGACAAAGGTACACAATATGGAAATTCTAACCAGTCAGTGGAAATGTAGCAGATATTACTGTACATGAAACAACTTCAAGCTGAAAATCAGAGACTTAAATCTGCTTGTGCTAAATTAAAATCTCGAAATAAAAGTTTTAATGAACAATTGCTTGTGAGTGCAAAAATTTCCAAGGCCTTGTATATTAATTGTCATGCCTTTACGCATACATATCTGTATGATTTAAAAGTGGTATTAATCTGCATACTAAAACTGTGCAAATTAGAAAAGATCGGGGAATTTTTGTGTGGATCTAAATTCCTTATCTGTTTTCGTAAAAAAAAGAAATAAAGAATTTTTTTTTGATTGGAGGTTTAACGACCACCGTGAGCAATTCAATGGGCTATAAGCAGTCGCCCGTCCCTAATTTAGGTTCACTGGTTCCAGGGAAGGGAGAGAGCCAGTGTCGTAAGATAAACACAACATCCATGCCTGACCGGTATTCGAACCCGGACCCCTTACGGACGAATGATCAGAGGCCAGCGCCTTAGACCACTGCCTTCAAAATAAACCTTTATTGGTCTAAAAGCAAGGTACATGTGATACGCTTCAGTCACATGAGACTGTATTAAAAGAGACGAGGCCAAGAAGTCTCAACACAAAAAGAAAGGAGGAAAGAAGACTGGTAACATCAGAACAAGATTAAAATATATACAGATAAAAAAGGAACACAGAAAACAAAAGCAAAAAACACACACATTACAAAACCCAAACCCCAGAATGAGGGAAGAAAACGCATTCCAAAAACTAGTACATAGCAGCGCGAACACAAAAGTGACAGGTAAAAAACACAACAACAATACAACACAACACAAATTGACTGACACTGCAAGACAGCGACAGGAGAAACAAAACTGTACTTCTGAAAACACGCAGCAGCGGCCAAAACATTAGTACAAGAAGAACATAAAAAAACAAAAAACCGTGCACATAAAGAGGGGTGTTAACCAACCGCTATAACTAAAAACGAAATACGAAGTGACGCATGTATGTCAGAAGGAACACTGTACAGAAGAATACATGATAATAAGGGGAAAAACCGCTGCATCACACAAAATAAATGTAGCCAAACAGGCACACGAGGTTCACAAAAAAAATCGCACTCAATTCAAATTTCATACTCAAAACAAGAAGTCGCGCGTTGACAAACCCCGGAAGCCGACGTCGCGCTATAGAGAGAATCACGCGGAAACAAGATCGCATAGCATCATAACACATTGAAAACAACACAAAGTACGTCCAGTAGTGCACGGCAACAGAAAGCTGTGCCGGGAAAAGATACAATATTACAAGAAAAACCCAGACAGGAGAAACACGAATCAAGAAGTAGAACCCTAGCTTGAGTGCAAAGAAACACAAAAACGAAAACACAAAAAGTGCACTTAAAACATAATCAAAGACAAAACTGTCTCAACTGACTACTGCACTACACATGTAGTCACATACAGTCAAGAAAAAAAACACAAGAGGCACAGTAAAAAAAGCACAAGGTAAATAGTGCGTTGACCAACTCCTTGGGTCAACGTAACCCAAAAGACAAGATACGCACGAGAAGCACACTGTATAGAAAACGAGAGATAAGGCTGAGTACTCAATGAAAAACACACGAGACCAGCAGGGCCACACTAAGTAATTCAAAGTTCATAAAAAAAACAAAGCAAAACAAGTGAACATGAAACACAGGGCATGAGAAAAAAAAAGGCTCCCTAAACTGAGGAGCCAACTTAAACACGAAAGTAGAACATGCACAAACAAGTAAAAAACAAGATTATCACATTAGCAGTATAGGTAAAATGCAATCACAGTAGTAAAAAACTCACACAGGAGGAGAGCGAGTAGGACAACCGCCATCCGAACAACTAAACAAAACACGTGCAAAAAGCAAGAGCAATTACAAATACACGGGAATACCACATACAGGAAACACAGTACAAAAAAGAAGATTAGGAACAACAACAAAGAAACAAGCACAAAAGAAACACAACACGCCAAAAAAACTTTGCAAAACTAGACAACACAGACTATCCCAACGGAAAACAACAACACCCAACAAGCATCACACTATACCAAACAATAACACTGATCACAAACAATTGGTGGCCAACCAGTACAACAAATCACCACAACAAGAAATGCGTCGACCAACAACTGTGGCACACGAAAACATAGAAAGCAAGCACACAATAATACATAGACAAACAACTCAACAAAAATACCGACACAAAAAAACAATAACCTATTGCACAGCACCACCAAGAACCAGAAAAAAATACACACAGAACACAGGAACACAAATGCCCACGGACTCCGGACAGAAAAAAAGTCAAAGCAACTAGCTGTAAAACATCCAATCACATCGCAAAACGGCAAGAAAATTCAGACAAAGAGGCCGAGGCCGCTAGTAAGAGGAAAAGTATAGAAAAGCACTATCCAAGAAAGAATATACCGACCAGTAGAATGAGCTAACAAAGCACAGGGGAAAAAACAACAAAAAGACCGGAATCTCAAGGAAGCAAAACAATACAACATTACCAAAGGGCCATCAAAAACAAGAAAAGGAAAACGGTAAAAAATTTAAAAGGAAAAACAACAGGATCAGAGGAAAAGAATGAATACGAGGGAAAAAAACCTGCAGCTCAATCAAAAACAGAACAAGACAACAACTCGGAAAAGCAAAAACAAACAAAGTGAAGAAACCAGTACACCAAAACAAAAACAAGAAAAAACTGATCAAACGAGTTGAATCAACCCATGCTCAACCCGAAACCATGGAAGGTGGGGGGACCAGACCGAGAAGAAAGCAGGACCTGCCTGCCGGGCCAGAGCTACCTCGTACTCAAGTTGGATGACGGACTTGATCGAGGAACGAAACCTACGGCACAGAAAAACTCTCGCAGGATGATATCGACGAAGAGCAGGCCGATCAACACTGGTATGACAGTATAAATAAATAGTCAGTTTGGCCTGCAAAATTAAAAACGCGCAAACAGGATTGTGAACAGCAGCGGAAGGATGATGACGGCGAAGAAAATAGTAATGTGAAACAGAGTGAAAGGAAAAACAGACCTTGGAGAGAAGAGCAAACATCAATGAAAAAAGAGGCTGTAAAACTAAACAGGAGTCATATGCGTGATGAACATCACCGAGCGTTGAACAGAAAAAACACAAGGGAGAAGACAGGCGACCAAAACGATGAAGAGTTCGTGGCGTGAGCAAGCGACGATGAAGATGGAGCCAATGAATATCAGTTGCTTTTGAGGAGCTAGAGAAGTGTGAGAATTGATCCATGTCTGAGAGGTTTCATCAGGTGGCACAAAAGGAATAGCGAGAGGTGCTCTAAAATAAGTAAGAAAGTGGCGGTACAAGAGTTTTGCAGTAACTTGATGCACCAGAAAGGGAACATCATTCAAATAAACCAGAAAAGGAAGGCAAGGGGACGCCGAAGAAGAAACAATTAACCCATAAGAATTCACGAGAGACGGGTAAAGGCGTTGAAGCTGAATATGAAGCAACCGGAGCTGGGCGCGATGTAAGGGAGTGTCAGCAAGAGGGGGTCGATTTGGGAAAGAGACTTCCAGCGGAGAGAAGCATCTACAAGTTGGGATACCTGTACCACGCCACCGGCGAACCAGGTAGAGAAGCACAAGTACGGTGAAGAGGGAGAACGGAGTGCAGAAGAGTAAAAGAGAGGTTCCGCAAGCAGATCATTAATTGAGGTAGGTGGGAGACGGACGGGACATAAGGAATGCCAGAGGGAAAAGACGGTGCGATAAGTATCGGGAAAGTGATCTGGAATGAGGGGGAACAGATCCATACGGAGGAAAGTAGCGAGAGTGAGAAACGGACTGCGAGGGAAAAGTAAAGTATCAACAATAGTAATCGATGAAATCTGAGGATGAGAAAAAGAAGGGAGAAAGGTCTGAAGATGAATAGCATTAGATTTTTGAAAAAGATCTGGGAGGGCAAGACCTCCAAAGGACAGAGGAAGGACGAGAGTAGAACGATGAACCCAGTGAACTTTATTCCAGATGAAATCAGTAATCAAACGTTGAGCGGATTGGAGAAAAATGGGCGAGGGAAAATAAGCGAACCACGAATGTGTCAGAATGGGAAGAAGAAAGGAAGAAACCAGATGTGCTCTGCTAAAAAAGGACAAAATAGGTTTGAACCGGCAAAAAGGAATAAGACGGCTATTGAGCTGCTGAACCAAAGGAATCCATGTGGCATCAGCAACCGCCACGGGATTTCCAACGTACACACCAAGAAGTTTAATGACCGAGGATGACCAACGGGCACCCCAAGGGCGCTCACCGTGTGCACCCACGATCCGGCCCACAGACCGATAGATTTAGACATATTAAGTTCGGAACCGGAAATTGAAGCATACTCACGATAAGCAGAAAAGACAACACCGAAAGAACGTTCAGTGCGAAGAAAGAGAGTGAGGTCATCAGCATATGCAGACAACACTATGCGGTGGTGACGAGTAGGAGCAATACTGCGAGGAATCACAGAAAACAAACCAGAACGCAGACAAATTAAGAGAGGTTCAAATGAAAGCGTAAAAAGTTGACCCGAAAGGGGACAACCCTGCCGGATCCCGTTGTCAAAGGGGATGGTAGCTGTCATGAATGTGGAAGTGCGAATACGGAAAGAAGAGTGAGAGTAAAGATTAATAAGAGCTTGACAGAAAAGAGTAGGAAAGCCAAAATGACGAAGAACAGCAAAGAGATAAGAGTGATTAATGGAGTCAAAAGCTTGTTTCTGATCAATATTAAAAATTGCGAGAGGTCCGGAAAGATGGGAAGCAAGAAAATACAAGTTGCGAATGGTGGAAATGTTGGTAGTAATCGAACGGGAGGGAATAGTGTAAGTTTGATCGGGGTGGATTAAATGCTGCAAGACGGGATTGAGGCGAAAAGCGAGAATTTTAGCAAAGGTTTTGTAGTCAGTATTAAGAATAGAGATAGGACTCCAGTTAGAAAAAAGACCAATGTTTCCGGGTTTGGGGATGAGACGGAGAATAGCAAAAGTGAAATCAGAAGACTGAAAATTTGAAGAAGTAAAAACGGCATTAAAACAAGCAACCAGAAACGGGAGGAGAGAAGGAAGAAACTTCTTATAAAATGAGAGCGGAAGACCGTCCGCGCCAGGGGAAGAACGGTCATTCAGACTGGAAATTGCAGAGCGGACTTCAGAAGGGAGAGATAGGAGAAACAAGAGAAACAAAAAAACAATGTGGAACCTGAGGGAGGACATGAAGAAGAGGGGAGGTATCTGCAGGAGAAAGGAGTCGGTGTTGAAAACGATCAGAATAATGGGAAAAAGTAAGTTCACAGATACGATAAGGGTCAGTAACTGTAGATCCGTCAGGTAGTGAAAGAAAGGAAATTGTGTTGCTTTTAACATGATACTCCTCAAGGGACTTCAAACTAGAAAAGGGGTTGTCGTGAAACCGCAAGTGAGTGAATTTCAGACGAGTAAGGGCTGTTGAAGCAAAAGTAAACAGAATACGACGAAGTTGAGCTTGAAACAAGGAAAAGAAGGATCAGAAGGAGAAATAGTCTGCAATTTACGACGGAGAACATCAATATCTTGAAAGCGAGAAGTACGGGAAGAGAAAGAAAACTGACGTGCGAAAGAAATAATCGAAATTTTCGTGGAAAGCCACAGAGCCACTGGGTCGTCAGACGAAGAAAGTTGTTGCACAGAAGACGAGATCATAGAGCGAATTTCAGCACAGAAAACAGGATCAGTTAAAACTGAATCGTCGAGCGACCAGACTGGGGAAGGGGGAACAGAGGAAGAATGCAAAAAAAGTTTTAAAAGAACGGGGCGATGATCTGACGAAACGGAAGGATGATGAGTTATTTCAACTAGAGAGGAATGGAGAAAACTGGAAACATAGAATCTATCTAGGCGTGCTGAGACACAGCGTGAAGCAGCCGGGGGAACCAGGAAAATTCCTTGGACAGGGGATGGAGGGAACGGAATGCATTAATCAAATCAAAAGTAACAACGAGTTGAGTGAGATTGGAAACAAGGTCGGAACGGCTTTCAGTTGAACCATCTCGGTCAAAACCGGGTTGCAAAGTGCAATTGAAATCGCCTGCAACAATGACTGTAACATTTGGATGGAGGGTCGAAAGGAAAGAAGAAACATGTTGGAGGAGAGTTTCTGCATCCGTAGCAGATTGCGGAATATGGATATTGAAAACATGAATACGTTTAGAACAAAAACAAAAAGAAATATGTTGAAAAGAACCCAGCAGACTCTGTGACTCAACAAGATCAGAAAGGGAAGAATGAAAACGCACATGAAACGCTATAGCGGTACCAGACCTGAGATGGGTCCGGTAATTATGATAAAAAATGTACGGCCAGTGTCTCCAGCGGGAACACCCGGCATCCAAAAAACAGTTCGTCTCCTGGAGAAGGAGGATATTAGCCCCCAGGTAACGAACGTCCTCGTAAACCAAAGCATTCGCCGCAGAAGACGCAAGCCCTCTACAATTAAAGCTAAGTAGTGTTAACAAGGACATCACTGGTAGGTTGCATCCAGCCTTCCAGTTCAGCCCTCAAAATCTTAAGTATCCCAGACGGCTAGCATATTGCTCAGTCCCGCCAGGCAAAGTAACATTAGTTATAAATGCATGGAACTGGTTCAGCTGTGCAATCATTTCAGGCAGCAAGTGAAGCTTACTCTTAATGCAAGGTAGTGTGATCAACTTCGCCTTACGCGGGAGAGTGGTCAATGCATACAGATCAGATAAGGTAAGAGGGTGCAAAGGCACCGCAAGTTCTTCAAACATAGTAGAAATGTCAAGAAGTGTAGGAGAAGGAGAATCATCGTCAGAGTCAACCATTGCAGTGTCATCAGGATCAGGGGCGACCATGTCCGTAACATCATCATCCTGGAGACATGCGAATCGGTTTGAAACTAGTAATTCAGAATTTGGCTCATGATGGCTAGATGAACCCGAGGTAGAAAGTGCTGGTTTCTTGGACCGAAGACGTTGAGACGAACGGGAAGAGCGAGTAGAAACACCAGGTGAGCTGGGGCGTTTACGTTGTGATTTAGGTGCATACACTTCCAGCGATGGAAACTCATTGGAGGGCTCCAAACCATCCAGTACGACGACAGGAACCGGGAGGGAAGGAACGACTGGAGAAACAGCAGGCAAAATTGATGAAGGTAGAATGTGAGCAGGTGCCTCATCGGCCTGCACAACATCCGCAGGGACAGCAGCCACCGGAACTGTAGTAGCTAATGAAGAATCAGATCTAGCACCAGGAGTAGCATGAGGACAATCAGAAGCGAGATGGCCTTCCCCTTTACAGCGGAAGCACTGAACCCCTGCAAAAAGATTAAAAATGTACGTCCGGGTATCAGTGACTAAATCCAGAGTTGCAGGGCGTTCCGCAATTGACTGAGAAGTTGGAAAAATAACCCGGTACTGGCGGCGCCCACCCTGCACATGTTTCAGGGGGAATCACGGGCTGTAGCTGGAAGAATCTTGGTCACTCCCACAACACGACCCATCGTGTTGAGGGCATCAATCAACAGAGAATCAGGAACAGCCGTTGGTACAGGAGAGAGGGTCACCGTAACTGGTCTTTGGGCTGCAGCGACAGGTTGTAGATGTAAGGACCCAATATCAACCCCATGAACTATAATTAAATCTACTGCTTGCTGGTGGGTGAAGTGAACAACCACCCCTCCACCCAAGCGAATAATGGACACAATGCTTTCGGCTGGAACGACCTTTGACACAGCATGCAGATACTGGGGGAGGGGGTGTCACGCAAAGCAGGAATGAAAACACTTAATAATAAGGCAGACGACAATTGCTTACCTCGCGGTGAATCACTTGGAAGAATAATTTTCAACGCCGAAGCTACACGTTTGAAATGTGGTGCAGAACCACTAGAAATATATGAGGTACTTCCCACAGCTTGTGCGAACGACGTTGAAGTAGAACTAGCAGAACCAGGAATATTAGACGCAGCCGGCACACGGGTGGCCAGAAGCACAGTCTCTGGAAGACCAGCAGCACGAGTCTACGCAACATTCCCCGAAGAAGACACAGAATTAAGAAGCGAAGACATTTCAGCAATCGACGAAGCAGCTGTAGACGACAGTGACTTATTCACAGTGGTAGTGGACATTCTCGACCACTGGCCCACCAAAACTCATGCGTCGTAACTGACGACACACGAAAATGAAAAAAACAAAACAAAAAATGAGCACCCACTCGGCACTCAGGATCACTGCTCGTGAAGCGAGGGTACGAAACACTGCAACCAAAACACAAAACGACGAAATACCACAAAAAGAACAAGTAAACAAACGAACGTTGACTTCCACGCAGAAGCCGAAAAAAATGCGATTTGTCTGTTCAACGACCACTGCGCCACCGGGGCGGCTGAAAGAATTTATATCGACGTACAAGGTTTTGGAATGTTTTTGCTTTCACATGCAATTGTCCATTCAAAACTTTATTTTGAGATTCCCCACCCTGTTGTTTCAGAAAAGTGTATGACAGACGGTGAACGGAACTTTTTTATATTAGTTAAGATTTCAATTTGAACTGGACATTTTTCTTTTCTTTAGTCACTGCGTGACGAAGTGAAACATTTTTAGTGGAGAAAAATACAGCTTTTGCTGTTATTAACTTCAAGTTCTGCTCTGTGTCTTAAGTTACGAATGAAATGTTTGCTTTCTCTCAGTTCCGCCATAATAACAGCAAATGATAGAGCCGGTGAAAACGTAGATAGCTATGGACCCAACCTAAAGAGATATCTAAGAACCATGCCTAAGAAATATCATCTAATATACCTAAGAAACTATCGTTTCATTGCATATTATCCTGCGTTCTAATTTTGCGAATTTAAAATCACGTGTTTCTTAAAAATTTATATAAATTGCTTTTCTTAGTAACATGAAAGTAATGTGCCAACTGTACAAAAATTACATTTTGACAGTTTCTTTATATCTCTTCATTTATTAATACCATAAATGGTTTCCTTGCCTGAAACTATAAATACTTGTAAATGTTTTTCTTTAAGAACATGGGTCGCGGATGGCTTAGTGGTTAACGTTCGTGATTGCCACGGAGTAATCTCAGGTTCGATACCAGGCAAGTACGAACACTCGAACCTCTAAATATCCGCCGTGCGTCGGATGGGCACGTTAAGCCACCGGCCCTCAGGTAATAAATGAGAGGGTCTTCCTCCCCCTGTCTAACTAACTTCCGTTTCACTTTCCTATCGGGCACTCTAGCCCAAATCTCATAGCTTCCTACTTCTAAGGGTTGTTTAAGACCTGGTGTCAGACACCTCCTTTCTAAAATACTCTACATATGATCTGATCATATCTCTTTAAGAACATATTCTTAAGCAAAAAAATTCGCTTCTGAAAACACTAAGTGCTCTATTTTTTTTGAAACTCTTAACAAGCAAAGTTTTTATGTTGTGAAGCTATAAATCCATATAAAAAGTTCAACATTTTTGAAACAACAGATGTGTTCTTTTCTGGCACTATAAATGCGTGTCATGATCTGTTGTATTGTTTTGCCCTTTAACTGTAACATTTTGGGTTGAGCGGCAGTGATCAAGTGAATGTTTGCCTTTTGAGATAAATTGCTCAATCATTTTGGGATACTACGATTTATAAAACCAATTGTCTGTTGGAAGTTCAGAATACTAACTGGATGAGTAAGTTTCGCAAAGATATGGAAATTTCGGGTCCCACACTGCCATCACTTGCTCGCAAGGCAGGCTCATGAAAGACGTATGAGAGATACCCGAACTTCGAATAAGTCAGTGTTGTAAGACATGCCTTAACAATATTGTCAGACTGTGAGCAAGACAGGAGTAGACATTTTAGAGTCAGAGAATGCAATAAGGCCATTGGAATTCTACAATCCGGGCTCAGAGAATCAGATGCTATAATAGCTCTTCGTGTATTCCAAAGTGTGTAAGTCGATACCATGCGCGTTGTCGGTTGCAAAGCGATGTCGCAGAACGATAGAGAAGAGGTCGTCTGAGGAGAATTACTTCCCGAAAAATCGGTATCATGCAATAAACAATCGAAACTCCACAATATCCATCCGCCACATCCGAGATTTTCTGAGAAGTACCACAGGTGGTATGGGCAGTGATTAGACGTTCCATAATCGACTACATGAGGAAAGTCTATAATCAAGAAGTGCATTGCGTATAAATCATGTATTTCTTGCCGGATTACCACTGTATGCGGCAATCTGGCAAGAACTACGTGAGTGTGTGCGACAGTAATTGTTATGACAGGAAGTGTGGCAGAGCATCCTGTTCTGTGATGAACCCAGATTTGGTCTGTAATCTGTTAGTCGGCGACTTTGTGTCTGGAAACTTCAAAAACTCTAGGCATTCACCAGTTTTGCAAACCTGTGCATCTGTTCCTCGGCAACTCAGTCATAATGTGGGGTAGGATCTCTTTCCCACCAATGTATAGCTGTGTACGTTTTTCGAGCGTATGTGAACACAGGGCGTGTTGGGACGACATAATCAGGAGCCCCGGTGGCGCCAGCTGCCGGCCGTTCTTTGAAGTGTGTCAGAGTTAGAGCGTGGCCTACGGGGACCACGCTCGTGAGAGAAGCCTGCAATCGCCAGAATTGTTTTATTTTTTCTTGCAAAAGCGATGAATATTATTATGACTAATAAATAACATCGATGGTGTAATTTATCAGTCCTCTACCGTAATCTAGCATTCCAACATGATCAACGAAATTACACATTTCGGGACACATTAAATACATCGATGACGTGCTATACAGAATTTTAATGTATGCATATTTTTTAGTAATTCACTGTTCCCAAATCATTTTGAAAGACAAGATTACATAACTACCTACTTTATTCTTTATTTGAACGTTTTCCACAATTAAAGGGTTCGTTATGGTCATGCTTTGTTTGCGCAATTTCTCATGTGAAAATATTTATTTAGGAGAAGCGTAATGCTCTGGCTTAATTGTCCAATTTTTAATTAAATTAATTCAAGGGAATTGTCCACAATTTGGTTAAAAAGTTTACAATACAAAATGTGGCAGAAGGGTAATAATTATTCATATATAAAATTAGAATGCATGTTGTACACAAATGAATATGATTGTATGTGTCAGTCAGTGGCGCCCATATGAGTACTTTTAGGGGGGGGGGCTAAGAAAAATTCTTACCTCCTTCAAGGTTGTCAAACATTTTAGTAAATGTACAAGATACTAAAATACAACAAAAATAATTGATATAATCAATCATTAATATCTTATTATTTTAAAAAATGCTTTAAAAAAAGGTTTCGTCTATTTTAGTGTTTTAAATGTATCAAAAGTTTTGGTATACCAACGGGGAGGGGGAACTGCCCCCCCTCCATCCGATGGGCGTCCTTGCCCAAGGACGTTAGAATGAGATATCTGGAGGCTGCTGCCATTAAACGTACGTGAAAGTTCAAAACAAATATAACGTTAAAATTAAAAACTTCACTCTTTGATGAAGCATAAGTCATTCCAGTTTGATATTAACACGATTTCTACCATCAAAAACCACGCAACTCGAAAATGCACACAGCTGAAACTTCATGAGTATCATCTAAACAAATCAAAGTTTCCACAGTTTCTTGCTCTAAACTCGCTTGTAAGAATATACAAAAGGCACACAGCAATACCTCATTTCTGTTATATAAAAACAATTGAAAAAAACGAGAAGTATGCAGTTTCGTAACTTACGGCAGTATGCTAAAAGCACTAATGGTTCGACAAAGTTGTCCTCGGTAAAAGCGGCCTCTAGTGGCGTTGGTGGAAATCAAAAGTGCTTCCGTTTTTTTCAGGAAATTCGGCCCAAAATAACAGGTTTCTTTAACGATCCTCGTAGGCACCGGCTAGAGTGCCGGTGAGGCATGGATGTTGTGTCTGTCTTACGGAACTGGATTCGTCCTTTCCCTATAGCCAGCCACACTAAATTAGGGACTGGCGACTTCTTACAATCCTTTGAGGTGCTTGCAGTGGCCGTCAACCCCCCCCCGCAATAAAAAATAAAATAAAATCCGGACTGCTGTGATATTTTTCCATGGTATGATCAGCCATAGTTTATTTTTTCTGAAGGTGATAATGTTCGACT
This sequence comes from Macrothele yani, assembly GCA_039090855.1. Lineage (NCBI taxonomy): Eukaryota > Metazoa > Arthropoda > Arachnida > Araneae > Macrothelidae > Macrothele > Macrothele yani. The sequence continues at coordinate 88,828,617 of CM077010.1, forward strand.
TAACCACAGTCACATTGTGGTTCGAAACCTCGAAGATCACAGTATTTCACATTGGCCTCTTCTTCGAAGGTCAACAAAATTAATTTCATTCAACGCGTCTTGGATGTACTTCAGAGGGGCTTGTGGACAGGCCTCTACTGTAATTCCAGAACTGTGTGACCCTTATCCTCCGTTGTATGCGGCATTACACCTAAAGTTAGCTAAAAGCTAGCGAGGTTGGTTGGTTGGTTGTTGGATTTTATTGGCGCAAGGGCCAGGTTTGGCCAAAGAGCGCCAGACAAAGAACGATCAGCCACAGATTTTTAAAAACGTGGAAAATGATTAAGATCAGACAGGCTTGGTAAAAGTTGAAAAAGAGTATGAAGAAAGCAGTGAAGAAAAGGTAGTTAATGAAGGTTATTAAAAGTAATAAATTTACTAATGGAAAAGGACGAACCGTCACTCTCCTCCCCCCACACTCCTCTGCAATGCTGGCAGAGGGCGGGGACGAACTGTCACTCTCCTCCCCCCATGTTCCTCTGCAATGCTGGTAGAGGCTGGGGACGAACTGTCACTCTCCTCCCCCCGTGTTCTTCTATAATGTTGGGTGAGGGTGGGGACCTCGCTGAGGCCGAGACAGTTTGCTGGACACCGCACACCTTTGCGGATTGAGGGCCGGGTCTTCCGCACGTGCAGGCTGTCTGCTGGGAACCGGAAAAGGCGGGCGTCTTCAAAAGAGAAGGCGAAGACGCAGCTGGTCGAATAAGCTGGAGCTCGGTGAAATCCACCTGTGTCGCTTGTTCAGCTGTAGATCGCTTGGCAAGTGCGGCGAGAGCTACAGGGCGCGGAACAAAATACTGCACGGGTTGTGGCTGAGACTGAACAACTGCGGCAAAAGTACGCTGTCGGTTGTTGGGAATACCCAACTTGGCCTTGGCAGCAGGGTACGAGAGGCCCTCCAGGGTCTTGAGGCGCTGGATCGCCTTCTCGTCGTTCCACTTCGAACAGGACCTGGCATAAGCAGCGTGGGAGTCACCACAGTTTACACAGCAGGGCTCTGAAGTGCATCCAGTCCCTTCGTGGTCGCGGGAACCACAATTGGCGCACCTCGCAACACTGTTACAGGACCGCTGGGAATGTCCATACCTCTGGCACTTAAAACAGCGTAGAGGATTTGGTATATAAGGACGAACTGCACATAACAAGTAACCAGCCTTGATTTCAGTAGGTACCTTCGGGCTGTTAAAAGTCAAAATAACATTTCGTGATTTGATCAGCGCGCCATCGCGCCTGAAAGTCATGCGTCTGGCAGCTATGACACCCTGATCAGCAAGTTCACACACCAGTTCATCTTCATCGCAGACCAACAAGTCGGGCTCAGAAATGACTCCCTTGGAGGTGTTGAGATACGGATGTGCCGTCACTTGAACTGGAATATCCTGAAGTCTGGTCAACTGCAGAAGAGATTTGCTCTGAGAGAGAGTGCAAGTTTCCACAAGCAGGTCTCCAGAGCGTAGCTTCTTCACTGACTTCAAAGAGCCAGCAACACCCGCAAGTGCCTTCGAGATGAAAAAAGGAGACTTTGAGGAAAGTTTCAACATCTGGTCAGTAGAAGAAATGACGAGAAAAGTAGCTTGAGGTATCGAATCTGCAAGTGTAATGCGACGTTTCTGAGCTGACGGCTCAACACCTGGATCTAAAGATACGTCGCGGTGATGTCGTTTTTCAACGAAAGTTCTCTTCAGTGTGTTATGTGTGGGAGGTGGTTGAGGCAAATTTGGCGCCTGATCAATCACCATATCCTGTTGCTTTTTAAATTTTGAGGAGGGTTTATGTTTCCCCATGGGAGTAAGAAAGAATTCATCTGCAACGTACTCCGCCCACAATCGAGCCCAACAGGGGAGAACTGGAGGTCCGCAAGCCAAACATATGACGCAAGACACAGTTCTAGAGCTTAGTTGCAAATATAGTCCGTTGGCTGTGATCACACGCACTCGGCGGACACTTCGGCCTCCGGGTACCGTCATGCCAACGCCTTTGGCATGATCCCACAGCCCCTGGGCTCACCCTGCCGTGCAATACGACAAAAAGCCGCTAAAGCCCTGCACACAACTTGGTACAAGACTTCTGACCAGAGGTGGGTTAGGCTCTAGCCTCCCGTTTACAGCGAAGCCGGGGTCGAAGAGGAGTGTTGGTACACAGGAGGCACTTAACCGGTCTCCTGCGACCTCAGCCGCCAGACATCCCATTTCCGCCTCACGGGTCTCCGCACGCGGCAAACATGCAGGTAGGTCTAGCACCCAAACCAGCTAAAAAAAAAAAAAAAAGAAAAAAAAAAGAAAAAATCCAAAGAAGACAAATCCTGGCAGGGAACCTAAACGGAATCTCAGCAACCTACGAACTGAGCGGTTAATATAAATCAGTTAGTGGTGGAGGGTAACAAAACCACAAGACCGGGGTGTTAGTACATAACGTGGTAGAGATTAGGTAGAGAACACAACACGGGCAACTAGCCAGTGGAGAAAATAAATAAAAACGAAAAAGCGAGACACAAGACCAGCTCGGGATCGTGGGGCCGCGACTCCCCAACAGCTGGATGAACAGCCGTCCCTGCAAACACCAACAGCACCAAAATAAGAAAAAAAAACAAGCTGTGGCATGACATCAGATGTTGACCAGTCACAAGGTCAGCTCGGGCCGTGGGGGCGCCGCTCCCCAAATAACTGGAAAACCAGTTATCCCCGTGCGGGGAAAGCTAGCGAGGTGGCAAACTGTTGTGAACAACCGAGGAGGTGTCTCTATGTGATAACTGACCAATATATATATATGTGATAACTGACCAATATAAGCCCAGTGTGCTTCTCATGTTTTCTCAGCCACTGAGATGTTTATTAGGATGCAACTCTTTGCTTTGTGTCTGATCATTTCATGTCTGGTGTGTACCCTCTGTGGTTCGTAATTAAAAGCATACGATGTGTGTGTGTGTGCTGTTAATCTCCTTTTTTTCAGTTGCATCAGTAGTATTTTTTGAGCAGTTTAGTCCTACAGAATGAGTTCCCGTCAATTAAATTGATTGGTTAATTCACATAAGTACAAAAACAGGCAAGTGGTCAAATGAAATCAATGGTTTGTATTTTAAAACTCCTGCTCGCGAGCTGATATGTTAGGAAATGTTGAGTATTGTCTGGTATTATTATAATTGTTATGAAATGTTGGGTGTTTGTCTGAAATGGTAATGAGCTGAAAAAATTAAATTCCTCTAATGTAATAAAATTTTCTGTAAATGAATGTTTTTAATGAATTTACGCAAGCGACAATTCAATTTTGCTAAGTTGGTTCGCAGGACATAAAATAACATTTTTTTATGTCCTGCGAATCCGATTTTTTAATTCAGGTCTGTTGTTCCGGTCAACTGCACTCTTTGGCTAGATTACTGTAAACACCCCTGCCATCACAAGAGAGCTCTTCCTACAGCACGTCACAGTTACGTCACTGACTTTGTGTAATGTGTGTGTATAGAGGCATTATTAGGTATCGTTTCGCCACTACGAAGCTCATGCAACGGGGAAAGGGAAAGGAATTGTCTGTCAGAGTTTGAACTGTTATCTAGTTCTTACTGACTTGCCTGCCAGAGGTTCCAAAAAGTAAGGTCTTAGGATATATGACGTTATTTAAAAGGAGTTAACCAGAAATAGCATAATTTAAATCGGAGCATTCAATTATAATCACAAGTAAAATTAGAGCATATGCGTTACATGGCTCAACTGGGAAATATCTCGAAAGTCAAAACATTTTCAGCGGATGGTTCATGCGTCGAGAAGATTTAACCCCCCTCCCCGCCCAGTCTCCTTCTGTCGCTTCAGAATGTATCAAGGAAAGCGACAACTTTTAGAATCTTATTTTGCAGGAGCACTCTAGTACTCTGATCACATCTCATGCATAAAAAATATACATATCATAAAAGTAACGTCCGGGACATATTCTCGTTGAAAAATCTTTAGATGTGCTTCTATAACACAATATTCATAGCCTCATTCAACTGGTGAATCACTGTTTAAGTAAATTTGGCCAACGTTGGCTCAATATTTGAATGTTTGATACTGAAACAGAAGTTTAAATTTTAAACAAAAAATTAAATACAAATTGATCTGTTCATTTAGATGGCTTTATAGAATTCAAACACGATGTTATTTGTTTTTAAAATCTGATGAAAGCGTCAAAGGATAGGTAGTTCTCAATAGGATAAGCTGAGATTTACTTGACGCAATTTATTCTTAGTGCCTGAATCTTCTACAAACAGTACTGGGCACACAATCACCATGAACCATTTGCCGAGGTCAGCATGCAATTTCTTGGGACGCGTTGGATTGTAAAAGACACCTCGGAGTTTTGCTTATGACGCCTATGTGTCTCACGTTCTCCCTTGTAAAAGACTCAGCTCCTGGTAAAAGAGGCACTGATAAGAAGTGGCATGTTAACCTCACCTCATGCCATTTCTTATCAGTATGGTGAGCTAGAGGTGTTTCTTATCTGTACTGTGAGCTTGAGGTGAGCAGCATCATGAGGTGAGCTTTAGCTTTAGCTCATCTCACCCCATTGAGCTTTACTTAGTCTTTTTTGGTATCACCAGATTTTAAAGGGCATTCGCTTTTTGGCACTGGAATTTCTGCTCTTCATTAAGGAGTTAATACACAAATAAATGAGCAAATAGGGGAAGCCATTTGGTTGGCGTGTTTCAGATCACGTTTAAAAATACAATTTCAGACTGAGTGACTTTTGAAATAATATCATTAAAAGCACTAGCGTAACTTAATTCTATGTGCTTATTCAACCCAGCAGCCTGTGTACAGTTACATAAAAAGAAATCACATTAGGGATTTCCCGATTTGATTATTTATAAATGTAGTTATTTGTTTCTGAATGGTTCTTTATTTTAAAACTTGACCACGTTTTCATCTCGGTGTTTCTAAGCAGCGATAAAACTGAGCGTTTCTGCATGGAAAGATGAGAATTTGCAGCATAACACAGATCTGATGTCATGTAAGGTTAGAACTAAACAAACCGCTTTGTTGCTATAAAAATAAAATTTACATAAGGTGCGTCGCATAAATATAGAGACAGTCGACTTTGCGCCGTGAACGCAATGCGAATATAAGTAGGAAGCTGAAGTGGTACCTAATTAGACATAACCCTACAACAAACGTTTCGATCCGTCGAGATGACCGGATTGTGTGAAAAGAACACCACAAAGTGAAATAGTGTAATTTTAGGTGTCTCATAAATATAAAGACAACTATGTAAAGTAGCCACATGCAAATGAGATGTACAAATTAGAATGTCGCACGCACGCGCATGTGCCGTATTTCGGTCCAGCCTACAAAAGACAACGGACTTGCCGTTAGACTTTCATTTGCCGAAATGCCACGCAACAGTCAACTTTCTGGTGAGTAGGTGCAGAAGATTTGGAGACTGAGAGCAAATGGATTGCCTGTAGCGAAAATTTGTAAAGCCATGGGGAGGCGTAGGTCAGTCATTTATAAGACTTTATCGAAACGCGGTGCGTTAACTACCAGAAAACGGCCTGGAAGGCCTCGAATAACAACCAAACGAGATGATCGGGCCATCATGCTTTTAGTTTCATTCCAAAGGTTATCACTAAATCAAGTTTCTCGTACTATTGGTGTCACCGTCTCAAAGGACACACTTCATCGACGAATCAAGGAAAGTCGTAACATTGTGCTCTGTAAAAGGCCACGTCTGCCACACCTCACGCGGCGCCACAAGGAAGCTAGATTGTTATGGGCTAGCAGCCACATGCATTGGACGGACGAGTGGATCACAACTACTTTCTCAGATAAGAAAAAGTTCAACCTGGACGGCCCTGACGGTTGGAACTGCTATTGGCATGATTTACGACGCGAGCCACGCACCTTCTTCAGCAGACAGAAAGGAGGGTGATCTGTGATGTTCTGCGGAGCTTTTGCGTTCAATGAGACAACGGATATCGCTTTTCTTCAAGGCAGTCAAAACTCTGAAACGTAACAGGACATACTCAGCAGCCACCTTCTACCGTTTGCCGAAACTCTAGCGAGTGTTGATTAACTGTTCCAGCAAGACAATGCCTCTATCCAAAAGGCCTGCATCAACGAAAAGCTGGTTTAACACTCATCATGTGACCGTAATGGATTGACCAGCACTCAGTCCAGATCTGAACCCTACCGAGAACCTCTGGGGTATCCTCGCTGGTGATGTGTATGCGAATGGACGGCAGTTCTCAAGTATGGTGACATTGAAAGAGCAGATTGAACGAAGTTGGTACGCTCTCCGTTCAGAACACTTACCTCACTTGGTGGACAGCATGCCCAATCGGGTTTTCAGTGTTATTTGGAACAACAGCTCCACTATTCGTGCCGAAGGTGCTCATAAATAGTAAGTCTTTATATTTTTGAGACAGCGTATTTTTTTTTTTTTTTTGTACTTGGTGTTGGAATTGTTATGTTTCCATCAAACTATTGTGGATATATATATATAGCATGTCCTATGTTATTTTTGCTATAAATATGAGGTGTACATTTTAGCTGGTTGTTGTTTCTTTTTTATTCGAGAATTGTTCTGTCTCTATATTTATGCGACGCACTATAGTATATTAAAACCGAAATAATTATGTTAGGAATAGGCAGCATCAGTGAAATATCTCCCACAAGAATGTTACAAAGCTGGGAAGTCGTATCACAAAACCTACATGAGCGTTTGAGATGAAATTTTGTATACTTATTAAGGCCTAGTTCAGTATCTCTTAAGCAAAATTCGAAGTTAATTCCTCAATCGGTTACAAACTTCTTAAAGGCCAAATTTATATATTTGACATCGTAACTCAGCAAATTTGGAAGCTTTTATAATACATTTTTTCATATTTGTTAAAGGTACCGTTGTTAACCGTAGGGCTAAACCTGTTGTCAATGTTATCAATAGAGATGAAGAGAAGAGGCCAAAATTAGTTGTGTTATCGACTATTATATGACTAATTTTTATGAAATACACAATCCTGAACTCACTGTTTTGTACATGTTATTAATAGTATTAACGTTATATCTATATATGAACATGAACTCTGATAGAGTTCACATTATTTTTTTGTCATCTTCTGTACACTCTAAAGTATTTAAGTGTTTAGTTCTTAATTCCAATTTTTTGGCTGCCCATTTAGCAGCAGATCTTTGACTGCAAAAATTTTTCTTATTTAGCTCAAATGCTTGCAATGGCTGATAAACTGCAAATATTAAATCTTGTTCACTTATGTGGCAAGGAGGTGTTACACACACACACACACACACACACACACACACACACACAGGGTGCATAGGAAAGTCCTTTTAGCCTGGAATAACTTGCGAACGGAGAGAGGTACAGTTATTCAAGTGAGATAAGGGTATAGTAAAGCGACTGCGTCCGATTGAATGCAACCCAAAGCAGCACCCCTAGTGGCGGAATGCGGAATTTAGCAATTGCAAATTGAAAACGAAAAAGGTAGAGCAAACTTTCCAATTACAAAGTTGTAGAGCATGAATCAATTAGTACGAAACAACATTTGTTTTACACGGATAAGATAAATTGTCGCCTGAATACCCTAAAATGTTCGAAATCGATCCGCGCCCTTTTGTGTGAACATTTGAAGGAATAGGCATACGTATGAGCAAATGCACACAATTTATTGCATAAATGCGTACTTATGTAAATACAGTTTGATGACGTCAGACAAAACAAAAACAAAAAAGGCAAACTGGCGCACATTGATAAAAAGTTAATGTCGAGTGTGTTCGAAGAATTCGCCATTGCCCACAATACACATTTGTATTCGTGAAAGTAACTCTGCATGCACATTTTTGAGCATGGAACGTGTCGCACTATTGAAAGCGTCTGTAACACGACGACGTAGATCCAGCAGACTTGTAGGCGCTGTTGCATACCACTGATTTTTTACGTAACCCCAGAAATCCAAGCTCGCCAATCTCACACAGCGTACGTAGACCTAAACTTCTGATCAGGGTATATCCTGCTACTGGTTTTGATATCGTAGGTACGGTACAACGTCACAATCTTCATTTGCATAAGGTTACATTTGCAAAATGTGAATATGCAGATTCGAATAGTCGGGCATCGATTTCGGACGATTTAGGGTATTCAGGCGACAATTTATCTTATCCGTGTGAAACAAATGTCGTTTTTTACTAATTAATTGATGCTCTACAACTTTGTAATTGCAAATTTTGCTCTATCTCTTTTCGTTTTCGATTTGCAAAGGCTAACTTCCGCATTTCGACACTAGGGACGCTGCTATCGCTAGCATTCGATCGGGCGTAGTCGCTTTGCCGCTTTACTATACTGTTATCTCACTTGCGTAACTGTACCTCTCTCCGTTCGCAAGTTATTCCAGGCTAAAGAGACTTTCCTATGCACCCTGTATATATACAGTATATCATCATCGTCAACCATTATCAATCCACTGCTGGACGAAGGCCTCCCCAAGTTTCTTCCCCAACGATCTGTCTTGTTCCAGTCTCCTCCATGTTACTCCCGCATACTTTAGAATTTCATCCACCTATCTCCCATGTGGTCTTCTTCTGGGTCTTTTCCTGTCTCTTGGAATCCAAACTAAAATTTCGGCTGTTCATCGATGGTCTGTTCTTCGGGCAGTATGTCCAGCCCATTGCCATTTCAGGGATTTACCTCTAATCATAATGTCTTCCACTCTTGTCATTTTTCGGATCCAGGAGTTCCTCTTCTTATCTCTCCTGGTTACACCAAACATTCACCTCTCCATGCTCCTTTGACTTGTCTTAAGCCTATGTATGTCTCTTTTAGTTAAGGTCCACGTCTCTGCACCATACGCAAGCACTGGAAGGATGCATTGATCAAACACTTTTCTTTTAAGACATTATAGCATATTGCTCTTGAAAATTTTGCTGTTTCTTCCAAAAGCTCTCCAGGCAAGTTTTATACGCCGATTAATTTCTTCATCAATGTGACCCTCACTTGATATCTGCTGTCCAAGATAAACGCACGTGTCTGTTATCTCCAGCTTTTCTCCATCAATCGACAAATCTTCATTTCTTGTAAAAGCATTATACATCACTTTTGTCTTCTGAAAGTTCATTTTTAATCCCACTTCTTTACTCTTGTCAGCAAGTTCCTGGATCATACTCTGCAGCTTTGATGGGGTAGTTGCAAAAATGACTACGTCATCAGCAACTAAGATCAAAGTCAATCCTAACCAAGTCAAATCCACAGCCGATCCATAGCCAAAGAACCAGTTTGTAAAAACTGACATTCATACGATGACAGGTGAAAAACAAAAACCGAATGTATTTACCCACCAACCAATACAGGCAAGCGCCCTAAATAGGTAAACACATTTCGGAAATCAGTATACTACATGCGGTTAAAAAATATATCATGCTAATGATAACAGCTAACTCGGAAGACAGCGCACATGCAACATGTCATACACTATAGCATATTTAATAATGTACAAAAAATGTATGCGATAAGAATTAGATATAAAAGCTGAAAATTAAAATGGATGTAGAAGATATAAAACGATGCACAGCCGGATTGTAATCTCCACAGCAGTATCAATTCGGTGGAACTTTCTTTTCAAAATATCAGTGAAGAGCAGGTATACCAATGCCCACTGGTAATAAATAGTCCCTAAGCCACAGAACATAACATCTAAAAATAAAACACAAAATTTGTAGTTAAAATATATCCTCGAAAAGGGTCATCCAAGAACTTCAAGCAGTATGCAAACCTATATTTCCAGCGAACCACGGTAACAAATGCAGAACTTATGTCAAAAGTAGCCCGAAGGCAAACCAGTATGAAGCATGAAATTCCAAAAGAGACAGCCACTAACATGAGGAACTGGAGCATGACCCGTCGCCAAACAAGAGCAAAGTAATACAAACGTGACAAATCCGCTGCAGGAAACACCAAGACCTCTCAAAACTACGCGAAGAATTAAGGTCCGATGGGCACGAACAACGTACATCAAGGTGTAATGAACCCGAGCGCAAAGAGCCGAGGTGGGGATGAGGTCACAATTAATAGAATTAACGCAAAGTATGAAGGAGTAAAAATGAAATGTTAAATAAAATACAATGATTGGTTGCGACATAAGGGTGTAGTAAGTAAATGTAAACTATGTTGTTGTTAATAATCCTTCAGCTGTCAGCGACCCATCAGACAGCACTTAGTGTTTCCTAATAGATAACGTTGTCAGGAATTATTAACTACAAAATTTGCATTTACTTACTAATAAAAAAACCTAATAATTTAAGTCATGACCTCATGTAATCTCAGATAGTAACAAGAAAGATGACACCGAATTTTCGGGTGTAATGAGCACGCTTTTTTGAATCCGTTCTGACGCCAATTAAATTCATCAAAGCTATTCAAACTCAATGGGCCGCCCCGGTGGCGCAGTGGTATAAGGCGTTGACCTATGATCATTCGTCCGTAAGGAGTCCGGGTTCGAATCCCGGTCAGGCATGGATGTTGTGTTTGTCTTACGGCACTGGCTCTCTCCCTTCCCTGGAACCAGTGACCCTAAATTAGGGACGGGCGACTGCATATAGCCCATTGAGTTGCTCACGGTGGTCGTTAAACCTTCAATAAAAAAAAACAAAAAAACTCAATGGAACCGGTATGGAAAGCAATAGTATCTGACCGAAGAAAGAAGTTTTTCAATCGGGTTTTTAATCCCTCAGATATTGCTGTAAACGGAGTCCTGAACTTACGCCCTCTGGTTGCAGAACTTATATGACAAATATTTCGAAGCGGAAACGCTCTCAAACAAAGAAAGAATTTTTTAAATCGGAATCTTCGAAGCAGAGATATGGACAAATATAAGATATGCATCTATGCCCCCTGACGGGAAAGCCTTGCATTATTTTAGGAAGAAAGTAGTATCAAAAGGTTTATCGATGTGAGCAGTATCGGTTCAAGGAAAAAAATTTAGTGGAGATTCAGGAGCTCAGATTTTGCTGCAAGTACATCAGAAGCACAAATTAACACCTGTGCTTCTTGGTGGCTAAACCATTCTTTGTCAAATATTAGAAATTACATGGAAAAGCATTTTCCATCACGAGCTGTATGCGATACAGGAAGAATATTTCAAATTGGAGCTTTAGAAGCAGAAACAACGCAGAAAACGCAATTCACCTTTGCCCCTAGCGGAAAGTCTGTTATTTACTTGAAAATTTTGAATTTATATGAAAAAACATTTCTCATCGGAAACACAATCCAAGAAAGAAATTGTAACGTATACTCTAGATTCACTTTCCTTTTGATTTTACTATCTCTGGTTATTTTATTTTACTATGTAAATTATCTTCTTACTGAACGAGATGTTATTTCTCCCGCTGAATGAGATCTGGCAATGAGTGTAAGTCATGACGTGGTGGTAGCCAGTATAAATAGGCGCGTTCAACGATACCAGGGAGAGCTTTTTGTTGATGTGCGTAGGGAGAGCTTTGTTTTATGTGTAAAGAGATCTTCGTTTTGTGTTACCTAAGAGAGCTTCGTTTATGTGAGTAGAGCTTCGTTCATGTGCAATGAGCTACGTTTTATTGAGTAGCTGTGTGACCCGTGAAGTGTATGCTGGATACTACCAGGAGTTTTCCCTAATAAAAGATTTTTCTTTAGTAAGTACGTTTTTCTCAGTTCATAGTTTTGTCAGACCTCTGTCTGGCTGTTAGGTTTATTTCATTAGTTGTTATTATTAACAACCAGCATTAAGACTTTATTCATCTTAATTACTACTACAACATTACTAGCAGTTAAAAGCTTGTTTATTATTATTACTACACCACTAGCAGGAAACTTTATTCATGATATAATTAACAACACAACAACCATTAGAAGGAAGCTTGAATTCATTATAATTGGCGCCCGAACTTTTCTCGAACACGAGGTCTTGACAATTATTACCCATGTCTTCACTACCTGAGTCAACTTCAATATTTCATCCTAAAGCAAGTTTCGGTGGTCATGGGATTAATTTCGACCATCTGCAAGAAGCCTGTGGGGCTCACTTTACTGATAATGATTTCCAAGTACCCAGGCATTCTTCACAATTTCGTAATTCACCAACTTCCTATTACTCTGAGTCGCGGGTCGTACCTGAGGGAGTTCAATCCTCTCACAGAAGCAGAATGCTTGCCCATTTCGTGCCGCATGCAGGAACAATTAATTTCAATGGTTTGGAGGGATCCTTAAAGTTTCTCGAAGATTTGGAAGATCATTTTGATCTGTACAATATTCGTCAAGACTGCAAAGTACAAATCGCAGGCACTTGCTTGAAGGATACCGCTAAGACCTGGTACCGGCAGTGGAGAGTGTCGAACCCGGATTTTCATTATGAGAATTTCCGAGCAGAATTTTTGGAAGTCTTTCCTTTCGGCCTCAGTCGAGCTAGCCTTGCACAACAACTTTTTTCTCGTCAGCAAGGACCCAACGATAGCCCTGTTGCATTTGCTTTGAAAACGACACGCTTGTATAACTTATGGGATCCACATGCCAGTCATGTCGACATGTTGGACACCCTATTACAGCAGCTCGATCCATTTCTACAGGATTTTCTTGAGGTTCGACACCCTGCTACAATTCATGAATGCCTTCTCCTCATACGAACGTAAGAAGAGCGACACGGCAAACATGGTCCAACTCACCATGCTCGGGCACCCCGCGAGGCTTATTACGAATATCCTCAGCGGCATAATAGGCCTAATGACTTTCAACGCGAGCGTACACAAGTGCACGCCCAAGCTTCATACGTTCCACCGCAAAGAAGAGTGGTACACCAACCGCTTGTTTCTGAACAATTTTCTGGATACCGTACAAATGCACAGTATGCTCGACCCCGTTCCAATCCGCAGCATTCGGAACGTTTTCATGCTCAGGGCAATGATCATTTTTCTGCCTGTGCTGAGGGAAGAAGTAATAGAAATGAAAATTTCAACAGACATGCGGAGTTCCCGCAGCAGTTTTCACGCAGTTTTCCTCATCGTGAAAATTTTCCCGATACCCGGCAGGGCCGAGGTTTCAGACCGCATGATAATCCAACCAGAAATCCTTTAAACTTCCAAAGGAAGTAGACCAAGGGTCGGTCCTGCTTCCTGATACCAAGCATTCTGACCCTAAAACAGTATTAGTGACTGTTCAAACTCCTCAGTTGCCTGATGAGTTCTTGACAATTGAAGATATTATTGTCGAGACAAAGTTCGACACTGGTTCTGAAATATCAGCCCTAAATACGAAGTTTTGCACTGACAATTTTCCTGCAATACTCGTTCAGCCTGCGACGCAGTATATGCGAGGTGCAAATAACGAAATCTTCAGTATCATAGGAACTGTCACATTATCTCTAGGGCTGGGAAAGGCTCGTTTTACGCATTCTTTCCTGCTCACAGACGAACTATCTGTTAAATGTCTAATGGGCATGGACTTTATCAATACTTTTCAAGTTACCCTGAATTTCGTACAACAATTGTTTCCTTTCCGGAACCTGTCGAAGTGATTCCTACGGTTCCTATAGATATAACGAGTTTGTCATTGAGTAACCAATTGAATGAGAGGCAACGAAACCAGCTTTCTCTACTTTTGCAGGAAAGCCCTGGTTTATTTTCTGATCAACCTGGTTTCACACAGGTGGTCTATCATGTCATTGACAGTGATGGTTCGAAACCGATAACGACGAAACCTTACCCTTGTGCTCCCCATAAAAAACAGGAAATGCAACGTCAAATTTCTGAGATGATGAAACAGGGCATAATAAGGGAATCAACAAGCGCCTGGGCTGCGCCTGCCTTTCTGATTCCAAAGAAACAACCCAACGAATTTCGTTTCGTGACAGATTTCCGCAAGCTCAACCAAATCACGAAAACGATCAATTATCCACTACCTGTCATGTCGCATATTTTGCATGACCTGTCATCAACTAAATGGATGTCAACCTTGGATTTGGCGAGTGGATATTGGCAGGTGGCGGTACATCCGGACTCCGTCGATAAAACAGGCTTTGTGACTCCTTTTGGGGCTTATGAATACCTGCGTATGCCCTTTGGACTAGCTTCTGCCCCTGCTACTTTCCAAAAGCTTATGGATACGGTTCTCAGACCTGTTCTGGGTCCCCATGTGCGTGTGTATTTGGATGACATTATTATTACATCCGAGACTTTTGACGAGCACCTTTCCCTGCTCAAACAGGTGTTCCAACTCATATACAATGCTGGCTTGACGTTAAAACCTAGTAAATGCCAGATAGCGAGGGACGAGATTGTATATCTGGGGTTGAAAATCACTCCCCACGGCTTATTTACGAATAATGAAAAATATAGGCCTATTGTTGACTTTCCTCGGCCTAAAACAGCAAAAGAACTATCACGCTTTCTGGGAATGACAGGGTGGTATCAGCAGTTCGTCTCCGCTTATGCTACAATCTGTGAGCCATTGTATGCTTTGAAACGTAAATACAAGAAGTTTGTTTGGACACCTGAGGCTAACGCTGCGTTTGAAACACTGAAGTCTGCGTTGATTCAGCCTCCTGTGTTGGCTTTCCCGGATCATACTAAGGAATTTGATATTTATACTGACGCATCCGGAGTTGGTCTTGGTTGCGTTTTGTCACAAGCTGGGCATCCAATAGCTTTTGCGTCTCGTACTTTAGCCAAAGCTGAACGCAATTATTCAGCTACGGAACGTGAATGTCTTGCTGTAGTGTATGCTCTTGACAAATTTCAATGTTATCTTAACGAATTGACAGTTAACATAATTACGGATCATTCTGCCCTTCAGTATTTGAATTCTGCTAAGCACCTCTCTCAAAGACTTATGAAGTGGGCTCTTAAGTTACAATAGAGCAATATCAAACTTTCGTACCAATCAAGTCATAAGAATCAATTACCGGACGCATTGTCTCGCGTTCCGATTAGTGGAGTGTCCACAGAAACTACTCCTGGATGTCAGCCTTCACTTCTAATAGCTGATATAACATCCAGAGAGCAGATAATGGCAGAATTAATAAATGATCCAGATTTTGGGGATATCTATAATTTTTTGCTTGCGGGTTCGCCCCTACAAAGTGATCCTTCTCTGGCTGGGAGGTCACGGCATTTTGAAGTCATAGAGGGTCTTCTTACTATACGAAATCTAGGACTACTAGGGCAGAGTTTCGCCCATGTATTCCACGAACCCTTAGAATGGCCCTTTTAAACGAATTTCATGACAAACCTCTTGCAGGCCATTTAGGTATTCGCAAGACCCGTTGTAAATTGCGGGATGTTGCCTATTGGCCTGGCATGTACCAAAGTGTGCTCGCATACGTTCAATCATGTCACTTGTGTCAGATTAATAATTACCGTAATATAAGACCGGCCGGTCACTTGAAATCTAGTTCAAGTTCTCATGTTTTTGACATTATTTCAATAGATTTATTGGGACCTTATCCTTTATCTGTTAAAAACAAAGCTCGCTACGTTTTAGTATTAACTGATAATTTTTCTAAATGGGTTGAAGTTTTTCCCATTAAAGCCGCTACGGCAGAAATTATTTGTAATGTATTAATTAATGAAGTATTCCCTAGATATGGTGCACCTAATAAAGTAGTTTCGGATAATGGTCCCCAATTTATTTCTGACATTTTTGAAAGAATGTGTGCGAGACTACACATTAAGCATAAATTCATTTCCCCATATCATCCCCAGAGTAATCCTGCGGAACGAGTAAACCGCACGCTAGTGAAAATGATTGTTACATTTGTCATGGATCATCACGAGCGATGGGATGAACATCTTGAGCTTTTTTCGTTCGCCCTCCGCTCGTCTGTTCACGAATCTACTAAAATTACTCCTGCAGAACTTTTTCTGGGTCGCAAAATTAAAACCCCTTTTGAAAATTTAACGGGGATTATCGACGAACTAAACCAGCGACCAACTCCGCAATCAGTACGAATCATGGCTGAAAAAGCTCGTGTTGCAATGCTAGGAGCACAAGCGGCTCAAGCAAGATATTATAATACTAGGCGTAGGGAACCAGATCTTGTCGTTGGAGATCTCACTCTCCTGGAAACGCACTTCCAGTCTTCTGTTTCTCATACTTTGGTAAAGAAATTTGCACCCAGCTACGAAGGTCCATATCGGGTGGCAAATGTGTTTGAAAATAACATTATTCTTGAAAAACCTGACAATCAATTTCAATACGTACACGTTGCTCAGTGTCGCAAGTATCATGAACGAAATATCGATTTTATAATCAACCCTACTCAACCTTCTGTTCCACAGACTCAAAAGTCTATATCTCACGATCAACCTCCAGAAATTTTGGACGAACCGACAAACATTTTTGAAGAATCTCCAGTGATTTTTTCTTCACCCTCCCCTCCTCAAGACGGGCTTCCAAACACGCAACCTGATTCTCCCATGAGACGAAGGCTCGAATCAAGTTCTTCAAATACTGGTATCGTTCCTTTCCGTCCAACCATTGCCAAGACTATTGCTGCACCGTTTCCTGATAACTCTGCACCAACACAAGCTCCTACTTCCTTGAATACCTCGTCAGAGAGTATTCCTATAGGCAGAAATAAACATCGCCCTGCACGACCACTAACTTACAGCAGCGACTCAGAGTCATCAGATATTTCTGATTTATCAGTTATGGACAATAGTTTGACGATTCATAAACGTCAGACACAAATTACAAAAAGTCCAGCAACACCAAAAGCTGGTCGAAAACGTAACTTGTCTCCCCAATCTGCTTCGCTGCAACAGCGACGAAGGCAGAGATCCTTGCATCCTCCCGGGTTTCGCCCCTGGAACCAACGCTCAGGGCAAACAGGGCCGATGCCTGCTTCTACTCTCATGCCCAGAGGTAGAAAGTGAAAACAAACGATGTGGCCGGAGCCACGTCCCTCCAAAAGAAGGCTGGAAGGACAACACGGGCCCCAGCACAAAGGGACTACATATCAAAAGCCTGGGGAAGCCCGTTCCTGTCAGCCGCAGGGATTTCCGGACCGACAGACTTCAGCCGTTCCTGACCGTTCCTGTCAGCCGCAGGGATTTCCGGACCGACAGACTTCAGCCGTTCCTGACCAACGGATTTCAGCCGTTCCTGTCAGCCGCCGGGATTTCTTGACCGACAGACTACAGATGGTCCAGATCCAGTCAAGTCGTGGAAGAGATCTACACCACCTGAATTTACCAGTCCAATTAGGTCTGGAAAACGTTATCGTACTAGCGTTTTTTATGCGTACTCGAGATAAGTAAGTTCTCGTGGACAGGTTCTTTTCTCCGTTTGTTGTTTTTCCTGCACGACCAGTTGGCGTATCAGAATTTATTTTTTTCGTGTGGGCCTATGCTTTCTTTTTGTGTATATGTTTTTTTTTTTTTTATATTTCTTCTATGTCCATCTACTAATCCAAATTTATATATATATATATATGTGCTTAGGGGTAAACTAGTAAAAACTGTTATTATTAGGCAGCTACAGGCAATCTTCGCTGCTGATACAGTTGGCTTGTATTCAACGATAATATGTGGACCTAATTTGAAATCTATATATATGTGCTTAGGGGTAAAATAGTAAAATTTGTTACTGTTAGGCAGCTCCAGGCAATCTTCGCTGCTGATACAGTTGGTTTGTATTCAACGATAATATGAGGACGTAATTTGAAATTAAAAAAGTGATTCCTGCTAGGCAGAATAAAAGGAAGGTATGCCGATGCAGGTTTGTTTTGTTCAAGTATACAAAGTGTTTCACAGACGAATACAGATTTCTTGATTTTGTCATGCCAAGTTTGAGATTGTACATACTGCTGCCACCAAAACAACAACAAAAAAGAGGTCGATAAACGTCAGTCAGCGAAGTGTAAGACTTACACTCCAAAATTTATAGGTTTTTCAAAAAAAAAAAAAAAAAAATAATTAAGGGGGAGATGATGTAACGTATACTCTAGATTCACTTTCCTTTTGATTTTTACTATCTCTGGTTATTTTATTTTACTATGTAAATTATCTTCTTACTGAACGAGATGTTATTTCTCCCGCTGAATGAGATCTGGCAATGAGTGTAAGTCATGACGTGGTGGTAGCCAGTATAAATAGGCGCGTTCAACGATACCAGGGAGAGCTTTTTGTTGATGTGCGTAGGGAGAGCTGTGTTTTATGTGTAAAGAGATCTTCGTTTTGTGTTACCTAAGAGAGCTTCGTTTATGTGAGTAGAGCTTCGTTCATGTGCAATGAGCTACGTTTTATTGAGTAGCTGTGTGACCCGTGAAGTGTATGCTGGATACTACCAGGAGTTTTCCCTAATAAAAGATTTTTCTTTAGTAAGTACGTTTTTCTCAGTTCATAGTTTTGTCAGACCTCTGTCTGGCTGTTACGTTTATTTCATTAGTTGTTATTATTAACAACCAGCATTAAGACTTTATTCATCTTAATTACTACTACAACATTACTAGCAGTTAAAAGCTTGTTTATTATTATTACTACACCACTAGCAGGAAACTTTATTCATGATATAATTAACAACACAACAACCATTAGAAGGAAGCTTGAATTTATTATAATTGGCGCCCGAACTTTTCTCGAACACGAGGTCTTGACAATTATTACCCATGTCTTCACTACCTGAGTCAACTTCAATATTTCATTCTAAAGCAAGTTTCGGTGGTCATGGGATTAATTTCGACCATCTGCAAGAAGCCTGTGGGGCTCACTTTACTGATAATGATTTCCAAGTACCCAGGCATTCTTCACAATTTCGTAATTCACCAGCTTCCTATTACTCTGAGTCGCGGGCCGTACCTGAGGGAGTTCAATCCTCTCACAGAAGCAGAATGCTTGCCCATTTCGTGCCGCATGCAGGAACAATTAATTTCAATGGTTTGGAGGGATCCTTAAAGTTTCTCGAAGATTTGGAAGATCATTTTGATCTGTACAATATTCGTCAAGACTGCAAAGTACAAATCGCAGGCACTTGCTTGAAGGATACCGCTAAGACCTGGTACCGGCAGTGGAGAGTGTCGAACCCGGATTTTCATTATAAGAATTTCCGAGCAGAATTTTTGGAAGTCTTTCCTTTCGGCCTCAGTCGAGCTAGCCTTGCACAACAACTTTTTTCTCGTCAGCAAGGACCCAACGATAGCCCTGTTGCATTTGCTTTGAAAACGACACGCTTGTATAACTTATGGGATCCACATGCCAGTCATGTCG
Source organism: Macrothele yani (assembly GCA_039090855.1). Lineage (NCBI taxonomy): Eukaryota > Metazoa > Arthropoda > Arachnida > Araneae > Macrothelidae > Macrothele > Macrothele yani. Next base: position 88,847,861 of record CM077010.1, read on the forward strand.
ACATGTTGGACACCCTATTACAGCAGCTCGATCCATTTCTACAGGATTTTCTTGAGGTTCGACACCCTGCTACAATTCATGAATGCCTTCTCCTCATACGAACGTATAAAGAGCGACACGGCAAACATGGTCCAACTCACCATGCTCGGGCACCCCGCGAGGCTTATTACGAATATCCTCAGCGGCATAATAGGCCTAATGACTTTCAACGCGAGCGTACACGAGTGCACGCCCAAGCTTCATACGTTCCACCGCAAAGAAGAGTGGTACACCAACCGCTTGTTTCCGAACAATTTTCTGGATACCGTACAAATGCACAGTATGCTCGACCCCGTTCCAATCCGCAGCATTCGGAACGTTTTCATGCTCAGGGCAATGATCATTTTTCTGCCTGTGCTGAGGGAAGAAGTAATAGAAATGAAAATTTCAACAGACATGCGGAGTTCCCGCAGCAGTTTTCACGCAGTTTTGCTCATCGTGAAAATTTTCCCGATACCCGGCAGGGCCGAGGTTTCAGACCGCATGATAATAGAACCAGAAATCCTTTAAACTTCCAAAGGAAGTAGACCAAGGGTCGGTCCTGCTTCCTGATACCAAGCATTCTGACCCTAAAACAGTATTAGTGACTGTTCAAACTCCTCAGTTGCCTGATGAGTTCTTGACAATTGAAGATATTATTGTCGAGACAAAGTTCGACACTGGTTCTGAAATATCAGCCCTAAATACGAAGTTTTGCACTGACAATTTTCCTGCAATACTTGTTCAGCCTGCGACGCAGTATATGCGAGGTGCAAATAACGAAATCTTCAGTATCATAGGAACTGTAAAATTATCTCTAGGGCTGGGAAAGGCTCGTTTTACGCATTCTTTCCTGCTCACAGACGAACTATCTGTTAAATGTCTAATGGGCATGGACTTTATCAATACTTTTCAAGTTACCCTGAATTTCGTACAACAATTGTTTCCTTTCCGGAACCTGTCGAAGTGATTCCTACGGTTCCTATAGATATAACGAGTTTGTCATTGAGTAACCAATTGAATGAGAGGCAACGAAACCAGCTTTCTCTACTTTTGCAGGAAAGCCCTGGTTTATTTTCTGATCAACCTGGTTTCACACAGGTGGTCTATCATGTCATTGACAGTGATGGTTCGAAACCGATAACGACGAAACCTTACCCTTGTGCTCCCCATAAAAAACAGGAAATGCAACGTCAAATTTCTGAGATGATGAAACAGGGCATAATAAGGGAATCAACAAGCGCCTGGGCTGCGCCTGCCTTTCTGATTCCAAAGAAACAACCCAACGAATTTCGTTTCGTGACAGATTTCCGCAAGCTCAACCAAATCACGAAAACGATCAATTATCCACTACCTGTCATGTCGCATATTTTGCATGACCTGTCATCAACTAAATGGATGTCAACCTTGGATTTGGCGAGTGGATATTGGCAGGTGGCGGTACATCCGGACTCCGTCGATAAAACAGGCTTTGTGACTCCTTTTGGGGCTTATGAATACCTGCGTATGCCCTTTGGACTAGCTTCTGCCCCTGCTACTTTCCAAAAGCTTATGGATACGGTTCTCAGACCTGTTCTGGGTCCCCATGTGCATGTGTATTTGGATGACATTATTATTACATCCGAGACTTTTGACGAGCACCTTTCCCTGCTCAAACAGGTGTTCCAACTCATATACAATGCTGGCTTGACGTTAAAACCTAGTAAATGCCAGATAGCGAGGGACGAGATTGTATATCTGGGGTTGAAAATCACTCCCCACGGCTTATTTACGAATAATGAAAAATATAGGCCTATTGTTGACTTTCCTCGGCCTAAAACAGCAAAAGAACTATCACGCTTTCTGGGAAATGACAGGGTGGTATCAGCAGTTCGTCTCCGCTTATGCTACAATCTGTGAGCCATTGTATGCTTTGAAACGTAAATACAAGAAGTTTGTTTGGACACCTGAGGCTAACGCTGCGTTTGAAACACTGAAGTCTGCGTTGATTCAGCCTCCTGTGTTGGCTTTCCCGGATCATACTAAGGAATTTGATATTTATACTGACGCATCCGGAGTTGGTCTTGGTTGCGTTTTGTCACAAGCTGGGCATCCAATAGCTTTTGCGTCTCGTACTTTAGCCAAAGCTGAACGCAATTATTCAGCTACGGAACGTGAATGTCTTGCTGTAGTGTATGCTCTTGACAAATTTCAATGTTATCTTAACGAATTGACAGTTAACATAATTACGGATCATTCTGCCCTTCAGTATTTGAATTCTGCTAAGCACCTCTCTCAAAGACTTATGAAGTGGGCTCTTAAGTTACAATAGAGCAATATCAAACTTTCGTACCAATCAAGTCATAAGAATCAATTACCGGACGCATTGTCTCGCGTTCCGATTAGTGGAGTGTCCACAGAAACTACTCCTGGATGTCAGCCTTCACTTCTAATAGCTGATATAACATCCAGAGAGCAGATAATGGCAGAATTAATAAATGATCCAGATTTTGGGGATATCTATAATTTTTTGCTTGCGGGTTCGCCCCTACAAAGTGATCCTTCTCTGGCTGGGAGGTCACGGCATTTTGAAGTCATAGAGGGTCTTCTTACTATACGAAATCTAGGACTACTAGGGCAGAGTTTCGCCCATGTATTCCACGAACCCTTAGAATGGCCCTTTTAAACGAATTTCATGACAAACCTCTTGCAGGCCATTTAGGTATTCGCAAGACCCGTTGTAAATTGCGGGATGTTGCCTATTGGCCTGGCATGTACCAAAGTGTGCTCGCATACGTTCAATCATGTCACTTGTGTCAGATTAATAATTACCGTAATATAAGACCGGCCGGTCACTTGAAATCTAGTTCAAGTTCTCATGTTTTTGACATTATTTCAATAGATTTATTGGGACCTTATCCTTTATCTGTTAAAAACAAAGCTCGCTACGTTTTAGTATTAACTGATAATTTTTCTAAATGGGTTGAAGTTTTTCCCATTAAAGCCGCTACGGCAGAAATTATTTGTAATGTATTAATTAATGAAGTATTCCCTAGATATGGTGCACCTAATAAAGTAGTTTCGGATAATGGTCCCCAATTTATTTCTGACATTTTTGAAAGAATGTGTGCGAGACTACACATTAAGCATAAATTCATTTCCCCATATCATCCCCAGAGTAATCCTGCGGAACGAGTAAACCGCACGCTAGTGAAAATGATTGTTACATTTGTCATGGATCATCACGAGCGATGGGATGAACATCTTGAGCTTTTTTCGTTCGCCCTCCGCTCGTCTGTTCACGAATCTACTAAAATTACTCCTGCAGAACTTTTTCTGGGTCGCAAAATTAAAACCCCTTTTGAAAATTTAACGGGGATTATCGACGAACTAAACCAGCGACCAACTCCGCAATCAGTACGAATCATGGCTGAAAAAGCTCGTGTTGCAATGCTAGGAGCACAAGCGGCTCAAGCAAGATATTATAATACTAGGCGTAGGGAACCAGATCTTGTCGTTGGAGATCTCACTCTCCTGAAAACGCACTTCCAGTCTTCTGTTTCTCATACTTTGGTAAAGAAATTTGCACCCAGCTACGAAGGTCCATATCGGGTGGCAAATGTGTTTGAAAATAACATTATTCTTGAAAAACCTGACAATCAATTTCAATACGTACACGTTGCTCAGTGTCGCAAGTATCATGAACGAAATATCGATTTTATAATCAACCCTACTCAACCTTCTGTTCCACAGACTCAAAAGTCTATATCTCACGATCAACCTCCAGAAATTTTGGACGAACCGACAAACATTTTTGAAGAATCTCCAGTGATTTTTTCTTCACCCTCCCCTCCTCAAGACGGGCTTCCAAACACGCAACCTGATTCTCCCATGAGACGAAGGCTCGAATCAAGTTCTTCAAATACTGGTATCGTTCCTTTCCGTCCAACCATTGCCAAGACTATTGCTGCACCGTTTCCTGATAACTCTGCACCAACACAAGCTCCTACTTCCTTGAATACCTCGTCAGAGAGTATTCCTATAGGCAGAAATAAACATCGCCATGCACGACCACTAACTTACAGCAGCGACTCAGAGTCATCAGATATTTCTGATTTATCAGTTATGGACAATAGTTTGACGATTCATAAACGTCAGACACAAATTACAAAACGTCCAGCAACACCAAAAGCTGGTCGAAAACGTAACTTGTCTCCCCAATCTGCTTCGCTGCAACAGCGACGAAGGCAGAGATCCTTGCATCCTCCCGGGTTTCGCCCCTGGAACCAACGCTCAGGGCAAACAGGGCCGATGCCTGCTTCTACTCTCATGCCCAGAGGTAGAAAGTGGAAAACAAACGATGTGGCCGGAGCCACGTCCCTCCAAAAGAAGGCTGGAAGGACAACACGGGCCCCAGCACAAAGGGACTACATATCAAAAGCCTGGGGAAGCCCGTTCCTGTCAGCCGCAGGGATTTCCGGACCGACAGACTTCAGCCGTTCCTGACCAACGGATTTCAGCCGTTCCTGTCAGCCGCCGGGATTTCTTGACCGACAGACTACAGATGGTCCAGATCCAGTCAAGTCGTGGAAGAGATCTACACCACCTGAATTTACCAGTCCAATTAGGTCTGGAAAACGTTATCGTACTAGAGTTTTTTATGCGTACTCGAGATAAGTAAGTTCTCGTGGACAGGTTCTTTTCTCCGTTTGTTGTTTTTCCTGCACGACCAGTTGGCGTATCAGAATTTATTTTTTTCGTGTGGGCCTATGCTTTCTTTTTGTGTATATGTTTTTTTTTTTTTTATATTTCTTCTATGTCCATCTACTAATCCAAATTTATATATATATATGTGTGTGCTTAGGGGTAAACTAGTAAAAATTGTTATTATTAGGCAGCTACAGGCAATCTTCGCTGCTGATACAGTTGGCTTGTATTCAACGATAATATGTGGACCTAATTTGAAATCTATATATATGTGCTTAGGGTAAAATAGTAAAATTTGTTACTGTTAGGCAGCTCCAGGCAATCTTCGCTGCTGATACAGTTGGTTTGTATTCAACGATAATATGAGGACGTAATTTGAAATTAAAAAAGTGATTCCTGCTAGGCAGAATAAAAGGAAGGTATGCCGATGCAGGTTTGTTTTGTTCAAGTATACAAAGTGTTTCACAGACGAATACAGATTTCTTGATTTTGTCATGCCAAGTTTGAGATTGTACATACTGCTGCCACCAAAACAACAACAAAAAAGAGGTCGATAAACGTCAGTCAGCGAAGTGTAAGACTTACACTCCAAAATTTATAGGTTTTTCAAAAAAAAAAAAAAAAAATTAAGGGGGAGATGATGTAACGTATACTCTAGATTCACTTTCCTTTTGATTTTTACTATCTCTGGTTATTTTATTTTACTATGTAAATTATCTTCTTACTGAACGAGATGTTATTTCTCCCGCTGAATGAGATCTGGCAATGAGTGTAAGTCATGACGTGGTGGTAGCCAGTATAAATAGGCGCGTTCAACGATACCAGGGAGAGCTTTTTGTTGATGTGCGTAGGGAGAGCTTTGTTTTATGTGTAAAGAGATCTTCGTTTTGTGTTACCTAAGAGAGCTTCGTTTATGTGAGTAGAGCTTCGTTCATGTGCAATGAGCTACGTTTTATTGAGTAGCTGTGTGACCCGTGAAGTGTATGCTGGATACTACCAGGAGTTTTCCCTAATAAAAGATTTTTCTTTAGTAAGTACGTTTTTCTCAGTTCATAGTTTTGTCAGACCTCTGTCTGGCTGTTAGGTTTATTTCATTAGTTGTTATTATTAACAACCAGCATTAAGACTTTATTCATCTTAATTACTACTACAACATTACTAGCAGTTAAAAGCTTGTTTATTATTATTACTACACCACTAGCAGGGAAACTTTATTCATGATATAATTAACAACAAAACAACCATTAGAAGGAAGCTTGAATTCATTATAAACATTTTTTTCAAATCGGACTGCTAGAAGTAGAGATATTGACAAAAATAAGATATATATCTACGCCCCTGGTGTAGAAACCAAGCATTATTTTAAGAAGAAAATGTTCCTAAAAGGTTTGTCGACATGAGTAGTATCGGTCTACAAAAGACTTTTTTTCAATTGAGATTTTAGAAGTTCATGTTTTGCTGCAAATAAACCAGAAGCGGAAATTAAATCTTGCGACCCTGGTGTCCAAACCATTTTTTACAAATATTAGAAATTATGTGCAAAGAATTTCCCATCAGAAGCTGCAAAAGAATTTTTCAAATCGGAGATTTAGAAGTAGAGATATAGGGACACGCAATTTACCTTTTCGCCTCCTAGGATAAAGTGTATGAATTACTTGAAAATTTTGAAATTATATGAAAAACATGTTACATCGGAAGCTTTATCTAATAAAGAAAGAATTTTTCAAATCGGACAATTAGAAGTTGAATTATTGACAAAAATAAGGTATACATCTACGCCCCCTGGGGGTGAAACCATGGAATATTTTAAAAAGAAAATATTCCGAAAATGTTTATCGACGTGAGTGGCATCGGCCCACGAAAAAATATTTTCAATCGAGATTTTAGGAGTTCAGATTTTATGGCAAATACATTAGAAACGCAACGTGATACCCCAACCGTCGGTCACATTTAGAGAGAATGGCCCCAGGAAGGCTCTGTGCAACGTCGCAGGGAGACCGGAGCACTGAGACGGACGTCCGAGCGCACCGATCATCGCATTCGACGTCATGCCGTATCAGACCCACAGACCACAACAGGTGACATTTTGCGGAGTGTACGGGAAGGATTGCATGCTCCGATATCGACGCGGACAGCGTCGCGTCGATTGGCGGTGTCTGGTTTGCTGTCCAGCCGTCCATTGTGAAGGTTACCCTTAACAGCGAGCCATCGTCGTCACCGCTGGGCGTGGTGTCGCTCCAGAGCTTCATGGGGTGCCGAATAGAACAGTGTGGTTTTCAGCGACGAATCACGGTTCTGTCTCACCACGGATGATTGCCGTGTGAGAGTCTGGAGGTGACGTGGCCAACGGGCAGATTCCTCCACCGTTGTGGAGCGCCACACGTCCCGGCAGCATGGAATCATGGTGTGGAATGCTATCAGCGCCAACAGCCGGTCACCGCTGATACGCATCGGAAGCTTTATCTAATAAAGAAAGAATTTTTCAAATCGGACAATTAGAAGTTGAATTCCTCCACCGTTGTGGAGCGCCACACGTCCCGGCAACATGGAATCTATCAGCGCCAACAGCCGGTCACCGCTGATACGCATTAGGGGCACATTGACGGCACGCCGCTATGTTGATGAGGTACTGCGACCCGTGGCACTACCGTATCTGCAGGGCATCTAAAACGACGTTTTTCAACAGGATAACGCCCGGCCTCGTACAGCTCGGATCAGGCTAAATGCTTTATACGGTGTACGGATTCTTCCGTGGCCGGCACGATCCCCCGACCTCTCGCCCATCGAGTATCTATGGGACTCGATTGTCCGTCGGTTGAGTATCCTCCCACCCCGGCAAAATGAAGATGAACTGTGGACTCGGACCAACACCACATGGTCCACGATACCCCAGTAAACTGTTAGGACTCTCATTGCCTCGATTACACGTCGGATTCAACGCTTTATCGCCCAAAATGGGGGTCACACTCCTTATTGATCATCCTGTATATTTGGCCACTGGAGCCTAGTCTGTATGTGATAATTAAATCATTTTTTCAGGACTATCCGAGTGTGCAGTTTGGTCTGCTTTTGAGTTCCTTCATGGTGTGGCATTTTTTTGTCAGGCAGTGTATATGCAGTTAACCTTCGATGTACCGCCCTTCGATTCTAGCATAGTGCCACACCTTGGGTCTGAACAAAAACAAATGTGCTCTACATAACACATCCCTTGATGTATTACAACACGTTTTGCATCTGTCAACCGCCAATGTGTATTACTACGCCAACCTGCCTTTCCCAACACAAAAGAAATCTGATGCACCTCCACTTGCAAGCTGTGTGAGAATTCCCTTCCCGTTTTTTCAGAATGTGATTCAAATGTGGCAAATCTTAATGTTAAGGACACTGATTCCACGAAAGATGCGAATCAGTGTTCTTTAATATCAAGAAGAATCTTCGAAGCAAACTCACAGTATGGCGATATTTCAAACGCACGTGTTAATTAAATGGGTTGAAATCTAAAACACAAATGAAAATAGATGAATTTTTAAAAATAAATTAAGTGTAAATGATTTTTTATAATACTAATAATTTTCACTTGATAAAGTTTCAGTAACATAACATGATCTTTTATTCATTTCATTGTGATTAAAAAGTCTACTTTGTGTTATTATACGAAACAAAACTTTGTATTTAATGCATACCAGAACTTCGCGAGAAGGAAACGACACTTCGTTATACTGTGCGAACTAAGTACACAACATACAACTGCATTTTTTTTTATGATTAATATGTTTTTAATTTAATGCTGGATATGATTCTCGATAAACCATAATAAACAAAATTTGGGCCCCTTAAAATCACTGGCAAATTTGATATAACCCCACAATGTAATGTAACAATGGTGGCGGTACATCTAGGGTCGATGCTGGATACATCTTACATGATGCTGCAAATGTATATATATATATATATATATATATATATACAATGGTTTTGAAATCCTGCGGTATTGAAGATGCATACATATAATATTATTAATAACATCTATGAAACTACAAGTGCAAAGATTCGGCTGTTTGAAAATACAACACACATAAAAATTGGAAAGGGAGTGAGACAAGGTGACACTATATCTCCGAAGCTCTTTAATGCCACATTGGAAAATGTCTTTCAATCACTGAACTGGGAAAACAAAGGGATAAAGATTAATGGAGATTATCTAACTCACCTTCGTTTTGCTGATGACATAGTCATTTTGCAACTACCCCATCAGAGCTGCAGAGTATGATCCAGGAACTTGCTGACAAGAGTAAAGAAGTGGGATTAAAAATTAACTTTCAGAAGACAAAAGTGGTGTTCAATGTTTTTACAAAAAATGAAGATTTATCGATTGATGGAGAAAAGCTGGTAATAACAGACACCTATTTTTATCTTGGACAGCAGATATCAAGTGAGGGTCACATTGATGAAGAAATTAATCGGCGTACAAAACTTGCCTGGAGAGCTTTTGGAAGAAACAGGATAATTTTCAAGAGCAATAGGCTATTATGTCTTAAAAGAAAAGGGCTCGACATACTGCCAGAAGGACAGACCATCGATGGTTAGCCGAAATTTTAGATTGGATTCCAAGGGACAGGAAAAGACCCAGAAGAAAACCACATGGTAGATGGGTGGATAAAATTCGAAAGTATGCGGGAGTAACATGGAGGAGACTGGCACAAGACAGACCGTTGTGGAAGAAACTTGGGGAGACTTTCATTCAGCAGTGGATTTATAATGGTTGACAATGATGATGATTATGATGTATATATATACTAAAGAGCAAAGCCTAAAACATAAGAAAAACTTTAGAATTTAAAACGAAAGTTGCAAAATAACCTGAAGATCAAAACGCACAACGCAGCAGTTATGAAAATTGAGAATTCACATTCTATTAAGAAGAGACTGAAGCAAAAAAAAATTTGACTCATACCAAGTACAACATAGAAAAGGTTATGTAGTGACCGGTGTGAGTAAAAAGAGAAAAAAATAGAACAACTGAATGTAGAAAGTGTCGAGAATACTGAGCATTGGCTTTATCAAGGACCAGCCAAAACTCTGCATTTTCTCACTTCCACAAAGACCTATTTGGAAATGGGTTTCTGCAAAGTCATAGATGCAAGTAATAAGCCCACCAGAAAAAAAGAAATTAAAATATATATATATGTCATGACCTCCGCAGAGTTGTATGACCAAGTTTTAGTTAACAATTTAGCTTGCATCCATAACTTTCCTGGCCCCACCCATGCTCTTCATCTGTTACTATTAAACAGAAAGAAGATGATTATAGAAAACTCAAAAAAAATATTTGCTTCAGTCTTTTCTTAATAGAATATATATATTATGTATCAGAGCATGTGATGCGTATTAGAAAAGGGTGTTTAGGATACTGAACAATATTTTCCAGCAACACATAAGGCGGGTTCGCACTTCCTTTCCGCTGTCTAAAGGCATTTGAGACGCATTCATTTAGTCAGGCGACTGGCGTTCATTCTGCTTTTTTACTAGAAAGTCACGGGGAAACTGCCGGAAAAACTGACTTTATTTCTCATTGTAACTGCCCCCAAATCAAGTGTTTCTCTTTGGCACCCCATGCAGCGGGTTTTTTTTTTTTTTTTTTTTTTTGGACCATAACTAAAGGTCTCTTGTACAGTTTGTACATTTAAAGAACTGTGTTTACTATTCCATATACAGTCGGTACAGCCCCTCTGGAAATGGCAACGTGTCTAGAGGCTCAGCTGATGTTTCAATGCTGACCAAACTGCCTGCAATGTCATGCCGATTTCTCTGGCAGCCTGTTGTAGCAGTTTCTTTGAACCAGAACTAAATGCCACTTAAACAGTTTGCACATTTATAGATGGCGATGCTGTGGAAGGGGTTTATGCAAGAATTTTAAATTAGTGGGTTGCTGTTATGGGAGTGTTAAAAAATTTCTAGGGGAGGGCGTGTTAAAGAATGAAAGCAAATTCTATTGAAGGCTAAAAATTTTTGTGGTGAAGCGATTAGTTTTTTTTTTATCGAAGATTAAAAATGCGGACAAGTTATACAAAATATGGAAAACTGTTAAGTGTTTTTATAGTTCAGAGTGGTTAAAACCGGGAGTTTTTTTTCAAAACAATACACTATTATTTTATTTTTGTGCTTCTGTTTTATCTCTTATGTTTAAATACTTCCCTAAACAAGTTAAGAACAGCTAAGTGTTAACATGAATTACTGAAACTGTGGATAATGGTATTTTTACACATCTTATGCATACTAATGAATCAGAAGTATACTGTTAAAATTTGTAGCAGACTAAAATGAAGAGATACGTAGAGGCATTCACTTCAAGTCAGACTAAAATGAAGAGATGCATGCATTTGGTTGGACGATTAGCGTTCGTTCTGTTTTTTCTGAGAAAGACTCGAGGAACCTGCAGGAAGAAATGAGTTCTTAATTTGCATTGTAATTACTCCAAAATCAGGCGTTTCTCTTTGCGTATCTCATCTTTCACCCATCTCATAAGAAGATGTCATAGAAGCATCTCTAGATACTAAACCGCTTGAAACAGAAGTCGCGGAAAGACATTAAAAAATTGTTGTGTTGGAAAAGAATAAGAACTATACGAGTACAAAACGGATATTGTCGTTACAAAATTATCTAGTACTTGAAAAAACAACAACAACGGTATGTGAATATAATGCACTAATCCATGCTTTAAATACAAAAGATTGGAGGAATTCGCTGCCAAAAATATCCCGAAGTAAAATAAAATATCATTCTTATTTACAACAAATGTAGCTTCGGACCGTAGAAAAAAAAAAAAAGATAGAACATTAAAAATGTAACAGAATGTGACATGAATGTGTAAATATATTAATTAAACAATCGTCTTTCAAAACCAGAAGGACAGCACAAAATTTTGGCAAACGTCTTTAAGTTGTTACACTCGTTGAAAGTGAGTGAAGTTCCCTTAGAATAAATAAATAAAATCGTTACTTTGAAAAAAATGAGTTTATGAGTTATATGAAACGTACATTTACAAAAAGGAACTCGCAATATTGCGAAATTAAAAAGAGAACCTTTTGTTTCACATCGCGTAGGAAAGAGGCTCACCTCCAAACCGACTCTCACACGTGGCAACCTAGTATAGCGCTTAGAGCATCTACCTCGCAAACGAGCCGTCCTTATTTCGATGCCAGTTAGAACGCGTGCTTTGCCGCACCTGTTGAGGAAATTTCTTCAGCGCCCTGACATCATGTAGGAGTTCCGCTTTATAGGAAACAGCAGTTGTGTGTGTGCCTTAAATGAGCTACGATTTTCATCTTTTTTTTTTACTACTACTTGGAAATTGACGGACAAGATTCGGCAAGCAATCAGTTACGTCACGTGATTTCCGGCTGCCACTGCCGAGACACTGACGGACCACATTAGGTAAGCCATCATTAATGGCGCGTACTTGCAGAACCTCTTAAGGCTGCTTAGATAACTGATGGTCTTGTTCTGGCGCAAGACAACTGATGGCCTGAACTGCTGGCCCATCTGGTGGCCACCGGAACATTTTATTGACAGTTCATGTAACGGAAACATAGCGCTGAGCTGCTGAGGGCACTACTGGTCCAGAAAGACTGTTTTTGCTGGGAGAAAATCCAATTCGAGGCGGCTCAGCTACGTGACGTACAATAATTAAAGGATATGCTGATAATGTGTTGGTACCAGATACAACAAGACACCTTTAGAAATCTGGTAGCTCCCATGTCTCACCGCGTTAGAGGCAGTTTTGCAGGCACGTGGAGGACCAACATCATATTAGGTAGGTGGTCAAAATGTTTTGATTCTTCTGTGCATGTTTGTGTGCAAATAAATGAATGTCGATAATTACGGTTTCATTTAAATTTTGTTTCTGTGCATTAGCGATTTTGTCATTCCCGATCAGTGGCAATTTGGTTACTGAAAATAAAATTTTCAGGTTTTTTTTTACACACATTCTATGGTGTTAAGTCTTTTATGCTGAAGTAAAAAATGATTTGATTAAGACGAATTCAAAATGAAACAAAGCTTTATAAGTATTCTCAGAGATTTCTCGCTTTAATTAAAAACGTAGATCATTTTAGCGAATAAAACAGTCAATCGAATGGATAAATTATCCAGTCCTCATTTTCTTTTCGAACACCATTTTTATCAAGTAAAGCATTTTCGAAAGACGACCATAATTATTTGCGCAGGAACAACCAAGTTTTTTGTCTCAAAGTTGTTTGTCATTAATGTCTCCAGAAGTGATTTTAATAGGATACGCCCCGCATAAATTCAGCAAGTTTTCTGTCTCTGCGCTTTCCACACAAGACGTTTTAGGCCTTTAGTTCCGGTATCTTCCAAAACGCTGAAAATAAGTGAAGTGTTTCCTGAATCTTTAAAAACAACCTTGGAAGGTAAAATATTATATGCAAAACAAGGTGACGGTGAGAGACAAATTCTTTTTTCCTTTTCTTATTTTTCAACTTCTGTGGCCCAGACCACGTAAAACAGTAAGAAATCACTCCACACGGATTGGTATGGGGAAAAAATGCAACAGTTTAATATTCTATTCACTTACTAAATGGATAAAATAAATTCAGAGAAAACCAGTTGCATAAGTTTAATTCACATGCTCATCACAGGATTGCACTGGAATGAAGAAACACTAGTAACATCTGAATTGCGTTATGTTTTCCGAACAAATTCTGCAAGTGCTATACGACTGTTTCCGCTTTAGTCACGAAAACGAGGCCATTTCTCTATTTCGCTTAGCCGAAACCACACGTCAGAACAGATTAAAGAAAGTCCGCCCTCCTTCCGGCACAAAACTTAGCCCACAGCGGAGCATATCTTTTGGAAATTTGCATGACTGCTTGTGCTTAGAAGTTGTACAACTTATTAAGCAAAACTGAGGTATGTGTAAATACCTGAAGTTTGTTTTTTATTTCATTACTTCTCACAGGTTAGTTCAGTTACCTACTTAACATAAAACCCAAATCAAATTTGCATGCGTCGTCTTCCCTTTTTCAAGAAAACGTGTGAAAATCAACTCAGTTCATCACCACCGTGGCGTGCTCTTTTAATTACAAAATGTAATCAGAAATAATGCTGGAAACAAAGCAAAAATCTTTTACAAAGTACGTTTGTCGTAATGTTGCTATGGGTTCAGGGGCATAATATTTGCATGGGAGAATATTTCAGCTCTGGGACTTTACCAGTTTTTATGAAAATAGAATTCGAATTTTACTGTATACCTTATTGCCAAAACAAAAATCAAATATTACAGAGGCACTGTGAAAACAAAAGTTAAAATTATCAAACATTTACAAACATGGGTTGGCCAATCACTGAGTAACACATGGATAAAATTTCAGGCCAATCAAGCTAGAACTAATTTTACCTTAGTATAAAGAAACCGATAGTAAATCAATCCAGGACGACTCATCATAGTTCCTAAATATTAAACAAAGATCTTCGCTCTTTCCACTTTTATAAGTGAGTCACGGAAAAATTCTCATTGGCCGCCACCGGGAGTCGAACCCAGAGTTTTCCAGTTACACGCCGGATATGCTTCCGCTACACATTGTGCGGGGCTCCAAGAAGCAACCTGCCAAATTGTCTTGGCAGTTAGTGTGTGTGAGTCTGGAGGAATTCGAGGCCGCTGTTGTGTAGCGGAAGCATATCCGGCGCGTAACTGGAAAACAGTGGTTTCGACTCCCGGTGGCGGCCAATGAGAACTTTTCCGTGACGCACTTATAAACGTGGAAAGAGCGAAGATCTTTGTTTAACGTTCCTGGTCCACGTTAAATGTTTGTATTAATAGTTACTAAAGACATTTTCATTCAAGGAACTTATTTCAATGCTTGAAGGATTTGTGTTTAGAAATTCAAGCACTGAAATAAATTTTTATTTGAGCATTGAAGTTATTTTTTTAAATTGATACTTTATTCTTTCATTAAATCACATTGACCAGAAACCTAGAGTAAGAATTTTCCTGATTTTAAGAAGAAATGACTCGAAGTTCATTAAAAGACAAAAAATATAAAAACCTCCAGCCTTTTCGTTGAGTGAAACTCACAAGAAGAAATCGTTGGAATCATGCCAGAAGAAAAATCAGGATTCAGAAGTTGAATCCACTAGTATGTTCCATAAATAACGCGTTCATTTTTTTCAATTTGTTATTTAACACAGGAATTACAATTTTGAAAAATCTATTTTAATCAAGCGCAGTTTACATTCTTTTGGTAAGCTCTGTTCTCACTTTTTTCGACATTTTAAATGACTATTTTATATATACAGTCGAACTCAAATATAACAAAACTGCAAGATTATTTTGAAAAGCATTTGATAGATATATAATTTGCGGTATAGAAACTAATGTTACATTTTTATTGTATGTAGTATATTGGTATTACTTATATGTGTTCTAATTCCAATGGATAATGATATAAAGCAATTACTTCTCTAAACACAGATGCTTCAAATCGTATGTTTTATTAAAAAATCACGCAGAATATGCATAACAGATCTTTTGCTCGCGTATATTTATTTTGCATATTAGTTTCTAAGATGCGGTTTTACATCTTCTTTATAAAGAAATGCAAAACAGTGCAATACTACTGTATAAGAACATGTAAAAATCGCTAAATACGAATTATAAATCCAAACCTAACCTACATTTCAATTCCTATCTCCACAGTTGCCTTTCAGCTCCTTGGAATTTGTCCAAACCAAAAATTTATTTTTTCTCCAAAAGAGCTTTTTTCTTTTGGTAAACAATATCAGTCATGTATTTTTAGATTTAAAAAAATAAAATCGTGAATGTATTTTTAGATTTAAAAAATAAAATCGTGAATGTATTTTTAGATTTAAAAAATAAAATCATGAATATTTCTAAACGTCACGAGAAATATGGGCTTTTGTGTAGCTTTGTAACATTGCTCTGTACCTGGGAAATTTCGTATAGCTTTCTATTTGAATTCGATAAACGCATTTAGAAAAATTTCCAGGTGGACAACTTGGTGTCACCTCAGAGATTGAGACATTCTAGGTGCACATTCTAGTGTCATCTCAGCGATTTCCTAACCCCTATTTAAATTTTATACACATAGTTATCACCTTAAACTTTTCGTAACTGTCTCGATATACGTACTGAGATCTTCCGGATGTATGATACATCCAGGTGTTAGAGTCATGATTTATTGGGAGAGGAATCACATACACTGACGGAAAGAAAATCCCAACACTACGAAAAAATAGTTGTAGAGGAATGAAATGGCGGCAATACATTTGTATAGGTAACATATTTAATCGATTAAGGTTTCAAGATCACAGCTTAATGTAAGCGCGAGAAGAGCCATTTTAAGTGTGAAATGCTGGTACATTAATAACCGGTGTAACCGTCAGAATGTTGAATGCAAGCACGCAAACGTTCGTGCATTGTGTCGTACAGGTGCTGGATGTCAGTTTGTGGGATGAAGTTCCATGCCTGTTGCAATTGGTCGGTCAATACAGGGACGGTTAATGCTGATTGGGGGTGACGCTGGAGTTGTCGCCCAATGATGAGTTGTCCCCAATGATACGTGCTTGATTGGAGAAAGATCTGGTGATCTAGCAGGCCACGGCAACATATCGACACTCTGTAGAGCATGTTGGGTTACAACAGCGGTATGCGGGCGAGCGTTATCCTGTTGGAAAACACCCCCTGGAATGCTGTTCATGAATGGCAGCACAACAGGTTGAATCACCAGACCGACGTACAACTGTGCCGTCAGGGTGCGTGGGATAACCACGAGAGTGCTCCTGCTGTCATAGGAAATTGCTCCCCAGACCATAACTCCAGGTGTAGGTCCAGTGTGTCTCGGCCGCAGACTGGTTGGTTGCAGGCGCTCACCTGGCCTCCTTCTAACCAAAACACGGCCATCACTGACACCCAGGCAGAACCAGCTTTCATCAGAAAATACAACAGATCTCCACTCCGTCTTCCAATGAGCTCTAGCTTGACAACACTGACGTCGCCAACGGCAGTGGTTTGGAGTAAGTGGAATGCACGCTACAGGGCGTCTGGCTCGGAGCTGTCCTTCAAGTAACCGATTTGTAACAGTTCGTTGAGTAACTGTGGTGGCAACTGCAGCTCGAATTGCTGCCGCAGACGCGGTACGATGCGCCAAGGCCATACGCCGTACACGGCGGTCTTCCCTCTCAGTAGTGCCACGCGGCCGGCCGGAACACGGTCTTCTTGAGGCAGTACGTTCCCTTGACCACCGCTGCCAACAATCATGCACAGTGGCTACATTCCTGCCAAGTCGTTCTGCAATATTGCGGAACGAAATTCCACCTTCTCGTAGCCCTAATACACAACCTCGTTCAAACTCCGTGAGCTGTTGATAATGGCTTCTTCGTCGTCTTAACGGCATTCTTGACTAGCATTAACACACTACGTCGAATCTCAACGATAACTAACGCTCACGAACGTTACAGCGCGTATTTACAGCAAACCTGCTTTGCATGTTCCGAGGGGCGCTACTAGCGCCACACGTATGCGCCGAGCGCGAAATTTGCATAGACGTCATCTTACAGATGTACTCTCACCGCCTACCAACTGTCGTTTATCTAACACAACCCCTTCTTGGTGTTGGGATTTTTTTCCCGTCAGTGTATGTCGGAGTAATCTGATAAGCAGAATCTGTGAAACGAAGATTGTGTTGCCTTTGAACTTATGACATGATAATCATCAAGAAAATATCATAAAATTTTCAGCTGTATTAATACATAAAATTTGAATTCATAATGCTCACATTTTATTGTCTGCTGTTTTAGGACACTGCTTCAAACCTCTTTTCTTCTAGTTGAAACTTTCCGAAATGCTTTGAATCTTTCTCAGTTGCAAAACACCCTTTGACTCTCCCATTGAAAGTTATGGTGTATTTAGCAAAGAACCAGTCAGCTGTTTTTTAAATACAGTTCTGTATATTGTTAAAATACACTGACGGAAAAAAAATGCCAACACCACGAAAAAATAGTTGTAGAGGAATGAAATCGCGGCAATACATTTGTATAGGTAACATATTTAATCGATTAAGGTTTCAAGATCACAGCTTAATGTAAGCGCGAGAAGAGCCATTTTAAATGTGAAATGCTGGTACATTAATAACCGGTGTAACCGCCAGAATGTTGAATGCAAGCACGCAAACGTTCATGCTTTGTGTCGTACAGGTGCTGGATGTCAGTTTGTGGGATGGAGTTCCATGCCTGTTGCACTTGGTGGGTCAATACAGGGACGGTTAATGCTGGTTGGGGCTGACGCTGGAGTTGTCGTCCAATGATGTCCCATACGTGCTCGATTGGAGAAAGATCTGGTGATCTAGCAGGCTACGGCAACATGTCGACACTCTGTAGAGCATGTTGGGTTACAACAGCGGTATGCGGGCGAGCGTTATCCTGTTGGAAAACACCCCCTGGAATGCTGTTCGTGAATGGCAGCATAACAGGTTGAATCACCAGACCGACGTACAACTGTGCCGTCAGAGTGCGTGGGATAACCACAAAAGTGCTCCTGCTGTCCTAGTAAATTGCTCCCCAGACCATAACTCCAGGTGTAGGTCCAGTGTGTCTCGGCCGCAGACAGGTTGGTTGCAGGCGCTCACCTGGCCTCCTTCTAACCAACACACGGCTATCACTGGCACCCAGGCAGAACCGGCTTTCATCAGAAAACACAACAGATCTCCACTCCGTCCTCCAATGAGCTCTAGCTTGACACCACTGACGTCGCAAACGGCAGTGGTTTGGAGTAAGTGGAATGCACGCTACAGGGCGTCTGGCTCGGAGCTGTCCTTCAAGTAACCGATTTGTAACAGTTCGTTGTGTCACTGTGGTGTCAACTGCTGCTTGAATTGCTGCCGCAGACGCGGTACGATGCGCCACGGCCATGCGCCGTACACGGCGGTCTTCCCTCTCAGTAGTGCCACGCGGCCGGCCGGAACACGGTCTTCTTGAGGCAGTACCTTCCCTTGACCACCGCTGCCAACAATCATCCACAGTGGTTACATTCCTTCCAAGTCGTTCTGCAATATTGCGGAAAAAAATCCACCTTCTCGTAGTCCTATTACACGACCTCGTTCAAACTCCGTGAGCTGTTGATAATGGCTTCTTCGTCTTCTTAAAGGCATTCTTGACTAACATCAACACACTAAGTCGAATCTCAACGATAACTAACGCTCACGAACGTTACAGCGCGTATTTACAGCAAACATGCTTTGCGTGTTCCGAGGGGCGCTACTAGCGCCACACGTATGCGACGAGCGCGAAATTTGCATAGACGTCATCTTACAGATGTACTCTCACCGCCTACCAACTGTCGTTTACCTAACACAACCCCTTCTTGGTGTTGGGATTTTTTTCCGTCAGTGTATATATATGTGTATTGCTCTACAGGAATTATCCAGACAACGTTTGCTGAGGAAGTTTTATTAATAATTCTAGACAACTTCCTCATGAAACATTGTAAGAGGTTAAGCGTTCTAAGAGGTCGAAATTGTCTAGCTAATTCCAGACAACTTCCTCAGGAAACCTTGAGTAAGCAAGCTTGTCCTTTTTAGCACGTCTTTTGTAAAAAAAGATCGTGCTCCTGTTATCGGTTTGTCCGTCCGTCCGTCTGTACCCACGATATCTCTGCAAACTATTAGTCCGATTTGAAAAATTCTTTTTGCATTGGGAAGCTTGAAATATGCAAATGATGATCCTTTATTTCGTTTTTTTTTACTATGTACAATTTTGCCGGTAGAGGGCGTAAATGCTGATGATGTCGAATTCAAAAATACGTTTTATTCCACATATTTGCTTCTAAACATCCGATTGAAATTTTTTTTTATCTTTCGATTCCGTTCATGTCGAGGAGTATTTTAGATATAGTTACTTTTTCAAATTACGAATAGATTTTTTGCTAGGGGGCGTAAAAGTAAATTACATTTTTCCCGATAACTCTTCTTCTACAGCTCCGATTTGAAAACTATTTTCTTCAGCGGATACATCTCCTGATGCACAATTTTTTGCATATAATTTCAAATTTTTGGTAAATTGTACTTTGGCCACCAGGAGGCGTAAGTGGTAATTTTTGCTTCTGATGTATTTGCCATAAAATCGGAGCTTCCAATATATCGATTGAAAAAAATTATTTCGTGGACTGATGCCACTCACATCGATAAACCTTTTCAGAATATTTTCTTCCTAAAATATTTCACAGTTTGTCTGCCAGGGAGCGTAGATGTACATCGAATTTTTGTCAATATCTCTACTTCTAGGAGTCCGATTTGAAAAATTCCTTCTTTGTTGGATAGTGTTTTCCGTGTGACATGTTTTTCATATAATTTCAAAATTTTCAAGTAATTCATAGACTTTCCGCTAGGGGCGTAGCGGTAAATTGCGTTTCCCCCTATATCTCTGCTTCTAAATCTCCGATTTGAAAATTTCTTTCTGCACCGCATACAGCTCCGGATGGGAAATCGTTTGCACATATTTTCTAATTTTTGTAAGAAATGGTTTGGCCACCAGGTGGCGCAAGTCTTAATTTCTGCTTCTGATGTATTTGCAGCAAAATATGAGCTTCTAAAATCTCGATTGAAAAAAGTCGTTTGTTGACCAATACTACTCATGTCGACAAACATTTTAGGAAAATTTTGTTCTTGAAAAAATGCATGGTTTCTACGCCAGGGGGCGTAGATGTATATCTTATTTTTGTCAATATCTCTACTTCTAAGAGTACGATTCAGCACGTACCGTTCGACGTCGTCTGCAGGAGCGGGGACTTGTCACACGGCGCACATTGCACCTATTAACATTGACGTTACACCACCGGCGAGTGCGGCGGCAGTGTGCCGTTGAACGCTGCACCTGGACTACGGAATGGCACGACATTGTCTTTTCCGACGAATCCCGCTTCAGCCTGCAACACCACGATGGTAGGATCCGCGTGTGGCGGCACCGCGGCGAGAGACTGTATGACGCCTGCATTATGCATCGGCATACCGGTCCGTCGCCTGGCGTTATAGTTTGGGGCGCAATTGGATATGACACCGGCACCCTTCTGGTACGTATCGCCGGTACACTCAACAGCCACCGCTACATCTCCGACGTTTTGGAGCCTGTAGTACTCCCTTACCCACAGGACCTGCCAGCGGCCAGGTTCCAACAGGACAATGATCGCCCGCACGTGGCACGCATCGTGCAACAATTCTTCACGGCCCACCAGGTGTCACTGCTGCCGTGGCCCACCTGTTCTCCCGATATGTTGCCCATCGAACACGTCTGGTCGCTGCACCACCCGCGGTGAAGAGCACTTATTTTTCTCTGACACAAACTAAACATGAAATGCTTACAAATCGGTCGTGTGATAAATACAGCATCTGGTGAGTAAAAGAAGAAAGAAGTCACAGAACGCCTGATGAACTGTGGCAACGTGTGGAAGCAGTCTGGACCGACATACCCCAAGCCTACATCCAAAGCCTCTTTCGTTCGATGCCGCGGCATGTAGCGGCCGTTATTGCCAGCCATGGGGGCCACACGAACTATTGATGTCTGCGTGTTTCGCTAGTCGCACGGGCCTGTAAGCTAAATCGGTTCATCTTTGTATCTGTTGTTATGTGTCCAGCAAATCTGGCTTTGCTATCTCGTGTTCTTCTTGGTGTTGCATATTGGGTGGTCAGCAGTGTATATCACCTTTCCAGATACTGGGTGTGTGCAAAAGTTCTTGTAATAGATGCAAATTAAAATCGGAGTAATTACGTTAGAGATGACGCTGCGATGACGAATTTTGGGCCAATAAAGCGTCGAGCAGTAGAGCATATACAGGCACTAGGTTTGTCCGAGTAAGCCATTCGTAACGGAAATCACGGATGGTGTATAAGGCATGCGATACGGAGCACATTAGACATTGTTTACTGTACGAGTTCTATAAAGGCAGTACTGCAGCCGCAGATTGCCGCAACATCTGTCAAGTGTAAGGGGAGGATGCAGTTGATGATAGCACATGTTGCCGATGGTTTCGGAAACTCCTGGACGGAGACAGAAGCTTTAAAGTTCAACCACATCCTGGACATCCATCCGAGGTTTCAGTCAAGGTTGTGGGCCGATCCATAATAAATGATCCACATCCAACCGTTCAAGAATTAGCGGAAATGTTGTCGATACACAGAAAAACAGTCGAAAGACGGATGCATGCGATTGGGTTCATCACCAAGTTCGATAACTGGGTTCCCCACCAGCTTTCTGCAAAGCAATGAGCTGAGAGAATCCGTACCTGTATTTCTTTACTTTCTTGTCACAGAAATGAACCGTTTTGGGGACGAATTGTAACGGGTGATGAGAAATGGGTACTGTACCGTAATGTAAAGTGTCGACGGACTGTGTGCCAAGGTGCGAAGCATTCTCCATCGACTTCAAACGGAGAGCTGCATCCCAAAAAGGTTTTGTTCAGTGTTTGGTAGAATGTCCGGGGAATAATCCACTGGTTGGTTTTGGCACCCAACCGAACGATAAATGCTAACCTCTACAGATTGCAAGAACAACTTACATCGGAGCGGCTAGCACTCGCCAATCGCAAAGGCGTGATCCTTCATCATGATAACGCCAGACCTCGTGCTGCTTTAATCACCCGGTAAAAATTACTGTACTTTGTTTGGGAAGTGTTACCTCACCTGGCGTATTCCCCTGACCTTGCACCTACGTACTACCAACTTTTCCGATCATTACAGAAGGACCTTCGCTCTCCAAACCTTCGAAGATGTGGACGATGTCAAAACGGCATTACATGACTTTTTTACTCTAAAGCTAAGGAGTTTTTCCGCCGTGGGATTCACCTACTCATAGACTGATGGCAACAGGTCATACAGAATTATGGCAATTATGTGAAATCCTTGGCACGTTATTTGTTGTGTTCTCCTCCTTTCTTTGTAGCCTTCAAAAATGGGTTGAACTTATACACACACCCAATATTATACGGTAACAAGTGAACTTTGCCCTCTTTTAGAAGATTGGATTATCACGAAAATGTATATATAATTTTGCTTTTGTTACGGCTACCTGGTAGAAGAATATTTCATTTCGGGTTTTAGATGCATATCTACATCAAATATGAGATGAAAGTACACACGTACGAAACCCCACTGTACTTCAGAGAAACTTAAAAATACTTGATTTATACACTGCCGGACAATTGCTAAGGACGGATGACAATAGCAACGATAGCAACCATAAAATGGAAAGCAGGAAAATGTGGAAATTAGCATAAGTGCGGGATACAGTAAGACGTGTTGTGCGTATGCAAATTTTGGATTGCCGAACTTGTTTTTTGTGACGTCATAGCGCTGATAAAAGATATAAAGGATTTGACGCGTATTGACCGTTGTTGTTCAAACGCAAAGTTGAAAGGGAAAGAATCAATTGACGAACTTGCAAGTTTCAGTATGTCTTCCCGACATCACCTAGATGATTTTACGCGTGGCCGTATTATTGGCAAAATTGAAGAAGGGCGAAAAATAACAGATGTTGCCAGGGAGTTCGACGTCAGCCACAGTGTTGTTTCAAGGCATTGGAAATCATTTCAAACAAATGGAGAGTGTAGCAAACGTCACCAGGGAGGTTGTGTTCGCAACACGACACCTGCAGAAGATCGGTACATAGTGCTATCAACAAAAAGACACCGGCGCAGCACAGCTAGTGAGGTAGCAAATCAGTTTATGGCTGCTACTGGCAAGCGGATCTCCCGAAAAACTGTCGCCAGACGTTTGCATGAAGGAGGACTATACGCCCGCCGTCCTGTTGTGTGCATCCCATTGTCCAGACGTCACCGTACCGCGCGTTTGCAATGGTGCCATTAACATCGCAATTGGACTGATAACGACTGGTCTGCTGTCCTCTTCTCAGATGAGAGTAGATACAGTCTATCGTCTGATTGTCAACGACAACTAATCTGGCGTGATAGTGGTACTGCATATTGTCCAGCAAACATACAGGAAAGGGACCGATATCCGACATGTAGTGTCATGGTATGGGCTGGCATCATGATCAATGGCCGTACGTCCCTCTATGTGCTTCCAACTGGGACTATGACTGGCCAACGATACATTAATGATGTTCTGCTACCTCATGTTCGCATGTTCCGTGGTGCTGTCGGTGATAGATTCATTTTCATGGACGACAACGCAACATGTCATCGAACAGTTGCTGTCCAGGAGTGTCTTGAGAGTGAGGATATTCAACGCCTCGTATGGCCAGCACGTTCTCCAGATCTGAATCCCATTAAAAATGTGTGGGATGCTTTGGGGAGGAGTCTTGCTGGTCGCTAATGCCCTCCAATAAACAAGGACGCCCTCATCAGTGCACTGACACAGGAATGGGGTAAATTACCCCAACAGCTGCTTGATAATGTTGTGCAAAGCATGACCCGACGTGTGGAATCTTGCATCGCCCTCCATGGTGGCCATATCCCGTATTGACATCTTACGCCGGAACTCCTGCGGACGGTAACTGCATTTTTTTCACGTTTACGTATTCTGCACAAAATGGCCTGTTTGTCCCTTGAACACGTTCCAAAGCCTTCTTGATTTCAGAGCACAATAAATTGTCTTTCTTGTAATGTCCTGGCATTCTGGCATTATTTTATTTCACTTGGCATCCAACCACACTTACTTTTTTATGCGCTATATAGCCGGTTATGATCCGTCCTTAGCAATTGTCCAGCAGTGTATCAGCCGCGCGCGCGTGTATTTGTGCAAGTACAGAACTTAGTAAGGTTAGGTGGGGGTAACGCCCGTCGTGAGCAACTCAATGAGTTATAAGCAGTTGGCCGTTCCTGATTTAGGGTGTTTGGTTCCAGGAAAGGGAAAGAGCTAATTCCGTTAGGCAAACACAACATCTATGTCACTCGTGGACTCGAACCCGGTCCCATCTTGGACGAATGGTCACAAGGCAGCACTTACACTATTGAACCACAGGGCGGGAACAAAATTTTTACTGTACCAATGCTAGAGGCGAACGAAATATATAGCGTTTTACAGATGACCTGACTAAACACACACAGATAATTACTCTTTTTAGTGGGACATTTAATCATAAAGGAAAATCGACACTGCCTGAAACACCGTTTTCATGGATACACGACGCAAAAAAGACATTTTTGATCTGACTTATCCTCAAAATAATGCTGATATCGTGTTTACAGCAGAAAGAGGGTTAAACGAACAGTCGAGACATTAACAGCGTACTTTTAACTTACATAAGCATGTCATAAGAAGAGAAAAATATTTCTTTGCAGCGCGGTGCCAGTCATATTTTACCTATGACACATTTTCAAAGCATTTCAGGCAACAAATGCTTTCAGTGTCGTATACCCAAATCACTTTATTTTTACCCAAAACGCAAACCACTTTCTGAAAAGGTATATAAAATTGCATCTGCTTTACAATAAACAATATTACAGAATAATCTGACTAAATGCATCAATGTATGTAAAATTTGAGCCACATGCTTTGAATTTGGTTCACATTATTGTGATTATGAAACATGAAATTCATAATTAAACATGCTGCTTTCTAAAGTAAAAATGCAAGTACGAGGGGATGCTGATAAGTTCTCGGCCTCACCAAGAAGGAAATGGGCTAGAGCCAAGAAACTTACAGACTAATCCACATATTCACCCCGAAGTTTAGCACACTTAGCACAGCGTTTCTGGAGTTTCTTTAACCCTTCCAAAAAACATTGTGAAGTCTGATCACTCAAATACTGCTTTGCTCCTGATATCACCTCCAAATCATTCGAAAAATGCTTCCCTTTCAAACTTTTTTAAGGTTTGGGAACAGGAAATAGTCCGATGGAGCAAGGTCTGGTGAGTCGGGTGGATGATCTATGCACTTAAACCCCAGATGCCTCAAAATATCCATTGTGTTGTCAGCCTTGCGATCCTGCAAAAAGAGAACAGCTTTCCGCAGTTTTCCTCGCCTTTTTCCTTCAACGCCTCCCTTAATCGGCCCGGCAAGTTGGAATAGTATTCAGCATTTATTGTTTGGCCCTTCGGGAGATAGTCAGTCAGTGAAACGTCTTCCGAATCCCTAAAAACCGTTGCCATGACCTTTCCTGCAGACCTTTGAGTCTTGAATTTATTTGACCGCGGAAACTCGAGTTCCGCCACTGCAGGAACTGGTGTTTCGTCTCTGGATCGTATAGTGATGTAACCACGTTTCATAGACAGTGACAAGTTATAGCGAAAAATTATCACTTGATCGATCAAAATGCTACAAAACGGATTTGGAAGTGTCCATTCGTTTTCGTTTCTCATCGGTGTCCAAACATTTGGACACCCACTTCGCTGACTTTTTCGGCATATCCAAGTGCTCATGAATTATGAACCCAACACGTTCCCTGGAAATCTGCAGTGTCTGTATCGTATTAGCCGAGATTCGCCGATCTGACAAAATCAAGTCATGAACACGATCAACAATTTCGGGTCTTATCACTGTTGAATGCCTCCCAGATCTTTGCTGCTCCTTCGGTCT
Source organism: Macrothele yani (assembly GCA_039090855.1). Lineage (NCBI taxonomy): Eukaryota > Metazoa > Arthropoda > Arachnida > Araneae > Macrothelidae > Macrothele > Macrothele yani. Next base: position 88,874,125 of record CM077010.1, read on the forward strand.
CATTGTCTCCACGCGGAAAGTTGGCACACCATTTCTTCACAGTGGAATATGAAGGGCACTTGTCCCTTAAAGTGTGTGCCATACACTCATAGATTTCCTTTGCAGTTTTTCTTCTGCAGGAACAGAAATTTCATGACAGCCCGGAATTTTACATTCGAAAATTCAACACTTTGCATTGACACGATGATTTAGTTCAGGACGTGAAACATCTGCGAAAAAAAGAGCTATTAGTCTGAAAATTGGTACTTTACAACACAAAAGAACACTCGTTTGAGCTGCAGTGACAAAATACTGCTACAAGTTAGAGGAAGTGAGTTAAGCCGAGAACTTTTCAGCATCTCCTCGTATATGTGATGCAAATTTAAGCATCCGTAAGCTGCTTCTAGAATTTATATGCATATGATTTTTTTTCAGGCTTTCATTTCAAGGCACGAAGAAATATTTAAAGATACAATTTATCAATTTCAAGATCCTGTCCGCAACTTGGAGTCTTTCCATTTGAGTACTGCTATATCGTACAAGCTTATTTCTGAGGATTCTGTGACTAAGTTATTCTATTGTGTGTAATTTCGTTTCATGATAATATTAATGACTCATATTCATTCTTTGTCACTACGTACAGATCAACAGAATACAGCGATTAATTATTTTCAAACAGTAGTTACAACCATACCGGGATGGATGAATATTTCGGCATTAATGATTTACATCCCGAAGGATGTGTCTCTACAAATTGGCCAAAAGATTACGAAGGATATTTTAGAAACGTAACGTTTAATAAATACAGAGACATGGAGTTTTGTACAGGAGGAGTTCTTGTGTCCGTGGTTGGGATTTTGGGAATCATCGGTAACCTGCTGTCTTTGTTCATTCTGGCTCATCCAGAAATGCGTTCTCCGGCTACTTACGGTCTTCAAAGCTTAGCCGTGTTCGACACGTTAAATCTTCTCACAAACAACCTGCAATCAGGTCTTTACGTCCTGGCGGACCAACTGAAGTTGGAGAATTATCTTGCGGAATTTGAGCCATTTGTTGTTCATTATATTCCGACCATTTGAAGGTATTGCATATGCTGCATTCATATGGATAACTGTTGGCTTGACTGTGGAGCGTTACATTGGGGTATGTCATCCGCTGAAAGTCAAATCTCTTTGTACCCATAGACGTGCGAAGATCTTTAACATCGTTTTAACCGTTTGGTCCGTCTTCACATCCATTCCTCACGCTGCAGAGTTTCAACTGGTCTCCTACTTTGACGAGAGTCGAAATAAAACTCTTTATCAAGTAAAGCTTTCCCAAACTTGCCGAAGAAAACGAATTTTTCTGGGAAACATTCTACGTTTGGATACATCTTCTTCTGTTTTATCTAATGCCATTTTCTATTCTTGTAGTTCTAAACGTACTTACTTGGCTGACAGTACGGAAAGCAAACGCGGCTCGTGGAAACATGTGCCAGATACAACAGAAAGATATCAGTTTAACTAAGATGGTTTTTAGCATTATCGTAGTCTTCTTTCTTTGTAACACCTCTGTCTTAATGAACAACATTCTACGGATGCAGCTCGCTTCGTGTTTCTACCCTTTATTGCACATGGTCGATCTTTTAATCAGCGTGAATTCTGCTGTGAATATTGTCATCTACTACCTATTTTCCAAGAAGTTTAGAAAGATTTTTGCTCTTACGTTCTGCAGATGTTACAGAAAACCTGAAAACGAAATTTAACCAGAATTTTGTAATAGATTAGAGAGAAATAATTCACTCTTAAAAATAAACTGTTTTTCTCATTAGTAATTTGCTATGGTTACAAGAGAAGCATTCCCCTCGAAGAAACGGAAACTATGAACTGAGTTTATTAATGTTACAGTCATCGCAAAATGTCAGTTATTATTGCATTTTGTGAATAGTAATGTGAATAATTCCTAAACATCAACAGAGTGATGTATTTATGAGGCAAACAAAGTGTACATTCTCAAGTGTCTGTTTAAAACTAAACTTAGATTGCTTGTATTTAGTTAAATGCTCATTTAGTTTTCTTTTTCATGTGTCATTTTAATGGTGAGGTAAAAGCAATACATCTTTTTTAATTGAAAAAAAAATAGTGGGAATAACAAAACTGAAATTGGAAATAAATGAATTACAGAAAAAGGAAGCAGATCAATTTATTTTGTACACTCCCCCCCCCCCCCCCCGTCCCACATGATTTCATGTAAGAGTAGAAACAATGTTGAAAAACTCTCATTCTTTTCCTTTGAACCATTTTTCACCGCTTCCGAACTCTACATGATCATGGACATTCTTTAGGACGGCATTCAGGCATCCAAATACGTACCAAAGCAGAAGGTGGCAAGTTAAAGGCTCTGTGGTGTTATAGAAAATCACAATATCCACCCGAAGGTAGCATTTTTTTTCGAAAGTGAAATGGATGGAAGCAGGTCTTGCGCTGTCATAGTAAATCTTTGCATTCGTGCGCGAGGCTTTGACCTTTTCTCTTTTTTATGTCTTTCTTAATATTGAGTGTGTGCATAAGTTCTAACCGTTTTTCTAGGCTACAAAGAAAGGAGGAGAACACAAAAAATGACGTACCTAGCATCTCACATAATTGCCATCATTCTGCATGACCTCTTGCCATTTGTCTATGAGTAGGTCAATCCCACACCGGAAAACCTCCTTTGGTTTAGAGTCAAAAAAGTCATGTAATGCCGTTTTCACACCGTCCACATCATCAACGATTTGGAGAGCGAAGGCGTTCTGTAATGATCGAAAAAGTTGGTAGCCCGTAGGTGTCAGGTCAGGGGAATACGCCGGGTAAGGTAACACTTCCCAACCAAAGTCCAGTATTTTTTTGCCGAGTTATTAAAGCAGTATGAGTTCTGGCGTTATCATGATGAATGATAATGCCTTTGCGATTGACGATGGAAGACTGCTTCGATGTCAGTTGTTCTCGCAATCTGTCTAACTGTTGGTAGTAGAGGTCAGCATTTATCGTTCGGTTAGGGGCCAACACCAACAGGTGGATTGTTCCCTGGACATCCCACTAAACACTCAACAAATCCTTTTTGGGATGCAGCCCTCCTTTTGAAGTCGATGGGGCAGGCTCTATACCTCGGCACACAATCCGTCGATGGTTTACCTTACAGTACCCATTTCTCATCACCCGTTACAATTCGTCCCAAAAACGGTTCATTTCTGTAACGAGAAAGCAAAAAACCACAGGTACGGATTCTCTCCTCTTGTTACTTTGGAGAAAGCTGATGCGGAACACAGTTATCGAACTTGGTGATGAACCCAAGCGCATGCATCAGTCTTTCGACTCTTTTTCTGTGCACCGACAAAGTTTTCGCTAATTTCTGAATGGTTGCATGTGGGTTATTTCTTATGGCTTGATCCACATTCTCGTCAGAAACCAATGGACGTTCAGGACGTGGTTGACCTTTACAGCTTCTGTTTCCGTCCCGGAATTTCCAAAACCAACAGCGACATGTGCTATTATCAACTGCATCCACCCCATACACTTGGCAGATGTTGCAGAAAGCCGCGGATTCAGTACTGCCTTTATCGAACTTGTATAGTAAACAATATTTAATACGCTCTTTATCGCTTGCGATGTAACAGCGTCCGTGATCTCCGTTACGAATGACTTACTCGGACAAACCTAGTACCTCTATATGTTCTACTGCTTCACGTTTTATTGGCAGAAAATTCTGCATCGGAGTGTCATTTGTGACGTAACAACCCCGATCGCAATTTGCATCAATTACAAAAAACGGATAGAACTTTTGCACGCACCCAATATTACGAGTGCCTCACTGTGCTTTTCTTCGTACATTTTCTCCTTTCGAGGAAGAAAATCAACCAGTTTTATACTTTTTCTTTCACAGTGTCCAAAATTTTACCGTTTTCCATGGTTAGTATCGTTTCTTGAAAGCTGAACTTTTAACATGCCATTTCAAAGATTCCATATTTCCTTCAGTTCTTTGTTCTTTGTTTGGAGGTTTAACGATTGCCACAGGAAAATTTTAGGTTTATAAGTGGTCTCGCGTTCTTAATTTCAGGCCAGAAAGAGAAGGAAAAGAGCTAGCTAATGCTGTAAGGAAAATGCACCATCCATTCTTCACTCGGGATTCGAACCCGGACCTAGTTCACACAACAGGTCAGAAATTAGCACCTCTGACCATCTCGCCATCGGGGTGGCCCTTCTGGCTCTAAGCGCTGCCTTCTGACTGTTCGTCTGAGATGGGTTCGGGTTCGAATCCCGGTGGGCATGGATGCTATATTTGTCTTACAGCCCTGGCTCTCTCCCTTCCCTGGAACCAGTGGCCCTAAATTAGGGCGGGGGCCACTGTTTATAGCCCACTGAGTTGCTCACAGTGGTCGATAAACCCCTAAGCAAAAAAGAAAAAAGTAACTGCACTTATTAACACACAAAAATAGAACTTATGCCTTTCTGAATTCGTGAACATGTGACGTACCTGCCAGCAGGAAGCACACGACATAAAAGCAGATAGTAGTCAGAACAAACGTCCGCGTAGCTCAATTGGTAGAGCGACTTATTCCGGAATGAGGGGATCCGGGTTCGAATCCCGGCGTAGACTAAAAATGACGGAGAAATTTACTTCGTTATAATGGCGCCCGAACTAACCGGATGACCCAACCGTTCAAAATCTCGCAATGGTGTGATGTTATTTCCACACCGCGAGATAGGAAAAATAAGAGAATCCCTTCTCCAGCGCTTCGAAAAATAAATGTGTGTGACGTTGCATTCCACACACCAGATTGACTGGGAGTTGTCAAGTGCACGTTCTACAGTGGATGGCTGCCTGCAACGATTCATGGTCACGGCTGACCCGTGGGCCATGCCCCCGGCCCTCTTTCGGGGGGGATGTGATGTACCTGCCAGCAGGACGCACACGACATAAAGGCAGATAGTAGTCAGAACAAACGTCCGCGTAGCTCAATTGGTAGAGCGACTTATTCCGGAATGAGGGGATCCGGGTTCGAATCCCGGCGTAGACCAAAAATGACGGAGAAATTTACTTCGTTATAAACATTTAAATGCAGTGACATGTGTGCACTCAAATCAAGCAATGTTGAATTCGTTGTGTATCAGGCCTTTAAAATACATTTCCTGCGGCCGTGGCACAACTTGACTGTTGTGCTAACATTTGACAATTGACTGTTTCTTTCAAAAAACATGTCGAATAATTAAAGTTAAGCAGTGAGATACATAAATATACATTACACTGACAAAAGTCACCGGACACCCGTTTAAAAGCAAGTGAACGAATCCGCTGCGTTGTTAAGATGCGCGCTACAGCTGCAAACGGTATAAAAACCAGCCTGCAGCTGACCGTGGTCGTATCACACTGTGAGGTTGAGTGAAAATGTCGCGGCGGGAGGGAACTGACTTTGTGAAAGGAAAGATTGTTGGGTCTTATATTAGTGGGTTGTCCATAAGAGAAACCGAAAGACGTTTGAACACACCCAAGTCAACTGTTTTGGATGTACTGAATAAGTGGAAGACATATGGCGTGCCTGAAGCTGCAAAACGTACCGGCAGACCAAAGAAAATCAGTGATAGAGTACGTAGAAGCCTCAGGGGAGTCGTTCCGTCTAATCGACGGAGTACTGCACAAGACCTCAGTGTACAGGTGAGTTAAACTGCTGGAACCTCGGTGTGTGCACGTATCATTCACATAGAACTTCATTCCGTGGGTTACCGTGGTCGTGTGGCTGCTCATAGGCCTTTCATCTCTACTAGGAATGCTACTCGTCTTTTAGCATGGTGTAAAAAACATTTATCGTGGACCGTAGATCAATGGAAACGTGTCCAATGGACTGATGAATCCAGATACACGATCCATCAGTCTAATGGCCGTGTGTGGGTATGACGGCAGCCGGGGGAACGCTATTTTCCACATTGTACTGTTAATACGGTCAAGTTTGGAGCTGGCAGTGTACTCGTGTGGGGGAGTTTTTTGTGGTATGTCCCGGCCCATTGGTTGTCGTGGACAAACCTGTTAACCAACACGTCTACCTCCTCGATGTTCTGAACAAAAGTATTCCCTACCAACTATGTGGTGATACTATGAAACCGAGCCTTGTTGGTACCAGGAGGAATATGCACCGGCCATAAAGCAAGGACTGTTATGGCATGGTTTGACAATACTTCCGTATCGTGGGTGGACTGGCCGGCACAGAGCCTTGATCTTAATCCCATAGAGCACCTATGGGATGAATTCGAGCGACGCATAGGAAGTTTGGAACCAACGCCTACCACTAAGCAACAGTTAGCGGCTGCATTATGTACTGAACGGAAGGGTATACATATCGCTGTGTTCCAAAACCTTGTCGAAAGCATGTCTCGAAGGGTCAGTTCATGCATTAAGGCCAAAGGTGGTTTCAAAATATCTTTATTCAAGGTAGAAATCAGGAGGCGAACTAATAAGGACGTCTTAATACAAATAAAATACGATCAAAGATCGTTAAACCACTAAAATCTATATACAAATATACAGCATAGTGCACAAGTTGAAAAATGGAGCAAACTCACAGATCGTGATAAATGATCCGCGACAAGCATGTCTGGGCATCTCCAAACACAACAGAACCAAATTAGGAAGGATTTTAACAAAAACTTATTGCTCATAAGTGCATTACTGTGCGATTTACAAACTTGTTTAAGAAAATATTGAGAGCTTCATGAGACAACATTTCTCTTGCAAAAAAAGTACAATAAGACAGTAAGTTTTAACACACCATAGTTACAAGAATGTACAGTACAAAGCAATTGACAAACTGATCATAAGACAAATCAATGAAAGGATGAATATCAGGAGAAGAACTAACTTGGACTTCCTGGTGTAAATAGAATATATTACCTGTTCGGCAATATTTAGAAACAATGTACTAATATACAGCACAGTGTCAACATGTTACAAATCAAAATAGGACCATATACAGAAATGTAACGCTATTCTGTTGACCAGATAGAAAATGTAAGTAGAATAAGAAAACACACGATGAATAAAGCTTTAACGTATTTTCACTATCCATATTTAGTAATAGAAGAATGATGGTACCAAGCATCACCTCACACAAAAGAACAAAATAGGTAAAATGTTTTTCAAAATATATTACTCATGAGTACAACACCATGTAATTGACTAACTTGTGCAAAAATAAATACAGTAAGAATCATTAGTCAACATGTCTCTTGAAAGAAGGTACGATATGACAGTGAGTTTTAACACAACATATTTACAAGGATGTACAGTGCTATGCAATTGAAAAACTGATTATCAGACAAATCAATAGAATGTTGAATAACAGGAAATAACTATACTTGGACATCCTGATGCAAATAAGATGGATTACTTGTTCCGCAATATTTTTAAAACTATGTACAATTATACAGCACAGTGCAAACATGTTCGGGAAACAAAATAGAACAAAATTACAAAAAACAACACTATGCAATTAATGCTCAAAATGTAGTCGAAAGACGAACTAACTTGAACGTCAATGTAAGAAAAAAAAATACAAGATGAGTGTCACAAAAAACAATTTACTGTGTAAACACGTATAGCCCTTTATAAAAAAAACCAGTGCGGTAAATTTCCAAGCTCCGCAAAGATCTTTAAAACAGATTGTTGAGATTACATATGCATTTCTGATTCAAAAAGGTCAAACACCAAATCTGCCGACCGTCAGGTACAATGACGCTGGCGAGCTGGTAAACCATGAGGCAGCCGGTGACCAGGTGGCAAGGAACTGGCTCTTCCGACGCTGAGTAACTGCAACAGAATACTCTAGCCGAAGTCGAGATGTCAGGCGGTCGCGGAAGTGGCATAATAATGCCGTAGAAGCTTCATGCACAGTCAGAGGAGTAGTCAAATCTCTGCAGCGTTGATGAAACACGTAGATTACATGCTTCGCTAAAATAAAAATATAGGCACAGACTGATGGAAGCTTGACTGGGGAAGAGTTCTGTAGCAGAAGAGTCCGATATGCATCCAATGTAAGATCTGCTGTAATGGAACATTGGGCGATAGTAAATGCCAAGTTCAGCATTGGGAGTAATATAACACAGTGTTGATAGACATGGGAGACATCAGTCTCCCGAGCACAGAAAGGGCAAAGAGGGGAATCGAGAAGAGACATTCGGAAAAGAACGGAGGGAACAGAAAGGCGGCGATGGACGAAAAGCCAATGGGTATTAATTTCTGGAGGAGCAGAAAGAGGAGACAGGGCGGCGGACCACACCGTAGCAGTGGCAGCAGGGGGAACATCAGGAATAGGGAGAGGAGGAGAATAATGGGACATAGAAAGGAACCGATAAAGAGCCTACACCGAGAGAGAGGGAATGGGATGAGCTGAGCCAGAAGTAAGCAACAAAAGAAGAAATGGGAGAGAAGCAGAAGGAACAAAGGAAAGACCTGAGTGGGAAGCAAGATGAGGAAATTGAGAAATGATAGATGAAAGAATAGAGTCGTAGATGTCACGAGAGGAGGAGGAGAGGAGAAGAGAGGGAGGGAGGCTGGCGAAGGGTCGCCAGGAAAGGTCAGGGTTAGTGAGATCTTTAACTGTTACTATACCTGCTAGGAGCCAGGTAGGATACGCAAAGTACGGAAGATGAGAGGGGTGAAGAATCGAAGAATAAAAGAGGGGTTCCGCAGGGAGCTCAGTTGTGGAATCAGGTGGAGAACGAGAGAGAGGGAGAGAACGAAGGAAAGTTAGAGCTTCACGGTAAACAGGGGGAAGTCGAATGAGGGGGAGGGGTCCGTGCTCCATGAGTAGTAAGGAGAGAAAGGAAAAGCTAGGGTTGTTCGGGGAGGCGATGACGTCCCTAGCTAAAACGGCATCTGGTACTGGCGACGTGAAGAGACGGAGAAAAGTAGTAATTTTGACGGCCTTGTAGTACTCCTGTGTATCAATGAGTCCGATGCCGCCGTGATCCGGAGAGAGGCAAAGCTTTGTGGCACTGACCCAGTGGTGGCAAGTCCATATCAGAGAAGTAAGACATCGGGTAATTTCATGAAGGCGGAGTTGTAGAGACTTGACACCAAGCCAGGAGTGTGTGCACAAGGAGATTAGGTAAGTTCGAGAGAGGCGAGCTCTCTGGAAGAATGATGAGCAGAACTGGGCTCTCATCCAGGAGGCAGCTGACCTGAGCAGGCGTGAGTGGATAGCATTCCACGTGTAGAGGGGGCAGCTTGCAAAGGAGTTAAGATGAACTCCAACGAAGCGCTGTGAGATGGACGACCAGCTTGCTCCCCAAGGGGTGTCTACACGATGTGCCCATGAGCCGCACCATAAACCAGTGCTTTTAGATGAGTTGAGTGCTGCACCGGAGCATGAGGCATAAGCTGTGAATAGACGTTGGAGACACGGAAACTGTGAGTCATGACGGATGCAGATTGTGACATCATCTGCGTATGCAACAGAGGTAGTGGCATGATGTCTTGTGCAGGCAGAGAGTGGTGGCAGAACTGCTTTAAAGGATTGGTGTACAGAGCGGAGGAATGGTTCAATTGCGATTGCAAAGAGTTGTCCGGAGAGTGGGCAACCCTGTCGCACTCCCCGGCGGAAGGGAATGGGCGCTGTGAGAAAGGTGGGCAGTTTGACCTGGAGAACGGCGTCTTGATAGAGTGAGAAAAGAAGAGAGACGACCGAAGGAGGAAAACCGAAGTGAAGGAGTGTAGCCGATAGATAGGAATGTGAGATATTATCAAAAGCGGATTGTTGGTCAAGAGAGTGAAGGGCGAGGGGTTCAGAGAGAGATCGGGCAAGATGGATTAGATCATTAATTAGATGGATATTATGAGAAAGTGAACGGCCGGGAACTGTGTAAGTTTGATTTGGGGAGAGAATGTAAGTGAGAATGGGGTTAAGGCGTTGGGAAAGAAGTTTAGTATAAAGTTTATAATCTAGATTTAAGAGGGAGATAGGGCGCCAATTCCGCAGGTCAATGAGATCACCTTTCTTAGGGAATAGGACAACATATGCTACTGTGAATCGCCTTGGTAGAGGGGAGTGATTGAAAGCAGCAGAAAGTGCAGAAAAGAGAAATGGTAGAAGGAGAGGTAGAAAGGTTTTATAGAAGAGGAAAGTGAGGCCATCCGGACCCGGTGCGGCACTAGAGTTTAAAGAAGAAAACGTAGAGGATAGTTCAGAGAACGTGGGAGGAAGGAGGTTGGTTGGTTGGTTGGTTGATTGACTTTAATGGCGCAAGGGCCATGGTTGGACAAAGAGCGCCAAACAAAGACATCAAAACGAAACAAAATTAATAAAGAACGTGCACAAGGTTAAAAACAGGCTGATGCGGTAAAAATGAAATATGAGAGTGAACAAGTTAAAATCTAGACGAGTTTAAAAAAGTCAATTTCCTGTAAAAATGAAAACACTGCTCTCGTGTCGCAGGCTTCACCGATAAAAGTTTGCAGCGTAGCTGCTCTTTCGTCCAACAAATGAGAATGAAAATAACGAAAACGATGATCCCAAAAACGAACACAAGTACACAAAACGTGAAGGACGGTGAGACGACATTGGCACGCCTCACACATCGGGGCACTGTCGCCACACAGCAAAAAGTGGTGAGTAAAACGACAGTGCCCAATGCGGAGACGTGCAAGAACAACTTCCTCACTACGGTTCTTCCGCAAACTAGACTTCCATAGTCCGATCTGTGGTTTGATGGCACAAAGTTTATTGCTGCCCTGCTGAGACCACAGGGACTGCCACTCATCCAAAACAAATTTCCGGATCAAAGGGCGAAAATCCCGGAAAGACAGTGGCAGCCGAGCTGGCGACATGGAGGAAGCAGACATGGCAGAGAGATCTGCCAGCTCGTTACCCCGGATCCCAACATGGCCAGGAAATCAACAGAAACGGACCAGGAAGCCATCACCCTCCAAAGTTCCAAGAAGACGACGGACATCACGGATGACAGGTGAGTCTGTGTCCTCTGGAGAAGATAAAACTTGGATGACGGACTGGGAATCGGAGCAAATCAAAGCGCGACGATGAGATCTAGACTGTATGTGACACAAAGCGAGGTGTACCGCACGCATCTCTGCAGAAAAGACGGTGGATTCAGGCGGAAGCCTCTTAGCATGGGAGGCATCGCCACACACGAATGCGGATCCAACAACCTCACTGGATTTCGACCCGTCAGTAAATACAGGCACGAAATCCGGGAAGAGAGACTGTTTCTCGGCAAAGAGCCGCTGGTACACCAGAGCAGGAGTGGAAGACTTTGGCCACACACAGAGGGAAAGGTCAGCCGTTGCTTGAACCGGCTGCCAAGGCGGTTCATTGTAGAACCGGGTCAAACCAATCCTTGACAAGTCTAGACCAGCATCGCGCACTAAGTTCGACAACCGAATCCCAAACGTCGGAACACATGAAGGCCGGTGTGAGAATAGGCGGACACATTGCGGTTGGAAAATGGAACATGCAGCGGATGATCAGGAAGAGATTTCAGTTTTGTATAAAACTGAAGAGACAGCTGCTTACGACGGATGCATAACAGCGGCTCATGAGCCTCCGCATACAGGCTATGTACGGGAGAGGTACGGAAAGCACCAGTACATAGCCGCAATGCCTGGTGATGGACGGGGTCCAAAGGCTTTAAAACCGATGGACGTGCTGAACCGTACGTAATGCATCCGAAGTCTAACTTCGACCAAATAAGAGAGTGGTAAATGCGAAGCATTGAGCACCTGTCAGCCCTCCAAGATGTTCGAGAGAGGACCTTCAGGATACTCAATGACTTCGTGCACTTCACCTTCAAAGACTGAATGTGAGGCCGGAAGGTGAGCGCCCGGTCAACAGTTAGCCCAAGGAACATGGCTTCTGACACCACGGGGATGGTAGAACACCCCAGACGGAGGCAGGGGTCTGGGTGAAGACCCCGTTTGCGGCAAAAATGCACGCAAACGGTCTTCTGCGACGAGAAGCCAAATCCATTTTGGGAAGCCCAGTGAGAGATCTTGGTAATGACAGACTGGAGCTGTCTCTCGATGGTGCGCATGTTAACGGAGGCTCAAGAGATCTGTAGATCATCCACGTACATGGTTCCACGAACCGTCGGAGGAAGCAGTTTGAATATGTGATTCACACGAAGGATCAACAGAGTGACTGATAAAATGGAGCCTTGGGGTACACCCTGTTCTTGCGGGTACACCGCAGAGAGGGTCGACCAGACGCGCACACGGAAACTCCGGTCCTGGAGAAATCCGGCGATGAAAGATGGTAAGTTTCCCCGCAATCCGTACTCGTGCAGATCACGGAGAATGCCGTATCTCCAGGTGCGGTCGTAATCTTTCTCCATATCGAAGAACACGGAGACCATGTGCTGACGCCGGACAAACGCCTCCCTGACAGATGTCTCAAGGCGAAGATGATGATCTGAGGTGGATCGGAATTTCCGAAATCCACTCTGATGAGGTGAAAGAAGGTGACGTGATTCCAAATAAAAAACTAAACGAAAATTGATGATGCGCTCTAGAACTTTGTAGAGGCAGCTCGTCATAGCAATTGGTCGGTAGTTCAACGGGTTAGCGGGATCTTTACCAGGTTTGAGAACAGGAACGACAATGGCAGTGCGCCAAGATTCGGGAAAGTCACGCTCGTGCCAGATCCTGTTAAACAGGACCAGCAGACATTCAAGAGAGGACGGAGAAAGGTGCTTCAGCATTTCATAATGGATGTTATCCGGTCCGACAGATGTTCGGCCGGACCGATTCAGGGCAATCTTCAGTTCGACGGCAGTCAGCGGGCTGTTATAATCGGTAGCGGAAAACGGTCCAAAGGAAACCTTGGACCGTTCAAGACGCGGCTGTACCTGCCGGAACGAAGCAGCGTAATTGCGGCTGCAGGACACCGAAGAAAATGCGGCGCCCAGACAGTCAGCAATACCCTGAGCGTCAGCAACCGTTCCTCCACCACTCTCAAGAATGGAGGTTTCCCCAGAAGGGTACTTACCCCGAATCTTGCGGATCCTGTCCCAAACGATCTTAGAGCTGGTAGTGGTGTTAATCCCGGATACGTATCGTATCCAAGATTCCCGTTGGCTACGACGACGTACCAAACGCGCGTAAGATTTGGCTCTCTTGAAAGCAAGTAGGTTCGCGTCGGTGGGGTACCGACTAAACCTACCCCAAGACCGATGTTGGGCCTGACGAGCTGCCTTGCAAGTGGAATTCCACCAAGGTCGCGGACAACGTGGAAGATTAGTCGACGTCCTGGGGATGGCAGGTTCTGCCGCTTGCACAATACAATACGTTACCGCCGCAACAGCGTCATTGACCGTTCCTGAGGTCACCATAGCTGGAGTAATAATTGCTGAAGCCGTGAATGTGTCCCACCTGGCGCGATCAATATTCCATCTAGCAGGGCGAGTAGGGTAACGGTACCCGCCACCAGCTAGACGGAGAAAGATGGGAAAAGTCATCGCTGTCAAGGGGATCACCAGACACGCTCCAGGACCAGTCAAGATATAACGATGGCGAACTCAAGGACAGATCAATGGCTGAGTACGAGAGGGTGGGCTCATGAAAGTAAGTGACTGCCCCGGTGTTGTGGAGACAGAGGGGCGTGTTGGAGAGAAGGGACTCAATAACACGGCCCCTGGAGTCACGAGTGGCAGAACCCCACAACGGATTGTGTGCATTGAAATCTCCTAAGATAAAGAAAGGAGGCGGCAGCTGGTCAACTAAATCTTCCAGATCCGAAAGGCTTACAGCTTCAGTTGGTGGTATGTAGATGGAACACACCGTGAGCAGTGTGTTCACAGATAGTCGCACTGCCACTGCCTGCAAAGTCGTCCGAAGGGTAAACGCAAACGCAGTGACAGGGACACCATGAGGAACAACGACGGCCACTCTTCCGCAGGCAATTACGCCGTCCTGGTGATCTTTGAGGAAAAAAGAATGTCTCCGCAGCGAAAGAGTGTCCGTCATGCGTAGCTTTGTCTCCTGGAGACACACGCACACAGGTGTGTGCGAAGACAGTAAGCCTTTTAAATCGTCAATGCGTGAACGCAGACCTCGGCAATTCCACTGAATGAGCGTGGCCATAATGAAAAAATGAAACTAAAGAATGAAGACAGACGACTAGAAAGTCTCCATGTCGTCCGTCACCTCCAATCCATCGGCAGTGTCTGGAGGTAACACAGGGCTGTGTTTACCCCCTGTGTTGAGAGGTGGTTTTTGCTTGCTCTGTTTCGGGGAGGATGAGCCGGGTTTCACCTTTTCTGGCTTCTTCTTTGCAGTGCCCTGGACCTGGGTCCCTGTGATGGCCGAAGATGTTTTCGGCGTAGGAGAAGGTTTAGGCGACAATGTAGATGTGGCCTTGGATGCAATGCGGCGAGACGTCAGTGCTTCCAGCCCAGCAGCGACGATGTCCTCAAAATCATAAGGACAACGCGCCAGGATGGTCACCTCCGTCTGAACCGCAACAGTAGCCTTCTGCACCACAACCGAGGCATAGGAGCGCCGGCCGGATGGAAGAGGAGCTATCCGCCGCCTGGCCTCAGGGAATGACAGATGTTCAGTGGTCTTCAGGCGTTGGATAGCCTGCTCCTCGATCCACTTGGGACACTGCTTAGAAGACGCAGAGTGGAAACCCTCACAATTCACACAGTGATCCGCCTCAGCGGAGCAGTCCGCCAAAGAGTGTTCAGTTGAACCTTAGCGCCCACACTTTGCTACATTACGGCAAGACTGCTGGTAGTGACCGTAATGCTGGCATTTAAAACATCTCAAGGGGTTCGGTACGTATGGCCGAACATCTAGACGCAAGTACCCCGCCTTGATGGAAGTTGGCAGGGTTGGTGAGTCAAAGGTGAGGACGATGCTCCGGGAGGGAATAGACTTCCCATCCTGCCTGAAAATGATACGCCGAACCCCAGTGACATGTTGGTCCCCAAGTTCAACCAACAATTCCTCATCACTGCATTCGAGCTGGTCGCGTGAGTTGACGACACCGCGGGATTAATTGAGGTATCCATGGGCGAGATCCGTACAGGAATGTCCAGCAGAACGGTCGTCTCCAGCAAGGTGGCACTATGACGTGGATGAGATGTCTCCACAAGAAGATCCCCTGACGGGAGCTTCTTAACACTCTTTGGAGAGCCCGCAACGGCCTGAAGAGCCTTATTAATCCAGAAAGGACTCTTCGAACTGAGAGACTGAGCAGGATCAGCTGAATGAATGAGAAGAAACAGAGCATTGCAGTTGGTAGTTAGTAGTTTCTTAGTGGAGGAGGGTGTCCCTTCCTCCACACGGCGCTTCAAAGGTACAGCATGGGAAACACTTTGGTTTGCCATGAGAGAGAGAGAAAGATTCATCCGCCAACCTCCCCACCCACTACCGAGCCCAACGAGGGAGAGCCGGAGGTCCGCAAGCCCAAGAGGACGCAGGACACGGCTCTAGGGATAGTCAGCGGATATAGCAAGTTGGTAGGGCAGACACCCACTCGGCGTGCACCCAGACTTTCCCGTGCCCGGAGAACACCCTTTTGGCATGCCCATCCTACCCCCAAATTCACCCAGCCGAATAGAACGACAAGCCGCTAGAAGTCTGGACGCCACTCGGCCACAGACTTCCTGACTAGGAGTGGGTTAGCTCCCAGCCTCCCGTTTAGGGTGAAGCAGAGGGCAAAGAGGAGTGTTGGTATCTGGATACACTACAACCCGGCCCCCAAAGACCTCAGCCTCCAGCATCCTCATTTCCACCTGTACGGGTCACCGCACACGGCAAACATGCAGGTAGGTTTAAGCTAACCAGCTCCGGAAAAACAGAAAATGTAACATAAAAGAGAAAAGACAGGGAAGGGAGCGAGGAACAAAACCCGGAGCTGGCGCCTCATCACAACCTCAGCAGCCTACAACTGAGGCGGGTACATGTCAATAAATAAACTAAAGACGAAAAAGCAAAATTATAAGAGAAAATCGGCTCGGGCCGTGGGGACGCCATCCCCCATCAGCTGGATGAACAGCTGTCCCTTCGGTGATGTAATCGTCAAAGCCGCAGAGGCAATAGAAACTGTCACAAGGTTAGCTCGGGCCATGGGGGCGCCGCTCCCCAAATAACTGGGAAACCAGTTATTCCCCGTGCGGGGGGGAGGAAGGAGGAGGGAAGAGGCAAGATGGGGAGGAACTTGTGGTAGGTTAGAAAGAAGTGATGCCAAAGCTGAAGAGGATGGCGGAGGAGATTCACAGAACTTCTCTGTATAGAACTTTCGGACCTGGGAACATAGAGTGAGTGGATCATCAGACACCTCTCCAGATGGGAGGCGAATGTGCCGAAGTGAATTCGATGCTATTCGTGTTTTTTCCATGGATGTAAGGAAATCGTAATTGGATGCGTCTGGCGATAGATGTTGTAGCCGGAGACGTCGTAGAGCTTGTTGAGCCAGAGGAAGGAGGATTGATCGCAGTTCATCTTGATAGTGGCAGAAGAGAGGATCACTTAGGCTTAGTTAGAATGGAGAGCATGGAACGGACATGGTTGAGACGCATATTTTGAAGCGTTTTTGCTTGAAAAGAAAGTTTGCGAACGTGGAGAACGAGTTGCTGTTTAATTTCCAACCAAAAAGTCAGACCACAAGGAGCTGATTGAAGTTGAGGTCGTTTGTCCTCAAGGAAGGAGCGTACTGAAGTACAGAAGTCTGGATCTGTAAGAAAAGTGTCGTCAAGAGTCCATGGACGAATTGTACTGGGTTGTGCTGGAACTGCTTGAACAATAAGAATGGCACAATGGTCAGAAGAAGCTGTAGGAGGGATAATAGATTCTGTCACAGCTGTAAGCAGAGTAGATGAGGCGTAGTATCTGTCAAAGCGAGCTGTGTATGGATTTTGATTATGTTGCGAGCGCCAAGTATGAACAGTCAATGAAGGATGGAAGTGACGGTGAACATCAATGAATGAGTTGTCGGAGACCACGGACTGAAGAAGATTCACCAAGTTAACACGGCGTTCTCTGGTGGAAGGAGATCGGTCCAGGGTAGAATTCAGAGTGCAATTGAAATCCCCTCCAATTAAAACATGATCTATGGGGGGAATGCGTGACAAGGCACGACGAAGGCGAGTAAAAAGTATTGTGAAGTGGGTTGAAGAGCTTGGAATATAAATATTAAATATATGATAAGATGTGGAAGCTATGGTGAATGATGCACACTGTAATAGGTCTCGACATAAGTTTCGAACCGAAAAAGAGGTGATAATGGAGTTGAAAGTATGGCGGATACCTATAGCTAGACCACTATGGGGTGATAGTTGGTAGGCATGGTGAAATGTGTAGTTCCACTGGCGCCATCGTGAGAATATTGTAGTGGATTGGCAATTTGTTTCTTGTAGTAAGAGAAGATCAGCTCCTAACGGAGTGAGGTGTTTATGTACCAAGGCATTAGAAAATGGGGATGCAAATCCCCTGCAATTAAGAGATACAATCTTGAAGACTTTTTTCCATTAATGCTTGCTAAAGAACCTTCACAACAGGAGGAAATGATTTGAGTCGATTAAAATAGGTTTTAGCCAACGGATGATCCTTGCGAAGGCGGGAGATGCATTGATTAAGGACTTGGATCTGATCAAGCACTAGAGGGAGAAACGATGCGTACTTTGAGAGTAAAGCATGCGTTGTGGAGTGGTCTGTCTTATGTGACAGGTATTGATGTAAATCTTCATATGAAATCGGCCCAGTAGGAACCGAGCCATCCTTAAGGTATTCGACAAGATCCTCAAATTTGAGAGGAGGCTCTTCGTCGGCCTGGACAGAAGAGGTAGCAGCCTTTGATGGTGAATTCTTCCGAGAGGTACTACCAGTACGGGGAGAGGTACGGGGTGATGCGGCAGTCTGCTTCTTCGGTGGGCGTCTTCGAGAAGAACCACGACGTTTCAGCGAAGGCTCAGTCGAGCTCTCATCAACTCGAGATTCGTGGCCAGAAAATCCGTCATCAGCAGATTTAGAAGTATCGATGATAAGCGCAGTGGAGAAACCCACTGAAGGGGACTCCGCTACAGAATGACGACGCATGGGAAGCGAAAAATTAAGTGAGGGAAAATCCAGTTGCTGGTCGAAGGAAGAAGGGTCCGTAGACACGCGTTGACCAACTCCTGCAGTCGACTTTTGTGAAAGTGTCGATTCTGAAGCTTTCTGTGCAGTGGAAGAAGGTGTTGCTCTGCTCAGAAGAGGGCCAGAAGTTGTAGAAGAATTATTAGGAGCCTGTGATGCTAGATGTGGGCAATGCACACGTAAATGATTCTCTCCGTGGCAAAAAGTGCAGTGGAGGGATGTAGTCACTTCAATTCTCCTACGTTGCTGTCCACAACGAAAGTTGAGCACCTTTGGGCAGGCGAGCAAATGTTCATCAGATGGAAATATCACTCTTGCACTTCGACGAAATCCCCTATGGATTTATCGTCTGGATCTCTCGGCGCGGCTGAAAGAGTAGTAACGGGCCCAACAACTCGGCCGAACTTACTGAGTACAGTGCACAGCGCAACGTCTGATACCTCAGGTGGAACCGGATAAAATGTAACCTGGATGGGACGCTGAGAGACAGGTTCTGGTAGAAGATGGACGTCCTTGAGGGACAAACCTTCTGTCAAGACAAGATCTGCATGCTCTTTAAGAGCAAAGTACACCAACACAGCTCGAGGTTTTCGAGCCATGTGAGTAATACTGGCTCCAGCTGGAAGTATCTGCTTGAGAGCCATACTATATTCTTTCAACTTTGTGTCTGGGAGCGCATCAAAACACACTCCGAAGTCCATCGTAGAATAGAATTGTTTTCCCGCTGGGGAATCTTCGGGAATATCTATGGTGGCAGTAGTGCCATCAACATTGACGTACGAGTCTGGTAAGACTTCTGCAACAAACTTGGAAGGAGCTTTTGTTCCAGTAAGAGCGGCAGAGTATGCCCTAGTAGCAGGACTCGAGCGTGAGGGCAGCAACGCAACCGGCTGTTTAAACTGAGTTGAAGTAGAGGGTAAATTAGCAGCGGTGTCAGACAAATCCATGCCTTCACTTAAAGCAACAGAGGGTTGCGCTGCACTGACGTCACTGGTCGAAGCAGGGCAAGAAGGTTGAGCTGTAGTTGAGGAGTCACTTTCCACTTCTAGTGGTTGGGTGACGTCACCTGCAAGCATTGGAGGAGATTGGTCTCGTGTCGAGGAGGAGGAGGCGGCAGGAAATGCCTCGCTGATATGGGCGTGGACATCGCTCTTATCAGCAGTCGCCGCCATTGTTAATGGCGAGGGCTACCTGAGAAATCGACAAGCTCGGTCGACAATTCAAATGATGATAACAGAAAAAATAAACTACTCACCAACTTGGGAGATGTATCAAAACAAAGCACGAACCTTTAGCTTGAAGGAACACGAAAGGAAAATGACGAACCACACGATAAAACACACTAAATAGGCACACAACACGGAGCTCAGAAAAGCGTGACTTAGGCCAAAGGTGGACCGACACCGTGCTAATGTATGTCAATAAATGCTATGTTGTGTTTTTCTCCTGGGTGTCCGGTGACTTTTGTCAATATAATATATGTTTAACTTAGTGAACATATAATATTGCTCGAACATGTGTGCGTCCAGAAACGACTTCGTGAACAGTCCATGTATTTGCACGCAAAGCTTCGGGAATAAGGAAAACCTGGGAAACCTTACTCTGCATTGATATTAATAGAATTAATTATATATCTATCATCATCATCATCATTGTCAACCATTATCAATCCACTGCTGGACGAAGGTCTCCCCAAGTTTCATCCACAACGGTCTGTCTTGTGCCAGTCTCCTCCATGTCACTCCCGCATACTTTCGAATTTCATCCACCCATCTTCCATGTGGTCTTCTTCTGGGTCTTTTCTTGTCCCTTGGAATCCAATCTGAAATTTCGGCTGTCCATCGATGGTCTGTCCTTCTGGCATTATGTTCAGCCTATTGCCATTTCAGGGATTTAACTCTGATCATGATGTCTTCCACTCTTGTCATTTTTCGGATCCACGAAATCCTCTTCTGATCTCTCCTGGTTACACCAAGCATGCACCTCTCCATGCTTCTCTGAGTTGTCTGCAGCCTTTGTATGTCTCTTTTAGTTAAGGTCCACGTCTCTGCACCATACGTAAGCACTGGAAGGATGCATTGATCAAACACTTTTCTTTTAAGACGTAATGGCATATTGCTCTTGAAAATTATGTTGTTTCTTCCAAAAGCTCTCCAGGCTAGTTTTGTACGCCGATTAATTTCTTCATCAATGTGACCCTCACTTGATATCTGCTGTCCAAGATAAACGTACGTGTCTGTTATCTCCAGCTTTTCTCCATCAATCGATAAATCTTCATTTCTTGTAAAAGCATTGAACATCACTTTTGTCATCTGAAAGTTCATTTTTAATCCCACTTCCTTACTCCTGTCAGCAAGCTCCTGGATCATACTCTGTAGCTCTGATGGGGTAGTTGCAAAAATGACTATGTCATCAGCAAAACGAAGGTGGGTTAGATAATCTCCATTAATCTTTATCCCTTTGTTTTCCCAGTTCAGTGATTGAAAGACATTTTCCAATATGGCATTAAAGAGCTTCGGAGATATGGTGTCACCTTGTCTCACTCCTTTTTCAATTTTTATGTGTGTTGTATTTTCAAACACACGAATCTTTGCACTTGCATTTTCATAGATGTTATTAATAATATTATATATATATATATATATATATATATATATATATATATACAACATCAAAATGTGTAGTATATGAACTACTTTTGGAAACATTCGGTTGAAAAATAATAATCTGGTATCCCGCAGGAAAAACAAACTTTCAACTTGTGTTTCATTAGCACAGCACCATTGAACATGCGCAAATGTACTTTATAAAAACATAAATAACTAATAATGAATTTAAATACCTAATTTGCAAACATTTTTAGTTGAAAAATAATAAACTGCTATTTCGCAGGAAAGCAAGCTATTAACTTGCATTTCATTATTATAGCA
Source organism: Macrothele yani (assembly GCA_039090855.1). Taxonomy (NCBI): domain Eukaryota; kingdom Metazoa; phylum Arthropoda; class Arachnida; order Araneae; family Macrothelidae; genus Macrothele; species Macrothele yani. Next base: position 88,895,133 of record CM077010.1, read on the forward strand.
GTATTTTACATGCACTATGGAATTATAGCCGAAGAAAGTTCCTGAAATGCTTCTGTTTTTCCTCTTTTTTACGTACAAAGTTCTTTTCAGAGTTGGTGAAGAAAAGTTTTCATTTCGAAGTTGTTCATAAGTGTTTCACCATAGTTAAGCATAAAACTTAAAAAAAATCTGATTTGCGGCGCCACGAAAAGAAAACTAACAAAAATTTGCTACACTTAACTTTGCGTGCACGAAAAAAATTCTGCTCATTTCTGTAATTTTATATTCTAGTGGTGTAGGAAATTCTCATTTTGTAACGCTTCTCTGGCCTACGAGGAAACATTGCCTCGCTTTTTGCAAGTGATTTGCGTTGCACTGGTCCAGTCTCGGAAGAAGGTCTCCCTCGGAAAGTCGAAGGCATCCTGCTCGTGGAAGTGGAAATTCTGTGGATACTGGAACTGGAAGTGCTCTGGTTCATGGAAGCGGAAATACTCTCGCTTCTGGAAGTGAAAGTACTGTGGCACCTGGAAGTGCAAGGCAGAATCGGGATTGGTCTTTGACTCATATCATTTATAATTCCAGTTAAATTCTCAAACGGAACGCTAATCTTACGGCCCAGGAAAAGTAACGCTGTGTAAGTCGCGTACTCTCATCGTGGGACGAGCAAAGAAAAAAATGAAAAATGTTTAATGTGTTTTTCCCAGTGCTCATGACTATCTTTAACAAAGTCGTAATCATTTTAAAATAAAGTGCGGTTCACTCTCTCTCTCTCTGCTTGGTTGGACTGAGGATGGTATGGGAAAATGAATTTTTGTTTTATTTGTAATGACGCAGACATTGTTCAAACACTTCAGAAAGGAACTGAGGCCCATTATCTGATATTATTTACAATGGTGCACCAAATTTTACAAATATTTGATTAGTAAGTATATCACAAGTACAGGTATACTCAAGTCCAAAAATTAAGGATCAACGACAAAAGTCTAAATTTTGAAATCGCAAGTCGTTGGTTAGCTGTAAAAAAATCTGACGTCATCGAAACACATAAGAGCAAGACATGTAAAACTGGTCAAATGCAACTTGTTAGGAATCACATGACAGCAGGGTACTGACGATCGGCGATTAAAGCTGAAGTGTAGGTGGGAAGAAATTATTTGTTTTGTAGGTGTTGAAGTGTGGATCTGTCTTTTTTTGTTGTTATGGCGACTTGTAGTACATCTAAAAGGATTCATCTGGTCGCTTTTACCCGTGGACGAATTGTTGGCAAACTGGAAGAACGACGGACAACGTGAGACGTAGCGAAGGAGTTCGGAATTTCCGAGTGTATAGTATAACAGATCTGGAAACAATTTTCTGAACATGGAATAGCTACCAGAAGGTTCAATAGTAGCTCACAATGCAAAACTACTCCATAACAAGATCGTTATCTTGTTGTAAAGGTTAAAAGATCTCGTCGAATAACTGTTGGCAAGTAAGCCAAACAGCTGGAATTAAACACAAGTACCAAAATGCCTCGTCAAACAGCGTCAAGGCGTTTGAATAATTTCAGATTGTGTGTCTAAAAACCTGTACAATGTGTTCTATTGATCCCAGAACTCAAAATAATATGCTATCGGTGGTGTCGTGAACACGCCACATAGAGTGAAGAGCCATGGGCCAATGATATGTTCAGAGATGAAACTCGATTTTGTTTATCGTCTGACTTTAGGCGCCAATACCTATGGCGAGAACCCACACTGCTTTTAGCACAGTGGAAATTGACCAGTACAGGGGAGTGGAGTAATGGTGTGGTCTGAAATTATGATCAATGGGCGTACAGAGCTCCTAGTGTTTGAAAAAGTGTGACTGAATACCCAGCTTTATTGTGAGGAGATTATTTTAGACCATGTAAGGATGCTTCGTGGTGCTGTGGAAAGTTCTTTCATTTTTATGGACTGTAACGCCCGTCCTCGTCGATCATCGTGTGTTGATGAACTGTTGGAGAGTGAGGGGAATCGACCGATGGAGTGGCCTGCGTACTCTCCCGACTTGAATAAAAACGAAAATGTTTGGGTCGCTCTGGGGAGGCGCATTTCTGAACACGATCCCCTACCTGGCACCAAAAAAGACCTAGTGATGGCGCTGAAAGAAGAATGAAAAAACCACATTCAGGGTGTACTGGACAATCTTGTTAAAAGCATGGCCCACCGATTCTAATCATGCATTGCAGTCAGGAGTGGACATATACCCTATTAAAATTATCCATGACATTTTTTTTACTGTCAATTTGAGTTATTGTGAACGAATGTCATAAAACGGTAGGTTGTGTTCTTTTTTCAATTTTTCTCTTAATTAGCACAAATTCACTCTTATGTTTGTGTGTGTACATGTCCTTTTCTTCTTTGTTTACTTCTTATTAAAATATTTTCATCCACATTCTCTTGCAATAAAAGTATGCTATGAAAATATAAGTGCCGCCCCGGTGGCGCAGTGGTCTAAGCGATGACTTCTGATCGTTCGTCCAAGATGGGTTTGAGTTTGAATCTCGGTGAAGCATGTGTTTTCTCTTTGTCTTACGACGCTGGCTCTCTCCCTTCTCAGGAACCAGTGATACTACATTAGGGACGGGCGACTGCTTATAGTGCTCACGATGGTCGTTAAACCTCCAATAATTAGAAAAAAAGTATATATATATATATATATATATACACTATCTCCCAACAAGTAATTGGACACTCCTGCAATCGACGATATCTGCTGTCCTGATACACGTCACGGCCACCGCCGTTAAATATCGTGTGGGAAAACAACAACGCAACCAGTCACATGCAAGATGCCACGCAGTTCGGAGCTCTCTGATTTCGAGAAAGGTGTAATCATCGGATATCACAGAAATGGCCGATCTATACGTGACATATCCAGCGAGTTGAAGTACACAAAATCGATAGTGGCCTACGTGATTGGCAAGTGGAAGAGGAGAGGTGACTGTCGGAATGTGCCCCGACACGGCAGACCCACAAAACTGGGAGTTAGAGACCGACGGGTGCTGGCCAGAGAAATTCGGAAGAACCGCACCAAATCGATGGGCCACATCCGCGAGGAGTTTCAACAGGCATTCGGGAGTGTTCTTTCGATGAATACCATCCGTAAGGAAGCCCATCTGCTCGGTTATCATGGACATGCTGCCGCCAATCACCAAGTCCACCAAGTCCAATAGCGCTGCTCGGCAGCACGTCCATGATAACCGAGCAGATGGGCTTCCTTACGGATGTTATTCATCGAAAGAACACTCCCGGATGCCTGTTGAAACGCCTCGCGGATGTGGCCCATCGAATTGGTGCGGTTCTTCGGAATTTCTCTGGCCAGCACCCGTGGGTCTCTAACTCTCAGTTTTGTGGGTCTGCTGGGTCGGGGCACATTTCGACAGTCACCTCTCATCTTCCACTTGCCAATCACGTAGGTCACTGTCGATTTTGGGTACTTCAACTCGCTGGATATGTCACGTATGAAACGGCCATTTCTGTGATACCCGACGATTACACCTTTCTCGAAATCAGAGAGCTCCGAAATGCATGGCATCTTGCATGCGACTGGTTGCGTTGTTGTTTCCCACACGATATTTAACGGCGGCGGCCGTGACGTGTATCAGGACCGCAGATATCGTCGATTGCAGGGGTGTCCAATTACTTGTTGGTAGATAGTGTATATATATATATATATCATCATCATCATTGTCAACCATTATCAATCCACTGCTGGACGAAGGTCTCCCCAAGTTTCCTCCACAACGGTCTGTCTTGTGCCAGTCTCCTCCATGTCACTCCCGCATATTTACGAATTTCATCCACCCATCTCCCATGTGGTCTTTTTCTGGGTCTTTTCCTGTCCCTTGGAATCCAATCTAAAATTTCGGCTGTCCATCTATGGTCTGTCCTTCTGGCAGTATGTCCAGCCCATTGCCATTATATATATATATATATATATATAAGTGATCCTTAATTTTGGACATGAGTGTAGTATCTGCAGCATCAGATTTAATAGGAAGTGCTTCAACACAGTTAGAAATTTGTTACAGCTGATATACAGGGTGATTCATAAAGAAGTATACAGATATCTGAATTAAGTGTAGTGATAGTGGCTGTGATACGCTGTTTCAGCTCCGCTAGATCAAGAGGAAGGGGAGGGGCGAATACCTTGTCCTTTACGTACCCCCACAGGAAAAGTCACAAGGTGTTGAGTCAGGACTTTTGTGTGGCCATTTGGTCATTGGCATGTTGTAGTCCGCGGCTCGTCCAATCCATCAGTGAGGAAGATGTTCATCGACTGACTAATCCCGTGACACGCGCGCTATCGCCTACGTCACTTCCCCCAGTAGCGGGACACAAACTTGATGAGTACATCTACCAAACGGTTAGCAGTTGTGGTCCGTGTCTTCAACTGTTACTGTTTCACAGCATCTGGAAACTGTATACTTCTTTACGAATTACCCTGTATAACTATCTGTTACAGCTAATATATAACGAGCTTTATTTTTTATGGACAGAGGATAAGGTCCTAAGAGATATACAGATGTTATATCAAGAATGTGGTTGGTAATACTAGAAATTAAGTGATCGGCCAATCGTTTCCCACTATAATTACATCTCTAACAGGATTCACGACTTTGAATGTATGAGAGAATACTTTGTTACATGCACGGCCAGTAATTAAAATCACGAAGCTTAGCATGTGTTTTTCGTAAACCTAAATGGCCGGGAATGGATTTACATGGAATTGCATTAATAACGCAATTCCAAGAGATAGCCTAAATTCAGTTAGTTTAAATTCAGTTCGAGATATATGATAACAGTCCATCAATGATTTCATAATTCTGCGACCACCCCGCCAGGGAGAGGTCGGATTTTTCCAGAGCTGCTGCCAGCAAATAATTTTAAATTCCCCCAAAATCCGGATGATTTGGCAACTCTGCTATTATTTGTTATCATAAAGCAATTTCTGGGATTAAAGATGCACGACCAGTAATTGAAATCACGAAGCTATCATTTTCGACCTCCCTGCACGGACAGTGAGACAAACTTTGGATCCATGGATCCTGGGTTTACGTCTCGGGCGAAGTTTGTGGACGCTGCAACAGGCATTGCTGGCAACTCGTAGAGTCGATGCCTCGGCGAGCCAGAAATGGTGTGCACATTCTCGTGTTAGAGGAGAACATCCGGCATTTGGTTATTTTTCCACTTTGGTATTTTATTTCAGTGCTCAACACTTGCAACTTAAAAGTCAACTTAAAAGCCTATTAGATTCATTTTTAACGACACTTACGGGCTACAAAACAGAAAGATCCGTAATGATTGTTCCTTTAAACTTGTTAAGGTAACGTTACATTTTTGTAAGGAAAACACAAAATCTCAAGACATTCTCTAGCTCTAGCAGAGTATGCTGCTCAGCCATTGATAAAAGGTACGTGAAACATATGCAGTAGGATACCTCCTTAAGGCAACACTTCCCGAAAACCAATTCCAAAGGTTTCAGTATGATTTCCATGATTTTTTATTTCAAAGTGTTCAACATGATTTGGGAATGCTAACACTGAAGGAGACATCAAAACACTCTTCAATTTATTAAACGCTTCATTTGCAACTCATGTCCAAAAAGCTTTCCATTTCCTCTTTAAGGTCCCTAAAGGTTCACATAGTGCTACTAAATCGGGAATAAATGGCTGATTCCAGCCTTGCATGCCTAATAATTTCCATTGTTTTTTAGTTATCTAAAGCCTCTGAAATTCTGCTACAAATTTAACTTTGCTATCATCAGTTATTGACCCATTAGGGGTGATCTTGAAACTTAAATTGACAAGCTCGTCGGGACCCAATTGACATATGTTCGATTTTAAGGTTAACTCAGCAATATGGAACAACTCAAAAATCTGATCTAGCAGGGTTAAATGTTCGTTAAATGTTTGTGAACTTATAATAATATCGTCCAAATACACATGCACGTGTGGCTCTAGTACGGATATCAACATGGTATCCATGAGTCTTTCAAAAGTTGTAGGCGCAGAAGCAAAACCAAATGTAATTCTTAAAAATTCGTAAGCACCAAAGGAGGTAACAAATCCTGTTGTCTCTGCAGAATCAGGATGCTCACCCACCTGCCAATATCCAGCCTCCAAGTCCGAAGTTGTACTCCATTTTGTGGGAAGCAATTCCTGTAAAATGTCGCTGATCACAGGCGGTGGATAACTTATTTGTTTAGTAATTTTATTCAATTTTTATAATTTAATACGAAGCGATAACCGTCTGTCTTCTTGGGCACGAGAAAGGCAGGTTTCTCCCAGGCGCAATACTGGATTCCTTAATTATTACCTCTTCTAGCAATTCGTTTATTTGTTGACACATTTCATCTTTTTATGATTAGTACACGGATATGGCTTGGATGCAACAGGTGTAGCTCGTTCTGCATGTATGGCACGAAGGAGAACCTGAGTAAACCCAGGCTTGTCAGAAAACAAACCCAGCGACTTTCTTAAAAGTTAGCAAAGTGAATTTTGTTTTTATTCGGGGGATATTCTATCACCCTGGAGGGCAGGTAAGAAATCTACTAGCTCTACCGGAATGACTTCTGCCGGTTCTGGCATGAGAATCAAACCCTCTTCAAAATTTAATTTTAACTTACATGTTTTTTATGGAATCCAGTCCAATAAGACATTTGACAGGTAAGTCACCGATCAGAAGACCAACTCTATCTACACTGCTGGCCACCCAAAATGCAGCACCAAGAAAGACACGATATAGCAAAGCCAGATTTACTGGACACATAACAACATATACAAAGATGAAACGATTGAGCTTATAGGCCCGTGCGACTTGCGGAACAAGCAGACATCAATAGTTCGTGTGGCCCCCATGGCTGGCAATAACGGCCGCTACACGCCGCGGCATCGAACGAAAGAGGCTTTGGATGTGGGCTTGGTGTAGGTGCGTCCAGGCTGTTTCCACACGTTGCCACAGTACATCAGACGTAACCGCGGGTGGTGCTTGTCGGGCCACTCGGTTGCCGATCAGCGACCAGACGTCTTCGATGGGCGACATATCGGGAGAACAGGCGGGCCACGGCAGCAGTGACACCTGGTGGGCCGTGAAGAATTGTTGCACGATGCGTGCCACGTGAGGACGCGCATTGTCCTGTTGAAACGTGGCCGCTGGCAGGTCCTGTGGGTAAGGGAGGACTACAGGCTCCAAAACGTCGGAGATGTAGCGGTGGCTGTTGAGTGTACCGGCGATGCGTACCGGAGGGGTGGGGGTGTCATATCCAATTGCGCCCTAAACCATAACGTCAGGCGACGGACCGGTATGGCGATGCATAATGCAGGCGTCATACAGTCTCTCGCCTCGGTGCCGCCACACGTGGATACGACCATAGTGGTGTTGCAGGCAGAAGCGGGATTCGTCGGAAAAGACAATGTCGTGCCATTCCGTAGTCCATGTGCGGCGTTCAGCGGCCGACTGCCGCCGCACTCGCCGGTGGTGTAACATCAATGATAATCGGAGCCATGGGCGCCGTGCGACAAGACCCCGCTCCTGCAGACGACGTCGAACGGTACGTGCTGACACAGGTTGTTGCGCAACACACCCTAATTCCTGCGCTAACGTTCGTGATGTGGCGGTGCGAGCCCTCAATGCCCGCCGCACAACATGCCGATACTCTCGTTCGGTAGTGTACCGTGGCTGCGGCAATAGCTCACGTCGGCCCGTCCATCCTCCTGCATCCACCGAATCCATACTTGCCTCACTGTGGCTGGATGTCGTCCCACACAGGCGCCGATGTGTCGGTACGATAAACCGCTATCGCGATAAGCCACTATTCGTCCTCTGTCGAACTCCGAAATGCGCTGTAATGACTGCCGTATTCTGCGACGTGGCATCAGGAAGCTTCCCGCGCATAGGTCCGGCAGCACAACACACTTCCACTACTAACACCCCGCCTTCGGTGCACCCCTCTTATAGTGCTTTTCGGTGGCCTGCCAGGCGCACATGATTTGCATATGTCCTGCAATGCTAATCGTTTGTATGTCCTGTCTGACGAATTTTTCTACCGTCATTCTGTCTGCATATTGTTTTCAGGGGGAGGGGAGGTTCTCAGCCGCCTGATGGCCGACGGACGTTGCGATTTTGCAGAAAATAAAAAACCTGATGTGTGGACCTCAGTTTGCCAGTTTCCTTGATACCCAGAAGAGTAGGACAAACACGTCATCCAGGTTTTTGCTGTATTTGAACTCTAGCCCTGTTAAACAAAAGTTTAGAAGACCACAATTCAGTGCGCAACTCAGACAACAGAAATGTCCCTTTATGAATAAAGAAAAGTGCTTGTCTGGCATAGTCGAAGTTGGCCTTCAAGAATAATATTTCACTATTTATACACTTCTCGACATAGAAGTCACATACTATTTAGAAATCCATGAAATTTGATAAAACTTACCTCACGTATTTTCTGACAGATTACGTGAATATGATGGGCAAGGGGACAGTATAAACTGAAGAGCAATTGAATTAGAGATACCTGTCTAGGAACGTGTAGCACCACCTTCGCCCTGATGACGGCGGCGATTCGTCTCGGCATGGACTCGACAAGACATCGGAAGCGTTGGGAAGCCATACGGATCCACGACCCCTGAACAAGCTCCCATAGTTAACGAAGATTTGATGGAGGGGATCAAAGCTTCGAACATCTCTCTCGATGGCATCCAAGATGTGCTCGATGGGACTGAGGTCAGGTGACCTAGCTGGCCAAGGAAGCGAGGTGGCGCCGGTGGAGTGTTCATCCAACCATTCGGATACAATTAGGAAGCGATGGCACGGTGCATTGTCTTGTTGCAGGATGAGGTCTCTAGTGGGATGTTGAAGACGCACAAACGTGAGCAAATGGTCGTCCAGGATATTCGGTAATGTTGACCTGTGCGAGACGATGTCACACGTACCAGGGGTCCCATTTCAGTCCACGTAAACAGTCCCCAGACAAGAATGCCACCCCCACCAGCTTGAAGAGTACCCTGCTGGCAAGAAGGATCCTTCGCTTCATGTGGTTTGCGCCGTACTCGTATCCTGCCATCCGCATGTACCAACGTGAATCTCGACTCATCAGTGCAGGCAACATTTTCCCACATGTCTAGGGTCCAGTGGCGATGCTCCCACGCGCCCATGCTAATCTTTGCACCCTGTGATGTGCGGTCAGCAGTGATACCCTCGTGGTACGATGGCTTCTGTACCCCATAGCGAGGAGATGGTTCTGGATTGTGTGTCTGCTTACACGTTTCTGTGTACCAGTGTTAAATTGCCGAGTGATTTCTTGAACTGTGGCCCGTCTATCCATTGTTACAATGCAAGCTAGCCGACGATGACCCCGCTCATCCACACGCTCTTGTCCACGGCAGTTGGCCCTTGCAGTGATGGTTCTACCTGATTCGATGTACTCACGGTGCACCCGTGACACAGTGGCTCGTGAAAATCCCAGTGCTTTCACGACTTCCGAGATGGAGTGACTCATTCGTCGGGCCCCGACAATTTGCCCACGATCAAATGCGCTTAGATCCTTCGTCTTACCCATACTGCGTCCGACTCTTACCGATTCCCGTCTCATCACTCCTTATATTGTCGGATCGCTGCATACGTCATGTCGTTTCCGTTTACAGGGCCGCCCACAGCGCCACATTTGCATAACGCCGGCTGTCTCTCATTCAATTGCCCTTCAGTGTATATCGCCTGAGTTAGTAGCTGTATGATCGCTATGTTCGGCTATATATTTTGCAACACAACATGCCATCGAGTGGAAAAGTCCTCTAATGGTGCCCTCAGGTATGCATCTGACAATGCATCGTTGACCATGCGTCTCTGACAATGCATCGTTGATCTGTGTTCACAATTCAACAATACACTGCTGCACAATAGCTAAGGACGGATCATAAACGGCTATATAGCGCATCAAAAAGTAAGTGTGGTTGGATGCCAAGTGAAATAAAATAATGTCAGAATGCCAGGACATTACAAGAAAGACAATTTATTGTGCTCTGAAATCCAGAAGGCTTTGGATCGTGTTCAAGGGACAAACAGGCCATTTTGTGCAGAATACGTAAACGTGAAAAAAATGCAATTACCGTCCGCAGGCGTTCCGGCGTAAGATGTCAATACGGGATATGGCCACCATGGAGGGCGATGCAAGATTCCACACGTCGTGTCATGCTTTGCACAATATTATCAAGCAGCTGTTGGGGTAATTTATCCCATTCCTTTGTCAGTGCACGGATGAGGGTGTCCCTTTTTATTGGAGGGCATTGGCGACCAGCAAGACTCCTCCCCAAAGCATCCCGCACATTTTCAATGGGATTCAGATCTGGAGAACGTGCTGGCCATACGAGGCGTTAAATATCTTCGCTCTCAAGACACTCCTGGACAGCGACTGTTCGATGACATGTTGCGTTGTCGTCCATGAAAATGAATCTATCACCGACAGCACCACGGAACATGCGAACATGAGGTAGCAGAACATCATTAATGTATCGTTGGCTAGTCATACTCCCAGTTGAAAGCACATAGAGGGACTTACGGCCATTGATCATGATGCCAGCCCATACCATGACACTACATGTCGGATATCGGTCCCTTTCCTGTATGTTTGCTGGACAATATGCAGTACCACCATCACGCCAGATCAGTTGTCGTCGACAATCAGACGATAGACTGTATCTACTCTCATCTGAGAAGAGGACAGCAGACCAGTCGTTATCAGTCCAATTGCGATGTTGATGGCACCATTGCAAACGGGCGGTACGGTGACGTCTGGACAATGGGATGCACACAACAGGACGGCGGGCGTATAGTCCTCCTTCATGCAAACGTCTGGCGACAGTTTTTCGGGAGATCCGCTTGCCAGTAGCAGCCATAAACTGATTTGCTACCTTACTAGCTGTACTGCGCCGGTGTCTTTTTGTTGATAGCACTATGTACCCATCTTCTGCAGGTGTCGTGTTGCGAACACAACATCCCTGGTGACGTTTGCTACACTCTCCATTTGTTTGAAATGATTTCCAAAGCCTTGAAACAACACTGTGGCTGACGTCGAACTCCCTGGCTACATCTGTTATTTTTTGCCCTTCTTCAATCTTGCCAATAATACGGCCACGCGTAAAATCATCTAGGTGATGTCGGGAAGACATACTGAAAATTGCAAGTTCGTCAATTGATTCTTTCCCTTTCAACTTTGCGTTTGAACAACAAAGGTCAATACGCGTCAAATCCTTTATATCTCTTCTCAGCGCTATGATGTCACGAACAAGTTCGGCAATCCAAAATTTGCGCACAACACGTCTTACTGTATCCCGCACTTATGCTAATTTCCACATTTTCCTGCCTTCCATTTTATGGTTGCTATCGTTGCTATTGTCATCCGTACTTAGCAATTGTCCGGCAGTGTATTATGGGGGGATCTTTTAGAGGGATTAAGTCGTCTGCCAATTAAGCTCCCCCCTTGTCTATTGGGAAGTAATCTGGGTATTCTTGCCAGGGCAGCACATCCTGTAGGAACTGTCTGCTGATGTTGATAGTGTGCAAGCAGACGTTATCTTTTTGAAACTGTCCATCAGGTATACCACAAAGACACGGCAGCTAAACGGGTCGCAGCTACTCATCTATGTATCGTTGCGCTGTTGGTGCACCCGCTATCCTTACGAGCAGTAGACAGTTGTTAAAACTGAGAGCGTTCCAAACCATGACACCAGTTCGAGGAGACATCTATCGCTCACTGATGACAGCAGTACGAGGAGACATCTATCGCTCACTGATGACAGCAGTACGAGGAGACATCTATCGCTCACTGATGACAACACTATCATCCCTGTGACCACGTCTCCAGACTCTCAATCGGCGATCGTCGACTTTCAGACAGAAGCGAGATCTGTAGCTGAATACCACATGGCTCGATTTGTCCCGCAACGCATGTCTGGAACGGCACCACTGCAACCTTGTCGACGTTGTGCTGCCGCGAATGGCAGCCATTGCAAAGACTGGCGAGAACGCAACTTCCTCAGCCGGTCTACGATTCACAGTCCGCGTCGATACGTAAATATCCATAACTGCCAGCGAATCTCGTGTAATGTCATCCGCTGTGGGTTGAGGGATTGCCACCGCATGCCTTCGAATGCGGCAAACGAGTCATCCGGAAGCCTTACCTACGAGCACCATTTGGACTACGAGGACGCATATTATCTTCCTTCTACCACTCGCCATATTCGGCTGACAGACACTTGTTGCTTCTCGATGCGTTTCTACAGTGATGCGACTCAGGGACCAACCAGCCATATGTAGTACAACCGTAAAGCCTCTGGTAAAGGTGACTTAGAGACCAACCATCAATATGTAGTCCTACGGTGAAGCTTCTGGTAAAGGTGACTCAAGGACTAACCAGCCATATGTAGTCCTATGATGAAACGTCTGGTAAAGGTGTCTGTGCTATGGAAAGATTTCCGATGAAATTGCCGAGGAATTCTCACTCCTTACATGTGCTTTCGCCACCGGGATCATTCCGATGCAGTGGTCCATGCGACTAGATGAGGACAACCGAATTTAGATACGCCGAGCAGTTTTGCCCTTTTATCTTTCTCACCTATCACGTGATTACTTTACAAATGCAATCATTTATTTTACCCATGTCGACACATACCCACCAATTTGCATGCCCCCCCGCCCCTACAAATATTTTCTGGTGTGGTTTTCTGTATTGGGCGGGGAATATTAGAATACGGAATTATTTTACATAATTCTTTGTTTTCTTTCAGTATTTATTATTCCTTCTCGAAGATGAAACAAAGACTGTAGTAATGAACAATATTCTGAACCCAGTTCCGACAGGGCAGCCACTTCTTTGTTTTGTTTTTGTTTCAAGATTTGAAGATTTTAGGTTGTAAGAAGTTACCCGTCCCTAATTTGGGGCCACTTGTTCCTGGGAAGGTCAGAATAAATTCCTTAGAACAAACACGTTGCCCATGTCACATCCGAGACTCGATCCCGCGCCCAGCTCAAACAATTAGCCAGATTCTCACACCTCTGTCTACTCGGCAAAAGCATTTTTTCCTGGAAGTATTGAATCACGTCCCAGGCCACCACAAACAACATTAAAACTTCATCAGATGAAATTATGTTGAGTTCGAAACCGCAAAGGCTGCTCTAGTAGACAGATTACATTCATTTAAACCTAATGAGATCACTATGATTAGCATATTTCAACAGAACAGGGCTAGCCAGGCCTATTCGGTCTTTTCTCTCTTACGTCCCTGTTGTCGCTTAATTTGTCAATATCTTCACTAAATATGTATTCTCTGTTTGTGACAACTAAATTAAATCAAATCAAATGAAAATGAAGTGAAATGAAATCCACAAATCAGCTCAGAGCATTTCTGGCGCAAAACTACACTTTAATTTCGAAACAGCTATCTATATCATTTATGAGACTAACTTCTGCTGTCGACTGGTCGTTAATACCAACATTATAATTTCGAATGCACTGTCCGTTAAGGAATCTGTAAACGTTAATAGTACGTCCTGTCACAGGTAAGTGAACTTTTGTTTGTGTCCAAACTTGAATTGGTTCCTCACTGAATTACAGCTGAAATGATAAAAACAGATCAAGTTTACTTACATGTTGAATTGATAATTCAAAACACTTCTAAGGCGCGCACCCAAGTAGAACACGTAGCTCTCAGCTGCATTCCCGATTCACCACGAGTCAGCCGTTGGTTTTGCAGTGATCTCTTTTGTGAACTTTCGTTCACTTTGGCGCACACAAAAAACTATATACACGGGCGACTTTCCACATGTGGCACTTCTCACCGGGATTAAAAATGGGCGGTATTTTTGCTTTTCCGGAAGGCAATTTCGGACAGATGGCTGGGCTCACCCCCACACACTTAAACCCCCCCCCCCACTCACACACACCTTTTTCTTCGTAACAGGAACGTTGGCACATGAAGAGAAAATTCCCGCTTGTTCCTCGGCTGTTTCGAAACACTTCTGATAGGAAGGGAATGTCGTCCTTGATCACTTAGCTCGTCTCCGGGTTCCATGAGTGTTTAGAATTTTTACGCAGGAATTCCGACCCTCGCTATTGATGGTCCTTCTTAGTCATCCGCAACCTTCCTTCGCCGCCGATTCTAACAGGATTCTTCAGCTTCTTCATTCTTCATCAGGCCTCAGCATGTTATTCTTCCTTTGGAGTATCAGAACACAACTGAATTCTCTTCGTCTCCTTCTGCTGATTCGGAATCCACTCGGTATGCACGTCTTCTCTCCCCCACCCCGACCACCCGCGAACACCAGAACACAAGGAGTACCCTAAAAATACATTAGTCTTCATTCGGTATTACAAATTGCGAACTTCTTTGACCTAAACTGTGCTCTTTCCTATAAATCTGTCAGTCCCTTGTGCAATTCAAAATCGCCTCGAAAGCTTCTTCAGACCTGGAACATGGCGTTGTTTGGCCTACGGCCTGTCACACCCGACTGATCTACGATTCTTTTGTCACCTTCCGATCATACACAACGACAAAGGCCTACCTCTGTAGTCACAAGTTTACTTTGCGACATCTCTTTTCCTGTTCTGAAACCCAATCAATGCCCGCAAATTAATTAAACTATTAATAAATCGGCTTGATTGGCCACTGCCATTAGACCTAAAAATATTGAGGAGAAATTCGCATCAATATGTTGAAAGCATTGCGTTATTTCTTAGATGTTTTGTTATTCTGACAAATATCAAGAAGCAATCCAATAGCTTTCTAAAACATAAATTATATTTATCATAATCAGCCAATTTAAATTCAAAATCAAGTTAGGAAAGTTGAACTTTAACTATACCTTGACCCACTAATGAAACTGATAGTAACAAGTTCTGTTTTCTCTATTGAAAAACAATATTTAACAATGAATACCTTCTGTGTGTTTCATTGCTGTCCTACATGAAACAAATTATTTTCATGAGGTTGCTCAGTTTTTTTCATTTTCTGCAAATGTGCAGAGAAATTTAAAAATTAAAAGCAATATTCTTGGCTGAAGCATTCCATAACTATTACTGCGTCATCATAAAAACGAGATTTATAATTACGTTACGTATGTAATTCAAGCAGAAGAAAATCATCAACGTTTAATTTGAATGCGTTAATATTATAATCTTGAAATTTACATGAAAGAGAAGCGAGCGGAGCAATATTTAAACTATTTTGCTTAAGGCATGCGGTATTTTAAAAAGGAGCATGATCACCCCTGACAGACACGCAGCTGAGGCAACGGATTTTAATTCCATTTATTGGAGCATTGATGAGGTTTTGAGGGAATGATAACTACTTTTCAACAAGGACTATTCAGACTTCTTGAAGTGTTCTGGTCGGGGTATGGAGAGTTCCGATGCGTTTCCCTAGAGCATCCCATACACGCTCAATGGGATTAAATTTAGGGAATCTGCGTGGATACTCCATTTAGCGATTATCTTCCTCTTCGGGAAAATCGTCGACCAAATGAGCTCGATGAGTTTGGGAATTCTCGTCCTTATGAATAAAATCATGACCGATAGCTCCCCTGAATTGCCTGACATACGGGTTGTACCTGAGGCTAGTAATCTGGGTGACCACTCCATTTAGCGAATATCTTCCTCTTCGAGAAAATCGTTGACCAAATGAACTCGATGAGGTTGGAAATTATCGTCCTTAAGAATGAAATCATGATCGACGGCTCCCCTGAATATGGCCTGACATACGGGTTGTACCTCAGGGTAGTAACAGAGCGATTCTGAAAGATCTGTCGGTCTGTGCTCCCGTTCGTCATGATTTCTGCCCTGACCATCACCGCACTTCCACCAGAGAAGTCCTTTTCTCTGGTGTTAGAGAGACTATTACGAGTCCCTGGCTCTCTCCAAATCAGAATACGTTGCGAATAAGTACTTAAACTGAATCCCGATTCATCTGTGAAAATAACATTCGTACACTGGTCTGGACTCCAAACGTAATGTTGGCGAAGGACACAAATAACTGATCTCCTTGCATAAAGATATTGGTCACGAAATCTTCTACAGAGAGCATGCCTTGAAACTCTGTTGCGAGCTCCTAAGAGGGTTGCTCAGTAGACACCTCTCTGTTTCGTCTGGCATTCAGATTCATATACGCAGCGATCGTCTTCAGCAGGTGTAGCTCTGGGATGGCACTGGGATGGCTCCGTCCTGGTAGAGGACGAACATCTTCTATTTGTTGAAACTACTTCCAGAGTCTTGCCAGAATATTGCAGAAACATTCAATGCTCCAAAAACTTCAGTGTAATACTGATCTGTTTCTGTCACACCAATCGCTCTCCACCTGTGAAAATCATTCATACGATGTCTTCCTGACATAACGAACTCGACGTGCCATTGAAGTGAAAGCACGAGTTGTCTAGAACATCTGCAAAATGCGAGCAGGCATGCGCGTCCTTTTAACGCAGCCCTAATTTCAGTATTAGAATTTACCTTTGGCAAAAGTAATGGCGAAATTCCAGTTCCATGTTCTTCAATTTTCAGTGAATTACAATACTGTTTGTGAAAATTGGAACACCACGAAGTACTACTGGTATTTGCTAGAAACTTGTACGATATGTACAACAGGTTAGGAGCATGCCAAATGATTAAAATGTCAGTGAAAATGCGCATACTGTTTCGGAGCAGCGTCCTCTCGAAGGAATCCTCAACAGTCAGCAAAAGATCAGGGATATTTTAGAGGCAGAGGTGATAGATACCCTTCCTTCAGAGTTGTCCTGGTGCTATATTCCAGAAGGACAAAGCTCGACCACATGAGGTATGGAATGTCCAAGTCCTCTTCTATGCACGGCAGGTACATCGTCTTTCCTGGCCTTCACGTTCGCCGGATATGTCCCTGATCGAACATGCCTGGGAAATGGTAGATAAGTGATTGTTCCGTCAAGCGCCTCGCCGGTCACAACAAATTAACTCTGGTCTTGCATAGGAGCAGCCTGGTAGGCTATTTATTCCCCAGGATGATATCAAAAACGTCTTACATTCAATGCCAGGCCGTGTAGAGGCTGTTATTGTTGCTCGATGTCATTTCACACAATAGTGAGTTTTGAAGCGAAAAACTCTTGTGCAGCTCTATAAATGTAATGAGTTATCACTTGTGGCATGAGGTACCCGTGACATAAATTTCATTTGAATAGCACGCTTCTCTCTTGGTGTTGCAGTTTTCACAAACAGCAGTCTATTTTACATACGTCAGTAGCTATACGCAGGGGTTAGACAAAATAACATGAATATCTGGAAAATAGGCGAAATATCTTTATTAATAGGGGGCTGGACCACCATTTTCCTTTAATATAACTTCCAACCTTCTTGGAATGGATTTATATAGCTTTTAAATAGGCTCCAGTGGAAGTAGTTACAATTCGTCAATCAGAACATCGCCAATTGCTTAAAAAATGTTGGAGGAGGGAACCTGCTTCTTATTTTGCTATCCAAACCTGCCCATAGTGGTTCGACGATATTCAAGATTGTGCTGGTCAGTACGTATGTTGAAATTCATCGTGGTGCTCCTCAAACCAACTATTCTGGATGTGTGTATTGACGCATTGTCATCTTGAGAAATGGCATCACATTTTTCTGTTGGGAGACAACATTTGGAGTACAGGATCCACCTGATCACCTAGATTGTCTAAGTACTCACTGGCAGTAACTCGATTATGTAGGGTAATGAACGGGCCAGCCGAATACCAAGATATGGCCGGCCAAATAAACACAGTTTCACCCCCATGTTTGATAGTTGGAACCAGATATTTCGCATTGTACGATTCCTTGAGTAATCTGCATACATCAACATGACTTATTGTTGGGAATAATGTAAATGAGGACACGTCGGACCATATCACACTTTTTCAGTCATCAGCTGCCCAAGTTTTATGCTGCTCATGACACCATCTTTTTCGTATTGTAGCGTTGGATTCTGTTATTAAAGGCTTAGCAATTACAGCTCTCCCATGGACGTAGGCTTTTATGAAGTTCTCTGCGGACTGCATCTGTAGAAACGGTGTCTTCCAGGTGGATATTGAGTTCTTCTGTCACTCTTGCTGCAGTAGTTCTGTCTTGTTTGGGCACACTTTTGTAAGTGTTCGACGGTCTCTCTCATTCAATCTTGGCTTTCTCGCATTATTCTTTTTTGCCGAAGAAGTCTTGCTATGCTTTATGTATGCGTTCATAACCATGGAGATTGTTGTTCTTGAAACATCAAACAATTTGGCTGTTATCGTTACAGATGCTCCTACTAAACGACTCCCACGATTTTCCCTCTTTGGAAGGCTGACAGATCACCAATTTCACCGATCGCTCGTACCAACAGCAGCTGAGCACAACTTGTACTACACTGGCATACAACCTGGAGAATACATACAAAGAAAAGATACACAAAAGATAATCACAATTTTTTTTTAATGTAGCATACTCAAACTACATTAACCGTTAGAATCATGGGGTACTATATTTTTTCCAGCCCCTCTATATTTTTGTAGGTTGTCCTTTAATTTTAATTACCATTGTATATCTTGAAGACTTGTGAGCTTTAGGATGATTATCTCAAATCGAAAACCAGCTTTGTCGTACCTCATCATAACAAGATAGAAGTACGAAGCAGCTGAAGCCAAGCAAAGTTGAGCACGCCGCGTTTCTTGAGATACAACTTCTACGTGTATCAAGGAGTTACTTCAATTATGTCAGCTGTTCAGCGATCTTGTTATGTTAAATTACAGATTTGTGGCTTCAATTTCGTGAATATTCACGATCATGAACGCCTTGTGGATAAATTTTTTCAACATTAGAATGCTATTTTACTGTATGGCTTTTAATTGTAAGAATGGAAGGAATAAGGATCCGGTATTACATTTCACAAGCAAGCTTTGTTTTAAAAGGTTGAGCTGTAAATGTCCAGTTAACCAAAATATAAGGAATAAAATGTCGAATCTGTTTAGCTTGTGATTAAATCATGAGATAACACATTATAATATCTGAGTTATTTTAGACTTCTTATTTCTTATATTTCGTGAACTGTTCATTACATTCGTACACTGTGTCCATATTGAGTCATGACTACTATTTACTATGGGCAGGGCAGGATGGAGCTTTTACTTGGCCCAGGGTGAAATTACATTGCGGATCCCGGAGCAAAATAAGTCTCATATTTTAATGAAGTCGAAACGTTTAAAATGTCGCCCCTCAAGGACACACACGAAAACTCTCATAAAGAAATAATTATTATCTCAAAGAAGTCTTTGCTTTAAACTTAAGAGAAAGACCATAACATGGATTGAAATTTCACAGACAGGAGCAAAAATATTAAAATCTACGATTTTCTCCTCGGGGAGAGAGTAGGTTCAGGTTGCATTGCAATTCTTGTAATTACTCCCTCAGGAAATGATAAAAAGTTAACTTCAACTAATCTGCATATCGAATGTTTTTGCGTAGCGAATATCTTGATACATGTTTTAGTGAGGGTTTTTTGATGCAAGGTACAGTTACTGACAAATTAGATATTTTTAATTTTTTTTTACTTTTATGCGATTTAAAATGAAAATGACTTTTTCTTAAATTTCCAATACTGTTTTTAAGTTATTGAACAATTGGCTTCCTTATTACATATAATTTATGACTACTAAGCTTGTGGTGTTGAGATAGAATAAAATTAGCAACTTTTCTCACAATAAAATGTTTATTGTACATCGACTATAGTTTCGCAGAGCGTTTGGCTCGGCATCCTCAGGACGAATGAGGATGAAGATGGCTCGTCCTGAGGATGCCGAGCCAAACGCTCTGCGAAACTATAGTCGATGTACAGGGCTGTAGCCAGAAATAATTTTCGGGCAAGTTTTCTGAATTTTGAAAATTGATTTTCACACTATGTTATACACACATATGTTAAATTTTTTCTCTGTCAAATTCCACTTGCACATGAAATTCTTCTATTTAATACTACCTATTTTTCAAATACTGGTTTATATGCTATACTACTTACAGAAGTATATGCATGTATCTACCTTCTCTTTATTTAAGTACGACTTTCGGAGAGGGTTTAAATCCCCAAAACCCCTCCCTGGCCACGGCCCTGTCGATGCATAACAAACATTTTATTATGAGAAACGTTGCTAATTTCTGGCTTCCTTATATAGCCTGTTCATTACAGTCGTACTCTTATAGATCCCTAAAATAACTTTGATAATGTTCTTTTTATTTTTTAAAATTTAAGTATGTGGTTTACATACAAATTTTTGAATATATAAAAGTAGGGAGCCACAAAATCATGAAATTTAATTTGCCGTTTCATGAATGCGGAAAAGATCTATGTGGTTACAATAATCAGTTGAAATCTGGAAATCTCGATGTTTGTACAACGAAGGGCGATAATGTATTTCAAAGTGAGGGAATTGGAAACTAAAAACAAGACATTATGGAAAATGTCTTCTTAAGCGCCTCTCGCCCCAAAACATAAAAACAAAATAGTAATGAATATAAAAAAATCTATCTGAAATGATTTTGTTTTTATTTCCTAAATTGCGGGACCATTCCCGAGGACGCGGTGGTTCAGCCGGCCCAGATTATGGGAAACTGAGGTTAACTATGTGGTTTGTCAACTTGGAAGCTTTTTGTGAACAATTTCTTTCTACTTACGTAATTGGTTTTTTATCCATATGCCAAGCATGTCTGGTAATTAGCGTTCGCACACATATTCTAGAACCTGTGGAGTGCACACATAACTTATCTTCCAGGATGAAAAATATTTCAAAATCATAGAAACCAGCCATTTCTTTTTATGCGACTCACAAAATTTTTGGCGTCTACGTATTTGGAGTGATAAGCGATGGGGAGATTCAGACTGCGTTCTGTAGCATGCTGGTGGATGTGATCTCCGCCGAACATCTGAAATTGTTATCAAAATTGTGGATTGACTACCACTGTATTTTTCTTTTAATCTATTATTGGTGTCTTACATTTCACTGAAAATGTGTTCCAAAAATTTCCATGAAATGTCCTAAAATTATGGCTTCAGATTTTATTCAACGGGGATAAGCTGTATCCATTGAAATACCATTTAATTTTTACAACACCGATGCCACGTACTAATGATAAATAGCGTTATTTGATACCCCCCCCCCCCGAGTGCTTTTAATAAAATTTCTGTTATATCCTGGTTTGACATCAAGCCATATATTATGGGAAGTCCCTTTTCTTCACATGGACTAGAATTTCGTTGTAGTTTTTTAAACACTGCTCCCCAAAGACCTTTAAGATACATAGACTGGAAAACCGTAAGTTAACCGTACGACATTTGAAGTTCAGCGTTATACGGCAAGAATCTACCATATCTCGTTGTTTACTAAAGGCGTTCGCGTGTTTATATCAGTCACATTCATTTTTTCATATATATAACAGTAATATTTAAATTATTTTTTGTTTTTATAATAGTATGTCTATATTGTAATGTATTTCAGAAAACAAAATAGCCAGATTTAAGGTGGTTCCACGTAATATCTCTGCCTTATGTTCCCAATAGTAAAACTTCTGTACGTATTATCTTCGCAATTAATGTATTCCCAAGAATGAAAATTTGCACATCGATGACACTAACTTTAAATTATAGCATGGGATACTTAATACTTGCTAAATCATAACCATTATAAGCAATCCAACATTTGTTTGTCTACTGACGTCATCAATGTTCAGATCGCGCCATCTATTAACAGGTCTGAACATTACTCAAAGAAAAATGATTGATTTTTAATATAATTATGGTTATGTTTTAGCAAATATTAAGTATCCCATGCTATAACTTAAAGTTAATTTTATCGATGGGCAAATTTTCATCCTTGGGAATACATTAATTACGAAGAAAATATGTAAAGAAGTTTTATCATTGGAAACATAAGGCAGACATTTTAGGTGGAACCACCTTAATGAGCTAAAAAAATTTTCAATTAAACAAAACATTTTTATCAGATACAAATTTTTCAATTTAAACAATCCTCTTTTACGAGACTTTTAATCCCAGAGATTTGAATTCTTCTAAACTCTAAATAATGTGAAGAGGGCATTTCTTTCTATCATATTTAATTTTTTTTATTTTTTCTACCGTTGAGTAGCTATTACGAAATCACAATACTGCGGGAGAAACCTTCAATTAAAAGTTTTGTTCTCCGCAACTTCTCTTAAGAATAAACAAATGGCCACATTAAAATGATTTTTGACATTACGTAGAGTGTGAAATATGAATTTCATGCAACTAGATCACGCAGTTTGCAAGAAACTGAAGCGGAAATATATATTACATGTAGGACGACAGACGTTTCCCTTCAAGTTTCTTCATATCCCTCAAAATAACGATAATGATGTTTTCTCTAATCGTAAGTTAAATGATGCAACGCCCAATTCATTACCCATTGAAAAAAAATTAATAAGCAGTATTATAACAACGTAAAAGTTCTTTTGCGCAGGTAAAAGAGCTTAATTAACGTTGTTTACATAGGAAACATGCCGTTTTACTGTACAAGCTCTGCGATAAAAATGTCGCCAGCTACTGACACTCATTTACACAAGAACTTCCAGTTTATGAATCTTAAAGGCATTTGCTGCTGCCACTTGCTTTTCGAGTCTTCACCCATTCGCTGACGCAAGAACTCTACGTACTTCTACCTGGTTGGTCGATTGCGAAATATATTTTTTTTGTATTTATATTCCGCCATCTTCTCTTTTTAAAGCACGCGTAGCTAGCTAACATTTCGAACGATTTCTCCTGCGTTGCGTGTGCAAGTAGAATTTAAATTAGGAAACAGGTTTCCAAAATGAATGTATTTTGAATGTTACAGGTTTGTCAACAGAAACTCTCAGTGCTCTGCCTATTTCTAGGTGCAAAGGGACTCTTTTACAAACAAACCTGTCTCCTGACACGCTACCTTTGCTCCTTGTTTCTATTTTCAAGGCTGATTTCATTAATTGCGCTTGAATCCTGTGAGTAATATGAGGAACGTTTTTCCTTGGAAGCTACCGGTGTGGGCATTCGTATCTTTTAACTTATCAATGAAGGTACGTGTATAATAAACTTTGTTTTTATGTACTAAGGTGCCAAAAACTTGTCATGCATTTTTTGAGGTGGGTTGACCATAGTATAATAAGTAAGAGAAGTGAGCACACAAGTTTGAGGACTGATTTACCTCACATTCTGTAGCAGAATCGCGGTGATCAGCGACGCAGATTTTATTTTGGTCGTGCAGACACTACTGATATCCCCATAACCTTTATTTTGGTCATGCAAAGAAAAACGAGAGCCTCAGAATGCTTTTTAATCCACTTCTGCAGACCCCGATCATGGCGCAAGTTTTCCATCTGGGAACGGAATTTCGTTTTTCAAAACTTTCCGAAATCCGAATTTAAGATTTCTACGATAATAGTAGTTTGTTGTTGTTGTTGATGCTGTTGTATTTTCTAGCACAATGTTCGTTCTGTCCATGTTTTTCTTAAATGTCATTTTAATTCATAAATGTTCGTGTTTCAGCCTAAAATTGGAGGGAGCAATTTCGAAAAACGCAAGTTAGATAGAACGCTATACTCTTACATTATTTTCTCTCGAGATGCTCTCTCTCTGCTCTGTACTGTTGCCATATGTTTTATTCCATACATATTTGTATTTCAACCTGAAAATGAAGAAATAATTTCCGAAACCGGAAGTTGGATGAAACGCAGATTGCTCCCGTAATCGTAATTTGCTTTTCCACGAAGTCTCCACTGTCCAAATATTGTAGCTAAATATCGCTTTGTTGTAGATATATTGGTTTCAGTTTAAAAATGGAAGCTAAAATTTCCAACAACGGAAGCTTAAAGGAAGCAAAGATTGTTCTGTGATTTAACTTTTTTTTTGTATTGCGGTGCTCCGAAAATGAAGGAAGAAATGTTTTGAAAACGGTTATGATCAAACGAAAATTTCAAACATAATCGTGTTTTCCTTTTCTTTTTCTTTTTTTTTTTTTTTTTGTTTGTTCTCGCAATATTTCGTTTGACTTGTTTGTTGTTAAATATCATTTTACTCCATAAATCTTTGCTTCAGTTTGAAAATGAAAAAAAATTCTGACATCGAACATAGCGTTCATTTCTCCAGAAATCGTAATTTTTTTGTGTGATGCTTCTTCTGTCGTGTATTGTTGTTAAATGTTATTACATTCCATAAATGTTAGTATTTCAGCACCAGGGTAAGTCGCAAGATCTTATTTTGAACATACTGCTTTGAAAAATGCTCTGAGGAACGCATGATCTATGTCTGCTTGGTGCTGTCAGTCATTGTTTAGGATGGCCAAAATCAACAGACCTTTACTCCTGGGGAGTAATGTAATTAACATTCAGTGATAATGAACATATTGTTGAAATTTCTTGGTGCAGAGAAAGCTCAAAAGATTTTTCGAATGGGTAAAACATTTTCACATTTCTATACATTATTGTAAGAAACAAATTTATGGTGTAAGATGTGGGATTTTCTTTATTTTTTTCCTTATCATAGAGTGACATTCTAACATCCAATGTATTTATTCATAGCTTATCGAAAAAAAACTGAGAATGTTTTTATAAAAAATGTGCAACACTGCGTTTGACCTTGGCACGAGTTTCGAAAAAACGGCAGTCACGGTATTAAACATAGCAACCAGCCCCACCTGTTTATCATGCATGCGTCGTCGGTAGTGAGCAGTATAGTAAGCAGTGTTTTCTAAACCTCTAACAAGTATTTTCTCGATTTCAGTTTTTGAAAAAATGAATGTGAAAGAGTAACAAAGATGCGCCATTAAGTTTTGCTATCGACTTAAGAAGTATGTCGAAGAGACTTTCCGTCTTATGCAAAAGGCTTATAAAGATGGATGTCTAGGAAAATCAAAAATTAATAAATGGATAAAGAATTTATGGATGATCGTGAATCGGCCGCTTTAATCGCAAATGGACGAAGACTTTTACCGAGTATTACAGAGGTACACATCAATACAATAGGTGTTATTATGCGCGAAGACAGACACCTGTCAATTAGAGATGTCGAAGACATGGTTCACATTTCAAAATCATCAATTCGCGGAATTTTAACGGAGCATTTGGGCATTAAACGAGTTTATTGAACTTGGGTTCCCCCATTTCTTGACAAAGTAACAGGTGGATCGTCGAGTTGAGATTTGTCCACAATTAAAGAAAATGGTGAACGAAGATCTAGAAGTCATACAACGGCAGGGCCCGATTATGATAACCCGGGGCCCTTGGCAGAAGTCTACATGGGGCACCCTTCACATCATGCGTTTCCTCTGTCACAGAAAGACACGCATATGTATGAAACTTTAAGAGTAATGTTTCAAAGTCATATGCAAACAAATGTGAGACAGTTTTAAATAACAATATATATAATGAATTAAATATCCAGATTTACTCCTTAACATGCATAATAGTATTTATTAAAAATAAAAGCTACTTTTCTGTTAGTTGGGCGCAAGGTATAAGTCGTAATGATATAATAAATTTCAAATTAATGTTGTTGCATCCCATACTTTATATCTCAACTTGGCACTTTCGCATTACACCAACCAGTCACCAACACTGGCAACACTTTTTTTACCTGTTAGTTTGAAAAAGATGAATTGTGGCTTGAAACAGCTATTATAGTACCTTTCTTCTCTTGTATTCCTTTGTTTTTTACTTTATAAAATTAAAACATTATATTTACCATTACATTTTTTAATTGGTGACTTTTGCCTTGGTATTAACCATTGTATATTTTTTTTATTTTAATTGGTGACTTTTAGCTTAGCGTTGGTGACAGATCAGTATAATGCGCAAGTACCCTCATCAAAATACAATAAAAACTTTGTCACTATGGGCATGAATATTAGTGAAAAAGCATTTGCATACCATATTTTACTGACGATAATAAAATGAGAAGGATAGTGTCCTTCAATTTTGAGCTTTACAGCAACTATGATGTATGTTCTCATGATATTTGAGAAAGCTCTTTCTACAAATTAAATGCAGCTATCTTGACAATCTGTGCATTTCAGAAGTACACCTTATGTCATATCTTAATATTATAGTGGAATTTGTAAAATCTGTATTTTAAAGATGTTTTTATTTATTTGTCATACTTACTTTTAAAGAAGGTGACGAAAAATTTTAAAGTGCTATTTTTTTCCTTGCTTTAATGCAAGCAAAATCATGAATAATGTCCTTAAAATTCAATTTCTCGGTAATCTCTCCTTCAATGCACAATAAAGCTAAAGAACTCTTAATTTGTTCTGCAGGAGAGTAGAGCGTATGGGAGATTTCAACTTCTTTAATGAAGAAAAAGATCGTTCTGCAGAATAGTTTGAAACTGGTAAAGTCAAAATAATTCTTAGTGCAGTTTCAACATTTCGAAAAGTTTCTTCTAATTTCAGGCATTTCAGCTTTTGCAACATCTGAAATATGGAATCTAGACTTTGTACAAGAGTTAAAAAATTGTTGAAGCTTATCTGGAAAACTATCTGCTAAATCTGATGGATAACTGGTTTGTAAAAACACTGTATCTTTTTGCAGCACAGAAGTAAATTTTAAGTAAATGAAGCAAGCAAACTTATTTGTT
Organism: Macrothele yani; assembly: GCA_039090855.1. Classification (NCBI taxonomy): domain Eukaryota; kingdom Metazoa; phylum Arthropoda; class Arachnida; order Araneae; family Macrothelidae; genus Macrothele; species Macrothele yani. Next base: position 88,921,777 of record CM077010.1, read on the forward strand.
GTATCTGTATAAGGAACTTTATGCTGTGCAATATTAATGCATCACATGCAACATAATGAATATTTATTTGAAATGTATACTTGACGTGCAGTCATTTGGACTTCATCAGCTATTGCATGGGGATCTTTGCTTCGAAGTATAATTTTTTTCCGCTCTTCTGTGTATGTTTTGTTCTCCCGACAAATTTCTCTGGCTAGATCTTCATACAAGGCAACAGTATCTCTAATGAACTGCGTGAAGTCAATTAAGGACTCATAAAGAGGTGTAACCTGAAATAAATTCAATGATGGACTTTGGAGTTCCACACTTGTTTTATTAATTAGCTGTAAAAGAGTATCCTACACAACTATATTAAGTACAGTTTCAAATTTGTTTAGTTTATTTATTAAGTACTGATGCTCCAGATTTTGTTAAAGCACTCTGACCTCCATCATTTGCTGAAATAGTGAGGATGTTCAAAATAGAAGAAGAATTTTTTCTCAAGGACTTAACTGCTTGTGCATCAGCTTACCACCTAGTCATGCAATGATTCTTTAAAGTGAACCTTTCACCATTTTTATTTATTTCTTTTAAGTATTGTTATCGATGCATTGAGGCTGAAAAAAGTTGTACACTTCCTGCACTAAAGAAAAAAATTGAAGGTTCCCACTGCATCATTCAACGGCATTTACACCTACAAGATTCAATGAATGTGCAGAACGAGGAACAACATCTGCAATGGGATTGATAGACGCTCTTTAATCGAGCTTGCAGCTCAGAGAACTTTTTTTTTTTCAATGGAGATTTAACGACCACTTTGAGCAATTCAATGGGTTATAAGAAGTCGCCCGTCCCTAATTTAGGGCCACTGGCTCCAAGGAAGGGAGAGAGCCAGTACCGTAAGACAAACACAACATCCATGCTTCACAGGGATTCGAATCCGGACCCCTTTTGGACGAATTATGAGCGCTTAGACTACTGTGACACCGGAGCGGTTACTCAGAGAACTTACGTGCCATATCTGATGCATTTTCGTAGCTCTGGCTACTGCAGTTTAAGATGTCAATGCCAACATCCTGTATAATCATTAAAACTACTCCTGCTGAGCTTTAGGATTTGTAACTATAAATGAGGATACATTTTTAAAAACGTTCAACTGGTTGATCTTCAGTTACATATCGAATAAAAAAACCCAGCTGATCAACGTGTGCAAGGTCTGGTGTCGAAGCTATAATAAGTGAAAAATATTTCGCAGACAATACGTCATCAGTTATCTGCTTTAAACCTTTATTAGCCATCACGTCGATGATCTGGTTCACACAAGTTGATGATAGTAGCTTACATTTCCCTTGCGAAGATTACCATACTTCTCTAAATGACTAGCTAAAAATGAATCAAACTGAGTTGTAATTTCTAAACATTCCAATAAATTACCATTATGTCTAGAACCAACAGTTTCATCATCACTAAGAAACGATAAGCCACGCAATGATAAAAATTTCACAACAGCAACAACTCTTTCAAGAACAGCTGTCCAACAATTTGTTTCCCCTTCATACTGAATAACTATAGATATGAATTGATTCTCTGTGATGTATCCATTCGTTGTGGCATTTTAATCACTGCCTGTCTGTGTAATGGAGAATTCTCATGCTCACTCAGTATTACAGCAAGATGCTTCCAATCATTAAATCCTGTTACTAATTTATTTTTGGACGAAATAACTGCACTAAAAATTTTACACATCCAGGAAAATTTTTCTTTTGTAGATGCTAATAAAATGAGCCATTTTCTAAGGATTTTCTCTCCACTCTTTTTACATGATAAAAGTTTCCTTTTGTGAGGCTCCTCTTTACACTACCGCATATACTTTGTGTTTCTGCTAACATATTCATATTTTGAGGTGGAGAATTTTTAATAAAGTAATCTATCATATGATTACTAATTACTGTTCACAGTGCTGAATCAGTTTCAATACTATTGGGAAGAGCATATTTACTCGCGCGATTTCTATCCTCATCACTGCATTCTTTCAAAAATGGATCACGGTCTTCAGATTCCCTCGCTGGTGCATCAAAATCTTTACAATGTTCATTACTTGGTGCACAAGAAACTGTCATTTTATTCTCTGAAATATCCGGTTTTTGACTGACCGTAACAATATACTTTAACAGCGATCCTTCAAGTTTTTTGGTAGATTCTTCTTTTTCAGTCTTTAATTTCCTTTTAGCAGAACCGGACAGATACGTTCATTGAGACATCACTTAAAAAGCATGGTATTACACTTTATCCAAATACGATATTAATTAAAATTTTGATGAAACCACAAATGAAAAAAAAATATTATCTCACTTAAAACTATTATCACATGCTAACACTAAAAAGAAACGTAAAACTGAGAGCTTCGCTACAACCAAGTCGATAGGCTTCATGGTCGAACCACATGGTGAACCATACGTAGAGGATTTTAGAAAGGGAGTGTCTGACCCCAGATCTTAAACAACCCTTAGAAATAGGAAGCAAGGAGATTTGGTCTACAGTGCCCGATAGGAAAGTGATACGAAAGTGAGGTAGAAGAGGGAGGAAGACGCCTTTATTTATTACCGGGGGTCCAGTACCCGGGGTCCGACGGCCTAATGTGCTCATCCGACGCATGACGAATATTTAGTGATTCAAGCGTTCGTACCTGCCTGGGATCGAACCTGAGGTTTACTCCGAGGCAGTCACGAACGTTGACCACTAGGCCACCCGTAGCCCAAACCACATGCTATAAGCAAGTGTTTGCTTTATAAATGTACTGCCATTTTCCTCTGCAAATATTTCCATCCATGCGACTGCGGACTGAAAGCGTCAACCACGGACTTAAAGATACTGCGCCAATCAAGGAGTCGCATTTTACGATAGTAGACGTGGTAGCAATAGATAGAAGGCGGAAGCTCACAATCCGAAATTTTTAAAATGCCTCACTGAGTTAGTTAAGATGGGTGCTTCAGAAATTTTATTAGTCTTCTTGATAGTTCATCCAATCAAAATGGAACTTCGAACAAAACAAAAATTCATAACATAACGGTATTATACAAATTGCAAATTTAGGGCCCCCTACAAATGGGGTCCCTAGGCACGTGACCGCATGCCCCTGCAATGATCAGGGCCTATGCAACGAGTTATTACAGACGACGAAACATGGCTACATTATTTGATCCACACACCGAAGCAGAAAGCTGTTTTGCAAAATCTCCGTCGCCGCCTAAAGCGAAAAAACTAGGTTGATCAAAATCAGCTAGGAAAGTCATGTTGGTTGCTTTCTTTGATTGTCAAGGTGTGATCTATCAACACATTGTTCTTCCAAAATCTACGATAAATGCCGACTATTAAAAAAAACGTGCTACAGAATCTGCAGAAACACGTGACAATAAAAGGACCACTCCCGAAAAAGAATTGGGTGTTACACCACGATACTGCAAGGCCTCACACCGTCAATTTTGTCGTTTCTTATTTGGAGAAAATGAATATTAAGCCACAACCTGCATGTAGTCCAGATTTGTCACCACGTGACTTGTGGTTGTTCCCCCTTTTAAAAAAGACATAACGGGGGCTACAATTTGAGACTGATCAACAACTTATTAGAGCTGAGCAGGGTGTTACAATAGCATTTTAGAATTCCAGAAGACATTCGAAACGTGGGAAGAACTTTGGAACACCTGTATTTTATGCAACGGACAGTATTTCAAAAAAGATGACCACTTCTTGATAAAAAAAGGGGCGCATATTTTTGATATAAAGACATTCTCAGTTATTTAGGAACAACCTTTGTATATACAGAAACACATGAATAAATAAGCAGCATTACATTCGAAAAGAAGACAAAGGAAACAACTATTAGAATGTCACCCTATGATAAGGAAATACGTAATTATTACCCTAATTTATTATAGTTAGTTGGGAGGGTGTTGAAGGTGAAAAAACGTCAATCTTTGCAATGCCTCTTAGCTTTCACTGATAGTTACATCAAAAGCTGTTTCAAAATCCATGAAACGAATTTTAAGTTCAGAGGTCAGAATTCTTGATCCAAGTTATCACTGCAGTTGCTGTAGAACCTGGGCCCTTTGAGGCAAAAGGAATAAATACACTCATGTTCATATAGAACAGAACACCTTAAAAGGAGTCCAGCTACGACTTCGATTTTTGCAGGATGTGCTAATCACACAATATCGCAGGACTAATTAGCATTTTGACGTCATAGGTGCATGCGTTCCGAGTCTAGGAGAATCTGATTGCTCAATGTCACAGATCGGAAACCGGTCCCTTTTCTGCTATAAGTGCCACTTATCTCGGTCGGCATATCAGTGCTTGGCCATCAGTAGGTAAGGATACCTCTCCGTTGTGTGAGACAGTCCTACAGCCGCATCAGCGGGCTCGACAGAGGTCGCATTATCGGCATGGGAGACTGCAATGCTTTCCTTCGGGAGACTGCCGATCGTGTATGGCGGAGTGGGACTATCGTGTGAAGAGTGCGCAGGGGATGGTACGATGAAAAGCGCAAAAGAGAAGGATCTGGGCGTCGTAGACAGACAACGCCGAAATACAACTGCCATCTCATGAGAATGTCTTTGAGTGACTGTTCTGCAAGATCAACGGCATTGGCGCAGCAGTGGCGAACTGTGAAGGATTCTCCCATGTCAGCTGTAACACTACGTCACGGTTATTACAGTTCGGACTGCAGGTTCGTTGACTCCTATTCAGGCTGACTTTGATACCCATTCGCTGACGCAAGCACTCTACGTACTTCTATCTGGTTGGTTGATTGCGAATTCTTTTTTCACGAAAGTGCGACCGGTGGTAGAATATCATTGACATAACGGGCACTCGTTATAGTGATACGGACTCTCACGAGAAGTGATCTGCTTTCGTACCCGATAGCACCTCGGGTTAAAATGCCTCGTGTTGGTGCGGTATGGCTGGTGCGAATACACGTTCCCCAACGCTTCTCACCTTGACGTCAGCGGACACCAGTGCGGCTGTCATTTTCACCTAAACAGAAGTACGTATGGTTCAAGAGCATGATATTGTGCCATTCGTCACATCACTCCCTTCGTTCAGCTGTAACAGTACGTCGCGGTTATTACAGTTCGGACTGCAGGCTCGTCGACTCCTATTCAGGCTACCTTTGACACCCATAATTTTTTACGGAAAATTAATGAAAGAAAAATATTTCGCAATCAACCAACCAGATAGAAGTACGTAGAGTGCTTGCGTCAGCTAATGGGTGTCAAAAAGTAGCCTGAATATGGGTCGACCATCCTGTAGTCCGAACTGTAATAACCGCGACGTACTTTAACATCGAACGAAGGGACTGGCATGACGACTGACACGATATCATGTTTTTGGACGAAACGTACTTCTGTTTAGGTGAAAATGATAGCGGAATTGATGTCCGCCGACATCAAGAGGAGAAGCGTTGGGGAAAGTGTGTTCGCACCAGGCATACTGCACCAACACGAGGCATTTTAACCTGAGGTGCTATCGGGTACAAAAGCAGATCGCTTCTCGTGAGAGTCCGTATAACTATAACGAGTGCCCGTTATGTCAATGATATTCTAACACCGATCACACTTCCGTACATGCTGGACGTCTCCGGAGTCATATTGCAGCCAGACAATGCCGCACCGCATTACGCGGCGACAACACGTGCCTTCTTCAGAGATAACAACAGTCCACTTCCACTTCTGCCGTGGCCGGCTAGATCCCCTTGTTTATGACTCACAGATAATCTCTGGGACATGCTGAAACGACAGATGCAGCGGAATGACTGTCCGCCGGAAACTCTTGATGAACATTGCACGAGGGTCAGTACAGCTTCGATGGCTATTCCACATGACACCATTCACACATTATTTGATTCGATGCTACAGCGATTATTGATACAAGTGATACTAGCCAGAGGAGCCGCACACCGATCATTTATTAGCTTCATCGACGCACCTGGTACGTATGATACCCAGATGCTAATCGTTTCTGCTGTATTGCCTAATGAACATCTCCTGTAAAAATCAAAGTCGCAGCTCGACTTCTTTCATGAACATGAGTATATCAGGTTGTGATTGTTTGCCCCTGCTTTTTTTTATACCTGCACAATTTTTGACTGTTCTTTGCACCCAATTTGTTGTCTCGCCCAATGACCGCAGATATTGCTGCAAATACATCAGAAGCAGAAATATACACTCATGTTGCCTTGTGGCAAAACCGTTTTTTACCAAAAATTAGAAACAATATGTGGAACATTTCTTTTCAGGAGCTCTATCCGATTCAGAAAGAATTTTTTTTATCAGACTTCAGAAGCAGACATACCTGGGAAATCACAATTTAACTTTACGTCACCCAGTACAAAAGCTGGGCATCACTTAAAACTGTACCCAAAATTGTATTCGTTTTAAATGGTATTGAACGGAAGAAAGATTTTTTCATCTGCTGTTTAGAAGTAATGGTATAGACTATATATAATAATACGTATTTTGAATTCGGTAGCATTTGGATTTACGTCTTCTGGCGGCAAAGTTGTGCATCGGAAGAAAACTACAAAGCAAGCAAGCATCAACGTTCTCACATTTCAAGCTTCCCAATGAAAAAATAATGTTTTACATCGGATTAGTAGTTGCAGACATATAGGTGATGTCCACACGCGGATAGACAAAGTAACACAGTGAGCACGTCCTAAAAGAACGTAATACCATTGTTTCCCCTAGCGGGAAAACTGAGTATTATTGAAAGAGGAAAAAATGTTCTTCACAGTGAAAAGCATCATACCAAGAAAGCAGTATCGTAATCGCAGATTCTTTTGCAAGTAGAAAGAAGCGCTGATGCTTCCTATTGCTTCTAGATTTTCATTTGAGATCTAGAAGTAACCGATACCTGCGAGATCTTCTAATTCTTCATTTCTCGTGAAATCACAACATATCCATTTTGTTTTCTGAAAGCTCATTTTTAATGACAGTTCTTTGCCAACAAGTTCCTGGATCACATATTGCATTGCCAAAAGTTCTTATATATATATTGCATAAAAGTTTTTTTAAAGTTCCATATACATATATTGCTATTGCCAACAAGTTCCTGGATCATAGTGGCGAGAGCATGAGACCATAGCCTTGCCGTGCAAGGTCGGCTGTGTTAAACGCGGTGGAGGCTCTGCGATAGTTTGGGGAGCCTTCTCATGGGACACATTAGGTCCCTTAGTGTTCATGGTCCATGGGACACGTATGTCCTTAAACGCTGCGCGATACCATCATGTGCTGGCTGATCACCTACACACTTTAATGGCCTTCCTGCATCCTGCGACCGATGGTCTGTTTCAGTAGGAAAATGCGCCACCCACCAGGCCACAACCGCTCACGCATTGCGCGAGGAACACTCATCTGAGTTTGGACCCATCCAGTGGCCCCAAGGTCCTCGGATTTAAACCCTCTCGAAGATCTCTGGGATGACGTGGAGGGGAACATGAGATCCACAGAACCTGAACCGACGTCTATGGCGGAGTGGTGGACAATGCAGCAACCGGCATGGCTGAGATTACCTCCGGAAACCCTTTGGCTTCTGATGGAGTCGATGTCTCTGAGAGTATAGGCTGTTTGTTATTCGCGCTAGAGGACAACCAACACGCTATTAGGTAGGTATCTCTTAATGTTTTGTCCATTGAGCATATCATCATCATCATCATTGTCAACCATTATCAATCCACTGCTGGACAAAGGTCTCTCCAAGCCTCTTCCACAACGGTCTGTCCTGTGCCAGTCTCCTGCATATCACTCCCGCATACTTTCGAATTTCATCCACCCATCTCACATGTGGTCTTCTTCTGGGTCTTTTCCTGTCCTTTGCAATCCAATCTAAAATTCGACTGTCCATCGATGGTCTGTCCTTCTAGCAGTATGTCCAGCCCATTTCCATTTCAGGGATTTTACTCTGGTCATGATGTCTTCCACTCTTGTCATTTTTCTGATCCACGATCTCCTCCTCTTATCTCTCCTGGTTGCACCAATCATTCACCTCTCCATGATCTTTTTCAGTTGTCTGCAGTCTTTGTATGTCTCTTTTAGTTAAGGTCCACGTCTCTGCCCCATACGTAAGCACTGGAAGGATGCATTGATCAAACACTTTTCTTTTAAGACATAAATGGCATATTGCTCTTGAAAATTATGCTGTTTCTTCCAAAAGCTCTCCAGGCAAGTTTTGTACACCGATTAATTTCTTCATCAATGTGACCCTCACTTGATATCTTCTGTCCAAAATAAACGTACGAATCTGTTATCTCCAGCTTTTCTCCATCAATCGATAAATCTTCATTCCTTGTAAAAGCATTGTACATAACTTTTGTCTTCTGAAAGTTCATGTTTAATCCCACTTCTTTACTCTTGTCAGCAAGTTTCTGGATTATACCCTGCAGCTCTGATGGGGTAGTTTCAAAAATGACTAGGTCATCAGCAAAACGACGAAGGTGAGTTAGATAATCTCCATTATTCTTTATCCCTTTGTTTTCCCAGTTCAGTGATTGAAAGACATTTTCCAATGTGGCACTAAAGAGTTTGGGAGATATGCTGTCACCTTGTCTCACTCCCTTTCCAATTTTTATGTGTGCTGTATTCTCAAACAGCCGAATCTTTACACTTGCATTTTCATAGATGTTATTAATAATATTACTGTATGCATCTTCAATACCGCAGGATTTCAGAGCCATTGTAACTGCTGATGGTTTCACCGAATCAAAGGCTTTTTCAAAATCGATAAAAGATATGCACAATGGAAGTTCATATTTCCTCGCTCTTTCAGTTAGTTCTCTCAGTACGTGGATATAATCTATTGTGCTGTAGCCACTCCTGAATCCAGCTTGTTCTCTCGGTTGAGCCATGTCCAGTGTTACCTTCAAGCGGTGTGAAAGAACTTTAGTGAAGATTTTATAAACCACTGAGAGGAGGTTGATAGGTCTGTAGTTCATGAGATCTTCATTGTCCCCTTTTTTATGTAGTAGGATCGTTGTGGCGTTGTTCCAATCCTCAGGAATCTTCCCTTCATTAAGGCATCGAATGAAAACTTGGGCGAGTACTGCTTCAATTTCTCCACTTGCTTTTTGTATGATGTCTACATAAATTCCATCTTCTCCTGGAGCTTTTTCCCGCTTCATTTTCTTGACTGCATGTACAACTTATTCTGGGGAACTGGAAGAACTCTGGTACCTTTCATGATGTCTGGAGTACATGCATCATCCCTTTCATATAATTTGAAGTAGAAATCTTTCACTCTTGTCAAACTTTCGCCTCGCCGCCCCGGTGGCGCAGTGGTCTAAGCGATGGCCTCTGATCATTCGTCCGAACGGGGTCCGGGTTCGAATCCCGGTGAGGCATGGATGTTGTGTTTGTCTTACGGCACTGGCTCTCTCCCTTCCCTGGAACCAGTGACCCTAAATTAGGGACGGGCGACTGCTTATAGCCCATTGAGTTGCTCACGGTGGTCGTTAAACCTCCATCCAATCAATCAAACTTTCGCCTCTATTTCTTGTTACAGAACCATCTTCTTTTTCAGTGCCATAATCTGTTTTCTTCCCTTACTGAGTTGTCCCTTTGCTATCTTTAGGCTTTGATTGTTTTCAAGTGCTTTCCTCACTAGTTCACAGTTGAATTTTCTTACGTCTTCAGTGATACTTTTTCGTACTGTCTTGCATAACTCTACACATGTGTATATTCCACTTTGGAAGTCACATCTTCTTTAGTTATCCTCATCGCCCTTCTCTTTTGCATCAACATTTTAGTTTTTCCTGATAATTTGTTCACATTCAACTTGTCCTTAGACCCAGCTAATCTTGTTGCTGTTTCCATAAGAGCTTTGGTTACTTTTCTGTTAACTTCAGAGATGTCCACTTCTTCTGGTGTTAGCCCTTCTAGAATAGAAAATCTGTTGCTCAGTTCTAATTTGAAGGTATTCTGATGCTTTTTAAGGTTGGTCACGTCAATACACTTTGTTTGTTTTATGAGCTTGCCACGCTCGAATTTAACATTGAGGTGCATCTTACATCTGACCATTCTGTGGTCACTACCTGTGTTGGACTTGTTCAGAACACTGCAGTCTTCCATTACAAATTTCTTGTTACACATAATAAAATACATTTTACTTGCCAATCCATTGGGATGCCTCCATGTCCATTTCCTTTGCGGATTTTTCTTGAAAAGGGAGTTCATGATGAAAAACCCTTCTGCCTCTGCAAACTCTACGTGAGTATTTCCACGCTGGTTTCTGTTGCCGTGACCGAATTTACCTACTGAAGTTTCATTCTGTTGTCGTTTCCCTATTTTCGCATTGAAATCTCCCATAATTATCTTCAAATGCTGCTTGCCTTTATTATTTAAATGACGAATTTCCTCATACAATTCTTCAATTTTTTCTTCAGGATGACTTGTGGTGGGTGCATAAGTTTGAATAATCTGAACCTGGTATCTTCTTGAGAGTTGGATAACGAGTTGTGCAGCTCTGTCAGAGGAACTTTCAACTTCTACAACTTTATCCTTCAGTTTCTTGTTTATTATAAATCCAGCACCACTAGTTCTGCCAGTATCTGTCCCACGATAGTAGAAGAGATGTCCCCTTTTCAGTTTAATGAGATCTTCTCCTTTTCTTCTTACCTCACTTAGCCCGACGATGTCCCACTTGATCCTTTGTAGTTCCTCTTCCAATTCAAGAAGCCTTGAATCAGAAGATAGGAAGCGTCCATTGTAAGTAGCCAAGATCGGCATCAAATGGAAGCCTAGTCTGGTCCTCCGGTGAATCTCATGATTCAGATTCTCATTCTGTACTCCGAGTGTTTAATAAATGCATATTTAAACCTTAGCACTCATATCGCACTGGTCGCTGCCTTGGCCAGGTACATTCCAGCTGCCGGAGACTGAGGGCCAAGATTTAAGTTGTGGAGTCATTTTTGAGGGGTTTGGCCATAACTCACCACGCTGGCCAAGCGGGTTGGTGAGTGTGGGATAGCATTTCCTCTAATCCCGATGGTATAGTTATACCGCTATTGGCGGTCGTCAGAGCCCCTTTAGTGGGAACAGGATGCACCACGAGAAGGCGGGGTTGACATGTGTCAAGGAGAGGCTGTGATGTTTCGCATCACCTGACCTTACATCCTATTTAGCATATAACCTTCATAATTTCCGCTGTTTTTAATAAGATAACGTCAGGTGTCTATGTACAAACCATTAATTGCATGGTCTTCACAAGATTATACTGAGAACTTGTTCTACAGTATTTGGAATAAGTCTTAATTGTCAATTACTGCATCATGAGTGAGAAATACCAATGTCAATAATTTTTATTGTATGAAACAGCATTGTGTCATTAAGAATGAACAGATATTTCAGGAGGAAATATAGTTTTGCACTGAATGTATGGCACAATCAGGAACAACTTACAATGATATACATTTCAAGACAAAAATCACCTATATTTTGTAAAAATACAAAATTTTCATGAAATCATGTTTGTTTCCGCGAACAGAAAAATCTTATTTTGCCATGGTGAAAGTTTTCTTGCAAAATTTCTTCCTTTATAACAAATAAATCTTCTGCAATCAATTAATCCAATTCACAAAACATTTGCTTTTTTTTTAAAGATATAACTCACTTACATTTTTATTTCTCCACCAGGAAAAACTTTGTTCTCAGGCTTTGAGACTCAGCAGTAATACGTAACCTAATTTTTAATTCAGCTATCTTTACCTTGAAGCTGCGATTACTTTTTTTTTCTTGATAATTTCACAACTTTCGTCGAACTTCACGTAATTTATTTGGCGTGTGCATAAGTTTACCCGTTTTTGTAAGCTACAAAGAAAGGAGGAGAAGACAACAAATAACGTACCTAGGATTTCACATAATTGCCATCATTCTGTATGACCTCTTGCCGTCTGTCTATGAGTACGTGAATCCCACGCTGGAAAAACTCCTGTGTCTTAGAATCAAAAACGTCATGTAATGTCGTTTTCACATAAAAGGAAACATCAAAGCAAACATCATCGAAAGTTTGGAGAACGAAGACGTTCTGTAACTATCGAAAAATGTGGTAGTCCATAGGTGCCAGGTCAGGAAAATACGCCGAGTGAGGTAACACTTCCCAACCAAAGTCCAGTAATTTTTGCCGAGTGATTAAAGCAGCATGAGGTCTGGCGCGTTATCATGATGAAGGATCACGCCTTTGCGACTGACGAGTGCTAGCCGCTTCGATGTCAATTGTTCTCGCAATCTGTCCGACTGTTGGCAGTAGAGGTCAGCATTTATCGTTCGGTTAGGGGCCAACACCAACCAGTGGATTGTTCCCTGGACATCCCACCAAACACTCAACAAAACCTTTTTGGGTTGCTCCTTTTGAGATCTGCATCCCAAAGAACCTTGGCACACAGTCCGTCGACGCTTTACATTACGGTACAGTACCCATTTCTCATCACACGTTACAATTCGTCCTCAAAACGGTTCATTTCTGTGACGAGAAAGCAAAGAAACACAGGTACGAATTCTCTCCTCTCGTTGCTTTGCAGAAAGCTGGTGGGGAACCCAGTTATCGAACTTGGTGATGAACCCAAGAGCATGCATCCGTCTTTAGACTGTTGTTCTGTATACCGACAACGTTTCCGCTAATTCCTGAACGGTTGGATGTGGATCATTTGTTATGGATTGGTACACATCCTTGACAGAAACCACGAATGGATGTCCAGGACGTGGTTGAACTTCACAGCTTCTGTCTCCGTCCCGGAATTTCCGAAACCATCGGCAACATGTGCTATCATCAACTGCATCCTCCCCTTACACTTGACAGATGTTGCGGCAATCTGCGGCTGCAGTACTGCCTTTATCGAACTCGTACAGTAAACAATATCTAATGTGCTCCTTATCGCATGACATGTTACACCGTCCGTGATTTCCGTTACGAATGACTTAGTCGGACAAACCTAGTGCCTTTATATGATTCACTGCTCCACGCTTTATTGGCCGAAAATTCGGCATCGCAGCGTCAGCTGTGTCGTAATTACTCCGATCGCAATTTGTATCTATTACAAATACGGGTAGAACTTTTGCACACACCCAATATTTTTCCCAGCCTGTAACTCGAGGTTAATGACAACAAGAAAGGTAAACAACCTGACTCTACAAACCATTACGATTTAAATCCAAGTACCAGTGCGTGAGGACACTTACAGCCAGTAGCGGCTCGTCCATAAGAGCACAAGAGCACGTGAACCCCCTATAAAAAATATAAAAATAATTATACGATATAAATAATACATCTTTATTGACGCAGTACGAAATGGCTTATCTTCAGTAAGTTTAAAAGAGCGGACAATGAAAAACAGCGTAGAACGCGCAAAGTGAGGTTAAGTGTAATGACGCGCCAGTGGCTAGGAGCGGACTGAATGTGCCGCTCTCGATACTGGACACACGGGATATGCGACAGACGGGCGAGTCCATTTGCTCGCGGTAGAGGGGAGGGGGTATGTCAACAAGCGGCTTAACGGAGAATACCGATGAGCTGCTTGTGACACAGCTCAGCTCAGTTGTTGCACGGCTGTAGTTGACGGGGGATGCTCCTAACCTTCGCGCGCGTGTTACATTTGTGTTTTGGAGTTTTACAGTTTCGATTATTTTTTTGATGATAAAGTTTTAGTTGAAATTGCACTTATTACAGTTTATCTATTGTAGTGTAGCTAGTGAACTGTTGTTTTTATTTACTGTACAATAATGGAAAGTACCTGTAAGTACTCAGTTAGTAATTTAAAGGAAGTAGCGTTTGGCAATTTACCCATAGAAGTTAAAATAGCAATAAAAGGGAGTGGCAGGCCAACGCCCCGACTTAATGTAAGTCAAACATCGACATCAAAATCCAGAACTTTTAAAAGAGAATTTAAAGAAGAGCTATACGAAAAAATTCCTTGGCTTTGTGGTTGTGAACAAACAAACAAAATATTTTGTTTTCCTTGTTTATTATTTTCCCGTGAAAAGGGCGATCCTACTACTGTGAAAAACTGCGTTTGTGACTTAGCTCATTTGACACAAAAAATTAAAAAACACGCAAGTTCTCATGGACACATAAGTGCTACATTGGATTTCAATTTGCTGGGAAAGGTTGACGGTCGTCAGCAGCTTGACAGTGCTTATCGACAAAATATTAAGAAGCACAATGAACAAGTGACTAAAAATAGGTATGTCCTTTCTAAGCTTATAGACTGCATTAAATTTTGCGGTGCATTTGAGTTGGCCCTTCGAGGTCATCGTGAGGATGACGATTCCTTAAATCCTGGCATATTTAAAGGGCTTGTAAACTTTTCTGCAGAACTTGACTCATCTTTAAAAGAACACTTGAGTACCGCTCCTGTCTTTAAAGGTACCTCGAAAGAAATTCAAAATGAATTGTTAGATTGTATGCTTTTTGTATGTCAAGAAAACATAATAGAAGAAATAAAAACTGTACAGTATGTTTCTTTGATTGCGGGCGAAACATCAGACGTCTCGTCTGTATTTCAGTTATAGTTTTCCTCTATGTTTTAGCTAATGGCCAACCAGTTGAAAGATTTTGGAAATTTGATAACCCTGAAGGGCACGACGCAGAATATATAGCCAAATGTATTTGTACCAGTTTAGATTATGTTGTGCAAAATTCAGAAAAACTCGTATCTCAAAGCTATGACGGTGCGAATGTAATGAGTGGGCACCATGCTGGCGTGCAGACCATAGTGCAACAAACCTATAAACATGCTTTTTTCGTTCACTGTTACGCTCATCAGTTGAACTTGATTGTAGCTCGAGCAACAAGCCAAAACCAATATGTCAGAAATTTTTTTCGGACTTAAGTGATATAACAAATTTTTTCGAATTCCCCTCAGAGAGTGTCTGTTTTGGACAAGATAGTTGGCAAACGAATACCTCGGGCGTCAGCTACAAGGTGGAATTTTAAGAGCAGAACTGTTAATACTGTTTTTGAGTACAAAGAGAAATTAATTGAATGTATGGAGGAAATCCAATCAACCTCTAAGCAACCAACCACCATAATTAAAGCTGGTGCTCTAGGTCGTCTCCTTAGAGATAATAAGTTCATATTTTGGCTTTCTGTTTTTCACAGATTAATGCCACATGTTTATATTTTGTACAACCAATTACAGCTAACTTACACTGATGCTGTGAGAACTAAAGCCAATGATGACCACTTCGTCAAAGCCATTGATAAAGAAAGAGGTAACATGGACAAAGTGACAGAGCTGGTTAATCAGCACCCAGAAAATGCACCTAAACGATCGAGGCGTGAAGAAGATTTTTACTTAAGTAGAACAGTGGCTGTCAAGGAAACCTGTGACATCATTACAACGCAAATAAAAACAAGATTTTCATTCACAACATCTTGCTCAGCTGTATCTCTTTTTGAATCACAGAAGTTTGAAGAGTTTGAACAGAAATTCCCCGAGAAATTGCTTAAGATACAGTAAATGTGTATTCATTTCTTGAAAAAATCGCCTCAAGACAGAGCTTGAAATCATTTACAAAAGAACTGATTTCAGAAACATGCGTGGTGCTGTTAGTCTTTTACAGTTTTTTATTGAAAACAACTTATTGTCATAATTTTCTGAAAGTTATAAACTGTTAATTATTGCAACAATACCAATGACGACTACTGAAGCTGAAAGGTGTTTTTCAACCCTAAAACGGACAAAGGCATTTTTGCGGTCTACGATGTGTCAAGAGAGGCTTACAGCTTTAGCCATGCTTGCAATCGAGAAGGAAATGATTTCTAACATCCATAATTTCAATGAAAGAGTTATTGGTGTTTTTGTGTCAAGAAAAGATAGAAGGATGGACTTTGTTTACAAAAACTGTACTTAAAGAAAATATTTGTGTAAGCTACCATCCAAGTAAATTTGTGTAAGTAAATACTAGACCTTACCATCATATGCAGCAGCTTTGATTATTTTCCCTTTTCTGTGTGTTTAATAATCTAATCTAATAATTGAGAGCATGAGGCCTTATGACTAACTATCTAAATATTTAACACTTAAAACAAGCTTTCTGTTTTGCGTTTATTTTACTACTTTAAAATTAAATGAAAATAATTGTTTCAGTAAAAAAGGACAATTAACATATTATAACAAGTATAATCAATAAAGTAATCCTTTATTATTAAGTTGTGAAACAGTTAAAGTACAGTAATATCTATAATAACATTTCGTTTCAAAATTAATACATTACATCAAGGTATAGCAGTGCCTAAATTATATGAATATTGCAAGCAACACACAAGTGTGTGACACAGTGTATCTCAAAAACTGCAAATTATTAATTGTGAACCCCCTGTAGATGTACTCACGAGCCGCCACTGCTTACAGCCATAACCATTCTATTTATGCCCTGGGAAATCTGCATTTGGTATGATACACAGAATTTTATTTCTCATGAAGTAAACTACTTGACTAATTCTTTTATTTGGCTAGCCTTAATTCATTTTAATATAAGGAGATGGTATGAATAGTATTGCTTGGTTGAAATCAAGACAAGATAATATCACTTAAAGCAAACAGCTAAAGATTCAGCCACTTTTCAAATCGAATTTGAGCAAATACGAACGATGAAAATGTGCGTTACTTATTTTCAGACGGACATAATATTTATTTGAAGAGCAGAAAGAAAAACATTTAGTGTCCTCCTAGAAGCAATCAGAAAGATCAGGTAATTACATTCATTATTATGAAAATATTTTGTCTTTATTTGATATTGTAATCTCTTCGAAAAAGTTTATCAATGTATGTGTTAAAAAAAATTCCGTCTAGCTAAAATATTTCGGCACGAAGTATGAACTTGCTTAATTATGCTTCACAAATCGCTTTATTCACATGAATTGCATAGTTTGCCATACCTAATACGTTTAATGTACTGTTAAAGAGGTCGATATTTTCTGTATTCTGCAAGATTTGTACTGATCGAATTCAGGCTCTGCTTCGATGGACTCAAAATATGTGTGGAAGTAAAATTTGCGTCAGCTGCCAGAGACCTTTATAAATAGTCAATAGTCCGCAAATAAATCTCGTATCACCTGCTGGTCAGTGGTATACCAAGGTGAGTGGTATACCAAGATGAGTCAAGAGTTCGTCCCGTTTTAAGATGCACATACTGTTGGGTCACCATTCTTGTACCGAATTGAGTGCCAGTGTCGACTGGGTAACGCGATGACGTGGAACACTCGGTTCTGACTACTTGCATTTGGCACAAAGCTACATTGGGTTATCAGAACAGCAGAGGATGGATGACGATAAACATTCCTTTCTAGTGGTACCGCGCCAATATTAAAAAAAAGTGGTTACAAGAGACAGCGCCTGCAGAGAGGCGAATTTCTGCAATTGAAACTCAGAACGATGAAAGTGATTCTGGCGTCCCAGGGTTGGGAACACCATTTCGATGATAAGTCGAGATCTGGACGTCCAACGACCAAAAACTCTGACACCCTGTTCGAAGCTGGGGAACCGAACCGCATTACCAGTACAGACAATTAGCAGCTGAAATGGGGTTTTCTGAATCCACCATTTTTCGATACCTGCACCAGCTTGGTTTTTCCATGCGGCGGTTCTCCATGCATTGACAACTCAACGGGCGGAACAGTGTGCCTCTCTTTGTTTCAGATTGTTGTCAAACGATAGGTTTTGGTATCACATCGCCACAGATCATGAAAAGTGGATATTTCTACGATATTCCTATACTGCTGGGAACAGTGACTGAGGCCACGCCAGTAACCATAGCCACTGGATCAAAGAGGGCAGTTCGAAAGGAAAGTCATGCTATGAATTGGGTGGAATTTTAAAGGTTTTGTGCACTGGAAACTAGTGCTAGATGATCAGTCTGTGGACGATAAACTCTATGGCGAACAACTGCAGCGGGTCCAGGATGCTCTGCGCCAACACTACCTAGTGTACAACAAGCTGAAGGGAGCGTTTCTGAAAGTGGATATGCCCCATGTTCCGCGTCATACCTACAGAATGGTCCGCCGAAAACTATAGGAATTAGGAGGGGTTGAAATTCGTACAGTCCGAACCTTGCGACATCCGATTAACACCTATTACGCTCCATGGCCCGTTTTCTACAAGGATGACACTTCACTTCAATGCTCGGTACGAAATTTGGCATCAAAGAGTTTCTGTCCTCGACACCTGCCGAGTAGTGCAGTCTTGGGATTGTGGCTCTGATGGAATGTTAAACAACGGCCTGTACTCTGCAGAATGAGGTGAGTGTGTGTGGCTTTCTTGCATCATTAAAGTTTTTCGATGCAAACGGGACGAAATTTTGACTCACCCTGACATCTATCGCTGTCGGCTAATCAGATGAAGCAATTGAAATTTGAAATTAGGAACGCAGTTTTAAAAACTCAAAAGCAGCTTTTAAAGGTACGTTCCGGTGATATTTAGCTCTTGAACGAAATTACTCGTACAAGAGTTCAAGGCAAAGTTATCACTTTTCGCCTCAATGACAACATTTTTCCATCTGTTACACCAATTATTTTTGCAGCATACAAGGTTTAATTTTGCGTAAGTATTGTTCCGGTTTTATGTGTAATATAGTATTATTTGAAGACTACAAAAGAACGTTTAATTTTTCACCAAAAGCTCCTTTATCAAAACCAAAATTTTACTGCTTCACCACGAAATCACGATGAAATATATATTTTCAAATAATCTGTGATGGAAAACTTTCTATTAAATAACAGTATTTGGGAACGAGTCTGCGCATGTAAAAAAACTAAAATGCGATATTTAGTACTTAAGAATGAGAAAATATGCACAAAAACCTATTTCATTACCCAAAGATATTTAATTGCATTAAAGGATAACCATAATGACATGTGTTGATAAATCATCTCACCTTTGCCGTTATGAACGCACAATTTCAACACATGACATTATGGTTATGTTAGAGAAAATGTTCTGATTTAAGAAACATCTAGTTCGGATCAATTTCCTATTTCTTCTGTCCAAAAATTCACGAAGAAGAAAACAAGAAAATGAACAACAAATCCTCTTAGCTGAATCTGTGGCGCATTGGTCGAAGTATTATTATTATTATTTTTTATTTTTTTTTATTGGAGGTTTACCGACCACCGTGAGCAACTCAATGGGCTATAACCAGTCGCCGCCCGCCCCTAATTTAGGGTCACTGGCTCCAGAGAAGGGAGAGAGCCAGTGCCGTAAGACAAACACAACATCCATGCCTCACCGGGATTCGAATCCGAACCCATTTCGGACGAATAATCAGAGGCCATCGCTTAGACCACTGTGCCACCGGGGCGGCTCAAAGTCTTAGCTACTGATCATCCGTCTGAGATGGGTTGAGGTTGTCTAGAAAGCACAGGGCATTAGAAAGACGAGTTCCCTGTTTTAGTGACGTCCCGCGAAAACAAACTACTTCGACTAGTTTCCAACGCTGCTGTGTGTGACGTTAGACACGACACTGGCGTATGAGGCTATAAACTTGAGAGTGACGTCACAAAAGTTGAAAGCTTGTCCCTGTAATGTCATGGCTTTGTATTTCCTAAATGGCTTCTGATGGAGCCAGGTTCGAAACCCGGTGATGTATAGATATTGTGTTTGTTTTGCGTCATTGTCTCTCTCCCTTTCCTTGAACCAGTGGTCCTAAATTAGGGATGGGCAGCTGCTTATAGCTAATCGAGTTGCTCAGGTTGGTCGTTAACCCTTTCCTCCTAAAAAAAAAAGGAATCCTCAGTCAACGAAAGTTTTTCTTATTTAATTCTTTATAGCGGACTACATATTACAGCTGTTATGCGTACTAAGCTGTGAATCTATTTCAGGGTATTTTGCGTTATATGATTTTGTCCACAGTAATGTTTTAGAATGAAAGGAAACACGAAAGAAATCACGGCGGAAAAAAATTACTTTAAAGAATAAATATTCTAAGCAGATAACTTTTTCCGTGCTATGAACGCAGCTGCAGTATTTTTCGTTGGAAATTGGTACATATAAGACTGCACTAATGATTTTTAGATGCCCACTTTTTGGTTCCTATTTTTATCTCAAAGTTCAGTTTTGCGTGGGTATTTTACTTTGATGTCGAACATTCGACCTGCGTTATGTACCAGTATATTATTTTACAGCTGAATGTTTTGTTCATCAACATTTGTCACCCGAAAAATACTTGTCTTAGAAAACCGCAAAGAGCGCCTGGATTAAAAAGACGCAGGTTACGTTTAATTTACAATATTTACATGTATCGTCGGAATAGATAACATTTCCGTCCTACCAACAAGTTTACCATCCTGCAGGAGAATAATTACCAACTTCACAGAAAAAATAAAAAGCCAAAGGATACCTTCTTGGAGATCATAGTTGTCCTTCTATTTACCAGATGAGAGCGGCTACGTTCTAAATTCGCCTTCAAATTTTCGAGTTGGGCGCCCTCGTAGCCTAGTGGTTCAAGCACTGGCTTCTTACCATTCGTTCAAGATGGGCCCGGGTTCGAAGCCAGGTTGAAGCATAATGTTGAATTTGTCTTACGGCGCTGACTCCTACCCTTCCCTCGAGGCAGTGGCACTAAATTAGGGATGGTTTAATGCGTGCGCGCACACACACACACACACGCAACTGTCGAGTAAATGAAAGTAAATATTGTCGCAGTGCTGTACGTACACCAAAGGGTCAAAGCATCATGTCCAGCATGCTTTTATGCAAATCGAAACAACTACAAGTTAACGAAAGCACTAGTGAAGGTCATGAAATGAATTTGTCTTACGCCTGATACCGAGCTTTATTGATCAGTCTTATTGCATTTCGGATGAGAAAGGCAGCGGACATAAGCGAGTTTAACAAAGGCCGAATTGTAATGGCCAGAGGACTGGGTCAAAGCATATGGGAGACGGAAAGGTTTCTGGGTCCTCACAGTGAGCCGTGGTTAGTACCTTCAAACAGTGGTCCTGAAAAGGAAAAACCGAGAATCGCCAGCAAGCTCTGGGCCGAACAGGGATCATCAATGCTAAAAATGAACGAGGGCTTATCCCGTGTGGTACGAGCCAACATAAGGGATACCTTGGTACATCTCGCCGATAAATTCAGTGCTGTGTCACAACACACAGTACACCGAACCCTGCTGCGTAGCCACAGGCCGCTCCAGTGCCCATGCTATCTTCGTTTCCCAGTTTTTGTTATTGAAACTTTAACGACCACCGTGAACAACTCGATAAGCTATAAGCAGTCACCCGCCCCTAATTTAGGATCACTGGTTCCACGGAAAGATGGTAACTATGGCTGCAAGACAAACACAACATCCATGCCTCACCAGGATTCGAACCTGAACACTTCTCAGACGAACGATCGTAAGCCAGAGCTCAGACCATTGCGCCATCGGGGCGGCCGGGTTCACTGTCGAAAACGTCTAAAATGGGCTCCCAGTATCAAAACTGGGACTTGAATGATTAAAAGAAAGTCGTCTAGACCGATTAATCTTGTTTCCTGTTGTATCACGCGTACGTGTGAGTTGTTTACCTGGGGAAGTGATGGCACCATGATGCACTGTGGGACGAAAAACAAGTCGGTGCACGAAGTGTAATATTTTGGGCAATGTTCTTATGGGAAACACGGATTCCATTCCTTCATGTGTAGGAAACTATGAAGTCTACCATCTGCCAAGACATCATCGCAGACTAAGTGCATCATCATTTAACGGCAAAAGTACTCCGCTCTAGTAGTGCCTTCTTTCAGAAGCATAATGCACCACTCCACATGGTCCGGATTGTTCGAGACTATCTTGCGGAGCATGCGAAAGACTTCCAGGTATTGTATATACCTCAAATTCTCCAGATATCAATCCAATCGAGCATTCATGGTTTGTTTTGGAACAGAAAAGCAGATCTACGGAAGATTAACCAGGTAACCTGCTAGAGTTAAAAGATCTTCTGCTAATGTGTTGGCACCAGATATCGCAAGAAGCGTTTAGAAATCTTGTAGCGTTTATGCCTCTCTGGGTAAGAGCTGTTTTGGCGGCACGTGGGGGACCAGTAGCATATGAGGCAGGTGTTCAAATCTTTTGACACAATACTCTTCGATGTATTTTATATCTCAGAAAAAAGCCCCTGATACGTACTATAATGAATTAGTTTTTACTGGTTTGTTGTGTGGTAATTAATTATGAATAAAGTCTCATGCTGGTTGTTAATGGAGACACTTAATGACAGAGACCCAACGGCCAGACAGAGGTCTGACAGTACTATGAACTGAGAAAAACGTACTTACTTAAAAACCTTTTATTAGGAAACTCCTGGTATCATCCAACACACACACTACTAGTCACACTAATCGTATCACAATAATGAAGAAGAACCTAATCACATAGAACGAAGCTCTCGGCACAAAATAACGTAGCTCTTTTCACATCGAACAAAACCTCTCCACATATAAACAAAAAGCTCTCCTCGCACATAAACAAAAGCTCTCCTAGGTATCGTTGAACGCGCCTATTTATACTGCCTACCACCACGTCATGACTACACTCGTTGCCACATATCATTCAGCGGGAGAAATAACATCTCGTTAAGTAAGAAGATAATTTACATAGGAAAATAAAATAACGAGAGATAGTAAAATCAAAAGGAAAATGAATCTAGAGTATACGTTACAGTACATGCATGATATATAAACAAATGCCTCATTTTCCACATGAGTATGAAACAAACGGAATGAAACACGGTCATTCGATTTGACTCAACTTTAAAAGGTGGTTGTCTTCCAAATCCTGAATATTTTACCCCTTTTAATACAACAGGAAGAGTAGTATTAATGCGTATATAAAAGACGAAAATAACAAATACTTCTTGAGTATTATTTTCTCAATCGCCATAACGCAATAATGTAGATGTGTAGGGTATCAGTTATTTGTTTATCTTCATGAGAGGAAAACTTCCGTCTCCACATCGATCGCTATACACACAGAATTCTCTCTTTTACTTTCACCTTTTATTCTCGTAAAAGTTACATGGATAGAGCTCATGAAACCTCACATAAAATATTATTCGTTAACAGATAACAGGTATACTCATTGTGGTCATGTGGACAGCTGTGTACCTCCAAAGAGAGACACAACGAGAAGAATCGTGCTTGCAACACGTGACAGCCAGCTGAACATTGGCATTTAGTTGAAGCAGTGAACTTAAACGGCCGCTTTCTGGTAAATCATAAACGTTCTATGCATTCCCTCCAGCAGATATTAGCAGTAGTTGATACGTTTAGTGGTAGTAGTAACACGACGTGAAACCAAAAGTTCGGTGTTTGGTGACATGATACCTACATTTAAAAGCTAAACTTAAATTTCCCGTGAATGTGTAGATCACTTTTGGTAGGCATCGGCGTTGAGTTGCTTCATTCAGTGCCCTGCCATTTACACTTTGCGTTATGTGAAGAACTCTTTTTTTTTCGTCCTTAATAACAATGCGGCTCAGAAATGGATCAGATTGGCGATGTTTTTGCAACCGAAAGCGAACAATGATTCACTACATGAGGTTATGTGATGTGATTTTACGTGAATATCATCGATTAAACTGAGATCCTTTACTATTGCTAGAAACGAGACAACGAATGTTTTTTTTTTTTTGGAGGTTTAACGACCACCGTGAGCAACTCAATGGGCTATAAGCAGTCGCCCGTCCCTAATTTAGGGTCACTGGTTCCAGGGAAGGGAGAGAGCCAGTGCCGTAAGACAAACACAACATCCATGCGTGACCGGTATTCGAACCCGGACCCCTTACGGACGAATGATCAGAGGCCAACGCCTTAGACCACTCAGCCACCGGGGCGGCGACAACGAATGGTTAGACTTCAAGTGGTCAGTTAGTTCTTCCATCGATAAGCTTGGATTGCTTCATCATATTTATGTCGAGTCTTCATGACCTGCAGATGCCCTCCTCATTTGAAAGTCCACAGTCGTCAGATCTGAATTATTCCAGAATGCTGAGGCTGTTTCTTTCTGACCAACCGGCTTCTCCATGAACGATTAATTTCGTCTAAGCCTGGGTAACGTCTGCTAATTTCTTACATTCGACCAACATATTGACCTTAGTATAGGCTCCCGTCTATCAATTCCGATGTTTTTTTAACACTAACGATGTGATGTGACAGCTTTGATTTCCAAACAAATTGATTTCCAAACAAATTGATTTCCAAAAAACGGTGGCAGGTGCTATTTACTGAAATAGCACCTGCCACTGAAATGTCAAAAATTTGTTCCATGGGACGCTTTGACCAGTGCATCTAGATATCAGGTCTTAACGTTTGCTTTGTGCCGTCACGATGAACAGTTAAAATCTCTCAGATTAGTGGTTGACTATGACATATATGTGCATAATAACAGGCGACCGAGATTTTATCATCGTGACGCTAGAAAGCAATCTGCCAGGGCTGGTGGATATGAAGATGGCCGTGCTATGTATGGACAGCAAAGCATAACCGTAAACGCTGAGCCAGATACACGCTATTTACGTGGATATCTGGCTCATGCCATTATGACGTATTCATCATTTTGATACGATGATTTTACTTGATTTTCAGATGTCCTCTTAAGCTGATCAATTTTTTTCACAGAAAATACTGTTTATGAGCACCAGCTTCCCTGACTGAAGGAGAAATTTCTGCACATGTATATAAAAAAACTTTGTTTTCCAATTCACACTTATATGCGGCATTTCTAAGAAATTTTAATTTCTTTCTTTCTTTCAGGATTGTTACTAGGGTAGCTCAGATAGTTTAAAGAAGAAGCAGATGAAGTTGAACTCCAGCTGATCTCCATAGAGGGTGAACTTGAAATTCTTAGCAGTCTTTTTTTTTTTACAAAGAAAACCTCAATACAATGGCAACTTAATTTCACAGATGACCTCGAAACATACTGATACTACTATTTCACAGATTGGAATACAACATGAACGAGTCATCAGCAGAAGACCTTGGGGGTGTTTATACGTCGGCGGAATACAGCAAAGACTTCCCTTTAAACTTTAGTTACTACGATTATGGACCAGAACAAGAACTTGTCGTGGAAAATAAATACGAAGATCTTCAGTTCGTTGCGAGAGGAATACTTGTGGTTGTTGTTGGAGGTTTGGGGTTCATAGGAAACATATTGTGTTTGGTTGTCTTATCCCGCCCTGAAATGCGATCTGTACTTAACTATGGTCTTCAGACATTAGCTGTGTTTGATGCGGTCAATCTTATGACCCGTGTGCTTTCAACCGGACTCTACGTCATTGCGCTGCGATCTGACTCTTTCTGGATATCTATGGTGGAGTGGCAGGGTTATATTTTTCTTGTATGTCGTCCTCTTCAAGGAGTGGGCTATAGTGGTTCTCTATGGATAACACTGGGTTTAAGTGTTGAACGTTATATTGCAACGTGTCACCCAATGAAGCTAAAGAATCTGTGCACCAATAGAAATGCCAAACTCTTTAACGTCTTTTTAGGAATTTGGGCGGTCTTCATAAGTCTACCGGGATTCTTCGAACATACGTTAGAAGAGGCTTACGATGGCTTGGCCAACAAAACTGTTCACCGGGTGATAATGACATCAATTTATAACGAACACACTGCCTTCTTCAAATTTTTCTATACGTACGTAACAACTTTGCTTATGTTCGTTATTCCATATCCGATTCTTGTAGTTCTTAACGTACTAACTTGGAATTCCGTACGGAAATTCACTGCAGATAGCCAAACCATATCCACACAGCAGAGGAGAGATTTTGCAAGGATGGTATTCTGTATCATCATAGTCTTTTTCATCTGCAACCTTCCAATCGTTGTGAATAACATTCTGGTGTCAAATTTCGCCATCAGATTCTATCCTTTAATTCATATGACAGACCTTCTTATTTGTGTGAATTCCGCTGTGAATATTATCATTTACTGCATATTTTCCAGTAAGTTTAGAAACCTCTGTACACGTATGATCTTTAGTTGTTTCAAAACATCTGAAAAGAATAACTGTATGTGTATGGGACGTTCCAAAACACAGAATTCTGGAACCAGTGATATGTGTAGCGTAATCACAAACTCGACATCCTTCAGCAAATGGGAACCACAAATATCTGAGGCATCTAAAACTGGCACGATTGCTTTAAACAGCTTCGAAAAGAAAAATTCTCCAGATTCAGCATGTCCTTGAAAAAGAACGAAACAAGAATGATGACACGGGATTTTCGGTTGTAATGAGCGCGTGTTTTGAATCTTTTCCTACACGAAAAAAAAGTATCAAACTTATTCAAAATCAATTGAACCGATTAGGAAAAGAATCAACGGGATTTCTACAATCAATAAAACATCCAGAAATAGAAACATCTACTTAATTCCTCCAGCGGCTAAAAAGTATGTTACGAAAATTAACAAATGGCGCACAAAAAGTTTCTCATAGTACAAGGAAGGTATCAGAGACAAAGAGATTTTCAAATCAAACAGTTTAAAGAAGAAACGTGGAAGGAAACATGATACAACTCTTCGGCTTCTAGTGGAAGAATTTTAGCATAATGGAAAAATTGAAAATACGCGAAAAGTATTCTTCATTGAAAAAGCTATCTAAGGAAAATAACTTTTCAAATGCGTCTCCCTGAAGCAGATATAGCGCCCCCAACCGGGAAAGCTGTGCATTATTTAAAGAGGATAACGCTCCCCATCGTTATTGCAGCAAATGCCATACATTAAAAATAGAAATTTCTGAATAGGGTTTTTAGAAGTGGAGATACAGCTAAAAACGGAAGTACATAAACACGACCTAGCGGCAGAATTGTGAACTAGAAAACTTCTCAAATACCAATCTAAAGTGTTTCACAAGGGAAATGATATCCGATGTTAAAACAATTTTTATATCGCACATTTAGAAACTGAGGTATTGCGAAAAACAGATTAAACATTTACGCCCCTAGCAGCGAAATTAAGTATTATTTTAGGAAGAAAATACACACAAAGAGTTTTCAAAGTTAGTAGTGTTTGACCACTAAAAAGTTTTTTCAATCGAGTTTTTAGTCCCTTAGATATTGCTGTAAACCGAAACGTGAACGTAGCGGTCCTATTGGCACACTTGTTCGTTAAGAAATATTTGACATATATGTGAGAAACATTTCACACCGGAAACGCCCACCAACAAAGCATTTTTCAATTCGGACTCTTAGAAGCAGAGATGTCGATAAAAATATGATATACATCTACGCTCCAGGCGGTAAAACTATGCACTATTTTGAACAGGAGGTATTCTCAAAAGGTTTTCCGAGGTGAGATGTATCGGACCAAGAAATATTTTTTTCAGTCGAGCTTTCAGAAGCTCAGGTCTGGCTGCAAATACATCAGAAGCAGAAAAAAAGGACTCAAGCCCCCTGGTGGTCAAACCATTTAACACCAAAGATTAGAAATTGCATACAAAACATTTCCCATCAATAGCTTTATTCGATGCAGAAAGAATTTCTCAAATCGGACTTTTGGAAGCAGAGATATCGGGGAAAACACAATTTACCTTTATGCCCACTAGCGGAAAATCTATGCATTACTTGAAAAGTAACTGCATCCAAAATAGTCTCGATATAAATGACATCGAAAGGAAAAAGAACTTTTCCAATCAGATATTTAGGAGCAACTATATGGAATAAAATGTTTTTTGAATTCGATATCATCTGCATGTACGCCTTCTAGCGGCAAAGTTTTGCATCGGAAAATCCCTTGACTGCGAGAATCATTATTCTCACATTTCCTTCCCAAGGCAAGAAGAATTTTTCAAATCGGACTAATAGTTGCAGTATGGTGTCCACAGACAGAGGACGGACGGAGAAAGTAATAACATAAGCAGATTTTATTATTTTTACAAAAGACGTTAAAAGAAGGCAAGCTGAGATAAATAAACAAATACTGCAGCACTCAAAAAAGTGGACATTTTACTAGCATACTGAAAAGCAATTTAATTTTCGGTACAGAACGTTTTCTTGATGATCAAGTATCAGTTTAAAGTAGTAACTACGTCTCTATCTATGATCTTGTTGTTATACGTACTTTTTACTGGGAACGTTTTTACTACAGTATAGTATAAAGTAATTAATATTTCTTACATGGTTTGTACCTCAACTTTGTGAGCAAAGTCTGCAGTTCCAAATAAATTATTAAGTTGGGACAGCACTTGTCGCTTTCTTAGTACAAGAGCACTTACACTGAGGGGCCACTTTAATAGGTACATCCTCATAATTTTTCTGCTGAACATAGTAAACGTAACATTTATAGTAGAAAACTCACCAGAAGAAATGCGCAGAAAATATACACTGCTGGACAATTGCTAAGGACGGATCCTAAACGGCTATATAGCGCATAAAAAAGTAAGTGTGGTTGGATGCCAAGTGAAGTAAAATAATGTCAGAATGCCAGGACAATACAAGAAAGATAATTTATTGTGCTCTGAAATCCAGAAGGCTTTGGAACGTGTTCAAGGGACAAACAGGCCATTTTGTGCAGAATACGTAAACGTGAAAAAATGCAATTACCGTCCGCAGGCGTTCCGGCGTAAGATGTCAATACGGGATATGGCCACCATGGAGGGTGATGCAAGATTCCACACGTCGTGTCATGCTTTGCACAACATTATCAAGCAGCTGTTGGGGTAATTTATCCCATTCCTCTGTCAGTGCACGGATGAGGGTGTCCTTATTTATTGGAGGGCATTGGCGACCAGCAAGACTCCTCCCCAAAGCATCCCACACATTTTCAATGGGATTCAGATCTGGAGAACGTGCTGGCCATACAAGGAGTTGAATATCCTCGCTCTCAAGACACTCCTGGACAGCGACTGTTCGATGACATGTTGCGTTGTCGTCCATGAAAATGAATCTATCACCGACAGCACCACGGAACATGCGAACATGAGGTAGCAGAACATCATTAATGTATCGTTGGCCAGTCATAGTCCTAGTTGGAAGCACAAAGAGGGACGTACGGCCATTGATCATGATGCCAGCCCATACCATGACACTACATGTCGGATATCGGTCCCTTTCCTGTATGTTTGCTGGATAATATGCAGTACCACTATCACGCCAGATCAGTTGTCGTCGACAATCAGACGATAGACTGTATCTACTCTCATCTGAGAAGAGGACAGCAGACCAGTCGTTATCAGTCCAATTGCGATGTTGATGGCACCATTGCAAACGGGCGGTACGGTGACGTCTGTACAATGGGATGCACACAACAGGACGGCGGGCGTATAGTCCTTCTTCATGCAAACGTCTGGCGACAGTTTTTCGGGAGATCCGCTTGCCAGTAGCAGCCCTAAACTGATTTTCTACCTCACTAGCTGTGCTGCGCCGGTGTCTTTTTGTTGATAGCACTATGTACCGATCTTCTGCAGGTGTCGTACTGCGAACACGACCTCCCCCGTGACGTTTGCTACACTCTCCATTTGTTTGAAATGATTTCCAAAGCCTTGAAACAACTCTGTGGCTGACGTCGAACTCCCTGGCAACATCTGTTATTTTTCGCCCTTCTTCAATCTTGCCAATAATACGGCCACGCGTAAAATCATCTAGGTGATGTCGGGAAGACATACTGAAAATTGCAAGTTCGTCAATTGAATCTTTCCCTTTCAACTTTGCGTTTGAACAACAACGGTCAATACGCGTCAAATCCTTTATATCTTTTATCAGCGCTATGACGTCACGAACAAGTTCGGCAATCCAAAATTTGCATACGCACAACACGTCTTATTGTATCCCGCACTTATGCTAATTTCCACATTTTCCTGTCTTCCATTTTATGGTTGCTATCGTTGCTATTGTCATCCGTCCTTAGCAATTGTCCGGCAGTGTATTACCCAATTTGACAAACCTATGGCAAGTGGTTGAGCATGGCAGCAATTTCTCTTACAGATAGTAAATCGTTCAAGACGTAAGCTACTGTGTATAGCACCAAACATTTTGTTTTCACATTTTGAAATGTAGGACTGAACAAAAGACTATCGTTTCTCCTAGACTTATGCAGTTGAAGAACGAAAATATTAGCGATGATGTAGTCCGGAATGGAATTTCAAAGTTCTACCGGTCAGAGATGATCTTTTGGAAAACCAATCAGTTAAATTCTTCGTTACCTGGATAGAAAAGGACTTATGGTCAGGTGTGCACCCTGTCACGCAATCTGAATTCTCAGGAGAGGGGCCAAGCGATGATAGCTGTTAAGCGAAACGTCCCTAGTAGTGCTGGTAAACCTAAACAGGAGGATTCTTCAGAAAAAAGATACAATTAGGTGATTACTAAACGCAAGACGTCAGAATACATTCCGAGACATGCTGCAATGAATTATTGACCCTAGAAATGGAATTAGATAATTATATACCTTTTAGCTATGCAAACAGTGCATCAGTTCTTTCATTACTTTTAGTAATTAAACTTGTAAACTGTGTCAAATTGTGGCTCTGATATACAGGGTGATTCAAAAGTCCCCGAACTCTATTTTTAAAACGTATTTGCTGCAAAACCATAAAAGATATCAGAGAATTGCTGCTTGTGGCTGTTGTGTGTGACCATAGGGAACGAGCTGTGCGACGTGACATTACGCTTAAGCGGACGCTGGCAAGCTGTAACGTTCAGTCAGCCATGAGACTCACGTAAGAACAGAGACTCACTTTGTTAGAAGTTTATTTTGCGGAAAAATCTTTCCAACGTTGCATCCAGCTCTTTCAAAGGAAGTTTCCTGATGCTCCTGTACCAGGGAAAACAACTGCGTATGACTTTGTGAACCGTATTCGCGAAACAGGCAGTGTTCAGGATAAGCCTAAAAGCTGCCGGCCGTCCGTGGTAACGACCATGTTTCTGGAGAAACTTCACGTTTCCCTACAGCGCTCTCCTGGAAAGTCACTTCGACGGCTGTCTCAAGAGATAAGGGCATCGTATTCAGCCTGCCAGAGGGCTGCTAAACGTCTAAAGCTACGGCCGTACAGAATTCAATAGTGCAAGAGACTCGGAAAAACGCATTGCCTAATGCCAATGATTTAAGAGTTTCACGCGCAACAATGTGACTAACCAGCTTAACAAAAATTTTTTCAGTAACGAGGCATGGTTTCATTTGAATGGATATGTCAATAGCCAAAACACTCGCATATGGGCGGCGGAGAATCTACACGCATTGCATGAGTTTGGACTTCACTGTCAGAAAGTTGGAGTGTAGTGCGCCTTGTCTAGACGGCGAATTGTAGGGCCATTTTTTTTTCGACATAACTGTAAATTCCGCTCTCTATGCAGACATCATCCATCAATTTGTAGCTATGCTGGAAGAACACGAACGTTACTGTTGGTTTCAACAAGATGGAGCAACGTGCCACACATCAAACGACACAATGGAGATGCTCCGTGAGTTCTTGCACGATCGATTAATCTCGAAAAATCTTTGGCCGCCTCGCTCACCAGACTTGAGTCCTTCAGACTTTTATTTGTGGGGCTATCTGAACGACACAGCTTACCACAACAACCCTAAGATGGTGCAGAACCTGAGGAATAACATTATTACAGCCATGAGGGACATACCAGCCAACACGCTGAAAAGAGTGTCTGCCAATATGTGTCGTTGGGTGAATTTGTGTCTTCAACAGAATGGTGGACAATTCCAGCATCTATTGTAAAGTGGTTTTCATTACCTGTAAGTATGAGTGTCAATATAACAGTATGTCAAAATAGTTATACATCACTATATTCGTGGTAGAAATATTTGAATTCAGAGTTCTGGGACCTTTGAATCACCCTGTATATGGATATGCTCTGTATGTTAATAACAATGTCTGTATGATGGCATCCATCATACAGACATCCATATATACACTGGTTTCCATAAATTAAGGAACAAAATGAAAATTCGCGATATGTTGGCTAATTATCGTTAAATATGCACGAAATTTGCATGTGTTACAGGCAAAACCTTACAGGATCAGTGAATGGTATGTAAATGAGTAAAGCTGGCATAGCTTTTTGCAAATTAACAACAGCATAAAACTTTGTTTCTCCGTGAGTCGCCAATTCATGTGCAGAGATTGAAGAAAGAATTTGGTGGTAGAGATTGTGTTGAAATGAATTGGAGACGTCATTTCCCAGTGAAATTACGATACAGAGCAGATTCGAAGGAGGCGAACGTAGCCAGATGGCTGAACGCAAGTTGTTCTGTGACCCATAGGTTGTGGAACCGCTTCCAAACCAAAGACTCATATTTCTGCAGGTACAGCCAAGGTAGACCTAGGGTAACAACTTCCTCGCGAGATCGATATTTGCGGCTATCAGGACTGCTACGCCAACCCATCTTCGATCTGTGCTTGCTGAAGCTACCGGAAGGACGGTATCAGCTTCTTTGGTACATGAAGGAGGGCTCTGTGCTAGACGGCTTGTAACGTGCGTGTTCTTAACCTCCCGTCACAGGAGAAAACGCTTGAATTCGGCACGCATACATTGAAATTGGAGTCCAAATCAATGGAAATCTGTATTGTTCACGAACGAGTCGAGGTATGCTTTACAGAGTGGTTCTCGGCGAATTTTCATCTGGAGAAAGTCAGAGACCAGATATCATCCCTCTCATATCCGTGAAAGGCCACGCATGATGAAGGTAGTGTGCTTGTATGGGGAGGCAACTGTTTAGGCCAGTGGCGTATCTTGGGTCCGCCGAGACCTGGGCTATCTCACCCCCCACCCCCACCCCACCAGTACTTTTTTTTTTAATTTCAAATTTTATATTTTAATTGTTAAGTAATAGAAGTAACATTTTTTTTTAATTTTAGGTACATGCTGTTGCTAACATGATACCAAATAATTATGAGGATTAGGATTTGAACACTTATTTGTACATGAACTCCATTCTTCTTCTTCTTTTTTTTTTTTTTTTTTGTTTGTGTGTGCGTGTGTGAACTTGAGTGTTACGTTTTCACAAAAATGTTTCTTCCGAGTACTTTTTCGTATTTAAAAATAATGTTTTTCTCTATTAACAAACCAGCCATGTTGCTGCTCGAATGTACATATCCTGATGTGGCTCTAAGATATATATTGATTCTTTTTAATACGGAAAAACTTCTTTCAGCAGTTGCAGTTGTTGATGAATAGTTTAATATTGATCTGTTAATTCGTACACCTCAATAAACACTATGTCCAATTAGTCAACTTTATGTACACAAGAAATGTTTTTTATTCATCAGGGGAATTAAACACCTTCAGTTCATTTTTTAATCGAGCTGTATCAAAATTTTAAGCATAGAGTTCTTTAAGCTCTGATAGTAGATGTTCAGGGGAGCTTTCACAAAATTTATCAAAACAGTTCGAATCCAACAAAGCTACGAATTTAAGATATAATATCACTGTTTTTAATTCACTGACACTTCACACAAACTGAAACAGCTATCGCGAAACACGCGCTGGAAACATGGAGGGACTGAGGTAGTCCGAAGTCTTCGTTTTTTCGAAGGGAACGCTTCGCCAAAGCAATGGCCACTCACGAGCTCCGTAGCTCATTCATGTTGTCATGGAAACGCTAGCAGGAGATAGTATTGAAGCTCTTCGCATTGGAACAGCGAAGTCTCTCGAAGACCTATTTGCGTTACGCCGTTGATAACGACTGATTCTCAAAATCGAAAGAAGCGAATCCGCTCGTGTATTTTTCGCAACTAAAGCATCGACATATCTTAATACCGTTGATAATTTACTTCTATTTGTGTATATTTAATTGATTTTTATTTGTGCATTCTCTGGGCTTCGCAGCTAGCCTCGAACATACGCCACTGGTTTAGGCGGACATACCGACCTATACGTGCTGTCAGGTGGCAACTTGAACGCTCGTAGGTATGAAGATGATATCCTGGACCCCTTTGTTCGGCAAATGAAAGTGCAATTGGCGACACATTCGTACTGCAAGCCGATAACACTCGCCCACACATAGCGCGAGTGGTACAGTAATTAATACCTTGAAAAGGAAACTATTGACCGTATGGAGTAGC
Organism: Macrothele yani; assembly: GCA_039090855.1. Lineage (NCBI taxonomy): Eukaryota > Metazoa > Arthropoda > Arachnida > Araneae > Macrothelidae > Macrothele > Macrothele yani. Next base: position 88,955,784 of record CM077010.1, read on the forward strand.
CAGCACGCTCTCGTGACCTTAACCCAATCGAGCATGTGTGTAACGCTCTAGATAGGCGTGTTGCTGCGCTTAACCACCTCCCCGAACCCTGCAGGGGCTTCAAACTGCTTTGCCACGACAATGGGCATTGCTACCTACAGATCTCATAGACACCATTATTAAGAGCATCGAACATCGCTTTCGAGTCTGTAATGCTGTTCTGGGTGACCACTCTCAATACTGAGACACTTTTTAATTTAATTTTTGGAATGCTGATTTATGTGTGTTTTTTTTTATTTATAGCAAATACAAAATGCAAATGTTTTCTATAAAATGTTCTTGCGACTTGCTGTAACATATGGTACAATGAGGATGTTCACCAAATTTCATTCAAACTGGTTGCATATCTTTTGAGTTATAACAAAATTTCAATTTGTTTCTTAATTTTTGGAAACCAGTGTATACACAGTGCGTCAAAGAATTTTTAAGACTGGTTCTGTAAAATGAAATAGAAACAAGAAATTATAATTTGTTTTGGTTTGCTATTCAAAATAAGTGCCTCCGGCTTCAATACACTTGTTACAGCGATTTAATAATGATTCAAATGCCTGTTCCAGTTCACTTTGCGGAATTGCCTCCAAAGCACGCGTCGAAGCTGTTTGTATGGTCGAAACATCATAAAAAACACCCTTTGGACGTCATTTTAAGTTTTGGGAACAAAGAAAAGTCGTAGGGTGATAAATCAGGCGAATACGGTAGTGATTCAACACACAGACGTTATTTTTTGCCAAAAATCTACGAACAAGAAGTGAGGTGTGACTGGGTGCATTATCGTGCAACAAACACCAACTGTTTCCATCTCGATATTCTGGACGAATGCGACGAATTCTGCCCATCAAACGCCTCAAAACATTTATATAAAACTCACCAGTAATTGTTTTGTCCACTTGGAACAAATTATTTGTGGATAATACCCTTACTATCGAAGAATGTAATGAGCATTGTTTTGATTTTCGATGGAACTTTTCTTGGTTTTTTTGGCTTGGGGCGAGTTTTTTTACTTCCATTTCGCACTTTGTCGCTTTGTTTTAGGATCATATTGAAAACACCATGTTTCATCACCAATAACAATTGATTTTAGGAAGTTTGGATCATTTTTAGCGGCTGAAATGATGTCTCTGCAGTGTGCATTTCTCCTTGATTTTTGTTCATTGGTTAAGGTGTGTGGAACAAATTTAGCACAGACTTTTGTTTTGCCCAAATCTTCATGCAGGATGGTTCGAATCGTTTCTTTGTTGATGTTTAAAGACTCTTCCATCATTCTTAGTGACTCACATCGATTGTTTGCCACGAAATCACGCACTTTTTCAATAATCTTAGGTGTCCTAGATAAACTTGGTCTTCCGGTATGCTTATCATTTTCTAGCGTCTCTCTTCCGTCCAAAAAACGTTTGTGCCACAGGAAAACATTTGATCTACTTAAACAAAACTCACCGTAAACTTGTTTCATCATTTGGTACGTTTCTGAGGCACCTTTACCAAGTTTTGCGTTAAATTTGATAACAGCCCTTTGTTCCATCTTAATAATTCAACATGAAAAAAGTTTTACTTCTCTAATGAACGCGCGTTTCATTTGAGTTACTTTAACAACTGCGCAGTACTTTTGGCAGAAAGCAAGCAGATGGTCACGGTTTATAACGCATTCGCGATTACACTGGTAGCGCCACCGTAGGCTGAAATCTTTTTTTTTTTTTTTTTTTTTTTTTAATTGGAGGTTTAACGACCACCGTGAGCAACTCAATGGGCTATAAGCAGTCGCTCGTCCCTAATTTAGGGTCACTGGTTCCAGGGAAGGGAGAGAGCCAGTGCCGTAAGACAAACACAACATCCATGCCTGACCGGGATTCGAACCCGGACCCCTTACGGACGAATGATCAGAGGCCAGCGCCTTAGACCACTGCGCCACCGGGGCGGCATGCTGAAATCTAGCGCCAGTCTTAAAAATTCTTTGACGCACTGTGTATATATATATATTGTATAAGATGAAAATTACACCCATACGGCAAAGTAGGAAAAAGCATTGCAAGAGGGAAATGCTACATTCACGTCATCTTTTTTTCTAAGAACGCAGAGTTCATTCCGTCGTCCGAAGTAAGCTTCTGCTCAGGATCCTGTGAAGAAGAATGGCGAAATATCGTTTTCATAGGGAAAAAACTGTTCCCGTTTTGTAGCTGGTGATCACCGAAATTTGAGGTCGTCAACTTAGATTATTGTACAGTTCATCGATTTGACGGTCAGTCTAGGTTGTTGTGACAATCAAGAAAAATGTCTTCGATGAGTTTTTTCCCATTACATTCATAATAGCATGGTCTTCCTTAAATAGTGCGTGAAAAAAACGCAAAATGAGTGTTGCTCCCCCCCCCCCAAAAAAAAAAAACCTTCCTTTACAGTACTCTGGGGCACATTGTGTGTATGTGTGTGTAAATATTCTACATAATCGTCTCAGAATCGTTGAGTCAATACTTTTTTTTCGGTGTGCCGATGACACCCTTCGACATCAGTTTTTGGCTACATGCCGCTCAAATATTTTAAGATAGTCCTCATGATGTAAACACGGCACTGCGAAACGCATCATCTCTGAAAAATCATGCCTCACAACAAGATATATGGTGTTACTTAGGAGATGTATCTCACCTGCACAATAACACTTTGTTTTAACAGCAGAAAATTTCTAAATAATACTATGTACAAAAATACTCTTATGGGAAGTAAAAAAAGGCTGTTTATTCATTTAGTATTTATTTATTTACTTATTTGAGCGGTTTTTTTGTGTTAGTAGAGACTATATATTTTATATACCGCAATTTGAATAACATTTGTATTGATTTGTTATAATTTCTGAGTGTTAAAAGCTTCATAATACAATGTATGAAATGACTGGAATGTCAGTTCTGTGCTACGTCAAACTTTGCTTGCATTACAAAGAAATGGAAAAATGTTTGCATGAATATTTTACATATATATACTTAAGTTGCCGCAGTACTAACATAGATGTGTACTGTATATGTACAGCGAGATGCCAGTTTATTAGGTACACCTCCCTAGCAGCGTGTTGCGCCGCCATTGCCTGCGGAACAGCCTGAATTTGACGGGTATAGAAACGTTCCAGATACTGGCATGGTAGATTAATTGCAGGAATTATGTGCCATGCAGAAATGGCTGAATAGCGCAGTTGTTCCAAATTGGAACAACGCACAGTCTCGCAGCAAACAGTCCGTTCCACCTCATCCCAGAGATGCTCGATGGGACGAGTATTTGGAGTGTGCAGGCATCTGAAGCAAGAAAACTAATCGGAATGTCCCTGGAGACATTCGGCGACGATACGAGTCTTGTGAACGAGTGTGTTATTCTCATGGACGTGTGCATCTTCTTAACCATAGATATGAAGGGATGAATTTGGTCGAGCAGCAACGATGATCAGGTAAACTGGCAATCAGGTGCCTTTGAACGGACACCACGAAAATACGCTCCAGAAAAACATTCACCAAAGCAGCACACCACTCCACTGGCCTGTAGTTTGGGCACCTGAGAGGTTGGTTCTATGGCCTCGTGTTGCTTACGCCAAATTCAGATCCTACCATCCGTTTGATCCAAAAGGAAAGTTGATTCCCCTACTAAAGTGACTTTTCCCCGGATCCAACGGTTGCATCCAATGCTTTCATCCAACTAGAGGCTTGCTTTCGTGTTCTGTGTTGAAAACATTGGCTTTCGACAGGCTCGTCAGCTGTTGCAGCCTATACGTGACATGGCCCGATACGTGGTGCGTTCGGAAACAAACCTCTAAACACCAAAATTGAATTCGGTAGCGTTGCCAGAGTTTGGCCCGTTTGTTCGCTTGCACGATTCTTGCCAGTCTCCTTTGACGCCTCTGATCCACGAGTCTGTTTCTTCTACAGGATTAGCGACTGCTGAAAATTTTCGCAAGTCTTACCTTTCATGGTGTACTCTTACTACGGCTGTGCGTGAAATGCCCAGGAGGACAGCATTTTTGGGAGATGCCTGAACCGGAAAGCCTGGGACCAACTCTCATGCTACTTCGATTATAGCCCAGATCACCTCCGTTTCTCTGTCGAACGCTTACTGATGTTCGACGAGCTGGTCTGTCTAATTTATACCGCACGCCGTAGTCAGGTGACGTCTTACGCGGTGACGAGGACATATCTACTAAATAATACGTCATCTCATTGTATATTGTTCTGCTTTCTGATTTTGTGAATTTAAAATCATGTATTTCTTTTTAAAAAATGTATAAATTGCTTTTCGTAGTAACATGAAAAAAATACACCAACTGTATGATAATTATATTTTGACAGTTTTGTTTATTTCTCTTCTGAATACAGTAAATATTTCTCTTGCCTGAAACTATAAATGCTTGTAAAATTTTTTCTTTAAGAACATATTAATACGCAAAAAAATTCGTTTCTGAAAACATATATGCATCTAAATACTGTATTTTTTTTAAACTCCTAATATACGAAATTTTCGTTTTGTGAAGCAATAAATCCATACAAAACATTCAACCTTTTTGAAACAAAAGATATATTTTTTTCCACTTCTATAAATGCGTGTGCTGATATGATGTTTTGGTTTGGCTTTCTAGTATAAAAAAGCCTTATTTAAGTGGCAGTGATTAGATGACCTTTCACCGATGTACTACTTGATTTTCTTTTTAACATATACTGCTCAAACGTTTAAGGATACTACGATTTATAACACTAATCGTATGTTGGAAGTTCAGAATGGTAACTGGAAGTGTAAGACGCCCAAAGGCATGGAAATTTTGGGTTCCACATCGCCATCACTTACGTGCAGGAAAGATGTACAAATGATAACAGAACTTCGAATCAATCAGTGCGTTAAGATGTGCTTAACAGTATTGTCAGACTGTAAACAAGGCAGGGAAGGCATTTGAGAGTCAGAGAATGCAACAAGCCCGTTGGAATGCAGCAATCAATCCTTAGAGACGTAGATGTTGCAGAAGCTCTTCGTGTATCCCGAAGTGTGGTAAGCCGATGCCATGCGCATTGTCGGTAGGATATGTTTTTGATGAATGCATAAGTGTGTAGGTTTTTGTCGAGAGTACTTAAACACCAGGGTGTGCCGGGACGTCATCCACAGAAGTGCTACTATCGCCTCGGTGGCACAGTGATCTCAGCGCTGGCTTCTGACAGTTCATCCAAGTGCATCCTGGTTCGAATCCCAGTGAGGCATGAATGTTGTGTCTGTGTTACGGCACTGGCTTTCTCAATTCTCTGGAGCCACTCTCCCTAAATTCGGGACGGAGACTGCTTATAGCCCATTGAGTTCCGCATTATGGTCGTTAAACTCTCAATCAAAATATAAAAAATCATAAGTTCTGTGACATTTTTCAGGTGCGATCGGCGATAGTTTCTGTTTGTAGGAGATATTGCACGACTTAATCGCACTCACATCACAGTTCGAGAGCTCAACGATCACAGTATTTTCATGTCTGACTCTACTTCCAAGGTCAACGACCTTAATTCCAATAAGTGTATCTAGGATACGTTGCAAAGGAGCACAGATAGGCCCCTACCAGAGATGGAAACAGGTCACGGGTCACCGTGTCGACAATTTTTTGCGGGTCAAACGGGTCGGGTCAAGATGATCCTAACCGGATTTCGACTCGGTTTTATTTCCGTTTTATTTTTGAAAAGAAAAAAAATCATAGAACCCTTCAGAGACCTCTTCAGAGACCTCTGAAGTAATACTTCAGAGGTCTCTATCTCCAGCTTTCCCATCAACCGATAAATCTTCATGCATTGTAAAAGCATTGTATTTCAGTTTTGTCTTCTAAAAGCTTATTTTTAATCCCATTTCCTTATCCATCTCAGCAAGTTCCAGTACTTGTATTGTAAAACTCCTGTCTGCGAAGCAAGTACTGGAACTTGCTGAGATGGGTAAGGAAATGGGATTAAAAATAAGCTTTTAGAAGACAAAACTGAAATACAATGCTTTTACAATGCATGAAGATTTATCGGTTGATGGGGAAAAGCTGGAGATAACCAATTCCTACATTTATCTTGGGCAGCAGATACCAAGTGAGGGTCACAATGATGAAGAAATTAATTAGCGAAAAAAAAAACCTTGGTAGAAGAACTTTTGGAGGAAACAGTACAATTTTGAAGAGCAATATGCCATTATGTCTTAAAAGAAAAGTGTTTAATCAATGCATCCTTTCAGTGTTCACGTATGCAGCACAGACGTGGACCTTAACTAAAAAAGGTATGCAAATGCTACCGGCAACTGAAATAGGGAGTTTGGTGTAACCAGGAAAGATAAGAAGAGCAACTCGTGCATAAGGAAAATTGCAAGAGTGAAAGACATCATGATCAGAGTAACATCCTTGAAATGGCAATGGGCTGGGCATATTACCAGAAGAACGAACCACCGATGAACAACCGAACAAGACAAAACCCAGAAGAAGACCACGTGGGAGATGGGTGGATGAAGAAGACTGGCCCAAGACAGTCCGTTTTTAAAGAGACTTGGGGAGACCTTCATCCAGCAGTGTATTGATAATGATTGACAGTCATGATGATGTTGATGATGATGATGATATATTCGAATTTATAGTTCAAAGCAGATTTGTCCAGGTCAGGTCCGGGTCCAAAATTTTTGACGCGTTTCCAACTCTGGCCTCTACTGCAATTTCCTAATTGTGTGACCTTTAGCTTTCTCCCTTAGTCAGATAAAAGATAAAGAGTGCCAAATGGTCGTAAATAACCTGGGGGACTATGTTCTAACTGGCAAAGGTAAGCCCAGTGTGATACTCATTCTTTCTGAGCCAATGAGGTGTTTCTCGTATGAACGTTAGAATTACCATGCAACACTTTGTGTGTGATAATTTCATTTCTGTTTTGTATTCTCTGTGGTTCATATTTAAAAGCATACGATTTGCTTTTGTACTGCTTATCTGCTTTTTTTTTCAGTAGGAACTAATATTTCTTGAAAAGTTTAGTTTTACAGAATGTCATACATTAATTATAATTGATTGGTTAACTCACACAAGTATGAAAATATAAGCAAGTGATCCAGTGGAATCAATGGTTTGTATTGTAAAACTCCTGTCTGCGAATTGTTTGCATTTCTAACTCTTAATGCAGTTTGTTTTATTATTGTTGTCATATGTTGTGTACCTTTCTGAAATTGTAATGAGCTGAAAAAAATAAATTCCACCAATGAAATGAAATTTTCGGTAGATGAAATGATTCTAATGATTTACGTAAGTGACAATTAATTTTTGCTAAGTTGTCGCTTCACATTAGTAAAACTTATTTCGTATCCTTCAGATCAGAAGTTTTAATTCAGGTCTATCGTTCTTCGGTTTTTATGACACTCTACATTGGTTGGTGGCATTGTGAACTGCACTCCATTTTCGGCCAGATTATTATAAACACCCTTTCCACGACAAGGTCAAACGTCCTGCAGCACGTCACAGTTATATCACTGACCGTGCAAAATGTTTGTGCACAGACGGCGTGAGTAGGGCTTGTCATTTCGCCAGTATAAAGCACGTGCTTTTTTTTTTTTTTGCACTGGAATTTCCACTCTTCCCTAATGAGTTTTAAAACAAATAAAAAATCAAATAGAGAAAGATATTGGGTTGCAGTATTGCAGTTCACGTTTAAGAATACAATTCCAGACTGAGTGAGTTGTACTTCAAAATAATACCGTTAAAAACACCAGTGTAACGTAATTCTTCGTGTTTATTCGCCCAATACAGCCTGTGTACAGCTACATCAAAAAGAAATTACATTAGGAATTTTCCGATTTAATTACATATAAATGCATTTATTTGTTTCCAAAAAGTTCTGTATTATTAGCAAAACTGAGAAACAGATGAATTCTGACTTCACGTCTTCCTTTCCATGTCTCTAAGCAGGTATTAAACCGCAGCAATTCTGCATGCTAGGATGAGAGTGTGAACCGGTTCAGACTTAACAAAGGCCAAAGTTATATATTCGAGACTATCGTAACTCAGCAAATTTGGAAGCCTTTATCCTATGATTTTTCATACACTGACGGAAAAAAAAATCCCGACACCACGAAAAAATAATTGTAGAGGAATGAAATGGCGGCAATACATTTGTATAGGTAACATATTTAATCGATTAAGGTTTCAAGATCACAGCTTATTGTAAGCGCGAGAAGAGCCATTTTAAATGTGAAATGCGGGTACATTAATAACCGGTGTAACCGCCAGAATGTTGAATGCAAGCACGCAAACGTTCATGCATTGTGTCGTACAGGTGCTGGATGTCAGTTTGTGGGATGGAGCTCCATGCCTGTTGCACTTGATCGGTCAATACAGGGACGGTTAATGCTGGTTGGGGGTGACGCTGGAGTTGTCGTCCAATGATGTCCCATACGTGCTCGATTGGTGAAAGATCTGGTGATCTAGCAGGCCACGGTAACATGTCGACACTCTGTAGAGCATGTTGGGTTACAACAGTGGTATGCGGGTGAGCGTTATCCTGTTGGAAACACCCCTGGAATGCTGTTCATGAATGGTAGCACAACAGGTTGAATCACCAGACCGACGTACAACTGTGCCGTCAGGGTGCGTGGGATAACCACGAGAGTGCTCCTGCTGTCATAGTAAATTGCTCCCCAGACCATAAATCCAGGTGTATGTCCAGTGTGTCTCGGCCGCAGACAGGTTGGTTGCAGGCGCTCACCTGGCCTCCTTCTAACCAACACACGGCCATCACTGGCACCCAGGCAGAACCGGCTTTCATCAGAAAACACAACAGATCTCCACTCCCTCCTCCAATGAGCTCTAGCTTGACACCACTGACGTCGCAAACGTCAGTGGTTTGGAGTAGGTGGAATGCACGCTACAGGGCGTCTGGCTCGGAGCTGTCCTTCAAGTAACCGATTTGTAACAGTTCGTTGTGTCACTGTATTGGCAACTGCAGCTCGAATTGCTGCCGCAGACGCGGTACAATGCGCCACGGCCATACGCCGTACACGGCGGTCTTCCCTCTCAGTAGTGCCACGTGGCCGGCCGGAACCCGGTTTTCTTGAGGCAGTACCTTCCCTTGAGCACCGCTGCCAACAATCATGCACAGTGGTTACATTCCTGCCAAGTCGTTCTGCAATATTGCGGAACGAAAATCCACCTTCTCGTAGCCCTATTACACGACCTCGTTCAAACTCCGTGAGCTGTTGATAATGGCTTCTTCGTCTTCTTAAAGGCATTATTGACTAACATCAACCCTCTACGTCGAATCTCAACGATAACTAACGCTCACGAACGTTACAGCGCGTATTTACAGCAAACCTGCTTTGCATGTTCCGAAGGCGCTACTAGCGCCACACGTATGCGTCGAGCGCGCAATTTGCATAGACGTCATCTTACAGATGTACTCTCACGGCCTACCAACTGTCGTTTATCTAACACAACCCCTTCTTGGTGTTGGGATTTTTTTTCCGTCAGTGTATTTGTTAGAGGTACCGTCGTCAACCATAGGGCTAAATCTGTCGCGCACGGGAAGACTTTTTGATACAAAAAAGGAGAGAAGAGGCTGAAATTGATTCTATTTCCGACTACAACATATACCTAATTTCTGTGAAATACACTGTCCAAAATTGAACTAATTATCTAATGAGTATTACTAATGGAATTAATAATACACCGAAGTATGAAAAGATGATCAGCGTGTCATTATGCAAATCGAAGTAACTGTAGGTAAAGGACGACGCGTGTGAATATCATGAAACGGTATAAGTAACACCTGATACTACGCTCCGATATAATCAGTGTTCTTCTTGTTCTTCAGATGGGAAAGGCAGCGAACTTACACGAGTTTGACAGAGGCCCAACTGTAATGAGCAAACGACTGGATGAGAGCATTTTTTTTACATGGTAATGCTTGTGGGGTGCTCATGGTGAGCAGGTTAGTACCTTCAAAGCCTAGTCTGAGGAGGAAAGAACCACGTACCGCAGGAAAGGAGTGGGCCGACCACAGATCATCGATGCTAGAGATTGGCAAAGGCTATCCCGTTTGGTACGGGACAACAGAAGGAGTACTAAGGTGTAACTCGCATGTAATTTTAATGCTGGTGACGAGAGTAATGCAACGCAACACAGAGTACATCAACCTTGCTGAAAATGGTGCTGCATAGCCGCAGACTGCACCGGGTGCCCCTGTTAAAGTCGGTTCACCGACGCAAGACACAACGGTGTACACGCGAGCATCAAAACTGGACCTTGTATTATTGGATAGATTTAATCTCGTTTCCTATTCCCCCATGTGAGTGGCTAGGCACGCGTGCGTCGTCTACCTAGGGAAGTGTTTGGCACCAGGATACACCCTGGGACGAAAAAAAGTCGGTGGAGAAATTGTAATTCTTTGGCCAACATTTAGCTGAGAAACTCTGGATCTAGTCATTCATATACAGGATTCTATGACGTCTACCATCTACTTAAACATCATTGCTGACTATATATGTCCTTTCATGGCAACGGTATTCCTCTCTAGTAGTGCCATCTTTCATCAGGATATTGCGCCATGCCCTACTGCCCGGATTGTTCAAGAATGGTTCGCGGAAAATGAGGAAGATTTTGATTTCCAGGTATTGTCCTGACCTTTAAATTCCTCAGACATCAATCCAATGGAACATCTGCAGAAAGTCCTGTCTGCAGCGTCTCAACCACATAACTTACAAGAGACAAAGCCTCTGCTGGTAACGTGTTGGTACGAGTTGCCACAAGACACCTTTAGAAATCTTGCCACTTAAGAGCTGCTTTGATTACTTAGAGGACCAATTTTATATGAGGCAAGTTGTCATAATATTTTGGCTTTTCGATGTATGTCACATTTGAGCAATCACTCTGTGGACTTCACATTAATATTTTGTGACCCTCTCTACACTCTAAAGTGTTCAGGTGTCACGAGAGGAAGAAAGACAGGGTGGTCAAGGTCATTGTGACGCCTACGGCTCACCTAGAGGGGGTGGTGGTTGTAGTATTGTCTTCACACTCCCTTCACCTCTCTTCTCAAGTAAAACTCCTCTTCTGTAAAATAGGTTCAATTTGTTTCCGTCTCTTTAACCAACGGTGTGTGTTTGCGATTTAAGATGCGATTTAAGAGATGTGGGTTGCTGACGAACATGCACAGTGAAATGCGCAGAAATAATGTTGTGGTTAAATTTGGTGTTCCCCCAAGTACAGTGTTGACAATTATAAAAAAACCTGACGTTCGTTATGAAAACGCTTGAAGATGTCGGACGTGACAGGATACTTTCTATAACGTTTCGTTTTGTAAAAGTGAACGACGTTGTTTTAAAGTATATTAGTTTCAAAAACTTGCCAATCTCAAGTCCTCTCATAAAAGAAAAAGCAGTAGACTTTGCAAATCGTTTGGGCAAGTGGATTTCCAAGCTAGTTCGGGTTTGTTGGATAAATTTAAGATGCGACATGGCATAAAAGAAAGTACTGTTTCGGGGGAAAGTGGAAGCGTGTGACGCCGACTGCCACCAGTGGGAAAACACGGCTTTGAAGAAGATTTTAGAAGAGTACAAACATGAGATAATATTTTTAATGTTGACGAAACAGGAATTTTCTTTAAAGGTTTTCCAAACAAGACTCTTAAAGACGATTTGTCACGGAGGTAAAAATAGCAAACAGAGGATAATAATTTTGGTGGGAGCTAACATGAATGACAAGGAAAACTGAGATTATTGGTGATTGGAAAAAGTAAGCAACCCAGATGCTTCAAAGGCGTGAAGTTTTTAGAAGTTGTCTACTGTTATAATAGAAATGTATGGATGACAAGGGATATTTTTGAGGAGTGGATTTTAAATTTCAATAAAAATTATGGTAAAGCAGAAAATACAAATTGCTCTCTTTGTATAATTGCCCAGCCCAACTTAATATAATATAAAAACTATCAAATATGTGAATTTGATTTTCCTTCCCCCAAACACAACTTCAAAATTGCAGCCAATGGAACAAGGAGTTGTAAAAAATATCTGAAAATTCTTTATCAGAAGCGCTTTCTCAGAAGCTTATCTGCACCTTAGAAAATGAGTAATCTATAGATAAGGTGATTGATCTGGGATTTGTATAGCTGAACTAGCTAAGGTGTGGCAAAAGGATGTTTCAGAATCGAGAGTAAAAAACTGCTTTGCAAAAGCTGGCTTCATGGAATCACATCAGATCGAAGAAGAAAATGTGCTGGCACAAGTCGAGCAATGATGGAAGGTTTTGCGCACCAAAGGTCTTATCAGGGAAGAAATTTTCTTTGATGAGTTACTCGACATCGACGAAGATGTAATTGTTTCGAAATGCCCGACGGACGATGGCATAGTAGGCTGACTTCAGACAGAACATACTGACATCGAAGAGGCTGAAGAGAATGACGCAGAAGAACCCCCTAATCCTTCTAAAAATGAAATGTTGGCAGCGTTTGATACAATACGTCGTGGTCCTTAATTCGCCAAAGAGGTTCCTGAGGATGTATTTCACGTACTTAAAAAGTGTGAACTCTTTTATGATGAATCATCATCGAAATTTGTTGTGCAGTAAAACATTAGAAAGTTTTTTACACAAATGTAAATACATACGAATACTACATAAATAAATATCATGTTTTTTCAAGGTATGCTCAACACATTTTTTTCTTGTTAATTCTTGTTTTTAATTATCTATATGGACATTACTTGTACAATATGTGATTCAAATTCACTTAAGTTATTTATAAAAACATGAATAGGAAATTTGTTTCTAAATATAATATACTACACAATACATATGTATAAAAAAGGTCGTTTCTATATATCGATTATTTTTATGGAACCATCGACTCCGATATATGGAGGTCCCACTGTATATGTTGTCATGATCTACCCTTTATTTCATGAATTAATAAGCGTGTTGGGCTGACCGAATTAATTGAGGATTAATAAATCATGGGGCTTTGTCTGAGTCTAAAATGATAGAGCAGAGTAAGTTTTGTTCATGGAAAAAGGTAGGAAAACATGTCAGCTTAACAGGTGGTGGTAAATGCAGCCAACATTCCAGGGCAATAAACTAAGCTCTTTAGAAGTGGAGAAAGAGAGCGTCTTCCCGACGCGAAAGAAAAGGAGGGACCCTTACTCAAGTTTTTTTGAAAAATAAGTTTTTATTTATTTCCGTATTTTTAATGTGAAATATTCTGGGGGTGTCTTTGTTCAATGTACAATAAACCTTGTGATCTTATCATTTGTGATTTTCAATGCACTTCTGAAGATCTTAAATATGAATTAATTATACATGAATTAAATAAATTATTATGTGTATTACACTATAAAGAGTTTATGAAATGCAAAAAAAGCATAAATAATTGCACATGGACCAAGCTTCATTTTAAAGTCCTCCTCAAGAATCATTAATTCAAAGGATTTTACTTATGATTTATTTTTACTTTTACTTAAGATCCTAAGGATTTTACTTCAATTTTTCCCTCTAAAGTTCTTGAAGAAAATAGTCCTTCCAGGAAAAAATCTGCTGAATTTATTGCAGTCGCCATTGAAGAAATTCAAAAATTACAAAAATTTTACTGGAAAGAAAAAAAAAATAGAAAGAAGCGTACAAAAAGAATTTAGCTGATTGATCGCACAAATTCTAGAGAGCACGTTAACAATCAAATAAGCTTTCCTTCTGTTTTGGTCAACTACCGCATCCTGTAGGAATTGTGGGTAAATATTTGCCCTGCCCCAGTTCCAATAGAAGAAAGAGACTGGAACGTGCTTAAAGAAGTCCAGCACGCTACAAGCCTTTGTGGACTGCTTGAGAACATCCAAGAGGGGGGGTGTTGAGACATAAGCTGCGGGAGCAAGCCACACTGTACAGCCGTGCTGGCCGACAAGTAGCACGAAAGACCTGGCACCATGACTTCAGTTCTTAAAACAATGTTTTTAAGGCCGATCAGCGAACTAGAACTTTCTTTGGCTACGGCTCGGTTAAAAATAAGACTTTATGCTAGCAGCAAATTATTGATTACTGCATATACTTTCCGCTAAAAAAATTGAATTGCCATTCGTATTGTTTTAATACTAATCGCAATTCAAAACTTTTCAGCGTGCTATAGCACGGTAGCACGTAGTCACCAGCTGCCACTGCCAGATACCACAAGACGTCTTTAGAAATCTTGTAGCGTCCACCATTGTCCGGTAAGAACTGTTTTTGCGGTACATGGAGGGCAAATTTCATATTAGGCATGTGGTCATAATGTTTTGGCTCTTCGGTGTATATACAGTGTGCTTCATTCCAAATGCTTATTTCGTGCATATACACTATGTAAATAAAATATTTACTTACATTGCACGACGGTAATCAAGGTAAAACCAAGCTACCGACATATAAAAAACTTTAATTATCTATCACTCGGTTAAAACATTTCCAAATTGAAAATACATAAGACTTTCGGGATCTACAACGGATCCCATTTTCAGATATGATGACATTAAAAACCAAATCATGGCCACTCTCCTTGATTATATACCAGTCCCTGATGTAGCATGATGCGCAAAACAGTACCTAGAACAGTGGCCATGATTTGGTTTTTAATGTCATCACATTTGAAGATGGAATCCATTGCGAATCCCAAAAGTCTTATGTATTTTTAATCTGGAAGTGTTTAAACCGAGTGATTGATAATTAAAGTCTTGAACATGTCGGTAGCTTGGTTTTCACTTGATTACCGTCATGCAATGTCAGTTAAGGTCAATCTTTTTGAAATAATATGCAAACCCATATCAAGGAGGAATAGTAATATCCTGAGTTCTTCGGAATACAAACGTTTACTTGGAGAGATCAGACGGAAGCCGGGACTAATTGCTTATCTCCAAGAAAAATCGTACGTAGCATGTTTACAGCATGCTGCTGAAACCCATCCAGTCTTGTTTCGACAGACTGCTTTTGACTACCACAGCAATTTCCACTTGCCAAGTTGGACGTATGCAACAGATGCATGTTAAAAAATTAAGGAATTTAGTAGCTGACGAACTTTTCCTTCGGAGCCGAATTGCAACAAGGAGGTCAATACGTACTTTGGGCACAAGGCAGCCATTGTATGTCAACCAAAGCAGCATTACACTTACCCAGACTCAAAAAAAAAAAAAAAAAAAAAACGCTTTAGGAAAAGGACTTAAGTTTTCATACCCAACTTTAGGGTTTGACAAGATTAAGGTAATAACCCAGTCGGAAAGTTTTATAAAGAATCTACCTTCACCCGAAAGAGAAGCTGCGAGGCATAGTGTCGCGAAAACTTTGAAATCGATCGAAAGGAATAAGAAGCTGCAAAGAATTCCGAACCGTAATGCCTACAAAGAGGAAATTAAGCAGTTGCAAGAACTAAGGAAGAACCCGAACTTGACTATTACCACACCCGACAAGTCTACGCAACTAATTATCTTGAATAGACACACTTATGTGAAAAAAACAAATGATGCAATTGGAAAGATTCAGCACACTAGGGTCGCGCCTGACCCTACGGCAAACAACAATTACATCGGTTGCTAGGCTTAAGAATCAAGGTTCATTACCACATACCATTTGTGACGTATACCTGCACCGCAGGACGCACATGAGATAAAGGCAGGTAGCAGCGAGAGCATACGCCCGCGTAGCTCAGTTGCGAGAACGACTTATTCCGGAATGAGGGGACCTAGATTCGATGCCCGGCGCGAACAAAAATGATGGAGTAATTTATTTCGTTATATTGGCGCCCGAACTTCAAGAATGACCTGGCCGTTAAAGTTCTCGCAATGGTGTGATGTCCTTTCCACACCGCGAGGCAGGAAAAATAAGAGGATCTCTTCTTCAGCGCTTCGAAAATTAAATGTGTGTGATGTTATGTTCCACACACCAAATTGACTGGGATTTCTCCAATGTATGTTCTTCAGCGGATGACTGCCTACAGCGACACGTGGTCCCGGTTGACCCGTGGGCCATGCTCCCGTCCCTCTTTCGGAGGGGGGGAGATATGCTTGCACCGCAGGACGCACATGAGATAAAGGTAGATAGCAGCGAGAGCATAAGTCCACGTAACTCAGTTGGGAGAGCGACTTATTCCGGAATGAGGGGACCACGGGTTCGATGCCCGGCGCAAACAAAAATGACGGAGAAATTTATTTCGTTATACATTTTGACACGTATGAACCCACCATGGGGCCCTAGAGTACCCGGAA
Source organism: Macrothele yani (assembly GCA_039090855.1). Classification (NCBI taxonomy): domain Eukaryota; kingdom Metazoa; phylum Arthropoda; class Arachnida; order Araneae; family Macrothelidae; genus Macrothele; species Macrothele yani. Next base: position 88,972,020 of record CM077010.1, read on the forward strand.
TTTTTGGAAAGGTTAATACCAATAAGGAGGGGCAACCATTACGTCCCCTTGTTTCTAGTGCACACAGTCCTACCCGCCCAATGGAGAAGTCTTTGGCAGTGTTTTTAAAGCCTCTCATATCAAACTCAAGATTTTTGATCATGAGGTCGACTCAAGCATTAACCAGAATTAGGGCAGTCAATTCTGAGGGAAAAGACTTCATCATGACCTCGCTAGATATTGAGGCATGATTCTCTAGCGTTCCAATCGCTGTTGCCCATGGAATTATTGAAGAAACATTGACAAATCAGTGTCAGATATCTGCTAGTGAGATCCAATCTATTTTATCAGCACTTAAGTTGGTACACCATAGATAGTACTTCAAGTTTAACGGTTGTACCTACAGACGATTGGATGGGCCTCCATAGGTTCCCCCCTTTCTCCACATCGGGAAGACGTGGTTTTACAACATCTCGAGAAGTCTATTATTCAATGATACCGTGTTAAGCCTCTGTTGTATCTAAGATATGTTGACGACGTTTTGGTCTTTTGGCCTTCTACTCAGGATACCTTACAAGAATTTACACAAGCTCTGTCATCCAGATTTCCAACCATTATATTTATCTGTGAATTAGAACGTGAATGCAAACTCCCCTTTCTGGACGTTTAAAGCTTAATTCGTGTATTAGTCAATATAAACAACACTTGCCGTTTTTACACGATATTATAAAAGTCGATGATGCTGACTATAAAACTTTAATCAAAAGGTTGTAATACATTAGTACTTTCGGGTCTACTATAGACCCATCTTCAGATTTGAATTAATCGAAAACTGAAATTACATATGGTTATATCAAGAACAATGACAGATTACAACTTAAACCTTGAGAAGTAAAACACATGTGACGTAGTCAATCAAAAAGCCTGTGCACAAGAGTCAACGTCTTGTGGGAGGGGCACTGTTTGTTCAAAATAAGGTTCCTCCAAACTCCCGGAATGTAATTAGGTAAATCATCGTTGCAACAAGAGTCAAAGTTCTTAAGTATAAATAAACTTTCTGTAAATAACAAATTTGATTTACATAACGGAGATGCCAGAATTGACAAATTGTCCCAATCTGGAAAAAACTTACCACTGTTAACTGCTCTTGCCAAGGCAGTCGTTTGTGATCCGTTCCGAACATTGTATTTATGTTCAACAAGTCTAGTATGAACCTTCCTAGAAGTTGATCCGATATATAGAGAATCGTTAGTTCCTGGTTCGTTTGATCTCAACGGAATACTGTAAACACCCCATTTGTCGAGGCTTGGCACAGGAAAACGGTCGCTACGGATCGATGATTTATGTATATCCCCTTTCTGGATTTCATTTAGCACTGTAACCCGACGTCCAGAAACATTTCATTTTTAGTATATAGAAAACCCACTAGTAATAATGTTATGATACCCATGGCATCATCGCACCCCATGATCCAAAAACTGTCGGCTCTGCGGTTTTCTTAAAACGGGCATTCCACTCATCGTATAAAGAACTGCGGAGGGAGGAGTTAGCAAGGCTTTATGACCTGGCCATGGTACATTGGTACTCCAAATCACTTATCGGCAGATTGCTACAGAAACTACTGAGAGCGACTTGTTCCACATTGCAGTGTGTTAATCAGCAACGCAAATTGGTAGGGTCCATGGATTTTGTTCCAGACCTTATCAATACTATTAAGAACTTATGCAACAGAAATCATTTGAGTATCGGTATCAGAACGACTAACGTATTGACTATGGTAAAAAGTGACAGAGATCCTACGTCTGAGGGTAATAAATATGGGATGCACAAGATTCCATTGTGCTCACTCGATACTACGCAGGATTCGAAGATTTTTGTGGGTTCTACCAAGAGGACATTGGAATACTCGTGGTAAAGAACATAAATACGATGTCAAAACGGGAGCCAAAACAACGCCCTGACCAGAATGATGAATAAGTGGACACACTATCCAGAGTGGTCGGGGACCACATTGATTGCGGCACCACAAACAGGATGTAACATCCTGTTTGTGGAGATCCTTTACATTTACAGCTTGGGAACTGAGTGCTGCAATGATGACTGACCATGTGTTATCTAACTCAGGTTCTGGAAAAGGTTTCGTAAATGAACTTTGTCAGCTTTTTTTTGTAATTTTACACTTTCACTTGTTAGACTATCCTTTGGGATTTAGTCCTTATGTACCTGTTGACGGGGAGGGGGCTTTGATCAATTGTGTTGGATAGTAGACAATTGAAGGAGGGGGGGGGGGTGTGCTTCCACAGTATTGGTGTGACTGCGGCAACGAACAGGCACAGTGCAAGATTTTTGCGCATCATGCTCCATTGGGGACTGGTATATAACCAAGGACAGTGGCCATGATTTGGTTTTTAATATCATCACATCTCAAGAGGGATCCCTTGTGGATTCCGAAAATCTTATGTATTTTTAGTTTGGAAGTGTTTTAATCGAGGGATTGATAATTAAAGTTTTTAACATGCATGGAGGTAGCTTGGTTTTCACTTTATTACCGCTTGTGCAATGTCAGTTAATCTTTTATTCATACAGTGTGCATATTTGCACTTTTTCTGGGAAGGTGTGGGAGGGTTGTTGGGGTTGTGTGTTTTAACCCCTGTTCAGTGAGACGCCCTTTCGTTAAATGTCTGAAATCTACACTATCGTTTTGAGCTTGTGACGAATAATTGTTCTTTTGACCACTATCCTATTCGCGCAGTAACTTTCCACGCATAAAAAGTGTCTCGTATAGCTAGTTCGGTTCAGTTCGAGCGAACCGTTTGTCAAAATCCGGACGGCTAGCAGGAACTGGTTATTAAATTAAACGTTAAGATGGGATGTATGAAAGCAAATATTTACCAGTTTATTAATGACAGTTTCTTTTCGCTTTTCTGGTTTCATTTCTTTCTGTTTTACCCACGTCAGATCAACTGTTAGTGTTTGAGCTACACCAAGAGCACACACAAACACACAGGCGATGGTTTACGTTTTTGTGCCTTGCCATCGCCTGCAGCTCCTGGAGGAACTCGCAATGATGAACTTCTGAGTTCACAGCCAAAGGTCTTTCGGCAAGACAAGAAGAGAAGTATCGAGGAAGACTTTGAGAAAGAAGAGGGAAAAGTAGCTTAGGATTTCTTCAGGAAAGTATCATGGGATTGAAATGCATTTTAAAACGAAAGTACCCCGCTGGGGCAAGATTATATGCCTGGCAAGAAGTTATTTTGGGGAAGTACCTTATGATGGGGCTAACTCTGTTACAATGTCTGGTGAAAACTTCACTGAAAATTCTTGTTTTATACAGGCTTAACCTGACTCGTGCTCAACGGCAAGAAGTTCATTAGATATCGCTACTCCTTCTGCCCATAGCTCCCACATTTTTTGCCGAGATTTAAGCATGTTTATTATTTGCGTGAGTGTGTTTCTTTTCTTTGACGCCACGAGAATACCCTGTGTTTTAATTAATAGATTGAAACACATGTCACTTACAAAGTAATCAACCCTATTTAAATAGCTTTGATAGCTACCTAGAGTCAGAGTCCGACTTAGATATGAGGAAGCCCTGGGTCTAAAAATTCCTGCAAATCTGGGCCCTTACATTTTACAGTATCACATAGGACAGTATGGTTTTGTTCGACATAAATAATGGACTTTGAAGACGTTTTACTGCTTCGTAAAAATGGGGACTCATGGCTTAGGCCTTGAATGCCTGTGCATTAATCAGGCCCTGTCTAGATTTGAAACTAAACTTAAAAAAAGATTCAGTTTATAAGAAAAGGCATAATTCTTTTAGAATCGCAGTTAACTTTTGTTCGTAAATGTCACCTGTTGTGTCACTTATCTTCCACCATCGTAATTCATGTTGCTGCCTATGTGAACCGGTTGTTATCCATTTGACATATCACCGCTGAAAAGCGTGCTGTAATTTCTGAATGCTCAGTAAGACTAAAAGTCATGAAAAAAGAATTTCCTCTCAAAAACTGCAAATTTATAAAACGTGGTCATCACTAATAATGCCTACAGTGCTGTAATCTAGATATGGCTTTAAGAACTTCTGAGTGAAATTTTACATCATGTTTGCATAAGGACGTAAATGAAACTGTGGTAGTAAATACACGCAGTGGGAGTTAAAGTGAGCATGTAAAGGTTCAGAGCTGTCATGTGCAATGCAGTAATATAACAACCGTTTTTTATTTGCATAAGTTGGCTTGATTTTATAAACAAAAACGATAGATTTCGTACGAAACTACACACACCGGCAACTGAATTAGAAACCTTTATGCAGACGTACGTAAATGTCACTTATGCACAATATGAGGTCACATGCATCACCACATGCTCTATGCAATTATTTAAGACTGCTTCTGGTCAGTAATCGTCAGAGGTGTTGATGACAATGGGAAAATAAAATCTTTCGGAGTTCGATAAACCGCTTATTGGGGGTGTGAGTCTGGCTGGAGCGAAGATTTTGAAAACAGCACAGCTCACTGGTTTCTCAGAAGGTGAGATATCCCGGGTCTTTAATAAGTGGAAAAATAATCCGCATTGCTCGTCTAAGAGGCGTAAGTGTGGTGCAACGACAATCTGTCAGGAACGTGATCGCCGTCTTCTGAGGTCTTGTACAGAGAAGCATGCAGCAATTGACCGAAGCATCAATGAAGTCTGTCAGTCACCCATATTACAGCGAACTATGCGCAGGGAATTAAAGAGGATAGGCACTGGCAGTCGCATGCCTACACTTAAACAACTGATTTCTGCGAAGAACCGGAAAGGTCGTCTACAGTGGTGTCAAGCCTTTTTTCCAGTCTTCCAGAGTCCAGTTACGGTGACACAGCTCAAGGTTCTGGGTGGTGCCATGAAGTGTGGCAGGTTCTGTTGGAACGGGACTATTCTTCTGATATTACTGGAAGGCCGGGTGTTCTCTAAGGTTTATCTCAGCACTGTTGAAGATCAAGTCTATCCTGCAACGTTGACTTTTTATCCACCACGTGACGGCTGTTTCATGGAAGACAGCGCTACTGCACATCGCACAAGATGTGTTCAACAGTGGTTCCACTGGCGGCTCGTAGTTGGAGAAATAGGTGAAGAGCTAGAGGAGCAATACGAAAATATATCTACTGTCTACAATGAAAATCACTTAATGAGGGCTTGCACATTTTTTGTATATTAAATAAATTCCTTTTCCTTTTAAAGCTGAGAAATGGTCAATTACTTCGTTATAAAATGGTTGTTTCTTCATGAGCATCAATAAAATATCTTTTTGAATAGAAATATTTTTCAAAGAAGCGAGTCTATCTTAAGAAATATTGTTTCTAGAGTATTTATGCATTGTTTTAAGGCAAGAAAAACTTCTTTTCACTGACACACTTGAAGGTGGAATTGTTAAAATAAGGGAAACTAATTCATAAGCTTCTGGAAAAATGATGTCTTTATCTCCATGAAGCACTCCAAGAAATTCTTCAGTCAATATATTCCTTAGTTTTTCATCGGTATCCACAAAGTTCATTTTCTTTATTGAAGGTTTAATGACCACCGTGAGTAACTCAATCGGCTACAAGCAGTCTCCCGTCCGTTATGTAGGGCCACTGACTCCAGGGAAGGGACAGAACCAGTGCCGTAAGACAAACACAACATCCATGCCTCATCAGGATTCGAAACCGGACCCATCTTGGACAAATGATCAGAAGCCATCGCTTAAACCACTGCGCCGCCGGGGCGGCGAATTCATTTTTAAGGAACTAGTGTTTAGTAAATATGTTGCCGTAAAAATGTTGTAGAATTTCAAGAGCGTGAGAATAAAAGCATGAATTGAGTTGTTCGATTTTGGTTGTATCAGCAAGACAGACAAATTAAAGTTCTTCACAATCTTGAAATCTTATAAAATTTTAAAATGCAATTGTTTATAATTTTGAAAAATTGTTTCTTGTATGAGAGCAACATTTTCGCATTTAGATCTGCTTATTTCGGTGATTTTGCTAGCTTTTTCAATCAGTTTCAAAAGCCTCATCATTCCTTTTATGGCTCAAAATATCACGACTGTTTTAATTTGAGTTACACATTAGTTTATTTCTAAGTAGATGAAAGCCTGTCAATAATGACGGGGGAAATAACAGAAATTATTATTTAGAGTTTTTGAGTTCCACGTCGATAAATGGCAACGTTGGCTCACAGCTTTCTGAAAATTTCCCAAGCAGTCGGTTATGGAATTTGATATGACGGGTTGTCTGTTATGTGTTTTATAAAACCTTTAGTCCCTATTTGGTCAACACTTCCTAGAACACAGCAGTTTTCGTATACACTGACTGTGAACCCTGTATCAATTTCCCCTGTTCTTTTCCCTGAACTATTTTAGCCGGCTCAACGCCATGCAGAGCGGCATCATTAATGTTTTCTTGTTAAACTTCATAAAGCATTTTGCATGCGTCAGCAAAAGGATTATTTTGCGACATGAAAATGCTTAACTCTTGCATCAGACTTGGATTGCACTGGGCGTTTTCTCTAACCCTCATTATTTGATCACCAGCCTCTTCCGGGTCCAATATACACTGCCGGACAATTGCTAAGGACGGATGACAATAGCAACGATAGCAACCATAAAATGGAAGGCAGGAAAATGTGGAAATTAGCAGAAGTGCGGGATATAGTAAGACGTGTTGTGCGTATGCAAATTTTGGATTGCCGAACTTGTTCGTGACGTCATAGCGCTGATAAGAGATATAAAGGATTTGACGCGTATTGACCGTTGTTGTTCAAACGCAAAGTTGAAAGGGAAAGAATCAATTGACAAACTTGCAATTTTCAGTATGTCTTCCCGACATCACCTAGATGATTTTACGCGTGGCCGTATTACTGGCAAGATTAAAGAAGGGCGAAAAATAACAGATGTTGCCAGGGAGTTTGACGTCAGCCACAGTGTTGTTTCAAGGCTCTGGAAATCATTTCAAACAAATGGAGAGTGTAGCAAACGTCACGGGGGAGGTCGTGTTCGCAGTACGACACCTGCAGAAGATCGGCACATAGTGCTATCAACAAAAAGACACCGGCGCAGCACAGCTAGTGAGGTAGCAAATCAGTTTACGGCTGCTACTGGCAAGCGGATCTCCCGAAAAACTGTCGCCAGACGTTTACATGTAGGAGGACTATACGCCCGCCGTCCTGTTATGTGCATCCCATTGTCCAGACGTCACCGTACCGCCCGTTTGCAATGGTGCCATCAACATCGCAATTGGACTGATAACGACTGGTCTGCTGTCCTCTTCTCAGATGAGAGTAGATACAGTCTATCGTCTGATTGTCGACGACAACTGATCTGGCGTGATAGTGGTACTGCATATTGTCCAGCAAACATACAGGAAAGGGACCGATATCCGACATGTATTGTCATGGTATGGGCTGGCATCATGAACAATGGCCGTACGTCCCTCTATGTGCTTCCAACTGGGACTATGACTGGCCAACGATAGATTAATGATGTTCTGCTACCTCATGTTCGCATGTTCCGAGGTGCTGTCTGTGATAGATTCATTTTCATGGACGACAACGCAACATGTCATCGAACAGTCGCTGTCCAGGTGTGTCTTGAGAGCGAGGATATTCAACGCCTCGTATGGCCAGCACCTTCTCCAGATCTGAATCCCATTGAAAATGTGTGAGATGCTTTGGGGAGGAATCTTGCTGGTCTCCAATGCCCTCCAATAAACAAGGACACCCTCATCCGTGCACTGACAGAGGAATGGGATAAATTACCCCAACAGCTGCTTGATAATGTTGTGCAGAGCATGACACGACGTGTGGAATCTTGCATCGCCCTCCAAGGTGGTCATATCCCGTATTGACATCTTACGCCGGAACGCCTTCGGTCGGTAATTGCATTTTTTTCACGTTTACGTATTCTGCACAAAATGGCCTTGTTTGTCCCTTGAACACGTTCCAAAGCCTTCTGGATTTCAGAGCACAATAAATTGTCTTTGTTGTAATGTCCTGGCATTCTGATATTATTTTATTTCACTTGGCATCCAACCACACTTACTTTTTTATGCGCTATATAGCCGTTTATGATCCGTCCTTAGCAATTGTCCAGCAGTGTATAAGGTTGAGCAAACTTTCTCTGGTCGCCATTTGCTGGGTACAAAGCTCCTGCTCGGTGGTAAATTTGTCCGTTAATTCGGAAACAACAGGAACTGTATCCAGGAGGCGGAGCAATGTTAGTTCCCATGGACACAAATGCCCAAGCGTTATTTATTAAATAGTAACACTGTTATTGATTTACTGGCGTAGGAAATAAACACATAAGCGTTTCCAAGCTTTCGCACATCAACCAGATGGCTTTTTTAAGGAAGTTAGATAGAAACTGCAAACTGAAAAATCGAACGCTTAACAACTTTAACGCGGGAACTTGACAATAAATAGATGCGACGTTATATTCATTTAAAGATACGAGGCATCACGTTGGTTGCAGGCGGGATCCTTACCAAACCTTGGAGATCATTACCAACAGCGATACTTGCAATGATTGTGTCTCGCTCGAGTTGCCACGAATTTGGAACCAATTCTTCAAGTAACGCCTTTTCTCTACCAGGATCCCGCGTGCAACCAACGGTATGCCTCGTATCTTTAAATGAATATAACGGCGCATTTATTTGTTGTCAAGTTCCCGCGTTCAAATTGTTAAGCGTTCTATTCTTCAGTTTGCAGTTTTTGTCTAACTTCCTTGAAAAAAAGCCATCTGGTTGATGTGCGAAAGCTTGGAAAAGCTTATGTGTTTATTTCTTACGCCAATAATCGGATCACTAGTAGAGTGTTACTATTTACTACTTAATTGGTGTACTGATCCTCGTTACAAATTTGCGTTATTTATTGATCTTATGTTGTCCATGAAATTTTTCGAATGTTGATGCTGTTCTTTCGCTAACTGCTAAATAACAGGGTCTGATCTTATAGCATCTAATATCTAATTTTACTTGGCCTTTATGACAGCATTGCGTAAAAGTTTTGTCAGTTGGCTGTTCTGCCGCAAAATGTTTTGCATGACAAAATTCGCAAATACTGTCCATGGAACCATTAGTATGAGCGTCTACATTTAGTTCTACAACGTTAACAGTTTGGTTTCAAGTTCGTGGATTTTGTCGGCGGATTGTAACACTACGTCTCTGGCGTAATATTTGCGATTGTGATATGTCTGCAATCTGATGTCGTTCGCGACCTTATGCAATTTGTTCTGAGGTCATGTTTGCAATTCGGTGTCGTTCCCGACTTCGTTCAATTTGCTGAGAAGTTATATTTGCTACGCGATGACGATTCCGATCGCATTATCTTTGCACAGCTGATATAATTTCCCGACGGGCCCTTTCTTGCTCTGCCTTTCGTCTTTTTGCTGCTTCGTTCTAGAAAGCTACTTCCTCAGCTAATTTTTTCCGTTTAGGAGGTATAATGAATTAGCTTTATTTACTTTCCGCTAAGCTAATTATTATGAATGATTCTCTTCCTACCAGCTAGCTAATGATATACTTGTACTAAGCTTCAAAATAATGAATTCAAAAGGGTGTTGTTACTAGTTAATTACGAACGTAAACAAAGTCTCAACGCTGGTTATTTATAGGAATCAAATAAATGTTATAAACCTAACAGCCAGACAGAGGTCTGACAAAAACTATGAATTGAGAAAGACTGAACTTACTGAAAACTTCTTTATTTATCCGACTCTTGGTCAACTAAGGCACACACAACACTAGTAGTACAATAATGAATAATCTCGCTCTCCTCATAACAACACCAAAGCTCCCCTAAGTCTCGATGAACGCGCCTATATACTAGCAACCACACGTCATGACTTACACTCATTGCCAGATCTCATTCAGCGGGTGAAATAATATTTCGTTCAGTAAGAAGATAATTTACATAGTAAAATAAAATAACCAGAGATAGTAAAATCAAAAGGAAAGTGAATATAGAGTATACGTTACAGAGGCATATTTGCAGTGTTGTTGTGAAAGCTCATGCAAAACAAAGTCGATATTTTGAGACAAATGAACCACAATATGAATTAAATGACTTCGAATCACACACACCCGAAAAAAAACCTCTAACTTCGAACAAAAGAAAAGAAGATGTAAACAAAACATTAAACAGGAACGGTTATGGATAACACAATTTGAACACCGAAATATAAATGTTCGTCTTTTTCTGTTAAATAGCGTAATAAAGTATATCAAGGGTATATAAATAATAACAATAATGAATTTCATTTTTGCTGTTATATTGTAGAGTGCAAAAAAATAAAATTAATTATTATTATTGACTATTCTTCTACAAACGAGCGCACTCCTCATTTCTCACAGCTAAGACAGCGGAGCGCTAGAACAGCTGCGCGAGCAATCTACTGTTTTCGATCTGGCAACGCATCTGTTGTTGTTTACATTCGAATGCAAACATAATGGGAATGGACAAAGTGGTTTTCTTTGCATTCTATTCTTATTTTTTTATTCATCATGATGACTAACGTTCGTTTCGTCAAAAAATTATTTCATGTACTAAATGAAAACAATAACTGAGATGTTGAAAAAGAACTAAAAAAAAAAATAGAACGATCTTACCACTATATACGTTGGGAGACTGATAAAAAATTATACTTTCGTATTTACAATAATTATTTTAATTCGTACTGAGATATATATAGTAAAAGACAATTTAAGAAGAAAAGCATCGCTATTTATTGCCATTCGTGATTCCTTATTATTTCAAGGATGGGTGGCAAACCATATCTTTCACACCATGATATGCATGTTTCAGTCTCGTACGACATCATTAACGAGACGATATAAATTCCATTGAGGCATTATTAAATACAACAGACTAATTCAACGAAAGCTTCATGGAATTTTAATACTATCGAAGCTTAATATGGGCAACTTAATATTTACTGAGCGTTGCCAGATCGAAAAAAGTAGATTGCTCGCTTAGCTGTTCTAGCGCTCCGCTGTCTTAGCTGTGAGAAATGAGGAGTGCGCCCGTTTGTGGAAGAGTACCCTTATTATTATTTATATACCCTATATGAAATAGAACCAAAATTACTGACGTAAAGTTTTCGAATCTCTAAAGAACTGACCGTGTGATGTAACGCATCTCGAACGTCATGTGATAATAGTTTGGATTAAATGACGTCACAGCAGCTCTGTTCTTTGTTGCTAGGACAACAAAACAAAGTCATAAACGCGTAGACTGTGGGCGTGTATGTGAGGACGTCACCAACACGAAAAGCAAAGCGTGATGTCACAAACATTTGTTTCTCGGTTGTTGCTATGGCGACTTAAAAAGTGACACGGAGGAGGACTCGAGCAAATTATATACACTGGCGGAAAGTGAAAAAAGAACACCAAGAAGGAGACGTCTGATACCAACGAAATTTATACAGCATAATAACGGAATACAGAGGATAACGTGATCAAAACATTATGGCAAAATACAGCTGTATTTGCTGGTAAACTGAAAAATAGCATTTCCACGTAACATGGTTAGTACGAGGTTGAACCGCCATGAACTGCGTCACACTGCGCAATTCTGGCATGAATCTGTCGTACAGATGTTGGATGTAAGTTTGGGGTATTGAGTTCCAGGCATCCTCAACCTGGACGCGTAAATCGGGGATGGTCGTGGCTGGCCATGGAGACCGGATAAGTCGTTGTCCCATAAAATCCCACACATGCTCAATAGGGGGACAAATCCGGTGAACGTGCAGGCCATGGAAGTTGTCTCACACCCTGAAGTGCATCTTGCGTTGCACGTGCCGTGTGTGGGCGTGCGTTATCTTGCTGGAAAACACCACGATGGACCGACCTTACAAATGGCACAACAACGGGCTGAATGATGTTGTTGATGTAGGAGGTGCTGTTTAACGTACCCGGTACAAACACTAGTTGTGTACGGGAGTGATAGCTGATCACTCCCCACACCAGGAGACCAGGTGTAGGCCCTGTGCGTCGCTGGAGGATGCAAGAAGGGTGGAGACGCTCCCCTGTACGTCTGCGAACACGCATACGGCCATCGGAGGCTCCCAAGCAAAATCTGCTTTCATCGCTGAACACGACAGATCGCCATTGCGTTCTCTAGTGCTGACGTTGGCGACACCACTGCAGCCATTCCTGACGGTGGGCTGGAATCAGAGGTACACATGCGAGAGGCACACGTGCACGTAGTCCTGCATCCAGTAGACGGTTGCGGATTGTTCACACAGTCACCTCAGGTGCAACGGCAGCTCGGATTTCCGTCGCAGTGGATGTTCTGCTTGACAACGCCGCTCTTCTTATGCGTCGATCGGTCCGCTCGTCTGTCCGTCTGTGACCTCCTGTTCCACGTCTTCTCGTGTGCTAATGTTCCTCGGACCATCTACGCCACCATCGCACCACCACCGATACTTCCCGTCCAATTCGCTTCGCAATACGATGATACGACCACCCGGCCTCGCGGAGTCCGACAAGACAACCTCGCTCAAAGTCCGATAACTGCTGAAATCGTACACGTCTTCCGTGTCCAGGTATTGCAGCTTCTTCAGGGTCTTCGCTCGTGTCCGTACGCCGACAACTGATTACATTCACTTCGCCGTACTCCTTAAATACCACCGACGATAATTTGCATATTATGCCGTGCTGTGGCGTAAGCGCTCACCGGTTGATCCCGAAATTAACATCACAACTACGTTAACTCGACCCCATCAACTTTAGTAAATTTCATGAACATCCGCCAATTCTTTCTTGGTGTTCTTTTTTCACTTTCCGCCAGTGTATTAGGATGATTTTCTGCATAATTTCGGATAACTAATCGATGGAGCCAAAATTTAATTAAATACTATTGCCGAAAATGTAAAATAAAAGACTGTACACGAAACAAAACTAACAGCTAAAGTTTTCAACAGATAATCACAACACGAAAAAACAAATCACGTTGGAAATCCGTGTGCGTAAACAAAAAGTATCACACACTGCAAGGCAAAAACCCTGGCGGATCGCAAGGTACCCTGAGTAATCCGCCTGCTCTGCACTCAAAAACCAAGAAGATATTTACACAGGTTCTCAAAGGCATTGAAATATTTGTACACGATATTCACGAAAAAAATCCAGGCGCAAAGGGCATCCTGAAAGTAATGCATCGTCCTTCATAAGATTTTTATTTGTAGCAGAAAACATGTAAAACTTGGTGGCAAAATACTTTGACATATTGTTAATAATGCTAGCCTGTTCAAAGTATTATCCATCATTTTCTATTCATTTCCGCTATCTTTGAGCTCAGTGGTAAAATCCAGTTGGGAAAAATTCCTGAGGCTGTCGTTTCACCCATGAGTTCACAGTGAGTTTAACGTCTGTCCGTCGACATGTTCCCCACGAAGGATGCTTTACAAAGGGGCAAACAGGAAAAAGTCTGAGGGAGCTAAATCAGGACTGTAGGGGGATTTGGGAATCACTGTCCACCCCATTTTGGCAATAGCCTATGAAGTCTCCATTGAGGTGTACAAACATGCGTTGTCATGAGGTAAAACAGCACTAATAAGTGGAACGTCACGTCGTATTCCTTCTGATAGCTTCCTTTAGCTTCTTCAATGTCTGCACATAGTGAGCACTATTTTTCTGGATGGTGACACGACGATCAGTTGTGATGAGGTCTTTCACTCACTGCCTGTTGGCATATGTCACTGCATTCCACTCCGTTGTTTGTCCGAAACTGAACTTTCTCCCTCTCGAAACCACTTCCTCCATCTCTGGACATTAGTGACATCGATTGTAGCAACTCCATACACCGCCAGGAGTCTTTCTCCATCTCCAAACCTCTTCATCCATCTCTGGACATTACTGACATCGATTATAGCAGCTCCATACACCGCCAGGAGTCTTTCTCCATCTCCAAACTTCTTCATCCATCTCTGGACATTACTGACATCGATTATAGCAACTCCATACACCGCCAGGAGTCTTTCTCCCTCTCGAAACCTCTTCATCCATCTCTGGACATTACTGACATCGATTATAGCAACTCTATACACCGCCAGGAGTCTTTCTCCATCTCCAAACCTCTTCATCCATCTCTGGACATTACTGACATCGATTATAGCAACTCCATACCCAGTCTTTCTCCCTCTCGAAACCTCTTCATCCATCTCTGGACATTACTGACATCGATTATAGCAACTCCATACACCGCCAGGAGTCTTTCTCCCTCTCAAAACCTCTTCATCCATCTCTGGACATTACTGACATCGATTATAGCAGCTCCATACACCGCCAGGAGTCTTTCTCCCTCTCCAAACCTCTTCATCCATCTCTGGACATTACTGACATCGATTATAGCAGCTCCATACACCGCCAGGAGTCTTTCTCCCTCTCCAAACCTCTTCATCCATCTCTGGACATTACTGACATCGATTATAGCAACTCCATACACCGCCAGGAGTCTTTCTCCCTCTCGAAACCTCTTCATCCATCTCTGGACATTACTGACATCGATTATAGCAACTCCATACACCGCCAGGAGTCTTTCTCCCTCTCGAAACCTCTTCATCCATCTCTGGACATTACTGACATCGATTATAGCAACTCCATACACCGCCAGGAGTCTTTCTCCCTCTCAAAACCTCTTCATCCATCTCTGGACATTACTGACATCGATTATAGCAGCTCCATACACCGCCAGGAGTCTTTCTCCCTCTCGAAACCTCTTCATCCACCTCTGGACATTACTGACATCGATTATAGCAACTCCATACACCGCCAGGAGTCTTTCTCCCTCTCGAAACCTCTTCATCCATCTCTGGACATTACTGACATCGATTATAGCAACTCCATACACCGCCAGGAGTCTTTCTCCCTCTCCAAACCTCTTCATCCATCTCTGGACATTACTGACATCGATTATAGCAGCTCTATACACGGAGTCTTTCTCCCTCTCGAAACCTCTTCATCCATCTCTGGACTTTACTGACGTCGATTGTAGCAGCTCCATACACCGCCAGGAATCTTCTGTGAATTTCTGGAGCTTCACATCCTTCTTTTTCTAGGAATTCAATTACGGATCGCTGCTTTTCTCTGTCATTCATGATCTTTATTTCCGATTCTGAAAATAAATATCGTTCCCACATTCGTAATATATCATCGTACATGTCAGTGCATTAATGTCAGTTCATTAAAATCACTTCAAACTTTCAAAAGTTATTAAGAGGGAGGAATTACTTTCAGGGTGCACCTTGTATTTTAATCATTACCTTTTAAAAGTCAATACCTTGCAAAAATATACAAAAGAAGCACATGAAGTAAGGATTAAACGTGTCGTTGAATAACATAAGAATATTTATGCATGCAGTGCTTCGGAGATTTTCATCAATGAATCCGTCTCCAGTTCGGTTTAGAGGCTAATGCACATCCTGTTTCATAGCCATAAAGATCGAAACATTGAGATGCTGAATAAGAAACCCTTATTGCAAATATTTAATGCAAAAGGGGATCAATTTATGAAAGTTGCAGGTTTAGAGTGTCACAATAAGTATACGCAAAACCCGAATACTGAACTGGAGATGGAGGAAAGTCCGGAAGGTTTATGGGGTGGCAGGGAACACCGATAGGGAGAGTACAGGATTTAGAGAAAATGAGTATTTGAGGTGAGGATCATAGAGGAATTATCTGAAACGTACGAAAAGGAAGGATATTTGATGAAAAAAAAGTATTAATTTTGTGTGTAACAAAATAGTTATAGAAAGTAAATTACGTGGTGCTCCAGCTCATCCCATCGCCAGAAAGCCTGCTGCTCTCCAAGGAAGGCACTAGAGATGAGCAGGTCCTGCAACTTTGGAGTCCCTGCCATATTCCTACGGTTTACCGTGGGGATAATTAATTCCCTGTACAAATTGTGGTCATAAAATATGACTACTGAAACGAAATATTTTTCAGGACGTGAAATTAAACAATACTATTGAAGTATAGAAAAAATTTAAGCAATAAATTTTTAAAATTTGCTCATGTTATTACAGTGGGTGCTTCTGCAGTACATTTCCTTTAAATATTCTTTAAATCATCGATAATTTAAAGAACATATGAAAGAGGTTGATGCTGATGCGACGATGCCATTTTTCGAACAGAAGTACCTTGGTTAAGTTGTGGTAGCGTGTTACAACCTTTTGAGGAAAATCAAGACTTTAAGGAAGAGGAGGAAAGCATGTACCACGTGTACAAAAATGTAGAAGGTGGCTGAGTAACATGGAATTTACTGAAGATATAACGTTTATCTGAATCACCTTAAAATTTTGCAGGGTAATGGCCACTTGATATCAGATATTTATTGCGCTGTAAACAGTTTTTGACAGGAAGCGTGCTACTTCATTAGAAACAAATTCAAGTGAAAATCCTCCAAATACGGTTGCTATGTGTTGATGTTGTATATACACATATCAACCGAAAAATTGTTATCCAGTCGCAGTTGGGGATCCGAACTCCATATATCTAGCCGAGTGCGTTAGCCTTACGCTATACCGGATAACAATTTTTCGGTTGCTATGTGTTGCTAAAACGTGGAAAGAGAGATATCTTTGTTTATTCACTGACGCAACGTAGTTGAAGGATTTTCACTTTGGATCTTGCCCTTTTGATTTAACTGCTGGAATTAATATATAGCCAGTGCCATTAATTCCCACCGTATTGAGACGTCTCAGTAGTCCATCTTGCGAATTAATGATGTCAGAAACCGACAGAAAACGCACATAGCGCCGTTGATTATTGACCACCGTAGCATAAGGATGATGATGATTATATGTAGAAGATTTTAGGAAGGAGGAGTGTCTAACCCCAGGTCTTAAACAACCCTTAGAAATAGGAAGCTAGGAGATTTGGGCTAGAGTGTCCGATAGGAACGTGACACAGAAGCGAAGTAGAAAGGGGAGGAAGATGCCCTTATTTATTACCAGCGGGCCAGTACCCGGTGTCCGACGGCTTAACGTGCCCATCCGACGCACGGCGGATATTTAGTGGATCGAGCCTTCGTACCTGCCTGGGATCAAACCTGAGGTCCTTTCCGTGGCAGACACGAACGTTGACCACTAGGCCACCCGCTGCCCATCTTAGCATAAGGCTAACGCGTTGGGCTAGATAACGAGAGATCTGGGATTCGGATCCCCAGCAGTGACCGGATAACAATTTTTCGGTTGCTATGTGATCATAAAACGTGGAAAGAACGATGTTTTTGTTAATGAACAAAATCAATATTTATCACATTTCCCAACATAAAACTATTTCCAAAAGACGCCAGTGAAAAAGGGTCATTGTGTGCCAGATGAGAACTGAGAAGCCAGTTTTTTAGGTACTTGCTCTCGTCGCGAAGGTGGCTCTCTCCAGCGCGTAAGAGGGCTCGTGAGCATGGCGGACCGTATAAATCAGACGCGCTTGCTCATCGAGCATCGGCTGCAGTTCAGTTAAGAGTCGGAAGGGGCAAAACAAGTTATCTATGACTTTGAACGTGGCATGACACATGGCGCTATGCGTACTGGCTCGCGCAACTCCTGACCGGCTGTACACTAGGGCTTTTCACACACGGCAGTAGCGCGAGGTTATTGTGTACGGTGCCACACGCAAAAGACTTCCAGCAATCGGCTATGATGTAGAAGAAAACTGTTGGTGGAACAGCGGCCCAAAGAAGACTGGCTACCGTTAGTGGTTGTAGCCCATTCGCGACATAGCCCGAAACATCTGTTGTCTGAAGGAGTCTCTCGACACACCAGTGTTGAATTCTGCAGTGATCTACTGGGGTGTGAACCGTCTGTTCGCTTGCACGATTCTCGTTAGTCTTCTTTGATTCCTCTGTTCCACCATCTGTTCTCGTCTACGGGATCGCCGATTGCTTGAAGTTTTTTGTGTATTATACCATTCACGGTAAACCCTTGCTACAATTGTGCGGGAAAAGCCCAGGAGGACGAACACTTGGGATACACATCGATGAGCCATTACATTGTGACCACCCCCAGCCTAGAGAAATGAGCGCGCCTGGAGACTGAACGGTGGCGCAAGTGAAGTTCACCGAGCAGTATGTATACAACCCGAGGACCAGCTATCGGTTAGTAGAGTGTTAGGAGCCAGAATGAGAAAAGCTGCCGATTTATCGGACTTTGATAAACGACAAATTGTGATGCCACGGCTCTTAGAAACTACGATCTCGAAAACAGCGAGGCTTATGGGTTTTTCACGTGACGCTGTAGTGAGTACGTATCAAAAGTGGTGCACATCTGGCCAAACGAGGAACCGTTGTCCAGACCCAGCCGGATCCCCATGCTCACTCTGCACGTCATCGCCAACAACGCATAAAATGGGCCCAAAATCATCGAAATTGGACAGTGGATGATAGGAAGAAAGTCGCCTGGTCTGACGAACCAAGATTCCTTGTGCATCACGTAGACGGCCGAGCTCGGATACGCCGATTCCCAATGGAGACCATGGCATCTGGATGCGCTGGCAGGTAGAAACAGGCCGGCGGCGACGGTATTGTGCTGTGGGTGATGTTTTCTTGGTACAATTTAGGCCCTATTATCCCAATAGCACAATTCCTGACAGCTGTCAGGTATTTGAACATTGTTGCGTACCAAGTTCAGCCATTCGTGGTAATTGCGTTCCCTGCTGGACGTGGCCATTACCAAAAGGATAATGCGTCACGTCACACTGCCAGAATCGTCAAGAAGTGGTTCTAGAAACATACGCGAACTGGAGGACCTGCTGTTGACATTATGTTACCAGATACCACAGGATACTTATCTCTACCTCATCGAATTGATGCCTCGCCAAATGGCCGCTAAGTTTTGTGAGTTAAAGGAGATCCTACACCTTATTAGGTAGGTGGTCATAATGTAAAGGCTCATTGGTGTACCGAACCATCAGGTTTGGTGCGAATTTTCTGGTAGGACCTGCTGTAAAGGCTCATTATGTTACCAGATACCCCAGGATACTTATCTCTACCTCATCGAATCGCTCGCCTCGCCAAATTAGGTAGGTGGCTGTAAAGGCTCATTGGTGTACGCTCGAAAGGGGATCCTACACCTTATTAGGTAGGTGGTCATAATGTAAAGGCTCATTGGTGTACGCTCGAATCCATCAGGTTTGGTGTCAATTTTCTTATTAGGTAGGTGGTCATAATGTAAAGGCTCATTGGTGTACGCTCGAACCATCAGGTTTGGTGTCAATTTTCTTATTAGGTAGGTGGTCATAATGTAAAGGCTCATTGGTGTACGCTCGAACCATTAAGTTTTGGTGTCAATTTTCTTATTAGGTAGGTGGTCATAATGTAAAGGCTCATTGGTGTACGCTCGAACCATCAGGTTTTGGTGTCAATTTTCTTATTAGGTAGGTGGTCATAATGTAAAGGCTCATTGGTGTACGCTCGAACCATCAGGTTTGGTGTCAATTTTCTTATTAGGTAGGTGGTCATAATGTAAAGGCTCATTGGTGTACGCTCGAACCATCAGGTTTGGTGTCAATTTTCTTATTAGGTAGGTGGTCATAATGTAAAGGTTCGTTGGTGTACGCTCGAACCATCAGGTTTGGTGTCAATTTTCTTATTAGGTAGGTGGTCATAATGTAAAGGCTCATTGGTGTACGCTCGAACCATCAGGTTTGGTGTCAATTTTCTTATTAGGTAGGTGGTCATAATGTAAAGGCTCATTGGTGTACGCTCGAACCATCAGGTTTGGTGTCAATTTTCTTATTAGGTAGGTGGTCATAATGTAAAGGCTCATTGGTGTACGCTCGAACCATCAGGTTTGGTGTCAATTTTCTTATTAGGTAGGTGGTCATAATGTAAAGGCTCATTGGTGTACGCTCGAACCATCAGGTTTGGTGTCAATTTTCTTATTAGGTAGGTGGTCATAATGTAAAGGCTCATTGGTGTACGCTCGAACCATCAGGTTTGGTGTCAATTTTCTTATTAGGTAGGTGGTCATAATGTAAAGGCTCATTGGTGTACGCTCGAACCATCAGGTTTGGTGTCAATTTTCTTATTAGGTAGGTGGTCATAATGTAAAGGCTCATTGGTGTACGCTCGAACCATCAGGTTTGGTGTCAATTTTCTTATTAGGTAGGTGGTCATAATGTAAAGGCTCATTGGTGTACGCTCGAACCATCAGGTTTGGTGTCAATTTTCTTATTAGGTAGGTGGTCATAATGTAAAGGCTCATTGGTGTACACTCGAACCATCAGGTTTGGTGTCAATTTTCTTATTAGGTAGGTGGTCATAATGTAAAGGCTCATTGGTGTACGCTCGAACCATCAGGTTTGGTGTCAATTTTCTTATTAGGTAGGTGGTCATAATGTAAAGGCTCATTGGTGTACGCTCGAACCATCAGGTTTGGTGTCAATTTTCTTATTAGGTAGGTGGTCATAATGTAAAGGCTCATTGGTGTACGCTCGAACCATCAGGTTTGGTGTCAATTTTCTTATCAGGTAGGTGGTCATAATGTAAAGGTTCGTTGGTGTACGCTCGAACCATCAGGTTTGGTGTCAATTTTCTTATTAGGTAGGTGGTCATAATGTAAAGGCTCATTGGTGTACGCTCGAACCATCAGGTTTGGTGTCAATTTTCTTATTAGGTAGGTGGTCATAATGTAAAGGTTCGTTGGTGTACGCTCGAACCATCAGGTTTGGTGTCAATTTTCTTATTAGGTAGGTGGTCATAATGTAAAGGCTCATTGCTGTACGCTCGAACCATCAGGTTTGGTGTCAATTTTCTTATTAGGTAGGTGGTCATAATGTAAAGGCTCATTGGTGTACGCTCGAACCATCAGGTTTGGTGTCAATTTTTTTATTAGGTAGGTGGTCATAATGTAAAGGCTCATTGGTGTACGCTCGAACCATCAGGTTTGGTGTCAATTTTCTTATTAGGTAGGTGGTCATAATGTAAAGGTTCGTTGGTGTACGCTCGAACCATCAGGTTTGGTGTCAATTTTCTTATTAGGTAGGTGGTCATAATGTAAAGGCTCATTGGTGTACGCTCGAACCATCAGGTTTGGTGTCAATTTTCTTATTAGGTAGGTGGTCATAATGTAAAGGCTCATTGGTGTACGCTCGAACCATCAGGTTTGGTGTCAATTTTCTTATTAGGTAGGTGGTCATAATGTAAAGGCTCATTGGTGTACGCTCGAACCATCAGGTTTGGTGTCAATTTTCTTATTAGGTAGGTGGTCATAATGTAAAGGCTCATTGCTGTACGCTCGAACCATCAGGTTTGGTGTCAATTTCTTATTATTTAGGTGGTCATAATGTAAAGGTTCGTTGGTGTACGCTCGAACCATCAGGTTTGGTGTCAATTTTCATGCAGCGTTCTAAGTTGCTCAGATTACTCATGTTGCTCATTCCGATCCCCAGTCAAACGCTAACTGATGCCCGGAGTGTTGGTCTGCCTGATGTTTAGCTCACACGGGTGTCACGTGTCGTCTTACTTATTGGAGTGTTCCATTTATGTGATAAGGGTAGGTGTATATACCGAATGCACTGGCGGCTCAGTGTATATTTTATCAAAATAAAATGCAAGAAGAATTCCGTTCCAGATTTGGAGGTTTACGAAGAGATGTTACTATGTTGAGACTATTCACTGATCCTTTTTCATTAAGGTTGAATATTGCGAGCCTAGGGAACAGCTTCATTTCGAAATGTTCTACAGTCTTTAAAAAAATAGCACCATAATGCTTACTTCCTCATTTCTACAAATACTTGAACAAATCCAAATTCTGATTATCAGAAAATAGGTTTTAGAAGTTGCGTCTTTATTCGGAAGTACGTACATGTGTGAACAAACGTTCTTCCTTATTCGTCAATACGTCGAGCAATGACCGGTCAAACTGAAAGTGATATTCTCAGAACGGTAACTACCAGCATTGTGCAGGATGTAAACAGAGCGGAAAGGGAAAAACAGTGTTGCATCAATAATTGAGCTAGAAGATATTAAAAACTAAGCAGGAAGCATACACCAACTATCCTAAAAATAGTATAACTATATTAGTAATCTGAATTTCTTGCTATAGATTAGAAGATAAGTTTTCAAGCTATTGCACATCAATCAGATGGCTTTTTCAAGGAAGTTGTCTGTTTTCCTTAATGAAAAAGGGTCAGTTTGCTGTCTTCCTTCCATGAAAAAGCCATCTGGTTGATGTGCAAAAGCTTGGAAACTGATTTTCTAATCTACACCAAGAAATTCAGATTACTAATATAGTTATACTACACTGCTGGCCACCCAAAATGCAACACCAAGAAGGAAGCATCCGATTGGCCTGAAATGCGCAGCATATTTCGCCCGCGAGAGGACATGCAAACGATTAGCATTGCAGGGCATACGCAAATCATGTGCGCCCGGCACGCCACCGTGAAGCACTATAAGAAGGGTGCACAGAAGGCGGGGAGTAAGTAGTGAAAGTGTGCTGTGCTGCCGGACCTGTGCGTGGGAAGCTTCCTGATGCCTCGTCGCAGAATACGGCAGTCATTCCAGAACGTTTCGGAGTTCGACAGAGGCCGAATAGTGGCGTATCGCGACAGCGGTTTATCGTACCGAGACATTGGCTCCCGTGTGGGACGACATCCAGCCACAGTGAGGCAAGTACGGATTCGG
The DNA here is from genome assembly GCA_039090855.1 of Macrothele yani. Taxonomy (NCBI): domain Eukaryota; kingdom Metazoa; phylum Arthropoda; class Arachnida; order Araneae; family Macrothelidae; genus Macrothele; species Macrothele yani. The sequence goes on from CM077010.1 coordinate 88,994,637, forward strand.
TGGGCGCAGGAGGGACGGACGGACCAACGTGAGCGATTGCCGCAGCCGCTGCACACCACCGAACGAGAGGACAGGCATGTTGTGCGGCAGGCATTGATGGCTAGCACCGCCACATCACGAACGTTAGCACAGGAATTAGGGTGTGTTGCGCAACAACCTGTGTCAGCACGTACCGTTCGACGTCATCTGCAGGAGCGGGGACTTGTCTCACGGCGCCCATTGCTCCGATTACCATTGACGTTACACCATCGGCGAGTGCGGCGGCAGTGGGCCGTTTCACGCCTCACCTGGACTATGGAATGGCACGACATTGTCTTCTCAGACGAATCCCGCTTCTGCCTGAAACACCACGATGGTCGGATCCGCGTGTGGCGGCACCGCGGCGAGAGACTGTATGACGCCTGCATTATGCATCGCCATACCGGTCCGTCGCCTGGCGTTATGGTTTGGGGCGCAATTGGATATGACACCGGCCCCCCTCTGGAACGCATCGCCGGTACACTCAACAGCCACCACTACATCTCCGACGTTTTGGAGCCTGTAGTCCTCCCTTACCTGCAGTACCTGCCAGCGGCCACGTTTCAAAAGGACAAAGCGCGCCCGCACGTGGAACGCATCGTGCAACAATTCTTCACGGCCCACCGGGCGTCACTTCTGCCGTGGCTCGCATGCTCTCCCGATATGTCTCACATCGAACACGTTGGTCGCTGATCGGCAACCAAGTGGCCCGGTAAGCATCACCCGTGGCTACGCCTGATGAACTGCGGCAACGTGTGGAAGCAGCCTTGACCGACATACCTCAAGCCCACATCCAAAGCTTTTTTCGTTCGATGCCGCGGCGTGTAGCGGCCGTTATTGCCAGCCATGGGTGCCACACGAACTATTGATGTCTCCGTGTTCCGCAAGTCGCACGGACCTGTAAGTTTCATCGTTTCATCTTTGTATCTGTTGTTATGTGTCCAGTAAATCTGGCTTTGCTATCTCGTGTCCTTCTTGGTGTTGCATTTTGGGTGGCCAGCAGTGTATTAAGGAAGATATTGTTGTTGCTTTTGTTTCCATTCAATAAATAGTAAATTAGTGTTTATTCTGATTAAGGGTCAATTTTTCGAAATTTTTCGAGGTTATGCGTGATGTCAATGGCTAAAAGAGCAACTAATTTAATGCACTTCTTCTGCACGTAGATGGCATTTATTTGTGACCACTTTATTTTGTTATCAAAGAAGATCCAAATACCAGATATGCTTCAGATAAAGTTGTAAAAATCTACCTCCAGAATTGAAAGAACATCCTCGTTTAAATAACATGAGGCACAAACGTTATCAATACACAAAGAAACTCCCATTAATTGACGTCTCCAAACAATGGTAGAATCCAAGTAACAGCATGTTTTGGTTGATACAGAAAGCTGAGGTCTGACAGACATTAGCGATAACTTCCGAACAACAACCCCTTAACAGCTGTCAACAGACACCCCAGTTACTCCGAAAAATGTCTAATGGATGTCTTGTCCCTCAGGACCTTACTTAGGTGCTCTGATGGCGAGCCCATATAGCAGAAAACGTTCGAAAGGCGAGTAAGATGAGAACAAAGAATGTTACTGAAGAAACCGTGTCTTGGGTTGCATTATGGCGGGCACAATGGCGTGAAGTGAAAATAAATTGTAGTTCGACGTGTGACCGAAATTGCTTAGGGCGAAGCGTAGCTCCCTTGAATGTCGCAGTCTCGCACTAAGGCCTACGGGACCATAAGCTTGTGCCTAAAATATTGTCCATTCGCTGCTGTGTCTGCTGATTTGGTTCCCCTGGGTTTTGTTTCACTTTTTCCCTCGCGGTCGGCAAATTGCGCAGTTACAATTCACTGTCTCCCTAATTGTTGTTTTTCTTTCCTATGTGGTATCCTAGCCTCCTTGCTTGCTATTTCTAAGGGGAGTTTAAGATCAGGGGTTAGATACTGCTTTCCTGAAATCCTTTAAACCACGATTAATTGATGAAGTTAACTTGTAGCTCATCCCATTGTAGTGAAGAATAGGTGGAGATAATGAGAAAAACTCTAGAATTCGAACTACCATTTCTGGTTCAAATATTCAGCTACAAACAATCAGTTGTATTTATTGCTCTAAATCTGGACGTTTTCGATTTTGAAATAAGCTCAGTTTACAGTACTCGAACATTATGTGCATCGCCATAATCGCTGACCATACTGAAGAGCAATTGAATTAGAGACAGCTGGCGTTATGCAAATGTGGCGTTGTGGGCGGCTCTGTAAACGGAAACGACATGACGTATGCAGCGATCCGACAATATAAGGAGTGATGCGACGGGAATCAGTAAGAGTCGGACGCAGTATGGGTAACACGAAGAATCTAAGCGCATTTGATCGTGAGAAAATTGTCAGGGCCTGACGAATACGTCACTACATCTCGGAAGTCGTGCAGGCACTCGGATTTTCACGAGTCACTGTGTTATGGGTGCACCGTGAGTACATCGAATCCGTTAAAACCATCCCTGCAAGGGCCAACTGTCGTGGACAACAGTCTGTGGTTGAGCGGGGCCATCGTCGGCTAGCTCGGATTGTAACAGCGGATAGACGGGCCACAGTGCAAGAAATCACTCGGCAATTTAACGCTGGTGCAAAAAACGTGTAAGCAGCCACACCATCCAGAACCATTTCCTCGCTATGGGGTGCAGAAGCCATCGTCCCACGAGAGTACCGCTGCTGATCGCACATCACAGGGTGCAAAGATTAGCATGGGCTCCAGAAACAGCGCCACTGGACCCTAGACGTGTGGAAAAATGTTGCCTGGACTGATAAGTCGAGATTCACGTTAGTACATGCGGATGGCAGGATACGAGTACGGCGCAAACCACATGAAGCGATGGATCCTTCTTGCCAGCAGAGTACTCTTCAAGCCGGTGGGGATGGCATTCCCGTCTAGGGACTGTTTACGTGGACTGAAATGGGACCCCTGCTAGGTGTGAAATTGTCCCTCACAGATCAACGTTATCGGGATATCCTGGACGACCATTTGCTTCCGTTTGTGCGTCTTCAACATCGCACTGTGGACCTTATCCTGCAACAAGACAATGCACCGTGCCATCGCTCCCGAATTGTATCCGAGTGGTTGGATGAACACTCCACCGACGTGACGTCGTTTCCTTGGCCAGGTAGGTCATCTGACCTCAATCCCATCGAGCACATCTGGGATGCCATCGAGAGAGATGTTCGAGGCTCTGACCCCCCTTTATCAAATCTTCGTGAACTGTGGGAAATTGTTCAGGGGTCGTTAATCCGTATGGCTTCCCAACGCTTCCGGTGTCTTGTCGAGTCCATGCCGAGACGAATCGTCGTCGTCATCAGGGCGAAAAGTGGTGTTACACGCTACTAGACAGGTATCTCTAATTCAATTGCTCTTCAGTGTATGTCTGTAATTCTGCATTGATTTCCAGAATTTGCTCATCCCTAATGCAAATGGCAAACAATATACGAAGATCGTTCAAAAAATAACGAGACTGATTTTACATGGGGAAGAAGTGTATTGCAGTAAACATACTTACACTTACATACTTTCGAAGTATTCTCCCTCTATCTGAATGCATCGGCTCTACCTTTCTATCCATTTCCGGAAGGTGTGTTCAAAGCTCTCCCTCGACATGTGGTTCAGGATACCCATCAGGGTATTATTCAGTTCAGGATTTATTGCAAACAGATGCCCACGAAGTTGTTTTTTCACTTCAGGAAATAGGCGGAAGTCACATGGCGCCAGGTCAGGTGAATACGGAGGGTGCGCCATCATTTCGATGCCTAGGTCTTGGTTTACCTGCTGGGAAACCAAAGCACGATGTGCAGGAGCATTACCTTGATACAAAATCCAATCAGTTTGTGCATGTTCTGGGCGTTTTCGGGATTTTTTGTTCTTTAGCGGACCTTTGAGAACTTCAGAATATTGGGCACTAGTAACAGTTTTGCCATGTGGAGCAAAATGGTGATACACAATTACCTTTTTTTATCGAAGAAAACCAGGTGTATGACCTTCCCTACACTTACTTGAAACTTTGCTTTGAATCGGAGACTCTGCTGGTGTTTCTATTAAGTGTTCTATTGTTTTGTTTCTGGGTCAATGGTGAAAAAAATGTTTCATCACATGTGACGACTCAATCCAAAAAAGTGTCGTTCACGTCGTAGCCGGTTCTATTGGCGACAAGTGATAACACAATTTGCCTTGGGTTCATCTGTGAGAAAGTGGGAAATCCTCTTTGCAGAGACTTTTCGGTACCAAAACTAGTTTTTCACAATGCCATCAACGAATATCTGAATCACATTAGCAACCTCCTCAATGGTTATTCAGAGGTCTTAGCACAGGAGTGCCTCGATGGTATTGACATTAACCTCCGTAGTCGATGTCGAAGGCCTACTGGAGCGTGATGCATCTTCCAGAAACTCTTCGCCATTCACAAGTTTCTTGCGCCACTCCAATATCTTGTGCGAGAGAAAGCATCTTCCTTATGGGCTGTTTTAATCATTTTGTGCGTTTCTGTGGCGGTTTCATTGAAACTCACGCAAAACTTTACAGCTGCTCTTTGGTCCACTTTTAAATCCATACTGGGTTACAGAAACACGTCTAAACTCTATGCCGTCTACTATAAGAATCAACAAGTAGAGCGCTGCAACGAGGGGTCGTCACGTGACTGACCTTGCAGGTGTTCCGACATAGGCAGCTGCATTTTTCTGCGTGGGTTTGTTTCGGCGTTATGACATCATCAGTCAGGTTACATTTTGAACGACCTACGTAAATTAAGGCCAAATCTCCGAATAACGGACACCTCCTAATAACAGACCCATTTACCCGGTCCGAGCGGTGACCGCTATTCAAAGGTTTTACTGTGCCTTCTGACCTGAAAGTAACTACAAAATATAAAGCAGGTAAGCCATCTTGTTCAAGCAATACCAAATGGCTTACCATAAGAACAATCCTTAAATCTTCGATAAAAATAGTTCGAGATTTAAAACCTTTTGAAAAGTTCTGACATACAGCTTGTAAAGTTTTAATAAAGAAATGGTGTTATGTATAACTTAATATGAGGGTTTGCTGTAAGATACAGAAGGGTTGCATTGTGAAAACAGCATGGAGTCCAATTCGCGTACTGCGCAATACATCATACGCACGATGCTTCCCTCGCTCCCTGTGCGCAGGGAAAATGATGCAATATTTCTGGATGCGCCGCCGCGTTTGTCTCAGTCTATCTCGGCACCACTGAGCGCAACACGACTGTGCGTGACATCATTTTAAAGCTCTCGACGAGATCTATTCAAATATACGAAGAACATTTCGCAGTAGTTCGAACTGAACATTTTAAAAATTGTTTTCTTTTGAACAGGTGAACACTTTTGACAATATCGCAGTTTATCTGGACAAGCGTGAGTGCAAAACGATTGTACGTGGTATCGTTTTAAAGCTCTCGAAGAGATCTATTCAAATATATAAAGAACATATTGCAGTGGTTTAAACTAAATTTTTAAAAACATATTTTCGTTTGAACGGGTTAACATTTTCGACAATGCCGCGGAATTCGCAGGAGTAAGAGCAAGCAAAAGTGGAGAAAATCGAAACGAGAGTCCGAGAAGAAGGAGTCCGAGAAGACAGAGTATCACGTTGGGTAATTCGTGTATCGATCTGCTTTGTGTTCGCAGTTTATCCAGCATTATTTGTAAAAATTATGTAAGCTACTTTTCATATCATAGACCTGTGTTGGCTATAACAAATTAAATAAACGCTTTGAAACCATACTCGACAAACTCATTTCAATTGTCCAATCTGTAAGTCGTAGTCCTACGTTCCAAACTGACGGCTCAATCAGAACTGAGTCTACCTGTACTTTTTAGGCCGTTCTTGCTCTTATTTGAAAACTTTTGCTAGACTCTTAAACAGAAAACAAAGGCAACTTTTGCTCCTAAATTTTCTAGAAATTAAAATTAGTCTACCAGCCTTCATAAAGCACCATAAACAGAGACGTATAGTTTCCTCTATGTATGATTTCGGTGTCTTAAAACAGTAACTCTCTCACAGCGACTGTGTTAGTAGAGGATTCAAGATCAGTAATACAATTGGGGACCTTCGTGGCAAAAACAATTTTAGACCACTTCCTAAGATGCTAAAGAAATTGTTGCAAAGAAAACAGCAGTTGTGAGAGGATTATTGCATAAAATCAGCGGATTTTTGCAAGATTTAATAAAAAAAGGTAGTCAACAATACCATACATTAATATTATCGCACTGAGAAAGAAACTGCAGTATTCAGTTTTGCCTAGAGTCTCTTGGCATTTTTGTGTGCAAATGAACAGAGTTTCTTTTGAAATAACTCATGTCGGCACGGGTCTTTTAATCATACCTCGTCAATAACTGTTTAGCTACATACAAATATAATAAATTTCTTAACTACCTTTTATTGTAAGAATTTCAGCATATTAAGTTTCACAATTTTGACAACAAACTCTTTGTAGTGATCCCAATGCTTAGGCTGGCTGGACAAGATCCTAAATTCCCTCAAAATTACAGACCGATCTTACTTCTCTCAGTCCTTGGCAAATTACTTGAAATAATCCTTTTCTACCATTTATGTGAGTATCTCATTTCGAAAAAATTTTAGTCCATTTGAACAGTCTGGAATTTTAACCAAACAATCTACTGTTCAACAGCTACTCAGAGTTATTAAACTCATACTAGAAGGCTTTACAAGAAAACAATACATACATGGTATTTCTGGATATTGCCAAAGCCTTTGATAAAGTTTGGTATCTAGGTATGATTTACAAACTTACTAAATTACTAAAACAAACTTTGCCAGGTGGATAGTTGAGATTATCAATTCATACGTTACAGAGAGATACTCACGTATAAAAGTGAATGACTGGTTCTAACAATAATCAACTACAGCTGGAATTTCTCAAAGTTGCTCTCTTGGACCCTTCCTTTTCCTAGTCTGTCTTTATGATAAGCAAATAATGAACAATGTCCAGTTGGCTCTATATGGGGATGAGACTATTATTATAGCAAGATCCAGGAATAAAAGTGAAGAATATATTTTGAAATTCCCCAAAGAACTGCAATCTTACTATATGCATTGGAAGACTAAAATCAACACAACAAAGTCTCAAGCGATGAGATTTTGGCCTAGAAAACATAAAGACAAGTTAAAGGATATTACAATCATTAGCCAGAATATTCCATCGGCTATGCAAACTAAGTAATTTGGGGTTATAATGGACAACAAATTAACTTGGAAACCACACATTAAAAGTGTCTTGGTAAAAATTAAACAGATACAAAGATCTCTAATAACACTTTTCTACAGAAGCAGTGCACTGAGAACAAAGCATAGAATAATTCTTTACGAAACTTGCTTTTTGCCTGTCATTACATATGCCTGCTCTGTGTGGGAATATTGCCCTAAAGCATATAAACTATATTGACAAAAGTCGCCGGACACCTAGAAGATAAACACAACATAGCATTTATTGACATACATTAGTACGGTGTCGGTCCACCTTTGGCCTTAACGCATGCAGTGACCCTTCGAGACATGCTTTCGACAAAGTTTTGGAACATAGTGATAGGTATGCGCTTCCATTCATTACATAATGCTGCCGCTAACTGTTGCTTAGTAGTAGGCCTTGGTTCCAAACTTCTTATGCGGCGCTCTAATTCATCCCATAGGTGCTCTATGGGACTACGATCAGGGCTCTGTGCTGGCCAGTCCACACACGATACGGAATTATCGTCAAACCACGCCGTAACAGTACTTGCTTTATGGCGCGATGCATTATCCTCCTGGTACCAACAAGGCTCGGTTCCATAGTATTGCCACAAAGTTGGTAGGGCATTATTGTCCAGAATATCGAGATAGGCATGCTGGTTTACACGTTTATCCACGATAACCAATAGGCCGGGATCATACCACGAAAAACACTCCCACACGAGTACACTGCCAGCTCCAAACTTGACCATAGGAACAGTACACTGTGGTAAATAGCGTTCCCCAGCTGCCGCCATACCCCCACACGGCCATCAGACTGATGGATCGTGTATCTGGATTCATCAGTCCTAGAACCCGTTTCCATTGATCTACGGTCCACGATAAATGTTCTTCATACCATGCCAAACGACGAGTAGCATCTCGAGTGGAGATGAAGGCTTATGAGCAGCCGCACGACCACGGTGACCAATGGAATGAATATTTTTGCGAATGGTACTCGCACATACCGAAGTTTCAGCATTTTCACTCACCATGTACACTGAGGTCTTGTGCAGTACTCCGTCGATTAAGTGTAACGATTCTCCTGAGGCTTCGACGTCCTCTATCACTGATTTTCTTCGGTCTGCCAGAACGTTTTGCTGCTGCAGGCACGCAGCAGCATTCAATACATCCAAAATAGTTGATTTGGGTATGTTTAAATGCTTCTCGGTTTCTCTTATGGACAACCCACTAATATAACACCCAACAATCTTTCCTTTCTCAAAGTCAGTTCTCTCCCGCCGCGACATTTTCAATCAACCTCACAGTGCGACATCATCGCGGTAAGCTGCAGGCTTGTTTTTATACCGTTTGCAGCTGTACCGCGCATCTTAACAACGCAGCGGATCGGTTCATTTGCTTTTGAAGGGAGTGTCCTGTGACTTTTGTCAATATAGTGTATATCCGAATGCTGAAATTGGTAACTCTTAAAGCACATAGAAAAAAACGAATACTCAGTTCTCCACATGGCATTAAAATAGTTGATTTTTTAAGAGATACAAGTTTGTTCCAATATTTGAAAGAATGGTGGAACAAAAATAAATTACGGAAAAAACTGGATGAACATCCTAACAAAGAACTGTTAAGAACGATTTTGTATGACAATAAAAAAATGCGGGGATTAAAAGACCAAGAGATCTATTATTCTCTGAACTTACAGATAAAGAAAAAAAAATTTGTAAAATCTTTCAAAAAGCCAAAAGAACTAAGAAGAAATAAAAAAACTGCAATTTGTAAATCATACCTGAAAAAATAATGACAAGATTCGCTCGGTTGGGATAGGTGTTAATAAACATATATCAGGCATGTTTAACCTAATGGTTTAAAGCAATTATTGCGCTAATGCAACGGAATATGTTTACCTTGCAGGATTTATTCAGGCTCTTCTGTTTTAAAGGAGGATTAAGTTATTCACGGAGCGCAGAACTTAAAAACCGCCCGGGTGGTGCAGTGGTCTAAGGCGCTGGCTTATGATCATTCGCCCTAGTTGGGTCGGGGATCGAATCCCGGTGAGGCATGCGTATTTGACACTGGCTCTATGTGGACATTTAGCATACAGTAAAATCCTTGTTTAACATGTGCTTGTTGAAGTGAAACATTTGTTTGTCATGTCTCTGTACCATCACGTGCAATATATCATTTTGAAAACAAAAAAACCTCCAATAACATAAAAATAAAAAACTCCAAGTGTTGCACTCTCCTTTCTCATTCTGCTGTTCCTTGGGAGATAGTTTGGACCTCGCACTCTTTTCTTTTATTTCCACAGAAGGGATATTTAGTGAAACCGCAAACGTACGTGGCATCCATTACTAACACAAAAACGCATGCGTGGAAACATATATCAAATTAAACGCTGTCTATGCACGTTAAATTAAAGCAGTATGTTCCATTTGCAGAATTAAAATACGAGATTTATTTGCAATTAAAACCCAAAGATTAAAACTACTTGCATGATCTTTCGGGACTAACTATAGTCCCATCATCAGGAAGACTGTCACAGAGAAACAGTGGGATTGGTATTTAATACCAGAGACATCCCATGATACATTAGGCTCCATGTTGTCATAACATGATAATCGATAAGAAGAAAAGAGAATAACTGATCACGTAGCTTGTTCGTCATAGGCCATATCATCATTCGCAGGAAAAGTTCCATTCAGTGACCTCCACGGTTGTAGAATAAAGCCTGGCAGATCCACACTGCAACAGTTTTGAGCATATCGAACTATACACAAACTTTCTGTGAAGAGAAGAGAACGTCGATTATGTGCCGAAGCTATAATCGTAGCGTTTTCCCAATCTGGTGAATAGAGTCCTTGATTAATAGTTCTGGCAAGTGTTGTAGTAGAAGAACCGGTCCTGATATTATATTTGTGCTCTTTCATTCTAACAGCTAAAGTACAGTAGTATCCCCTTGATTAAAGTCCAGAGTGTAGGACCTATATAGAACTTATTCGGCATAGTAGAAACCCCAGAAATAAAAGGGATCCTACTGTATATACACCATGTCTTAGGGTGGTCTGGATTGGGTCGCGGTCCTTCTTGATAAGTCTATAAATATTACTGTATTCGTGCCGACCCCAAACTCTAAGTTATGTTTCCTACAGAGATTTTTCAAGGTAATAGTAACCAAAGGAAAATTATCTATAGAACCCACAAACGTCATATATCCTACGACTCGCTGTAAAGTAATGTATGACGCACGATTTTGGTTGCGAACGAGTTTATTAAAGAGAACACTAAAGTAACCGCAGGCAATAGCCATCCGGTAAATCTTCTCGAGTTCAACCCTACCTAAACCAACAGACGAAGAATGAGTGAAAGCCCGCTTTATTAAAAACCGCAGATCAGTTATTTTCCTTTCGTGATCAGTTATTCTCTTTTCTTCTTATCGATTATCATGTTATGGCAACATGGAGCCTAATGTATCATGGGATGTCTCTGTATTTAATACCAACCCCACTGTTTCTCTGTGACAGTCTTCCTGACGATGGGACTATAGTTAGTTCCGAAAGATCTTGGAAGTAGTTTTCAATCATTGTGTTTTAATTGCAAATAAGTCTCTTATTTTAATTCTGCAATTGGAACATACTGGTTTTATTTAATGTGCATAGACAGCGTTTAACTTGATATATGTTTCCACGTATGGGTTTTTGAGTAGGTTCTGTACGTATGGAATGTTGGTATTCATCCATTAGTAAATTGCAGTCGTCAGATTAATAATAATAATAATAATAATTAAAACAAATTCAATGAGGATGTAGTCTAGTCAAAAGAAAACATTATATGCTTTCTCAGACATTTTTGGTTTGTATTACGATAGCAAATCGTCCTATGACTGAAACAACCAATCAACTGGAAAATTTATTATCACCATGATAAATTTCTTTCTCTCTGTTTTTAAGGGGTTTTTTGTGTTTTTTTAAAGCTGCACCATCATCAAACACCATCTTATATGTTTAATCCAAAGAATCCCATTAAGTTCTCCGGAAAAGATCTCACTGAAGTTTGCACTTTGTAAAATTCAGAAGTTTTCAATTTCAGTTGCGCGTACAAAACTTCACTTATTAGGCCTTTAAATAGAGGGATTTCATTAAACGAGGAAGTAAAGCGACGTCTTGAAGCATTAACCTTGGAAAAGGATAAGATTACACTCACAGCAAGATAAAAGTCAAAGACATATTCTTTTACCTTTACTTAGTTTTCTGCCTCATTATTATAGAAACAAACTGCACATAAACACATAACTTCTGATGCATTTATTACTCCAGGCGTAAGGATGTAAAAAAAAACCCACAAAAAAAAAAAAAAAACAACAGAAAGTTGATTTCCTTAGTACCATACTAAAGGGGGAAGATGAATTTAGGGAAATCCGGTCGGAAAAGTTTCCATGTCACAGAGTTCCGTGGATATGAAGAAATCACAACAATTAACGGATGTTGGCGCTGTTTTGATCTTGTTCAAGTGATTGCATGATAAAAGCATGAACAAATAAAAACTAACTAGCTTATAGAAGTTTTCTGAACGACTAAAGAACGGTCTCCCATTAATTTTCTTCTGGCATAAAACTTGATCCACGTTTTACAGAAATGAAGTTGACTGTTGCCTTCACGATTGTTGATCTTAATTTTGGGGCTAATTATCGATGCATTTGGAAGATTTAATTAAACAGAATCAAGGTAAGTGAAAATGCCAGAAGTTCCACATCTATTTCGTTACTTCTCGTAAGTGGTTCACTTATCCACTTAGTACAAATTCAAATCACATCAAAAGTGAATGTTGTGTATATAAAATAAAATGCTAATTAACTTATGTAATACAGAGTAGATATAAAGTCCTTACCTGAGTATGAAAAATTTTATTTAAGCAAATATAATAGTTAGAAACAAGCAGTTTGTGGCATGATGCATTTTATTGCATAAATGTTCGTGTTTGAGCCTAAAAACGGAGGCAACAATTTCCGAAAACGGAAAGTTAAGCACAGCGCTATAATGTTAAAATCTTTTTCTCGCGGCGCTCTCTCTGCTCTGTACTCGTATTGTTGTTATGTGCTTTATTTCAGAAGTATTTGTATTTTAGCCTGAACATGGGTGAAAAATTCCCTTAAATTGAAGTTTAACGAAACGAAGGTTTCTCCCGTAATCGTAATTTGTTTTTTCGCGATGTTCCTCTGTCGAAATATTGTAGCTAAATATCACTTTGTTGCAGATATGTTGGTTTCAGCATAAAAATGGAAGCTAAAGTTTCCAACAACGGAAGCTAAAAGGAAGCAAAGATTTTCCCCTGTTGTTACTTTTGTTTTCTTTTCTTTTCTTTTTCTTTTTTCAGTATTCCGAAAATAATGGAAGAAATTTTTCGAAAACTGTAATTGATCATACGAAGATTTCTCACATCTCACATAATCATGTTTTTTCACTTTTCTTTTCTTTTTTTTTTTCTCTCGTGGTGTTTCATTTGACCTGTTTGTTGTTAAATATCATTTCATTCCGTAAGTTTCAGCATGAAAATGCCAAAAATTTCCGACGAAGGAGGTTGGACAGACTGATAATTTTTCCGGAAATCGTAAATTTTTTTGTGTGTGACGTTTCTCCTATCGTGAATTATTGTTAAATGCAATTTTAGTCCATAACTGTCAGAATTTCAGCACGAAGGTAAGTGGGAAGATCTTATTTTGAGCTTAGAACTTTGAAAACTGTACCAAGGAATCATGGGCGTCGCTGGAGGGGACGGGGGACGGGAGGAATATGTCCCCTCCATATTTCTGACAGCACCCCTTTTCGTGTTTTGCGCTGTTGTTTTTTAATACAAATACAATGCACGATGTCTACCTACGATTACGATATAGTTTGTACCTAAAAACGTAAGTAAAAGTTGTCAGTTTTTTAATTTTGCTACGTGATTGCGAAAACAAAGAAACTGCCTATCATTACTGCACGCTTGTTTCACATTTGTACACATTATGATAAGAAACAAATTTATGGAGTAAGACCTAACTTTTTTCAATTTATTTTTTTCCTTATAATCGAGTGACATTCTAATATGCAGTGCATTTATATCAATCTATAAACACATGTATAAAGTGGCAGCACTACGTTCAAAAAGGAAGATAAAGGAGACAGCTATTAGTATACAGTAGTTCCTAATTTGTTACTGTTAGGAGAAAGGGAAAAATATAAAGTGAAAAATATTTCAGTTTTGGCAATGCCTCTTAGTTTTCGCTGATAGTTACATCAAAAGCTGTTTCAAAATCCATGAAAAGAATTCTAGGTTCGGAGGTAAGAATTCTTGATCCAAGTTATCACTGTAGTTGTTGTAGTACCTATACTAGGCCTTTTGAGGCAAAAGAAATACACTCATATTCATAAAAAAAGCAAGTTAGTAAAATCATGCAATGCATTGATTAATTATTATACGCTTTCCAACATACTAGAAATCATTACTGAAGTTATTACTCAAGTTATGAGGATAATGGCTGAAAAATAAATCTGGCTCCTGTGTCCTGACCTTTGACCCCATTTCGATGATATTCAACAGAACAGGTTCAGTATACCTCCGGAACAACATTAGAAACATTTGTAGTCAAGTTATAAGGATAATGGCTGTGGAATAAATCTTGCTCCTGTGCCCTGACCTTTGATCCCATTTCGATGATATTCAACAGAATTGGTTCAGTACACCTGCAGAGCATCATGATAAAGTTTTGTCCTAATCGAAGCATTTTGAGGTACGTTATGACGCATAAGGGAAATGGAATGAATCCCGCTTCTATGTCCTGACCTTTGACCACATTTCGTCCGTTTTCAACAGAATTAGTCCCCAGGTAATCCCCTACCACATACTAAAATTTCATCGAAATCGAACCATTTTTACGCAAGATATGATGCATATGGGCAATGCAATGGATCCCTCTCCGATGCCCAGACATTTGACCCCATTTCGCCCATTTTCAGTATGAGTCGTCCCCAGGTGGTCTTCTATCACATACTAAAATTTCATTGAAATCTAACCATTTTTACGAGAGTTATCGTGCGGACGGGCAGACGGACATACATACGGAAAGATAGGTGGACAAAGCTGGAGCATATATGCTTCTTCAACCTACGGTTGGAAAGCGCAAAAAAGCGGCGAACACCCGAAAGGAGTCGAGCTACGACTTCGATTTTTACAAGATATGCTAATCACACAATATCGCAGAAATGATTAGCATTTCGTTGTCATAGGTGCATGTGTTCCGAGCCTAGGCGAATCAAATCGAGCAACGTCACAAATCGGAAACCGGCCCATTTTCTATTATAAGTGCCCCGTGGCTCGGTCGGCATGTCAGTGCTTAGTAATCAGTAGGCAATGCTCCCTCTAAACTGCGCGAGCGCGCGGGCGAGCAGAGGTTTAACTTCCTCCACGCAGTAAGCATTTTATATTAAAATACCTAAATCCATAATTAATTTTCATAAATCGAAAATCAATTAGCTGCAAAAATAATAATAAATAAACAAAATTAAAGCTCTGAAAAGTGAAAAAAAAAAAAACTTTTCTTAAATGCCGTTCACTTCCTTCTAAGTTTGTCTCAATGTCCTCTTCATTCTCAAAGTAGCCTGGTGCGAGCAGACAGTGAACGCGAGATTGCGGATTAGTGATTTTTCCATGACGAGAAAGAGGCTAATTAAATGTTTTTAATATTTTTTAAATTTAAAATCAATAGCGGAAAGAACGGTGATAAAAGTGGGGGATTAAAAAAAAACTAAGGGTTCCAATCCAAGTTCCAACTTCTACTGCATTAGTAAGAGAAGCTGAGAAAATAAAAATTTTTGCATGAGTGTTTTTGAGCCCTTTGGGTTAGGCGCTCATTGCCCATTGCCGCTTAGAGGTAAGGATATCTCGTCGTCGTGTGAAACAGTCTTGCAGTCACATCAGCGGGTTCGACAGAGGTCGCATTATCGGCATGAAAGATTGCAATGGTTTCCTCCGGGAGAGTGTCGGTTGTGTATGGCGCAGTTGATCCGTCGTGTCAAGTGTGCAGGGAGTGGTAGGAGAAGAGCATAGGATAAGGAACAGATGGTTCTGGACGTCTGTAAGCAAAAAACGCCGAGTGACAACAGTCAAATCAATAGAACATCGTTGAGTGATCGTTCTGCATCATTAACAGCGTTGGCGCAGCAGTCGCGAACTGTAACACATTCTCCCATGTCAGCTGTAACAGTACGTCACCAGTTATTACAGTTCGGACTGCAGGCTCGTCGACTCCTCTTCGGGTTACCTTTGACACGGCAGCAACGGACTGTCGGGCCGCAATGGGGCATCGAACGAAGGGAGTGACGTGACGAATGACACAATAGCATGTTCTTGAAACAAACGCACTTCTGTTTAGGTGAAAATCATAGCCGCATCTGTGTCTGCTGACGACAAGGACAGAAGCGTTGGGAAGAATGTATTCGCTCCAGGCATACCGCACCAACACGAGGCATTTTAACTTCGTATGCTATCGGGTACGAAAGCAGATCCCCTCTCCTGAGAGTCCGTACCACCATAATAAGTACCTGTTTCGTCAATGATATTCTGATACCGGTCGCACTTTAGTACGTTCTTGAAGTCCCCGGGGACATATTTCAGCAGTACAAAGCCACACCGCATGTTCCAGTGACAACATGTGCCTTCGTCAGGGATAAAAATGTTCCACTTCTGCAATAGCAGGCTAGATTGCCGGATTTATCACCTATAGAAAATCTATGGGACATGCTCAAACGACAGGTGCAGCGGTACGACCGTCCACGCAACTTTTGATGAATTGTGGATGCAGGTCAATACAGTCTAGATGGCTATTCCACATGACATCATTCACGCATTATTTGATTCGATGCCTCAGCGCGTACAGAAAGTGATACAAACCGGAGGTGGCCACACCGATTTTTAGCTACATCGACGCACCTGGTACGTATGACATCGAGATGCTAATCATTTGTTCTGTAATGCCTAATGGACATATCATGCAAGCATCAAAATCGTAGCTAGGCTCTTTTCAAGTGTTTTGTTATTTATGAATATGAGTACACGAGGGGATGATTTCCTTTCTGTTCTTTCTTATTTGTACCTGTGCAATTTCTTATTGTTTTTGCACCCATTTGTTGTCTAGCCCAACGACCGTGCCACATATTATTTTTTGGCACCATGATATCCATCGCAAACTTCTTGCTGCAGGGATAACACATTAACGTCCCTGTCACATGAAACAGATTTTCATACATGAAATGGTGCTAAAATCCCTCGCATAAAATGATGCTAAATTTATACATTTGTGTGTATGGGTATGCATGATAGAGCAACTTTTTTTTTGAAAACCTTCCCTGTGGGGTAAGAAAAAGGAAAATAAATAAATACTTATAAGCATGAGTCTTTTTGGGCTTATACACAGTCGAGTCACATTATTGTGACCAACCACCTACTACTTTTGACGTCATCAGGGCGTTGCTAATGAAAGAAGGCACGCACTTGTCGTGAGCTAGCTTGGAGGGTATATACGGTGTGCTGTAGGCATTATGAAGACATATAACTGGTTGCTGTCATGGATAAAAGGAGCGATTTACCAGATCTGCAAAAAGGAATGATTATCGGCTTTCGGGCCAAGGGGTGGCGGTGCCTTTGAAACAGTGCATTTTGAGAACTGTTCGCGTGCTGCTGTGGTTAAAGTGTATCGTGATTGGATACACTTTAACCACAGCACCACTGCGAATAAGCGACGTGGAAACTGCTCAGCACCACGTGCCATTTAGAATAAATTATCACGTTTTTTGTTGTGAGAGGTGAGAGGTCTTCGTGCCATTGTTGTGAGAGGTGAACGTCTGCTTCGAAGGTGCGTGAGGGCCGATCGACACGCTGCAGTGCATCAACTCAATGGCCGAATGAACCAGAGGACTACCGGAAGTGTGTCTAAAACGAAAGTTCAGCGAACCTGGCTGCGTGTGGGGCTCCGATGCAGACGGATTGTCGCTGCACCTGTGCTAACGAAGGTGCATCGGCAGAAAAGGCTTACATTTGCACGACAGTATTGGAATTGGACCTCCGCTGTTTGGCAAAAAATTGCCTTCTCCGATGAGTCACGTTATATGCTTCATAGAACGGTTGGATGTTAGCGTATAAGGCGAGAAACATCGGAGAACAAACACTCTTCAACTATTTCTGCAAGAACACAAGCTGGTAGGGGCAGCGTTATGATCTGGGGAGTGTTTCTGTGGCATTCGCTTGGTCCACTCATACCTGTGGAAGGCACTATAAACCGAATTCGTTACGAATCCATCCTTGCAGACCACGTACACCCATACATGCTGATTGTCTTCCCTGGGGCGGATAGGATCTTCCAGCTCGACAATCTACGTGTCATACAGCTAGAAATGCCCGAGAATGGTTGGAAGAGCACGATGAAGACTTCAAAGCATTTCCCTGGCTTTCTAATTCCCCAGACTTAAATCCAATTGAGCAGCTGTGGGACCACTTCGATCGTGTTGTTCGCTGTATGGTCCCTCCACCACGCACCCTTCAGCAGCTGTCAGATGCACTGCAGTCAGCCTGGCTCCACATATCTGTGAACACCTTCCAGCACCTTAATGAGTCACACCCAGTTCGTCTAGCTACTGTCCGCGCTTCACACGGCGTTTACTCTGGATATTAGCTGGTGGTCACAATAATGTGACTGGACCGTGTGTAACGTAATGGTGTCAATAATTTCTTCAAGTTCGAAAATAGTTAGAGAAAACAATGCAAGTAAATAAAGCGCGAAATGTTGCGTATTATTTTTTTCATGTGGACAGAAAAAACAAAGAACGGATTTTATGGCGTGTGATTCTTTATTATTTAATTCCAAAAAATAAATACACGTTCTTACTATACATTGTTCTGAGAACTAAGAGAGAAGCTTTCTTTATCTTTTGAAAACTCTGCAACTTATTTCTACATATTTCATAAAGGAAAACTAGATTTTAAAATAATGTTGATTTCAAACAAATTTGAACTTGATCTAAATAAACGATCGATTACCAAAGAAAATTACAGAGGTTCCACAAAAATCAATATCAAGGGCAGGGTATACTCTAAGCGTTTCGCGGGGAAAAGCGGCCTCTGGTTACCATAAAGTCTGGATTCTGTGCACTGTAAAATTTCAATTAACTTTTTCCGTCTATGGATTTTTCTACGTTTTTAAATCGCTACGTTCCCGTGGTCAATGATCATTCTGAGCTTACAAAAGGGTAAGGTGCAGATACTGTTAAAGCTAAAAAAAACCAGAACAATTTGGGGCTATTGGTTCATGGGACATTTACTCGAACAGTATGCAGGCACGTCATTCGGTCAGTTTAAAAAAAAAAATCTTTCTCTGCTGTCATTCTAAAATTACGCTCTATACGGGAATTTAGTTTTTAAAAATCCCGTGTTGATGTCTTTGAAACCGAATAAAGTGCCTGCTTACTGTTCGAGTAAATGTCCCATGAACCAATAGCCCCAAATTGTTCTGTCCTTTTTAGCTTTAACAGTATCCGCGCCCTACCCGTTTGTAATCCCAGAATGATCATTAACCACGGGAACATAGCAATTTAAAAACGTGGAAAAATCCATACATGAAAAAAAGTTACTTGAAATTTTACAGTGCATGAAATCCAGATCACGTAAGACTCGCAAGCAACTTCTTCAATATGTACATTCCTGCAAATCTACTGAAAAAAAAGCGCGTTTTAAAACTCTTATCCTGACCCGTGAGCCTTACACTTGTATGCAAACTTGGTACCTTCACATAATGTCAATCAGTGGCGTAGGAACGGGGGGGGGGGTACAAGTCCCAATTTTTGGGGAGGGGAACATCCCAGATATGAGCAAACACAAACTAATCATTCATAAAGAGTGAACTGTAAAATTTATATGCTACTTATTTTTTTTAATTCTCTTTTTTTTCAAAGAAATATCACGGGTCATCTGGTTTTTTTTATATCCGAAGCTTGTAGTGGGAGGCTTTTCATCCACCAAAAACTGGCCAACCATCTGGGAAACTCCAGCAAATTATTTCTGCAGGGAAACGACGAGTGCGAGGTTTTTGTTAATAACTTCAAACAGCATATGGTAGGGCTAGGGCTTGATAACATACTTGTGATCAGTGTTTCTTTTCTCTTAAAATTCCATGCATCTTGATCAGGTCGTCCTTTCTGCACTTTTAAAAAAAAAATTAATGCGAAAGTGGACATTTATTTCATCGTCCGCAGCTCCGGCACTAAAATTGTTTTCTGTCTTAAGATCTGTAGCAATACAACAAGTGCATTACGGATTTCACATACCACTCATAGAACTCCTATTCCTCGATATCTCCACCATCATTTAGCTTTGCACCAGACCAATGTGCTTTTTACATCAATTGTCAGCCTATGTATCTTTCAAAGTTTTTAATATAGACTTCATAATGCTTCAATGGATCTTCGCGGGTAGAGCAGTTTTTATGTTACTGCAGTTTTACTTTATTAACGTAAACAAAAATGATAAGAAATTTAATTTGTTCTTGTAAAGAGTTATATAACATTTCCTGAGAAATCCCTCTTTTCCAAACCCTGCTGACAGAAATTCATCCTAATGTTGACTTGTCCCGGCTCAATATTTTAATGAAAAAAAAAGTACAAAAATTAACAAGAGAGAACACAAAAAAAAAAAAACTTCTCTATTCATTTTCTGATAAGAAATTAATAATGTGAACTTTTTGTCAGCAATAAAAATAATAATGGTAATAATTAATAATAATCTGATGATAACAATGTTCATTCGGATGAATTCCTGATCAGTATACGTATTTTATGAAATTCTAATAATGCAGCACAATGGCCACACCTCAATAATGGTTGCACCGACGCGAACGGCAATTCAGGCAGTAATACAACGTGGCAATGAGTCATACAGTCGACGGAGATCGTCCTGAGGAATGGAACACCAAGCGCGGTGAACTTGCTCCCATAATTCATCGAGATCGTGCGCAAGTCGCTTCAATCGCAGACGACGTTCAATGGGGTCCCACAGGTTTTCAATTGGGGACAGATCGGGCGATCTTGCTGGACATGGCAGTGTTTGAACATGTTGTAAACATTGTCTGTGGACCCGAGTGGTGTGTACAAGAAAAAAAATAGGGTGATGTAGGCCATTCAAGAACGGTGTCAAAATGGGCTGCAGAACCTTGCTCACGTTTCGTGCAGCTGTCAGTGTGCCTGTGTTGCGGACAAGAGGTGACCTGCTGTCACACGCAATAGCACCCCATATCATGATGCTTGCCTGACGGACGGTGTGGCCGTCTCGAACGAAACCGGGATCCATCCGCTCACCAGGGTGTTGCCAGACCCGGAACTGTCGATCGTCAGCACACAGGCAGAAACGGAATTCATCACTGAAGATCACAGTAGTCCATTCGTGACCCCAGTTCACGTGACTTTGGCACTAATCCAGGCGAGCGCTGTGACGGCTGGCTGTCAATGGCAGTCAACGTAACGGTTGCCTACTGCGCAGGTTTTTCACATGTAACCTTCGGTTTACAGTTCGGGTCGTCATGGCGATGCCCATGGCCGATGACACAGCACATCGAATATCGGCTGCAGTGTCTTTCTGGTGACGAAGGTGCGTGTCGAACAATTCACCGGTACAGGAGTGCTGACATCTGTTGGACTGCACCACTGCCGCTCCGACGCACGTACGAACTTTACTGTAGTTACTGGTGCCAACAGCGTCCAACAGTTCGTGCATCCCGTTGCACATGCGCAACGATACGTCGTATATACCAGCCCGCTTGACACAAGCCTACAATTCTTCCTTTCTGAAACGCATCGAAATGGCGATAAACCTGTCAACGGTGTGTACCCGGCATATTCGGCCTTCTCTGAATAGTTTCCCAGCACAGACAACAAATCTGAATCGTTTGCGACACTTTCACCTGCGACCACACAGTACCATCCCTGTTGTTACTATCACCTTTTTCTCACGAACGTGTGACATCATCGGCTCCGGTGTAACATCATTTGAATATCTCGAGTGGGTACACCCGCCCTGCGATTTGCATGCTTGTAACACACCTCCATCTGGGTGGAGCAATTTTTATGTCGAGCAGTGTAATAAACACATTTCTCGCCAAGGCGCGTAAACATGCGTTTTAGTTTTTTCGGTTACTCCACTTCGAAACATCCGATTTGAAAAGTACTTTGCCGCCTCGGTGGCGCAGTGGTCTAAGCGATGGCCTCTGATCATTCGTCCGTAAGGCGTCCGGGTTCGAATCCCGGTGAGGCATGGATATTGTGTTTGTCTTACGGCACTGGCTCTCTCCCTTCCCTGGAACCAGTGACCCTAAATAGTGACGGGCGACTGCGTATAGCCCATTCAGTTGCTCACGGTGGTCGTTAAATCTCCAATCAAAAAAAAAAAAAAAGCACTTTTCAATAGAGATGACACTTGTTTTCTGGAACGTTTTGCATACACACATCTCTAGATTTTCTGTAATGAATAATTACTCTACTAGATGGCGTTGGCGTGTCTTTCTGTTTGAAGTTGGATCTCCGCTTCTAAAAATTCGACTGAAAAACCTATTTTTGCACTAAATGCCATTATCTACCTTAAATAATTCACAGCTTTTTCTCGAGGAGTAGTATACCTATGAACTGTTTTCTTTGCTATTTCTTTTTCTAAAGATGATATTCGGAAGAATATTTCTCTCACGTCACCTTTTATGAAAAATAATTTCAGCGTGTTTTCTATTTTTTCATAATGCACAGTTTCGCCACTAGAGAGCGTTGGCGCGTATTTCTATCTGCGAACTCATCTGCCATTATATGACTCATTTTCTTGGTAAGATACCATTCACTATGAAGAACATTTTTGTTTTTTAAATAATGCTCAATTTTCTCGTTAGAGCCGAAAAATGATACCGTGGTGGCGCAGTGGTCTAAGCAATGGCTTTTGATTATTCATCCGAGATGGGTCCGGGTTCGAAATCCCGGTGAGGCATGGACGTTGTGTTTGTCTTACGGCGCTGGCTTTTCTCCTTCCCTGGAACCAGTGGCCCTAAATTAGGGACTGGAGACTGCCCATTGAGTTGCTTACAGTGGTCGTTAAAACTCGTATAAAAAATTGTATTATGTTCTTTTTTTTTTTATCATGTCTTTTGAGTATCATTTTGTCTGTCCTTCCATCTGTGGGCACCACATCTCTGCAATATTTATTAGTCCGATTTGAAACATTTGTTTTCCGTTGGGAATTGTCAAATGTGAGCACGATGATCCTTCCTTTCCTGGTTTGTTTCGGTGTATATGTTTGCTGCTATTATAGCAGGCATAAATGCAGATGCTACAGTATTTAAAATATATCTTTAGCATGTCTTTTGTAAATAAAAAAAAGTACGTGCTTATGTTTGTAGTAACACTTGATAAATCCGTTAGCCCCATCTATGGAGGAATGGAACACCTTTGCAACTATTAGTCCGATTTAAAAATTTCTTTTTCCTTTGCAAAGCTTGAAATGTGAGAATAAATATCCTTGCATTCCGGTTTTTTCTACCGGTGTATAACTTCGCCGCTAGAGAGCGTAAACGCAGATGATACCGAACCCCAAATACATTTTATTCCATGTAAATTATAATATGAAAAGTATTCGGACACTGCCAAATATTTGAATAAGTGCAAAGAACAGTTGCGCAGGAAGGTGCGCTCTGAGTGGAAAGGTACATACACTGCTGGCCACCCAAAATGCTAGCAATAACGGCCTCTACACGCCGCGGCATCGAACGAAAGAGGCTTTGGATGTGGGCTTGGGGTATGTCGATCCAGGCAGCTTCCACACGTTGCCACAGTTCATCAGGCGTAGCCGCGGGTGGTGCCTCCCGGGCCACTCGATTGCCGATCAGCGACCAGACGTGTTCGATGGCCGACATATCGGGAGAACAGGCGGGCCACGGCAGCAGTGACACCTGGTGGGCCATGAAGAATTGTTGCACGATGCGTGCCACGTGCTGGCGCGCATTGTCCTGTTGAAACGTGGCCGCTGGCAGGTCCTGCAGGTAAGGAAGCACTACAGGCTCCCAAACGTCGGAGATGCAGCGGTGGCTGTTGAGTGTATCGGCGATGCGTACCAGAGGGGTGCGGGTGTCATATCCAATTGCGCCCCAAACCATAACGCCAGGCGACGAACCGGTATGGCGATACATAATGCAGGCGTCATACAGTCTCTCGCCACGGTGCCACCACACGTGGATCCGAACATCGTGGTGTGTCAGGCAGAAGCGGGATCCGTCGGAGAAGACAATGTCGTGCCATACCGTAGTGCAGGTGCGGCGTTTAACCGCCCACTGCCGCCGCACTCGCCGGTGGTGTAACGTCAATGGTAGTCGAAGCAATGGGTGCCGTGCGACAAGTCCCCGCTCCTGCAGACGACGTCGAACGGTACGTGGTGACACAGGTTGTTGGGCGACACACCCTAATTCCTGCGCTAACGTTCGTGATGTGGCGGTGCGTAAAAGTAAATTACATTTTTTTTTTACATTTTACGCTAGGGGGCGAAAAGTAAATTACATTTTTCCCGATAACTCTTCTTCTAAAACTCCGATTTGAAATTTTTTTTCTTCAGCGGATATATCTCCTGATGGAAAATCTTTTGCATATAATTTTAAATTTTTGGTAAAGAACACTTTGGCCACCAGGGGGCGGAAGTGCTAGTTTTTGCTTCTCATGAGTTTGCCATAAAATCGGAGCTTCTAAAATATCGATTGAAAAAATTATTGAGTGGACTGATGCCACTCACATCGATAAACCTTTTCGGAATATTTTCTTCTTAAAATATTGCACAGTTTCTCCGTCAGGGGGCGTAGATGTGCATCTTATTTTTGTCAATATCTCTACTTCTAGGAGTTCGATTTGAAAAATTTCTTCTTTGTTGGATAGTGTTTTCCGTGTGACATGTTTTTCATAAAATTTCAAAAATTTCAAGTATTTCATAGACTTTCCGCTAGGGGGCGTAGCGGTAAATTGCGTTTCCTCCTATATCTCTGCTTCTAAATCTCCGATTTGAAAAATTCTTACTGCACCGGATACAGCTCCTGATGGGAAATCGTTTGCACATAATTTCTAATTTTTGTAAAAAAAAAAAAAAAAAAAAAATGGTTCGGCCACCAGGGGGCGTAAATCTTAATTTCCGCTTCTGTTGTATTTGCAGCAAAATATGAGCTTCTAAATTCTCGATTGAAAAAAACTTCGTCCATTGACCGATACTAGTCATGTCGACAAACCTTTTAGAAACATTTTCTACTTAAAATAGTGCATGGTTTGTACGCCAGGGAGCGTAGATGTATATCTTATTTTTGTCAATATATCTACTTCTGGGAGTCCGATTTGAAAAATTCCTTCTTTGTTGGATACTGTTTCTAGTGTGACATGTGGTTTATGTAATTTCAAAATATTCAAGTAATGCATAGACTTTCCGCTAGGGAACGTAAATGTAAATTGCATTTCCCCCTATATCTGTGCTTCTAAATCTCCGATTTGAAAAATTCTTTCTGAACCGCACACAGCTCCTGATGGGAAATCCTTTGCATATATTTCTAATTTTTGTAAGAAATGGTTTGTCCACCAAATGGCGTAAATCTTAATTTCCGCTTCTGTTGTATTTGCAGCAAAATATGAGCTTCTGAAATCTCGATTGAAAAAAACTCGTTTGTTGACCGATACTACTCATGTCGACAAACCCTTTAGGAACATTTTCTTCTTCAAAAAATGCATGGTTTCTACGCCAGGGGGCGTAGATGTAAATCTTATTTTTGTCAATATCTCTACTTCTAAGAGTACGATTTGAAAAATTCCTTCTTTGTTGGATAGTGTTTCCGATGCGAAATGTTTTTCCTATAAATTCAAAATTTTCAAGTAAATCATAGACTTTCCGCTAGGGCACAAAAGGTAAATTGCGTTTTTCCGCGTTATTTCTGCTCCTGAAGCTCTGATTTGAAAATTTTTTCCTGTATCGCATACAAGACCTGATGAAAAATATTTTTCACATAATTTCTAATTTTTGGTAAGGAATGGTTTTGCCACCAGGGGTCATAAGCGCTACTTTCTGCTTCTGATGTATTTGTAGCAAAATCTGTGCTCCTGAAATTCGACTAATTTTTTTTTCTTGGAACGATACCGCTTATATGGATAAACCTGTTGAGAATACTTTCTTCCTAAAATAATGCATGGTTTTCCCCCAGGGAACGTAAAGTCATATCTTATTTTTGTCGATATCTCTGTTTCTAAGAGTTCGTAAGCTCACGATTCCGTTTACAGCAATATCTGAGGGATTAAAAACCCGATTGAAGATCTTCTTTCTTTCGTCAGATCTATTCTTTTGCATACCGGTTCCATTGACTTTGAATAGCTTTGATAAATTTAATTTGCGTCAGAACGGATTCAAAAGACGTGCTTATTACACCCGAAAATTCGGTGTCATCTTTCTTGTTGGATGTTTTATCGATTACAGAAATCCGGCCGATTTTTGTTTCTAATGGTGCCATTGAATTTGAATAACTTTGATAAATTTTATTCGCGTCGTAAAGGATTCAAAAGATGTTCTCATTGTAACCGAAAGTTCGGTGTCATCTTTCTTGTTTCATATCACGGCTTCTAAATATCCGAGTGAAAAAATTATTTCTTCCTTTCAATGCCCTTTATAACCAAGACAATTTTGCGTACGATTTTCCTAGTATCTCGGCTTCTATAATTCCGATATGTAAAACTCCTTCTGAATGAGATAGAGCTCTTGGTGGAAAGTATCTCGGCTTCTATAATTTAAGTTTATATTTCTATTTCTAATGCACTTGAGGCAGTATTTGCGCTTCTGAAAACTCGATTGAAAAAATTCTTTTGCGACCAGATACCGCTAACAGCGGAAATTGTTTAGAGCATATCTTCTGCTTAAAATAATGCATATTTTTTTCTCCAGGGGGCCTAGATATATATTTTGTTTTTCGATATCTCTGCTTCTAATAGTCGGATTTAAAAGATTCTCTCTTTGTTGGAAAGATTTATCGTGTAACATAGACTGCATGCATGTAATTTTATTAATTCTTAATGCACAAGTTTGCTACTAGAGGGCAAAAGTGCAGGTTTCTTTCTTTTGTAGGAGGTGTAACCACTACCGTGAGCAACTCAATGGGGTATAAGCAGTCGCCCGTCCCTAATTAAAAGTCACTGGTTCCAGGGAAGCCAGTACCAGAAGAAAGGCAAGCACAACGTCCATGCCTCAGCGGGATTCGAACCCGGACCCATATCGGACGAATGGTCATAAGCCATCGCTTAGACCACTGCGCCACCAGGGCGGCAAAGTTGAGGTTTCAGTTTACAGCATGTTTACTGCAATATCGGCGTGTCTAAATATCTGTTGGTTTTTTTAAATTCTTTTTCCAGCAGATATTACTAACTCCGAAAATATTTTGTGCACATTTCCTGCCTAAAATAATGCACAATTTTCCCGCTAGAAGGCCCAAATATTTAATTTGTTTTTCCCGATATTTTTGCTTCTAAAAGTCCTATTTAAAAATTATTTCAACACATGATGTCATTTACCTTATAGAACATCTTGCATGTACTCCTGGGTTTGGTAGTTAACAATTCTGGCGCTAGGTGGTGTCAGTGTGCATGTATTATGCAACTGAATTCCCGCTTCTAAAAGTGGTTTTAAAAAAATTATGTTTTTACTGTGTGCTATTTTCTATTGTAAAATGGAGAACATTATTCTCTTTAAGTAATGCACAGTTTTACCACTAGGGGAAGTAAATGATAAAACTTTTTTCTCGTTATCTCTGCTTCCGAGAAACGTATTTGAAAAATTATTTTTCCTTAACATAACTTTTGTTATGAAGAATACTTTTGCATATTTTCTACTTTTTGATTGTTCAAAACTCTTCCATCAGAAAGCGTCAGCCTATACTTCTATTCGATTCTAAAATTCCCTTAGAAAAACACTTTTTCGGCAGGATGCACTTCATTACGAAAAGTACTTTGAATCCATTTTCTTCTTTAAATAATGGAAAGCTTTTGCTCTAGGGGCGTAAATTTATATTTTGTTTTCCGTCATATCATTCCAACTGTTCGATTTCAAGACCCTTTGTGTGTTATTCTGATATCCTCTTTTTGCTATGGAAATGAGCAGTTGTTTCTATTTCTCGATGTTTTATCGATTGTACAAATATGGTTGATTTTTCTTTTAACAGGTTCTATTGACTATGAATAACTCTGCGCATTACTATTTTAAACCAGGAGCAGTCTTTTCCTATGGAGTGTAAGCGTATTTTCTTTTTTGCTGAATTTTAAGATTTCCCCAAAATCTGCTACGAAATAAATTTTGGTGTCGAAAACGATTCAGAAGACGTGTTCATCACAACCGAAAATTCGGTTATTTATTCATATCTCTGCTTTCAGGTGTTCTTTCGTTGGCTAGCAAGGAAATTAGATTATTAGAGAAAATTCCAAGATGCATTAATCAGCACAATCCCAGTTGGGGCTATCCGATGCAGATGAAATTTGGTTTTCGAATTTGACAATTGACATCAGTGGCGTAGGAACGCTTTTGATTTAGGGGGTACAAGCTCATGAACCTTAGGGGGTACAAGCTCATGAACCTTACATCTCAAGGATTAAGCCATCTATGGATGACACCCTCCGAATTTCTTTTGGGGGGGGGGAGGAAACACTGGTAAACACTGTATGTGGCTGAAAATAAAATCAAGCTAAGCCCTCATTTGCATGCTCAATTTCGCCCACCCTCCTTATCCTCACTCCTCCTGGGTAAATTCATATGCACCATCGCGATAAATAACATTTTCGTCCTATCAACAACTTTACCATTCCCCTGGAGAGTAGTTTCTAACATCAGAGAAAAAAACCAAAGGATGTCCTCTTGGAGATCATAGTTGTGAAGCAAGATTCTCCTTCGATTGACCAGCTGAGACGGATTACGCTCTAAAAGTCGCCTTCAAACTCTCACCGGTGGATCAGTCGATGTTGTATTTGTCTAACTGCACTGGCTCCCACGCGGCCCTGGAACAAGTGGCGCTGAATTAGGGACGGACGACTGCTTGCATCTCATCGAGTTGCTCACGGTGATCGTTGAATCCCTAAACAACAACAACAACAAAAACAAAAACAACAACTGTCGAGCTGTGGAAAATAAAAATTGTTAGAGTGTTGAACGTACACCAAACAGCCAAAACCTTATGACCAACACTCATTTATGCAAATCGAAGCAGCTACAAGTTAACGACGGCGCTTGTGAAGGACATGAGACGAAATAAATGACACCTGATACTGATCTTTATTAATCGATGCTATTCTTAGAAAAAGTGCCGGTGAATGTATGTGGTCATACACAGGTGCGCATGAGATCATGCAAGATCTGCCGAGCTTTTGCTCGCCAAACGGCGGCTTTCTCAAGGCACTAGAACAACATCCAAACTAAAACATAAATAGAAAAAGAGGTTGAAATCGAATCAAGTGAAGAATGGTCGCATGATATTACATAAGTTTAATATCTCTCGGTGTAGACATGATAAAGTTATTTTGTGTTTAGCTTTAAAAGCGTATTCCATGCACGTGGTGGATTCATCGATGTAAAACCATTGTACATGTTTGTGTGGGATAGAATTTCCGTGGTTTCCCTTAGTAAGGTTCTTTTTGCTGTGGTGAACTGAGCAACACCCTTCATGTCGCTCCACAGCGGGGTTGCCTCGTTACTTCACACTTCTGTCGACAGCGCAGTCGCGAGTTTCCCATATTTGATATTTCATTTGTGTTCGTTGAGCCTTGTAGCAAAATGCATTTTTTGTCATTCCTATGTAGAACTTTTTAGATTCATCAGTGAGATGGAGATCGATATATGGGAATGGAATAAACTCCAGCACGCTCCAACGTGATACGTTGAAGACCATACCTGCACACACAGTTTTCTTTCTTTTCACTTTTCATTCTGCTAAATGTAACATGGAGAAAGTTCATCAAAACTCGCACAACTGGTATTGTCAATAATTAACAGGAGCTCACTGTGATCACGTAAACAGCTGTTTACCACCAAAGAGAGGCACAACGAGAAGAATCACGCTTGCACCACGTGACAGGCAAGTGAACATGGGGATCTAGTAGAAGTACCGAACTTCAACTGCTGCCTCCTGGCAAATCATAAATCTTTTTCAGCATTTCCACCAACAGGTATTAGCAGTAGTTTATATACACTGAAGAGCAATTGAATTAGAGATACCTGTCTAGTAACGTGTAGCACCACTTTTCGCCCTGATGACGGCGGTGATTCGTTTCGGCATGGACACGACAAGACACCGGAAGCGTTAGGAAGCCATACGGATACACGACCCCTGAACAAGCTCCCACAGTTCACGAAGATTTGATGCAGGGGGGTCAGAGCCTAGAACATCTCTCTCAATGACATCCCAGATGTGCTCGATGGGATTAAGGTCAAGTGACCTAGCTGGCCAAGGAAGCGAGATCACGTCGGTGGAGTGTTCATCCAACCATTCGGATACAATTCGGGAGCGATGGCACGGTGCATTGTCTTGTTGCAGGATGAGGTCCTTAGTGGGATGTTGAAGACGCACAAACGGGAGAAAATGGTCGTCCAGGATATCCCGGTAACGTTGACCTGTGAGGGACGATGTCACACGTACCAGGGGTCCCATTTCAGTCCACGTAAACAGTCCCCAGACGAGAATGCCAACCCCACCAGTTTGAAGAGTACCGTGCTGGCAAGAAGGATCCATCGCTTCCTGTGGTTTGCGCCGTACTCGTATCCTGCCATCCGCATGTACCAACGTGAATCTCGACTCATCAGTCTAGGCAACATTTTTCCACATGTCTAGGGTCCAGTGGCGATGTTCCTGCGCCCATGCTAATCTTTACACCCTATGATGTGCGGTCAGCAGCGGTACCCTAGTGGGTCAATGGCTTCTGTACCCAATAGCGAGGAGATGGTTCTGGATGGTGTGGCTGCTTACACGTTTTTGTGCACCAGCGTTAAATTGCCGAGTGATTTCTTGCACTGTGGCCCGTCTACCCGCTGTTACAATGCGAGCTAGCCGACGATGACCCCGCTCATCCACACGCTGTTGTCCACGGCAGCTGGCCCTTGCAGGCATGGTTTTAACGGATTCGATGTACTCACGGTGCACCCGTGACACAGTGGCTCGTGAAAATCCCAGTGTCTGCACGACTTCCGAGATGGAGTGACCCAATCGTCGGGCCCCGACAATTTTCCCACGATCAAATGTGCTTAGATCCTCCGTGTTTTCCATACTGCGTCCGACTCTTACTGATTCCCATCGCATCACTCCTTATTTTGTCGGATTGCTGCATACGTCATGTCGTTTCCGTTTACAGGGACTCCCACAGCGCCACATTTGCATAACGCCAGCTGTCTCTAATTCAATTGCTCTTCAGTGTATGTTTGGTGGTAGTAACGCGATGTGAATCCCAAAGTTCAGTGATTGGTGACATGATGCCTAAATTTAAATGCTAAACTTAAATTTCCCGTAGATGTATAAATAACTTTTGGTAGACAGCAGCGTTGAGTTGCTTCATTCAGTGTAATGTCGTCTGCGCTCTGCGTTATGTAAAGCACTCATTTCTCGTGCGTGGTAATAATGCGGTCCAGAAATAGATCAACTTGGTAATGGCTTTGCAACCGAATGCGAATGTTTACTTACTACATGAGGTAATGCGTTCAGAGTTCACGAGAATCCCATCGATTAAACTTAGATCCTCTACTATTGCCAGAAATGAGAGAAAAAGCGAATGGTTAAATGGGTACATTTCTGGTGGTATTTTATTTTTCCCATCGATAAGCTTGGATTCTTTCACCATATTTATTTCGGGTTCCCATGATCTTCAGGTGCCTTTCTCATTTGAAAGTCCAAAATCGTCAGATCTGAATTATTCCATAATGCTGCGGCTGGTTCTTCCTGGCCAACGGGCTTCTCCATAAATGATGAAGTTTGTCTAAGCCTGCGTAACGTTTGCTAATTTCTTAAATTCGACCAGCATATTGTCGTAGTATATCTTTCAATGCCGGCGTCCTTTTCCACACTAACGATGTGATGTGACAGCTTTGATTTTCATTCATAACATACTGAAATAGCACCTGCCACCGATATGTTAAAAACTCGTTCCACGTGACTCTATGACCACGCCATCTAGATATTAGGCCTGAGCATTTGCTTTGTGTCGTCCCGAAGAGCAATTAAGATCTCTCACATTAGTGGTTAGCTCTGACTTATATGTGCACAATGACAGATTTTAGAATTTCGTCGTGACTCCAGAAAGCAATCTCTCCCAGACTGGTGGATATGAAGATGGCCATGATATGCATGGACAGCAAAGCATAACCGTATATTCTGAGATAGATACCCGCTATGACGTGTTAACATAGAGGCCATTATAAGGAATTCATGGTTTTGTTACGTTGATTTTGTTTGATTTTCTGATTTCCCTCATACGTGTAATCAATGTTTTTTCCCACAAAATCTTGTTTAGGCCCTCACTGAAGGGATTTTCTCTTCACATGTATATCAAAATCTTTGTTTTGCAAATCACGCTTATATGCGGTATTTTAAGAATTTTTAACTTCTTTCTTTCTTTCAGGATTGTTACTTGGGTAGCTCAAATAGTTTAAAGAAGAAATAGAAGAAGTTGAACTTCAGCTAATCTCCACAAAGGGTGAACATGAAATTCATCGTTTTTCGTTTTAACAAAGAACACCTCAGTACAATGACAGCTTAATTTCAGATTACCACAGAGCATTCTTATACTAAAGTTAAACTGGCATTTGATTGTAATAAAACATGAACGAGTCATCAGCAGAAGACCTTGTGGGTGTTTACACGTCGGCGAATCACAGCGAAGACTTCCGCTTAAACAACAGTTTTTACGAACCGGAAGAAGAACCTGACGTGGAAATCAATTACGAAGAACTTCAATTTGTTGCGAGAGGAATACTTGTGGTTGTTGTTGGAGGTTTGGGGGTCATCGGCAACATATTGTGTTTGGTCGTATTATCCCACCCTCAAATGCGATCTGTACTTAACTGTGGCCTTCAGACATTAGCTGTGTTTGATGTGATCAATCTTCTGACTCGTGTGCTCTCAACCGGCCTGTACATCATTGCATTGCGATCTGACTCTTTGTGGATATCTATGGTGGAGTGGCAGGGCTACATGTTTCTTGTATGTCGTCCTCTTCAAGGAGTGGGCTATGGTGGTTCTATATGGACAACACTGGGCTTAAGTGTTGAACGTTATATTGCCACGTGTCATCCAATGAATGTAAAGATGTTGTGCACCAATAGAAATGCCAAGCTGTTGAACATCTTCTTAGGAATTTGGGCGGTCTTTATAGCTCTACCGGGATTCCTGGAACATACGGTAGAAGAGGCTTATGATGGCTTGGCCAACAAAACAGTTCATAGGGTGACAATGACATCAATTTATTACAATCATAAAGATGTCTTCAATTTTTACTATACGTACATAGCAACTTTGCTTATTTTTGTTATACCATATCCGATTCTTGTAGTTCTCAACGTACTAACTTGGTGTTCTGTACGGAAATCCAATGCAGCTCGCCAAGCCATGTCATCACAGCAGAAGAAAGAGATAAGTTTAACGAGGGTAGTATTCTGTATCATCATAGTTTTTTTCGTCTGCAACGTTCCAATCGTTGTAAATAACACTTTGGTTGCAAATTTCAACATCAGATTCTATCCTTTAATACATGTAACGGACCTTCTTATTTGTGTGAATTCAGCTGTGAATATTATCATTTACTGCATATTTTCCAGTAAGTTTAGACATATCTGCACACGCATGTTGTTTAGTTGTTGCAAAACATCTGAAGGGAATACCTGCATGTGTATGGGACGTTTCAAAACACAAAATTCTGGAACCAGAAATACGTCTAGCGAAAGCACTCACTCGACATCCTCAAGCATAGTGGAACCCCAAATCCCTGAGGCACCTAAATCTAGCACTATTAAATTTGTTACCTTTAAAAAGAAAAAAATTCCAGATTCGGCATTTCCTTGAAAAAAAGGAAAAAAGGAAATAAATAGAAAGGCATGCCGAAATACATAAATAAGCACTGCAGTATTGAAAAAATGGACATTTTATTAGCACACTGAAAGGCAATATGATTTTCGGTTCGGAAACGCTGTCATAATGGTCAAGTATCAGTTTAAAACGACTATGTTTCTATCTAAGATCGTGTTTCTATTCTTTATATGACACACGTTCTTACAATACACTCAATGGACAAAACATTAGAGACACCTACCTAATTACATGTTGGTCCACCGCTAGCACGAATAACAAGAGCCTGTACACGCCGAGGCATCGATTTCACCAAATGGGGAAGGGTTTCCGGATGTAATGCCAGCCCTCATTGTTACAGGATTGTCTACAATTCCGCTTGAGACGTCGATCCAGGATCCATGGATTTCATGTTCCGCTCCATGGCACTCTAGAAAGCTTCCACAGGGTGGGACCTTGGGATCAATGGATAGTTCCAAAGTCACGTGGGTGTCCCTTTAGGCATGTCTGGGTGGTTGAGACCCGATGGGACGGGTATTGTTCTGCTAAAACAGACCATCGCCCACAGGATGCAAGAAGGCCATGAAAGCATGTTGGTGATCAGCCAGCACCTGCTGGTGGCGAGCAGCTGTTAAAGAACTCTCCAGACACACTAAGGTAACTAATGTGCCCTATGAAAAGGTTCCCCAAACCATCAGAGTTACCACCGCCTTTAAAAGCAGCAGACCGGTCGAGACGGGGCCTTGGGTTTATGCTGTCGACTTCACACCCGCACCCTACTGTCAGCTCAGTACAGCTGTAAACGGGGCCACCGCTCACTCTCTGGGCATAGATACGTCCGTCAATGGTATACTCGCGGTACACTCTTGATACGGTTGCCCTAGGGAACTCTAGGATTCTTACCACTTGGGCAGTAGAATTATCCCTTTGCCTTGGCCAGACATTGCTTCCACGATCACAGTTGTTCAGATTACCACGTTTACCTATGTTCGTTGATTTGCGGTACAGCATTGGGAAGCCCTGCTGTTAGCCTGTTTATTCCCTGCTTTCGGTTTGGGTCTGTTCCACTCTGCGTGGAGAATGTCCATGTCAATGGCCCACCACCCCCATCTCTAAGGCGTTTTTACTGAGTGTATAAAGTAATTATTGTTTCTTACATGGGTAGTACTCCCCCCTCCCTCAACTTTGTGTGCAACGCCTGCTGTTCCGAATAAATTATTAATTTTAAACGGTACTTGTCGAATTCTTAGTATATGAGCATTTACACTGAAGGGCCACTTTGATGGGTACATCCTTATGATTTTTTTGCGGAACGTAGTAAATGTAATACTTATAGTAGGAACTTGGCTTGAAGAAATGCATGGAAAATAGATTTTCCACTTTCACAGACTAATGGAAAGTAGCTGAGTCAGGCAGTAGTTTTTCTTATAGATACTTAATCGCTCAAGACGTAAGCTACTTGCACCATACATTTTGCTTTCACATTTTGAAATGTAGAACTGTACAAAAGACTAGCGTTTCTGCTTGATTCATGCGGTTGAGGGCCGGAAATATTAGAGATGAAGTATGGAAAGAAATTTCAAAATTCTACCTGGTAGCGATTGTGGTTTTGGAAAAACAATCAGTTCAGCTCTTCGTTACTTGGTTATGAATGACTTATGGTCCGGTATGCACCCTGTCTCGCAATGTGTATTCTTAGGAGAAGGGCCAAGCGATGATAGCTGTTAAGCGAAACGTCCCTAATAGTGCTGACATTATAAATCTAAATAGGAGCATTCTTCAGAAAAAAGATACAATTAGGTGATTACTAAACGCAAGGCATCAGAATACATTCTGAGACATGCTGTAATGAATTATTGACCCAAGAAATGGAATGAGATAATTATATACCTTTTAACCTTGGAGACAGCGCATCAGCTCTTTAATTAGTTTTAATAATTAATGTTGCAAAGAATGTCAAACCGTGGCTATGATACATCTGTTTCTGCTGTCAAATTGCAGAAAAGCTGAAAATTCACTCTTACGATACATTAGAGAAAGGCATTGCCAGAAGGAAATGCTCCGTTCACGTCATCTTTTTCGCTAAGGCCGCAGAGTTCGCGTCGTCGTCCGAAGTAATGTTCTACCTCGGTTCCTGTAGAGAAGAATGGGAAAATGTCGTCTTTACACAAAAAATAAATAAATAAAAATAAAGAAATTGTTCCAGTTTGGGGGCTGGTGATTAACGGAACTTGAGGTGGTCAACTTTGACCGATCTAGTGGTCATCAACTTGGCTCGGTCAGTCAAAGTTGTTACGACCATTAAGAAACAGGCCAGCGATCATTTTTTTCTCCTTCACATTCATAATAACATGATCATCTTCCGATGGTGCAT
Source organism: Macrothele yani (assembly GCA_039090855.1). Lineage (NCBI taxonomy): Eukaryota > Metazoa > Arthropoda > Arachnida > Araneae > Macrothelidae > Macrothele > Macrothele yani. Next base: position 89,030,400 of record CM077010.1, read on the forward strand.
GAAAAAAATCTCAAAATTTGTGTTGCTCCGTGAAAAATCTTCCATTACAGTACTCTGGCGCACATGTGTATGTGTGAGGAAATATTCTTCATATTCGTCTAAGAATTGTTGCATTAATACGTTTTTTCAGTGTGCCTATATTACACTTCGATAGCAGCTTTTGGTTACATACGGCTCACATTTTTCAAGAATGTCTAAATGATGTAAATACTATACTGTGAATCGCATCACCTTTGAAAAATCATACCTCTCGACAAAATCTATGATGATACTTAGTAGTATCATCCTACTGAGCAACATCATAGATAATATGATACTTAGTATGATATGATGGTACATCTAGTATGATATCGTACTAGATGTACCTGACTGTTAAGCGATGTGTGCTTGTGCAACAAATACCTCATTGTGTCAGCAGAAAATTTTAAAATAATAACATGTACAAGAATACAAATTTTGAAGATGACAATCCCATTTTTGGTGTAAATATGAGAAGGATAGTAACTCAGATAATATCCGAAAACTTCATCGTCCTGCAGTGGGACTCGAACCCGCGTCTCCCAGATAGCGCCCGGGTATGCTAACCACTACACCACCCAGAACGACCAAGTCTCAAGTTTCCGATTAATTAGAATATAACCATCACAGGATTCGCTAGTCACCAAAAAACGAAATGTCATCTTCAAAATTTCTATTATGTGGTGTTATCCCGTACTTCTTTCATGATATACAAGAAAATTTGTAAGGGAACAAAATAAAAGGCTGTACATTTTGTGTGTGTGCGTAAGCGTTTTTGTTTCGTATTAGTAAAAAGTACCTATTTTACATATCGCACTTTTGAATAACATTTGTGTTGATTTGTTGCGATTTCTGACTGTTCAAGTATTCATAACATGAAATGACTGAAATATCAGTTATGTATTACGTCAAACTTTTGCTTGCATTACAAAGAAATGGAACAGTTTTTGTATGAATATTTTGCATATATAAGTTACTACAGTACTAACGTAGATGTATATATAAATGTGTGTGTATGTGTACAGTGAGAAGCCAGTTGATTAGGCACACCTACCTAGCAGTGCGCCTCATTGCCTGCAGAACAGCCCAAATTCATCGGGTATGGGACATACCAGATATTGAAAGGGGCATTACAAGAATGCTGTAACATACGGAAATGACTCAGTAGCACAGCCGCTGAAAACTGGACTGTGGCACAGTCTCGCAGCAAATATCCCGTTCCACATCATCCCAGAGATGCTCGATGGGTTCTAAATATTTGGACTGCGCAGGCAACTGAAGCAAGAAACACTCGTCCGTATGTTCATGGAGACCTTCGGTCTTATGAACAGGTGATTTATTCTCATGCACGTGTGCATCTACTTAACCACAGACATGAAGGGATGAATTTGGTCGAGGAGCAATAATGTTAACATTCGCTGGCAATTAGGTGCCTTTCAATGGACACCATGAAAATACACTCCACAAAAACATTCACCACACCATTCAACCAGATTGTATTTTTGGCACCTGACAGGTTTACTCTATGGTCTCAGGTTGCTTACTCCAGATTCAAATGCTACCGCACGCTTGATCCAAAAGAAATCTTGATTCGTTTGTTAAGGAGACTTTTTTTGATTGGAGGTTTAACGACCACCGTGGGCAACTCAATGGGCTATAAGCAGTCGCCCGTCCCTAATTTACGGCCGCTAATTCCAGGGAAGAGACAGAGCCAGTGCCGTAAGACAAACACAACATCCATGCCTCACCGGGATTCGAACCCGGAATTATCTCGGACGAATGGTCACAAGCCAACGATTATTAGATCACTGCGATTAGACCACTGCGCCACTGGGGTGGCAAGCACGCTTTGGTGTTTTGCGGGGTTTTTTTTTGGTTTTTTTAATTGGAGGTTTAACGACCACCGTGAGTAACTCAATGGGCTATAAGCAGTCACCCGTCCCTAATTTAGGGTCACTGGTTCCAGGGAAGGGAGAGAGCCAGTGCCGTAAGACAAACACAACATCCATGCCTCACCGGGATTCGAACCCGGACCTTTTTCGGACGAGTGATCAGAGGCAATCGCTTAGACCACTGCGCCACCGGGGCGGCATGTGTTTTGCGTTGAGAACATCGGCTCTTGACATGGTTGTCAGCTGTGGTAGCCCATTCGCGACATGGACTGATGTATGCCGCCCGGGTGGCGCAGTGGTCTAAGCGATGGCTTCTGACCATTCGTCCGAGATGGGTCCGGGTTCAAATCCTGGTCATGCATGGATGCTGTGTTTGTCTTATAGCTTGGCTCTCTCCCTTCCTTGGAACCAATGACCCTAAATTAGGGACGAGCGACTGCTTATAACCAATTGAGTTGCTCACAGTAGTTGTTAGCCGCCCCGGTGGCGCAGTGGTTTAAGGCGCTGGCCTCTGATCATTCGTCCGTGAGGGGTCCGGGTTCGAATCCCGGTGAGGCATGGATGTTGTGTTTGTCTTACGGCACTGGCTCGCTCCCTTCCCTGGAACCAGTGACTTAAATTAGGGACGGGCGACTGCTTATAGCCCATTGAGTTGCTCACGGTGGTCGTTAAACCTCTAATCAAACAAACAAACAAACAGTAGTTGTTAAACCTGCAATAGCCGCCCCGGTGGCGCAGTGGTCTAAGGCGCTGGCCTCTGATCATTCGTCCGTAAGGGGTCCGGGTTCGAATCCCGGTCAGGCATGGATGTTGTGTTTGTCTTACGGCACTGGCTCTCTCCCTTCCCTGGAACCAGTGACCCTAAATTGGGGACGGGCGACTGCTTATAGCCCATTGAGTTGCTCACGGTGGTCGTTAAACTATAATGTATTAGCTTTATTTCCCTTCCGCTAAGCTAATTATTATGAATGATTCTCTTCCTACCAGCTAGCTAATGATATACTTGTACTAAGTTCAAAATAATGAATTCAAAAAGGTGTTGTTACTTGTTAATTACGAACTTAAACAAAGTCTCAACGCTGGTTATGTATAGGAATCAATAAATAATATAAACCTAACAGCCAGACAGAGGTCTGACAAAAACTATGAATTGAGAAAGACTGAACTTACTGAAAACTTCTTTATTTCTAAGACTCTTGGTCAACTAAGACACACATAACACTTGTAGAACAATAATGGATAATCACTCCTCGAATTATACACGCTCTCGCTTAACAACACACAACGCTCCTCATAACAACACCACACAGCTCCCTCGATGAACGCGCCTATATACTAGCTACCACCACGTCATGACTTACACTCATTGCCAGATCTCATTCAGCGGGTGAAATAATATTTCGTTCAGTAGGAAGATAATTTACATAGTAAAATAAAATAACCAGAGATAGTAAAATCAAAAGGAAAGTGAATATAGAGTATACGTTACAAAACCTCCAATCAAAAAAAAAAAAAAAAAACCTGCAATAAAAAAAACAGCAACCGATGCGTGGTGCGTCCGGAAACCAACCTCTGCACCCCAACATTGAATTCGGCAGTGTTGCCAGCTTTTGGCACGTCTGTTCGCTTGCATGGTTCTCGCCAGTGTCCTTTGATACCTCTGATGTACCAGTCTGTTTCTTCCACAGGATTGCCGATTGCTAGACATTTTGGCAAGTCGTAGCTGTCATGGTAAACTCTTACTATGGTTGTGCAAGAAATACCTGGGAGGTCATTCTTCTTGGGAGATGCTGGAACCAGAAAGCTAGAGGCTAACTCTTATGCCACTTTGAAAGTAGCTCATACCATTCGTTTTGCACGTTTCCATCCTCAGTTGACGGTTACTGATTCTCGACGAGCTGGCCTACCTAATTTATGCCGCACGCCACAGTCATGTGACGTCTCACGCGTTGGAATGAGGCGTTTGTGTGACGAGGACAGATCTGCCAAATAAAATGTCATCTCATTGAATATTATTCTGCTTTCTGATTTGGTACATTTAAAATCGAGTATTTCTTTAAAATCTATATAAATTACTTATCGTAGTAACATGAAAATAATATTCCAACTGTATGATAAATATATTTTAACAGCTTATTTATTTTCTTTCTGAATACAATAAATGCTTCGCTGGCCTGAAACTATAAATGTTTGTAAATTTTTTTCTTCAAGAACGTGTTTGATACTCATTAAATTTCGTTTTGGAAAACGTATGTGCATCTAAGTGAAAATTTTTCTGAAACTCCTAATATGCAAAATTTTCATTTTGTGAAGCAATGAATCCTTACAAAATGTTCAACCTTTATGAAATAAAAGATATGTTCTTTTGTGCCTCTATAAATGTGTGTGCTCACATGATGTTTTGTTTTGCCTTTCAAGTGTAAAAACCTTATTTAAGTGGCAATGATTAGATGACCTTCCACCAATGTACTAGTTTGGTTTCTTTTTAACATAAATTTTTCAAACCTTTAAGGATACTACGGGTTTATTACTCCAACCGTCTGTTAGAAGAAGCGCTGAAAAGAATTGTAGCCGTAGTAAAAGAGGTCTGGCTTTTTGGGGCAAAAACCAAATATTAGGGTCTCAGCGCAACGTCAATTATTTAGGCATTTTAGAACTGCTAAGTGAGTTTGACCCGTTCCTGAAAGAACACATCGTTAACAGAGGAGCAAGGATAAAGAAGTCCCTTCATATTTATCAGCAAACGGTAAACACTATAATTCGTGCATAAATACTGTACTAGTATTAAAATAAATCCGTCTTGTTGCACAATGATATTTATTCAGCTAAAAAACGAAATCTATGTACAGGTTAAAAAACATGAGTACTTTCGGTGTCACAGTGACACCTTCATCAGATGTGATTTCCATCATGTTGTTACATGCTGGTCTTAAATACGTAGAACAGATGCATCATGGGAAAGGTAATGTCAGTGTCACATGATATACCAGATAACAAGACAGTCAAAAAAGCATAATTAGCCAACGAAAATTACTCAACAGAAACAATAGTTATTGTGCTGTCCTCCCTAATCAGATTGCTCCAGGGTTCAGGTAAAACACAAGGATAATAGTCATTACAGCAACGTGTATTATAAGCTGAAATATAGAGACTTTCTGTAAATAACAAGGAATAAACAGAGTTAGGTGTGTTTATGATCTTAGCGTTGTCCCAATCTGGGATGGAATTTCCAGCACTTACAGTTCTTGCAAAAGATGTGCTTTGGTGAATCATTTTTAAATTATATCTGTGTTCATTTAATCTCAAATCCAAAGTTATTTTGGTTGAACCCACATAATGATTATTTAGTTCACCAGAGGTGGTGTCGAGCATAGGAATAACATACACACCCCATTTTTTTCCCTTTGTTAATTTTGTCACGATCGTTGCGGATAATGGAATATAGATTTCATGATCGTATTCCAAATTGCATTTTATGACGGGAGCATATGTTGGTAAGAAGGTTTACAATATGTGGATTGAAATCAATAGATCCAACATACTTTTTGGTACTTGTTCACTAATTAAAGCAGTTAACATAGCAAACCATACTTTATTGTGCACCCCTAAACAACGTCGCCCGGATAACCATGGTTTTAGCAAAGGATGATATCCATTGTAGTTCTTGAGCTCTGGCAAAACGGCTAGAAGAATGTGAATATGCTCTTCTGAATAGGAAGTGCAGATCAGAAATTCTATGGTGAAAAGTGTGGGCAGAATTGTACGAAATTAGAGTGGGTATGGAAGTAGGTTTTTGATAAACGGCAAAAGACAGGGAATTGTCAGAAGGGTTACGAGTAATTTGAAAATCTAGATAAGGTAAAACAAAATTATGTTCAAGTTCTATCGTGAGTTTGATTGCGGGGTATTGAGAAGACATAGCGTTGACAAACTGATGTAACTCATTTATGTTATATGGCCAAATTACCAAGATGTCGTCAACGTAACGGATATAGAAACTAGGTTTTTGTGGGAATTCTTGTATGACTTTATTTTCAATGTGCTGAAGAAAACTTTCTGCTAAGACTGCAGATAAAGGTGAACCCATGGCTGTCCCATCGGTTTGTTGGTAAAAAATGTTTTGAATTTTGAAAAATGAACGCCTTTTAATTAGATGAAGAGCATTCATAATGAAAGAAATATCATTAGCAGAAATGTTAGAATCAATGAGTAAAGCCTGAATTAGCAGAAATGTTAGAATCAATGAGTAAAGCCTGAATTAACTGAAATGTAGCTCCCATAGGTGCATTCATGTATAACGAAACTACATCTAGGGACGCCAAAAAATAAGAAGAAGTTGGTAGTGGCTGAATTAACTTTAACTTATCAATAGCTTGTGTGGTACTCTTTATAGAGTAGGAAGAATTCACGGTAAATTTGGTGAGATAACTTGTCAAGGCTTTTCCAAAGGTCGGGTGAGGGCAATGTAACCTGACACAAGAGGGCGAATAGGGTACCCTTCCTTATGTAGTTTTAATCTACCAAATAAATCAGGTACATAACAGCCGGGGGGTGGATTGAAGGCTTTTGAAAAGGAATCCGGAGGAGCTGAAGAATTCTTAAGGCGGCTTAAATCACTAGCAGTAGCCCTGGTGGGGTATCGTTCCACAATTACATGAGGGATACTAGAAATGGCATTGAGCATTTTTTGAACAAAATCACTTTGATTTAAAATCACAACTTGACTAGTTTTATCAGCTAAAAGAATGGCAATATGTGGGTCCTTTTTCAGTTCAATCAGTTGTGGCATTTCTTTATGAAGCTGACATTCTTCGGTGGTTTTGCACCGTCTTGGATTATTTTTGTTAACAGACCTTGCAATTTTCATTCTTGCAAAGTTTCTGTCTTCACTTGGAAGCGAATGTAGAATTTGCTCAATTTGCGGAACAGTTTTAAATAAGTCCACTTTACGTTGGTTAGAGTAAGCGAACTTATAACCCCGTTGTAAGGCTCTTAGTTGAATGGGATTCAGAACCTTTGTGACGTATCTGCCAGCAGGACGCACACGACATAAAGGCAGATAGTAGTCAGAACAAACGTCTGCGTAGCTCAGTTGGTAGAGCGACTTGTTCCGGAATAAGTGGCCTCGGGTTCGAATCCCGGCGTAGACCAAAAATGACGGAGAAATTTACTTCGTTATAATGGCACCCGAACTATCCGGATGACCAGACCGTTCAAAATATCGCAATGGTGTGATGTTATTTCCACACCGCGGGATAGGAAAAATCAGAGAATCCCTTCTCCAGCGCTTCGAAAATAAATGCGTGTGACGTTGCATTCCACACACCAGATTGACTGGGAGTTCTCAAGTGCACGTTCTACAGTGGATGGCTGCCTGCAACGATTCATGGTCACGGCTGACCCGTGGGCCATGCCCTCGGCCCTCTTTCGGGGGGGGAGATGTGACGTACCTGCCAGCAGGACGCACACGGCATAAAGGCAGATAGTAGTCAGAACAAACGTTTGCGTAGCTCAGTTGGTAGAGCGACTTGTTCCGGAATAAGCGGCCTCAGGTTCGAATCCCGGCGTAGACCAAAAATGACGGAGAAATTTACTTCGTTATACCTTATCACTAAGATTCCTAACTCCATTATGTGGATCAGAGTTATAGCTGCCATGGTCCAGTTCATGCAAATCAAATCCATTACCCGCATCAGATGATCCATGTAATGATCCTTGTTCAAAAAGACCGATAGGATGTCTTGTTTGAAATCCGAACAGCTTATGCGTTCTACTACGAACTTCAGAATCCACCAACAATCTCAGTTTTTTCACATGGGTGTTAAATAAAACCTTCATTTAATTTTCAATTATTGCTGTAATTACAAACGCATCAGCAAACACATGCGAAGAATTCATTGCAATTATGGAAAAGAAAGTGATCGTCAGAACTGTAGAAGAAATGAAACAATCAAAGTATCATTCCCTAAGTACAGATTCAACGCCTGACATTTATCATGTTGATGAGCTAACTATCACAATTCGCTATATAACAGAAAATTCTCTAGTAGAAAGGTTTCGGGAATTTTTTCCAATTTTCAGCTACAAATCTCAGCATTTGGCGAAAGAAGTACTGAGTTTTTTCTTTTTTTTTCTTTTTTTTTTTGAAGAAAAACACATTCCTATACGGGATTGCGGAGGGAAGTCGTATGACAGTGCGTCGAATATGGCGGAGGAGTACACAAGTGTACAAGCCAAATTGCTCAAAGTAAATTGAAATGCTGTTTTCGTTTCTCGTGTAGGAAATTCCCTTAACTTAACTGAAGTTCACGCTGCTTCTTCTGGTGCTGATGTTGCACGGGTTTTTTTTTAGTTCATTCAACAACTTATTGCTTCTTTTCATCGTCCTCTCATAGGAGGTACGTTTTGATAAAGAATATAAAATCAACTGTTGTTAAAAGAATGTACGATACCCACTCGTCTGCTCGCTGTGAAATCGGTGTATCGACGCTCGGCCATCTGCGTGACGCATCAGGAATCTTGATTCGTCAGACCAGGCCACTTTCTTCCAATCATCCACGGTCCAATCTCGATGATCTTGGGTTCATTTCATGCGTTGTTGGCGATGATGTACAGTGAGCGTGGTGACCCGGCTTGGTCTTTGGCTACGCAGGCCCATGCACAAAAGGCTGCGATGAACTTTGTGCTGTGACACATTGCACTGATCGCCACTGTTGTAGCTGCGGGTGATTTGTCGCACTGTGGTCCTGCGGTCGCTATAAACAATGCGCGACAGTCTTCACTCCCCTCTGGCATCAATGAGCTGAGGAAGACACACGGCTGGGCGTAGGTTTGCCGTTTGGCCATTTGTGCACCACGTTTGATACGTACTCATTGCAACGGCACGTGAACAACCCACAAGCCCCACTGTTTTCGAGATCGTAGTTCTGAGACGCCGTGCCATCACAATTTGTCCTTTCTCAAACTCCGATAAATCGGTAGCTTTTCCCATTTTGACTCCGATCACTCTACTAACCGAAATTCGATCCTCGGTTTGTATACTGCCGGACAATTGCTAAGGGCGGATGACAATAGCAACGATAGCAACCATAAAATGGAAGGCAGGAAAATGTGGAAATTAGCATAAGTGCGGGATACAGTAAGACGTGTTGTGCGTATGCAAATTTTGGATTGACTAACTTGTTCGTGACGTCATAGCGCTGATAAGAGATATAAAGGATTTGACGCGTATTGACCCTTTGTTGTTCAAACGCAAAGTTGAAAGGGAAAGAATCAATTGACGAACTTGCAATTTTCAGTATGTCTCCCCGACATCACCTAGATGATTTTATGCGTGGCCGTATTATTGGCAAGATTTAAGAAGGGCGAAAAATAATAGATGTTGCCAGGGAGTTCGACGTCAGCTACAGTGTTGTTTCAAGGCTTTGTAAATCATTTCAAACAAATGGAGAGTGTAGCAAACGTCACGGGGGAGGTCGTGTTCGCAGTACGAAACCTGCAGAAGATCGGTACATAGTGCTATCAACAAAAAGACACCGGCGCAGCACAGCTAGTGAGGTAGCAAATCAGTTTATGGCTGCTACTGGCAAGCGGATCTCCCGAAAAACTGTCGCCAGACGTTTGCATGAAGGAGGACTATACGCCCGCCGTCCTGTTGTGTGCATCCCATTGTCCAGACGTCACCGTACCGCCCGTTTGCAATGGTGCCATCAACATCGCAATTGGACTGATAACGACTGGTCTGCTGTCCTCTTCTCAGATGAGAGTAGATACAGTCTATCGTCTGATTGTCGACGACAACTGATCTGGCGTGATAGTGGTACTGCATATTGTCCAGCAAACATACAGGAAAGGGACCGATATCCGACATGTAGTGTCATGGTATGGGCTGGCATCATGATCAATGGCCGTACGTCCTTCTATGTGCTTCCAACTGGGACTATGACTGGCCAACGATACATTAATGATGTTCTGCTACCTCATGCTCGCATGTTCCGTGGTGCTGTCGGTGATAGATTCATTTTCATGGACAACAACGCAACATGTAATCGAACAGTCGCTGTCCAGGAGTGTCTTGAGAGCGATTATAGTCAATGCCTCGTATGGCCAGCACGTTCTCCAGATCTGAATCCCATTGATAATGTGTGGGATGCTTTGGGGAGGAGTCTTGCTGGTCGCCAATGTCCTCTAATAAACAAGGACACCCTCATTTGTGCACTGACAGAGGAATGGGATAAATTACCCCAACAGATGCTTGATAATGTTGTGCAAAGCATGACACGACGTGTGGAATCTTGCATCGCCCTCCATATTGGCCATATCCCGTATTGACATCTTACGCCGGAACGCCCGCGGACGGTAACTGCATTTTTTTTTCACGTTTAGGTATTCTGCACAAAATGGCCTGTTTGTCCCTCGAACACGTTCCAAAGCCTTCTGGATTTCAGAGCACAATAAATTGTCTTTCTTGTAATGTCCTGGCATTCTGACATTATTTTATTTCACTTGGCATCCAACCACACTTACTTTTTTATGCGCTATATAGCCGTTTATGATCCGTCCTTTGCAATTGTCCAGCAGTGTATATATACTGCTTTGTGAACTTCACCTGCACCCCCATTCGGACTCCAGGTGCGCTCATTTTTCTAGGGTCATAATATAATGGTCAGTGGTCATAATATAATGGCTGCTCGGCGTATGACTGATTAACTAAAGAAGCGTCTAGCACAGTACTTGAGAACATTTGTTTTTGTTCTTTTCTCCTTTTTCTGAGATAAATACAGCAACAACCAGGGCTATTCATAAGTCCTCGTGTTTTGTTGTGTGTTTCATAAATGTTTATTACAGCGTGGATAACTAAACAACAAGCAACTACGATAGCTAACTACTACTTTCAGTAGCTTGTAGATACCTGTCAGCAAGTTTATTGATTCCTCTTCGATGTCATACTTAATCAATGGAAGCGAATAGCCTTAGGCATTTTTTTCGTAATGTTCTAAACTGCCCTCTTAGAAGAAAACGGGCCGTAGATCGAAAGAAGAGCTGTCGAAAGGAGCTAGTTCTGGACTTTTCGCTAGGTTGGAAAGCGAAACTCAAATGACAGTTCTCTCAGCTTTTATTTAGTCCAAACCACATTGTCGACCGCTGTTATCTTTATCGCGGAGGACTTGCTGCCTCTTAAGCAATCCTACGCAGTATCACACAGTGCACGCGCTACAGTTGTGCTGAGTAGAGGTCAGAATTGCCTCTGTCCGATTGCACCACACCTTGAAATGATCACCAAACAAAATAAATTGCCTTCGTTTCTCAATCCCTCTCTTTGGGACAGGAAATTGGGACAGACGAGGATCAAGGTACTGTTTCCGGCTGTTCGCATTTTGAAGGAATCCATTTTTCAATGAACGTAACGATTTGCTTGATGAAACGGCGCTCAAGTGCATTCGTGAGGAGGTGTCGCAGTTCTGTATACCACAGTTGGCTTGTTTCCTAGTCGGTATACATAGTCCAGTCAAAAAATTATGTCCAGCTGTTGCTATGAGATATGACCTCCTCCCTCTTGCCACCAATACCGCAGATAAACGGCGTGGCATTGATTCACTGAAGCCTCCTCTGTACGTTTCTGTAGGAATGCTGATCACTGCACTCCTGGGGCGATATTGTTCTCATTTATTGACAAAGCACCGGCCGTCCCGGTAGCGCAGTGGTCTAAGCGATAGCTTTTGATAATTAGTCCAACAGCGGGCTGGATTCGAATCGCGGTGAGGCATGGATGTTGTGTCTGTCCTCCGGTATTGACTCTCTCCCTTCTCTGGAACCATTCGCCCTAAATTCGGAACGGAATGCTGCTTATAACCCGTTGAGTTGTTCGCGGCGGTCATTAAACCTCCAATAAAAAAGAAAGAAAACATCGTTTTGTGTCAATAAATGTGTTCATTAGCATCTGCAAATTTTGTCATGTGCTGCTGTGTTTACTCTAATTATCCTATTCATATTCCTATCTCTTTACTGTGCTGCAATATTTGTGTCACAGACTGTACTTTTGCTGAAGCAAAATAACATCCGGATGACGATTGCACCTTCAAAACAAGTTTCTAGGCACTTCCTTTGTATTCCACCTTCTTCTTCTCCTTTCGATTCCAAAGCATGCATATTTATCACTTCGAACAAGACTGTTTAGAAATAACTTTTTGACATCTTTTTTTTTTTTTTTTTGAAAGGTGTTGTAACTAGTGAAACAGGTTTTCAGAAGGAAACTCGTTTGAATGTTACTCGTTTTTACGCAACTCCGTTTTCCAAAGAAACCGTGGAAGTGATAATGAAAATGATCGCGTAACGTGAATGATTCAGTCATTTTGTCGTTCCAACTACCGGAATCAGTGTTTCGTTTTCCTTCTACAAGCCCTTATTTCTGAATTGAAGCCTAAGACTTTTATCTGAGGTAGCCTTGAATTTTGTAAGCTGCGTGAACAACGCTTCTCCTTAAGGGATTACTAGTGTGGATATTTGGACCATTTAGCTAACTAAAGGAAGGTATGTAAGAATATATCACGCTTGTGTTTTTAATCCGCTGAGCAAAAAAAAAAACCTTGCGAGCATTTCTGATCTGTGGCTTGCAAATTATATAGCCGCCCCGGTGGCGCAGTGATCTAAGCGATGGCTCCTGATCATTCGTTCGATATGGGTCCGGGTTCGAATCCCGGTAAGGCATGGATTTTGTGTGTTTTGTGACGTACCTGCCAGCAGGACGCACACGACATAAAGGCAGATAGGAATCAGAATAAGCGGCCTCGGGTTCGAATCCCGGCGTAGACCAAAAATGACGGAGAAATTTACTTCGTTATAATGGCGCCCGAACTATCCGGATGACCCGGCCGTTCAAAATCTCGCATTGGTGTGATGTTATTTCCACACCGCGAGACAGGAAAAATCAGAGAATTCCTTCTCCAGCGCTTCGAAAAATAAATGTGTGTGACGTTGCATTCCACACACCAGATTGACTGGGAGTTCTCAAGTGCACGTTCTACAGCGGATGGCTGCCTGCAACGATTCATGGTCACGGCTGACCCGTGGGCCATGCCCGCGGCCCTCTTTCGGGGGGGGGGAGATGTGACGTACCTGCCAGCAGGACGCACACGACATAAAGGCAGATAGGAATCAGAATACCAAAAATGACGGAGAAATTTACTTTGTTATAGTTTGTCTTACGGCCCTGACTTTTTCTCCTTCCCTGGAACCAGTGGCCCTAAATTAGGGACGGGCGACTGCTTATAGCCCACTGAATCGCTCACGGTGGTCGTTAAACCTCCACTCAAAAAAAAAAAAAACATATAATAAGTGAGAAAAATAACACAAAATTTGTGTGGCCTGGTGGCATCACTTTGAGGTGAGAGAAAGCAGGTACTGCAAAGCACACCACACATGAATCAATTTTAAAATACCTTCATTTCCGTACATTTTTTGAGGAAACACGGTGTAAGAATTAATTTGCAGCAAATGTATGCGTTTATGTGGTTTTGCACAGTTCGTCACAGACAAATTTGTTGCCTTAACTCTCTTGTCGCTTTTCAAAATTTTAATTACATATAAAAGATACAGAGGAAAGCATACATTTGGGTTGTACCTATCTTTTCGTCTTTATTTTATACAAGGACGATACTTCCGCTTCCAAAATGCTGAAATACACGAGATTTAAGAAATACGTTCGTCCGACGACCCTGCCTGTCTGCTCGCCCCGAGAAATTTCTCCTCTTCTAACTACCAGATTGAAGAAATTCTTTGATTGATCAAAACAGGTATGCACACAATGTCATCTTTAGATTGACACGCCTGTTCATGTGTCTGTCTTTCCGGACACGAAAATGATATATTTGAAAGAAATACGGGATTACGCCATATAATACAAATTTTTAAAGATGACAATCCGATTTTTGGCGTAAATGTGACAAGGATGGTAAGTCAGATAATATCCGAAAACTTGAAAATTTTCATCGTCCTGGAGCGGGACTCGAACCCGCGTCTCCCAGAAAACGCCTAGGTATGCTAACCACTACACCACCCAGAACGACCAAGAACGACCAAAAAAAAAAAATTTTTTTTTTCAAGTTTTCGGATATTATCTGACTTACCATCCTTGTCACATTTACGCCAAAAATCGGATTGTCATCTTCAAAAATTTGTATGATATATTTGCTTTCAAAATGTCTTAACTGCCATAATTCTCTCTGCGCCTGATAGGGGAAAACATATACATAAGATTTCAAACATATCTCGTTCGGTCCATCTATTCGTCAATCTGTTTGGCTGCAGAAATTATTTCTCCTCTTCTAACGGCCATATTGAAGAAATTCAGTGAGAGGCATATCCACAAGGTTTGTCGGTTCTTCCGTTCCTTCATCTGTCCGTCCGTCTGCAGAAACGATACGTTCGCTTAAAAAATTTTAATTTTTAAAATTCTTTCCCTGCCCGGTGATTAAGAATATGTGCGTAAGAATTCAAGCATCACTGCTTCTGTCCACCAATTCGTCAAACTGTCTGTGCAGTGAGCATTTTTTTGAAGACGAAAACCCTTTTTCTGCTGGCAAACAGAAGAGGAATAGAGGATGTTTTTTTCACGAAACTGTTGGTTGTTCCCCGAGAAAAAAATTGTTGGAACTCAATCCGATGAATGACCAAACAATGTCAATGTATTAGCATAAGAGCATCACATCTGAGAAGGCTAAATTCACATTACGTTAGACGTAGTTAGAAAATGTGTCTTTTTTCTTGTCTTTTTTTTTTTTTGTACATCTGTACGAATGAAACGATGTTATCATTTTATTCGATATTTAATGAAGACTAGTGAAATACCAAATAATAAGGTTACCTCGAAGTTGTATGTATTACATCAAAAAATCATTAATTTAGAGTTTTTGTATCTTTGCTTCCTTTTTATTTTTCTTTAAACAAAATAACAACAATTCTAAAGGAGCAATAAAAAAAATTATCTGAAATAATCGTTAAGTGTTGGGAGACCACTTTTCTTTTCAAATCATACAGGTGAAATTCAACGTCATGTTATGTAACAGCGAGATCTTTCCATGGGAATCCTGCGTGGAAACATTTTGTACTCCATAGATTTTACACGGGATTTATTTTAACGACAGAACATTGTTATGTTTCACATCCTTTCACGGAAAGAAAGTTTTCCTATGTATTGGACTGACAAGTTCATGCCGTTTTATTTCACGAGTGTTTCCCAGGTCAGTAGTGACGGTGTAGTATATCAAAATTTAGCCAGTAATATCGCGTATCTAAATCCTATTGCGTTGTGTGGTCGTGGCTGATGGTTTTTTGGTTTTCTGATCCGGAAGTATGGAATGTCAAGTAGCTAGGAATTGATATTTCCCACATCTGCTCCTCTACGAGTTTAACAAGGGATCCACAGCCGCCGAGGCTACTCGACAAAAATATGCTGTGTATGGGGAGGATGCTATTGCTCCAATGATAGCCCGGAAATGGTTTGAGCAGTTGCGAGGTGGCAATTTTGACATCAACGGCTCCCCACGCTCAGGTCCCCCATCTTACTTTGATGATAAAGGTTTGAACCATCTCATCCACTAGTATCGGTGTCAAACCACACGCAAATTGGCCACTGAGATGGACTGTGATCAGGCCACATTGGTGCGACACCTGGTACGTATCCCAGCAAAAACAGTATTGCTGGGCCAACAGTGGGCCATTGCTGGCAGCCAGCACTGCCAGCAATGGCCCAGCACTATGTTGCCGCTGCCGAACCGTCAATAAAATGTCCGGGCGGCCAACAGAAGGGCCAGCAGTTCAGGCCAACAGCTGGCCAACAGTTGGCACCCCATCAGTTGTCATATGCCACAACAGGGCCATCAGTGGTCCATCACAGGCAGTAGCTGCCACAAGTGGCCCTTCAGTGGCCCAGCAAGCAGGTGCCAGAAATGATGGCTAGCCTAATGTGGTCCGCTAGTGGGCCGTTAATGGCAGCCAGCAACCACGTGACGTAACTGGTGGCTTGCCGAATCTTGTCCGCCAATTTCCCAGTAGTAGCAATAATAAAAAAAGAAAAAAAAAAGCAAGGATAACCGCAGTTTCCCAAAGCTACAATTTTTTTTTCTACCCTTACGAAGCTTGTGAATTAACGCACTGCGCTGGGGAACTTTTCTCGACAGACCGGAAAAACGACGTTTGCATTTGACTAGATTCGATTATGGGCCGTCTACGTGGAAGCCGCGCTCGCTACTGACCGGACTAATTCACGACGCTTAGGTACGTGCTGGAAGCTATCTGTTTGGCATGCATATTGTAATCGAATGCTTCCCTCTTTCATTTTATAATATTGCGAGGTATTTTTCATAAAAGTCAGTTTCATATAATTGATAAATTAATTTTTTCAACGTAACGATAGTTTTTTTTTTTTACCTTAAGGGGACTTCACTCATTTTCTAGGCGTGTGCATACTTAGAGTCGCATTCCAAAGTTTTGTACTGTCCTTGCCGTCTTGAAAAAAGATAGTTGAATAAATATATATTTACCCGGGTTCATGTCACATTCTGTTACATTTTTAACGTTGTGTCTTTCCTTTCCGTTGTCCGAAGCTACATTTGTTTTAAAGAGTAAACGATATTTTATTTTACTTCTCGTTATTTTTAGAAGCGAATTCCTCCCAGTCTTGTGTATTCAACCCATGGATGAGTACACCACATACCGTTGCTTTTTTTTTTTTTCAAATAATTAATAAATTTTGTACGCGTATAATTCTTTTTTTCCCAACAAACGCTATTTTAATGTTTTTCCAGGATATGTGTTTCAAGCGGTTTCAAATTTATTCTTGTTATTCATCCACTCCATTCCATGAATTGTTATTCATGGGAATGGAGTGGGTGTATTTCATGGCTGTAATCTAGTATTTCACGGCTTAATCTGATATCTTCGTCGACGTAAAATTTCATTAGGAAATTAATTCGCCTCTCCACATATGGATTTTTTTCTTAACATCCACTAAAATAACACGATGGCGATAGCGTCGTCTTCAACTAACTGGTACCATGAGAGACACAGCAAGTGTTGCTTCCGCGCATGCGCAGTCCCGATGCTTCCACCTGCTGTTGGGGGTTGCATTGGTTGCCAGCAACGGGCCACTAGTGGCACTTGCTTGGAGGCCCACAATTCACGGCGATGCTGCAGGGCCATCAATGGCTCGCCAACTGATAGCGCTGCCACCAACGGACCACTACCGGGCCGTGAGCGGCAGATTTCAGCCAGCAGTGACTCATAACTGCTAGCTGGTGACCAGCAGTTTCCCAGCACTTGTGTTTTTTCTGGGATGGGAAAGTCTCAGAAATTGGGGTCTTGGGTGCCTCACACTCTCACCGAGGATAACAAGAATCAGAGTGTTGCCATATGTGGTTCCTTGCTTGCTCGTTATCGCGAATGTTCTCAGCAACACAAACCCTTTCTTACACGCATTTTTACTGGAGATGAAAAAAGGTGCCTCTACGTAAATTTCAGGCACCGGAGGGAATGGTTTAGCCCAAACAAAGCGCCCACACCATGTCCAAAACATGACCTTCATCCTCTGATGATCATGCTGTGCGTCTGGTGGGACATGGAAGGCATTTTTCACTGTAAAATGCTGCCGAGGAATCCGACCATCAACAATGCACTCTATTGTGAGTAACTTCGCCGTGTGGAGGAAGTAATTCGGCAGAAACGGCCGCATCGGCGCCATGGTGTCCTTCTCCAACATGATAACGCACGCCCTCACAATGAAAACATGACCAAAATGGCCATTCAGGGCATGAAATGGGAGATCCTTCCACATCCGGCTTATGCCCCAGATGACGCCCCTTTAGACTATCATCTGTTCCGATCTATGTCGAATGCACTCCGTGGCAGAACGTTCAACAATGTTGTTGATCTCCAAAATTTCCTTGATGATTTCTTCGCAGAAAAACCTGCACGTTTTTTCAAGAATGGCATTGCAGACCCATCCACACGTTGCGACTCCATCGTAAACAATGGTGGCGGTGGGGGGGGACACATAGTTGATTGATTCCGTTTTCTCTTCTGATGAAATACATTCTTGTCGGGCGGTGAAAAAAACGGAAAACGGCATGAACTTATGCATCAACCCAATATTTTTCATATGAAAAAAAAAACGTTACCCTGTAACTTCGTACAAAGGTAACTTTTCCTCTTACATTTGCAATTAGAGGTAAGGAATCCTTACACAGACATCTACATCCACGGAAACAAGTGACGTTTGAGATTTTTTAAAATGGTTCACATGCTGTTTTCTGTTCTGTACAAGGTTTCCTTGAATCTTGTTACGGAGCATATGTGGTTTACGCTGACAGAAGAGTGAACGTAAAGGAAGAAATCTCGAAAATTTTGTGCGTACATGTATCAGTAACAGAACGAATTTCTTTAATCTGACATTTAGTAGAAGGATATCGTTTCTACAACCGGACATACTGACGACCTAACGAAAGGACAGATATATCGATAACATTGTGCACATGTGTGCTTCTATCAGTCACAGAATGATTGTCTTTAGTCTGAGCTTCAGAAGGTTTAGTATATCTCTCCTCCACTCATCATTCTGCCCATCCGTTTGTGAGGTAGGAGAAACTGGCGAATGGATGGATGGACAGAAGCAAAATTGCATGATATTCTATGGGCTCGTTTTCTTCATCGAATGGGGAAGAATTTCAGCCATCATCCATTTTGAACAAGAGGCACAATTCTACATGCGGACTGATAGACAGATGATCGGAAGGACAGACATATGTGTGACATGCACAGGATCGTGTCTCTCAGTCACAGAAAGTATTTCTTTAATTCGGCTATTAGAAGTGTTGATATAATTTCTGCGGACAGACAGACAAATTGGCGAAAGAATGGACGAGAAGTCAGAATTATTATGCACACACTTTCCTCTATTGGAAAGAGAACATTTCAGTACGACATTTGAAAGCGGACGAAAGTATAGACATACCGATAACATTCTGCGTAGGCCTGTCTCGAGTAGTCACAGAAAGAATTTCTTTAATCTGAATGTTAAAAGCGGAGATATATATAACTTTTGCCGATGAACAGATAGCCGGGAACAGGCGTACCAAAGAAGTAATGCCTCAAATCTTTTCATGCATGCTGTTCTAAATTAAAATTTGAAGAAGCGACGAATTTGGCCGGGAGGAACTGATGTACAGGTATGGACAAAAAGTGTCCCCAGTATGGAGATGGGCCGCCAGTTGGCAAGTACCGCTTTTATTCGACGTGGCATAGAGTCAGCCAATATCTGGATCTCTACAGGTGTGAATTTGTTCCATTAGTTCATCAAATACTGGATCAGTTGTCCAGATTTCGTAGGAGGAGGAAATTGCTGCCTGAGACGCTGTAAATTTCGATGGCCAGGGCACAAAAGGCATTTCATTGGCATGTTCATCGAACCACTGGGGACTACTTTCGCTTAATGATGAGAACATTATCATGTTGAAACGCAGCAGCTGCCGGATTGCCTAAATGTTTCTAGAGGAGGATAAAGATGACTACTCAGAGTTGTGACATAATGTTTAGCATCAATGACGCCATCTACAGCAGCGACTGGACCCAAACCTTTCCGCCAGAATGCACCCCAAACCATGATAGAACAGCCACAGCCCTTCACAGTAGGAAACAAGCACTTCGTGTTGTAACATTCCTTCAGCTGTGGCCACACGCTCACGTGTCCATTTCCGCGAAAGCCGATTCTTCGGACTATATGTCACATTCCTGCAGTGTTGTTGGATTCACTGTTTGTGCGCATTACACCATACAGGGCGCGAAGACGTGCCCTGGAATGAGCAATCAAAGGCTTGTGCAATGCCACCCGACCATGATACTCAGCTGTGTGCAGTTTGCGGCGCAATGATTTCGCCGAAATAGGGATATCACGTCTTCTGTTGAACGTTGCACACAACAGCTCTGGTCGCCCGCCTGTTCTTCTTGGTGCAGCGCACTAATATGATTGAACGTCCCTCCCTTGCAGCATGCTTTCGTCCACCATTGCATTTCGCTGACAAAGTTTTGCCTAGAAACTTCCATCCTAACAAGACATTCGAGACTATCCTCATTAAACAGCAGCTAGTTCAGCGGTTCTGATAGTTGAGGCACCTCCCATGTGCGCCCCAACAATCACTCCTCTTCCAAAATGGCTGAGGTCTTCCCTTGATGCCATTACTACATCTGCTAGCCAACATGCCATTACAACATCTGCTAGCCCTTGATGCCATTACAACATCTTCTAGCCCTTGATGCCATTACAACATCTGCTAGCCCTTGATGCCATTACAACATCTGCTAGCCCTTGATACCATTACAACATCTATCAGCCCTTGATGCCATTACTACATCTGCTAGCCTTTGATGCCATTACAACATCTGCTAGCCCTTGATGCCATTACAACATCTGCTAGCCAACATGCCGACACGTTTGGCTTTTAAGCACAGAACGGGAAGCATGCTGAAAGTCTATTTGCTTTGCATATCAACAGCGTTCGCTAGCTGCACGTTTTAGTGAGTGCTTCATCTCAACCATCGGTATTCGAGTGTTTTAAATTTTTCTCACCATTACCATTCGTGAAAGAATTTGGCATTGGTGAACTGACACAGATGACGAATTCCCCCGACACCAGTTTATGACGAAAAATAATTAGGAAATTGATTGTCACTTATAAAAGGTTATTGTGGAAAACACGCTTTATTCAGTCGTGAAATTCTACGTATAAACTACACTACTCTTTGTGAAAATTGCAACACCATAAAGGACTGCCGATATTATTACACTGCTGGTCACCCAAAATGCAACACCAAGAAGGACACGAGATAGCAAAGCCAAATTTACTGGACACATAACAACAGATACAAAGATGAAACGATTGAGCTTACAGGCCCGTGCGACTTGCGGAACACGCAGACATCAATAGTTCGTGTGGCCCCCATGGCTGGCAATAACGGCCGCTACACGCCGCGGCATCGAAAGAAAGAGACTTTGGATGTGGGTTTGGGGTATGTCGGTCCAGGCTGCTTCCACACGTTGCCACAGGTCATCAGGCGCACCCGCGGGTCGTGCTTGCCGAGCCACTCGGTTGCCGATCAGCAACCAGACGTGTTCTATGGGCGACATATCGGGAGAACAGGTGGGCTACGGCATCAGTGACACCTGGTGGGCCGTGAAGAATTGTTGCACAATGCGTGCCACGTGAGGGCGCGCATTGTCCTGTTGAAACGTGGCCGCTGGAAGGTCCAGCCGGTAAGGGAGGACTACAGGCTCCAAAACGTCGGAGATGTAGCGGTGGCTGTTTAGTGCACCGGCGATGCGTGCCAGAGGGGTGCGGGTGTCATATCCAATTGCGCGCCAACCCATAACGCCAGTTGAAGGACCGGTATGGCGATGCATAATGCAGGCGTCAAACAGTCTCTCGCCGCAGTGCCGCCACACGCGGACCCGACCATCGTGGTGTTGCAGGCAGAAGCGGGATTCGTCGGAGAAGACAATGTCGTGCCATTCCGTAATCCAGGTGCGCCGTTCAATGGCCCACTGCTGCACTGGCCGGTGGTGTAACGTCAATGCTAATCGGAGCAATGGGCGCCGTGCGACAAGTCCCCGCTCCTGCAGACGACGTCGATCCGTACGTGCTGACACAGGTTGTTGCACAACACACCCTAATTCCTGCGTTAACGTTCGTGATGTGGCGGTGCGAGCCGTCAATGCCCGCCGCCCACCATGACGGTCCTCTCGTTCGGTGGTGTGGCGCGGGTGCGGCAATCACTAACGTCGGTCCATCTGTCCTCCCTGCACCCACCGAATCCATACTCGCCTCACTGTGGCTACATGTCGTCCCACACGGGCGCCGATGTCTCGGTACAATAAACCGCTGTCGCGATAAGAAACTACTCGTCCTCTGTCGAACTCCGAAACGTGCTGGAATGGCTGCCGTATTCTGCGACGAGGCATCAGGAAGCTTCCCACACACAGCTCCGGCAGCACAACACACTTCCACTACTTACACCCCGCCTTCTGTGCACCCTTATAGTGCTTCTCGGTGGCGTGCCGGGCGCACATGATTTGCATATGCCATGCAATGCTAATCGTTTGCATGTCCTCTCGCGGGTGACACATGTTGCGAATTTCAGGCCAATAGGATGCTTCCTTCTTGGTGTTGCATTTTGGGTGGCCTGCAGTGTAGCTTGAAACTTACAGGATATGAGCAAAACACAAATAAATAAAATGTTGGTGAAAATGCGCATGCGGTTTCGGAGCGGCGCCCTCTGAACTGTCTGGTCTTGGGTACGAAGAGCTGGCTCAATCGAGTTGCTGAAACCAGTGAAGATCCCACATTGAGTCAAAAGGGTGCTCCTTGTGTCTCACTATGCCCGTTGCCGAAGAAGGTCACATTATGAAGACCTTGCGGACTTCAAGCGAGGAAGGATTGGTGGGATGAGAGAAGCTGGATTTTCCTACCACGAAATTGCCACTGATACGGGACAAAGGAGTGGCAATTTCAGTACAGTGATAAGAATGTGGTGTCAGTGAACAGATGAGGCTCGGGCGCACAGAAATTCGGGAAAATCGCACGACTGCACTGGATGACAGACACCCCTACCTGATGGCAGTGACCGATCTAACGAGGGCCTGCGGGTGTTATCACAGCAATCGAGCACCTTCAGTACATTTCGACGTTGTCCCCTTAACAGAAAATAGGTCGCTTGCAGCCTATTTCTGCGCATTATTTTAACTCTGGAACACAGACGCCTCAGGCTGCAATGGGGTCTCGAACACAAACATTGGAGCGCTGATTGGCAACAGGTCGTGTTTTCTGACGAGTCACGATTCAGCTTGATATACCATGATGGTCGCATACGAAGACATTGTGGTGAACGGCACCCTTGCAGCGTGCATTTTGCAGTGGCATACCGGCCAACTCCTAGCGTCATGGTTTGGGATGTCATTGGGTTCAGTTCGCGATCTCGTCTGATATTAACTGAGAGAATCCTCAACAGTCAAGGATATTTTAGAAGCAGAGGTGATGATACCCTTCCTTCAAAGTTGTCCTGGGGCTATATTCCAACAGAACAATGCTCGGCCACGTGTGGCCCGTAATGTCCAAGACTTCTTCCATGCACGGCAGATATCGCTTCTTCCCTGGTCTGCACGTTCGACCGATATATCCCCGATCGAACATGCCTAGGGCATGGTAGCTACGCGACTGATCCGTCTAGCACCTCCACCAGTCACCACAAATGAAGTCTGGTCTAGCATAGAAGCAACTTGGCAGGCTATTTTACAGAACGATATGGAAAACCTTCTCCATGGAATGCCACGCTATATCAGAGGCTGTTATTTTTGCTCCAGGTGGCTTCACGGAATACTGAGTTTTGTCGAGATAAAATCATGTACAGCTCTACAAATGTCATCAATTATCTCATGAGACATGAGGAATCTGTGATATACTGTAAATTCCATTTGAATAGCGCGATTCTTTCTTGGTGTTGCATTTTGCACAAATAGTAGTATAGTTTGTCTGAAAAGTGATTACAGTCGTTTATATAGCGTTATTCGTTCAAGGTACCGCCAAAAATTATTGAGAAGCCCATTTTCCTTTAAATCAAAAGTATCTGAACACATTTTCAAGACAGACATTTTGTCAGATTCTTCCAAATTCAGTTTCAGATCAGACTTTAGAAGCTGAATTTTGGGACCAGACTTCAGCTTCTCTGAAATGTTGTTTTAAATCTGGCACATTACTAAAAAGAAATTCTTTTCCCGCTACGTTGTGAAAATTAGGAATTTTAGTATGGTGGTATTTCAACTTCTAGAGGTCGGTTTGAAAAAGTGTTTCTAACATTGGCTAGATGGTGAATAATAATTACATGCGTTCTAGTGAACTATGTCCTCACCATCTATCCGCAAGAAGTATTTCTAACCCCCGGTCTGATTAGAAACTTAATCTGGTTGTTTTTTACTCGTCGGATTAGAAACTTTTTTCAGACATTGGCTGGCTGAAATATTTCTCACATATTATTTCCGTTGTTATTCGTATGCAAATGTTGCGGTTTATTGTCATAGTGACAAGAGTTGGGTTTTCACATCTCTTGCTGTCAGGGCATTTCATCCCCAAAACATTCTTTCATGACGTCAGCAATGCATTACGTCACACGACCCAAGTCGTTTCAACAACCCCTTAGAAACAGGAAAACGTTACGTCACGAATATTAATTGCATTTTAGGCTCTCATATAATGTGTTGGCTTCTAATAATTTGTCCAAGATGGAGTTCAAATCCCAGGTGAGGTATGGATGATATGTATGACTCACGCAGCTGGATCTGTACCTACCTTGGAACCAGTGGCTCTAAATTAAAGTCATCCACGTGACACCTCTCTTAGCATACTCGAACGTAAATAGGGAGATGCGGATTCGATTTGCGCTCTAGGATGATGAAATTTTCAAGTTTTCCGAGGGGTGTCACATGGGTGACCAGTAAGTAGGAGAAGCAAATTCAGAATTTATATTCTGTTTGCTTCGAATATTCTATATTTTCAACAGCGGTGTAATCGGAAAGAGGAGCTTCCAAGTTGATACACTCACCGCTGGAGCTAGGCAGGCGTGTAACCTTGCGCGATGCAAATATCCATTTGTCTAACTGCCGTAAACGTTGGTTGGCTGCTGTCACTTCTGGTATCCGTTTAAATCACATATGTCCTTTACTTTTTTATTCACATTCTTATAAACATTTTTCTGGCTATTTCTGCTTCTAAAGGTCGTATTAAAAATTAATATTTTTTCTGTCGCATAACTTCCGCTATGGAGAATATTTTGCGTATATTTTCAGCTTTCTCATAATGCGCAGTAATGCTGCTCGAGTGTAATTCTCCATCAACAACAGTATCCAATCTAAAAATTTAATTGAAAACGTCTTTCTTTTTTAGGATATACCCTTCGTTATGAAGAACATTTTGTGTCCATTTTCTACCTTGCATAACATACAGTTTTTCCAATAGGGGCTTAAAGTTGTATTTCGTTTCGTTCCATATCTCTGCTTCTAATTGTTCGATATAAGAAGTACTTTTTGTTTCATATATCTTCCGCTATGAGGAACATTTGGCGCACAATTAGAGATTATCTGTAAAGCACATTTTTGCCGTTAGTGGTGAAGGTAGCTATTTCTATTTACAAGTATTTTCATATTCTGGGAGTTCAGTTGAAAAACTTATTTCGCTATTCAGAACACTAGGTGCATTGTGCATTTCAAATAACACGCAGTTTTCCAGCAAGGGACGTAAACGCATTTTCTTTTTGACTGATTTTCTTCCTTTCTAAAAATCCACTTTGAAATTTCTTTCAAAAGATGTGTTTGTTAGCCCTAGAATTCGGTGCCATCTTTCTTATACTCTTCTTCCGTGAAAGCAAAATATTTTAACGCTGTATGTTACTGTTTCCGGCACGCCCATTTAAGCTTCACGTGCATATATTGAAATTATCTTTACCCAAATGTAAAATGCCCTGCCTTCTCTACACGAGATATTTACATATCTATATCTCTGATAGAAAATAATCTTTTTCTGTCAGACCTTTGTGACGAATACCGATATGTTTTCTAATTTTCACGATGAGCAATCGTTTTCGTGCATTTGTAAAACGTACGGCATCTCCGCTACTACTCGTTGGACTGAGAGACAAGGGGGGGGATTCAGATTCAGCGGAAACCCCCATTCATGACAAATATTTTCTAAGTATTTTTTATTTCGTTTGTGAGCAATTTTCCCACCAAATAGCAGCGTTGATATATATTTGTGCAGTGGAGTAAATCCACATTACTTGAAACTTCATTTTTTAAAATCAGATTACGAACAGTCTTTTTGATCAAGATGGTTGCAACCATCGTGGGGAGATATTTTCCATATGATTTTCACTGTTTTGATTTACAACTATGCCTTTAGATGGCGTGAGACTGCATTTGAAACGATGTTATACCAAAGAGTGAAATGGAAATGTTTCAAAAATAAGTTTTTAGTCAACTGTGACAGAGGTATAAATTTTAAATTCTCTCTCTCTCTCTCTCTCTTTTGCCGAATTTGGAGGTTTTAAACGACTTTGTTAACACACTTAAAACTGCCTTTTGCTATACTACATTTTGAGCTGTTTTGGGTGGAGGAGGATTATTAAAGGCGTGCTTATAGTTTCGCATTTTCCGTCAATTTGTAGCCATGCTAACAGCGTTCTTGACAGTCATCTTGAGTAAATGCTTTTTGCTTAATAGCTATAAAAATAGAATTCACTTTCGGATTTTCTTATTCACAATTCTCTAGCTAGGTGACATGGCTGTTCTAGAATTCATAGCCGTTCAATCAGAATATTAATGGTGACAGAACATAAAAGATTTCACGCATCACTCAATGTCTGATCATTAAATCCTTTCATGCCATTTCCTAGTCGAAATTCGTATTTAGTAGTGCCTAACCCTTCGAGGTTCCCCCACAGATCAGAGGATGTACGCACATACCCGTACGGGTTCCGTAAGCCTCAGTATCTTGGTAAGCATCATGTTTGTATGTTGTTGTTGTTTTTTCCTCTCTTATGATCGCACTAAATAGAACATCAGCATGCCTTAGGAATTTTCTTGATGATACAAAACCATCCTTTTTTTGGGAGAAACGTTTACCATTTCTACCAAACCACCTTTTAAACTACCGATGCTACCAAACCACCTTTTAACTACTGATGGTATCAAACCACCCCTTTTTAACTACTGATGCTACCAAAACACCTTTTTTAACTGCTGATGCTACCAAACCTCCTTTTTTTAACGGAGAAACGTTTACCGTTTTCCTTAGAGTACAGTTCATCTTCTTTTGCGAGGGTTGTATGTTGTTGTTGTCTTTTCCTATCTCTTATGTTCGCACCAAATGGAACATCAGCATGCTCTAGGAATTCTCCTGATGCTACCAAACCACTTTTTTCCTACGTGGATGCACTCAGTTGTACGTCTAGAACTTAAAATAAAGACGTCTTCTCTACCGCGTACCACACCTGGCAGTATATCCCACGTCCTTCATATGACCATAAATGAATGATCCGTTTCCTGCACTTTCGAATACAACACAATGACAGAGGACAGCTTACTGCTCTCTAAGAGAAATGGTAAGCGTTTCTCCCTTACAGAGCATGGAGACATTGTTCTATATCACTCTATTACATTAAGACTAAAAACGTGCTAAAAAATCGTAAAGTGATTCCATCACTCTAAAGTATCATTCATTGCCTAACACGAATGCACACACCGGGGAAAAAAGAATGCTCACGTGTGGTGGCTTGTTTTCTTCTTTCCTTCTCGGGAGGATGAGAAGGTTCCGAAGTCCGAACATTACTCGAGGTTGTAGGATATATTAGGGTGACTCCACTCATCTGATGGATGTTTTACGCAGTCATTCAAACCTCTAAACATAAACGAAAAGTTGTTTGCTTACTTATTTTCGGTTCCTTGCTTCATGCTGCAAATCTGAAAACTTGCTGTAAACTTACCGAGACCGAGCACATGAAACGGAACTGGATATGTAGCCAGGACCCCTTGTGTCACGAACTGTTCCTAGGAAAAGTGTCATCGGAGAATTCTAATTAATATTCTGTTTGTAGCATCCATTCGATAAATGTTATATGGAGTTTGTGTATTTCAGAATACTTGATGTGTGCCTTGGCTATGTATTAATCAAAATCATTTTAGTAGCACAAACATTTTCGTTTGTAGCAGTAACATCCTCTGTCATATTTTTCAAAACACTAATAATGCTAAAAGTACAACGAAAAGAGCATTAATTCGGATAAGATACCTTCATTCTTTTCATACAGGTAAAAAGCACATGAAGTAAAACGTTAAAGGTTTTTACTCGATAAAACCGTATGGTTTTTATAATTAAAAAGTTCCGTATATTTTTTTTAACTGAAAACGTCCACGCATAGAAAATTGAAGTTAGGCGCTACTGGTCATACTCATTATACTCGAAAAATGCATGGGCTTTTTTTACGTGGTGAGGGGGGGGGGTTAATTACCACTATGAGCAGTTGTATATCCCTGATTTGGAGCCATTGGTGCCAAGGAATGGAGACAGCCAGTGCCGTAAGACAAGCGCAACTCACCCTGGATTCGAGCCCCGACCGATCTCGGACGAATAGATTACAAGACAGCTCCTGGTGCCACTCGGACACCGGAGCATTAATTGTGTAATACAAGGTGTGATCAAAAAATAAGGTGAATGTTTTCACCAAAGACAAAAACTTAATAGTAGAGTTACACGAATTACTTCCTTTCAAAATAATCCCCGTTGGCACTTATTCCATCAATTCTGCCATTGTTGGAAACACCCATAGAAGTCCTGATTCGGAATGCCCTTTAACACCTTCGTTGCATTACCTTTAAAGTCTTCCACAGAATGAAAAGTTTACCTTTCATAACTACCTTAAGTTTTGGGAACAGCCAGAAGTCACCCGGTGCTAAGTCTGGTGAATAACGGAATAGATTTTGCAGTAAAAAATTGGATGATCGGCAGAGTAGTGTGACTTGGCGCTTTGTCATGGTGAAGCACCCATCCACTCATCTTCTTCTCCGGCCTCCTGCGATGGACTGCAGTCCGCATGTGTTCAGGATTTCCAAGTAACAGGATTAAGTAACAGAAAGGTGTTTCAGGATTTCCAAGTAACATGCAGCATTAACAGTGGAGCCACATGGTAGGGATTCCCAGCGCACCAATCCTTCGATATCAAAAAATGACACAATCAGGACTTGAACATGCGATCGAGACTGATGTGCATTCTTGGGTCTTGGGGAGGAAGGGGTTTTCCACTGAGAGTTTCTGACCTTTGGTTCAGGGTCGTAACCATAGACCCAGGCTTCATCACTCGTTACAATTATCCGCAATAAGTTTGCATATTCTGCTTCACTTTGAAACAACTCAGGCGAAATTGTGACACGATTTTTTTCTGGTAGTCTTTCAGAAGATGAGGAATGAACTTGGCACTGACAAGCTTCATGTTCAGTTTGCTAGTGTGGATGGCTTGAACAATACCAAACGACAAACTGCAATTTTCCTGATGGTAAAGCGTTCGGTTTTCCGCTGATATTTCCATGACATTTTCGTCGGTTACCGCCGTTGACAGTCTTCCACCAGGAGATTTTTCTTTGATGGAAGAAGGGCCATCTTTAAACCCATAAAATCACTTAAACACTGTCTTTTAGGTCACAGCACTTTTACCATAAACAGTTGTCAGTTTTTCATGCGTTTATCTCACCGAATATCCAAGGTCGAAACGGAATTTCATGTTTACGCGTTGCTCGAACTTCGATATCCCGGTAGCGTTGAAGAAACGTGAAGCATGCATCTACACTCTTTGCTGCATGAAGGACTATTGGTATTTGCTCCAAAATCGGTTTCTGGCCAGGTGACACGTGCGAGGGTTGAGGTTTAATGACCACTTACGTCAAACATCCATCCTTTGCTCCCGCAGCAGGGGAGGGGGCTCCATTCACCTTACTTTTTGATCAAGTCTATCGTTTTAAGAATAATGCTAACCTAACGAAGGTTAAAATAAACAAGTTAGTAAAGTCATGCAATGCATTGATTATGATACGCTTTCCAACATACTAGAAATCATTACTCAAGTTATTACTCAAGTTATGAGGAAAATGGCTGTGGAATAAATCTCACTCCTGTGCCCTGACCTTTGATCCCATTTCGATTATATTCAACAGAACTAGTTCAGTATACCACCGAAACAACATAATAACGTTTTGTCGCAATCGAAGCAATTTTACGTAAGTTATGATGCATAAGGGAAATGCAATAGATTCCGCTCCTGTGTCCTAAACTTTGACACCATTTCGCCCATTTTTAATAGGATTTGTCCCAAGGCAGGCTCCTACAGCATACTAACATTTCATCCAAATCAAAACATTTTTACGTAAGTTATGACGCATAATGGCGATGGAAGTGATGCCGCTCCTATGTCCTGACCTTTGACCCCCATTTAGCCAATTTTCAATAAGGTTTGTCCCCTAGTGGTCCTCTACCACATACTAAAATATAATCGAAATCGAACTTTTTTTACGTTAGTTATGACGCATAAGAGCATTGGAATGGATCCCGCTCCTATGTCCTGACCTTTGACCCCATTTCGTTCACTTTCAATAGGGTTCTTTCCCAGGTGTTCCCCTACCACATACTAAAATTTCATCGAAATCGAAAGATTTTTACGCGAGCTATCGTGCAGACGAACATACGCACACAACGCGTGACGTAATGAGGCAGATGGGAATCGCGACCATCTGCTCGCAAGAGTGTGACGTCGTAAAACTTTAATAGGATCCACACACAACGCGTGACGTAATGAGACAGATGGCGTGACCGTGCGCCGACATCCAATGGGACGACGCCATGACACTACACTGACAACGTGGTAATTCGGGGTGGTTATTTAACCCACTAAACGAATTTTCCTAAAGTCGAGATCAAGCTAAATCGATTTCTAGTACCAGAAAACGGTAGGTTAACAACTTTCATCAAAATCCTTAGAGCCGTTTTCAAAATCAAATTTACATACATACAAGAATTGTTCCTTTAAGGTAAATGTCAAGTAATTTTGCTTACTGTACTTCGAATGGAAAATTTTCTGCACACATTTTCTTCCCAATTAATGCGTTCCCAAGGAGGAAAATTTGAACATTGATTAAAATATTTTCATTGTATACCTTGCAGTACTTAATATTTTCTAAAACATAACCATAATTATGCAACCCAACACTTGTTTGTCTACTGACGTCATGAAAATACAGGTCTCGCCATCTTTTTTCTGGACAACTAATGCGTTCCCAAGGATGAAAATTTGAACATCGATTAAAATATCTTCATTTTATAACTTGGAATACCTAATATTTTCTAAAACATAACCATAATTATGCAATCCAACATTTGTTTGTCTACTGACGTCATCAAAGTACAGGTCGCATCATCCTTTTTCTGGTTTCAACACCACCAAAGAAAAAGCTATTGATTTTTAATATAATTATGGTTATGTTTTAGAAAATGTTAAGTATTCCAAGTTATAATAGTTATTTTAATCGATGTTCAAATTTTCATCCTTGGGAACAGATTAATTGTGAAGGAAATGTGTACAATTTTCCATTGGAAGTACAGGAAGCAAAATTACGCCGCCCCGGTGGCGCAGTGGTCTAAGGCGTTGGCCTCTGATCATTCGTCCGTAAGGGGTCCGGGTTCGAATCCCGATGAGGCATGGATGTTGTGTTTGTCTTACGGCTCTGTCTCTCTCCCTTCCCTGGAACCAGTGACCCTAAATTAGGGACGGGCGACTGCTTATAGCCCATAGAGTTGCTCACGGTGGTCGTTAAACCTCCAATCAAAAAAAAAAAAAGAAGCAAAATTACTTGACGTCCACCTTAAAAATATGGGATAAGGGCGATGGAATGGATCGCAATCCTATGTTCTGATCTTTGACCCCATTTCGTCCATTTTTAATAGGGTTCGTCCCCAGGAGGTTCCCTACCACATACTGAAATTTCATCGAAATCGAACCATTTTTACGCACGTTATGACGCATAAGGGCAATGGAATGCATCCCGCTCTTATGTCCTGACCTTTGACCCCAATTCACCCATTTTAAGTAGGGTTCGTCCCCAGGTGGTCCCCTACCACATAGTAAAATTTCATTGAAATCGAACCATTTTTACGTGAGTTATGAGGCATAAGGGCAATGGAATGGATCCCGCTCCTACGTCGTGACCTTTGGCCCCATTTGTCCCATTTTCAATAGAGTTCGTCCCCAGGTGTTCCCCTACCACATACTAAAATTTCATCGAAATCGAATCATTTTTACGCCAGTTACCGTGCGGACAGGCGAACGGACAAAGCTGGAGTATATACGCTTCTTCAACCTACGGTTGGAAAGCGTAAAAAATGACTTGAATCAGTAGCGTAGAGAAAGTATCCAACGAAATTTATGTGATATGAAAAGCAAGTCATTTCATCAGAAATTAAATGTTTCGTGATAGGAAGTTAAACGTTTCCTGTTCGCGACAATCATCTGGATCACAGTTTTCATCTGCTGCCAAAGACAATACTCTGAAAGACCCCAGTGACCGAGTGGCTTAAGGGTCTGGTGTTTGACAATTCGTCCCAGATGGGCCTGGTCCTTCGGATGATGGATTGGTGGTATGAGGCGATCCGCTTGTTTCGTTTTCTTTCTGGACCCATCGGCCTCCAATTCCGGAACGGGTGACTGTTTATAGCCTTTTGAGCTGAAACCACAAAACAAAAAGAAATAGTGACCTGTAATTTGCATGTTGTTTACAAATCTCTCTACACGATTTAGCCAACGCTCTTTCTTCACTTCGAATATAACACAAGACTATTGTGTATATTTTTTCTTTCCTGATTTAATGATCATAATTAGCATCATATGGGGCTATGGACAGTCGTCCATCCCATTAGGGGTAACCGATTCCGGGATAATGAACAGTCAGCGCCATTACACAAGCGCACTACTCATGCCTCATTCGGAACTCTGGCCCATCTCGAATGGCTGGTCGAAAGCCCGCTCCTCAGACCACTCAGCCACTAAGTCGGCCCTTTGTGCATATGCGGCATGTTTAATGCTAAACGCTCTGTATGCTACTTCGAAATGTTTCCAAGGCTGCGTCCGCTGCATCGTCTTCATCGCCAGGCATCAATTATTTTTCTGAAATATATTCTTTGCAAAAAAAAAAAAAAAAAAGCTAAACACCCAGAAAAATTATCCAATCGATATTATATATACACTACTGGCCACCCAAAATGCAGCACCAAGAAGGAAGCATCCGATTGCCCTGAAATTCGCAGCATGCGTCGCCCACGAGAGGACATGCAAACGATTAGCATTGCAGGGCGTATGCAACTCATGTGGGCCCTGCACGCCACCGAGAAGCACTATAAGAAGGGCGCACAGAAGGCGGGGTGTACGTAGTGGAAGTGCGTTGTGCTGCCGGACCTGTGCGTGGGAAGCTTCCTGATACCTCTTCGCAGAATACGGCAGTCATTCCAGAACGTTTCGGAGTTCGACAAAGGACGAATAGTGGCTTATCGGGACAGCGGTTTATCGTGCCGAGACTATGGCGCCCGTGTGGGACGACATCCAGCAACAGTGAGGCGAGTATGGATTCGGTGGGTGCAGGAGGGACAAACGAACCGACGTGAGCGATTTTCGCAGCCGCGGCACACCACCGAACGAGAGGATTGGCATGTTGTGCGGCGGGCATTGACGGCTCACACCGCCACACCACGAATGTTAGCGCAGGAATTAGGGTGTGTTGCGCAACAACCTGTGTCACCACGTACCGTTCGACGTCGTCTGCAGGAGAGGGGGCTTGTCACACGGTACCCATTGCTCCGATTACCATTAACGTTACACCACCGCCGCGGCAGTAGGCCGTTGAACGCCACACCTGGACTACGGAATGGCACGACATTGTCTTCTCTGACGAATCCCGCTTCTGCCTGCAACACCACGATGATCGGATTCGCGTGTGGTGGCACCGCGGCGAGAGACTGTATGAAGCCTGCATTATGCATCGCCATACCGGTCCGTCGCCTGGCGTTATGGTTTGGGGCGCAATTGGATATTACACCCGCACCCCTCTGGTACGAATCGGTGGTACACTGAACAGCCACCGCTACATCTCCGACGTTTTGGAGCCTGTAATCCTCCCTTACCTGAATGACCTACCAGCGGCCACGTTTCAAGTGGTCAATGCGCGCCCGCACGTATCACGCATCGTTCAACAATTCTTCACGGCCTATCAGGTGTCAGTGCTGCCGTGGCCCGCCTGTTCGCCCGATATGTCACCCATCGAACACATCTGGTCGCTGATCAGCAACCGAGTGGCTCGGCAAGCATCACCCGCGGCTACGCCTGATTACCTGTGGCAACGTGTGGAAGCAGCCTGAACCGACATACCTTAAGCCCACATCCAAAGCCTCTTTCGTTCGATGCCGCGGTGTGTAGCGGCCGTTATTGCCAGCTATGGGGGCCACACAAACTATTGATGTCTGCGTGTTTCGCAAGTCTCACGAGCCTGTGAGCTCAATCGTTTCATCTTTGTATTCGTTGTTATGTGTGCAGTAAATCTGGCTTGGCTATCTCGTGTCCTTCTTGGTGTTGCATTTTGGATGGTCAGCAGTGTAGGAAAGGAAATAACCGCTTGTATCTGATTACAATTTCAGAATAGAGGAACCCTTCGTTCGCATGAAACAGCTATGCGAGTGGAACAAGTCAGTACGTTGCAGCGCCACCTCTGGCTCGGATACAATCGGTTATCCAGCATGGCATAGTAGCATGCAGTTCACGCGCGCTGTCCTGAGGTATAATATGTTACATGGTATCCAAGTTGCTGGCCAGTTTACCGACATTCCGGGATGGGCGTAGATGGCGCCCATTATGTCCCAGACATGTTCGATCGCTGAGAGGTCGGGTGGTCGGGCTGGACGTGGAAAGGTGTCGACATTAAGAAATTATGGAGACAGGGCTGGGATAACCGTGCTGTGTGTGGCCGGGCGTTATCCTGTTGAAAAATTGCTCGGTGATACTGCGACAGGAATGGCAACACAGCAGGTCGTAGAATGTCGTCGACGTCCTGTTGAATCGTGAGGGTGGTACGAAGGACTACCAATGGTGTCCGGCTATCACATCGTGTCTTCTTGTGGACTGCAAGGCACCGAAAGATTAGGATGGAGTTTGCAAAGGCCTACGCAACTAGAGTGCGGAGGACTGGGAACTGGTGATCTGGTCTGACGAATCACGGTTTCAACTCTATCACGCCGATGGAAGGGTGTGTGTGTGTGTGTGTGTGTGTGTGTGTGTGGCATAAACCACACGAAGCTATGGACCCAGCTTACCATGTTGGGATCCTACGAGCAGGTGGAGGCGATGAAGAAGTCTGGAGTGCGTTTACATGGGCTTCCTTGGGGACCCTGGTATCCGTCGAGAACTATGTCACAGGCACAAGGCCTATGAATATCCTCGCCGACTATCTACAGTCGTTCATAACGATCCTCTTTCCGCACCATAACGCCATTTTTGAACAAGACGCCACACCACATACTTCCCGAGTAGCGACCAGTTAACTCCAGGATCATGAATTTACCACGCTTGAATGACTCGATCCCACTAACCCCCATCGGCAACTTTGGTTGCCCTATGACAAACGACCGTCGCACAGTGGTCCGGATAGGAAAAAAGGCGGACAAAAATGTTTGTACGTCTTAAATGAAAGAAACTGTAGTGGGATAACTAAATATTCGCTTATTTAAGTGTTTTAATGAATTATAATTACTCACAGTACTGTAAGAAGGGTCCAGATATCCAGTCGGTCATTCGTCTTCTGAAGCAGATGCTTCACATTCGTCGTCTTCTTCCTCCTCCTCCCCTTCATCGGATATTACCAATAGACCTAGCACTTCCGAAGGTAGTTTTATTTGTTTTTTCTTTGGTAGTCCTCCCAAGCTGGAAATAAATGGGTCAGAAGTCAACATTAACCTGCGAAAGAGGTCCAAATTGCTGTCTTGTCGTGAAAATTTTCGGGTAAAGCTTTCTCGAAATTTTTTCACATCTTTGTTTCTACACTCAATGGCTTCTTCTGAAAGCTCTCCAATCGGTAAAATCGCTGCCTGCACAATTACGGATCCATGAGCAAGCGTTTCATGTACCGTGGGTGGCATATAGTACCAGGGATACAATCTCACGAATAACTGTGCTGTTTCAATGCAGTACATATTGAATTTCATTGCATTTATTTCGTGGCCGCATGAAATTGCTGTCAAAATATTTCCAAAACGAGAAATCAAATTTTGGTCTACTCCAGTCACTTCGGAACTTATTTCGGAATTTGTAAAGAATCTTCCGGCGGTATTGCCGTCATTCGTGTTTCCATAGCCTGGATTTGGGACATCTACAATAAGTCCTAGTCTATTCCTGAAGGAATCTTGGACAATTCTTTTCCTTTTCTCCAGAAGCTCGCGGGTTCCGTCTTTCTTACTCGCTTTCCATTTTTTAAAATCTAAGCGGTAAGAGATTTGCAGAATACACTCAAAAAAGCGTATATGGGCATGAAGAATAGACAGTCCAAACTCAAAGGAAGAGGTATCCTCTGGCACTTGTGTAACGTAATCTAACTTGTTCAGGTCCGACACTTTCGCGCCACATATGTAACATTTCATGCTTGATGACTGGGTCAGAGCATTACATATTTTCCCATCAATCATTGACAATATGAGAGAATACTGTACTGTAACGTTGTCACTTCTTAATGGCTGTAAATTTTTAATTTGTTCGTTCATGTATTCCCTTTCTGCTTGGGCAACTGCAGTGGTTTAATGAAGCCACTGGAGACGAATAGGCCTACAAAAACGGGTTGATGATGGTCGTTCATTTTTCCATACGGTATCTTCCGTTTTACTGTCAACCATTCGTAAGGGAACGATAGGTGTCATAAATAAATATCCATCACTACTGCCGCTTTGAACCCATTTCTGCTTGTATTGGGAATGACCAGCGCTACCGTCGAAACCCCATTTACAATGTAAAATAAAAGTTTTTTCGTTGTTAGACGGCTCACTTCCAGGTGGAAATGATAAAATTCGGGTAGCAGTATGGTCCAATAAATTCTGAACTTTCACTTCATATGCACTCTCACTAACACTTATATTGTGCGGATAAGTTGCGTCTTTTGCTTTCAGAATTGCATAATAACTTGGATATAAGTCATGATTGTGATTAATTGCCATTTTTCTAATAGACATATATGGATGTTTTGATAAATGTGTTCTTACTGTCATAGATAACCCTTCTTCTTCTGAGAGCTTCGTGGCTTGTTTTCTTTTCTTCAACCATGAGTCACGAATTTGTTTACCTCTGGTAGGTGTTGTTGTGATTATTTCTTTTAATAATTTTGCTGCATTTTCGTCACCTTCAGCCCTCAAATTCATCACTGTGGCATATGGAAAGCTCGGCAGCACCCTTCATTCTCCCTCAGATTTTGAATTTTCCGCCTCTTACTTCTTTCACTTAATTGCTGAAATACTTTCGAAGGACGTCCACGCTTTTCCGAAGAAGTGGAAGGAAAGTCTGTAAATGGTAATTCAAATTCTTGCTGTAACCATTCTGAATATCTACGAAGAAACATGCTTTCGGTTCGGTGACATTTCTTCCAACACTGACAGTATTTAAGAAAAAAGCTAATTCTTATTACGCTGTGTAGAGATTTTGTGCTCTGACTGTCCAAATTTAATTCAAATTTGTTCTTCACATATTGCACAACATGTTCTTCTTGTAGCACACTGGTCTCATTATTCTTTTCTTTCATTTTCTCGTACTACTAAATGTAAATTCATTTTTCACACACTATAAAGTTCTCGGCGACTAAATGTAAATTCATTTTTCACACACTACATTGTCACACACTTTTCACTGACCTGATACAAACAACAGCCGTCTGGAAAATGAAGAAATCAAGGGTCTGTGGTTTACCACCGACAAGTCACCCCTTGAGTAAACAAACATAAATTTCAGGAAGTGCTCGGCGCCCACGAGTTGTATAGTGGGAGAACACCTTCCTGATGTCAGCAGCTAGCTGCTCATAAATCACAGGGAAGCTTCACAAACAAAAGGTCATAGTTCAGAGCATTGCAAGGTGTTGCAGATGAAACCTTCAGTGATAGACTTATAATTATCTAC
Source organism: Macrothele yani (assembly GCA_039090855.1). Lineage (NCBI taxonomy): Eukaryota > Metazoa > Arthropoda > Arachnida > Araneae > Macrothelidae > Macrothele > Macrothele yani. Next base: position 89,068,130 of record CM077010.1, read on the forward strand.
CAATATACATTTGTAAGTTTCGCGGTGGACATGCTTGGCCATTTTTTTAAAACTCTAAAAACATTTTTGTTTTTTCGCAAAATACGGGTATTCAAATTTGTATTTTTTATCAGTACTTAGAAACAAAAAACACTAAAAATCGTAATTGCGCCCTATATATAAGACCATAACACATTCACAAAAAATACACTTAGTATTTTATTTTGCATTGTTCAGTCAGAAACAATGTAAACAAAATCACCTACAGAATTGCAAAATTAATCAAGAAAGAGTTACAGCACTATTGAACTTAAGTATTGACAGAACCATTGGAGTATACTTTCAAAAACACTTAGTCCTATCAAAATGACTGCTGAGGATTATTATTAAGCGAATTGTGTGTTTAAAATATGAAGTTCGAAAAATTATTTTTGTCCGGGTTTTTAGCGATTCGGACCGCTGTGCGTCGCTTCATGGGCGGCAATATGACTTCAATGTATTGCGTTCAACCTTTTTGCCGGTGGCGATTCGAAGCCTCGCCTTCATCTCCGGAGCGGCTGTTTTCCCAACTGACCTATACCGACATGGCTTATAGCTGCAACTTTGCCGATGTGTCTCTATCATCACAGTAGTAATATGTCATCTGCGTCATGTTACATCATCCCCCTCTCCCCTCGCCTTGAGAAAGGCGGAGACAAGAAATCGCAGATTTTCGGGTCCGCCGACAACCATGCTTGAAGAATGAGCTTATTGCAGGAGAAATAATTCTTTATTAATCTCGTACGATTTGTGGAATTATCATCATACATATTTTCGGACTTCACGGCCAGGAGATTCGTCTATATTCGAGCGTCAGTATAGCGTATAACCATTCTGCCGATGGTGATTCGAACCCACGTCTTCCTACTTTGAGGCGAGTGTTCTCACAACAGAACTTTGATGGCAAGGCTTAGTTGCAGCTCTAAAGCTGCAACTTTATCGATTTGTCTCATACGTCCCCGTAGTACAAGTACGTTATGTATGTCATGTTACACGTTCAGTAACCCATATAGGCCTAGTTTTAGCAGCAATCATCTCTTTTAAATCCCTGGGTTTCCACGCATTCACGTTATTTGGTCCGTGTAGAAACAATTTGTTCTTCAGATTAAAAGTATACATTTGTAAAGTTACACAGGAGATATATCGATTTAGCGAAATAATTCATAATGCTGATCTCATAGTTCTCATTTTAAACACACCGAATGTATACATATACAAAATATATATATATACCGTATACTGTATATACACTGACGGTAAAAAAAATCCCAACACCACGAAAAAATAGTTGTAGAGGAATGAAATGGCTGCAATACATTTGTATAGGTAACATATTTAATCGATTAAAGTTTCAAGATCACAGCTTATTGTAAGCGCGAGAAGAGCCATTTTAAATGTGAAATGCTGGTACATTAATAACCGGTGTAACCGCCACGCAAACGTTCATGCATTGTGTCGTACAGGTGCTGGATGTCAGTTTGTGGGATGGAGTTCCATGCCTGTTGCACTTGGTCGGTCAATACAGGGACGGTTAATACTGGTTGGGGGTGACGCTGGAGTTGTCGTCTAATGATTTCTAATACGTGCTTGATTGGTGAAAGATCTGGTGATCTAGCAGGCCACGGCAACATGTCGACACTCTGTAGAGCATGTTGGGTTACAACAGCGGTATGCGGGCGAGCGTTATCCTGTTGGAAAACACCCCTGGAATGCTGTTCATGAATAGCAGCACAACAGGTTGAATCACCAGACCGACGTACAACTGTGCCGTCAGGGTGCGTGGGATAACCACGAGAGTGCTCCTGCTGTCATAGGAAATTGCTCCCCAGACCATAACTCCAGGTGTAGGTCCAGTGTGTCTCGGCCGCAGACAGGTTGGTTGCAGGCGCTCACCTGGCTTCCTTCTAACCAACACACGGCCATCACTGGCACCCAGGCAGAACCGGCTTTCATAAGAAAACACAACAGATCTCCACTCCATCCTCCAATGAGCTCTAGCTTGACACCACTGACGTCGCAAACGGCAGTGGTTTGGAGTAAGTGGAATGTACGCTACAGGGCGTCTGGCTCGGAGCTGTCCTTCAAGTAACCGATTTGTAACAGTTCGTTATGTCACTGCGGTGGCAACTGCAGCTCGAATTGCTGCCGCAGACGCGGTACGATGCGCCATGGCCATAAGCCGTACACGGCGGTCTTCCCTCTCGGTAGTGCCACGTGGCCGGCCGGAACCCGGTCTTCTTGAGGCAGTACCTTCCCTTAACCACCGCTGCCAACAATCATGCACAGTGGCTACATTCCTGCCAAGTCGTTCTGCAATATTGCGGAAAGAAAATCCACCTTCTCGTAGCCCTATTACACGACCTCGTTCAAACTCCGTGAGCTGTTGATAATGGCTTCTTCGTCTTCTTAAAGGCATTCTTGACTAACATTAACACACTACGTCGAATCTCAACGATAACTAACGCTCACGAACGTTACAGCGCGTATTTACAGCAAACCTGATTTGCATGTTCCGAGGGGCGCTACTAGCGCCACACGTATGCGCCGAGCGCGAAATTTGCATAGACGTCATTTTACAGACGTACTCTCACCGCCTACCAACTGTCGTTTATCTAACACAACCCCTTCTTGGTGTTGGGATTTTTTTTTCCGTCAGTGTATATGAAATAAATAAAGGAACGAAAGTGACACAACCTGAATTCACGAGTCCTTTTTGTGGATATTGTTCATCAGCGAGGTCTCAGCTTTACTGTCGCACGTGTTTACATGTGTTAAGCGGCGTAAACGTACTTCCGACTAGAGATGAGCTCGGACCCAGGCTCGCCTTCGGAGCCCGCCCTCGGACGACCTCAGAATTCATTAACTACCGAAAAACCCGGGCCCGGGCTCGGAATTACACGTCTTGAATATAATTACTGTAATTAATTCAACACGTGTAATTCTGAGCTCGGTTGAATTACACGTGGTGAATTTCATTGTGGATTTGTTACCATTGTGGAAGGATTTTCAATTTACTAAGCTAGCTGCCATTGCAAGACAAATTTTGCTTAGCAAGACTTGCATTATGCATTGTCCAAAGCTATGGCCCAAGCAAGGATTAGTTTAAGGAGGTCTGGTTTCGGAAAACTGGGAAAAAATCACATTCCCATTTTTTGTATTTTATTAAAAATCAAGAATCTTAACTTTAAAATGATGTATTAATTTCCAAAATTGTGCAGTTAAAAGTATTGTTATTTATTTTTTTAATTTCTTCACTCCCGCGATTTTTGGGGTGACGTTGGTTTTTAGTGCAGCAGGTCGAGTTTTAGAGAAAAGAAGATCAAGTTGAATATTTGAGGCATTAGATGTAATTCTCTCTCTCTCTCTTTTCATGATGAATTTGATCTGGAAACTGCACACATATATGATAATATTGTAATTATTATACTATTAAGCGCAAAGCTTTGTTAATGTTACAAAATACAGAATAATCTGGCTTTTTTTTATGTTCTACTACATCACTCTAAACTACCTTTACGAATTAGCATATATGTAAATTATATTGCCAAGATTAGTTTTCTAGAGTCAAAATTTCAAACACTTGCAATTGTCTGTACGGCGTTGTATGTTTTATAATGCAATTTATTCAAAATAAAAGTAAATTTAGATATCAAAAAGAAATAACGAATGGATTTTTTTTGTTTCTAAACGATTTTCTTTTTTTCAGCTTTTACCAAAATTACTGATTCCCCTGATACGGTCGAAGAGCCCGTTGATCATTTATTTATTTTCAAATCCACATTTTATAACATTTGGCTTTCTGCGCAGTATTTCTAAAAACATATTAATATTGTGAAGTTGATTAACTGAACTAAACTTTTTAAACTAATGATTTTTAAACTAATCCTTGCTTGGGCCATATCTTTGGCCAGTGTATAATGCATAAATGCAAGCTTTGATAAGCAAACTTTTCCAAGAATCCGGGCCCGTGCTCCTAAAATTGAGCCCGAACTCATCTCTACTTCCGACACATTTAATTTTGTGTTTATGCCTTTTACAAACATTTTGCAATCAAACCGAAACAAAAAAGAAGGTCAGGCGAAACAAAGAAAAATCGTTACAGAAAACAGATTCTAGAAGAGTTGCGTGAGATGAGTGCCTCGGTTGTTGCAAGTAGGGCAGTTTCATTTCGTAGAAGTCGGATTCTTGAGTGTTCCATAATATATTTCAAATTCCCTAATTTTAAATTGAGATTTTAAAGTCCAGCTTTCTACCGATATTTTGTCTCAAAGTCGAACCTTCTGCATTATGCTCTAGTTTTATATACGTATTATTTTTTCATTCATAAATTTTGGTCATTCGATAGGAGCTTGCCTCTGCGCCAATCGGGAATTGCATAAGATAAGATCAATCCATATCCTTAGAGGACATCCATGCTGTTATTGTTTTTATTGGAGGTTTAACGACCACCGTGAGCAACTCATTGGGCTATAAGCAGTCGTCCGTCCCTAATTTAGGGCCACTGGTTCCACGGAAGGGAAAGAGCCAGTGCCGTAAGACAAACACAACATCCATGCCTCACCGGGATTCGAACTCGGACCCTCTCGGACGAATGATCAGAAGCCATCGCTTACACCACTGCGCAACCGCGGCGACCATCCATGCTTCTCTTGCGTTTATTGATTTTCCTGGCATTTCCATTAAACTATGAGAGTAAATTTTCCTGGCATTTCCATTAAAATCTCATTTCTGTTTTACTATAATCACAGTTTACAAACGAACTCTTCTCGCGCTGGTGATATTTACTGCATATTTGTCCATATACATACAGTATATCAAATATTTTGTCCTGCAGTTTATGCTTACATAAAAGTTTTAAGAATTTGCTTTCTTTCTTTCAGGTTTGTTACAGATATCACAAGTAATTTGAAGAACAAATTGATGAGTTTTTACCCTAGAAGATTGTCTTTAGGTGTGAATACAGACTGCAGTGTTTTATTCCACTGGGCAAAGAACACGTGAACATACTTTCACTTAAATTACTGATATATAATACGGTGCCCTCTTCAGATGGTTTTATTAGCAGTGATTCGGAAAAATATTTACGAGTCATCAATAGATTGCTTTAGCGCAGTACTTGACTTTACGAAATAACGGAAGATCTAAAAAAAGGTGTTAGTAAACTCTCAATCAGGAAACAATACCAACATGGAAAACCAGTACTCAGATATTCAGTTGGTTGCGAGAGGATTTCTTGTCGTTGTGATTGGAAGTTTAGGATTCATCGGCAACATATTATCTTTGATCATTTTATCCCGACGTGAAGTGCGATCTCTACTTACTAATGGTCTTCGGACGTTAGCTGTGTTTGATGCGCTCAATCTTCTGACCCGTGTGCTCTCAACCGGTCTCTACATCATTGCTCTGCGATCTGACTCTTTGTGGATATCTATGGTGGAGTGGCAGGGTTACATGTTTCTTGTATGTCGTCCTCTTCAAGGAGTGGGCTATGGTGGTTCGATATTCACAACGGTTGGTTTAACTATTCAACGTTATATTTCAGTGTGTCGGCCGCGAAACACAAAGTTCAGCTGCATCAATAGAAACGGCAAGCTCTTTTACATCTTTTTGGGAATCTGGGCGGTCTTCATAAGTCTACCGGGATTCTTCGAACATACGTTAGAAGAGGCTTACGATGGCTTGGCCAACAAAACTGTTCACCGGGTGATAATGACATCAATTTATAACGAACACACTGCCTTCTTTGACTTTTACTATACGTACGTAACAACTTTCCTTATTTTCGTTATACCATATCCGATTCTTGTACTTCTCAACATATTAATCTGGCATTCTGTACGGAAATCCAATGCATCTTGCCAAATCATGTCAGCACAACAGAAGGAAGAGATTGGTTTAACGAGGGTGATGTTCTGTATCATCGTAGTCTTTTTCGTCTGCAACGTTCCAGTCGTTGTGAATAACATTCTGGTGTCACATTTCGACATCATATTTTATCCTTTAATTCATATGACAGATCTTCTGATTTGTGTGAATTCCTCTGCTAATATTTTCATTTATTACATATTTTTAAAAAATTTCAGAATCTTTCCATACTTACGTTTGTAACTGTTTCAAAAACAAATGACTTTACATCTATGGAAGTTTTAGTGAATAAAACTGTAAAAAAGAAAGTTGTATGAATTCACAGAAAATTCTTCAAAATAATGTGCAGAAAATTTGCCGGTAGGTCTTTATCTTGAAATAAAATTTCCGTTTTTAAAAAAGTTTCCGTTTCTAACTTTATCATTTCATCATACAGTATTTTATGTTGTTAGTAATTCCGTTTATTTCAGAAAAGTCGGTTTTAGATTTTTCCTTTCAATAAAAACATTAAGTATACATATATAAATTTATTAACTGCGCAAAAACTTTGATTTTGGCTTTTTCAGCGTTTTGTTTGGGATTCATATCTGGCGAGCTAAATGAACGGATCCTTTCCCTTTGCCCCTGGTAGGGATCGAATGGAGTACCTCTTGAACGCCAGTGCAGCTCGCTACTTATTAAGCTAGAAACACTTGCCACTTGACCACGTATCAGGTAGAAATCAAGGGGACACGAATCGTGCGATGACGAAATGTTTTTCGCTATTAGTGTGGGGTAATTGGTCATTTTACATTCTGTAGAGCTGATTTTTTTCTGAACAGTTTTCTTTAGGAGTATGTATAACAAATTACATTTCTTTTTCATCTTAGTTTTCGAAGCAAGAGAATATTTTGGAATTCGAGATATTTTAAAACTGACACTGACATTCAGTTATGTTTAAAACAAGGAGAAATGTACTGCTTCACGGTATTATTTTGCAAAACTCCAAAATATAAAATTTTCTCTTGATAGCTATAATAGCTTTTGTCTTAAGATTCCACAGACCGATACATAGACATTATACAATCACTCGTACAATAATCTTACAGTAACGTAATATGCACTAGCTATAGTGCACCAAATGGGGAGAAGGGAAGGAATACTCTTTCCCGCAATAACCTAAATATCATGCTATGTGCTATCCACAATATCCGATCTCGCTACAGAGCTTCAAAGTCGGGTCTTCCGACAGACGATTGAAATTTACTCTCCTATTACCGGAAGTTTTTCCTCATATGGATACGGAAAACGTGAAAACAAGATTTTCCCGTTAATATACGTAATAAATTGCGGAAAGGTTTTGAAAATTCAAAATTTTCTGTTAACACCTCTTAAAAACGTCAGCTTGCTGTTATTATAAGAAAGGAATAGCTCATAGGTTTCTGAAAAGTCAGAACTTTTTTGAAGAAAGAAATTCAGTTTTTTTCAGTTATTTGATGAAAAAGGTTGAATTGTGAAAATGCTTTGGTAATTAAAAAGGAATCGCAAATAAATTAATGGAATCACAAATAACGGCTCTTAAATTTCAGGAATATTTTTTCTTAATTCAGAATATTTTTTCACTTTTAAAGCCATCACACGCTTTTCAAATTTCAAAACCTAAGAAGTCGTATCTCTGATATAACACAAATACTTTACCCAATTCATAAAGAAGAAACACCTCTGATTCAGTAATCCACTGAAGGAAACGGAAAGGATGTATTGAAGTAAATAAAAAAATGTTAAAGTAACCAAAAAAAAAAAAACATGAATCAAGTGAATGGCAATCTGATCACCGAAATGTTTTCAAGTTCTTAGGTATCAGCATGAAAGTTATGACGTATAATCTAACTTAACCTTCACTTTTTAGTTGTTTTTCACTATGTACATTTTAAGTTCGTTCTCTTTTAGCGCTTCAATCTTAACATTATATTTTCTCACTCACTGAATGTTAGGTGGCAGCAGCTTAACGTCAAGGGTGAATGACGTGTGCATGCTTGGCAAGCTGAACGAAAAATGTATATTAGTACATATACAAGTCATATATATATAGACTCATCGCCAAAAAAATAGTTACACCCAGAAGGAAGCAACCGACAGGAATGAAACTTGGTGGGTAGGTTTGACATTGTGAGACATGCGAAGGATTCAAGTATCACGCTCGGCCGTGCATGTGACGCAAGCAAGGAGGGGTCATAGCGCTGTGCCTGACCGGCTATAATATATATACGCACACACACACACACAAGGAAACAGGCTATTGCAAGTTTTTTTTTATTAAGAACACGCTCAAAATTTTGTACCTTCCATTTTATAGAAATGTCTGGTTAAAGTCAACAGCTAATCAATTTACCATTCGTATGCGCATTACACTGAAGAGCAATTGAATTAGAGATACCTGTCTAGTAACGTGTAGCACCACCTTTCGCCCTGAGCACGGCGACGATCGTCTCGGCATGGACTCGACAAGACATCGGAAGCGTTGGGAAGCCATACGGATCCACGACCCCTGAACAAGTTCCCACCGTTTACGAATATTTGATGGAGGGGGTCAGAGCCTCGAACATCTCTCTCGATGGCATCCCAGATGTGCTCGATGGGACTGAGGTCAGGTGACCTAGTGGGCCAAGAAAGCGAGGTCACGTCGGTGGAGTGTTCATCCAACCATTCAGATACAATTCGGGAGCGATGGCACGGTGCGTTGTCTTGTTGAAGGATGAGGTCCCTAGTGGGATGTTGAAGACGCACAAACGAGAGCAAATGGTCGTCCAGGATATCCCGGTAACGTTGACCTGTGAGGGACGATGTCACACGTACCAGGGGTCCCATTTCAGTCCACGTAAACTGTCCCTAGACGAGAACTCTACCCCCACCTGCCTGAAGAGTACCCTGCTGGCAAGAAGGATCCATCGCTTCATGTGGTTTGCGCCGTACTCGTATCCTGCCATCCACATATACCAACGTGAATCTCGACTCATCAGTCCAGGCAACATTTTTCCACATGTCTAGGGTCCAGTGGCGATGTTCTCGCGCCCATGCTAATCTTTGCACCCTGTGATGTGCGGTCAGCAGCGGTACCCTCGTGGGACGATGGCTTCTGTACCCAATAGCGAGGAGATGGTTCTGGATGGTGTGGCTGCTTACACGTTTTTGTGCACCAGCGTTAAATTGCAGAGTGATTTCTTGCACTGTGGCTCGTCTATCCGCTGTTGCAATGCGAGCCAGCCGACGATGACCCCGCTCATCCACACGCTGTTTTCCACGGCAGTTGGCCCTTGCAGGGATGATGTTACCGGATTCGATGTACTCATAGTGCACCCGTGACCCAGTGTCTCGTGAAAATCCCAGTGCCTGCGTGACTTCCGAGATGGAGTGACCCATTCGTCGACCCCCCGATAATTTGCCCACGATCAAGTGCGCTTAGATCCTTCGTCTTACTCATACTGCGTCCGACTCTTACTGATTCCCGTCGCATCAGTCCTTATATTGTCAGATCGCAGCATACGCTTCATGTCGTTTCCGTTTACAGGGCCGCCCACAGCGCCACATTTTCATAACGCCAGCTGTCTCTAATTCAATTGCTCTTCAGTGTACAATCCCTTTGTTTAAATACTCTTTTAAAAAATTTTTCTTTAGATAACTTTAGAATATTAGAGATGAGCGGAGTGATCCAACAAGTTTTATGGGAGGGGAGTGATCCCATAATTTTATTTTATGGGGTTTTTAACTACTGCTTTTCAAACCAAAATCAATTTTAGAAACCTTTACTTGGCTTGACTGTTAATGCTAACTGCAGTGAAGTTAGTGATTTTACAGGTTTGATCTTCCGTTGAGTTCTGTATATATCAACATTTCCCAAACACTCTTCTGCGTTCTTCATGCCTTTCAGAGAATGTTTTCATTATTTCATTAATGCTCACACTATCAAGTACTTCTTGGTGTACATGGCAAACAGCTATGACATTCATTTGCTGTTGGGACATTGTGCTTCTCAAGTAGGTCTTTAGTCTTCTTAAGGCACTAAAGCTTCTTTCAGCTTCACATGAAGATGCTGGCACTGTCAGTAGGAGACGAATTAAATGAATGACTTCGCTGAATGACCTTTTTCCTTCAGGTAGCATGTCCTTAATAATCTAGACAGCCTCAGCTGTTGTTGAATATTTATAATGCTGACGGTACATAGCAAATTGAGCTGTAAAAAGGCTTTTGTCAAACTCAGGATATGAAGCTATGTTCTGATGTGTCATACCTTTCAGCACACAATCTTTCGATCTCCATATTTAATGAACCCTTTTTGGTGGAACCTTGCAGTAAGTTGCACCGTTGCTGTGTCCAAAATTTTCAGAAACCGTATTTTTATGATATTCCTCGGAATGTTTAGCTATGTACTTTTCTGCCTTTCCGCAGAAGCGCGTTGGGGGATTTCTGGGCTTTGGTAATTCAACGGGATCCAGATTCATCGAATCAATGATATTCGTTGCTGTCTCAAAAAGAACTTTCCTTTCTTTTACGTTTCAGCGTAGCTTTAACAATTTCTACTGATTTAATCATGCCAGAGACCGTTTGGGTTTGGCTTTGTAAGGATTTATTGAGCCCTTGCAGCGGTTGCAGTATATCTTCTGCGAGCACATACCAGCAGCTGAAGATTCCTTTCTAAGTCTCTCTAAAAGGCCTGATGCTCGCATGTGGTGGTGATCGGCCATTTCCTCCAAAGCATTTAACACTGATTCATACTGAGTAAGAGTTGACTGAACTGCTACCAAACGAACAGTCCAACGTGTCGGGCTTAGGGTATTGTGGTTTAAGTGTAGTGACTGAAACGGAATTGCTTACAATGTTTTCAAATAAAACTCTAAATTTCCCACTTTGCCCAGATAAAAGGCCTATTTCATTAACTAACTTTAAAGAGGATTTTAATACAGGGCAGCTCAAGCAAACAGCCTCAATAACAAGACTGCAGCAGTGGGTTCTACAGTGAACAAATAGCGCCAGTGGCTGTATGTCTGGGATAATTTTTTGTGTACCGTTATATCCTCCAGACATATTTGCAGCACCGTAATAAGCTTATCCCTTAACATATTTTTCGGCAGTTGCAACCGACAAAGGCCATCGAGAATTATTTCACTCAATGTTTTTCTCGTTGTCTCTTTTGCCAGGTAAAATCCAATAAATTCCTCTCTTGCTGTTAGGTTTTTATCAACGTATAAAAACCTAAGGCCGTTGGAGAAGGAGACAAAACAACAAAGGAACTGTGACGTACCTGCCAGCAGGACGCACACGACATAAAGGCACATAGCAATCAGAATGAACGTCTGCGTAGCTAAGTTGGTAGAGCGACTTGTTCCGGAATAAGCGGACTCGGGTTCAAATCCCGGCGTAGACCAAAAATGACGGAGAAATTTACTTCGTAATAATGGCGCCCGAACTATCCGGATGACCCGACCGTTCAAAATCTCACAATGCGGTGATGTTATTTCCACACCGCGAGATAGGAAAATTAAGAGAATCCCTTCTCCAGCGCTTCGAAAAATAAATGTGTGTGACGTTGCATTCCACACACCAAATTGACTGGGAGTTCTCAAGTGCACGTTCTACAGCGGATGGCTGCCTGCAACGATTCATGGTCACGGCTGACCCGTGGGCCATGCCCCCGGCCCTCTTTCCGGGGGGGATGTGACGTACCTGCCAGCAGGGCGCACACGACATAAAGGCAGATACCAATCAGATGAACGTCTGCGTAGCTCAGTTGGTAGAGCGACTTGTTCCGGAATAAGCGGACTCGGGTTCGAATCCCGGCGTAGACCAAAAATGACGGAAAAATTTACTTCGTTATAGAACACTAGATGGCGTTGTAGTCAAAGGCGGAGGATGCAAAAAGTTCAGCAAAGGGTGTTAAGCACTAAGCCCAAGGGGTCAATTACTTCACACTTCTCTCTGGACAGTCACTAATTATTTGGGGAGGGGTAAGAATGGGAATGATTCGGGTCACAGCTATTTCAACAATATACTTTATTGGCGAAAACATAAGGGGACACATGCGCACCACATATGGCAAAATAAACTACAAAACAATGAGCGATACTGATGAAAAATTATAGGTGAATGTGATACGACAATCAACTAAAATGACAAAATGTTAAAATCACTACTAAGGAACAATGCATGCTTGAGGAAAGAAGATGCACAAGCAATAGTAATGATTAGTCGTGAAGCATTTACATTGTATACACAAAGCAAAATTAAAGTATATGGTGAATACGTAGGCTAAATTGATCACAAAAAACCTATCGACACCCGGGAAATCCCGGAGAGCACACTGCAAACAATATTAATATCACAATTGGGTATTTGGTTAAACATAACCATTCTACATAATAAATGATAACTGCTAGACAAACATTTCACCGAGACAATGCATAACATCGTGAGGCATTCACAGGCCTCACAGCGGTGGTCACAAAGGCCAAAGAGAGCATTACAAAACAGGTACAATGCGGAACGAAATCGCGAGCACGAAGGTCCGGAACCCAGACAAAGAGCTGGAAAATCGCATGTAGCATGATACATTGAAACATCAGGAGATTACAGCATGCAATGACATTCACAGTGAGAGCACAGCACAAAACGACAGGTAAATATAGTTAGAAGAATATGGCTGTACAACGCAGTGCCAAAAAGAGGGGAACAAGTAGAACACAACGAAAGCATTGTGACGTATATTCTAAATTAACTTTCCTTTTTAGTTTCTTTCCCTATGTAAATCTTGAGTTTATTCTGTTATTCTTCACTCTCAACGTGATATCTTTCTCTCAAACGAATACGTTTGGCAACACAATTGAGGTTGAATGAACATGACGTATGCCTGAGTTTTGATAAGAACAAGAGATAAAAACGACGACTAATCTATTGCTTGAGAGCGTTGGATTTTTTATTTTTATTTTTTGATTGGATGTTTAATGACCACCGTGAGCAACTCAATGGGCTATAAGCAGTCGCCCGTCCCTAATTTAGGGTCACTGGTTCCAGGGAAGGGAGAGAACCAGTGCCGTAAGACAAACACAACATCCATGCCTCACCGGGATTCGAACCCAGACCCCGTTCGGACGAATGATCAGAGGCCATCGCTTAGACCACTGCGCCACCGGGGCGGCGCGTTGGATTGTAAACTGATTATTGTTGAGAGCGTTGGGTTATTGATAGGAGTTTTGTGATAATGTGTGGTGTGTGGAGAGTTTCGTGCAATATGCTGTGCTACGATGTGTTTGCTTCATCCTGAATAAAGCACCTTTTCCGTAAGTGTGACTTCTGTTGTTTACATGTTTCGTCTGGCCGTTAAGGTTTCTTTCATTTAGGAACTATTTCTTAGTATGTTGCTGTTTTAAATTAAAGTAGATGTAAGACAAGACTTATTCGTCATGGCATGTACTATGGTAAAGGAACAGAACTGAACAGTTCCCACAAACGAGGAAACCACACGATATGTGACATAAAAACATTATAAGTATTAAAAAGAATAGTGGAAACTTGGGCAAACTCCCCCAGTGAAACACAAAGATACGCAAAAATGCAAACAGCAAGCTGTGCAGTATTGCATCGGTCCAAAAAAAAAAAAAAAAAAAAAAAAAACAATGACTTGGGACGAGCAAGAATTACATGAACTCGTAGTAGAAGATTCATAGGTACGAACAGAAAACCCTCTGCCGTGCAAGACAAAACACAATTCAAGCAACACAAAACAAAGAGAGACATATGTGCCCGGGGCAGTACAAGTGTAACACCAAGGGATACCAAACACCACACGCCCCGGTGCAAAAGGCAGCAAGAAAACACATTCAAAGGTCCAAGAGTCTACTAGTCTTGAACACAAACAAAATCTAAAAGTCCAGAAGGCACAATGCGATGGGTCAGGCACAGTAAACAAGACGTCAAAGAATATGAGAAAATGCAAGACAGTAATAAGGCAGAAATTAACAAGATACAACACAATACAGCAAGAAAGAGCAAAGTCCCACAGGGCAATACCTCTCGTATTGCTCCTAGAGAACAAATACACGGGGCACAATTTAATGAAAGACAGTAAGTACAAGCAACTTTATGCAAAAACACAAGACCAGAAGCACTAGTGTCAGGAAGAGAAAACGAACCAAACACAACATTTTAGGAAAGGTACAGGTAGCAAAAGCAGACACATGATTGAAGAACAGGTTACTAGTAAGGACAGGTGCAACGAAGAAACAAATACAGCACGGTACATGCACAAGAGTTGCACAAAAATTGCAGAAAACCCCTACAATACAAATCACAAGTAGTTAAATGACAATCGCCAGCATACGTTATGACGAAGCACCAGGAAGAGAGAACACAAAATCTCAACTAATGCATTCAGATCTTCGAAGCTGGGGGAAAAAACAATCAGAAAGAAAGATGAATGGAAGATCCGGTGATTTTGAACCATCCGGTCCCCTGCGCCCAGGTAGACCGGAAATAGGCTTGAAAACTGAGGGCTGAAAGCAGCGACGTTCTCCAGGCGTAGTCGAGACACGATGCGATTCCGATAAATCGACCGTATGGCCGTGCCAGCAGAGAGGATACTTGGTGTGGTGGCATGAGAGCAGAGATATTGATGATAAAGAAAAACGACATGTTTGAGAAGTACGAAGAGATAGGCACAGGCATCCGGCAATGTAGCTGGATGATGTTTGGTGAGCGATAGCCACTCGTACGTTTGAAAAGAAATGTCTCTGGGGCAAATGGTGCCTACAAGACGAAAGGCAGTATTGAGAAGTGGAAGGAGAACGGGACAGTGACAGTAGACATGAGGAACATCACCTTCAACACCACAAAAGTAGCAGAGAGAAGTAGAAGAAATGGACATGCAAAAGAGGGAAGAAGAAACAGGAAGTCGGCGGTGAAGAAACCGCCATTGGATGTTACCCTCTAACGGGGTGGAAAGGGAAGAGAACGAGGCAGACCAGATAGGCAGCAGAAGAGAAGGAGAAGCATCAGGAAGACCGTGCGGAGAAATAAGGGGCTCACGGAGGAGCGCATAGAAAGAAGCAATAGAAAAAGAAGAAATGTGAGCAACAGAGTCTTGAAAGGGAAGGAAGAAAGGAAGAGAGAGGCTCGGTCCAGAGACAGAAACAAGGCCAGTGTCAGAAACCAGAAATGGAAAAAGGGTGCGGAGAGCGGAGCGAAGAAGGTCGTACTCCTCTTCCAAGGGGGAAGAAGGGTCGGAGAAAAGAGAAGATAGGGGTTTCCAAGCCAAATCGGAAGTTATTAAAGCTTGGACTGTAAGAATTCCTGAGCGGAACCAAGGAGGGGGGGGAGAAAGTATGGTTGATCGGGTGGATGAATCAGAGTGGAAAAGAAGAGGTTCTGCAAGCAGGTCCAGGGTGGTAGAGGGAGGAGCGCGGAGTAGCGGGAAAGAATGAAATACCGCTAGAGCGTCGATAAGAAGTGGCGGAAGGTGTTTAGAAGTAGAAGAAGAGGAATCCATTCTAAAAAAAAGGAGGAAAGTAAAGGATGGATAGTGAAGAAAAATAAGAGTATTCAGGGCAGAAGAAAGTGCAGGGGAGGGCGAAAGGAGAAGACGAATGAAGGAGACTATTCGGTGAGCTCGATAATATGTTCTGACATCCGGGAAATGAAGACCACCAAATGATGTTGGCAGAGAAAGCGTGGCAGCAGAAATCCAATGTTTAGATGACCATATCACTGAAGTGAAAATACTATTTATGGTAGAGAGATGACGCGAATTAAACGCACAGGAATCCCAGGGATAGAAGCATTGTGAGAGAAGATATCGATGAACAATTTGAGCACGTTGAAAGTAAGAAGAAAAGTAAAACGCAAATCGCCAAAAACCAGCCGTGCGATGAAGTCGTGGGAGGAAAGCTTGCCAAGTGACGTTTCCTGCGGTAAAGGAGTGTCTAAAATGAGCTACATGAAATTCTTGGGTCGAGGAGGACCACACTGCTCCCCACGGGGAGTCAGTGCAGCCCCTCCAAGAACCACACCACAGTCTAACACTCTTCTGAACATTCAGGGTAGCACCAGAGAGAGAACAGCATACTGTTCATAAGTGGCAAGAAGAGTATCAAATTGGTCATCGCGGCGAAGACAAAAGGTAACATCATCTGCATAAGCAGAGACAAGGAAATGGTGGTGCCGAGTACTAGAAACAATCGGTCCAACCGCAGGTAAGAAAAACGCCCGACTTGCAATCAAAAAGGGCTCAAAGGCGAGCGCAAAGAGTTGTCCTGATAATGGACAACCTTGTCTGATGCCAGATCGAAAAGGAATCGGGGCCCTCAGAAATGTGGCCGTCCGAACATGCAAATGGGCTCTCCTGCAAAGGCTAAGGATTAGAGAAGCAAAACCGGGGAAAAACCAAAGTGAGTTAATACGGCAGAATGATGAGTGTGAGAAACGTTGTCAAAAGCGGATTTCTGGTCAAGATTAAACAAAGCTAGGGGTTCGGAATGTTTTAGTGCAAGAAAGGAAAGGTTATGAAGAAAGGAGATATTGTTAGAAATAGAACGACCAGGCCCGGTATATGTCTGGTCGGGGGATACGAGGAACGGAAGAACAGAATTAAGGCGGCGAGAAATGAGTTTAGTAAAGAATTTTTAATCCAGGTTGAGAATGGAGCCAATTCGACAAGTTCAGAAGGGTACCCTTCTTCGGCAGGAGGATGACATGTGCAACTGTAAATTCCGGCGGAAGTGCAGGAGAAGAAAGAGCACACGAAAAGGCGGCAGAGAGAAAATGCAGTGGCGACGGAAGAAAGGCCCGACAGAACGATAGCGGGAGGCCATCAGGTCCCGGGGAGGAGTGAAGATTGAGGGAGGCAAAAGCCTCCCTCAGTTCAGGCAAAGAAAAATCAGCAATGAGATGGGCGCAGAGAGAAGACGGGACTTGAGGAAGAGAAGAGGAAGAAAAAGAGGAACCCTGCGCAACCACTCGGAACTTCTCCTGAAAGAAGTGACGGACATGAGAGCAGATGAGAGTTGTGTTGCCAGTAACGGTGCCATCAGGCAATCGGAGATGTCTGATGGAAGTTGACGGGCGTCTCACGGATTCCATCTTCGAAGGGACTTCGAAAGAATGCGTCGATGGTGAAATATGAAGAAGCCGAAGACGACGGACTGCTTGCTGAGCAAACGGTTCGAAGCAGGCATGAAGTTCATCACGGACGGAGGCATTGTGCGGGTCAGACATTGGCGTCGCGGAGAAGAGTCCTCGTAGGTTACTCACCTCCATCGAGCGAATGGTGGAAATAGTGAAGGAAAGTTGACGGACAAGCAAGAGAAGATCTCGTTTAACATCAATCCACAAGCGCAACGCGCTTGGGGTCGTTGTAAGCAGCAGCTTCCGATTAGAAAGGAACGTCTCAACTTCCGCACAAAAGGAGCGGTCGTGCAAGAGTGTGTCATCAAATGTCCAATGACGGCGTGTAGATGAAGGTGCTGGAGAGACAAAAATTTATAGTGAAACGGTAGAATGGTCGGAAGAAACAGTGGGAGAATGTCGAGCAGCAGTGATAGCAGGGGGTAAGGAAGCAGAAACATATATACGATCCAACCTCACAGCAGAAGAACCGAGCGTCGGCGGATGACACCACATAAAGGAAATAGAATCTGGATTTAGCCGTCTGAAGGAATTAACAAGTTGAAAATCATCAAGTAGCTGAGTCAGCTGTGAAACCAAATTCGTGCGGTATTCGCCATATGACGAATTTCTGTCAATAGAAAGCTTCAGCGTACGGTTATCCCCCCTCCCCCCCACACACACACGAACGGAGAAGTCCCTGGGAGTAGGGCTGCAATCGCTGCACCGCTGCACGAATATTACGGAAAAGAGGAGCAACATATACTTCATCAGTCGGGATATATGCATTAAAGATGTGAAAAGTGACATCATGCACACAAAAGGTAAAACACTGAAGAAAATCAAGGTGCAAATTTGTCACAGAAATAGAAGTCAGCTGAGTCAAAAACCGCTGGCGCACACCTACAGCTATACCACCATACCGCGAGAGGCGATACGAGTGGTAAAAGTTGTACGGCCAGCGTCTCCATAGGTGAGTGGGAGTGTCAGCAAAGCAGTGAGTTTCCTGGAGAAGGAGAACATCTCCACAAGTTGCAGAAATATCCTCATAAACAAGGGAGTTCAACACTGGTGTCGCGAACTCGCGGCAATTCAAGGAAGTCACAGTGAAAGTGCCATGTCTCTAGTGGCAGTGACAATCTTTTCCAAATGGGAACGGAAGTTGTTGTACAGCTGTTGGATGCACTTCTGAGTGGCAGCATCCTCGGCAGATGGACTTTTGATAGTATTGTAAAGAGTTAACAGTTGTGCCAGTTGATTCTCAACTGCTGGGTAGAGACCTTCAAATCGGTTGACATAGGCGGGTAAAGTAGAAAGAAGAAGAGTCTTGACACAAGCAAAGTCGTGCAATTCGTCATAAGGGAGAGGAGTGTCCGGAAACACATTCATGTGTAAGAGTGCGGAAAAATCCTCAAAAGGCAGGAGGTAGATGACTGGCTTGGAAGACTTGATAGGGCGACTCGAAGCAGTTGATCCAGCAGGCTGAGTCGGAAAGGGTTGAGTAGAGTGGCCAATTTGTCGCCGTCGTTTCGAAGTGCCGCGAGGAGGTTTAGCTTCTCTTTTGTCAAGAATGGGACGGAGGGCTTCACTCATCGCTTGGTCGCTGACGCTTTGATAGGCTGTGTCATCAGCGGTCGAGGTTTCGGTATCAGACTGGTCAGTCGTAACAGACTCAGCAACTGCTGTAGGGTCCGCAGGAACACGAAAAGGTGTTGAAGATTATAAAACTGGGTAGTGTTTCTCGGAAAGAGAAGGTGGGACAACAATTGGCACAGAAGTTGCCACTGAAGGTAGGTTGTCCGCAGGAACCACCGTCGGTGACGGAGTGCTACCAGGATCTTGATGAGAAGGCGTCGGTGAGACGGGCGAAACAGACACTGGTGGAGCAGCTGGACACTGCTTATAGTAGTGACCAGCCTGGTGACATTGACTACAATGGAATTCTGTCAGGAAGTTTATTTGCCGGACCTGATCCTCGCACCGAACAGTGAAGTGTGTTGGAAGCCGTTCGATTGCTTCTTGTGATGGAAATATGACCCTCGCAACACGGCAAGCACCATAGATCGACGCATGTTGTGTATCACGTAATGGGTCGTTTCGTGCAGCAAGATGCGTTTGTATGCCTCCAACTACCCGACCAACCGGAGATAAAACAGCATACAGCATAAAATCTGTCACTTCCAACGGGACCGGGTAGAAAGAAACGTTAATGGGTCTTTGGACAACTGGTTCTGCAGGAAGATGTCTATCACCAATTGTGAGGCCAGATGTTAGGACAGAATTCGCCATTTCAGCCGTAGCCAGATAAACGACCACAAGTCGTCCTTGTCGATACATTTGCGGAATAGATTGAGATGGGAACCGCTGTGCAATGGCATCTGCATATACTCGCAAAGGAGTGTCCGGAAGGGCTTCGAAATGGACGCCTTTCGCAAGATTCTAAGTAAAAGCTGTGCCAGCTGGAGAGCTGGCTGGGATATTAATTAAACACGATATAATTGCCAGCTTGGGAAATGAAAGATTTCAGATTTTTTCAAGATTTCAGCTTTTATTCTTGTATGCTAGACAAGAGACTTTTGAGGCTGCAACAGAAGAAAACGAAGGTAATGACAGGTTGGGCTCGGCAGTGCTAGAAGAGGCTGTATTTCCAGTGATGTTCATTGCGTCATCACCGATAGCGAAAGCCGGGAGATGTGACGTAGCTGGGGAAGGCAAGTTGGCATTGCCACGAGCGGATGCTTGCATGGCAACACCCCCATCTGGGCATTAGAAAAGGAAGAGAGATTAGGACTATCACCGTCCCCACCGGAAGTCGCCATCTTTAATGGCGGCGCCCAGTAGCGAGCTTGGCCAGCTTGGCCAAACGTAAACAAGATGAATTACAACAAAATAGGCACTCACCGCGCCAGGAATGAAGCAAAACGAAGTACGATACCTTTATACTTAAGGTGAACGTGAAATTAAGGAACGAAGAGTTAGACTACTGAAGCTCTCCACAGGCAAACAATGAGTGCCTGTGCCTTCAAGGGAACGTGGCTGGGCACCAAAGAGGTTAGAAGACAGGTGAAAGGACCCGTTTTGAGTGAAGCCAAAACAGATCAGCTTTTCAATCCTCTCTCTAAGGTGGTGGCAGAAGGGTTGGTCCGGTGCTTTGTGAAAACAAATTCCGATACGGTCCTCATGAGAGACGCTGGGGCCAGTTGTGACGTCACTGTGTTGCTTGGACATCTCCAGTGCTCCTCGGCTGTCATTGCGAGAACATTTTTCAAGCTTGCGCTTTGTTCTATCAAACTAGGTTATTTTATCGTTTGCGATATAATTTTTTTTATTAGAGCATATGTAAAAAAATTAGTTGTGTTAATATCTAACAGTGCACTTACTGTATGCCTGTATATAAATAGTTTAGCTGCATAAATCGGTGCGCCTTTTTGTTTTGTTTTTACAAATGTTTTCGTGTTCCGCTGCAACGTGTGTGAACAAACACAGGTACCAGAAAGGACAAAATATTGTATTGCTTGCTTTTCCCCGAAATAACTCGTGCTGGTAAAATAATAAATAAACAAGTGTTGAAGACTGGACTAGTAAGCCATAATTGATAGCGAACATTTCAGCGTTGTAATTATGAAGATAATATGAAAAACCGATTACTCGGATTGTCTTTGCGAAAGGTATTCAAATCTGAATGATGCGTCTAGCGTGAATGTACCTTCTTTAAATTCTGAAGAAATAACGCAGAGGACCCAAATACACAGGGAAAAAAACTGCATATTTTAGTTTTAAAACTGCATATATTTGAGTTAAAAAATATATTTGAGAAAAACCGCAGACTGACTAAATTTTGTTTTCATAGGTAATGAATAATTTTCGCTTCATAGAAATTACTTGAAATCACATACCCAGCGATAAATCGGTACAAACGTATATGACTTACACATTCGTGGGCTAGGGTGGCATCGAAAAATGCTTTTGGCATTTTAGGATGTCAGCCTAAAATGTACTTTGATTTTCCACTGCGAAAATCGGACATAAGTAAAAATACTCCCGGGAAAAAATACCCCTGGAGAAAATACCCCTGAAAACTGAAAATCAGTAAAAATACCCCCGAAGGAAATACCCCAGAACAAACGGTTCATTGTAAACTGCCACACAGGAACACTGATGTGTGGCAGTGTTTCGGTGTGGCAATTCAGCAACTTAGAAACAAAAGTTCAAGGGGGAGGGGGGGTATAAAGATGGCCGTTTCTGGGCCTATATTGTGAACTGAATTGGGAACTCCAAATGAATTTCGAGAAAATGTTAAATGTAAGCCAAGCGAGAATTGTACTTTAATTTGAAGAAATGAATTGCCAAGCATCCGAGGTGCGCTTGTTTTTTTTTGTTTTTTTTTTTTTTGGGGGGGGGGGGGGGGGACTTTAACCCCAACTTCTTTAATATTATATTTTGGGCCGCTGGAGTCTGTCAGTGTATCCAGGATGTTCCCCTTGAAGCGTCCGCGAGTTTTGGGAGGGGCTTTCACCCAAAATGTTAAAATGGTCATAGCGCTGTAAACATTAGTACCATGCTTTATATAATGATTCTGCACACGACCAAGAATTTTCAGGAGGGTGGGATGAATCCCCCCTCGTTTCTAAGAGCTCTTCAGGGGTAACACCGAGGATACACTGGCCGACTCTACAGGTCCAGAATATAAAATTACGGAAGTTGGGGGTACAGCCCTCCCTCCAAACCAAGCACCTCGTATCCCTTTTACAGACTTCACCAACTTTCTGGGGAAGGGCATACATAGTCTAACACTAAACACAACATGAAGCATAGAAATTGCGAAAAATCCCTTACCTTGAACACTTGTCTATGAAGCATATGAAATTTGAAAAAATCCCTTACCTTGAACACTTGTCTATGAAGCATATGAAATTTGAAAAAATCCCTTACCTTGAATACTTGTCTATGAAGCATATGAAATTTGAAAAAATCCCTTACCTTGAATACTTGTCTATGAAGCATATGAAATTTGAAAAAAATCCCTTACCTTGAATACTTGTCTATGAAGCATATGAAATTTGAAAAAAACCCTTACCTTGAATACTTGTCTATGAAGCATATGAAATTTGAAAAAATCCCTTACCTTGAACACTTGTCTGCGCTCTTAGAAACTTGGGCGAGGGTGAATTCGCCCCACCCTCTTGAAAATTAGTGGTCGTGTACAGAATAATGTTTACAGCGCCACGTCCATTTTACCATTTTTGGGGGAAGCCCTCTCCCAAAGCTCGCGGACGCTTCAAGGGAAACATCCTGGATACACTGACAGACTCCAGCGACCCAGAATATAATATTACGGAAGTTGGAGTTAGAGTCCCCCCCCCCCCGAACCAAGTGTACCTCGGGTCCTCGGCAATTTATTTCATCAAATTAAAGTACAATTTTGGCTTGGCTTATTGGCTTACATGGAACGTTTTCTCGAAATTCGTTTGGAGTTCCCAATCCAGTTCTCAATATAGGCCCAGAAACGGCCATCTTTATAGCCTCCCCCCCCTGAACATTTGTGGCTAAGTTGCTGAAAGATGTGCGGCAGGATTGCTGGTAAATTGCCACACCGGAACACTGCCACACATCAGTGTTCCTGTGTGGCAGTTTACAATGAACCGTTTGTTCTGGGAGTATTTCCTTCGGGGGTATTTTTACCGCTTTTCAGTTTTCATGGGTATCTTTACCGTTTACCCCAAAAATCACTGTATTTTTTTTAAAACCAAATCAGGCCCGTTATTTATCAGCTTTTAGGATCTTCAACGCTGAAATAAATGTTAACCCGGAAAATTTAGACTATATTGGGCTTGGAACATGATGCATACTGAACACTTATGTACGCTGAAACTGGAAGACAACATACCGTATATGCAACCTCGAACATAACCACGAAAACATACATAGTAACATGTGAATTACTGGGAGGGGAATGGATGGAAAAGCAGCTGCAATACCTATGTAACTTGCAAAGATTAAAAAAAAAAAATGCGAGAAATGCAGCAAAATCGCAACATGTATTTGGATTGCGGCAAAATCAGAGGTAAAGTGCGATGGCAAGATCAAATAGCGTCCAATGCTTAATTTTGAAAACAAAAAGCTACTAAGATAATAATAATATCTTTATAGTTATTTAAATCTGTTCAGAGACAAGCACAAATCCATATCGCTTTCTAAATGGGAAAAGCTGTAAAGCTTTGAAGCATGGTTGCTGCTATTTGATGGGATTTCATTTTCTCATACATACAGTATATGAAAATAAAATTGGAAAAAAAAATCCCACATTTATTCCAAAATATTGTGAACAAATTTTGGTATTTTTCTCATAAATATCTGTGTAACTGTCTACGTCCTCCAATCCTCAAACTCTACTGAATCGATCACGGCGAAATAATATGAAAGGTTTCATAAATTTACAATAGATGTGACAATTAGATTTTGGTTTAATTTCTTTTTATCATTTAGTTTTGTATTTAGTTTTGTTTTGGAATGTGAATATCTAAGACAAGTCAGCGGAGTCAACAGATCTGATTCAATGTGATCATACACATATTTAAATTTTAGCAGAAACTATTTATTTAGGTTATCTTGGAATCTGATTTTTTACGAAATGGGTGATGTAGGCCCCCCATGTGCGCATTTCAGTAAACATAAGTTTGTTTGAAAGACGATAAAAAATGAACTTCGTTTATCAGGCGTATAAAATAAAGGGATCAAGAGATTCTAGCTTTCACTACCTCCGGGTAGCTTCATCAGGCATTTAGTAGCTAAAGATAGCAGAAGCAACTGGAAAAAATATATTTCTACGTCCTCCAATTCTCAAACAAAGAAATATTTTTTCCAGTTGCTTTCTTTTCAATAACGTTCCGTTGTATCCTTTGGATTCCTTGTTTGGACGGTTTTGCTGACTTGCCCCATATTCTTACATCTTGGGGATCTTATGGTATGATTTGAGTCGATGTGGAGCACGTCTGCACGACGTTACATTCGAAAAACCGTCTCGTCCTTAATTTTTGCACGCCATTGTATAAACAGCGATAAATGTTTGAAATGCCGACCCCGGAATTTCCCCCTTATATTTGTGCACGTTGTTCGGCTGCATCTTTTTTTAAACAGCGTGGAAATGAAAATGATGACTGCGGAAATCTCTTCCACGTTCGATATTTTGTGTCAAATGCAATTTGTGCATGGTCCCTGACTGAAAAATGTGGACTTTTCTTGTGGGGGAGTTTTCCCAAGGAAACTTTTTCAATGTGGGGGACTATTCCGAATGTAGGGGAGTTTTCTTGTAGGGGACTTTTCCGATTACCGATTTTGATGTTAGCGATCGAGAACGTAGCGGCGCCCCGCAGAAGGTTTCACATGAGAAACTGCAATCATTGCTGGATGAAGATTCATCTCAAACGTAAAAAGAACTAGCTGAACAACTGGAGGTAACCCAAACCATTTCCAATCGTTTGCGTGCAACCAGAAAGATTCAGAAGGAAGGAAAATGGGTGCCACATGACCTGAGACAGAGGAACAAGGATGAGCGTGTCAAGAAGTGTTTGCGAACATTACCTTGAACACCTTTTCTCCGCTCTTAAAAACCTGGGGAAGGGAGGTGAATTCAATCCACCGTCCTGAAAATTCGTGGTTGTATACAGAATCATCATATGAAGCATAGTGCCAATGTTTACAGCTCTACGACCATTTTAACATTTTGAGGAGGGAGTCCCCCCCCTCGAAGCTTGCGAACCTTGCGGACGCTTCAGGGGGAACACACCGGATACACTGACCGACTCTAGCGGTACAGAATATAAAATTACGGAAGTTGGGGACAGCCCCCATCCCAACCAAAGCACCTCCGCCCTCTTACAGACTTCAAATTTCTGAGGGAAGGGCATAATCACAAGTAGAGTCTGCTACACGATACAAAAGTAAACACGGAAAATGCTGACAAATCACTTTCGTTAGGCTTATATAAATCTTCGTCCTGCGATCCCCGAAGGCCCGAAGACACCGAGGTCCCCCGAGGTCTCATGGACCTGCAGAACAATGTAAAGTACACTAAGAATAAATCAGTGCAATGTACAAGTGTTAAATTTAATACTGCCAGAGCAACCGAAGGGCAGGTGAACCACTATATCCCTCAAAAAGACCTCTTGAACCACTATATCCCAGAAAAAGACTTCACCGGGGCCCCAGGAAGGAGGAGACATGTCTTATGGAACATGAAAGATCCACAAGTTATAAAACATTCAAAATCGTAACGGCAGCCCACCCCCAAGCATCTCCCGAAGGACTTTTTCACGTTGGAGAGATCAAAAACCTCTTACAAACTCCAAAGTATTTCACTGAGGGGGATCGAAATACGACGAATTTGTCCACGACAAATTGAATAGTCGACGAATTTTCCTGCGACTAATTGAGCCTGCGACAAATTGCTAACTGCGACGAATTGGCCTGCGACTAATTGAGCCTGCGACAAATTGCTAACTGCGACTAATTGAGCCTGCGACAAATTGCTAACTGCGACTAATTGAGCCTGCAACAAATTGCTAACTGCGACTAATTGAGCCTGCGATAAATTGCTAACTGCGACGAATTGGCCTGCGACTAATTGAGCCTGCGACAAATTGCTAACTGCGACTAATTGAGCCTGCGACAAATTGCTAACTGCGACTAATTGAGCCTGCAACAAATTGCTAACTGCGACTAATTGAGCCTGCGATAAATTGGTAACTGCGACGAATTTTCCTGCGACTAATTGAGCCTGCGACAAATTGCTAACTGCGACGAATTGGCCTGCGACTAATTGAGCCTGCGACAAATTGCTAACTGAGACTAATTGAGCCTGCGACAAATTGCTAACTGCGACTAATTGAGCCTGCGACAAATTGCTAACTGCGACGAATTGACGCGCGATGAATTTGCACTCGACGAACTGAGTTGGAGACGAATTGGGCACAACGAATTGACGTATAACCGATAAGACCACTCAGACTTTATATGTTCACTGCCCAGTGAAACAATCTGGCAACCCCTGCCATGCTAACGTTATTTAAAATGATTCAACCAATTCAACAAGCGTTGTTACTGTTAAAATAACATTTTCACCACAGTAAAGCAGATAGGAATACGTTCTTTATCGAATTTCGCAAATGTCGGACTCCAAAACTACGAAAGCAACAGTAATCATTTCCTATAAAAATGTGACACTAAATGTAAGTTGCGCTTCATAATCAGCAAACATAACATGGAAATCCATGTGCATCGTAAAATATTTTTACAGGAACTGCATTCATACTTTTGTGTTCCGATATTCGTGAAACTCAATGAACATACTGTGAAAATGGGTGTTAAGTTTATTAAGGTACTACGTATTTCATTTTCTGATATAGTGTAATAAAATCATTATTAGATGCAAACGATTACAATTGCATGTGCGCTGCAATTGTAATCGTTGCAAATTTCGAGTGCTCTTCACTGATATATAAAATCTACTTTTCATCAGTAATAACGTCCTCCTCAACGCGATCCATATAACGAACTCGTTTCTATCCGCGCCGGGCGTCGAACCCATGTCCCCTCATTCCGGAGCAAGTCGCTCTCCCAACTGAGTCACTGCTATCGACCTTTATCACATGTGCGTCCTGCGGTGCAGGTACGTCACAACCATTTTTGGCACAAGTTTCGTCATACGATGCAGAGCATTTCGACGAATACATCTCTTCGTTTGCCTGTGCTCTCGTGCATTATCGAGTACATTGGTTCATTTTACGCATTATTAGTTCAAACTTGGCACAGTTGTAGTTTCAGAAGTTTTCGTTCTGGAAGTCTAAGCAAGCGATTTTGCATATCATCTTCACAGTCTGAATTGTGGAAATGATCGCTAAAAATTCTTATTGTTTCAGTTTTAAAGCTATCAGCACGCTTGCATAACCCCTTGCGATTTATACACCCTGCTAACACCCGCCCTCCACCCATAAATACCCCAATAAAATCCCAATACTGGCAATATACGTAATCTGCAACGGTTCCATTTGGAAGTGTTATATTTTTTAATTTTTGTATTAGTCATTTTTGTTATCATATAGCACAGATGTCAACAGGAGTTAGCATGTATATACATGAATTCTTCAGTTTTTCTTATTTAAATCATATTCAGTGTTAATTTACACAGCCATCAAACATGTACTGTATCTCTTCATTTTAGTCTGTTACGGATTTTGCACATATATTTCCGAATTATTGCGGCATGCACAAAATTTTTAAGAATATCATTTTTTTTTATTGGAGGTTTAACGACCACCGTGAGCAACTCAATGGGCTATAAGCAGTCGCCCGTCCGTAATATAGGGTCACTGGTTCCAGGGAAGAGAGAGAGTCAGTGCCGTAAAACAAACACAACATCCATGCCTCATCGGGATTCGAAACCGGACCCCTTTGGGAAGAATGATCAGAGGCCATCGCTTAGACCACTGCGCCACCGGGGCGGCAAAGAAAACAAGAACATCAATATCTACTGTTTCAGTGACCCATGTAGTACTTCTTTGCTCTATCCTTGTTTAGGAAAAGATTTAGACATGAGCGGTAAAAATAAAGTAAAAAACAACACAAAAACAAAATAACCGTGTGTAGTTAAAAAAAAAAAAAAAAAAAAAAAAAAGATTCCCTGTTATGACCATCCTTAATAAAGAAAAAAATAAGCAGTTCCCCATTTATTGAGATTATTTCTGTTTTAAATCTTAGGTTTAAAGCTGTATCACAATAAAAATTTTCAGCCTTTGAAAAATTTATTTCCACCCCCCACCACCACGACTCGCACACTAAATTTTCAGCACACCCGTACACACGCGGTCCATGGTTTCGTCACATTTTAACAACTTGTCACAAGATGAAGGCATTTTGTAAAATAAAATAAACGACAGACGTTGTTTCCAAAGAAATGGTTGCAAAAATATTATTCCGTTCTCAGGTTTACTACCAAAAGATTAGAGACAGCACAGATGCTTGTGGAGAGAAGGCCCGAAAAGCGACTGTCCTTCCATTGACGTCACAGCCCCACGAACCGTCCCCTCACAGGAGCTTAAATACTCGTCCTACAACAAGGGAATGACCCAGCTCTTCTTTCTACGACTTGCCTTGTGATGAGCTACATGGGAGGTGACTTATTGTCCACTGACCACAAAGAGTGCCTCCCAATAACTTCGACTGCCCCCCCCCCCCCCCACACACCACTTTCTTTGACCATAAAACCGACAGTACAGGGGCTGTTGTTATCAAGAAATTTGAAGGTCTATTAATTGGATACATATTTTACGAACGAAACATCGTATCGCTATGGAATTTGATCAGCATGTACAAAAAGGTTCAAGTTTCGAAATGAAGAATTTTGGTTATCCAGAGTATCATTGTTTTTTCCTGAAAAATCTTCAAATTCAGCAAACAACATTGTTTAAATTTCTTAACTTTGAGAATTTTTAAGATGAAAAACAAAAGAAATTTCGTTTAAAAATTTTAATTAGGTTTATGAGCCTGACATTAATTATACGTATAAATTTTTCTGGCTTATTATATTCAATACGTCGAATGACTATTATCCATAAACATTTCCAATTTGGCAACTTTCGCGTCGTTTATAGAAAAAACTATTTTGAAATTTTACTTTTTGACTTCATTTTGGTATTCTGCTGTTGACAGACATTCAATTTTTGTTATCTCAGTAATGTCATGCAGTAATGATCTTTCTCAGTAATGTCATTATTGTAGACCTACAATAATGAAAAATACAGAATTTGCCCATTGATTTCTGAACAGATTTTACGTGTCCAGCAAACATTTCCAAAATTTCGTTTTGAATTTCCCAGCTGGTAAAATGTGTTTTTACAACACATCTATTCTTTCAGTTCAGAAACATCGCCAGACCTCAATTCTAGAAGTTTCATGAAATTCCCTTCATCATGTCTATGACCTTGAATCGCCAAACCTTGTCTGCAAAGTAATTTTAAGCTCGATACTACCTTTTCTAGGCAAGCACGGGCTTTTTGCTGCTGTTGTTTAGATTGAGTGGATAACTGGGATTCAATCGGTTCTGATTGTGCAATATGCTTTAGTTGCAAAATACAAGATTTATGTGCTTTATTTCTTTCGTGAGCGTGGAATTTTTCAATAGCTTTTTTCCAGTCATTAGAACAAGATGTCTTGACACTTGACAGTGGTTTCTTGTGGCTTGGGAAGAAGAGCATTAAGATTGTTTTCACAAAGTTTCGCGCAGAAATAGTACACAACTGCGTGGTTTTGAATTGAGTGCAACCACGGAAATTTTACATACCAATTGTTTTGAAAAGTCAAACTTCTGTTTTTCAAGGTTTAAACTGAAATAAATTCCGGATCGCAGTGATATGGTTGCTGGGTAGATGAAATACTTTCCTTTATCAGATCATAGAGAGAAATATTCGGCCGCAAAATCTTCGGCTCAGTTTCTTTCAATAAATCCGGAGTACATTAGTATTCTGAACTTGTTGAATTTCAACTAATTGCTTTTTAGGTTTCGAGAACCAATCAACCAAAGATTTTTGCCCTCTTTACAACACAACACGAAAGCGAATAACCACTAAATTCTGATTGGAAACTCTTGTAGGGTCAGATCTAGGCAAGCCGACACGAAATAATGTTTGACAAAAGCTGCATACCGTTTTCTGTTTAAATGAACAATTTTGTCATGAGGATGCCGTTCTTAACGTTCGCCGCCAGGCGCCAGAAAACAGTTTCTTTCCCGTGTGACCTGAAGTCACACGATTGGCCAATCATTATGTTGACCAACCGTTCTACGACCTGACTACGACCGGATTAAGCGAAGCGGTCATTTGGGGTGTGGCGACTGACACCTTGAAATTATTTCGGATTTGGGGTTGGGAGACCGACACACGATTGGCCAATCGTTATATCGACCCTAGGTAAGTAGAATATAGAAGCAAAGAATAGATATTCTTTGATAGAAGGTAGGTCCAAGAGCAGGTTTTCGAAGTCAGCAATTCTAAAGCCTCAGGCGGGGTGAGTTTTGTGACGTCAAAGGTGCAAACGGAGTTAGCAGTGGGTCAAAGTTCATACTCCCAACCTATCTGTAGTGCACGTGCTTTCTGTAATGCATGCAAAGTTTCAGCGACTGTTGTCCAGTATTTTGCAAGTGATACACGTTTTGCTGTGAGTTAATGGTCAGTTGAGAAATATTTTTTATTAATATATTTGTTCAAAGCAGCTTTTTGTTCGTTGTGTATTAACAGATATGCCTGGATGTGCTGTTGCGTGTTGGGCCAACAGCGAAAGATCTACATATTCCAATTTAACGTTTCATCGAATCCCAAATACATAGCTGGTTATTTGGCATTTCGTTCTGGGAATCAGCAACTAAAATGTGATAATCCGGAGTCTCTGGAACTTAATAACTGGATCCAGCATATCAGTAGAGGTGGGCTTACCTATCTTGCAAGCTCTTGGATGGAAACTGTACAAAAATTCGGAACTGTTTTTTTGAAAATCCACGGAGTACAACTTGTAAAATATCACGGTATAGTTAATCATTTGTCTTTGGAACTCAAAAAAGTGTTTCCAGAAGTAGATGAAAAAATCGTACATCTTTACGCAAAATTGAGGATTTTTATTAGAATTAGATTCCTTAATACTTGTATGACGAAAGTGAGAAATATAAAAACAAATAAAAAAATAAACAGTGGGCAAAAAGTTCTCAATAAAAGTAAAACAAACTCATACTGAGAAGTATTTCAAGCTCAAAAAGTATGTGCTTTGCATTTCTTTTACATTAAAGTGTCATTTTTTTTACTGAGAATGAAGGAATATGTGCTCAGTTCCTAAATGTTACAAATAATATCATACAGCATCTTAACATAAACATTGGAATTTATTTTTTATTCCGAATGTAAAACTCATGTTTTTTCATTATTTGCAGCTATCTGTAGATAACACTTCTAGCAGCTATCTGTACTTGATACTCTTTTTTTTTTTTTAATAACGCGTTCACAGAATGAAATGTTTTTTTTTTTTTATGTTGAACACCCAACGCCCAGCTAAAAGTTTGAAAACAGCTATAAATTTCATGTACATACCTGAAAATCAAACACAAAACTTATCAACTTTTTTACAACTCTTAAACTTTAGTTTAAAAAAATTGGCAACAGTATTTGCATGGTTTATAATAAATAGCAGAATTGCATCTTTTATACTGTCTACTTAAATACTTAATTTTTTTGCGATTTTATTTTTGACTTTAAAAAAGTTTCTAAGCGCAAATTCTGATTGTTCAACATTTAGTTTTTCAATAAAATTTAGATTTCTTTTGTAAATCGAAATACAGTTTTTTGCCATGTATTTGAAGATACTGCCCATTAATGCCGTGGAATATATTCTGAAATATTTAAATTAGGAGTTTGTCATAAGAAGATTTGACTATTTTTATCCCAAAGTGTTCTCAGAAGTTTATAAAACGCTAAGCAGAAAACTTCGATCCTTTGGATTCTGTGCACCTTTGACGTCACAGGGGTGTGGTACCAAGTAGCCAATACCGCTCGATCGGCTTATGGACCTACCTGTTCTATCTATTTACCTTGATGTCGACCAACCGTTCTACGGCCCGACTACGACCGAACACACACTGACTACGACCGGATTAAGCGAAGCGATCATTTGGGGTGCGGCGACTGACACCTTGAAATTTTTTCGGATTTGGGGTTGAGGCAGGCAGACAAGGAGGAAAGTTAGTCCCCTCTCGCCCAATTCCATTTGATTCTTCTCCGTAGGGATTTATTAGCGTTCATTTCATCCCCACTCAGCCACTCCCCCTAAGCGAACTTTATCTACTCTGTCCTCTGCCTTCTCGCTCCATTGAGGCCAAGGATAGCCTGGTGGGCAACGTTCGTGACTGCTACGGAGAGGTCTCAGGTTCGATCCCAGGCAGGTACGAACGCTCGAACCACTAAATATCCGCCGTGCGTCGGATGGGCACTTAAGCCGTCGGACCCCGGGTACTGACTCCCCGGTTATAAATCAGGGCGTCTTCCTCCCCCTTTCTACTTCGCTTCCGTGTGACTTTCCTGTCGGGCATTCTAGCCCAAATCTTCTAGCTTCCTACTTCTGAGGGTTGTTAAAGACCTGGGATGAGACACTCCCTTCTTAAAATCCTCTACATCTGAACTTATCTGATCTCTCGCTCCGTTTAAAGCCAGAGGCGGTTGTCTTTGGTACAAAGGAAAGAAGCCGCCGGCTGGGTGGCTGCCAAATGTTCCCCTTACCTTGTAATCTTGTTTATTTCATTCTGTCAGGATCAGGTTCAGGCACTTTCTACTAGTCAAACGCAATCCACGATTAATTTTTGTCTTGAAGTGTGTCTCTTAGTCTTACTATTATACGTTAAAAAATAAGAAAGAAAAAGTCCCGAATGAAATTACTTTGTACGATTAAAATGCTATTTTTTTCTTTTGGATGCAAAAGCAGGGGTGACATGCCCCCCCCCCCCCCCCCGCCGTACCTGCGCCTATGGTAGTTAGTATATAAAATTTCCTCGTCATTCTCTGCCATCTAAGAGTTGTATATCATCTCTAAAACTGCAAAACGTGTTTCATAGACAAAGAAGATCTCCAGAAATCTCATAGGTGTGGTTTGCAGGATATGACAAAGACTTCTATATTAAACAGAAATGTTAAATAAGTGTGTTAAGGGCTCTGAGATGTCCGGAAACTACGTCGAAAGAAATGTTACAATGTCCATATACAACAAAAGCTACAGATAAGTTAGAACTTCTGGAAAGTTCCTCGTTTACACTAAGTCAATGGAAAACACAATTTCATCCACTTGTCGAAACTATATTACCACGTTCAATGTCATTTGTTTGTAAAATTAATGAATTGTATTGCAAAGCTTTGCAAATTTTATTATTGCAAAAGTGACTCTGATCTCCTCGGTTTCGCTAAAACGACTTACAGGAAAGCAGACTGTATTCTGCTGATTAATTATTCGAAGAGAAAAGGTTAAAGAAAATTTGTCTTTGAACGGCAAATTTCCATTAATATATCCTTTAAAAGAAAACAGAGCACCATTCATTTATTTTTACCAGCTGAAGCCATATATTGGTGTGGTTAAACTTCCTGGTAACTGTAATGTTTCAAACGTCCAGTTATTCAAAAGAATTTGTTTAGTGCTTTGTTTTTGATGAATTAAAAATGTCCGTTTGAATTCGCAGGAATATGGACCTAGTCTCGACAAATTGTATATGTGTTAACTTCCACAGTTTTGAAGTAAGTTCTTCGTACCAGTAAAAACAGCGGGGTATGTAACGATTGGTCGACAAACGGTTGGTCGACATAACGATTGGCCTACACACGATTGGCCGACAATAACGATTGGTCGACAGAAATGATTAATCGACATAACGATTGGTCGACAGTAATGATTAGTCGACGTAACGATTGGTCGACAGTAATGATTAGTCGACGTAACGATTGGTCGACAGTAATGATTAGTAGACAGTAACGATTGGTCGACAGTAATGACTATTCGATATAACGATTAGTCGACATATAATGGTCAACGGAACTTGGGAAAAAAAAATTTGTAAAAGTGCAAACAGTTTGGTAGTAAATTACCCCACCGGAAGATTGCCACACATCTTTCAGCAACCCGAAAAATTGCCGCACACAGAAAAATTTCCCCACCGGAAAATTGCCACATGGCTTTCATTAAAGGGGCGAGCACAAATCGCCGTTCGTCCGAGAAACGCTTTGAATGTGTGACAATTTTCCGAGTTTCCGAATTAAGATCCCCAAGGTGCCTATACCTAAAGTGCCCCGGGGCCCTTTCGGAAGTAACATCGTTCAGAAGGCCCTCTATATAGATTTCACTTAGAGTACAAAAGATGACACGGGAGCCTATTTGGAAATAATATGTTAAAATGCTGTACGCATTGAGGACTACATTCTAAAAGATATTATTTCCAAAAAGGTACTTTACGTTTTGAGAGGTCAGTACGTTCTGACAGGTACCGCTGCGAATGTAAACCTTAATCCTCTGAACCACTGGTTTTCTCGACCAATCGTTACGGTCGACTGATCGTTATGTCGGCCAATCGTGCTGCCGACCAATCGTTACGGTAGACTGATCGTTATGTCGACCAATCGTGCTGCCGACCAATCGTTACTGTCGAACAATCGTGTGTCGACCAATCGTTATGTCGACCAATCGTTATTCGACCAATCATGCGACACCGGTCCTGAGTGGTGTAATCGTTAGCATAGTCGAGCGCAAATTGAGAGATGCGGCTTCAATTCCCTTTCCACGACGAATATATTTTCAAATTTCTGTGGTGGAAGGAAATTTGAAATGGAAAGAACAGCTTGATTTATTTCTATACACAGTTTCTAATAATGTGTAATGGATTCCAGTGTTCAAAGTCATTTATTTCTACGCTAGCACGATTTCTTATAAGTAATATTGTAAGTAAACTGCAGCTAAAAAAAATCGACGTTTTTGTTAAAAAAAATATTTATAGTTACTGTATGTTCTGGCAATAAAAACAGTTTCGCATGCTGAGGCTGATGCAGCCGTAACAACTTTATTAAGGCAAGAAATTAAGCAAGAGCTGGAATGAACGAAATTCTGCTGTACGAAGGAACGCTGACCTGAAATTAAATGAAACTGTGTGTTAACGTATATGAAACATTTTTACCAGAGAAGTGAAACTGAAAAATGAAGAGAAACTATACAAAAATCAAACAAACGCTAGGGAAAAGGAATGGAACCAAAACTTAAGAAATGTAAGCAATGTACACTCACGGATAATGAAATTTGCGCACCAAGAAGGAAGCATCGGATTGAACTGAAATTTTATGGGCGTAATGATACAGATAAAGGATACACATGATGGCAAAAACAGAGCTGCAGGACAATTACAGAGGGATCTGTGACACGCAGTCCGGTCATCTTCAATAGCGCGTCGCACTGTCTCGTGCGGCGATACATGCTGCAATACGGTCCTGCATGGAGGCAAACAGACGCCTGATGTTGTTCTGCGGCAGAGTGGCCCACACGTGTTGGACGGTGTGCTCCGAATCCCGGATAGTGCGGCACGGTGGCAGCTGGCGTTTCAACTGGTCCCACACAGGCTCGATAGGGGGCATGTCCAGGGAGCGGGAAGGCCACGGAAGTGTCCAGACATGGCGTAGGCAGTCCTGGGCAACCCGGGCCGTGTGCGGGTGGGCATTATCCTGTTAGTATAGTGCACCTAGAATCCTGGCCAGGAATGGGAGCACATGAGGCCGTAGGATCTCATCCACATACCGCTGGCCCGTCAATGATCCACGTACCACTACTAGAGCTGATCGGCTATCAAAGGCAATGGCTCTCCTGACCATAATGTCTGCAGTGAGGGAGGAGTGGCCCTCGATAGCAAAGTTGGGATGATCCGGGGACCTCCACACCCGGAAACGATGATCATGTGTCCCCAAAACGAAGCGGCACTCATCGCTAAACACCACACGTCACCAGTCTGTGGCGTTCCCAGTCGCTCTGACATGGCACCACTGCAAACGGAGCCAGCGATGTTCCTGTGTTAATGGCTGCACACGTAAGGGGCGCTGGGATCGCAGATTCGTTTCCGCGAGGCGTCGGGAAAGGGTTCGGGGGCACACAGGAGCCGCTACGTCTGCCTGTATTGTGGACCGGGTCCCCGTGGGATCCGATCGTGTCTAACGCACGATCCGGCGATACCTTCTACCGGTGGTTCTCCCTGAGCCGCTCCGCCATGTGGCAGTGCCATCACGTGGCGAGCTATACGGCGCGCCTACCACCCTGCGGTTTTCAGCCCGATGATCAGGCCTCTCTCAAAGTCCGTAAGTTGCGTAAATCGACTTCTCTGGCGTTTACCCGGCATTTTTGTCACGCTGTACTCTTGCTTGCGTCGGCTGGTGCTTTTCGCTTTCATAGGGCATCGACAACACGCCTGTTTATAAGGTCGCCGGCTCATGTTTTCAGCGCCATCACAGGGTGTGCGGTCATACGCAATCGCACCAAACATGGATCATTTGCACCCCACCACGCACTCTAGCTATTTGCAAAGTTTGCGGTTGTAGAATGTTTTTTTCTAGGCGCGCAAATTTCATCGTCCATAAGTGTATATGTAACATCGTTATGTCTAAGAACGAAGATTATATATCAAACGGCAATGTAAGCAAATATGTATAAAACGCCACCATACACAAGCACTAGGAATAGCAATCATGACAGAGTATGTACGAGTGTGATCGAGTATGTATGCACTCACGTGGAACTCCATCATACATAGAACATCACACAAATACATGGTGAAGCGGCTAATCCAAGGTGAAGCGGCTAATCCAAGATTCCATTGAATTACTCTAATGCATTTCTTTGAGTTAAAAATATGCAATTTATATTTTACAGGCTCACTAGGGTAACGGAAGCTAAAGTTATGCACACAACTACGAGGTCTGGTCAAACAGTATGCGACCGCATTTTTTTGCTCATAAACTATTCAGGTCACGATGCCGAGACTTAGAAGATCGCGACATTGGACTTTAGTGTGCATGTGTGAATTTTTACCGCGGTGTCGGTTGGCTCATCTCTTGTCTGGCAATGAAGGTTTGGCGTTCGGAACTCCGTCGCCTTCGCGTTCTTGTCTTGTGCAGCAATGACAGAGAGAGTTGAGCCGAGAATCTGCAACAAAGTTTACCATAAACTCGGCCACACATCAGCTGAAACAAGTGAAATAATTTTGAAGACTTCTGGTAAACGTTCAATTCATCGTGCTAACCATCGGTCAAGTAACTGATATGCCGTCTCTACACGATAACAGAACATCACGAGCAACAACCTGAATAACGATGAAGTTGTATACGAAACGTCATCGGTAACACCATTTCTGGGATCCTAAAAAGCTTTTCATAAGACTATCTTCCTTGTGACTGAATGCCAAGTTCATGTACTGCACGTTTATTCAAATTATTATATTACTTTTCTTTCTTTTTTGTTTGGGGTTTAACGACCGCATGAGCAACCTAATAGGATACGAGCAGTCGCCCGTCTCTAATTTAGGGAAGTTGGTTCTAGAGAAGGGAGAGGGCCAGTTCCGTAAGACAAACACACCATTCATACTTCATTCGGGATTCGAACCCGGACTCATCTCGGGGCGAATGGTAAGAAGTCCGTGACTCATATCACTCGAACGCTGGGGCTACTTGTTGCATTGATGTCTTGTTTGATCCTGAAAAACGTAC
The DNA here is from genome assembly GCA_039090855.1 of Macrothele yani. Lineage (NCBI taxonomy): Eukaryota > Metazoa > Arthropoda > Arachnida > Araneae > Macrothelidae > Macrothele > Macrothele yani. The sequence continues at coordinate 89,105,446 of CM077010.1, forward strand.
AGCAAATGGAGTGCCTTCTGGGACTCCATTTGCTATGTACACCGCTGGCCACCCAAAATGCAACACCAAGAAGGACACGAGATAGTAAAGCCAGATTTACTGGACACATAACAACACATACAAAGATGAAACAATTGAGCTTACAGGCCCATGCGACTTACGGAAAACGCAGACATCAATAGTTCGTGTGGTCCGCGTGGCTGGCAATAACGGCCGCTACACGCCGCGGCACCGAATGAAAGAGGCTTTGGATGTGGGCTTGGGGTATGTCGGTCCAGGCTGCTTCCACACGTTGCCACAGTTCATCAGGCGTAGCCGCGGGTAGTGCTTGCTGGGCCACTTGGTTGCCGATCAGCGACCAGACGTGTTCGATGGACGACATATCGGGAGAACAGGCGGGTAACGGCAGCAGTTACACCTGGTGGGCCGTGAAGAATTGTTGCAGGATGCGTGCCACGAGCGGGCGCGCATTGTCCTGTTGAAACATGACCGCTGGCAGGTCCTACAGGTGAGGGAGGACTACCGGCTCCAAATCGTCGGAGATGAAGCGGTGGCTGTTTAGTGCACCGGCGATGCGTGCCAGAGGGGTGCGGGTGTCATATCCAATTGCGCGCCAACCCATAACGCCAGTTGACGGACCGGTATGGCGATGCATAATGCAGGCGTCATACAGTCTCTCGCCGCAGTGCCGCCACACGCGGACCCGACCATCGTGGTGTTGCAGGCAGAAGCGGGATTCGTTGGAGAAGACAATGTTGTGCCATTCCGTAGTCCAGGTGAGGCGTTCAACAGCCCACTGCCGCCGCACTTCGCCGGTGGCGTGACGTCAATGGTAATCGAAGCAATGGGCGCCGTGCGACAAGTCCTCGCTCCTGCAAATGACGTCGAACGGTACGTGCTGACACAGGTTGTTGCGCAACACACCCTAATTCCTGCGCTAACGTTCGTGATGTGGCGGTGCAAGCCGTCAATGCCCGCCGCACAATTTGCCGGTCCTCTCGTTCGGTGGTGTGCCGCGTCTGCGGCAATCGCTCACGTCGGTCCGTCCGTACCTCCTGCACTCACCGAATCCATACTCGCCCCACTGTGGCTGGATGTTGTCCCACACGGGTGTCGATGTCTCGGTACGATAAACCGCTGTCGCGATAAGCCACTATTCGTCCTCTGTCGAACTCCGAAGCGTGCTGGAATGACTGCCGCATTCTGCGACGAAGCATCAGGAAGCTTCCCACGTACAGGTCCGGCAGCACAACACACATCCACTACTTACACCTCGCCTTCTGTGCACCCTTCTTATAGTGCTTCTCGGTGGCGTGCCGGGCGCACATGATTTGCATATGCCCTGCAATGCTAATCGTGTGTATGTCCTCTCGCGGGCGACGCATGCTGCGAATTTCAGGCCAATCGGATGCTTCCTTCTTGGTGTTGCATTTTGGGTGGCCAGCAGTGTATGATACATCATATACTAAACTAAGCTATGTATTTGTTCTCAATGAGTTTCTTAATGATTGTGAAACCTTTTTGAAATTGTATCATACCTTTCAATAGTAATTTTTGTGCTGCAGACTGTATTAGTGGTAAACCTTTAATAATAACTTGTAAGAAAATAGGCTGGGTGAATAATGTTAATTTTATAAATCTTAATGTTGTGTAATACTTAGGAACTTTTAGTTATTAATGCCTAATTTGAATATAAAAATAATTAAAAACCTTGCATTTTAAGAATGTTTTAAGCGTTGAAATCCTGTGAAACTTTCGAGGAATATATTTTTGGTCCTATTTTGCGGAACCAGAAAGTCCACTAAAATAATTCATATGTCGGCTAATTAATCCATGAGAATGATCCCCGGTAGCACAGTAATGTCGAATCGACGTCGATTTTAGGTTACCAGGTCGATCATATTACGTCGAGGCATAATATTCGACGTAAAATCGATGAGGCGGAACGTCAAGAAAAATCATTACATTGAATTATCGTATGCATGTAGAGGGTTTTACACAGTTTCCCTTTAGTTCCATTAGGTCGGATAATCGATGTTTTTTATACGATCTGTAAGCATCGCGCGAAGGCTTCTTTGCAACCATTACGCCAAACAAACTTTTTGGATGCTGGGGTGTTGGTCAGTTGTATAATTGCTCTTGTAAGGTGGGATTCTTACCTGTCTCCTTTTTCGCCGGTAAGTTAAAAGTTGTTGTTTTTTTGTTTTGTTTTGTGCTAAAGTATATGTTTATAAGAAAGTAGTATAAAAGGACCGCTCCGGCGTCAAGGAGCAGCTCCTTCTAGAGAAGGAGCAGGGGCGTGACCTGACGCCGAAGGATGGGGGGCGTGGCATGTGGCCGAAGGAGGGGGCGTGGCAGATGACGCTGGCAACGACCGAGTCGGGGAAAGGAGATGTGCTGCCCCTAGCGGTGCTTCTTGGAACTTTTAATGGACCTTTGAGAGATGGCAACGACCGAGTGGGAGAAAGGGGGTGGATATATGGGGATGTCAACTCGATGTGCTGCCCCTAGCGGTGCTTCTTGGAACTTTTAATGGACCTTTGAGAGATTGCAACGACCGAGTGGGAGAAAGGGGGTGGATATAGGGGGATGTTAACTCGATGTGCTGCCCCTAGCGGTGCTTCTTGGAACTTTTAATGGACCTTTGAGAGATGGCAACGACCGAGTGGGAGAAAGGGGGTGGATATAGGGGGAGGTCAACTCGATGTGCTGCCCCCTAGCGGTGCTTTTTGGAACTTTTAATGGATCTTTGAGGGATGGCAACGACCGAGTGGGGGAAAGGGGATGTGTACGTTGCCCCCTTAGCGGTGCTTTTTGGAACTTTTCTCGGGAGATTTATTGGACGTTGAAAAATTTTGGGGAAGTCTTTCCAATATTTATTTTTTAATTTTCTCGGGAGATTTACTGGACTTTGTCAAATTTTTGAAGGAAGTCTTTCCAATATGTTTTTTTTATTAAATTTATATTTTCAGGACTTCCGTGAGGTGTTATAATTTTTATAGACGTTGCATTATTTTTTTAATTCGTATATTTGTCCTCCCTCCAATTTTAATTTAGGCGAGGAAAGGCTTTGTTTGAAAAGATTTCGTTCCTGTTGATTCATGTTCCGCCATTTTAGTTTCACCACGTTGTCATTTTGTGAGCCATGTGTTTTGGGATGAGTCACAATTTTCTCTTTGATTCAGAAAATTTTGTATGACACGTGTTTTGGGATGAGTCATTATGATGAGTGACGCATTCGTGATAGCAGACATGACATCAGACAACGTCGTTTTCTCCTCAGCGGGGTCGGCTTTATTAATTTTTTTATTTTCTCGGGAGATTTACTGGACTTTGTCAAATTTTTGAAGGAAGTTTTTTCAATCGAAGCATTTCCTAAAATTTGTTTTATTAAATTTATATTTTTAGAACTCCGTGAGGTGTTATAATTTTTATAGACGTTGCATTATTTTTTTCATTCTTATATTTTTCTTCCCTACAATTTTAATTTAGACGAGGAAAGGCTTTGTTTGAAAAGATTTCGTTCCTGTTGATTCATGTTCCGCTATCTTTTGTCCGACATGTGTTTTGGGATGACTCACCATTTTCTCTTTGACTCAGAAAACTTTGTATGACACGTGTTTTGGGAAGAGTGACTATGATGTGTGACGCATGTCGTGATAGCAGATATGACATCAGCCAACGCCATTTCCTCCGCGGGGTCGGCGGTTGACGTCATTTGAGATTCTGTAGCCACATTAAGTTCCAAGACTGATTTTTTTCAATAACTTGATCATTTTGCAACGAATTTATTCCTTATTTTTTCCTCATAATTTCCCATTTTATATTCATAATTTTTCAACGTAACGATTTTTTTATTTTCTTTGAGGAGACTTCACGCATTTTCAACGGACGTTCCAACATAAAAACGTTTTCCAAAGTTTTGTGCTGCAGACATAATCTTAAAACACGATTGTTTATTAACGTATTTACGTGTTCATGACATTTTCTGTTACAATTTTTTAACGTTGTACCGTTTTCCACCGTACAAAGCCACAATTTTTTATGCATAGTTAAAATGTTTATTTTTTATTTCTTCATGATTATTCAGTGAAATGTACCCTTTAATGCATTATCTTAATCTTTTTGTACTAAATGCTTGCATACTCGTTAAACTTCTCGATGTACCAACATTACTTTATTTTCAAACTAACAACTACTTTTATCGAGGCTTAATTTTTTCTGTCTACGAAGATTTTTTTAGTTTATTCTCTCAAGATATGAAAATTAATTATAACGAAATCCTTTCACTTTTCTATCGCTAAGAATTTTCCTTAAAATAAGTCCTGAGCTATAGTTCGCTTTGTCTGGTTAGAGGTGATTCATCAATAGTATGTTTGTGACCAGATAACGTCTCCGTGCCGTTACTGCCTGAAGCGATGACGCATGGGTGACGGGTACGTCGTGATGTCATCCTTGTGAACTTGGAATGTCATCATACTGCTTGAAGCGATGACGCACGGTGACGGGTTTTTCGTGATGTCATCTTTGTGAACAGATCCCAGAAGAATTTCAGAAACTGTTTCAACTTCGAACCAATGACGTTTCTTCCAATGTCGGGGGGTGGTCAAAAAGGCATCCTGTTTGCTATAACAAAATTTCATACTTTCACCAAAAATCATATTTTTAAACGCGCTTTTTTTTTCATGTATAACTAAATTTTTATTGTTTACTCACATCATCAAAGTCAATCTCATTCCTTTTCTTCATTTAGTTCGCTTTAAATAGAGATGTTTCAAAACTTCGCGTATATTTCATTCACTCAATGTCCGGTTCTCAAGTGTCTGTCCCTTCATTTTCAACTTCTGTGCATGCTGCATTTTTCTTTAGACGTTTAGTTTCATTGACCTTTTTTCGTTTTAATTAGGTTTTCATTATCATATTTTTTTATTCATTGTCTCAGCAGAAAAAGCTTTCATTCTGGAGACATAGCGACTAAGTCCGTACTTCCTCTAAACATTTTTATTTCACGTTTTACTAATTCGTCAGAAAAGCAGGTGTTTCCAAACTCCCATAGTGAAAATATTGTATTCTCCTTATTTTACTTATTATATTTTTCCTTCTATTCAGTGTTATATGATTCTTCAAACTTTGGTTTATTTTTATGAAACTTCTTTTTTTCTTAGTTTTTTTTTCTGATCCAGACTATCAATCTTTTCCTATCGATTTAATTACTCTTATTTTCCCATTCGACTTTACTTTTGAACAGAAATGTATCTAAAATGTTCAGAAGTATTTTAGTCTATAAGGCCGATTCTTCCCTGTTGCAAATAAAGTCATGTAGGATTTTAGTGTAAATGCCCCCAAATCTTTAGAACTTACTTTTCATAGTTAGATACTAATTCCTCGAGGTTTAAATTAAAACATGAAAGAAGAGTGTTTTTACGCTCTCTCCAGTGTGTGAGCTTTCCCCAAGAAATTAACTTTGAATTTCCCCATGTTTCTGTCGGAAACTGAAAATCTCCTGCGACTGTTTTCACGCGTCTCTTGCTTACAGCAAAACCTCATATGGCATGAAATCACTTTGCTTGGCAGATTAAACTAAATTCTGGTTTTGAACTTTGAATGCAAACTCAAGCTCGCAAAAGCATAGTTTTCTGAGTGAACTTAAACTGTCTAAGATGACAAAAATCTAAAACTGCTGACTCAATGGGACAGAGCGTTTGAACTTTGCCCTTCATTCTCCATTTACGAGATCCGTCGTGAACCACTAGAAGGGAAGTAAGCAGACCCTGATTTAGTCCACTGTTTCCAAGGAAGGTAGAAAGCTAGTGTCGTAATTCAAAAGCTCATAACTCAAGCCTCCCCAGGATTCAATTTCGGACGAACGAGTACTCAGATGTCAATGCTTAGACATTGAAAAATTACTTTAGACAAATATTTTCTTACTTAAAGTGCTTCAATTCAGAATTTGTACTACTTAAGATTTCCCTTAGTCAATATTTTTTCTATCTTAAAAACTTCTAAAGGGTTGATTTTGAAAAAAAAATAAGAAAAAAAAATTAAAAAAAAACGAGTTCCCACAAAAATGTAAAATGTCCTCAGATTGTATGAGGAACCAAAAAAAATGATGAAGCTTGAATGTTAACCATTTCTTTCTCCTCATGTTTCATTCCATAAACTTTCTTCAAATTCCTATATATCCAAGAATTTTGTTAAATGTCCAAGTTCGACTCCCCAGAAATTTTCTGAAAATGATAGTTTCTCTTTTAAAAAAAAATCCAGAATAAGAATCCCTTCACTGAAACAAGAAATTCCTATTCAAAGCATTCCATCCCTCTTTCTACTTCAAATACTCTATTTGTAAATCTAAGGAAGTTTTTTTTAATATTCATATACTTTTCCCTCTAACTTTAGAAGATATTGTCTTAAAATGTATGTACATATTACAATAGTAAAATATCTTACTACTGCTTGATGTTCAATTCACTTCACATTGTCTTAAGGAAATTCGTTCATTTTCTCATAACACATAGACATGTTATTTTTCTTCCCATTCACTTCAAAGACTTGAGATCAACTTAATGGAGTCCTTTGAGAAAAACTTTCATAGGAAAGCATAAATTTGCCCAAAAAGTACATTAAAAATAAACAAATGTTGAAAGTTCCTGTACAAGAAGGAAATTCTGTTGTAACTTCTAAACGAAAAAGGTCAAATTCTAAGAAAATATGTAAAAATGTTCATTGGATTCCATATTAAAAAAATTTAGTTGAACAAAAGTGTCATTCTTTTTTTCTTTTTTAAATGTATGCACTTTCGGAACAGTTCATTCTTTCTTAGGGCTAAAAATGGAACACTTCATTTTTTCTTAGTGGACAGCTTTGAGAAAACACATTTCATTAAAAGCAGGGAAATTCTCATAGAATAACATAGGAAAACTAGTATACATAAAAAGACTGTTTCGAAACGAGTAAAAATCTGTTGAAGTTCGTTTTCGAAAAGTTGGAAATAGAATATAGTAAAAACAGTCACAGCAAGTTCCTGAAAGTTGAAAATTGGATGTACTAAAAATGTCTAAGGAAAGAATTTTTTATAAAACACAACTGCTTTAGTTTTCCCCAGGCTAGAGGGGTCTTCAGTGAGAGCGCTTCTTCTTTTTCAACACAAAGAATGAAGCGAGTCAGTTTGAAACATTTCAAACTCCCCGAAAATAAGCCGTGTACTCTGGTTTCGGCTCAATACTGTAAAGCATTGCTCTCAGACCAGTCAGAAATCCCCCGATTGGCCGCCTGATGGAAAACATCAGGCCCATTTCCCTTAATAAATACCCAAATATCCTTAAGAAAAAGATGAAGTGGAATATTGAGTGGTGAATTCTCAAAAATAAAAATTTTCGGAAAGTGTTATAACATTCCAAGACAGCATGTTGCCTTCGGGGACCCCAATCTGAAATACACTTTTAGCGGTTTGACTTTAGAACCTCGCCCTTGGACCCCATTACTTCAAGAAATCAAGCTCGCTGTTGAGAAAGAATGCGAGGAGACTTTCAACTTTGTTTTAATAAACAAATACCAAACTGGAAAAGATAGCATCGGATTTCACATGGAAAATGAATCAGATTTAGAACCTTTGTCGTGCATTGCTTCTGTATCTCTCGGGCAAGAAAGAGATTTTGTTTTTAAGAGGAACGGATTTAAACCAGTTTCATTAACTCTGAGATCAGGTTCTCTACTCCAGATGCTTCCGCCAACGAATTCTTATTGGAGTCATGGTCTACCGCGTCAAAAGAACGCTCCAAATATTAGGCTAAATTTAACCTTCAGAAAGATGATAGCACAGACGCCATTGTCTCATGACTCATTCACGCGCTCACGCAGTAAACAGGTAGACTACCAACCTCTGTTATCAGTTCCAAGGCCCACCGTTTGTTTGTCTGCTGATAACAAACCAGATAAAGACAGTGCTCTTTCACCGTCAATTCGTCTTGTGCATTCGTCCGAGTCACTTGTGCCTTCTTCCTCCTTGTTGTGTGCTAACGATTCAATTTCCCGAATCATGATGAAGCGTTCGTCGACTACTTCCTCGTCTGTAGCTAAGAAAGCCTGCGTAGCTGAGCCGAACATTATGAATCGTTCTCCAACTACAAATGATCTTCATCCCCATCATTTTCCTTTGGGAGGAAAAGTTGTGGTGAAAGTTACTGATTTCACAAACTCAGTCAGAGTCCATCTCCGGAGTTATCGTTATGACGGACAAACTTTCCAGCCCACCAAAAATGGAATTACTATGTCAGCTCTAACTTTCCGAAAGTTTATGGAACGTTCATATAGTTTCCGAGCTAGGATTGACGAAGTGATTGTCAACAGTGAACTGATTGTTTCTTCCTTCTCCTGCCGGAGAAGTGGGGGACAGTTGTGTGTATTCCTTTGAACAGATCTCTCCTAGAGTTCATGGTTTCCGTCGATTAAACCCCATTTCCGTCACACTAAAGTGGGAAGAATTTGATGAACTGTTGGAGAAATGCGATGACATATGGAAAAACATTACTCAGCTGCAATTTGGATCCATTTTTAGAAAAGCTGTGTTAGAGCTGCAGAGTACGAATCGTCCAGGAACTAACATTTCTGATGAAGAGTTGATTTTCATCTTGACCGAGGTGCTCACGACACAAATAGAAGAAAAGGTAAACCTACTGTTTCGATGTCCGGAATGTCTCTTGCCCTATCGTGAATTGCCTAACAACATCATGGAGCATGCCTGCGCTGATTCCATGGATATTAAGTGTAGCACTCACTTTGCCTGCGCCGTTGCTATGCTGCAGCCTGTGGTTGTAGCGGAATCTTTCGTTGCTGCTTCGAAGGGACTCATCTCCAAAGAATTTTTAGAATCTCTGGACATTACGAACTTGTTGAAAACGGTTCACGACATGCACGTAGCCCAATACGACTTGTATTGAGTTGGAGGAAACAGCAGCTGTTGAAAAAAGTCCTTTTTAGGGCTCCTAAAAATTTGGGTAAGGGAAGGGGGAGGGAGGGAGGTAAATTACTGAAAAAGAAAAGTAAATATTTTTTTGGAAATGTTTAAAGTAATTTTTTTTTCTATTTCCAGAGCCTAAATTTAAGTGTAAGTATTTTATTCATTCTAAGATATAAATTTTGTGAAATTATTTTTTTATTAACCTAAATTTAAGTGAAATTATGTTTTTTTATTGAAATGAATCAAAATAATAAGCTTTCAAGAATTTTAAAAGTAAAAGAAATTTCTTTTTAAAATAGTAACAGAATGAATTGATTTAATGGGGAACTAGTATTTTTTTGCTAAAGACTTTTCTTAAGGATATTTGGGTATTTATTAAGGGAAATGGGCCTGATGTTTTCCATCAGGCGGCCAATCGGGGGATTTCCGACTGGTCTGAGAGCAATGCTTTACAGTATTGAGCCGAAACCAGAGTACAAGGCTTATTTTCGGGGAGTTTGAAATGTTTCAAACTGACTCGCTTCATTCTTTGTGTTGAAAAAGAAGAAGCGCTCTCACTGAAGACCCTCTAGCCTGGGAAAACTAAAGCAGTTGTGTTTTATAAAAAATTCTTTCATTAGACATTTTTAGTACATCCAATTTTCAACTTTCAGGAACTTGCTGTGACTGTTTTTACTATATTCTATTTCCAACTTTTTCGAAAACGAACTTCAACAGATTTTTACTCGTTTCGAAACAGTGTTTTTATGTATACTAGTTTTCCCATGTTATTCTATGAGAATTTCCCTGCTTTTAGTGAAATGTGTTTTCTCAAAGCTGTCCACTAAGAAAAAATGAAGTGTTCCATTTTTAACCCTAAGAAAGAATGAACTGTTCCGAAAGTGCATACATTTAAAAAAGAAAAAAAGAATGATACTTTTGTTCAACTAAATTTTTTTAATATGGAATCCAATGAACATTTTTACATATTTTCTTAGAATTTGACCTTTTTCGTTTAGAAGTTACAACAGAATTTCCTTCTTGTACAGGAACTTTCAACATTTGTTTATTTTTAATGTACTTTTTGGGCAAATTTATGCTTTCCTATGAAAGTTTTTCTCAAAGGACTCCATTAAGTTGATCTCAAGTCTTTGAAGTGAATGGGAAGAAAAATAACATGTCTATGTGTTATGAGAAAATGAACGAATTTCCTTAAGACAATGTGAAGTGAATTGAACATCAAGCAGTAGTAAGATATTTTACTATTGTAATATGTACATACATTTTAAGACAATATCTTCTAAAGTTAGAGGGAAAAGTATATGAATATTAAAAAAAACTTCCTTAGATTTACAAATAGAGTATTTGAAGTAGAAAGAGGGATGGAATGCTTTGAATAGGAATTTCTTGTTTCAGTGAAGGGATTCTTATTCTGGATTTTTTTTTAAAAGAGAAACTATCATTTTCAGAAAATTTCTGGGGGAGTCGAACTTGGACATTTAACAAAATTCTTGGATATATAGGAATTTGAAGAAAGTTTATGGAATGAAACATGAGGAGAAAGAAATGGTTAACATTCAAGCTTCATCATTTTTTTTGGTTCCTCATACAATCTGAGGACATTTTACATTTTTGTGGGAACTCGTTTTTTTAATTTTTTTTTTCTTATTTTTTTTTTCAAAATCAACCCTTTAGAAGTTTTTAAGATAGAAAAAATATTGACTAAGGGAAATCTTAAGTAGTACAAATTCTGAATTGAAGCACTTTAAGTAAGAAAATATTTGTCTAAAGTAATTTTTCAATGTCTAAGCATTGACATCTGAGTATTCGTTCGTCCGAAATTGAATCCTGGGGAGGCTTGAGTTATGAGCTTTTGAATTACGACACTAGCTTTCTACCTTCCTTGGAAACAGTGGACTAAATCAGGGTCTGCTTACTTCCCTTCTAGTGGTTCACGACGGATCTCGTAAATGGAGAATGAAGGGCAAAGTTCAAATGCTCTGTCCCATTGAGTCAGCAGTTTTAGATTTTTGTCATCTTAGACAGTTTAAGTTCACTCAGAAAACTATGCTTTTGCGAGCTTGAGTTTGCATTCAAAGTTCAAAACCAGAATTTAGTTTAATCTGCCAAGCAAAGTGATTTCATGCCATATGAGGTTTTCCTGTAACCAAGAGACGCGTGAAAACAGTCGCAGGAGATTTTCAGTTTCCGACAGAAACATGGGGAAATTCAAAGTTAATTTCTTGGGGAAAGCTCACACACTGGAGAGAGCGTAAAAACACTCTTCTTTCATGTTTTAATTTAAACCTCGAGGAATTAGTATCTAACTATGAAAAGTAAGTTCTAAAGATTTGGGGGCATTTACACTAAAATCCTACATAACTTTATTTGCAAGAGGGAAGAATCGGCCTTATAGACTAAAATACTTCTGAACATTTTAGATACATTTCTGTTCAAAAGTAAAGTCGAATGGGAAAATAAGAGTAATTAAATCGATAGGAAAAGATTGATAGTCTGGATCAGAAAAAAAAACTAAGAAAAAAAGAAGTTTCATAAAAATAAACCAAAGTTTGAAGAATCATATAACACTGAATAGAAGGAAAAATATAATAAGTAAAATAAGGAGAATACAATATTTTCACTATGGGAGTTTGGAAACACCTGCTTTTTTGACGAATTAGTAAAACGTGAAATAAAAATGTTTAGAGGAAGTACGGACTTAGTCGCTATGTCTCCAGAATGAAAGCTTTTTCTGCTGAGACAATGAATAAAAAATATGATAATGAAAACCTAATTAAAACGAAAAAAAGGTCAATGAAACTAAACGTCTAAAGAAAAATGCAGCATGCACAGAAGTTGAAAATGAAGGGACAGACACTTGAGAACCGGACATTGAGTGAATGAAATATACGCGAAGTTTTGAAACATCTCAATTTAAAGCGAACTAAATGAAGAAAAGGAATGAGATTGACTTTGATGATGTGAGTAAACAATAAAAATTTAGTTATACATGAAAAAAAAAGCGCGTTTAAAAATATGATTTTTGGTGAAAGTATGAAATTTTGTTATAGCAAACAGGATGCCTTTTTGACCACCCGACATTGGAAGAAACGTCATTGGTTCGAAGTTGAAACAGTTTCTGAAATTCTTCTGGGATCTGTTCACAAAGATGACATCACGAAAAACCGGTCACCGTGCGTCATCGCTTCAAGCAGTATGATGACATTCCAAGTTCACAAGGATGACATCACGACGTACCCGTCACCCATGCGTCATCGCTTCAGGCAGTAACGGCACGGAGACGTTATCTGGTCACAAACATACTATTGATGAATCACCTCTAACCAGACAAAGCGAACTATAGCTCAGGACTTATTTTAAGGAAAATTCTTAGCGATAGAAAAGTGAAAGGATTTCGTTATAATTAATTTTCATATCTTGAGAGAATAAACTAAAAAATTCTTCGTAGACAGAAAAAATTAAGCCTCGATAAAAGTAGTTGTTAGTTTGAAAATAAAGTAATGTTGGTACATCGAGAAGTTTAACGAGTATGCAAGCATTTAGTACAAAAAGATTAAGATAATGCATTAAAGGGTACATTTCACTGAATAATCATGAAGAAATAAAAAATAAACATTTTAACTATGCATAAAAAATTGTGGCTTTGTACGGTGGAAAACGGTACAACGTTTAAAAAAATGTAACAGAAAATGTCATGAACACGTAAATACGTTAATAAACAATCGTGTTTTAAGATTATGTCTGCAGCACAAAACTTTGGAAAACGTTTTTATGTTGGAACGCCCGTTGAAAATGCGTGAAGTCTCCTCAAAGAAAATAAAAAAGTCGTTACGTTGAAAAATTATGAATATAAAATGGGAAATTATGAGGAAAAAATAAGGAATAAATTCGTTGCAAAATGATCAAGTTATTGAAAAAAATCAGTCTTGGAACTTAATGTGGCTACAGAATCTCAAATGACGTCAACCGCCGACCCCGCGGAGGAAATGGCGTTGGCTGATGTCATATCTGCTATCACGACATGCGTCACACATCATAGTCACTCTTCCCAAAACACGTGTCATACAAAGTTTTCTGAGTCAAAGAGAAAATGGTGAGTCATCCCAAAACACATGTCGGACAAAAGATAGCGGAACATGAATCAACAGGAACGAAATCTTTTCAAACAAAGCCTTTCCTCGTCTAAATTAAAATTGTAGGGAAGAAAAATATAAGAATGAAAAAAATAATGCAACGTCTATAAAAATTATAACACCTCACGGAGTTCTAAAAATATAAATTTAATAAAACAAATTTGAGGAAATGCTTCGATTGAAAAAACTTCCTTCAAAAATTTGACAAAGTCCAGTAAATCTCCCGAGAAAATAAAAAAAATAAATAAAGCCGACCCCGCTGAGGAGAAAACGACGTTGTCTGATGTCATGTCTGCTATCACGAATGCGTCACTCATCATAATGACTCATCCCAAAACACGTGTCATACAAAATTTTCTGAGTCAAAGAGAAAATTGTGACTCATCCCAAAACACATGGCTCACAAAATGACAACGTGGTGAAACTAAAATGGCGGAACATGAATCAACAGGAACGAAATCTTTTCAAACAAAGCCTTTCCTCGCCTAAATTAAAATTGGAGGGAGGACAAATATACGAATTAAAAAAATAATGCAACGTCTATAAAAATTATAACGCCTCACGGAAGTCCTGAAAATATAAATTTAATAAAAAAAACATATTGGAAAGACTTCCTTCAAAAATTTGACAAAGTCCAGTAAATCTCCCGAGAAAATTAAAAAATAAATATTGGAAAGACTTCCCCAAAATTTTTCAACGTCCAATAAATCTCCCGAGAAAAGTTCCAAAAAGCACCGCTAGGGGGCAACGTACACATCCCCTTTCCCCCACTCGGTCGTTGCCATCCCTCAAAGATCCATTAAAAGTTCCAAAAAGCACCGCTAGGGGCAGCACATCGAGTTGACATCCCCCTATATCCACCCCCTTTCTCCCACTCGGTCGTTGCCATCTCTCAAAGGTCCATTAAAAGTTCCAAGAAGCACCGCTAGGGGCAGCACATCGAGTTGACATCCCCCTATATCCACCCCCTTTCTCCCACTCGGTCGTTGCCATCTCTCAAAGGTCCATTAAAAGTTCCAAGAAGCACCGCTAGGGGCAGCACATCGAGTTGACATCCCCCTATATCCACCCCCTTTCTCCCACTCGGTCGTTGCCATCTCTCAAAGGTCCATTAAAAGTTCCAAGTAGCACCGCTAGGTTGCAGCACATCTCCTTTCCCCGACTCGGTCGTTGCCAGCGTCATCTGCCACGCCCCCATCCTTCGGTCACATGCCACGCCCCCTTCCTTCTTTCACACGTCACGCCCCCTCCCTTCGGCGTCAGGCCACGCCCCTGCTCCTTCTCTAGAAGGAGCTGCTCCTTGACGCCGGATCTGTCCTTTTATACTACTTAAGAAGTTGAGTCTCGTTCCTTTAAGTAGAATTACTTCTTAAGATATATAATTTGTATGTACGCATACTCCAATTAAGGATAGGCCTAGCGCGATGCTGACAGATCACCAAAAATTCTGTGAAATTTTTGAGAATTATGTGTTTTTTTTAATGTGTCCGAAAACACTTGGTTGTTGAAACAATAAAAAAAATTATATGATTTTTTAATCGTAGACAGCGTCGTAGACAGCGTCGTAGAATCGTACTACAAATACGAATACCCTTTACCTTTTATACCACGATTAAAAGTTTAGACTTTCATGTTTCAACATCTAAATTGTAGTGTAAACGTAGATTCGACTTCACAACAGTACTAGAATCTATGACTAAACTGCGTAACATCAACGTAGAATCGATGTATGTACTACGTAGCAACGATGTATATGGTTCTCTCGAAAGGTGGAATCTTCGTCTACTGTTGACTTGATATCGATTTAATAGGTTCAAAAGAAGGTTCGTCGTCGAGAAGACGTAACAATAGCGGACATGCATATCTAGTATATTTGACGTTTCATATCGACCAAAAATCGATGAAAATTTCGACATCGAATCGATGTAATGTGCTATCGGGGATATTGCACCGGTCGTTGGATTCCTCTATCTACAATAGAAGATTGCTTCTTTTTAGGGCCAGTATTAACGTCCATTAGAAAGTTTTCCCTTCGGGGGGGGTCTTAATGGCCGTGGACATTTTTGGGGGTGAGAAAAAGTTTTTCGACGTTGGCTCGGATATTGCTGTCAGCGCTGGAGGCGAGAGTTCGGAAGTTGCCTTGGGAGTTGGTGACTGAGAGAGGGAGAGAAAGGTGGATGCAAATTTGTAAGGAGACAAGGGCGACGTGAGTATTTTTTTTTTTTTAATGAGAAGGGGGCTGCAGACAGTTAACGGACCCTGGGATGGAAGCCAGCCGAGAACTCACTTCTATAATCGTCGGTGACCGGATTTACCACGAATTAAACAAAATCATCGAAATTAAGAATTTCTTATCAGCCACAAAATCATTTTTATGTAAGTATGACTTATTTATCATCTCTTCGGTGCTGTATGAACACTGAATTTTTCTTATTTAATAACACTCAAAAAGACACTACAGCACTGCGACAAGACTTCACACCTTAAACAGTGTGGGATATTGCTGGGCTTTGAATTATAAAAAATATAACTGAAATTCATAGGAAGGAACACCTGCGAATTCACTCACCTTCACATAAAAATATCAAGTCTCGCCATGAAAGATCTTCAATAAGACCGCAGGCGCAATCGTTTCCTATGCGATACTTTTACAGTCTGACGTCGAACTCCCTCTGTTGCGATTCCCTGCTGGACACGCCATCGTGTTCCTATGACAACAAAATGAATCAATACAGTCGTACAGGTCAGCACGGCTTCGCTGATCAAAGAGCTAGAGATCCAAATGTACGACTTTCTGCTTTTGATTCTGTTCAATAAAACTCGTACTCCGATCCTGCTGTTTCAGTTATGCAGTGACAGTGAATTAAATTTCGGGATATTTTTTGTAAGATAATGGGTACATAATCAATTAAAATGAATTACGTTATTAATGACATCTCGTAAATTCCCTCTGCCATCCTCGTGGTGCAGTGGTCGAAACGCTGGCTTTCGATTATTCGTCCGAGAGGCTCTGGGTTCGAATCCCGTGGGGCATGGACGTCCTGTTTGTCTTACAGCATTAGCTCTTTCTATTCTCTGGAACAAGTGGTCCTAAATTAGGGATAGGCGACTGCTGATAGCCCACCGAGTCACACATGGTGGCCTTTAACCCCCCCCTACCGAGAAGATCTTGTAATGAATAAAAACTGCTAATTGTTCAGAGTGACCTCACTACAGAAACTCAAAATTAAACAAAACAGGAAGTGCCAGTCAAACGCTACATGTTTTAATGTGAGTTATATCCAAAACATACTTATGGATGACTGAACGAGTGACTCAAATGAACCGCAGTGTTTCCACTTTTTTATTTTTTTCCACTGAAACAGTTTCGTAGAATAAGATCGACAAGTAACATATCATTTCTCTTATCCAATGAAGCAACAGCTATATAAATATATATATATATATAACCACAAAAAACACCTCCTGAACATGTACATGACAACAAATGAACTCCAGACCACAGCAAAGGATAAAGGAGAACGACAAACGATACCTAAAAGTCACACTGCAAAATTATAAAGATATCAATAAGGAAATGAAAAACCCAAACAAATATCGCATCAAATGGTTCCGAACCCCCGAACCACTCTTCAGGGAAAGACACCCCGGAGCCCGGAGCCAGTCGGGCTCGAGTTTCATGAGATAACCTGATACCTAATTTTAAACAAATTGTGGTTGCAACCGAATTTGGACTTGCAAAATTTATTGGCCATCTGTCTTGCAAACACAATTGTTTAAAATTAGGCATCAGGCTATCTCATGAAACCCAAGCCCGACTGGATCTGGACTCCCGGGTGTCTTTCCCTGAAGAGTGGTTCTGGTGTTCGGAACCATTTGATACGATATTTGTTTGGGTTTTTCATTTCCTTATTGGTATCTTTATAATTTTGCAGTGCGACTTTTAGGTATCGTTTGTCGTTTTCCTTTTTCTTTTGCTCTGGTCTGGAGTTCATTTATTGTCATGTACATGTTCCGGAGGTGTTGCTTGTGGTTATTTATATATCTATGTACTATTCACTCTTGATTTCCAGCTGTATTGCGCGGTAGCAGATTGGTATGGGCATGTATCAAGGGAAAAAAATTTATATTTTGGATGTGTGTGTGTGTGTGTGTGTGTGTGTGTGTGTGTGTGTGTGTGTGTTTCTTCCATTGGATAATAGAATGCTTCCATTGATAATATATATATAAATAAATGAAAAAGAAAATACTTCTTTGATTGGAAGTTCAGACATCGGGCCCACGACACAGCACTGACGTTAACCTTTTCTTCGCAACATTGAAATATTTCCACTTCATTGAGGAATACAGCAACAGGCTTTGCTTTCGTGAAATATTATGAAAATAATCCGTCCTGTTTACGAAATAGTTAATGCGGTCCACGGTTAGAACTAATGTAGCGAAAAGAAGTCTGTTCTCTTATACTTTTAACATATTTAAAGAATGTGATCAGGAAAAGTTGTCTAAAATTTCTGGAAAACATACAATAAATAATAATATTGACAGAAGAATTAATAGCGCGTAGAACTTCCACAGAGGTGTTCAAAAACGGAGAATGTTCGTCGAAGAGTTGTAGAACGTTGTTCACTAATGCTGTTGTATTGCAGATGAGGAAAACCATTGCAATCCAAAAGAACATTTTCGCTAAACTGAATTCCTTTTGTTCTCGTTGGCATAATGTTCTGCGCTCTTCATTCGCTTTCTTCACTGTGTGCCATATATACCGATTGAGGATTGTAAGAGATAGGAATGGTATTATGTAACACAAAAAGAAATGCATGCTGACATAAAACATCTTCAGACGCAATTCGTCTGGGAGCGGTGCTTCCACTAATTTGTAAAATGTTTCGTTCGTAAATCGATCATCAGTGCACTCCTTAAATTCATATTTCCAGAATAAAGGAATGCTTAAACATATCGCGAAGACAGCTATGAGAGCGTTGAAAATTCTGATGCGTGTGTAGGTGCAGATGGACTTCGCTTTCAAGGAATGACACACTGCAATGTAGCGTTCAATAGTGACGCCAACGGTAGTCCACATAGATCCTGCCCAAGCTGTTCCCGTTATTGGAGTTAATACAAGAACCATGTACTGATATGCATTGTTAAGGCAGTACAGAAGACCTTGCTGGTCTCGATTGTTTCCCACTTCGTGTAGACAACATGTCAAAACAGTGCCCAAGAGAAACAAGGTATCAAACACAGATAAGCATCGAAGTCCGTAGTTCAAGGAAGATCGCATTTCACGGTGGGACAAAATAACCAGGGACAAAAGATTGCCGATGATGCCTAGAGCTCCAATCAGTCCAATAATTATGAGTTCGAATTTTACATTGTGGTCTTCTGTCTTCAGGTCTTCGCATAATTTCATGACATTGTTGCTTATATTGGAGGCCGAGCTGTTGTAGTAGTTTGAGTTGTAAGCAGCAATAGGGAAATCTGCTATTAATGTCACATTCATGTTTTATCATAACAAATCAACTTTAAAATTCATGGTTGTAGAGCCTAGCATTCATTGAGGTTATTTCTTCACCAAAAATGCCAACTCTATAAAGAAAAAGAAAGTAGTATGATTACTCGGTCACCACATCACACTCGACAATGTCATAGCACATTATCAGGATATTGTTTTGAAAAGAAAATGAAAGTAGTATGATTATAATGAAAAAGAAAGTAGTATGATTACTCAATCACCACATCACACTCGACAATGGCATAGCACATTATCAGGATATTGTTTTGAAAAGAAAAAGAAAGTAGTATGATTACTCAGTCACCACATCACACTCGACAATGGCATAGCACATTATCAGGATATTGTTTTGAAAAGAAAAAGAAATTAGTATGATTATAAAGAAAAAGAAAGCAGTATGATTACTCAGTCACCGCGTCACACTCGACAATGTCATAGCACATTATCAGGATATTGTTTTGAAAAGAAAAAGAAAGTAGTATGATTACTCAGTCACCACATCACACTCGACAATGTCATAGCACATTATCAGGATATTGTTTTGAAAAGAAAAAGAAAGTAGTATCAGGATTATAAGAAAAAAAAAGTAGTATGATTACTCAGTCACCACATCACACTCGACAATGTCATAGCACATTATCAGGATATTGTTTTGAAAAGAAAAAGAAAGTAGTATGATTATAAAGAAAAAGAAAGTTGTATGATTACTCAGTCACCACATCACACTCGACAATGTCATAGCACATTATCAGGATATTGTTTTGAAAAGAAAAAGAAAGTAGTATGATTATAAAGAAAAAGAAAGTTGTATGATTACTCAGTCACCACATCACACTCGACAATGTCATAGCACATTATCAGGATATTGTTTTGAAAAGAAAAAGAAAGTAGTATGATTATAAGGAAAAAGAAAGTTGTATGATTACTCATTCACCACATCACACTCGACAATGTGATAGCACATTATCAGGATATTGTTTTGAAAAGAAAAAGAAAGTAGTATGATTATAAAGAAAAAGAAAGTTGTATGATTACTCAGTCACCACATCACACTCGACAATGTCATAGCACATTATCAGGATATTGTTTTGAAAAGAAAAAGAAAATAGTATGATTACTCAGTCACCACATCACACTCGACAATGTCATAGCACATTATCAGGATATTGTTTTGAAAAGAAAAAGAAAGTAGTATGATTATAAGAAAAAGAAAGTAGTATGATTACTCAGTCATCACATCACACTTGACAATGTCATAGCACATTATCAGGACATTGTTTTGAAAAGAAAAAGAAAGTAGTATGATTATAAGAAAAAGAAAGTAGTATGATTACTCAGTCACCACATCACACTCGACAATGTCATAGCACATTATCAGGATATTGTTTTGAAAAGAAAAAGAAAGTAGTATGATTATAAGAAAAAGAAAGTAGTATGATTACTCAGTCACCACATCACACTCGACAATGTCATAGCACATTATCAGGATATTGTTTTGAAAAAATCAGCTAATTTTACTGTTTCAAGTAACTGTAAATGAGGAATGAAATTTTGTGCATGTTGTGAATGTGAAATCAGAAACATCTACTTGATAGGGGTTTTAATGCTAAGGAACTGTTTATAATACTTTTAAATAGAGATTTTCTGATTTCAAGCCATTTTCTGGGTACCTTGGAAAATAAAGTTTTACATTTCAAATCGAAAAAGAAACATATTTGACCATTTTTTCCCACTTACATAAAAAGATGCATTGATAACCCTAAGATCAAAGCTATGCTTTATATTTAAACACATATTCTGAAGTTCAAGAAAAATATTGGGTATACACAGTGTAGCAAAGAATTTTTAAGACTGGGTCTGTAAAATGAAATAGAAACAAGAAATTATAATTTGTTTTGGTTTGTTATTCAAAGCAAGTCCCACCGGCTTCAATGCACTTGTTACAGCGATTTAATAATGATTCGAATGCCTGGTCCAGTTCACTTTGCGGAATTGCCTCCAAATCACGCGTCGAAGCTGTTTGTATGGTCGAAATATCATCAAAATAACACCCTTTTAACGTCATTTTAAATTTTGGGAATAAAGAAAAGTCGCCGGGTGCTAAATCAGGCGAATACGGTGGATGATTCAACACATAGACGTTATTTTTCGCCGAAAGTCTACGAACAAGAAGTGAGGTGTGACTGGGTGCATTATCGTGCAACAAACACCAACTGTTTTCATCCCGATATTCTGGACGAATGCGACAAGTTCTGCCCATCAAACGACTTAAAACATTTAAATAAAACTCACCAGTAATTGTTTGTCCACTTGGAATAAATTCTTTGTGGATAATAAATACCCTTACTATCGAAGAATGTAATGAGCATTGTTTTGATTTTCGATGGAACTTTTCTTGTTTTTTTGGCTTGTGGTGAGTTTTTTTACTTCCATTCCGCACTTTGTCGCTTTGTTTCAGGATCATATTAAAAACACCATGTTTCATCACCTGTAACAATCGATTTTAAGAAGTTGTAATCATTTTCAGCTGCTGAAATGATGTCTCTGAAATGTGCACTTCTCCTTGATTTTTGTTCATTGGTTAACGTGTGTGGAACAAATTTAGCACAGACTTTTGTTTTGCCCAAATCTTCATGCAGGATGGTTCGAATCGTTTCTTTGTTGATGTTTAAAGACTCTTCCATCATTCTTAGTGACGCACATTGATTGTTTGCCACGAAATCACGCACTTTCTCAATAATCTCAGGTCTCCTAGATGAACTTGGTCTTCCGGTATGCTTATCATCTTCTAGCGTCTCTCTTCCGTCCAAAAAAAGTTTGTGCCACAGGAAAACATTTGATCTACTTAAACAAAACTCACCGTAAACTTGTTCATCATTTGGTACGTTTCCGAGGCACTTTTACCAAGTTTTGCGTTAAATTTAATAACAGCCCTTTGTTCCATCTTAATAATTCAACATGAAGAAAAATTTACTTATCTAATGAATGGCCGTTTCGTTTGAGTTACTTCAACAACTGCGCAGTACTTTTGGCAGAAAGCAAGCAGTTGGTCACGGTTTATAACGCATTCGTGATTACACTGGTGACGCCACCGTAGGCTGAAATCTAGCGCCAGTCTTAAAAATTCTTTGACGCACTGTGTATACCAATAATAATGAAAATAAATATTGTTTTTGAAAAGCTAAACAGTCGAAATACTTACTATTGCCGCCGCCGTAGTTTAGCATATATTTACTTTTATAACTCGCATTACTATAATAAACACCTAGATCCTTCTGTCTCCCCGGAAAGCTTGACGTCACAGCAACGTCTGCATTGTTACGTCACCACTTATCTATCAATCCGTGTGTGCTCTCGCGATGTCAAAATGATTGCCTGCTATATAATAGCACGCGATCACATTGAGATGTCAATGTGATCGCGGCCGCCCCGGTGGCGCAGTGGTCTAAGCGATGGCTTCTGATCATTCATCCGAAAGGGGTGGGGGTTCGAATCCCGGTGAGGCATGGAGGTTGTGTTTGTCTTACGGTACTGACTCTCTCCCTTCCCTGGCACCAGTGGCCCTAAATTAGGGACGGGCGACTGCTTATGGCCTATTGAGTTGCTCACGGTGGTCGTTAAACCTCCAATTTAAAAAAGAAAAGTGATCGCGTGCTAATTTAAAAACATTGGATTAACAATCACTCGAGTTCTATTTATCCGATCTACAAAATTCGAATTAAAATCTTAATATCACGGCAAGCTGAGTTTGTATATTAATTTAATTTAGCACAATTCAAATATTAACTCGTACGCTATAATTATTTTTTTACTTTTTTAATTTAACTAACTTTCCGAGTTTAGTGCTGATTATATTGTACATTTCACAAAATATCAGTCTTTCTAAACACTCTGACCTGCAATAAAAACTGAAATTTTGAGATGTCAAAGTGAGCAAAATTGCATCTAAAAACAGATATCGCCCCAACAGCATATTATCGATAATTTAGATAGTTCCGATTTGTAATGCCAGATGCCGTATTATTTTGTAGAAAAAGCTTCGGTATGAAGTTTCTAACTAAATTTCGAATAGGACAGTCTAAAACAAGCCGTGAACGGAATAGCATGTGTGCCGCAGAAAAAAGTAAAGCAAAAGTCATTAAGGTAAGATTACACGAAAACAACTGGACTCCAAGGAAAATTGTTAAACTACAACAAATATTTCGCCCAGAAGGTTTATTTATCGCGAGGACTTTTGAAAAACGGAAATAAATAGCATATAATTTTCAGTTCTAACATGAATGAGTTCTTACTATATAAGTTTTTATTATATTTCCTCACAAAAAAGCCGGCGTCTATTTGATTCGTTTTCAATCTGCTTCAATTAAGAATTTCACCGTCTTAGGACGGGAAACATTCCCTATATATTAATATTTATTTAAAGCAACCGTCCTAGGACAGGCTATAGGTTAGTATTAAATAAATGTATGCACTCGAATCACTTGTATTATTTCATATTCACAAAGATCTTAGCATGCGAAATATATATACAGGGTGCATAGGAAAGTCCCTTTAGCCTGGAATAACTTGCGAACGGAGAGAGGTACAGTTATGCAAGTGAATTTAACGGTATAGTAAAGCAACTACGCCCGACCGAATGCAACCGTTAACAGCGCTCCTAGTGGCGAAATGCGGAAGTTAGCCATTGCAAATCGAAAACGAAAAGAGATAGAGCAACATTTTCAACTACAAAGTTGTAGAGCATCAATTAATTAGTACAAAACGACATTTTTTTTTTTTTACACGAATAAGATAAATTGTTGATTGAATACTCTACAAGGTCCGAAATCGGTACGCGACGATTCGAATCTGCATATTCACATTTCCCAAATATAGTCGTAATGCAAATGCAGATTGTGACGTTGTACCGTACCTACGATATAAAAATCAGTAGCAGGATGTAGCCTGATTAGAAGTTTAGGTCTACGTACGCTGTGTGAGAATGGCGAGCTTATATTTCTGGGGTTACGTAAAAAATCAGGTGTATGCAACAGCGCCTACAAGTCTGCTGGATCTACGTCGTCGTGTTACAGATGCTTGCAATAGTGTGACACCTTCCATGCTGAGGAATGTGCATGCAGAGCTACTTTCACGAATACAAATGTGTATCGCGGGCAATGGCGAACTCTTTGAACATACTCGACATTAACTTTTTATCACTGTGCGCCAATTTGGCTTTTTTGTTTTTGTTTTGTCTGACGTCATCAAACTGTATTGACATAAGTACACATTTATGCGACAAATTGTATGTATTTGCTCATACCTACGCCTGTTCCCTTCAAACGTTCACACAAAAGGTCGCGCTTCAATTTCGGACATTTTAGGGTATTCAGGCGACAGTTTATCTTATCTGTGTCAAACAAATGTCGTTTTGTACTAATTAATTGATGCTCTACAACTTTGTAATTGGAAATGTTGCTCTATCTCTTTTCGATTTCGATTTGCAACTGCTAACTTCCACATTTCACCACCAGGGGCGCTGCTATTGGTTGCATTCGATCAAGCGTAGTCGCTTTACTATACCGTTATTTCACTTGCATAACTGTACCTCTCTCCGTTCACAAGTTATTCCAGGCTAAATGGACTTTCCTATGCACCCTGTACATATATACTGTATATACATATATACAGGGTGTCCTACGATTCATTGGACAGTGGAATATCTCGTGATCGGAAGAAGCTATTGAGGTGAAACAAAAAGCAATGTAAATTAGTGAAGATGAGCTACCACGGAATGCAAAAGTTGACCCCCTTTCCCGGATTTTGGGGAATGGGGGGAAAATGAAAACGAAAATCTGCTATAAAAGAAATTTGTCAATCTACAACGTATGTCCAAAGACTGCTCATTTGAAAGCCATGCCTATGAATAGATCATTAGCGAAAACACAATTGAATTTCACCGAAAGCGCGCGAAACGGCGGGGGCCGCCCCGGTGGCGCAGTGGTCTAAGGCGCTGGCCTCTGATCATTCGTCCGTAAGGGGTCCGTGTTCGAATCCCGGTCACGCATGGATGTTGTGTTTGTCTTAAGGCACTGGCCCTCTCCCTTCCCTGGAACCAGTGACTGCTTATAGCCCATTGAGTTGCTCACGGTGGTCGTTAAACCTCCAATCAAAAAAAAAAAAAAAAAAAAAAAAAAAGAAACGGCGGGGGTGCGAAATGTGATGTTCCATGTCTCCAAAACCCCAGAAATAATCCAGAAAGGAAACTGTTCGTTGCAAATGTAGATGAATGGAGGCGTGGTGAAACAAACGTGCTATAGGATATTGACACCTCCCCGATTCTCATATCGGGTCATAAGGACGAGGCGGCGCACCATCTGGCTGAAACCATGGGTTTTCCGATTCACTTAGTGTAGGTCCTCCAGCAAACTACGCAGAATATCGCAAAATACCATTGTGGTGGTAACGCATGCTGCGCCATAAGTGTAATCCCCATACTCATTGAAACAGATTACGGCTGATCGAGGGTGAATGTACGACATTCCGCTAATAAATGCAATTGTGCCGTTGGCCTATTCCATTGGTCTGTGTTATGCGATGTAAAAACACCACATGAAATACCGAACAGTAGACACAACAGCTTGTGCAATTAACTGTTCTCCCGTGTTGGAGGGGAGGGAATGTAAGATAGAAGTGGACGAAAAACATCGCGAAAATGAGTTTGCGGTGTAAAAGATATCCACCAAAAGACAGCTGCCTTCGATGTCGTCATAGGGAATATCACCATGTTAGCGTTAACGGGATTATGCAAATTTTGTACGAAGCTACGTACCAAGAGGTGTGAGGTTATACGTTCGTTGTTTGGCAACACCTAAACCAACTGAATACATGTCGCAGTGCGAGGGATTATGCAAATATCGTATGAGACTACGTTTCCTGAAGTGAGATGTCAGACGACGTATGAACAGTGTTCCAGTACTCTTACTGAATGCTGGCATTTCCTGCTGTAATCGTGTTGTAGACAGTAGTGTCTTTCTGTGGTATTCCGTAATTATTGCACAGCGTTGTTGACCAAGTTTTTCAGGTCAGTTTGTTTTCTTTAATTTCTTTAACCTGCGGAGACCATAAGGTACGATGGTGTTCTCCAACGATGAATATGTAGATATGCTACTGATTTACGGAGAGTGTAAACGAAATTGTCGTTCAGCAGCCCAAATGTACAGAGAGATATATCCATACTGTCACCCGCCTAGTAAAAAACTTATTACGACATGTGGAACACAAACTGCGCAGTAGTGGCACATTGCCATCCAGGAAAAAGGCGTACCATCCAAAAACTGCAACTGATGAGGCACATGCTACTGCAGTACTGGGTACATTTCATTTGAATCCATGTACCTCAGTGCGACAAGTATCCGGTGTAGTAGGCATTTCGAAAACATCTGTGCATGGTATTTTACGCAATAACAAATATCACCCTTACAAGCTGCACTTAACACAAGGATTGGACGCCAATGATCCGGTAAGGAGGTTAGAATTCCTGGCCTGTTTCTCTGTCCTCATGAACAATGTCAACGTTAAGGCGAAAATTCTATGGAGCGACGAAGCACGGTTCCACAACAATGGAGTTGTAAATCGGCACAATTGTCATTATTGGAATGACATAAATCTTCACTGGATGAGACAAACACGGTTTCAACGTGTTTGGGGTATAAACGTATGGTGTGGCATGCTGAATAACCACATCGTAGGTCCTTATTTTTACGAAGGCTACCTTCATTTCCTGAGGAATATTTTACCTGGGTTGCTGGAGGACATACTACTAAGTGAAAGGCAGGACATGTGATTTCAGCACGATGGTGCACCACCACATACTTTTCGCCCAGTGACAGAATATTTGAATGTTCATTTTCCTAACCGATGGATTGGTACCCATGGACCAATCAAGTGGCCTCCGAGATCTCCTGATTTGACACCACTAGATCATTTCCTATGGGGTCATTTGAAAACAGTTGTTTATTCAAATGAAGTGCATACACTGGACGAACTGCAACAAAGAATAGGTTCAGAATGTGAAAGAATATCGCCCAGAACTGTGCAATCAACAACACAGAAAGAACTTATGACCAGATTCGAAATGTGTCTCCAGAACAATGGTAGTCACTTTGTACACATAATGTGATGTGGTCGTAGTTTGCTTCCTTTTATGTTTTGTTATCCAGTTAAACAGCTAATCTGCACACATGATATGTTGTCTAGGCTGAGGATTGCTCTGAAATCCAACAAGTTCTATGCTCTGGAATTAACGCTGACCCGAACTTGTGCATGCAAGCACGAACACATTTGGGCACTTTATTTTAGGCCATAAGTCATAAAACCTGTACTTTCGAATATGGAAATAAAAATTGGCTTTTCTGTCTCGAAACAGTGACTCTTCGGTGTTGTATCCATTTTGTTGTTTAGTTAGCATGCGTAATGTCATCCATCGGTGCATCCAAACAACAAACAGTACTGGCTCGTCACGGCACACACATTACGTGGATGTGTACGACTACAAGGGTCTGGTAGAACGTTGTTTCATGCCTCCATGCATCTACATTTGCAACGAACAGTTTCCTTTCTGGGTTATTTCTGGGGTTTTGGAGACATGGAACATCACATTTCGCACCCCCGCCGTTTCGCGCGCTTTCGGTGAAATTCAATTGTGTTTTCGCTAATGATCTGTTCATAAGCATGGCTTTCAAATGAGCAGTCTTTGGACATACGGTCGTTGTACATTGACGAAATTTTTTTTAATCGCAGATTTTCGTTTTCATGTTCCTCCCATTCCCCCAAACCCCGGGGAAGGGGGTCAATTTTTGCATTCTGTGGTAGCTCATCTTCACTAATTTACATTGCTTTTTGTTTCACCTCAATAGCTTCGTCCGATCACGAGATATTCCACTGTCCAATAAATCGTGGGACACTCTGTATATACTGTATATATATATATATATACACTCACTAGACAAAACATTAGAGATAGGGGTGATGGGCAGTTGACATGGGTGTCTCCCTCGCATGATGGAACAGACCTAAACCGAACACAGGTGTCAAATAGGAGGACAGCGGGGCATCCCAAAAGTGACGGACACAATCGAGGAACGCGGGTAAACGTGGTGATCTGAGCGACTTCTGTCGTGGACGCATTGTCGCAGCAAGACAGATTGTTCATTTTATCTCCCGAATGGTAAGGACCTTAGTGTTCCTGAGGACAACCGTACCAAGGGTGTACCGCGAATATACCATTGACGGACGTACCAGCGCCCAGAGAGCAAGCGATGACCGACCACTCGCCATTGATGTCCGGATTTTACGCAAACTATCTAGGCTCGTACAGACCGACCCCTTGGCATCCACGGCGCAAATCAAATCCAGGTTAAATGTCGGAGATGCAAGCACTGTCAGCGAGCAAATGGTATGGTGCACGCTGCATAGCCTGGTCTACGGGAACCGACGCCCTACTCGTGTACTTCTGTTGACTGCTGGTCATCGGAAATTACGTCTCACCTGTGCCGGGAACATCAAAACTAAACCTCTGCAGACAAGGTTAATAGACAGTAAGGTTTTCTCATCCCATCTTCCTCGAAGATGAATAATCGTGACGTCACTGACTGACATCGCCGTCCTAACATGCCAATCGTAGATCTGAACTGTAACTATATGAAGGAAGACGTCTTGTCAACAATTTTCATAACTCAAACGCAGAACAAAATCTTATGTGAAAGCACATTTACATTAAATACAGAAGAAATTTACAGTCATGCGAATATTTTAGTAACGGACATTTCAAAAATACCTCCGACACATTTTTGTTACGTAAAGGGCGGGAAAACGGCTATACTTTTAAATGTTAATTTAGTTACAAGGGTAATGCTTTTTGGTGTTTTTATATGAATTTAGAAGGGAAAATGCACAGCTGGACATATTATTGTCATATAATAAATAATTTTTTATGGGGAGTGGGAAAAGCATCTCGGCACCATTCCTCAAATTTTTTAAACTAAATATTGAAAACATTATGCATTAAACAAATCTGGTAGAATTTATGAAGATTACTCCAGCTGGTTTACGAATAAGAAATAATTCCGACACGCTGCAATGGTGCAGATAAAATGAAACGTGGCGATTTGTTAGTCTTACGATGGCAATTGGACAGTGACGTCACAAAGCAATCCCCGGAAGTGCAGGATGAGCATAACCTTGTCATCTTCTAACCTTGATCTGCGGTGAGACACAATCTTAATGCAATGAGACGCAAAAGGGCTCTGCCCACACCTTCTTTTCCAAGGTTAGTGATTAGATCATGCATGGTTCAATTATTACACAAGATGGTAATAATTGTCTTCGTTAAATGCAGCAGAAGAAGAAGAACAAACCCATGGGGAGCATGAAGTTAAGTAAGTGTGCATCAAGCATGATTGCTGTATCATTTGTAGCCTGAGGTTTTATCTTAATGGCATGACTTTTAAGATAAGGATAAGTGCATATTTTGATTAAATGTCGAGAACAAAAGATAGGAAGGTAAACACTGATCAAGATCAACCAAAAGAGGAAGAGAAAGAGGGTGAACGTGCTCTAAAGAAACACTCGTTGTGCCGTTAGAGCGGTTTTCAGCTGTTCCGAGCTGACGTGAGGGTGCAGGTGTTGCTTCGACAGCATGAGACCATGGATGGCTCCGTCGTGCCAGATCGGCTCTGATCAAGGCAGCGGTGGCTCTCTGATAGCTTAGGGAGCCTTCCTATGGGACACATTATGTTCCTTAGTGGTTCTGGAGAGGTCCATAACCGCTACGTGCTGCCAGCATGTGCTGGCTGATCACCTTCGCGCTTTCATAGCCTTCGCGCAACCTGCGACCGATGGTCTACTTCAGCGGCCGATAGTCGCAACCACCCAGGTATCTCTCGAGAAACCATCATCTGACTTTTGAATCGTCCAATGGCCCCCCACAGTCTCCGGATTTGAACCCTGTTGAAGCTCTCTGGGACGCCGTGGAGCGGAGCATCATGTCCATGGATCATGAACCAACGTGTATGGAGGAGTTGTGGACAATGCTGCAAAAGGCATGGCTGGTATAACTTCCGGAAACCCTCTGGCATCTAGTGGAGTCGATGCCTTGGCGTGTACAGGCTATTATTCGAGTTCGAGGACCAACCAACACTGCATTAGGTAAGTAGGTAGGTAGGGTTCTCTATATGAGGACAAACACGATAGTACATATAATATACTGAAGATTTGGAAGTTGATAGTTGATAAGGTGAATCTAGAAGTAATACTAGCTGATGACTTTACCTGCACCGTCAAAGTGTTGACTTCGCAGGGAAACGTTGAACTCTCTCGAAAGTTTTGGGATTCTTAGGATCTCTGACGGCGCTGCGATAGCTAGCCCGTCAGTCACCGGAAACCACAGTCTTCCACTCGGACAGATTCGGTCTAGAGACCTGTGGGGTTCTGCCTCCCCCACGGGACCGGTACCTTACACCCTTCTGTCACAACCCGTGTGTGCGACGTGCTATGGGCAGTTGGGGCAAGCAACTTTTCGAAAATTTCCCATCTCGTGGCAGGGAGATCGCCCGCCAACGCGAGTTTTTTTTTTTTGGGGGGGGGGGACAAATGTCCTTTATTAGGTATCTGAGTAGATTACAAAAACACATGCACATTTCACTATGAGGGTCTCATGCACCCCTCTCACAATATTCAAACACTGAAAAATTATTAAAACGAATCACAAAATCATTCACAGCGCTAGAGCCAGTGCTGTGGTGATGACCCTGGGCCAGGGTCATCAAAAATATCTTGGTCAATAGACCCAAAAGCTCAATGTCGAGAGCACCGTACCTCCAAGGGTACTACCATCCGTCAACAATAGTTGACTCGACTCTTCCTTTGCTCAAGTTCCCTAATAAGACTAGGGCATGTCTTACTGAAGCTGGAGTGTGAGACGTCCAACTTCAGGCGGAACTTGGCATTCGCAGCTGTGCAGCTGCTGCACTTTGGTGCGGCTGCACACTGGTGCTGCTGGTGCCCAACTTCACCACAATTGCCGCACCTTGCTTCTGTCTCGGGGCAGTTGCCTCGGAAATGACCGAAGCCATTACACCGAAAGCACCTGACCTCCCTCAAAAATTCCTTTAGGCGGAGCACTGACCAACCCAAGTTCAGTGTCTTCCGCCTCACCAAGTGCTTGAAGGCCTTGGGTTCCACGTCTGCCACCCAGGGGACCCTACCTCCCTTGCCCTTGATGGGAAAACAGGCTTTGAACCCGTTCTCGAGCTCTGGGTTCTGCCCGCAAACCGCCTGCTCGAACTCTTTCCCTGAGAGATCCCCGTCGACCGCATACACTATCAACCGGGGGTTTCTCTTTCGTGGGGCCGTGGGGAGTGTGCAATCCTTGGTCAGCGGATTGCTTCTCAACTCCTGGGCAAGGCGGTCGAGCTCCCCGGGATGGGAACACTCCACCGCGACCCCTCCTTTCCTTATGCTCCGAAAGCTCTTGACCCCTATCTGCAGTTTAGTTGGGTTTACTGCAGTTTTCAGGGTTTTCTTTGTGTCCTCTGAGGACGCACTCTCAACTGTCGGGTAGACTAAAAGCACGTGTCTCCTGTCTCCCGACTTTACCTTCTTCTTTTTAATCTCAATCGGGGCGGGCGAAGGCCCTTTCGCCTTGCTAACCCCCTTCCTAGCCACTTCGGCGTAGGAAACCACTTTCGCGTCGGCTTCGCAGCCCGACTCCTCTCGCACGGACAGCCTGCCTTCGACATAGGCTACCCGTGCTGCTTGCTCGTAACAAGCCTTGTTAATACTGCTCAGGGCAGCTTTCACCTTTTCTCTCCCTGATGAAGTGACCCGCGAGTCCAAGAGAACGGACTCAACTTCCCAAGTGAGGTTGAAAATGTGGCTCACAAACGCCTCAGGTGTAAACACCGGGGGTGTCCTGGGATGCGTACTTCCCACCAGAGAAACCCCTGGGCAATTCGCGGACGACCCCACAGGACCCCGAGAGGGTTCGGGCTGAGGCGGTGTTTTACCCTTTCTTGCCATGGGCGGAACTGGCAAGGGGGTGCTTACACACCGCTAGCTAACTGAGACTGCTCAGTCGAGGCTCCCTTCGTGGGTGTAGCGGCCTTAGAGCCCTTCGCTGGGGGAAGCGTCTTTGACGGTCTCCCCCTGGCATTGGGCTCTACCTTCCGGCTGTTCTCGGAAGAGGGGCTAACCCCTTTAGCACTGCCGACAGGGCTTGGTAGTGCTTCTGCCGCTACCTTCTGCGTCCGGGTTGACCCGGACGTTTTGGGGCTGACCCCTTAGTTTTCACTCTACCCTTCTGGGTAGTTGACATCTCTGTGAGAGAGATGAAAAACACAAAGTTTTCTTCTAAGTACTGAGTGGGCACCCTGGGGTACTCCCACTCGAGTCAAACCTTAGAAGCCGGGCTCTCGGGCTTTGGGCGGACGAGGGATCAAAGGGCCCCTTCATCCGCGGGACCGGAACGGCGTCGACGTACCCAAAACTGATACCAGAGTCTCTATGCGGGCTGAACGGAACTTCGCCCTCCCAAGGGCGTTTTCACTAAGTCCCGTCACTGCTCTAATTGGTGAGTAACATGAAGTTCACCAATTGATTAAAGAAAAAATTCGCGAGATCGGGATGAAACCCGTCTCGCGGTTGAAATCTTCCATTTCTGCTTTACAGTGCAGTATTGCTCAGCCAAGTCACACACTAAGAACTCTCACCCGGTCGGTATCAAATCTAGAAGTAACCCATGACTAAGCCTACCTTGAAGAACAGATATCAACCGAAGGCGACACCACGAAAGAAATTAATAGGCGTGTAAAATCTGGCTGCAGTGGTACATTTGGCAGAAAAAGTACAGTTCTCTAGAACAATTTACCGTTATCTCTTTAAAAAACATGTTTAATCAATGCAACCTTCCAGTTCTTACCAGTGAGAACGTTAATAAAAGAAGACACAGAAGCTGCAGACAACTCAAGGAAACATGAAGAGTTAGTGGGATCTCTTCATGCTTCGTTCAGTTGTGGTGTCATCAAGAGTTGGTGACATAAATATCAAAGTAAACACTCTCAAGACTCAATAGGCTAGACATATTACTAGAGAAACTGACCACCCCGCACTCTAAAACTGATAGTGAACTGAACACAAAGATGGGAAATGAGCCATGAGAAGAACATGTATGAGATGGGTGGATAAAATTCGAAAGCATGCCGTAGAATTGCTCAAATCAGGGAGTTGTGAAAAATATAATACTTGCCAATACCTTCATTCATATATAGATGATTGTGAACAGTTGTTCATGATGATCTGTATAAACCGTACGTGCGCACGCGTGTTTGTGTGTACGCACTGATTTCAATATTTTGAACTTCGGTAACTCGAAATATTGAAACATGAACTATGGTAAAAGTCATGTTACTAGATAAAGATTAATGGAGATTACTTAACTCACCTGCGTTTTGCTATGACGTAGTAATCTTTACAATTACCCCTTCAAAGCTGCAGAGTATGATCCAAGAACTTGCTGACAAGAGTAAAGAAGTGGGATTAAAAATGAACTTTCAAAAGACAAAAGTGATGTACAATGCTTTTACAAGAAACGAAGATTTATCGATTGATGGAGAAAAGCTGGAGACAACCGATACCTACATTTATCTTGGGCCGCAGATTTCAAATGAGGGTCACATTGATGAAGAAATTAATCGGCGTATAAAACTTGGATGGAAAGCTTTTGGAAGAAACAGTACAATTATCAAGAGCAGTATGGCATTATGTCTTAAAAGAAAAGTGTTTAATCAATGCATCCTGCCAGAGCTTACGTATGTGGACGTCAAGTAATTTTGCTTCCTATACTTCCAATGGAAAACCTTCTTTACACATTTTCTTCGCAATTAATGCGTTCGCAAGGATGAATATTTTAACATCGTTAAAATAGCTTCATTTTATAACTTGGAATACTTAATATTTTCTAAAACATAACCATAATTATGCAATCCATCATTTGTTTATCTACTGACGTCATCAAAGTACAGATCGCGCCATCATTTTGCTGGTTTCAACACCACCAAAGGAAAAGTTATTTATTTTCTGTATAATTATGGTTATGTTTTAGAAAATATTAAGTATTCCAAGTTATAATATGAAGTTATTTTAATCGATGTTAAAATTTTCATCCTTGGGAACGCATTAATTGTGAAGGAAATGTGTACAAAAGTTTTTCCATTAGAAGTATGGGAAGCAAAATTACTTGACGTCCACCTTAAGACAAACAAAGACTGCAGACAACTCGAAGAGGCATGGAGAGATGCATGCTTGGTGTAACCAAGAAAGATAAGAAAAGGAACTTGTGGATAAGGGAAATGACAGGAGTGGACGACATCATGCACTGAAATGGCAATGGGCTGGACATGTTGCCAGAAGAACGGACCTCCGATGGACAACCGAAATTTTAGACCGGTTTCCGAGGGACAGGAAAAAACCCAGAAGAAGACCCCATGGGAGATGGATGGATGAAATTCGAAAGTTTGTTGGATTGACATGGAGGAGACAGGCTCAAGACAGACAATTGTGGGAGAAACTTGGGAAGACCTTCATCTAGCAGCGGATTGATAATGGTTGATCCTGATGATGATGATGATGACTAGACAAATAAGCAAGAAATTTCCTTTTGATTTGCTTTAAGAGGAATTTTTGGAATCTCTCTAGTTTTTTACTTTCCAACAGTAGGTTAAAGAAGCATATATGCTCCAGCTTTGTCCGTCTATCTGTGTGTCCGTCCGTCCGCACGATAACTCGCGTAAAAATGGTTCGATTTCGACGAAATCTTAGTATGTGGTAGAGGATCACTTGGAGACGAGCCCTATTGAAAATGGGCGAAATGGGGTTAAAAGGTCAGGAAATAGGAGCGGGATCCATTCCATTGTCCTTATGCGCCATAACTTACGTAAAAATGCTTCGATTGCGACAAAACTTTAACATATTTTTCCGGAGGTATACTGAACCGATTCTGTTGAATATCATCGATCAAAGGTCAGGACACAGGAGTGAAATTTATTCCACAGCCATTATCCTCATAACTTGAGTAAAAATGTTTCTATTGCGACAAAACTTTAGTATGTTGTTCCGGAGGTATACTGAACCAACTGATTAATATTATCGAAATGGGGTCAAAGCTCAGGACACAGGAGCGAGATTTATTACACATCCATTATCTTCATAACTTGACTAAAAATGCTTCTATTGCGACAAAACTTTAGTATGTTGTTCCGGAGGTATACTGAACCGGTTCTGTTTGAGATCATCGAAATATGTTCAAAGGTCAGGACACAGGAGTGAAATTTATTCCACAGCCCTTATCCTCATAACTCGAGTAATGATTTCTGGTATGTTAAAAAGCGTATCATAATCAATGCATTGCATTATTTTACCAACTTATATTTTTTTTAATTTCTTTCAACTACGACGTATCGAAAGTCCACATCTAACTCCGTTTGTTTGTTTGTTTGTTTGTTTGGAGGTTTAACTACCACCGTGAGCAACTCAATGGGCTATAAGCAGTCGCCCGTCCCTAATTTAGGGTCACTGGTTCCAGGGAAGGGAAAGAGCCAGTGCCGTAAGACAAACACAACATCCATGCCTCACCGGGATTCGAACCCTGACCCCTTTCGGACGAATGATCAGAGGCCATCGCTTAGACCACTGTGCCACCGGGGCGGCCATCTAACTCCGTTCACTCTTTGGCCAGATCATTACGTCCACTCATTACTCCACGAGAAAACGCGTTATAGCACATACAGTGACGTCACCGACAGGTATAAAATATGTACATACTTAGACTACAGCGGTTTGGTATATCACTTCGCTAGTACGAAGCCCGTGGAACTTGGAAAGGAAAGGACTTGTCGGGGTTCGAATGGGAAAACGGAAGGCCGGGCGATCACATCTCATCAGTCGCACGCATTGCTGGCTGTTCGAGAGTCGCCGTAATGAATGTGTGGCATAAATAGTCAAATGGTCCGAAAATTGGCACAAACACAAGCCCAAAGTACAGAAAAGGTGAAATCATCAAAGTTTGATAGGTAAGGTGAAAGCTGGTTGACACATACTGTACGTGACAACAGACGGCTCGCAATCCCTCAATTAATGACACGCGGCCCAGAAGACGCTCTTGCTTATGGGACAAATGCTGTTTTGCACATGCTGACAACTCCGCCTGTAGTGGCTACGAGAAAACTGTGACTAAACATTGGACGACTAGAACAGAGTCGTCTAGTCCAAGGATTCCAAGTTCCAGTTCCAACATGCCGAATGATAGGTTTGTATTCGACTTCACATTGGTGATCAGCTGCAACCAGAATGCACTATTGGACGGAAACAGGTTGGCTGCGGGCGGTATCGTGGTATGGCGATTTTTCTCATGGACATTACTGGGTCCATGAGAACATTCGTCATATCCGTTGATCTCTCATTCACCACCAGATTCTACGCAGGCATTGTTTCGGACCAAGAGCTGCCCTGTAAGGTGACAAAATATTCGTACGGCACTAGACTTTTTCAGCGTGACAATATCCTGTGTCAACAAACTGTTATCATCGAACTATTCCACATTGCGCAGATATGGCTCGAGGATGATGCTCAAGCAATTAGTGCGTTCCCTTTCTGTCAGCCTTTAACGACTGGAATCCCATCGAACATTTGTGGATGCTATAGAACGCAGCATTTTTCTTTCCACACCACTGCCTCATACCGTCGCCGAATTTCGGTACGTAATTCTGCCCAACTGATACCAAATATTTGAGGACATCTTACACGTCTAGTGGACTGGCAGGTGCAAGCCGTTATAGCAGCGAAAGGCGTCCCAGCATGTTGAAGTAGATGGTAGAAGTATTATGGCTCACGAATGTACATACCCTGTTAAAACTTTTGTAGTAGGTTGCACCGAAAAGAGGTACTATATCAGCTGCGTCGCTTTTTGAGATAATACACTGCTTTGAAGGACAAGCAAAAGCTACAACATGGTGCAACTTTGCATCGATAATGTGTTGCAACATTGTACCATTATGTGGTGCAAAATTGCACCATGCTGTTGGGTTTTATTTTGCACCACACACAACGATGTATCTTTTCTCAGAAAGTGGTGCAGCTAATGCAGTACCACTTTTGGCCGCAACCTACCACAAAGTTTTTGTGGTAGGTTTCTTCGCCCTGGGTATGGGGTAACATTGGAAGCACGGATGCAACGAATGCATGTCACACTTTGAAAGCTTATACACAGTCGACGCACATTATTGTGACCACCTCCTACTTTTGACGTCAACAGTGCGTAGCCAATGAACGAACGCACACGTGTCGTGAGCTGGCTTGAAGGGTATATAAGGTGTGCTGTAGGCATTCTAAAAATATATCACTCGTTGCTGTCATAGATAAAAAAAGCGATTTATCAGATTTGCAAAAAGGGATGATTATTGCCTTTCACGCCAAGGGTGGCAGTATTTCTGAAACAGCGCAGTTTGTGAACTGTTCGCGTGTTGCTGTGGTTGAAGT
Organism: Macrothele yani; assembly: GCA_039090855.1. Classification (NCBI taxonomy): domain Eukaryota; kingdom Metazoa; phylum Arthropoda; class Arachnida; order Araneae; family Macrothelidae; genus Macrothele; species Macrothele yani. Next base: position 89,142,617 of record CM077010.1, read on the forward strand.
GTATCGTGATTGGAGAAATGGCAACATTGCAAATAAGCGACGTGGAAACTACGGAGCACTACGTGCCATTGACGGGAGAGGTGAACGTCGGCTTCGAAGGTGCGTAAGGGCCGATCGGCACGCTACAGTGGAGCAACTCACTGGCCGAAAGAACCAGGGGGCTACCGGATGTGTGTGTAAAACGACAGTTCAGCAAACCTTATGGGGCTCTGTTGCAGACGGATGGTCACTGCACCTATGCTAACGAAGGTGCATCGGCAGGAAAGGCTTACATTTCCACGGCAGTATCGGAATTGGACCTCCGCTGATTGGCAAAGGATGGCCTTCTCCGATGAGTCACGTTTTCTGCTTCATCGAACGGATGGACGTCGTCGTATAAGGTGAGAAACATCGGAGAACAAACACTCTTCAACCATTGCTGGAAGAACACAAGCTCGTGGAGGCAGCATTATGATCTGGGGAATGTTTTCGTGGAATTCTCTGGGTCTACTCGTACCTGTGGAAGGCACTATGGACCGAATTCGTTATGAAACCATCCTTGCAGACCATGTACACCCATGCATGCTGTTTGTCTTTCAAGTGGCATTTGCACGACAATGCGACGTGCCACACAGCTAGAAATGTCCGAGAGTGGTTGGAAGAGCACGATGAAGACTTCAAAGCACTTTCCAGGACCCTTTATTCCCCAGACTTAAACCCAATTGAGCATCTATGGGACCCTCTCAATCGTGTTGTTTGCTCTATGGTTCCTCCACCACGCACCCTCCAGTAGATGTCAGGTGCCATGCAGTCAGCATGGCTCCACATACCTGTGAACGCTTTTCAGCACCTCATTGTGTCACTTCCAGCCAGTGTAGCTGCTGTCAGCGCTGCACACGGTGGTTACAGTGGATATCAGCTGGTGGTCACAATAATGTGACTCGATCGTCCGAAATCAATTTTGTAAAAAAATAATACATCATTAGATAGGTTTTAGATTCCCATTTATAACAAAACAAGTTTCAACCATCCACCCCTTAACCCTTTGATACAGTAACGTTGGAAATTTAAGTTAAATTCACGAGTTTTGCCGCAAGCCGTTTTAAGATTGATAACTAGTGAATAGATAATGATAGCGATTACCTCAGCCCCGCATTCCGTAGCTGACGGTCAGAGCTAACGGGCGTATGTAATAAACCGAAATAAAGTGGATTTAAAATTGATTTATTTTTCAGATAAAAAAATTGGGGACAAAATTTTGAAATGCCGCGAAAATCCAGGGAAAATTACTATAAGAACAGACGAAAGTTGAAGAGACAGCTAGAGGACAACTAGAGGAATCCGAAAAGGTCCGCTTAGTCATCAACTGAAAGGTCACGGAAATGTCGGGAGCGTCAAAAGTCCGCGCGCCAGAATTCTTTTCACCCGAGTGTGACTCTAGAGCTACAATCTTCTACTTCAACTGCACAAATTGAACCTGAACAGCAAGAACAGGTGGAGATTGATGTCATCGACCCAAATTTTCAAATTTTCACTCTAAGCATGGAATACCAATGTACATCGCCAGTCTTCACAAGTTCGCTGGATAATGAATGTATTACGACTCAAACCTTTACAGCGCCAATTCATTCTGAACTAGACAAAAACAAGGGCAACAACAAGAAGGGAGCATTAGACCCGAGACATTGCAAAATTTATAACAAGGCATTAAGGATTCTTGATCTAAAAGACAACAGTCTTGTGACGATTATAAATATATCAAGATAATACAACGTAGTTTGTCACAAATATTTATTTTTTCAAGCCCATCATGGTTTCGCTGGGTATTGACCTAGCTACATCGGGACGAATGGCACGTAAATATTCAAATTGTATATGACATCATAAATGATGTTTACAGTCGCGTGCTTTGGTTAGATGCTTCCACGCGCTTGATAGAAATGGGGCGGATGCCATGTCATTAACAAGTTGCGAAGACTTCTGATATAAACTATCTACCAACAAGTAATTGGACACCCCTGCAATCGACGATATCTGCGGTCCTGATACACGTCACGGCGGCTGCCGTTAAATATCGTGTGGGAAACGGCAACGCAACCAGTCGCATGCAAGATGCCGCGCAGTTCGGAGCTCTCTGATTTCGAGAAAGGTGTAATCGTTGGGTATCACAGAAATGGCCGATCCATACGTGACATATCCAGCTAGTTGAAGTACCCAAAATCGACAGTGGCCTACGTGATTGGCAAGTCGAAGATGAGACGTGACTGTCGGATGTGCCCCGACCCGGCAGAGCCACAAAACTGGGAGTTAGAGACCGACGGGTGATGGCCAGAGAAATTCGGAAGAACCGCACCAAATCGATGGGCCACATCCGCGAGGAGTTTCAACAGGCATCCGAGAGTGTTCTTTTGATGAATACCATTCGTGAGGAAGCCCATCTGCTCGGTTATCATGGACGTGCTGCCGCCCACAAGCCTTTGATCACCAAGTCCAATAGCGCTGCTCGGCTAACGTGGTGCAAAGAACGTCGACAGTGGACCGTTGAGCAGTGGAAACAGGTTCTCTGGAGCAACGAATCAGGGTTCATCCTCTATTGTTCGGATGGCAGTGTCTGGGTTTGGCGTCGGCCTGGAGAACGCCTCCTGCTGGAATGTATTGTGCCAAGTGCGAAGTTCGGCGCCGGTGGAATTATGTTATGGGGGTGTTTCTCCTGGTATGGCACGGGACCCTTGGTCGCAATTCCTGGTAGACTCAACGCCGAGACCTACTGCACCATTTTGGGTGACCATGCGCTTCCTACGTTGTGGCAGTTTTACGGTGTGGACCTATGTTACTTTCAGGATGACAATGCCACCTATTATGTTGCGAGGTCCACCATGGATTGGTATGGTGACAATGGGGGTTAATCGAATGGACTGGCCGGCGCAGAGCCCGGATCTTAACCCTATCGAGCACCTCTGGGACGAGTTGGAGCGTCGACTTAAGGGGTGCCCCCACCGTCCGAAATCGGTGAAGGAACTGACCTGTCTTCTCCAAGCCGAGTGGAAGAAAATACCGCTAGCCGTCGTACAAAGCCTGGTTGAGAGTATGCCCTGGAGGGTGGCAGCTGTAATCGCCGCTTGTGGAGGCTCCACCAACTGTTGAAGGGGAATAAACTTCGTTTTCCTTTGTTATCACAGGTGTCCAATTACTTGTTGGTAGATAGTGTATATGGAAAGCTTCCAAAATATCAAGTTTGGTGGTTGAATCTGGCTTGTCAATTAGTTTTGCTTCTACAAAGAGAAATTTACGGCCCTTTTCGTAACAGTGTTTAGCCATCGATGACTTCTTTAGGTCACAATTCCGAATGTAGGTCTTATGCTCCTTCAATCGAGAACGTAAGGCTCTACGGGTCTGTCCTATATACGAAGCGCCGCATTCACATGGAATTTGATAAATTTCCCACGAGTTTTTGTCTTCAACATAGTCCTTTGATCCTAAAAAGCACATTTTGTTTATGGGTTTAAAAATCACCTTAAAATTAAAGGTTTTGAGAATTTTTGAAATTTTGAAGGCAATGTCACGGGAAAATGGAATAATGGCAAAATTCTCTCGCAATGGGCGCATCACAGGAGTTAACGTGGATATAGGCTTCGGTTTCCGGAATTTTGTCAGGGCCTTGTCTATAATGGAAGGGTTGTATCCTCTCTGTACTGCAACACGTTTAAAAAAATAAATTTTCTTTTTCCAAACTGTCTTTATCTGAACATATATGTATCGCGCGATATACGCAACTGTAAAAGGCGCTGAGTTTTTGTTGCCAAGGGTGATTGGATTTGGCATGTGGAGGTGAGAAACAGCGAAAGGCTTCCAATAAATTGTGGTTGCGAGAGATCCATTTGAGCGAGTTACCAGGACGTCGAGGAATGGTAGGCATCCGTTATTTTCAGTTTCGTAGCTGAATTGAATGTGAGGATCAATGGAATTTATAAGTTTGACTAATTCCGGAATTTCAGAATGTTTTCCCTTCCATAGAACGAAAGTATCGTCTACATATCGTATCCATGAGTCAAATTCCACGAGTTGAAAAGTATTTTTCTTCAAATCGACGCATGTAGATTTCACATAATGTAGGTGACAGTGGGCTGCCCATGGCTAGACCAGACCATCCGTTCCGCGGAAAGTAAAACTGCTCTGTTTTATGCAAATGCCCACTAGTCCTGTTATTTATTCTACACCGGACATCGTTTACCTTGTGAAACCCTTTAAGTTAGTATTTGAGAAGTTTTACAGCTCACAGTTCTGTCGCTAGATGGTGTTTATGTACTTCTGTTTGCAGCTGCATCTCTGCTTCTAAAAACCCGATTGAATAATTTTCTTTTTTACTGTATGTCATTCGCCACAATAGAGATGTAGAGCATTACCCTCATCAAATAATACACATATTTCTCGCTAGGGATCGTAAAATTAAACACCTCTTTTTTTCGCCATCTCTGCTTAAGGGAGACATATTTGAAAAGTTATTTTTTCTTACCATAGCTTTTTTCATGAAGAATATTTTTCGCCTATTTTCAACTTTCCCATTACGCAAAATTCTTCTGGTAGAAAGCGTAGACTTATATCATGTTTCCTTCTATTTCTTTTAACTGTTCGATTGGAAAATCTGTTTGTCTCCGTTTCCTTCCATCTGCTATGAGGAACTTTTTTGTGCGCCATTTGTTAATTTTCATGACATATTTTTTAACCGCTAGTGGGGGTAAATAGCTATTTCTATTGCTGGATGTTTTATCGATTATAGAAATCCGGTTGCGATTTTTTCCAAACCGGATGCATTGACTTTTAATAACTTTGATATATTTAATTCACGGTAGAACGGATTCAAAAGACGTGCTCATTACAACCGAAAATTCGGTGTCATCTTTCTTGTTTAGGTTGCTGATAAATGAAATATAAGACAGGAGAAACAATTAGCTAACTAAATGAATCAAAGTATAAGTGAAAAAGAAGAAAGAAAAAACAAGTAAGCAAATAAATGGATAAATATGTAAATAAATAAAAGGTGGAAAGGAGGAACCATTAAGCAATTTATTAAATAAATAAGTAAAAAAAGAAAGAAATATCAATGAATAAATAAACCAAGAACTAAATAAATAAAAAGGAAATGGTAAAAGCAATAAAATAAGATGAGAAAAAATATGTAACTAAATAAATTAATAAAGGGACGAAAAAGTAAATAGAAAAATAGGTAGCAGCTAAATAAATCATGAGTAAACAATATAAACGTAACAGATAAATAATATTTATTAATTTCATAGCCTTCTCGTAAAGAACGAACAAACTGAATAATAAATAATTGGCAAAAAGTTAACAAAGGATTAAGAAATTAAAAAAAATAATAATCAAAAATTGAATAAATAAATACATAAACAAACCAGGTCCAAAATAAATCTAAACGGCAATAAATGGGGAATTCCTAACTCTTTAAGATAAATTGTTCTGTACGGCAATTTTTTTAAAAAAGGTTAAAAAAAAAAAAAAGTCATATGTTTATGAAGAATTGAAGTTTTTGTTTGACACACTAACCTGTAAAATGCAATGACACGCTCTTTTGTGCACTTCGCAGAACTAGGACCGTCCAGGAAATAAGCGGCGTTTGAAGATTAAAAAAAAAAAAGATATTGATAACGAATTTGTAATGTGCGATGAATTCTACATGCATTTATCTACTTTTCAACATATTCCCCGTGGATACCTTCCTCATAGAAGCCCGCCGCTTGTGTTTTGATTCACCACTCAACCATCGTCTTCATCGAACAGCTGGGAGCTGTTTCTTTTGCAGAGACAACTGTTTCGATTCAGGTGTGATATGAGAGGCCCAGACCTCGCCTTTAGTCACTATACGACTTACGAAATCATCGCATTCCTCCGCGTACTGCCCCAAAATTTCCAAAATAGATTCCACGCGCTTCGTTTGTGCTCTTCCATTAACACTTTGGCACCCATCGTGCACCCACTTTGCGGAACAGTAGCTTTTCTTTAAGGATTTCGTGCAGTAACTTCAGAGAAATGTTCTGAAAGATCAGAAATTGTAAAGCGTCTGTTCTCCCTAATGTTTTCATTCACTTTCTCCACCAGATCTTCCGAGAAGGTTTACCACTGGCCAATTCGCATCGCTGTGATAAGGTCTTCCTTCATTAAACATTCAAACCCACTTCTGCACCATTTCACTCATTGCGTTTTGTCTGTAAATTTCGCAAATTTGCCGATAAATCTCACTTGGTTTGCATTCAGAAACCTTATCACAGAATGGACTTCGCAATCGGTGGGCTGATCTATTAACTTAAACATTATTAATGCACAGCACAAGCCTTTAACATAAGCACAACCTCACAAAACGGCGCTAGGGAGAGCTAATGGATGGGGCAACACAAGTGCGCATGCGCGACTCTGAAGAAAATACTTTCGCGGGAGTGATGCGCGAACGGTCTGCATGGCCTACCTACCATTTCCTTTTAGAGGTACTTAACCCTACAAGTTAAACTTTTGTTAACTACGAGAGTTGTAATTTTGTTAATTACGACAATTTTCTCTTAGCGGAAAGAAAAGAGAAAATTAACAGTACTTTTAAGCCCTCTATACTCTCGAAAACGAAATTTCATCAACTTCACTGCTGTTTCCTTTAATTGACAATGCACATTCACCCATCGTTCACCTCATTTCATTTAATAACTCATTTAAATTATAACAGTCATAATTGATTAAGGCACAGCATAAATTAAGGGCAAACATTGGTCACTTACATTCAGGATATACACTGAAGAGCAATTGAATTAGAGATACCTGTCTAGTAACGTGTAGCACCACCTTTCGCCCTGATGACGGCAGCGATTCGTCTCGACATGGACTCGACAAGACACCGGAAGCGTTGGGAAGCCATGCGGATCCACGACCCCTGAACAAGCTCCCACAGTTCACGAAGACTTGATGGAGGGGGGTCAGAGCCTCGAACATCTCTCTCGATGGCATCCCAGATGTGCTCGGTGGGATTGAGGTCAGGTGACCTAGCTGGCCAAGGAAGCGAGGTCACGTCGGTGGAGTGTTCATCCAACCATTCGGATACAATTCGGGAGCGATGGCACGGTGCATTGTTTTGTTGTAAAATGAGGTCCCCAGTGGGATGTTGAAGACGCACAAACGGGAGAAAATGGTCGTCCAGGATATCCCGATAACGTTGACCTGTGAGGGACGATGTCACACGTCCAGGGGTCTCATTTAAGTCCACGTAAACAGTTTCCAGACGAGAATGCCACCCCCACCAGCTTGAAGAGTACCTTGCTGGCAAGAAGGATCCATCGCTTCATGTGATTTGCGCAGTACACGTATCCTGCCATCCGCATGTACCAACGTGAATCTCGACTCATCAGTCCAGGCAACATTTTTCCACATGTCTGGGGTCTAGTGGCGATGTTCCTGCGCCCATGCTAATCTTTGCACCCTGTGATGTGCGGTCAGCAGCGGTACCCTCGTGGGACGATGGCTTCCTCATAGCGAGGAGATGGTTCTGGATGGTGTGGCTGCTTACACGTTTTTGTGTACCAGCGTTAAATTGCAGAGTGATTTCTTGCACTGTGGCCCGTCTATCCGCTGTTACAATCCGAGTTAGCCGACGATGACCCCGCTCATCCGCACGCTGTTGTCCACAGCAGTTGGCCCTTGCAGGGATGGTTTTACCGGATTCGATGCACTCACGGTGCACCCGTGACACAGTGGCTCGTGAAAATCCAAGTGCCTGCACGACTTGCGCTTAGATCCTTCGTGTTACCCATACTGCGTCCGACTCTTACTGATTCCCGTCGTGCTATTTTTCTTGAAGAAAAATAGCACAGAAGGAAATAATCGTGAAGAATTAGAAATCATGAACCGGACACAGAGCCCAAAGAAACATCTCTTGCTGAAATCAAGAGAATAGAAGGCTCAGTAACAGAAACGCTCATATACTTTGAATTTTTAGCACGCCTTTTGAAATAAACGTACGTGATTATAGTTTCACTACGTCCGCCCGTCCACCTGTGGACACAATATCTCTGAAATTATTATTTGCCTGATTTCAAAAATTATTTTTGCAGCCGAAAACCAGAACGACGACCTATACTTTCCGTTCTTTTTCCGATGCGTAGCCTCACTATTTAGGAGAAGAAGTTGTTGTTTTTCTATCTTTCACCACGAAAGCCATTTTACGAGTACAGTTTCTACTTGAAATAATGTACGATGTCATCGCTAGAGGGCGCAAATGTATGTTGTATTTTTTTTTAAATTTCGGCTTCTAAAAATCGGATATAAGAAAAAAAAGTTTGCGTTAGATAGAGGTCATGGCGATGAATATTTGACATGCATTCTACAAATTTTGTGACAGGTGCCCCGGTGGCGCAGTGGTCAGAGCGATGGCTTCTGATCATTCGTCCGAGATGGGTCCGGGTTCGAATACAGGTGAGGCATGGATGCCGTGTTTTGTCTTATGGCACTAGCTCTCTCCCTTCCCTGGAATCAATTACCTTAAATTAGGGACGGGCGACTGCTTATAGCCCATTCAGTTGCTCATGGTGGTCGTTGCACCTCAGAACAAAAAAAAAAGAAATTTTTACAAAATTCTTTGCCAGTAGGGGGCGTTTACAACCGTATCTTCGCTCCCGAAAATCTAACTGAAAAAAAGTTTTTCAGTCAGACGCCACTTACTGCAGAAAACTTTTATACTTTTTTTCAAAATAAATTTTAGTTTACCCGCTAGGGGGCATTAATGTAAATCTCTGTAACGATGATATTTCCGCCTCTAAAATTCCGATATAAAAAAACCTTTTTGCTATTGACAGCATTTATGGCTAGGAATATTTTGCATATATTTGCTAATTCCTGTACCACACAGTCTCGCCACTAGGGGCTGTAAGTGTTCATTTCCATTTGAACCATACTTGGAAGCATAGCTTCATTTCTAAGAACCTGCTTTGAGAAATCCTCTTTACCTGTGATTTCTTCCGTTATGTTAAGTGCTTTGTGCACAATTTGTGATTTTTCGTAGCTCGCATTTCAGCAGCTAGTGGCCAAAATTAGCAATTATTATTTGTGAATGTTTTATCGATTGTGTAGAAATCCGGCTCGTTATGTATTTATTTTGCAACTGGTTGAATACATTACGCAGAATACTGCTTACAATGCGCAGTTAAATTATGCACAGATTTTCTCTAAAAGGTGTAACTGCTTTCTCTTTTTCGCTGACTTTTTTCTTCTAGAACTCTGCTTTGAAATATTTTTTCGTGTCAGAAAGCATTCGAAGGACGTGCTCATTACACTCGAGAATTCGGTGTCATCTTTCTTGTTTACCAGTGCTTTCACAGAAACTTGATTTTAACGGAAGGAGTCTTGGCATTTGTACCCAGAAAAAACAGTCTTGCTGGCCAAGCACTGGGCCACTGCTGGCTGCCAGCACCATGCTGCCGCCACCCAACCGTTAATAAAATGTCCGGCGGCCACCACATGGGCCAGCAGTTTGGGCCAGCAGCGGGCAAACATCCCCATAAGTTGTCATATGTCAGAACAGGGCCATTAGTTATCCACCACAAGCAGTAGCTGCCATAAGTGGCCTTTCAGTGGCCCTGCAAGCACGTGCCATATATGATGGCTAGCCTAATATGATCCACTAATTTCCCGGCAGTGGCAGCCGGCAATCACGCGACGTAACTGATGGCTTGCCGAATCTTGTCCGCCAATTTCCCAGTAGTAGTCATAAAAAATAAATTAATTAAATAAAGGATAACCGCAGTTTCCTAAAGCTATAACAACTGTTTTTTTTTGTTGTTTTTTTTTTGGTTTTTTTGCCGTACGGAGCTTCTTCATTATAGCACTGCGCTGAGGAAATTTTTTCAACAGATCCTGAAAAACGCCCGTTTGGATGTGGGTGGAAATGAACCAAGGACAATTTACGTGGGATGCGGGCTCTTTGCCAACGGGACTGAGTTGCCACGCGCGAGTGTCTGATTGAAGCTGGGCCTCTTCCTGCGGAATGTGTAACGAATGGTTCTCTTTTGAATTTTACAATATTGCGAGGTATGTTTTGCAAATGTCAGTTTCATATAATTCATAAATGATTTTTTCAACGTAACAATTGTTTTTGTTGTTTTTTTACCTTAAGGGAACTTCACTCATTTTCAATGAGTGTACCAACTTAAAGGCGCTTTCCAAAGTTTCGTGCTGTCCTTGTCGTCTTGAAAGGCGATTGTTGAATTAATATATTTACCCGTTCATGTCACATTCTGTTACATTTTTAACGTTGTATCTTTCCTTTCCGCTGTCCGAAGCTACATTTGTTTTAAAGAGGAAATATATTTTATTTTACTTCTCGTTATTTTTAGAAGTGAATTCCTCCAGTCTTGTGTATTCAACCGATGGATGAGTACATTATATCCACATAGCGTTGTTTTTGGGTTGTTTTTTTTTAAATAATTTATAAATTTTGTACGCGTATAATTCTTTTTTTTTCCCAACATAACGTTTTTTTAATGTTTTTCTAGGACTTTTGTTTCAAGTGGTTTAGTGTATGTTAAAACAAAATGTTACACAGAAATTATTTCTTGTTTTTCATGGGAATGGAGTGGGTGTATTTCATGGCTGTAATCTAGTATTTCTTGACTTGATCTGATATCTTCGTCGACGTAGCATTTCATTATAGGAAATTAATTCGCCTCTCTACGTGTTTTTTTCTTAACATCCACTAAAATAACACATTGGGGATAGCGTCGTCTTCAACTAACTGGTACCACGAGAGACAAAGCATGTGTTGTTTCTGCGCATGCGCAGTCCCGTTGCTTCCACCTGGTGTTGGGGTTGCATCGGTTGCCAGCTACGGACCACTAGTGGCACTTACTTGGAGGCCCGCAATTAACGCTGATGCTGCAGGGCCATCAATGGCTGCCAACGGATGGCGCTGCCACCAACTGACCGCTCCTGGGCCGTGAGCGGCAGATTTCAGCCAGCAGTGACCCATCACTGCTAGCTGGTGACCAGCAGTTTTACAACTCTTGTGTTTTTGCTGGGGGCCTACATACATCAGGCTTTTTTTTCTCTCTGAGACTGGAACCGTAGAAGACATTAAGGTTAAACGCAATTGACGATGGATATGGCATTTCCGCATGGTGTCGCCCGATGTCAGCTTTTACATTTGCTAATTTGGGTAGTGGCCATCTTACGACCAGTAGTGTTTCCTTTTCCATTTATCATGTCTTCAGTTTTCCTCTTTGTCGTGTGTTTCGAAATTTCTTGCTACATCTGAATTTCGCTGCGTTGAAATAAAGTTATAAAGAGTGTTCTCAACACGAAATAATAAGTTATGCAACTGGCAGTACGAAACGGTGGAGGTACTCACAACACGAAATTTGATATGGAGAATTTTCGTAAATGGTAAGTTACGAAGTGTTTGAAATAGAAAATGGTTAATAAATAAGTATTAATTACGCGGAATGGAAAGCACAGTATTTCTACAGCCAGTTTTTGAAGAAGAATAAATTCCATGATCACTGCAAGGAATTGTTAAATAAAGAAACACACAAGCCTAATTATCGAAATCCCTGACTACCCTGTGCTGGCACCAGTATCGAGGGAGTAATGTTCAGTGGAACCGTCTTATAAAGATCAGTATTTAGCGACATTTTAGATTTAACAGACAATACAGAAACTTATGCTTGGTGCAACGTAAACTGCTTGGTACAATTTGGCGAGCTCCTGCACGACACATCTCAGAGGAATTTAGTAATAAGAAGTAATCCGTTTTGTTGCACGATGACATTTATTCAGTTAAAAAACGAAATCTGTATACAAGTTAAAAACTTTAGTACTTTCGGTGTCATTGTGACACCTTCATCAGATGTGATTTCCATCATGTGATTACATGTTAATTTTAAATACGTGGAAAAGATGCATCATGGGAAAGGTAATGTCAGTGTCACATGATATACCAGATAACAAGACAGTCGAAAAAAACATAATTAGCTAACGAAATTACTCAATACGAACAATAGTTATTTTGCTGTCCTCTCTAGCCAAATTCCTCCAGTGTCTAGGTAAAACACAAGGATAATAGTCATTACAGCAACGTGCAGCATAAGCCGAAATGTAGATACTTTATGTAAATAACAAGGAATAAACAGAGTTAGGTGTACTTATGATGTTTAATACACCTAACTCTGTTTATTCCTTGTTATTTACAGAAAGTATCTACATTTCGGCTTATGCTGCACGTTGCTGTAATGACTATTATCCTTGCGTTTTACCTAGACACTGGAGGAATTTGGTTAGGGAGGACAGCACAATAACTATTGTTCGTATTGAGTAATTTTGTTAGCTAATTATGTTTTTTTCGACTGTCTTGTTATCTGGTATATCATGTGACACTGACATTACCTTTCCCATGATGCACCTGTTGCACGTATTTAAGACCAGCATGTAACCACATGATGGAAATCACATCTAATGAAGGTGTCACTGTGACACCGAAAGTACTCACGTTTTTAACTTGTATATAGATTTCGTTTTTTAACTGAATAAATGTCATCGTGCAACAAAACGGATTACTTTTTATTACTAGTATTTATGCACGAATTAATAGTGTTTACCGTCAGAGGAATTTGTTTTCGGGGAGAAAGTTGGAACCCCTCAACTCACCCATTTCCCAAAATCACCCCCTTCCCTGTCCTTCAGAAGTTCAAAGTGTTGCCTGTGTTTTGCTCCAAGAACTAGGCTGACTTGTTTTTCTTTCTTCAAGGGGAAGTCTAGAGGCCACTTTCGAGGAGGAGCAAGTTTTGTGTCTAACTGGTCCCTCAAATAATTCAGTCCTCCCAATTTCTTCCCCAGAGGTGCAAAACTATTGAAATAGGGAAAAAAAACTTTGCATTATATCCGTTAACCCTGTAATAAAATGTCGATTATCTCCGAAATTGTTCGTTTTTGGACCTATGTTGACAAAGATTTTTAGTTTGTTTCCATGAGTACTATACCTACGCTTCTATTTATGACAAACCCTTCTGTATCATCCTGTATAATGTAAACATATTTAGCGAGAATGCAAATTTAACGAGGGTTTCCGACCGTCCCGAGCTCTTCGTTTTCAGCGGATTCTATTGTATGTACATGTATCCACATTCTCCCTCACCACAAGGGTAAGACAAAAACGGGGAAAGACCAAATCATGGACGCTAGCCACAACTTTGGAAGGATGGATGCCACCGGAAAAAATATCCACTCAAAAATTGGAACGGAGAAGTCTGATCGTCATCACAGTTACCACCTCCCGCTGAGCAAGTGGAGTAAACTACAAAAATACCAATGCATAAGTAATTTATTTTCCCCGTTAGGGGTTGACCCTTCCCTAAGTTATCACATGCTTCTTTCACATACCTTGGGGGCATGCTTATTTAAATTTCACCAAATTCCTGAAATTAAATTCTCATCGATACAACTGCCAGTTAGCGTAATATATTATTCGTGGTACAATAGTCTGTTAAAATTTAAGTACGAAAATCCCAAGATTGCATAAGCTCACCTTTCAAGAATTTTTTGCAGTATTCAGTAGTCCATGTGCAGTATAGCAGGCGAAAGACTTTACTGCGCACTATCCTGGTCGTGATAGATGAGTAAAAGAAAAACTGAATTTAAAATCGGTCCGTAGTTCTGCTGCAGATATTGCATACGAAGGGTACATCACTTCCGAAAAAAATGTTGTTTCCAGAAAGGCAACAGTTAAGCGCCAAACAACAGTAACGCATTCAAGATATGTAGAAAGGAAGAAACACGGAAATAACTGTGAAATCCAGTGTTAAGGTGCATTACTTAAAATTGGAAACGTAGTAGTGAGCAGCTTTCATGACCTTGGCTTCAACATTGGTCTGGATCAAGAGTATGCGATCTTTGAAAAATGCAACGGAAAGAATAAACCATCAAAAAAGAGTTCAAGATCGTGCAGCTTTGGCATTAAACAATGCTTGTAATGCAAAAAAGAAATGCTTCGTACGTAATCAAATCTACGTGCAGTCACTAAGAATTAGGCATCACGTGTATCCGTTAATTAAGAACCGCTCTTCGCCAGTAATTATGCATGCAGAACTGTGGAGGAGACGTTTCGTTGTACACAAGAGGGAGAACCCACTAACCGGTTTTTACCTCGATTGGGAAAGTCTACTGTAAAGACATCATCGTTAGAAACAAAATAATGGTAATAATTAAACAGAAGGAAAGAAAGTACTTATGTACGCAACGATATGGTAAATAGGCCCTGCCGTAGTGCTTTTGCGGCTCTAATCAAATATTGACTTGGCGGCCCCCAATAGTATAGTTGACAGAAAGACGTGCATGGGTCATGATCGTTAAAATATCAATCAGATTTCAGTACCAAACTTTTTCTCGATGAGAGAAAATAAAAATTATAAAAAAAATGGGTATGCGTGTATGCTAATAAGGGCAGTGATTCAATTCTGAGAAAAAAGTGCTTTATGTGTAGTGGTAAGCGGATTAGGTAAAACAATCTGGAAAAAGACTCTCAAAATTTTCAAAAGCAATTTAAAATCTGGTAGGTTATTTTTATCATTTATCATTTTATTAAAATCTTACTACTGATTAGTTTAATTAATATTCATCAAGGTTCCCTTTAATTGAGGTAATTTTAAATAAAAAGAAAGAATGTTACGCGAAAGTCAGAAGCTAAGAACGTTAAGTTTTTCTTTAAATATTGTTCTGCCATTCTATACGATTCCAAAACACTCAGTGAGAATAATACGAATAAAACACACTGAATACACGTGACCACGTGACTTATAAGCCGCTGTTTCTGATATTGCGGAGTAAGAGTAGAGGATATCTTTTGTATTATTTTGTGTTTGCTTTGGGGTTAATGACCACCATCAACATCTAGGGCCAAGGTCGCCAATCCCTTATTTGGGACCACTGGTCCCGAGGATGAAAGGGGGATCAGCGCCGTGCGAAGGGGGGAGGGGGCAATACAATGTCTTATTCGTGGTTTGTGCACAGCTCGAAAGTTTACCAGAAGCCAGCGCTTTTCACTACTCAACCACCAGAGCGTCCTTTTGGGTTACCCGGTAAGAACCAGAGAAAGAGCTCAGGGGATTACTTTTGTTTCAGTCAGGGGCGAGTTTGGTAGAAACGCTTCATTAGCAACCATACGACACTTGCCACTGAGCTTACATTCCTGTTTAATTTTTCCTTGATGAATTCCCTCCTAGAAGTGCGGGCTTAACCTAAAAAGCCACCTCCTACACTTTTTTGTTTATTGAGGATTGCTGTCTTCACAAAGAAGTTTCCATTCGCTTTACACTTGAACCCTTGTATCTGTGAAAAGCTCAGCTGAAGGATTAGACTGTATTGTCACATTCTGCAACACGAACATTAACGGGGGCCTAACAAAAATTCTGCACACTGTCCATTTTTGAGAAAATTGTGAAGTAACGGAAAAAACTTACCTTAAGGCCGTTCAATGTACTCCCCTCCGATGGCTTGCCAGCGATGAGGTATTTCCTAGAAGCCTCGTAGTACGCCATTTTTGTTCAGCTGTCGTATTATTTGAGTCACGTCGAATGACAGTTCGTCCAGCGATTCGTGGCTGAATTCACGTAGCCGACTTTTTCACTTTGGGAAAAAATCAAAGTCGGTTGGACTGAGATCAGGGCTGTAAGGTGTGTGGGATAATGGTTCCCAGCCATATTTCGACAAAAGTCCTGGTACCAACGCTGCACCATGACACGATGCGTTGTCATGCATCAAGATCGCTCCCGCTTCCAATAAGTTGGGGCGATTTTGACGAATTTTTGGTCTCGACTTTGTCCTCGGAACGTCACGATAGTATTGTGCGTTGACATTTTGCCCTACCGGCACTCGATAAGAGACCACAACACCCTGAGCATCGTACGCAAAAATCATCATTTGCTTCATTTTGGATTGTTGCCGACGCCACTTTGAGGGGCGTGAGGAACTTGGATGCCTCCATTCCGCTGATTGTGACTTCAGTTCGGGCTCAAAATCACGGGTCCAAGTCTCATCAATTGCGACAATTCTGTTCAGGAAGGTGTCTCCCCGCCTTTCAAACCGGTGGAGGGGATCCTGTGCGATGCTCATTCTGGCTGCCTTCTGCTCGGGGGTAAGTTGATGGGAACCCAGCGCGCAGCGATTTTTATTTTTCCCAATGAGTCGGTCAAAATCCGGTGAACAGACATGGTGGACAAATTTGCCTGATGAACAATCCCCTCGACTGTCAAACGGCGATTCTCTTCGAGAATCGTTGCAACAATGGTGTCAGATGTTTTGTCTATCGCCGTTTGAGGTCGGCCTGAGCGGTGATCATCTTTGATGCTGCTTCGGCCCTCCCAAAAGCGCGATGCCCAACGAGAAATTGTGCTTCGATCAAGAGTTCCTTCCCCACAAACTTCTTGCAAGGCAGTGTGGATCTGTGTCGGAGTTTTCCCCGCAGTGTTTCTATTTTCACGTACGAGCACTGGTCTAACGCTGTGACTCGATCTGATGAGCTGTACGCTTCCATTTCCAAACCCTCCCACGTCCACACAGCAACTGATAGCGCGTCGTTCTGACACCACTGCGTTGTTGAGAGTCTGATCTTGACATGACGCAAGCATTTTCTCGATTTCATCATCCGCTTTCGTTTTAGATTAACGTGTGCAGAATTTTTGTTATGACCTTCGTATGATAACAGTGTGTACTCTTTTTTGAATATAAAACACAGTATTCCATATTTTTCATTCATGATCATTCCAAAAATTCCTGCGCCCCTCTGTCTACAATAGCTAACCACAAATCGTGCCTTAGCTCCACTAAGCGCAGGAAAGGAGTGACTTAGCGCCGGTAAGGTGTGCTCGGGGTCTTCTACACCATTGACTAAGGCTTAGCTGTAATCTTTCGAACTTCTCCGAATGCTACCTACAGTACGAGGTGTGATAAAAATGTATCCTGACTGGATTTATTAAAAAAAAAACTACGACACTTAAATCACCATCTCGAAGTAGTCCCCTTCCCAAGCCACACACTTAACCCAGTGCTGTTTGCGTTGCTCGAATCATTTTTGAAGTCATTTTCTGAAATAGCGAACATTCTGTTGTATCTCCTCAGTACCTTAAAATATTTTCCCTTTGAAATGGTATTTGATTTTGGGGATGAGAAAAAAAATCGCAGGAAGCGAGGCCTGACGAATAGGTTGGCTGTCGGACCTGTGCAATGCGATGCTTAGCAAGAAACTTCTGTACAAGTTGCGATGCAGGGCCA
This sequence comes from Macrothele yani, assembly GCA_039090855.1. Taxonomy (NCBI): domain Eukaryota; kingdom Metazoa; phylum Arthropoda; class Arachnida; order Araneae; family Macrothelidae; genus Macrothele; species Macrothele yani. The sequence goes on from CM077010.1 coordinate 89,159,900, forward strand.
GGCGCATTGTCATGGCGGAGTTGCCACTGCCCATTATCATGCAATGCCGGCCTTTTGCAACGAAGTACGTCCCTCAAATGCTGCCAAACTTTACAGTATTACTCCTTGTTGATTGTGTGGCCTGATGGAGCTTATTCATGATGCACATTTTCAAAGCACGACTGACCAGCAGCATCGTCTTGACATTGCTGCTGGTCTGTCGTGCTTTTGGGGTCTAGGAGAGTTTGAAATCTTCAGCTATGAAGACTGGGCCTAAGTTTTGGGGTCATATCCATAAACCCACAATTTACCACCAGTTATGATAGTTTTTAAAATGTTTTGGTCTTTTTGACCCACTCAAGCATGTCACTCAGCTAAAATACAGCTCAGTTTTTGCACAGCTAAGCACAAATTTGACTAAGACGCGTTTCATACCCAAATCGCCTGTAAGAATCGACTGGACTAAACCGAAACTATTGTTGAAGTCTTCAGGTAGCTCACGGATAATGAGTCGACGATTTTCCCACGCAGCTGTCTGCGCACATGTACTGTATGTTTGGGTCTCCACACCGATCATCACTCTCTACTTTCACGACCATCTTTAAAACGTTTATACACTCAGAAACGTCTGCACGACTCACATAATCCTCTCCATAGGCTTCATGCAACTTTAAGTATATGTCTTTGCAAGGTTTTGACAAAACCTGGTGCAAATCCGTTGATCAGTTTTTCCGACATGAGAAATGCGACGAACAGCTCGCACACCTATAAACGAAGATCTACTTAGAAAAAAAAAAAAAAAAAAAAAAAGGGCGAGCATGGGAGAGGTGACTTACGTGGGCACGTGCGTAGTAGGTTCCAAGGTCAAGCTGTGCAGAACCGTTTCCTATTGTGTCGCGCGATAGCGAACTTATGCAACCAGGCTGTATAGTTTTCGATCAAACCTATCTGGCAATACTTTCGTGATGAGTAGTATAAAAAGTTTTGGTCACGTTATGGAAGGTTTAATATTAAACGCATTCTTTATATACCTGGAAAAACTCAAACGAGAAACAAATCTTTTTTTCATAGAGTGTCATACATCTATTGTAATCTCCTCGCTTTTGCAGCTGCCATCCTATGGCAAAGAAGATTTTACGATCCGCCGTAGCCTGTAATGAAAGTACTGAATTTCAAAAAGTCCTGCCTTACAGTCAATCCAGATAACTTTTATCTATGCGGCTTTGTTTACGGACTACATATTCCTTTTTTTCTTTTTCTTTCCGGGGAGAACCAATGGCCCTAACTTTGGAACGCGCTATTACTTATAGCCCATAGAATCGCTTGTGGTGGCCTAAATTTGGGCAGTTAGAGACAGAGAGTGACAGATACATCTCCTAGACGTTATCCGGTGTTCGAACCCAGACTCACTCTGACAAACGGTCAGAAGCCAGAGATTAGATCACCGTGCCGCCAGTGTCCCTAAATATGGGACACGCTACTGCGTGTAACCTATAGTGCCGCTCATTGTGGTCTAAATTTAGTCCCTTAGACAGACACACGACCCAGACTTCATTCGGGACTCAAACCCAGACCCACCCTGACCAACGATCAAAACTTAAATGTTCTTAAACGACGGTACTTGAGATATTGTCTGTCGCGTCAAATTTGATGAGGGCGAACAAAGACTTATTCCTTTTTGAAGCACTATAAACAGTCTGAGGGGCAAATCTCTATATACACATTCTATATATATATATGTACAGGCCTCACAAAAAAAAAGCGAGCCCCCCCCCTTAACTTTCGAACCATTTGCCCCAGATACCGTTGGAAAACACTTGAAGTTAACTATCACGTGATGTGAAGAACAATGCTAATTAAGCTAATTAACATGTTCCACCACTACTGCTAATTTTTCCATATAAGGGGTATGTTATTTATGCGCATTCTATTTAGCACGTGGAAAACCTCAAAAATCTTAAATATCGTCCAAATCGGATGATTAATAGCGAAGATATTTGCAAATAAAGTTAGAGGGGGCATCCATATACTGTATCTACATCTGGAAAACACACCTGGAATGTTTCCTTCCCCGCAAGAAGAGTGATAATGCTGGAAAGTCTGCGTCTTGCGCGAACCTCCAACAAATTGAATGCAGAATACAGACGAGCAAATGCCCAAGGACAAAGTTCATTTTCTCTTGCCGTTTCCTTTATAACAACTTCATTTATTCGTGCTAATGATTTGGATTAATGTTAGAACAAACAGTATGTATTATTCTAATAATGGAAAACCCGAATCTATGCAAGCTCAAATTTGATCTTCTTACTGCCGATCATTACACTTTCTCGAGGCACTGAGTATTCGTGTATCACTGAACGTTTGTTTCATAATAAAAAATTGAAGCAGAACCACGAAATCCGATTTTTTTTAACGTCTTTTGTAAAAAAGATCGTATTTGTGTTATCTGTTTGTCCGTACGTCCGTTTGTGGACACCATATCTTTGCAACTACTAGTCGGATTTGAAAAATTATTTTTGTATTGAGAAGCTTGAAATGTGCTAATGCTCCTTCATTTCGCTTTGGGTTTTTTTACTATGTGCAATTTCGCCGCTAGAGGGCGTAAACGCAGATGATATCGAATTCGAAACAGATTTTATTATATATATTTGCTTCTAAACATCCGATTGAAAATAATTCTTTTACTTTTCGATTCCATTTATGTCGAAAAGCATTCCAGGTATAATCACTTTTTCAAGTTACGCAAAGATTTTACGCTGGGGGTGGGGGAGTAAATTGCGTTTTACCCGATATCTGTACTTCTAAAACTCCAATTTGAGAAATTCTTTCTTCAGTTGATACAGCTCCTGATGGGAAATCTTTTGCATATATTTCTAATTTTTGGTAAAGAACAGTTTCGCCACCACGGGGTGTAAGCGTTAATTTCTGCTTCTGATGTATTTGCAGCAAAATCTGAGCTTTTAAAATCTGGATTGAAAAAGTTCGTTGGTAGACCGATACCACTCACATCAATATCTTTTTTTTGGAATTTTTAATTCTTAAAATAACGCATGGTTTCTCCGCCAGGGAGCGTAGATGTATAATATATTTTTGCTAATATCTCTTCTTCTAAGAGTCAGAATTGAAAATTTCCTTTCTTGTTGCATATATTTCTGATGAGAAATGTTTTTCATATAATTCCAAAATTTTCAAGTAATTCATTGACTTTCCGCTAGGGGGCGTAAAAGTAAATTGCGTTTTCCCAGGTATCTCTGCTTCTAAAACTCCAATTTGAAAAATTCTTCCTGTATCACATACAGCTACTAGTGGGAAATGTTTTGCATATAATTTCTTATACCGGATATTTCACTGGGTAGTGAAAACTTTCCTGTGAAATAAATCGTTAAAGAATAACGAGATGGCGCTGTAAGTCCGAAGGATCGATCAGCAGGCGACAGGCATTCGTGAGGAAGTAGTGGGACGGTGAGCACGCGATTTCGGACATGCAGCGATATACCACGGAAGAAAGAGTTTTCTTGGTGAAAAATTGGTATGCGGAGGACGGAAACCCCACAAAGTTGTTCCGAAAGTGGCGTACAGCGTTTAAGAATTGTCGTAAGCCATCCCGACCAGGGCCGCTCCAACCCATAATGCAGGGGCGCATGCACCCGGGCGCAACTTTATGGGGGCGCCATTTTGACTATATAATATTTTAAATACTTTGGACCAGTGGTATAGGAAAGGGAGGGGTTTCGGAGTTTGAACCCTCCCCTTAGTGGGTGAGACCCAGCTTTTTCTAAGTTCATTTCATAAATAACGTTCCTATTTTATATTGCAGATTTTCTTCCCAAGTGTGATGCAAAATAATAGTGCATTTTGATGTAAAGATGTAAAAATTTAGAAATGAAACTTAAAGATGAATTAGACATTAACGGAAATGATCTTTGCGATGACATAAAAACAATAAAAGAATTCATAACAAGTGACACGAATCCCGAAGGAATACTAAATTACATTTAAAAAAAATGACTTAATAGAAATTTTTCCCAATCTCTTTATCGCATTAAGAATATTGGTAACTCTTCCCATTTGTGCATCATCTGGGGAAAGAGCATTTTCAAAATTAAAAATAAAAAAAACTTATTTAAGAAAAACCATATCTGAAGAAAGATATGGTTGAGAGATATGGTAAACTCAGATTAACAAATATGAGTTTACACACAAGATATTATCGGTGAATTTTCAAGTTGAAAATGAAAAAAAAAGATTTTACAGTTTAAAATATTATTTTCATATTTAACTTTGTAGTAATACTTGTACGATTTTTCACGTTTGTCATTTAGGCTGCACAATACCTGCACGTAAATGAAAAAAAAATATTGTAACTTCAGAAATGTATCTGTGAATTTTAAGCATATGAAAATTTAAACGACAGACGAGATGGACTGCAGTCTGCAGATTATGTTATTTCATATTTGATTTATTATTTATTCAACTGGAAGTTTGTTGCACTATGCCAACAAATGAATATGAATATCTAAATATGTTTATTCACAGCAGAATACACTTGAAACTATTCTAAGCTGCGAGTAAGTCGAACACACCTCAAAAACGAGTAATTAATTATCAGCTGATTCAAGATTTTAACAAATTACGAAAAGTATCATGTGATGCTGTAAATGTTAAACACTTGAAATGTTTCTGCCAATCTATGATATGGATGAAATAGGTGATTTATTGATGCTGATCTGATTGATCTCTATAGAACTGACAAAGTTTTACGCAGCAACCAGCAAGATTAAAGATACACTGGTCCAAGAAAGAAACTACGACTAGGGTCCCCCTTGCAAATATCTTCTTACGGGGCCTCTGAGAGATTCACTGGGCTCCTTAAGACCTTACCCCATGAGATATTTTAACCTTTACTTCTTGATGCTGAACGGTGCGGCCTCCTATCCTAATAGGTTCAAAAGGTACCACTACAATGCAGCGATTGTGTCTACGCCCTATCAAGGTAAGGTACTCATTTTCATTATTACTTTGCACATTGTGCGTATTAAGAAAATATACAGTCTGTTAAGGTGGACGCCAACTAGTTTTGCTTCCTATACTTCCAATGGAAAAACTTCTGTACACATTTTCTTCACAATTAATGCGTTCCCAAGGATGAAAATTTGAACATCGATTAAAATAACTTCATATTATAACTTGGAATACTTAATATTTTCTAAAACATAACCATAATTATATTGAAAATCAATAACTTTTCCTTTGGTGGTGTTGAAACCAGAAAAAAGATGGCGCGACCTGTACTTTGATGACGTCAGTAGACAAACAAATCTTGGATTGCATAATTATGGTTATGTTGTAGAAAATATTAAGTATTCCAAGTTATAAAATGAAGCTATTTTAATCGATGTTCAAATTTTCATCCTTGGGAACGCATTAATTGTGAAGAAAATGTGTACAGAAGTTTTCCCATTGGAAGTATAGGAAGTAAAATTACTTGAGGTCCACCTTCAAGAAGTATCTAAACGCAAATTTGACTTCATTTGAGAAAAATAATACTACATATATAAATTGCACTCAGCACTCTGATTACTAAAACATAACTTATTAATTCTTAAAATGAATTGTCAACTCGATACATTTTTTGACTATATATGGAAATTTGCATTACTTTCCGTATATACAGTTTTTTGTCAAAAATGTCTCGAATCATGTTCGATTTGATTATCATACGTTTGATTTCCTGTGTATTTGCCGAAATACACAATTGATGAAATCAATTGGGTATTGGTGGGGTGTATTGCAGAAAATAGGTATACTAATATAATAATTCTAATTATCGAGGGGCGGCAAATCAATGTTTGCACCCGGGCGACGAAACCCTTTGGAGCCGCACTGATCCCGGGCGTACCTGACGAAATTGGTAGAGAAATTCGAACGAACCGGCAGTGTCACAGATGACGTGGTAAGCATGGCGACAAAGATAACAGCGCGTACGGAGGAAAACATTGAAGCCGCACGAGAACTCCTGCACGAAGAAGCCCGTACGTCAACACGAAGACTTGCGCAGCAACTAGACGTTAGCCCAGCTTCCGCATGGCGCATTGTGACGTTGGATTTGGATATGTTTCTCTACAAAATCCAGGTGCATCAGTCTTTCAGCACAACAGCCGTCCAGCAGCGTTATGAGTTTGCGAATGACATGTGTTCACTGATCGATGAGCACAACTTTGATGTGAAGAGCATTGCCTTCAGCGATGTGGCGCACTTCTGGTTGAATGGCTACGTTAACTGACAAAATTACCGCATCTGGGGAAGCGAGAAGCCGGCGGTCTGTGTTGTGAAGCCTCTCGATCCGCTAAAGCAAACCATTTGGTGTGCAATTAGTGCTGATGGTCTCATTGGGCCATTTTTCCTGGAGTCCCCAGTTACCGCTGCCACCTGCAGTGACTTTTGAAGAATCGTTTTTCCCCAGTGTAATCCAGAAAAACTGGATTCACAACATCACGCTTCAACAGGACGGAGCACCTCCACACTCCACAAATGCTGTTCTTCATTTGCTTCACCAGCAGTATGGCCCACGGGTCATCACTAGACGATTTCCCCAACGTTTTTCAGCCGTTCTGTCTTGGCCTCCGTACAACCGCAATTTAACGCCGCCCAACTTCTTCTTGTGGGGCTATCTGAAAGATCGAGTGTACCAGGACAACCCGCGAACACTGCCTGACCTCCAACGTGCCATCCAACAGGAAATTCCATGGATCCCGTCGAACATCTTCTGGTCGGTACTGCAGCGCTTCGAAGCACGTATTCCCCACGTCGTGACAGCGGATGGTCATCATGGGGAACATGTCATCCATTGATTACCTTTTGCTTACTGTTACTCCTGGAAACGTTTTTCTCCTCTTCCAATAAAGTAAGTTAACTTTACTGTCTCTTTCTTTCGTCACTACTCAGTGAAACACCCGGTATTTGGTAAAGGATAGTTTGGCCACCAGGGAGCGTAAGTGTTTCTTTCTGCTTCTGATGTATTTGCATCTAAATCTGAGCTCCTGAATATTCGATTAAAAAATTCTTTCGTGGACACATTTCGCTCTCTTTGGGAAACATTTTTAGAATACTCTCTTCTTACAATAATGTATAGTTTTTCCGCCAGGGGTGTGTACATACATATCCTATTTTTGTCCATAGATCTGCTCCTAAGAGTCCGATCTTATAAATTCTTTCTTTGTTCGAGAGCATATCAGCTGTGAAATGTTTCTCATGTAATTTCAAACTTTTCTTAACGCAGAAGTCTGCCACGAGAGGTCGAAAGCTCACATTTCCGTTTACACCAAAATCTGAGGGACTAAAACCCCGATTGAAAAACTTCTTTCTTCGGTCAGATACTGTAAAATGTGGAAACTCTGTGAGCGTATTTTCTTACCAAAATAATGCAAAATTTCGCCGCTAAGGGACGCAAATGATTTTCTTAATATCTCTGCTTTTAAACGTACAACGATTTAAGAAATTCGTTCAACATCGGATTCCATTTACCTTGTGGAACACTTCAGGTTAGTATTTGAGGAGTTTTGTAGTTTACAGTTTTGCCGCTAGGTGGTGCTTGTGTACTTCTGTTTGCAGCTGTATTTTCGCTTCTAAAAACTCTATTGAGAAATTGCCTTTTTTTACTGGATGTCATTCATGACAATAGAGATGTAGAACAGTATCCTCTTTAAATAATGCACTGATTTCCCGCTAGCTTGTGTAGGGGTCAGTGCTTTTTTTTTCGCTCCTTCTGCTTGCGGGAGACGTATTTGAAAATTGGAAAAGTTCTTTTTCCTTAGCATAACTTTTTCCATGAAGAATATTTTAAGCCTACTTTCAACTTTCCTGTTATGCAAAATTATTGAGTTAGAAGGCGTAGAGGTATATTATGTTTCTTTCTATATTTGTTCTTTTAACTGTTCTATTTGAAAATCTGTTTCTCTCGGATATCCTTCTGCTATGATAAAAATTTTGTGCGGTATTTGTTGATTTTTGTAACGTACGTTTTAGACGGTGTCAGAAGAAATGTAGCAGTTTCTATTTCTGGTTTCTTTATTGATTGTAAAAATCCGGTTGATATTTTCTAACTGGTTGCGTTGACTTTGAATAACTTTGAAAATTTAAATTCGCATCAGAAACGGTTCAAAAGATGTGCTCATTGAACAGAAGATTCGGTTTCATCGTCTTTTTATTTCAAATATTTGAAATACACAAATATGGAAAACGAGGATATAAATATCAAATATAACTGAAAATACATATAAAATTCTATGCTGCTTGCCATTAGTCACGTATTACGAGAACCAGCTAAAAAGTCCACATTCGAGCCGGGCACAGTCACACATGAACATGGAGTCCAAATAGTTCAAATTAGGGCAGGGGATGGTTCGATCTAATAAACTATATCCACAAATATACACTGAAGAGCAATTGAATTAGAGATACCTGTCTAGTAACATGTAGCACCACCTTTCGCCCTGATGACGGCGGCGATTCGTCTCGGCATGGACTCGACAATGCACCGGAAGCGTTGGGAAGCCGTACGGATCCACGACCCCTAAAGAAGCTCCCACAGTTCACGAAGATTTGATGGAGGGGGTCAGAGCCTGGAAAATCTCTCTCGATGGCATCCCAGATGTGCTCGAAGGGATTGAGGTCAGGTGACCTAGCTGGCCAAGGAAGCGAGGTCACGTCGGTGGAGTGTTCATCCAACCATTCGGATACAATTCGGGAGCGATGGCACGGTGCATTGTCTTGTTGCAGGATGAGGTCCCCAATGGGATGTTGAAGACGCACAAACGGGAGCAAATGGTCGTCCAGGATATCCCGGTAACGTGTTGACCTGTGAGAGACGATGTCACACGTACCAGGGGTCCCATTTCAGTCCACGTAAACAGTCCCTAAACCAGAATGCCACCCCCACCATCTTGAAGAGTACCTTGCTGGCAAGAAGAATTCACCTCTTCATGTGGTTTGCGCCGTACTCGTATCCTGCCATCCGCATGTACCAACGTGAATCTCGACTCATCAGTCCAGGCAACATTTTTCCACATGTCTAGGCTCCAGTGGCGATGTTCCCGTTCCCATGCTAATCTTTGCACCCTGTGGTGTGCGGTCAGCAGCGGTACCCTCGTGGGACGATGGATTCTGTACCCCATAGCGAGCAGATTGATCTGGATGCTGTGGCTGCTTACACGTTTTTGTGCACCAGCGTTAAATTGCCGATTTGTTTCTTTCACTGTGGCCCGTCTATCCGCTGTTACAATCCGAGTTAGCCAACGATGACCCCGCTCATCCACACGCTGCTGTCCACGGCAGATGGCCTTTGCAAGGATGGTTTTACCGGATTCGATGTACTCACGGTGTATGCGTGACATATTGGCTCGTGAAAATCGTAGTGCCTGCACGACTTCCGAGATGGAGTGACCCATTCGTAGGGCCTCGATAATTTGCCCACGATCAAATACGCTTAGATCCTTCGTTTTACCGATACTGCGTCCGACCCTTACTGATTCCCGTCGCATCACTCCTTATATTGTCGGATCTCTGCATACGTCATGTCGTTTCAGTTTACAGGGCCGCCCACAGCGCCACATTTGCATAACGCCAGCTGTCTCTAATTCAATTGCTCTTCATTGTAGTTTATGCTGTACTCTGAACTCTGGTACACCGAACCGTGAAAAGGTTCTTTGTCACAATGATTAAAGTCGTCAACTCTTTTATATATACCATGGAATATATAAGGACTGGCGCTGCTGTTAACCTACTGAATGGTTACAGATTAATGTCTATGTGCACCAAAAGACACATGACATGTTTGAAGTCAAGTTTCACTTACCCAAAATACACTATTTAAGTAAATTAGGGCATTAGTACATTTAAAATGATGCAGATGCTTGAGCCATGCCCTATATCGAGAATTTCTTTTCTAGCCGTCTGTTGCATTTCGGAATATATAACACATCAATGTGTTCCCAGTTGAACACATTAAGAAAAGGTTGACAACTCATTCGGAACACATCGAAATAGTAATTCCGGAAAATGTATTCGCAGTGTGCTACGAGAGGGTTCCATGCTTTTTCCACGAAGGTTATGTAAAAATACTAGCATCTTCAATCATAAAACATTTTATGGCGGAAAGAGCTTTGATAACACATGCGGAACTGGTTGATACACATTCGGAACACTTTGGCAACATATGAAGAACGCAATGATCATCAAATTTTTGGAAATGGCTTTCGCAAAATGCTACGAAAGTGTGCGACCTGAGTATCAAAGTGCATTGTCATCAGTCAAAACTCCTCACATCAAAAATTTTCGCTTTTGGCAGATTAATACCTTCTGATGAGGAAAGCTTGTTTCAGAATGCTAGTTATGATTACAAGAAACTTGCCTTATTTCAGGACTTCTCCTATAGGGAACAAAATGTACGAAAAAAAAAACTATTTCCTACGACTTCCATGCTGATTTCGGAACCCCCAATATTTAACGTGAATAAACCATCCTACTACATGTCTCGGACGAATTACTGTTGCGTCATAAAGACCGTATAACGTAATTTCTTTTCGTGTAGAGATCTTGTCGTTCTTACGTTATTTCTAAATCATTAGATATGAATACGATGCAATAGTTCCTAATTGAATGATTACGGCCAGACGAATCATAAAACAGAAGTCAATTTACGGGACTTTTTTATTGGACCGAGCACGAATTTCAGTAGCACTCCACAGTTTTAAGACAGCAAATATCAGATTACATTATCTAATAATTGAATGTCTACAAACACACATACTACACATATTCGCACATGCAACTGTTATCTCGTCCTTTTATCTATCGTTCTTATCTCATACATTCATGCGTCACGTTCACTCTGACATCACGAGCGTTGCCAACAATATTCTCGTGAGAGAGATGTCACGTTAAGTTGGGAAGTATAACGGAGAACAAACTCAAAATTTACATAGGAAAAGAAACTAAAATTCACATCATCTCCCTCGTATTTTTATTTTTTTTACCTTGTTGTGCCAAGTACCTATCAATTTAGCAGAGATCTCCTTTCAAAACATAATCTGATCACTCATTCAATTCTTTCAGATAAGAACTTACAAAATACATGAAGACATTCGTTGACCAGTTGCTAGCAGCTGACTTCAAATCAGTACACAAAGTCTCTAGACATCAATAGTTCAATATCACTAACATTCATTGCAAAAAACAAACTTTCCGTACGATATTAAATATCCATGTTATAGGCACAAGTCGTGCTAAATATTTTTGTCACAAAAATACGTGCGAAGAACTTTGATCAATATACATGTAAGAAGTGGCACAGTAGTAAAAAAAAAAACAACTGCGTAATGCAGGAAAAAAAACATGTTTAACGTGCAGTTAATTTACACATTCGTCCACACCTGATAACTTCTCAGGGAAGACAAAACATTCAAACTAAGTTAACTGAACCGTAGAACATTTTAACACAGAAAACATGGTGTAAATTTAGCTTGTTGAAAACAACTGCACTTGCAGAAAAAAAAAACATACAACAAGTGTCAAGCACAAAAAAGGTTAATTATAGAACAACACAAAACCTTGAATTGAACACTTGGCGGCCAGGGCCGACTTCTAACTATTCCCATTCATTTGCACATCGAGTTTTAGATGGATAGGGAAAACCCTGGAAAAGCCTACCCTGGGAGTCAACAAAAGGCAATGGCTGATATCAATTTCATGCCGAAAAGGCAACATTTACAATAGGAATTGACAAGCATTTTAGTTCACTTGAACTTGCTATTTGCAAAAAAAAATATTTGTGTGGCGCCACACCAAAAAATCTTAAACATTACATATAAAATTTAATTTACACATGTTCCATGACAGTGGGAAACTTAACTGACAGACAAGGAGACAAGGAATTTGGTAGAATGTTTTGCCATGCTGGCAGCAGAAACAACATTTTTTTTTTTTTTTTTTTTTTTTTGGTTGGAGGTTTAACGACCACCGTGAGCAACTCAATGGGCTATAAGCAGTCGCCCGTCCCTAATTTAGGGTCACTGGTTCCAGGGAAGGGAGAGAGCCAGTGCCGTAAGACAAACACAACATCCATGCCTCACCGGGATTCGAACCCGGACCCCTTACGGACGAATGAGCAGAGGCCATCGCTTAGACCACTGCGCCACCGGGGCGGCAAACAAGATTTAATGAATGCTGTAGAAGTGCCAATAAATTTGAACACTATCACAAAAAGTTGTCTTATCTCAAGTCACAAAAAGTCTCTGTCATAAAAAAGTTCTGTGATAGTAAATAGTCTTTTTATAGAGCAAAGCTGTATGCAGCAAAAGTTCCTAACAGTCACCATCGAGAATTAAAGTAATAATTTGTTATAACAAAAACAATTTTTGATTTATGTTACCTTTTACTTGCAAGGAAGATTTGTGTCTGGATTCGCTTGGTTTGTTGCCGGGGCGACAACGGCACTCTCGAAGCTTCACGCTTCACCGGCTCCCGTAGAAAATCACTGGATCGCAAGGATGTCTCACGACTCCTTGTTGAACGGGCAAGTGGACCGGAAAAAGCGGGGTCATCAGGCTGGGGTAAGAAGATTCCAGGATGAAATGAAGAGGTTCCAGGCTGGCGTGGAGACGAACCAGGAATCGGAGACGCCTGTAGATCAGGCAGTTTCTTCGGCGGGTGAAGAAGCGACGTAAAAGTAGAAGGACGCTTCCGTCGACGACGAAGAATGGTTGAGGAAGGTATTGGCTCCGTCCGTCCCGAGCGGAGATTCCAAGGACGAAATCCAGGCGGATACAAGGGCTGGACTTGTTGTCTGGGTTTCAAACTAACATTAGACGTTACACTGTGCTTGTATGGAACAGGAGGGGAACATTCAGGCGGCGGATGCTTGCTAGCTTTTGAAGGCACAGATGGTGAAACAGGGCGTTGGGCTTGGGGTATGTCGGTCCAGGCTGCTTCCACACATTGCCACAGTTCATCAGGCGTAGCCACGGAGGTACTTGCGGGGCAACTCGGTTGCCGATCAGCGACCAGACGTGTTCGATGGACGACATATCGGGAGAACAGGTGGGCCACGGCAGCAGTGACACCTGGTGGGCCGTGAAGAATTGCTGCACGATGCGTGCCACGTGCGGGCACGCATTGTCTTGTTGAAACGTGGCCGCTGGCAGGTCCTGCAAGTAAGGGCGGACTACAGGCTCCGAAACGTCGGAGATGTAGCGGTGGCTGTTGAGTGTACCGGCGATACGTACCAGAGGGGTGCGGGTGTCATATCCAATTGTGCCGCAAACCATAACGGCAGGCGACGGACCGGTATGGCGATGCATAATGCAGGCGTCATACAGTCTCTCGCCGCGATGCCGCCACACGTGAATCCGACCATTGTGGTATTGCAGGCAGAAGCGGGATTCGTCGCAGAAGAAAATGTTGTGCCATTCCGTAGTCCAGGTGCGGCGTTCAACGGCCCACTGCAGCCGCACTCGCCGGTGGCGTGACGTCAATTGTAATCGGAGCAATGGGCGCCGTGCGACAAGTCCTCGCTCCTGCAAATGACGTCGAACGGTACGTGCTGACACAGGTTGTTGCGCAACACACCCTAATTCCTGCGCTAACGTTCGTGATGTGGCGGTGCGAGCCGTCAATGCCCGCCGCACAACATGCCGGTCCTTTCGCTCGGTGGTGTGCCGCGGCTGTGGCAATCTCTCACGTCGGTCCTTCCGTCCCTACTGCACCCACCGTATCCATACTCGCCTCACTGTGGCTGGATGTCGCCCCACACGGGCGCCGATGTCTCTGTATGATAAACCGCTGTCGCGATAAGCCACTATTCGTCCTCTGTCAAACTCCGAAACGTGCTGGAATGACTGCCGTATTCTGCGACGAGGTATCAGGAAGCTTCCCATGCACAGGTCCGGCAGCACAACACACTTCCACTACTTACTCCTCGCCTTCTGTGCACCCTTCTTATAGTGCTTTTTGGCGGCGTGCCAGGTGCACATGATTTGCATATGCGCTGAAATGCTAATCGTTTGCATGTCCTCTCGCGAGCGACGCATGCTGCGAATTTCAGGCTAATCGGATGCTTCCTTCGTGGTGTTGCATTTTGGCTGGCCAGCAGTGTATATTGTCCGATAACGGCTCTTTTGGACACATGAGAGATAGAACTACCTGAGGAAGATGAAATATCATTTATTGTCCTTTTTTAAAAGTCTTAGATGTAGTACCAAACGGAGGCACCATGCTTGAAGAAGTAAATGGAGTAATTGATTTTTGAGAAGCAGATGAAAATTAACCACGTTGCACATTACGAGAATATCCAGAGGAACTGGAAGTACTTGAAGATGAACTCTAGTCTTTTGGGAAGGCAGGAGACGGAGGAGTAGAAATAAGTGTAGCACCACGAGTGAATTGGAGAATGTCAGAATGAGAATCTTGAAAAGAAGTTGAAGAAGACCTGCTCAGACGAAGGTAGAGAATCGGACAGGACAGGGGCGGGGTCAAGAATTTCATCATCAACCGTACAGATTTGTGAAGAAGTCCCACCCTCTGTCCGAGGATTCCTGCGAGGTTTAAGGTCGATAATTGCATCATTATTTCTAGCGAACCATTTCCGAGATTGCTGCACATGGGCAGAATGTAGGTAACCATCTGGCTTCTTTAATACTACATTATTATTGTACAATTCAACCAATTCAAAGGAGTCTTCATAAAAGGGTGCAAATGTTTTCAAAACGTATGTGCAACGGAGGATTGAAAATGAGTTTCTAACAATACCAGATCCCCAACTGCGAGATCTGGTTCTCTCCTTTTTGCATTATAGTGTCGAGCTAGATTTAACTGAGCTCGACTGATAGCAGCTTGTGCCTTTTCTGCTAGTTGCTTTGCAGACTCAGGTGTTGGTCTTTGGTTAATTTCATCCACAATGCCCGTTAAATTTTCAAAGGGGCTGCGTATCTTGCGCTCGAGAAAAAGTTCAGCGGGCGTAAGCCACGTTGATTCATGAAAAGATGATCGAAGGGCGAAGCAAAACAATTTAACATGTTCGTCCCAACGCTCATGATTATGGACAATGAAAGTTCAGATCATCTTTAGTAAAGATCGATTAACACGCTCTGCCGGATTTGCTTGAAGATGATATGGGCTAATAAATTTGTGTTTTATCTGGAGCCTCGCACACATCCGCTCGTATAACTCTGAAATGAACTGAACCCCGTGGTCGTAGACTACGGTACGGGGACAGCCCAAACAAGTAAAAATATTATGTATAAGAATATCACAAACATTGGTGTGCAAAAATTAAGGACGAACAGGGGAAATTAGCATAACAGCGGAACGAGCAGGCAGAACGGACATAAAGACCACTCAGAAGATAGACTAGGGTCCGGTATGGTAGAGCATGCGCATATATGCAGCATGACGTGGGGGGGTCGGAAGGGTATAAAGCACACGGGTGGTGTACGCTCAGCAATTCGGTGAAAGCTATTGCACAGTGTACATCGGTTTGAACGACGTCAAATTGCTGCCACCGTGTGATATGGCCAACAGGCAATCCAGTAGACGACATCTGGATGACTTTACCCGAGGTCACGTCATTGGGAAGTTGGAAGAAGATCGAAGTGTGACTAGTGTGGCTGAGGAGTTCGGGATTGCTCACAGCATCGTTTCACGAGCTTGGAGAGCATTTCACATGACAGGAACAGCTGTCCGAGAGTTTAGCAGTGGTCGTCCAAGAGCAACCAAGGCGGCGGACGACCAGTATGTTGTCCTACAGGCGAGAAGAGATAGACAGCGGGAGAAATCGCACGGCACATGCAACAGAGAACTGGACGTCCGTTATCGCGTTTTACCGTGGCCAGCAGGCTGCACAAAGATGGTCTATTTGCACGAAGACCAGTACGATGTGTGCCATTAACGCCTGCTCATCGGAGACGCCTGTTTCTCTGGTGCCAAAAACACAAGAACTGGACACATTAGCAATGGGGTCGAATTCTCTTTACGGATGAGAGCCGGTTTAGTCTGACGAGCGATTCTGGACATATACACATCTGGAAAGAGCAGGGAACACGCAATCACGCTTCCAACATCATCGAAAGGGACCGGTTTGGAGGAGGCGGAGTTCTCGTTTGGGGCGGTATCATGCTTGGCAGCCGTACTGACCTCCACATCTTCCAAGGAGGTTCAGTCACTGGTGTCCGCTATTGTACCGAGGTTCTCCTGCCTCACGTGCGTCTGTTTACAGGTGCTGTGGATTCTGAGTTCCTTTTCATGGACGACAACGCTACACCTCATCGCACAGTGGCTGTCGCAGAACTGTTGGAGAGTGAAGATATTGAACGCATGGATTGGCACGCAAGGTCTCCGGACCTAAATCCAATCGAGCACGTGTGGGACCTTCACGGGAGACGCTTGGCAGCACGTCATCAGCCGCCAGCAACGATTCCGCAGCTACGATTGGCGCTACAAGAGGAATGGGCCGCGATGCCTCAACAGCTCCTTGACAACCTCGTCCTCAGCATGGACAGACGTTGTAAATCCTGCAACGCAGTCAGGGGTGATCAGTTCCCCTACTAAAGACTGGATTTTTCTTGGCAGCCGCCTGTCACATGGACGTTTCTGTCTTCTGTCCAGTTGTGCTCGTAGCTACATTTTCAATAAAGTGCCTTTGTATCCTTTGGATTCCTTGTTTGGACGGTTTTGCTCACTTGTCCCGTCCCATATTCTTACATATTGGGGATCTTATGATATGATTTAAGTCGATGTGGAGCACTTCTGCACAACATTACATTCGAAAAACCGTCTCGTCCTTAATTTTTGCACGCCAGGGTATGTACTGTACAGGGACAGACAGACCAAGCATTATACTGAATAATGAAAAATGAAAGTTCATAGTTTCATAATGCAGTGTACT
The DNA here is from genome assembly GCA_039090855.1 of Macrothele yani. NCBI lineage: Eukaryota > Metazoa > Arthropoda > Arachnida > Araneae > Macrothelidae > Macrothele > Macrothele yani. Next base: position 89,176,815 of record CM077010.1, read on the forward strand.
GCTTGTTCTGCAAACGCATTCCTATTAGCTGTGTTGCCAGTCATCTGGAATTACTTACGATGAAACGACAGGGGAGACCCACACAGCAAGAAATGTGTTTCCAAAGAAAACAGAAATAACTGAGTATCAAATTTCATTGTCATCAGTCAAAACTCCTCACGTCATCGAAGGTTTCCGCTTTTGGCAGATTAATACCTTCTGATGAGGCAATCTTATTTGAATATACCACTTTGTCTATAATTATGCGCATAAGGAACTTAAGTGATTTAAGTACTTCTATAAGACACTTATCCTGTAAAGTTAAAACTGACTTTTGGAAACCACGTTTGTATAATTTAGGTCATATGTATGCAGTGATTTGAATAATTCTTTAAATATTTATTCTCTCAGCAATCAACTTATGACTCTGATTTGCCCTTATTTACTATGTATCATGTAATGTAGTTTTCGAGATTTCAAAAATTATATTATTATTTTTCTTGTTATTTTTATTTTTCACCCTAGAGCAGGAAATCAAACCACATCTCCAGATCATTGTTTGAACACAATATCTGTTTCTGTGTAATTTTGAATTTTTCTGATATAATTCTATATGATGAAAAATAATCTTGGGCAATGAGTGATGACTGCGAGAGTAATTATTTAGTTAATTATAGAATCAACCCATGTACTTTTGTCTATGTATTTCTTGATTTCGAGGAAATTTCTTGAACGTTTACATTACCTAATATTATGTGTATACAAAATTTTCTTCCAATGGGCATTATACATATAATAATTTAAATTAGAATTCTGTACCAAATTTCCTTCAAACGATGCCATACTTTAATTTTAAAATAATCCTTCTCGAAATTTTGATTTTGTAGCATTGAATCATTATTCTAACATGGTTGCCGATCATAAAAATTAAAAGCATTTTGTTTTCGTTCAAAGAGAATACATTTTTCGTTCTGCCGTGAATAGAAATAGGTGTATTTTTCAAATCAATATGATCTTAACCTTTGTCTTTGCACTGAAATTTAGCGTATATCAGGTGTTTACTTTAAAAATGGTTATTAGTTACCTTCAATGGAGGAAAACTCCGTGAAATGTTTCTGAGAAAGAAAACATTATGAAGAAATCCTGAAATTTTGCAAACCCTCACTGGGCATGGAATTAAAAGTCATTTTCGGACGTCGTCCTGATGCCGGTTTACTTGAGTATCTTTGAAGGGAGATATAATACGCTAAACATTCCCCAAAACGTGCCAGAATGGCATTCATTTTTTCATCATTAAAACTGGAGCTTCTTTATATCCACGAAACGTTTACTTTCTTCAATTTTTGTTTCTTCACTGATAATTTGCTCCCAGCACTGTTACTTTTATAGCTTCACTTCTATTGTTGCATCATTGTTGAAAATATTTTCGTTGTTTATTTTATTTACTATTATTTTATTATTTATCATATTATTTTTTATCAATTGTTTATCTTTTATTGTTATTTTATTATTTTTAATCTTGTTATTCTTTATTCATTGTTAATTATATTTATTGTCGTTTTATTATTTTTGTTTATCTTGTTATTTTTTATTCATTGTTTATTTTATTATTGATGTACTTAGCAGGATTTGCGTTGTTGCATGTTACTTTCATTGTTGGGAAACTCCGAATAATTTAACAGTTTTTTTTTTTTTTGTTTAAATTTAACCGTACAGATTTCTGCACAAGGCAGTAGCTGGTACGGAGTTAGAGGATACTCAGCCCCTACAAGGCAAACAAGCCCCTTCACCGGAAAATATACGTAAATTCTTTGAAACTTTTATATTCGTAAATTTTTTGAAATTTTATGCATGTAAATTCTTTGAACATTGTGACGTACTACAGAAGTGAAAACATGTGTCAAGACGGCAAATCTGCAGCGAGACATTTTGTCCGCATAGTTCAGTTGGGAGAGCGACTTACTCCGGAGTGAGGGGACATGGCTTTGAATTTCATCGCGGACAAACTTGTGTTTTCACAACTTTTACGCACGTAAATTCTTTGAACTTTTACGCACGTAAATTCTTTGAACTTTTACGCACGTAAAATCTTTGAACTTTTACTTTCGTTAATTTAAGAAAATGAGTTTGTAATTCACTATCAGGATAAATGCTTTTCGTTATTTTGTCATGCATTACATTAAAAAAAATTAAAGCAATTCAACGCAAACGATGAATAATTACACAGAAATTACTTTTGAAAGTGAACCAGTAGAAACAGCTGCGCCAATAATTCACTGCTATATGGTGACAAGGCTTGTTAGTGTTTTGGGCCAGGGATGAGAGAAATGCCGGTTTGAGGGATTTTTTTTTCCTTGTTAAGAGAAACGCAAAACTTTAAAGAACATTACCAAAAAAAAAAATAAAAAGGAAAGAAAAGTTAGAAAGAAAGAGTGACGGAGGTGTAGGCATATTTGAGCAGAAGGTCTGCTAAACCCTTGTTCGTCATTTGGTAAGTTTTTATGAGATGCTAAGCTGCTGTTTAAAAGTTTCCAGGTAGTTAGATGTCTACAAAGAAGTGCTGTCGTGGGGACATTTTGGCGAAATGTATCCCTCTATGCATTGAAAATAAGTGCTAAAGGGAAATCCTTACTCGTGCTCGCGAGAGAAAGAGCTTTCAACATTTCGTTCATCGTTTTTCGCCCAGTAGAAGTGGTTTTATAACGCTTGTGCTGGAGAAAGTTTTTTTTTTCTTTGCGGGATTCTGGTGATCTACGTTTTTCAGAGGGAAATGGGGCATATTAAGGAAATGGTAACCGGTAAGAAGTGGCTACCATCAAACATCACCGAAGGATAACACGCGATTAAAGATGAAGAAAAACTTGGAACCGAAGAAGAGTAGGAAAAGTTGAAGTATGACATCAGTAAATCCACGACGCCATTGCATGGATCCACGGAAAAGAGACCAGAGCAGTGAACGAAGAAAACAAATGCAATGCAGTGATTATGATACGCTTTCCAACATACCAGAAATCATTACTCAAGTTATGAGGATAATGGCTGTAGAATAAATCTCGGTCCTATGCCCTGACCTTTGACCCCATTTCGATGATATTCAACAGAACAGGTTAAATATACTTCCGGAACAATATGATAAAGTTTTGTCTCAATCGAAGCATTTTTAGGTAAGTTATAACGCATAAGGGCAATGGAATGGATCCCGCTCCTATGTCCTGACCTTTGACCCCATTTCACCCGTTTTCAATAGGGTTCGTTCCCAGGTATAGTCTCCCTACCACATACTAAAATTTCATCTAAATCGAACCATTTTTATGCAAGTTATGACGCATAAGAGCAATGGAATAGATCCCGCTCCTGTGTCCTGATCGTTGACCTCATTTCGTCCATTTTCAATAGGGTTCAAACCCAGTGGTCCCCTCCCACATACTAAAATTCATCGAAATCGAACCATTTTTACGTGAGTTATCGTGAGGACGGACAGACAAACGGACGGACGGACAAAGCTGTAGCATATACGCTTCTTCAACATACAGTTGGAAAGCGTAAAAAAGTCATTCTAGTTAGGAGTTATTTTGACTCCAGAGGTCCTTAAGGATGGCGCAGCTGAATCACCATAAAGCAAAATTCAGAAAACGTGATTTACAACTTATATTTTTTTATATTTCTAGAGAGTTCTGTTTTCTTACATATCACTAAGCTGTTCTCTGAGATTCAGAGGTTGGCTCCACAAAGAAATACAAACTACCAGACAAATTTTTAACTGATTATTTACTTACTGTTGCCGTATCACATTTCTCCATTTACCGCGATCTGGACACACAACTCGGGCTTCACTGATAGCCATCACGACGTACACAAGACCTTCTATACTTCACACTCATAATCTTTTTTTCATGCAGACACTCCTGAGTCTGAACCTCCCATGACTTCCTTGGCCTTCCTCTGCCTTTCTTTCCTGTCACTTGTAATACAGGCGGGATAGGTTTTTTGCTGAAATTACTTTAAACGAAAACTATATTTTGTTTATATTCACCCCCTTACCCTGTAGATTAACATACTAAAAATCCACATTCATACCTTTGTGCCAACGGCCGCCATATTGGAAAATGGCGGCCAAAAAAAAGCAGTTATTTTTTTTGTTTTTTTAATATTTCATGAAGGAGTGATTGCATGAAAAAAAGTTTCAAATGAAAATTATTCCTTATGAAAGTCTCTAGAAAAAACGTTATTATCAAAATTTGCATAGAACCGTGAATCGCTTCGTGAAATCACGTTGTACGCCACGGTAGGTAGTTTCGTGAAATAGCATGTTGTAAAAAAAGGGGCTTAATGGGAGCTGAACAATGAAAACATAAATTTATTTACACTGGAAATGAATTTAAAAAAATTATCAATTAAACAATTACCAATTAAATGGCACTTGATCCTAAATACTGTATATTAGCACAAATATAAAAAATTATGCTCCTGTGTTTATTTCGAATGCAAGGTTATTTAAATATCGTATTATCTTCATAATCGCTTTCACAGTCCACATTTTCTGTTATATTTGTACAATTTTTACCTCTGCAATTCGTGCAAATCTCACTACACAGGATTCCATACTGTCTGCATTTTGCAGTTCCTGGAACATGGATCAACTGTGGAAGTCTTGCAGGTACACCTGATCAGTTTAAGTAAGGCTTCTGTAGTTGGTGGCAGATCTTTTGTTATAGGGTGAAGTTTCCCATCAACAAAATTCTATCCAAAGTTTGCTGAGCTAAGAACTAATATTAAGTGTTTTCCATATTGTACATTGATAATGAACTCGAAGCAGGCGATACTTTACTGCATTTTCAGTTGGTGGTAGACGACTTATTTCAAATACGTTCTTTGCTACATAGATTTTCTTCAAATATGCTGTATAACGCCGGGAGCCTAATAAGTCCTTTTCAGGATCCCCTTCATACACTAATAATAATACACCCTGATTTATACAGAAGTATACAGTTTCCAGATGCTGTAAAACAGTAACAGTTGAAGACACGGACCACAACTGCGAACCGTTAGGTAGGTGTACTCATAAAGTTTGTGTCCCGCTACTGAGGGAAGTGACGTAGCCGATAGTGCGCGTGTCACGTGACTAGTCAGTCAAAATGGCAGCGTCTGCAGTGGAGAAGGCGTTTTGTATTCTTGAATTGAGCAAAACGGAATCTGCAATTGTTGTGCAACGGCATTTTCGATCACGATTCGAAAAAGAACCTCCAACCAGAAAATCTATCTACGATTGGTATAAAAAATTTGAAACTACGGGCTGTTTGTGCAAACTTAAAAGTCCTGGACGACCGCGTGTATCGGAAGAAGTCGTCGATAGTGTTTGCACCGCCATTCAACGAAGCCCGGGTAAATCAATGCGGAGGGTGAGTCGTGAAGTGCAGATTTCACAGCCCACTGTCTGGAGAATTTTGAGAAAGAAGCTAAAAATGATTCCATACAAAGTGTAGTTCTTGCAAAATATCACAGACCTTGACAAGACAAAGCGCTTTGAATTCTGTGCCGAAATGCAGCACCGTTTTGAAAATGACGATTTTGCCGATCACTTAGGTTTCAACGATTAAGCTACATTTCACGTGAGTGGTCAGGTAAACAAGCACAATGTTCGCTTTGGAGGAACGGAGAATCCCAGATTTACAGTGGAACACGTGCTCGATTCTCCTAAGGTAAATGTGTTCTATGCTTTGTCCAAAAAGAAAGTGTACGGCCCCTTCTGTTTTCACGAGAAAACTGCCACGGGAGGCTCTTGTTTTTGGATATGTTAAGTCTTTGGTTGATGCCACAGTTGCAGGAAGACAGTGACAACTTTATTCTCTAATTGGATGGTGCACCACCGTACTGGTTAGGCGACATGCGAGATTATCTCGATGAACATCTTCTTCACCGATGGATTGGACGAGCCACGGACTACAAGATGCCACTGACCCAATGGCCACCCAGAAGTCCTGACTTAACACCTTGTGACTTTTTTCCTGTGGGGGTATGTAAAGGAGAAGGTATTCTCCCCTCCCCTTCCTGTTGCTCGAGCGGAACTGAAACAGCGTATCACAGCCACTACCACTGCACTTGATTCAGATATCTTACCTCGCGTTTGGGCGGAAATGGATTACCGGCTCGATGTGTTTCGTGTGACTAAGGGTGCACACATAGAACATCTGTGACTGTCTCTAAAAAAACTTGAAACATTCCCCTACAATTCTGTTACAGGTCACATGAAATATCTTACATTGTTCTTGTTTTATAGTGCGTTGAAACTGTATACTTCTTTATGAATCACCCTGTATTTGAAGAAGGAATGAAAAAGAAAGGAAAAATGCAATTAGATTAAGGTGACCAGACGTCCTCATTTTCTGCGGACAGTCCTCAATTTTCATGCTTTGTCCTCAATTCCTTAAAAACTGATTGAGGACAAAAAATGTCCTTAATTTTTTATTTTTTGTCCACAATTTTTGAAATTTCCTTAAATAATTGAAATAGAAAGAATGTGGTGAACATAGGTCGTAGAACTCAATTGAATATACCAGTGCTACCAAATTTGGCATCAATTAATTCTTTAATTTCAAGAAAATTGACTCATGAAGGTATGGAACTATTTTCTGAAGCGAATGAATTTTTCCTTGAATTTAGAAATTATGCTGTATTGATGGGAGACATGCCGAAGCATCGAACTAGGTCATCTCAATTATCGTGGTGTTATCTCGTTTCTGTTTTAACTGAAATATTTTTAGAATGAGGAATAAATCTCATCTTTTTCAGCATCCACTTTATTGCAATTAAATAAATAAATGATGCCAAATTTAGCTGCATTTTCTATGAGAGTTCTACAACTTTTGTTAAGTACATTTTGTTCATTAAACTGTTTGTTCAAACAAAGTTACTGTACTTGGAATATTCCTTCTCGTGTTCAGTATATATTTGGCTTCAGATATTTTTCTTGTACAGAATCACAATGAAATTTCAGTGCTACGAAATCAAATGTAGTTTTGTTTTCATGTGCGGCCCCCTATGAGTAACATTTAAAATTTATCAGAAGTAATACTCTGCATGATAGTACTTTATTCCTATTTATACTTATTTCACATGAAAAGTATCCCTCAGATTCATCGTATGTTTTACAATGTAACTGGACAATTATGATACAGTTCATAAATTATTTGCTAATCTTCGGCTTTACCATAATATGCCAGACGTTGTCCTCAATTATGTCCTCATGTTGAAATGAAATTGTCCTCAATTTTGCATTGAAATTGAGAACAAATGTCATTTTTCCTCAATTTCGTTCTCAAAAATCTGGTCACCTTAAATTAGATCCGTATTAAACTACACTAAGTAAGCTACTGGTTACGGTTATTATTCTCCAAACGCTACTGGTTACGGTTATTTTCTTAACCGGTAGTCGAAAACCTCTAATGCTACAGTGCCTAGAAGAATTAGTGTGTCGTGCTCGCAGAAAAACTTGCTGCCCGCAATCATGAAAGCGGTAGATGGCGCTGCCATCGGATGTCACGTCGCTTTTCAGGGAGGAAGGACTACGAAAACGCACATCTTTCTATGACACACACCCAGATCGTCAGTATTATGTGTACTTCTGGAACGATATTTTATAAGCAGATAACTTAAGTATATACGAAATAATCGACACACCTCTTTCACCCCCCCCCCCAAAGAACGAACGGGGTGCTCAAGATTCATTAATAAGGGTATCGTAGTTTAAGTTAAGCTTTGCATTGTGCTAACATCAACATTAATGTTAAATATTTCGTAAGTTTTAGAGTCATACATGTGTTACATTATGCAAAAACACTGGAGACCAATATGCAGTTAACAATCACTGAAACATCAACTTATAGTATAAAGTAAAAATAAAATAAAAATGTTTTGCCCCTCAAAACCTTACCGGAAAAAAAAGGGGGGAAATATTTTCTCAATGAGACATCGGCTTTATAATTTGCATTCCAATAATCCAATTAGGTCTTGAAATTCAGTAACCCAGAAACTTTATAAATTATTTAATAATGTACTTCATTTTTCAGCAATGAGTGACTAAATTTCTTGGTAAGAACATGGGATCAAAATAAATATTGAAACTTAATGCTTTCCATTTAGTTGGCTTTGAAAAGAAGCCTTTTAATGATTTTAATGAGTTGAAAATAGAATACAACAAATGCGATTACTATTTTTAAAGTTGGTCTATTTTCTAATAATATACCAACTGCAATCCATTTATAAAAATCATTCCTAAAAAAACTTTGCCTGTTATACGATAAACAAAAACTGAATGTATATGATGACATTCTTTTAAAGAAAAATAATTATAACATTTTTCTTTACTTTTCTTCACCTTATAATAATTATGTGATTAAATTTGCTATTCAAATGGGTTTGCAATGAAGAGAGGAAAATTCTTTTGCACCTTAAGTAAAAAGTTCAATAAGGTAAAAATTAAGAAGTGGGTATTCATGGAGTCTGTCTAAATGGGTTAATTCTATGAAGATCCTGTAAACTATTTTTACCCTTAAAAAAAAGAAAATTATTAATGTAGCATACACACAGGCGTAACGTGGGGAAGGCACAGTAGGGCATGTACCCCCCACCCCACTTAAAAATTGGAAAAACTAATTAGTCGTTCGCCTTTTAAATGTCTTTTAAATTTGTGAAAATAGTAGGTATGGGGTCAGGCTTGAATAATTGCTTGTCTCGGCATGTTAGAACTTCCTTACCTTGAATAGTGGAACGATAATGCATCTCCATGAATTTAGATTCAAAGTGCAAGGCACATACAACACAACTTTCATCAAGTTTCTTATCAGCTCTGGGAATTACCTTATCCCATTTGCTCAACATATCAGAAATTTTGGGGACAGCAAAGAGTAATATTTTATTTTTGCAGGATTTATAGCCAGTATTACATCTTGGCACAAAACAGCTGCTTTGCCTTTTCCGTTTTCTATGTTTTTTATTATTTGCTAATGCTGAATTTCCCAGTCCTTTCATAGCCGACATTATTTCCCTATGATCACATAACTGTTGCTGTCGATTTCAGTACTGCACTTAAGTTTAACCACAGAGTAGGTTTAACGCGTGAGAGCCAATACTTGATAAACTTCTACATCTTCTTGAATAAAAAGTTACTAATTTCAGAAATAAATTTCGTTATAAACAATACACAGTTGAATAAAACTAGCACACTAACACCCGAATAAGCCTATTGCGTTTTAGTGATCAACTGCTGAATTACCTAGTGTATTACTGTTATGATCGAGCTACAACGAATTAGCAAAGATACTGTCAAAAAGATTTCCCTCCACTAACCTTTGTTTTGTGAAAATTTGAAGTTTCGTAAGGCAGCAAATCCTTGGCAAACAAACTTCCCACCATTGAATAGCTTGAAGCCGATGAAGCATCCTAACGTAACTTCCGATGCCAGCGCCCTCTGTCATTTCATGACGATTGGTCACAAAACCGTGAGGGACATCTTAGGGAGCACGTCACACTAATTCTTCTAGGCACTGTTCTAATGCCGAAGAGGCGAGTTGCGTACAGATCAGAGCTACTCACCTAGATTCTGCTTCTGTATTGCAGCGAATAGCAGTTGAGTTTTATATATTGCAGACAGTTTAAGCAGTATATCTACAATGGAAAATATCAATGAATCGGAACAATAAGCAAATACATGCTGATTACACCATACTTCGAGACGAAATGTATACAAGTGCAAATCACTAACATGAAAAACAAATCAAGCTCACGGGTTCACTCGCGCAGGAAGCAATTTGTAGTTTTCATTTGCATGACCACAATTCCATAATTTGACGAAGCTATAAAGAAGGTATTTATGGAAATATACAGAAAACACATTTATACGAAACCTTTGTTACGTACTGTATATTTCCGTTTTTGAATTAAGCAATATACAGGAGTCAGCTATGTACCCAATCATCATCATCATCATCATTGTCAACCATTATCAATCCACTGCTGGACGAAGGTCTCCCCAAGTTTCCTCCACAACGGTCTGTCTTGTGCCAGTCTCCTCCATGTCACCCCTGCATACTTTCGAATTTCATCCACCCATCTCCCATGTGGTCTTCTTCTGGGTCTTTTCCTGTCCCTTGGAATCCAATCTAAAATTTCGGCTGTCCATCGATGATCTGTCCTTCTGGCAGTATGTCCAGCCCATTGCCATTTCAGGGATTTAACTCTGATCATGATGTCTTCCACTCTTGTCATTTTTCGGATCCACGTGTTCCTCTTCTTATCTCTCCTGGTTACACCAAGCATGCACCTCTCCATGCTGTTTTGAGTTGTCTGCAGCCTTTGTATGTCTCTTTTAGTTAAGGTCCACGTCTCTGCACCATACGTAAGCACTGGAAGGATGCATTGATCAAACACTTTTCTTTTAAGACATAATGGCATATTGCTCTTGAAAATTATGCTGTTTCTTCCAAAAGCTCTCCAGGCAAGTTTTGTACGCCGATTAATTTCTTTATCAATGTGACCCTCACTTGATATCTGCTGTCCAAGATAAACGTACGTGTCTGTTATCTCCAGCTTTTCTCCATCAATCGATAAATCTTCATTTCTTGTAAAAGCATTGAACATCACTTTTGTCTTCTGAAAGTTCATTTTTAATCCCACTTCTTTACTCTTGTCAGCAAGTTCCTGGATCATACTCTGCAGCTCTGATGGGCTAGTTGCAAAAATGACTACGTCATCAGCAAAACGAAGGTGGGTTACCAATAGAGAAGAATAAATATGTAACTGCAGGAACGACGTCGTAAGTTACGTTATTTTCGTGCAAAATTATTAACTTATAATGTTCATCATTAAAAGTTGCATTTACTCATTGGATTACCTCAGTCCCATGGTTTCCGTCTCGTATTAATACAGCCTCAGTATGAAACAATGGCACGTAGAAACACTTTCTCCTAAGTGCTTACAAGTACTGCGAGGTAAACCATTTTACAGTAAGTAGAGGAAAATATGTTGGTTTTTTTTATGCACTTTCCCTTAATGGATGTATGCTTGAGTTTTTACTTATATCTCAGCAAGGTTTTATGCTATCACGTTGTAAATTTGGATTTAGAGATTTAAAAATGTTTCCTATCCCATGGGCAATTTATCTGATATGATCATAATTCATTTTTTTTCATGAACATATTTCATAATTTATAATTCCCTTAATATACGAGTTCTGTTCTTGTATAATGGCTCATATTATCTGGGCCTCTTCGTGTTTTACTGTTGCAACACCGAATCACTGTATCTGTTCTCTATTGAATGATAAAAATCAAAAACTATTTTCGCAGTTTAACATTAGCGGAATCTTTTTCCCGTAGCTAACTGTACACGTATTTATTAGTCGAATTTGTTATATATGATTGGAATTTAAGGGTTTTATTATGTGCTGAATGGAATACGCGTAAAATAAAATACCTCTTATATGGAGAAATTCGGAGATAGAGAGCTAATTAGCGTGTTAATTAGCTTAATTAGCATGTTTCTTCACATCATATTATAGTTCTCTTCAAGTGCTTTCCAACGGTACCTTACTTGTTTACATGCGACAAACGGTTCAAAAGTTAAGAGGGGTTTTTTTGTTGTTGTTGTTGTTGTTTTGAGGTCTGTTCATACGTAGTAAACGGAACTTGAAGAATTGATAACGAAAAACAAAATTTATGCACATATGCTTGTATTTTCCCCACGAAATACGAGCAAAAATATGAGAGGTTCGAGGAACCCACAATAAAATCATTTGGGGTTCAAAAAGTGTCTCGAACCCACGAAGTTGGCGCCTCTGGTAGCATGCTGTAATGGAAATCGGAGATGCGAATTCGATTATCGCGCCAGGGAGCTGTAATTTTCAAGTTTTCTGAAGGGTGACTATATAGAAAACATTGGAAATGCTGCTACTCTGTGGTGATAATGTGATTTGTTACAGGGCTGTTCTGATAAAGATGAGTTATTCTTTAATGCCATCGACAAAAATTGAACTGCCCAAGTCTACATCATCATCATCATCATCATTGTCAACCATTATCAATCCACTGCTGGACGAAGGTCTCCCCAAGTATCCTCCACAACGGTCTGTCTTGTGCCAGTCTCCTCCATGTCACTCCCGCATACTTTCGAATTTCATCCACCCATCTCCCATGTGCTCTTTTTCTGGGTCTTTTCCTGTCCCTTGGAATCCAATCTAAAATTACGTCTGTCCATCGATGGTCTGTCCTTCTGGCAGTATGTCCAGCCCATTGCCATTTCAGAGATTTAACTCTGCTCATGACGTCTTCCACTCTTGTCATTTTTCGGATCCACGAGTTCCTCTTCTTATCTCTCCTGGTTACAAGAAGCATGCACCTCTCCATGCTGCTTTGAGTTGCCTGCAGCTATTGTATGTCTCTTTTAGTTAAGGTCCACGTCTCTGCACCATACGTAAGCACTGGAAGGATGCATTGATCAAACACTTTTCTTTTAAGACATAATGGCATATTGCTCTTGAAAATTATGTTGTTTCTTCCAAAAGCTCTCCAAGCAAGTTTTGTACGCCGATTAATTTTTTCCTCAATGTGACCCTCACTTGATATCTGCTGTCCAAGATAAACGTATGTGTCTGTTATCTCTAGCTTTTCTCCATCAATCGATAAATCTTCATTTCTTGTAAAAGCATTGAACATCACTTTTGTCTTCTGAAAGTTCATTTTTAATCCCACTTCTTTACTCTTGTCAGCAAGTTTCGGGATCATACTCTACAGCTGTGATGGGGTAGTTGCAAAAATGACTACGTCATCAGCAAAACATAGGTGGGTTATAAATTACCGATCGCTCTCCACGATAAAGAGTCTTCTAAGCGATGGTGCGGAGCCATTCTTCCACTAACAGTCCAACTCAAGTTTCAATTGCCGCACCCCGCTCAGAACAACGTTTATCAAGGTCACGTGACCCCCAGCTCGAAGAAGTACGGTCGTCATTTGCATATTTCCGTAGAATCTAGCACACTTTCGCTTGGGTACGTCGACTTAGTGCTTCCCGTTGCACGCCTCTAAAAAATCTTTACAATCGGTTGTCTCGTTTTAGGCATATTCTCGACTTTGTATTTTTCACGTTAAATTTGGACACCAGTTTATATTACATCTTACTTGAGCAAATATTGTATGAAAAAAAAATATTTTTAAATATCTCATTATGATTAAGAAATAAAACATAAACACATTTTCATGATTTCGAAAAAATATTTCTTCCTGTACCCAGCCGTCCTAGAGTTCTAGCGCTGTAGTCAATTTCTTTAGAAAATTCGTTAAGTTTTCCTTATAAACCCTAGAAATTCACTCCAGATTGGATTATAGAATTCATTTCATCATATTTAATATTTTGGGAATCGCAGTCCTCACCCTCTCTCTCTCTCTCTCTCTCTCTCTCTCTCTCTCTCTCTCTCTCTCTCTCTCTCTCTCTCTCTCTCTCTCTCTCTCTCTCTCTCTCTCTCTCTCTCTCTCTCTCTGTCTCACTCACACATCACACACACTCGCGCGCGTATAGGTATTGTGAATGACCGCAGAGAATTTGTTGAGTTATACGTAGTTTATAAACCCTTATAATCTGCTCTCGATCGGACGGGTGATTGTTTACGTTCATATTTTTCAAATTGAGTTCCCATCCTACATCCCCGAGAGTTACAGTGCAAGGCGACGCTCTTAAAACACCTGTCGAGTTGCACTTTGGAAATCCTGAAAATGTGGCCGAGATCAGAAATACCTTTTCTTTTTAATTTTACATTTTGGGAATTAAGCCCTATAATATTTCTGGTCTAAGGTGGTCTCATAAATATTATTTTGTGAAAGAGTAAAGGTATTAACTTCACTTGTTAGGTAAACGTGAACGTGAGCACGGCCGATAAAATTGCACTAAAGAGGACAAGGCCTAGGGTCTTTTAACTTATGTTTTGTGCCTGAATAAAAAAGCGACATTATTAGCTTAACTTGGAATGCACACATTTTGAATCTTTTTCTTTGAAAACTTTATAATCAAAGGTTTGTACCTGTGTAAAAGGGAAATATTATTAGCTTTACTTGTTATCAGGTGCGTATATATAAAAAAACAATTCTGGGGGCAGACGAAAAATGGAAGTTTTTAAAATCCGCCAGAATAAAATAACAGTTAATGAAAAATAGGAGAAAAATTAAAGCATTTTTTTCTAATGTAAATTGATATATCTGTATTAAATTAAAGCATTTCTTAAATAACATAAGTCGCATTTTAACAAAAAGCATAAAAGAATGAAGCCCTTTCGGAGGGGCAAAGCTCCATGCCCCACTCTAAATACGCATTTGCTTGTCATGTAAGCGTTATGAATATGAACAAGGACGATAATATTTGATAAATAGGCCTTTTAATTAATGTTTTATAACTGAGTGAGAGTGCAACAATATAAAAACGACTTGTTATGCAAATTTAATGAATATGAGAACAAGGGATTAAAATTTGCTAAAAAGGCCTGGGCCTAAAGCCTTAAAATAACTATTTTATGCATGAGTAATAGGGCGACATTATCAGCTTTATTTGTTATTTAAACGCTGCAAATATAAGCATAGTAAATCAATTTTCCAAAAAGGACTATGCTACGGCCTTATAATTAATGTTTTATGCCTGAGTAAAAGTGTGAGATTATTAAATTCACTTGTTATGTAAGCATTATAAATATGAGCCGGAGGATTAAAATATGCTGAAAAGGAGCAGGACCAGGGGTAGGGCATTTTAGTTAAAGCTTTGTGCCTGAATGAAAGTGCAACATTATTAACTTGACTTGTTATGTGAGCCTTATGAATGTGAGTACGAAGAATTGAAATTTACTGAAACGGTGTAGAGCTAGGGCCTTCCAGTTAATGCTTTCTATCTGAGTGAGACACTTTTTATGTACTAATGAATATGACCTTGGGGGATTAAAAACTGCTGTAACACCTAGGACCAGTAAATACGGTTTGATGAGTGAGTAAGAGCATATTATTAATTTGGTTCTTTTTTTAAACCACATGAATATGAGCAAAGTAGATTAAAATTTATTTGCTAAGTAAAGCTCTACCTTAGGGCCTTATAATTAACGTTTTGTCCCGGAGTTGGAAGTTCAACTTTAATAACTTGACTTCTTAGGTAAACCTCATGAATACGTATGTACACGGCGTATTAGGAATTGCTAAAAGTGCCTAGGCCTAGGACTTAGTAGTTAATGTTTGAGGCCCGAAGACCGACTTTCGGGAAATATGGCATAGAGAAGTCAAAAGTACAGTTTTTGTACAACACTCAAACGTTTTGGTGATCAGTTTTTTTGTTGCCATTTTTGCTACGAGCATGTTTCTTGTTACTAGTGTTGGAAGCCTTGCCTTTGAACCAGAAAATGCTAAAAGTATCCAGATTTCCTAATGATAAACTGATATTAAAGACGTATTTGTATACACAATAATTACCGAAGTGGAAGGGAAAATAGCAACACTATATTTATTTATACAGTGTAACTGTTCTGAAATATTATGCTTCCCTTATGGTCATTTTGCGCACCGGCACAACACTTTTACATATCCTAAACCAAAACACAAAATTTTCGATAAACGGACACTCCAGTGAAATGGTCTTTTGATGAAATGAAGTTACAGTGAAGCAATCCTTCAGTGAAATGTACCTTTTAATTAAATGACCTTTCGATGAAACGATCTTATCAGTGAAGTGATTTCCGGTGAAATGCCCTTTCGGAGAATTAATCGTCGGGAAAATAATAGACCCAGTGTTCAGGCAAGATGTAGAATCATTGTATGATTCCTTAATCGCAACCATTCCCCTTACGGTGAGGTCAACACGGATCCATTCTTGTTTAATTGCACCCATTAATTCCCCTTACGGTGAAGTCACCACAGATTCAATCGTGTCTCCTATTCATCATTTCAGTTTTTCCTGTGAAATAAAGAAATTGAAAATCGTTGTTCCTTTATTGTTCATCCCCTCATGATATAGTACTAAGGTGAGTCTAAAGTTCAGCCAGTTTTGAGCTACGAATAATTCTTCGTCTCCATTCCTGTGTTAAACGCGCATCAGCGTTGACTGAGTACTGCGATGACGTAGAACACATGAGGCTGATGATGTACATTTGGCATGGTGCCACATTGCATCATCAGGTAAGCAGAGGATGGAGGGCGATAAACGTGCTGTTGGGGAACTCCTGTGCCATTATTGAAAAAAAAATGTTAAACGCGTCAGCATCAGCGAGATAAATGTGTGCAATGAAAAGCGAGGAAACAGCAGAGAGCTGCACTGATCGAAAATGGTTTCGGCGTTCAGAGCACCAGTCTCGAACGGGTCCGGGCTATGACAAAAATCCCGGAAAAGGATCCGGGCCCGGGCTCTAGTTGATTTTCCGCATATTAAGAAATGTTCCAAACATAATAAGCAAAAACTTTCTTACCAACAGCCAGATACTTTTCAATCATGCATAATGCAAAAATTTGGTTAGTGCAGACTTTACCAGGCATAAAACCAGTCTGAACATCCCACACTTCTTTCGTTCTATTATATTTCAAAAGGTCGCTGAAAATCCGCCAATGTACCACTGCTCGTTATAATGATTGACTCCTTGTTATAAACAAATCTACCCCCCTCCCTTCCTTGGGCAGTTCGGCCTGTACCATCTAGTTCCTATTGTAGGATAAGCCCAGTCCTGGAACGAAATAAGGATTACAAACCAAGAACATCCAGCTAGGCTTCTTTCCTTACTTTTAATTACCTTTGAAAAAAAGAAAATCATGTGGGTTCTGTTTGCGCTAAAAAGTTAGACTTGAAAACTAACTAACTATGTACAGAGGATGTTTACACATATTTAAAACGTTTTCCAGCAATATAATTAATGTTTAAAATAAAATTATTTGTTTCTTAAATGTTTTGTCTGACAGCCCTTTTTCTGGACTGTGAAACTACATCTAGATTTCCAAGATAATAGGACATTTCTTAAAATCGGTAGTGGTATTTTCTTCCACTCCACTTCCACTGGTTTCCATAGTCCAGTCATTGTTTTAGGTGTGCGTTCAAAAAGCGCTCTTTTTAGCAGTCCGAAGGCACAACAGTCCATTGGTGACACATCAGGGGACTTTGAAGGAACATGAGCAAAAGGTATAGAATTTATACCCGTCTCTTTTTTTTTCATTTTTTCAAGAAATAGAGCGGTAGATTTGAATGTATGACTGGTAGCCTTATCCTAATGGATTTCTACTCTTTGAAGGCTCTCTGGGTGAAGGAATAGTATTTCCTCTTTACATATAAAACATTATTTTGGTAAGATATAGAATTGATTATAACATTTTTTCACCTTTTCTTTACTTTAATTTCCCATTGAACGAGAAACCAGTAATAATCATGAAACCTTTACTGAAACTTTCTTTGAATTCTTGGAACCAAGTTCGTAAGTCTTGTTCCGCTCTTTTGTGATAGTATCGTTTTTATTACAGTCGTTTAGGCAGATCCATGCTTCATCAATAGGCACAATAAATTTCCATCTGTCTTCGGCTAAATAATTTTCATAAAGAAGTCTACACAGTGTTCTGCGCGCTCGGCCACGTACCTAGGCAAAAGGCAGTGAGCATTGCGTTCCTTGTTTTTTTTTTTTTTTCAGATTCAAATCTCTGGTATTACCTTGTTTGCAGTTCATACAGAGATTTTTAAACTTGCCAACTGTCCTTTTGGTAGAATTATGAGGGCCCTGTGAACTGGGAACTTGTACCAGATGCTTTATCTCAATGACTACAGTCTTGTGACGATTATATATACATTACGATAATACAACGTAGTTGTCACAAATGTTTATTTTCTCAAGCCGACCATGGTTTCGCTGGGTATTGACCTAGCTTCATCAGGACGAATGGCACGTAAATATTCAAATTGTATATGACATCATAAATGGTGTTTACAATCACGTGTTTTGTTCAGATGCTTCCACGCGTTTGATAGAAATGGCGTGGATGCCATGTCATTAACAAGTTGCGAAGTCTTCTGATATATATGGAAAGCTTCCGAACTATCAAGTTAGGAGGTTGAATCTGGCTTTTCAATAAGTTTTGCTTCTTCAAAGAGAAATCTGTGGTCCTTTTCGTAACAGTGTTTACCATCGATGACTTCTTTAGGTCACAATTCCGAATGTAGGTCTTGTGCTCCTTCAATCGAAAACGCACAAGTTTGAAAAGTTTTTCTTCAAATCGACGCATGTAGATTTCTCATAATATAGGTGACAGTGGGCTGCCTATGGCTAGATCTATGAAATTTGGCTAGAACGTGTGAAATTTGACTTATGGATACGATTCGTAGACGATACTTTCGTTCTATGGAAGGGAAAACATTCTGAAATTCCGGAATTAGTCAAACTTATAAATTCCATTGATCCTCACATTTGATTCAGCTACGAAATTTAAAATAATAGATGCCTACCATTCCTTGACGTCCTGGTAACTCGTTTGAATCAATCTCTCGCAACCACAATTTATCGGAAGCCTTTCGCTATTTTTTCACCTCCATATGCCAAGTCTAATCACCCTTATCAACAAAAACTCAGTGCCTTTTGTAGTTGCGTATATCGCGCGATACATATATGTTCAAATAAGGACAGTTTGGAAAAAGAAAATTTATTTTTTAAACGTGTTGCAGTACAGCGGGGATACAACCCTTCCATTATAGACAAGGCCCTGACAAAATTCCGGAAACCGAAGTCCATCTCCACATTAACTCCTGTGATGCGCCCATTGCGAGAGAATTTTGCCATTATTCCATTTTCCCGTGACATTGCCTTCAAAATTACAAAAATTCTAAAAACCTTTAATTTTAAGGTCATTTTTAAACCCATAAACAAAATGAGATTTTTAGGATCAAAGGACTGAGTTGAAGACAAAAACTCGTGGGGAATTTATCAAATTCCATGTGAATGTGGCGCTTCGTATATAGGACAGACCCGTAGAGCCTTGCGTTTTCGATTGAAGGAGCACAAGACCTACATTCGGAATTGTGACCTAAAGAAGTCATCGATGGTAAACACTGTTACGAAAAGGACCACAGATTTCTCTTTGAAGAAGTAAAACTTATTGAAAAGCCAGATTCAACCTCCTAACTTGATAGTTTGGAAGCTTTCCATATATATCAGAAGTCTTCGCAACTTGTTAATGACATGGCATCCACGCCATTTCTATCAAACGCGTGGAAGCATCTAACCAAAGCACGTGACTGTAAACACCATTTATGATGTCATATACAATTTGAATATTTACGTGCCATTCATCCTGATGAAGCTAGGTCAATACCCAGCGAAACCATGGTCGGCTTGAGAAATAATAAAAATAAACATTTGTGACAACTACGTTGTATTATCTTAATGTATATTGTACCAGATGGTTGGAGTCTCTGCGCCAATATTACCCAACATTCATCAACAAGAAGCGGGGGAGGGGGTTGCTGCAAGTGGATGAAGCCCCATGTCCCATGACACCTTCAGTGTGGTCCACTGAAAACTAGGATAATTGGAAGTGGTTGAGATGTGACCACAATCTCCATACAGTCTGAATCTTGTCTCATCTGACTACCACGTCTTTCGCTCCATGACTCATTTTCTACAAGGATGGGACTGAGCTTCAGCGGTGGATATGGAATCTGGCATGGGAGAGTTTCTGTCTTGGAAACCTGCCAAGTGATACACACTTGGAATCGTGGTCCTGATGGAACACTGGTAAAGGACTATAGAAAACAACAGTCTGAACTTTTCAGAATGAGGTCAGGGTGTATGTCTTTCTTGCACCGTTAAACTTTTTATCTGCAAAACGGATAAACATTTGAGTCACCCTGTTAAAAAATACGGTCTCTCTCATACTAAAATCCACACGTTTTGAACTGTAAACTAAACCTTAGCTCAATTAACAACAACAAAGTCTTGCCTTTGACTCACGTAAGAAACATTTCGGCAACATTAATAATTATACGTAAATACACTTATGATGTAAACTAATTAATATACCTGAGATATTAGTGTCTTCTGAGAAAGTGCTTGGAATTTGATGCACCTTTCGGCAGGAAAACGTTTTTGCGAATAGATGACAAAATCACACGGGTGCGGGAAGATGATGAAGAAGAAAATATCGTAATATATAGGATAGGAAGGAAGAGGAGGTCATGGTTCAACGGACATCCGGTCTTGCATTTGCTCTTGAAACAAAACAGAGGAAAAAGAAATGACATTTCATAATGCATCATTTCAGCAAATATGCGGTTAAATAACATGTGCATCCCCCCCCCTAAATCTTTCTTTCACAGTCACAGTGTCGAATATTGCTAAGTATTTCGTGAAAATATTGAAATTATCAGTTCACCAAGAAATATCCGGCATTGCCATAATTACTTGAAAGCTTGCGTGGTGCACCGTGAAAACAAAACGTTCTTTATTCTCTACCTGCAAGAAATGCTACGGAATTCTCGGATTTTGTAAGTTCACCTTTTGATAAAATATCTCAAATCTACTAGAAGAATTTTAAGAAAATTTAATTATATATGAATAGTAATTTAAAAACTGGAGACTCGCAGGAAATTTTTGTTCCACATTTTTAAACTATGCCCACCCGAAATAAAAAAAAATGCGTTTACTTCACCTCACGCAAAGTTTGAACGTACAGAAAACCAGAAAATACCCTCTTTCCAAAAAAAAAAAAAAAAAAAAAAACTAAAAGAACTGAAGCACCCAGAAGAAATTATCCAATCGAGATGACAATTAGTATATGGATTGTACGAGGGCGGATAAAAAAATTAGTTGCACTGTTGAATGAAAGAGAAAAAAATTAAGAGATATACTCAGGGAATGTATGTTGGTTTAAAGGTACAACATTTATTCATTTTTCGACATAGTCGCCAAAGGATTGTAAACATTTATCGGAACGTGTGATTAACTTATCCATACCTGTACGAAAAAGTCTCCTCCAGTTTGGAGCAACCAGTTGAGGACCGCATAGCCTCTCCGGCTTGGAATCGTTGTCCACGAAGGTCCTGTTTCATTTTACCGAAAAAATGGTAGTCGCACGGGGATAAGTCGGGGTTGTACGGTGGATGTTGCCACACCTCCCACTTGAATGACTGCAGAAGTTCATTTGTTTTCCGTGCCCTTTGGGATGTGGCGTTGTCGTGTAGCAGAATGACAACCCCGGCGTCTATCCTTAACCCTTTAATCGGCTGGAACGAATTAACTCGGGGTTATTAAAATGGACTAATATCAACTCTGACGAATATATTCGCTGTCTAAAAAGTGGGCAGAACGCGTATTAAACGAGTGAACCTTTCCATCAGAAAGCGTCAGCTTTTAATTCTATGTGTTCATGTAGGGGAATGATTGACATTGTTCCTTTCTGACTGATTACCTGCTAAGATTACTACAACAGTGGCAAGAAACATAAGAGAAGAAAGAGGAGATACTTAAATCACTAGTTTCTACCCAGTAGCATGACTGTGAAGGAACTAATTCAGTTTGAGTCACTTGTTTCCAGCTAGTAACATTATGCCTTAGAAACTTAGTCCGCTTGAGTCCCATGTTTGTATCCAGTTGTACATAGCGAAAAAACTAAAGTCCTTCTCAGGGGGACTAGCTCCTCCTATTATGCTTTGGGTCATGGAGCAGAGAATGAAGAACTAGAAGCGAGGGCATATCACCCGTGAGAGGTTTATGGTCGATACTGCTCAGATAGATGGGAAAGAGAATGGAGTGGTTTTGCCGTAGACCGTATTAAAACTTGTGTTTAAGTAGCGCAGGAAATTTCGGAACCATTTGCGACAGGTATACTGGGCGCTTAAAGGGTTCATTGCCTTTCGCAAATTTCGTAGCGTTTGGCACTATGAATCAACATTGATAGTCGTCCCTATCGGCAGAAATTTTGTGTAGACAACACCTTCACAGTCAAAGAAAAAAGTCGCCATGACCTTTCCCGCAGACAGTTAGACTTTGCACTTCTTCCTTGTCGGAGAGGTGACAAGCTCCCATTTTATAAACGATCCTTTGGTTTCAGGGATGAAATGGTAAAACCACATTTCGTCACATATTATGACTCTGTATAATGAATTAGCTTTATTTTCTTTCCGCTAAGCTAATTATTATGAATGATTCTCTTCCTACCAGCTAGCTAATGATATACTTGTACTAAGCTTCAAAATAATGAATTCAAAAGGGTGTTGTTACTAGTTAATTACGAACGTAAACAAAGTCTCAACGCTGGTTATTTATAGGAATCAATAAATGTTATAAACCTAACAGCCAGACAGAGGTCTGACAAAAACTATGAATTGAGAAAGACTAACTTACATAAACTTCTTTATTTATACGACTCTTGGTCAACTAAGGCACACACACACTTGTAGTACAATACTGAATAATCTCCACAAGCTCTCCTCATAACAACACAAAAGCTCCCCTAAGTCTCGATGAACGCGCCTATATACTAGCTACCACCAGGTCGTGACTTACATTCATTGCCAGATCTCATTCAGCGGGTGAAATAATATTTCGTTCCGTAGGAAGATAATTTACATAGTAAAATAAAATAACCAGAGATAGTAAAATCAAAAGGAAAGTGAATATAGAGTATACGTTACATCATCTCCCCCTTAATTTTTCTTCTTTTTTTTTTTTTTTTCTTTTTGTTTCCGAAAAACCTATCAATTTTGGAGTGTAAGTCTTACATTTCGTTGGTTGACGTTTCTCGATCTCTTTTTTGATGTGTGGTTTGGTGGTAGCCGTATTTACATTACCAAACTTGGCATGACAATTTTCGAAATCGGTATTCGACTGTGAAATTTGTATTGTTGCACAAAACAAACCTGCATCGGCATACTTTCCTTTTATTCTGCCTAGCAGGAATCACTTTTTTAATTTCAAATGACGTTCTCATTATTCGGTGAATACATACCAACTGTATCAGCAGCGAAGATTGCCTGGAGCTGCCTAACAGTAACAATTTTATTATTTTCATTTCAAATTACGTTCGCATTATTCGTTGAAATACATACCAACTGTATCAGCAGCGAAATTTACCTGGAGCTGCCTAACAGTAACAATTTTATTATTTTACCCCTAAGCACATAGATATATATATAAAAAAAGTGGATTAGTAGATGGACATAGAAGAAATATAAAGAAAAACACACATATATACACAAAAAAGAATGCATAGGCCCACACGAAAAAAAAAAGAACTTCTGACACGCCAACTGGTCGTGCAGGAAAAACAACAAACTGAGAAAAGAACCTGTCCACGAGAACTTACTTATCTCGAGGACGCATAAAAAACTCTAGTGCGATAACGTTTTCCAGGCCTAATTGGACTGGCAAGATCAGGTGGCTTGGATCTCTTCAGGGACTGGAATGGAACTGGAACATCGGTCTGCTGTCGGTCAGGAAATCCCGGCGGCTGACGGGAACGGTCAGGAATGGCGGAAATCCTTCGGTCCGAAACGGCTGAAGTCTGTGGGTCCAGAAATCCCTGCGGCTGAGAAGAACGGTCAGGAGTCTGGCGGTCTGGAAATCCCTGCGGCGCAGAAGAACGGTCAGAGGTCTGGCGGTCCGGAAATCCCTGCGGCTGAGAAGAACGGTCAGAAGTCTGGCGGTCCGGAAATCCTTGCGGATGATAGGAACGGGCTCCCCAGGCTTTGGATATGAAGTCCCCTTGTGCTGGGGCCCGTTGTGTCCTTCCAGTATCTTTTTGGACGGACGTGTCTCCGGCCACATCGTTTGCTTTCGCTTACGCCCACGTGGCATAAGAGTAGCAGCAGGCAGCGGCCCTGTTTGCCCTGAACGTAGGTTCCAGGGGCGAAACCCGGGCGGATGCAAAGATTTCTGCCTTCGTCGCTGTTGCGGCGAAGCAGATTGGGGAGACAAGTCACGTTTGCGCCCAACCTTTGGTGGTGCTGGACGGTTTGGAACCTGAAAGTTAGTGTTCATAACTGACAAGTCAGAAATGTCCGAAGCCTCTGAGTCACTGCTGTAATTCAGTGGTCGTGCAGGGCGATGTTTAGATTTGCCTATAGGAATACTTTCGGACGAGGTATTCAAAGAAGAAGTAGCCCGCGTTGGTGCAGAGTTATCCGGAAACGGCGCAGCAATAGTCTTGGCAATGGTTGGAGGGAAAGGAACGATACTAGTATTCGACGAACTCGATTCGAGCCTTGGTCTCATGGGAGAATCAGGTTGCGTGTGTAGAAACTCGTCTGGAGGAGGGGAGGGTGAATGAAAAATCACTGGAGATTCTTCAAAAATGTTTGGTGGTTCGTCCAAAATTTCTGGCGGTTGAACATGAGATTTAGATTCTTGAGTCTGTGGAACAGAAGGTTGAGTAGGGTTGATTATGAACTCAATATTCCGTTCATGATACTTGCGACACTGATCAACATGTACATATTGAAAATGGTTGTCAGGTTTCTCCAGAACAATATTATTTTCAAAGATATTTGCCACCCGATATGGACCTTCGTAGCTGGGTGCAAATTTCTTCACTAAAGTATGCGAAACAGAAGACTGGAAGTGTGTTTCCACGAGAGTGAGATCTCCAACGACAAGATCTGGTTCCCTACGCCTAGAATTATAATATCTTGCTTGAGCCGCTTGTGCTCCTAGCATTGCAACACGAGCTTTTTCTGCCATGATTTGTACTGATTGCGGAGTTGGTCGCTGGTTTAGTTCGTCGATTATCCCCGTTAAATTTTCAAAAGGGGTTTTAATTTTGCAACCCAGAAAAAGTTCTGCAGGAGTAATTTTAGTAGACTCGTGGACAGACGAGCGGAGGGCGAACGCAAAAAGCTCTAAATGGTCATCCCATCTTTCATGATGATCCATTACAAAAGTCGCAATCATTTTCACTAGCGTTCGGTTAACACGTTCCGCAGGATTACTCTGGGGATGATATGGGGAAATGAATTTATGTTTAATGTGTAGTCTCGCACACATTCTTTCAAAAATGTCAGAAATAAATTGAGGACCATTATCCGAAACTACTTTATTAGGTGCACCATATCTAGAAAATACTTCATTAACTAAGACATTACAAATAACTTCAGCCGTAGCGGCTTTAATGGGAAAAACTTCAACCCATTTAGAAAAATTATCAGTTAGTACTAAAACGTAACGAGCTTTATTTTTAACAGATAATGGATAAGGTCCCAATAAATCTATGGAAATAATATCAAACACATGAGAACTTGAACTAGATTTCAAGTGACCGGCCGGTCTTACATTACGGTAATTATTAATCTGACACAAGTGACATGATTGAACGTATGCGAGCACACTTTGGTACATGCCAGGCCAATAGGCAACATCCCGCAATTTACCACGGGTCTTGCGAATACCTAAATGGCCTGCAAGAGGTTTGTCATGAAATTCATTTAAAAGAGCCATTCTAAGGGTTCGCGGAATACATGGGCGAAACTCTGCCCTAGTAGTCCGAGATTTTGTAGAATAAAGAAGACCCTCTATTACTTCAAAATGTTGTGACCTTCCAGCCAGAGAAGGATCACTTTGTGGGGGCGAACCCGCAAGCAAAAAATTGTAGATATCCCCAAAATCTGGATCATTTATTAATTCTGCCATTATCTGCTCTCTGGATGTTATATCAGCTATTAGAAGTAAAGGCTGACATCCAGGAGTAGCTCCAGTGGGGACCCCACTAATCGGAACGCGAGATAATGCGTCCGGTAATTGATTCTTATGACCTGGCTGATATGAAATTTTGATATTGCTCTCTTGTAACTTCAGAGCCCACTTCATAAGTCTTTGAGATAGGTGCTTAGCAGAATTCATATACTGAAGGGCAGAATGATCCGTAATTATGTTAACTGTCAATTCGTTAAGATAACATTGAAATTTATTCAGTGCATACACAACAGCAAGACATTCACGTTCCGTAGCTGAATAATTGCGTTCAGCTTTGGCTAAAGTACGAGACGCAAAAGCTATTGGATGCCCAGCTTGTGACAAAACGCAACCAAGACCAACTCCGGATGCATCAGTATAAATATCAAATTCCTTAGTATGATCCGGGAAAGCCAACACCGGAGGCTGAGTCAATGCAGACTTCAGTGTTTCGAATGCAGCGTTAGCCTCAGGTGTCCAAATAAACTTCTTGTATTTACGTTTTAAAGCATACAATGGCTCACATATTGTAGCATAAGCGGGGACGAACTGCTGATACCATCCGGTCATTCCCAGAAAGCGGGATAGTTCTTTTGCTGTTTTAGGCCGAGGAAAGTCAACAATAGGCCTAATTTTTTCATTATCAGTAAATAAGCCGTGGGGAGTGATTTTCAACCCCAGATATACAATCTCGTCCCTCGCTATCTGGCATTTACTAGGTTTTAACGTCAAGCCAGCATTGTATATAAGTTGGAACACCTGTTTGAGCAGAGAAAGGTGCTCGTCAAAAGTCTCTGATGTGATAATAATGTCATCCAAATAGACATGCATATGGGGACCCAGGACAGGTCTGAGAACCGTATCCATAAGCTTTTGGAAAGTAGCAGGTGCAGAAGCTAGTCCAAAAGGCATACGTAAATATTCATAGGCCCCAAAAGGAGTCACAAAGCCAGTTTTATCAACAGAGTCCGGATGTACTGCCACCTGCCAATATCCACTCGCCAAATCCAAAGTTGACATCCATTTGGTTGACGACAAGTCATTTAAAATATGTGACATGACAGGTAGTGGATAATTGATCGTTTTTGTGACTTGGTTGAGCTTGCGAAAATCTGTCACGAAACGAAATTCATTGGGTTGTTTCTTTGGAACCAAAAAGGCAGGAGCAGCCCAGGCGCTTGTTGATTCCCTGATTATGCCCTGCTTAATCATTTCAGTAATTTGACGTTGCATTTCCTGTTTCTTATGTGGAGCACAAGGGTAAGGTTTCGTCGCAATGGGTTTCGAACCATCAGTGTCAATAACATGATAAACCACCTGTGTGAAACCAGGTTGATCCGAAAATAAACCAGGGCTTTCCTGTAAAAGGAGAAAAAGCTGGTCTCGTTGCCCCTCATTCAATTGGTTACTCAATAATAAACTCGTGATATCTACAGGAACCGTAGGAATCATTTCGACAGGTTCCGGAAAGGAAATCACATGTTGTACAAAATTCAAAGTTATTTGAAACTTGTTTATAAAGTCCATACCCATTAAACATTTCACAGGTAGCTCGTCTATAAGCAGGAAAGAATGTGTAAAACGAGCTTTTCCCAGCCCTAAAGATAATGTGACAGTTCCTGAGATACTGAAGATTTCATTATTTGCACCTCGCAAATACTGCGTTGCAGGCTGAACGTGTATTGCAGAAAAAGTGTCAGTGCAAAACTTTGTATTTAGGGCTGATATTTCACACCCAGTGTCGAACTTTGTCTCGACAATAATGTCTTCAAGTGTCAAGAATACATCAGGCAACTGAGGAGTTTGAACAGTCACTAATACTGTTTTAGGGTCAGAATGTTTGGTAACAGGAAGCAGGACCGACCCTTCGTCTACTTCCTGTGGAAGTTTAAAGGAATCCTGGTGGGGTTATCATGTGGTCGGAAACCTCGACCCTGCCGGGTATCGGGAAAATTTTCACGATGAGGAAAACTGGGTGAAAACTGCGTCGGGAACTCCGCGTGTCTGTTGACATTTTCATATCCGTTACGTCTGCCCTCAGCACGGGCAGAAAAATTATCATTGCCCTGGGCATGATAACGTTCCGAATGCTGCTGAGTGAAACGGGGTCGAGCATACTGTGCATTATTACGATATCCCGAAGCTTGTTCAGAAACTCGCTGTTCTTTTGCCACTCTTCTGTGTGGTGGAACGTATGAAGCTTGGGTGGGCACTTGTGTATGCTCGCGCTGAAAATTATGTCTATTATGCCGCTGAGGGTTTTCGTAATAAGCCTCGCGGGGTGCCCGAGCATGGTGAGTTGAACCATGTTTGCCATGTCGCTCTTCATACGTGCGTATGAGGCGAAGGCAGTCATGAATTGTGGCAGGGTGTCGAACCTCCAGAAAATCTTGTAAGAATGGGTCGAGCTGCTGCACGAGGGTATCCAACATGTCAACATGACTGGCATGTGGATCCAATAGGTTATATAGGCGTGTAGTTTCCAACGCAAATGCAACAGGGCTATCATTGGGACCTTGCTGACGTGAAAAAAGCTGTTGAGCAAGGCTAACTCGACTGAGGCCGAAAGGAAAGACCTCCAAGAATTCTGCACGGAAATTCTCATAATGAGAATCCGGGTTCGACCCTCTCCACTGCCGATACCAGGTCTTAGCGGTATCCCTCAAGCAAGTGCCGGCAATTTGGACTTTGCAGTCTTCAGGAATATTATATAGATCAAAATGATCTTCCAGATCTTCGAGGAACTTTAAGGACCCCTCCAAACCATTGAAATGAATTGTTCCTGCATGCGGCACGAAATGGGAAAGCATTCTGCTTCGCTGAGAGGATTGAACTCCCTCAGGTACGACCCGCGACTCAGAGTAATAGGAAGCCGGTGCATTATGAAATTGTGAAGAATGCCTGGGTGCGTGTAAATCATTCATATCAAAATCAGAGCCACAGGCTTCGTGCAAATTGTCCAGAAAAACACCATTACCCTCGAGACTTGCCGGAGGGTGGAAATTTGAAGTTGTCTCAGGTAAGGAAGACATGGATAATAATCGTCAGGATCTCGTGTTCGAGAAAAGTTCAGGCGCCAATTATAATGAATTAGCTTTATTTTCTTTCCGCTAAGCTAATTATTATGAATGATTCTCTTCCTACCAGCTAGCTAATGATATACTTGTACTAAGCTTCAAAATAATGAATTCAAAAGGGTGTTGTTACTAGTTAATTACGAACGTAAACAAAGTCTCAACGCTGGTTATTTATAGGAATCAATAAATGTTATAAACCTAACAGCCAGACAGAGGTCTGACAAAAACTATGAATTGAGAAAGACTAACTTACATAAACTTCTTTATTTATACGACTCTTGGTCAACTAAGGCACACACACACTTGTAGTACAATACTGAATAATCTCCACAAGCTCTCCTCATAACAACACAAAAGCTCCCCTAAGTCTCGATGAACGCGCCTATATACTAGCTACCACCAGGTCGTGACTTACATTCATTGCCAGATCTCATTCAGCGGGTGAAATAATATTTCGTTCCGTAGGAAGATAATTTACATAGTAAAATAAAATAACCAGAGATAGTAAAATCAAAAGGAAAGTGAATATAAAGTATACGTTACATCTGAACTTCTTTCTTGTTGGAGAGGTAACAAGTTCCCATTCCATGGACGATCCTTTGGTTTCAGGGATGAAATGGTAAAACAACGTTTCGTCACCTGTAATGACTTTGCACTTTTTCCTTGTTGGACAGGTGACAATTTCCCATTCCTTGGACGATTCTTTGGTTTCAGGGATGAAATGGTAAAACCACGTATCGTCACATATTATGACTCTGAACTTCTTCCCTGTTGGAGAGGTAACAAGTTCCCATTCCATGGATGATCCTTTGATTTCAGGGATGAAATGGTAAAACCACGTTTCGTCACATATTATGACTCTGAACATCTTCCTTGTTGGAGAGGTAACAAGTTCCCATTCCATGGACGTTCTTTTGATTTCAGGGATGAAATGGTAAAACCACGTTTCGTCACATATTATGACTCTGAACATCTTCCTTGTTGGAGAGGTAACAAGTTCCCATTCCATGGACGATCTATTGGTTTCAGGGATGAAATAGTAAAACTACGTTTCGTCACCTGTAATGACTTTGCACTTTTTCCTTGCTGGACGGATGACAATTTCCCATTCCATGGACGATCTTTTGGTTTCAGGGATGAAATAGTAAAACTACGTTTCGTCACCTGTAATGACTTTGCAGTTTTTCCTTGTTGGACAGGTGACAATTTCCCATTCCATGGACGATCCTTTGGTTTCAGGGATGAAATGGTAAAACCACGTTTCGTCACCTATAATGACTTTGCACTTTTTCCTTGCTGGACAGGTGACAATTTCCCATTCCATGGACGATCCTTTGGTTTCAGGGATGAAATGGTAAAACCAAGTTTCGTCACATATTATGACTCTGAACTTCTTCCGTGTTGGAGAGGTAACAAGCTCCCATTCCATGGACGATCCTTTGGTTTCAGGGGTGATATGGTAAAACCACGTTTCGTCACATATGATGACTCTGAACTTCTTCCTTGTTGGAGAGGTAACAAGCTCCCATTCCATGGACGATCTTTTCGTTTCAGGGACGAAATGGTAAAACTACGTTTCGTCACCTGTAATGACTTTGCACTTTTTCCTTGTTGGACAGGTGACAAGTTCCCATTCCATGGACGATCCTTTGGTTTCAGGGATGAAATGGTAAAACCACGTTTCGTCACATATTATGACTCTGAACTTCTTCCGTGTTGGAGAGGTAACAAGCTCCCATTCCATGGACGATCCTTTGGTTTCAGGGATAAAATGGTAAAATCACGTTTCGTCACATATAATGACTGAACTTCTTCCATGTCGGAGAGGTGACAAGCTCCCATTCTATGGACGATCCTTTGCTTTCAGGGATAAAATGGTAAAACCACGTTTCGTCACATATTATGACTCTGAACTTCTTTCTTGTTGGAGAGGTAACAAGCTCCCATTCCATGGACGGTCTTTTGGTTTCAGGGATGAAATGGTAAAACCACGTTTCGTCACCTGTAATGACTTTGCACTTTTTCCTTGATGGAGAGGTAACAAGCCCCCATTCCATGGTTGATCCTTTGGTTTCAGGGATGAAATGGTAAAACCACGTTTCGTCACATATTATGACTCTGAACTTCTTCCTTGTTGGACAGGTGACAAGTTCCCATTTCATTTTCGATCCTTTGGTTTCAGAGGTGAAATGGTAAAACCACATTACGTCACCTGTAATGACTTTGCACTTTTTCCTTGTTGGACAGGTGACAAGTACCCATTCCATGGACGATCCTTTGGTTTCAGGGATGAAATGGTAAAACCACGTTTAGTCACCTGTAATGACTTTCCACTTGTTCCTTGTTGGAGAGGTAACAAGCTCCCATTCCATGGACGATCCTTTGGTTACAGGGATGAAATGGTAAAATCACGTTTCGTCACCTGTAATGACTTTGCACTTTTTCCTTGTTGGACAGGTGACAAGTTCCCATTCCATGGACGATCCTTCGGTTTCAGGGGTGAAATGGTAAAACCACGTTTCGTCACATATTATGACTCTGAACTTCTTCCTTGTTAGAGAGGTAACAAGCTCCCATTCCATGGACGATCCTTTGGTTTCAGGGTGAAATGGTAAAACTACGTTTCGTCACCTGTAATGACTTTGCACTTATCCTTGTTGGACAGGTGACAATTTCATATTCTATGGATGATCCTTTGGTTTCAGGGATGAAATGGTAAAACCACGTTTCGTCACATATTATGACTCTGAACATCTTCCTTGTTGGAGAGGTAACAAGTTCCCATTCCATGGACGATCTATTGGTTTCAGGGATGAAATAGTAAAACTACGTTTCGTCAACTGTAATGACTTTTCACTTGTTCCTTGTTGGAGAGGTAACAAGCTCCCATTCCATGGACGATCCTTTGGTTTCAGGGGTGAAATGGTAAAAGCACGTTTCGTCACATATTATGACTCTGAACTTCTTCCTTGTTGGAGAGTTAACAAGTTCCCATTCCATGGACGATCCTTTGATTTCAGGGATGAAATGGTAAAACCACGTTTCGTCACATATTATGACTCTGAACATCTTCCTTGTTGGAGAGGTAACAAGTTCCCATTCCATGGACGATCTATTGGTTTCAGGGATGAAATAGTAAAACTACGTTTCGTCAACTGTAATGACTTTTCACTTGTTCCTTGTTGGAGAGGTAACAAGCTCCCATTCCATGGACGATCCTTTGGTTTCAGGGGTGAAATGGTAAAAGCACGTTTCGTCACATATTATGACTCTGAACTTCTTCCTTGTTGGAGAGTTAACAAGCTCCCATTCCATGGACGATCTTTTATTTTCAGGGATGAAATGGTAAAACTACGTTTCGTCACCTGTAATGACTTTGCACTTATCCTTGTTGGACAGGTGACAATTTCCCATTCCATGGAAGATCCTTTGGTTTCAGGGATGAAATGGTAAAACCACGTTTCGTCACCTGTAATGACTTTTCACTTGTTCCTTGTTGGAGAGGTAACAAGCTCCCATTCCATGGACGGTCCTTTGGTTACAGGGATGAAATGATAAAACCACGTTTCGTCACATATTATGACTGAACTTCTTCCTTGTTGGAGAGGTAACAAGCTCCCATTCCATGGACGATCCTTTGGTTTCAGGGGTGAAATGGTAAAACCACGTTTCGTCACATATTATGACTCTGAACTTCTTCCTTGTTGGACAGGTGACAAGTACCCATTCCATGGACGATCCTTTGATTTCAGGGATGAAATGGTAAAACCACGTTTCGTCACCTGTAATGACTTTGCACTTTTTCCTTGTTGGACAGGTGACAAGTTCCCATTCCATGGACGATCCTTTGGTTTCAGGGTGAAATGGTAAAACCACGTTTCGTCACATATTATGACTCTGAACTTCTTCCTGGTTAGAGAGGTAACAAGCTCCCATTCCATGGACGATCCTTTGGTTTCAGGGGTGAAATGGTAAAACTACGTTTCGTCACCTGTAATGACTTTGCACTTATCCTTGTTGGACAGGTGACAATTTCCCATTCCATGGACGATCCTTTGGTTTCAGGGATGAAATGGTAAAACCACGTTTCGTCACATATAATGACTCTGAACATCTTCCTTGTTGGAGAGGTAACAAGTTCCCATTCCATGGACGATCCTTTGATTTCAGGGATGAAATGGTAAAACCACGTTTCGTCACATATTATGACTCTGAACATCTTCCTTGTTGGAGAGGTAACAAGTTCCCATTCCATGGACGATCTATTGGTTTCAGGGATGAAATGGTAAAACCACGTTTCGTCACCTGTAATGACTTTGCACTTTTTCTTGTTGGACAGGTGACAATTTCCCATTCCATGGACGATCCTTTGGTTTCAGGGATGAAATGGTACAACCACGTTTCGTCACCTGTAATGACTTTGCATTTTTTCCTTGCTGGACAGGTGACAATTTCCCATTCCATGGACGATCCTTTGGTTTCAGGGATGAAATGGTAAAACCACGTTTCGTCACCTGTAATGACTTTGCACTTTTTCCTTGCTGGACAGGTGACAAGTTCCCATTCCATGGACGATCCTTCGGTTTCAGGGTGAAATGGTAAAACCACGTTTCGTCACATATTATGACTCTGAACTTCTTCCTGGTTAGAGAGGTAACAAGCTCCCATTCCATGGACGATCCTTTGGTTTCAGGGGTGAAATGGTAAAACTACGTTTCGTCACCTGTAATGACTTTGTACTTATCCTTGTTGGACAGGTGACAATTTCCCATTCCATGGACGATCCTTTGGTTTCAGGGATGAAA
Source organism: Macrothele yani (assembly GCA_039090855.1). NCBI lineage: Eukaryota > Metazoa > Arthropoda > Arachnida > Araneae > Macrothelidae > Macrothele > Macrothele yani. The sequence goes on from CM077010.1 coordinate 89,210,375, forward strand.
TGGTTAAACCACGTTTCGTCACATATAATGACTCTGAACATCTTCCTTGTTGGAGAGGTAACAAGTTCCCATTCCATGGACGATCCTTTGATTTCAGGGATGAAATGGTAAAACCACGTTTCGTCACATATTATGACTCTGAACTTCTTCCTGGTTAGAGAGGTAACAAGCTCCCATTCCATGGACGATCCTTTGGTTTCAGGGATGAAATGGTAAAACCACGTTTCGTCACCTGTAATGACTTTGCACTTTTTCCTTGTTCGACAGGTGACAAGTTCCCATTCCATGGACGATCCTTCGGTTTCATGGGTGAAATGGTAAAACCACGTTTCGTCACATATTATGACTCTGAACTTCTTCCTGGTTAGAGAGGTAACAAGCTCCCATTCCATGGACGATCCTTTGGTTTCAGGGGTGAAATGGTAAAACTACGTTTCGTCACCTGTAATGACTTTGCACTTATCCTTGTTGGACAGGTGACAATTTCCCATTCCATGGACGATCCTTTGGTTTCAGGGATGAAATGGTTAAACCACGTTTCGTCACATATAATGACTCTGAACATCTTCCTTGTTGGAGAGGTAACAAGTTCCCATTCCATGGACGATCCTTTGATTTCAGGGATGAAATGGTAAAACCACGTTTCGTCACATATTATGACTCTGAACTTCTTCCTGGTTAGAGAGGTAACAAGCTCCCATTCCATGGACGATCCTTTGGTTTCAGGGATGAAATGGTAAAACCACGTTTCGTCACCTGTAATGACTTTGCACTTTTTCCTTGTTCGACAGGTGACAAGTTCCCATTCCATGGACGATCCTTCGGTTTCATGGGTGAAATGGTAAAACCACGTTTCGTCACATATTATGACTCTGAACTTCTTCCTGGTTAGAGAGGTAACAAGCTCCCATTCCATGGACGATCCTTTGGTTTCAGGGGTGAAATGGTAAAACTACGTTTCGTCACCTGTAATGACTTTGCACTTATCCTTGTTGGACAGGTGACAATTTCCCATTCCATGGACGATCCTTTGGTTTCAGGGATGAAATGGTAAAACCACGTTTCGTCACATATAATGACTCTGAACATCTTCCTTGTTGGAGAGGTAACAAGTTCCCATTCCATGGACGATCCTTTGATTTCAGGGATGAAATGGTAAAACCACGTTTCGTCACATATTATGACTCTGAACATCTTCCTTGTTGGAGAGGTAACAAGTTCCCATTCCATGGACGATCCTTTGATTTCAGGGATGAAATGGTAAAACCACGTTTCGTCACATATAATGACTCTGAACATCTTCCTTGTTGGAGAGGTAACAAGTTCCCATTCCATGGACGATCCTTTGATTTCAGGGATGAAATGGTAAAACCACGTTTCGTCACATATTATGACTCTGAACATCTTCCTTGTTGGAGAGGTAACAAGTTCCCATTCCATGGACGATCTATTGGTTTCAGGGATGAAATAGTAAAACTACGTTTCGTCACCTGTAATGACTTTGCAACTGATCCTTTGATTTCAGGGATGAAATGGTAAAACCACGTTTCGTCACATATAATGACTTCTGAACATCTTCCTTGTTGGAGAGGTAACAAGTTCCCATTCCATGGACGATCCTTTGATTTCAGGGATGAAATGGTAAAACCACGTTTCGTCACATATTATGACTCTGAACATCTTCCTTGTTGGAGAGGTAACAAGTTTCCCCATTCCATGGACGATCTATTGGTTTCAGGGATGAAATAGTAAAACCTACGTTTCGTCACCTGTAATGACTTTGCACTTTTTCCTTGCTGGACAGGTGACAATTTCCCATTCCATGGACGGTCCTTCGGTTACAGGGATGAAATGGTAAAACCACGTTTCGTCACATATTATGACTCTGAACTTCTTCCTGGTTAGAGAGGTAACAAGCTCCCATTCCATGGACGATCCTTTGGTTTCAGGGGTGAAATGGTAAAACTACGTTTCGTCACCTGTAATGACTTTGCACTTATCCTTGTTGGACAGGTGACAATTTCCCATTCCATGGACGATCCTTTGGTTTCAGGGATGAAATGGTAAAACCACGTTTCGTCACATATTATGACTCTGAACTTCTTCCTTGTTGGAGAGGTAACAAGCTCCCATTCCATGGACGATCCTTTGATTTCAGGGATGAAATGGTAAAACCACGTTTCCTCACATATTATGACTCTGAACTTCTTCCTTGTTGGAGAGGTAACAAGCTCCCATTCCATGGACGATATTTTGGTTTCAGGGATGAAATGGTAAAACCACGTTTCGTCACCTGTAATGACTTTGCACTTTTTCCTTGTTGGACAGGTGACAAGTTCCCATTCCATGGACGGTCCTTCGGTTACAGGGATGAAATGATAAAACCACGTTTCGTCACATATTATGACTGAACTTCTTCCTTGTTGGAGAGGTAACAAGCTCCCATTCCATGGACGATCCTTTGGTTTCAGGGATGAAATGGTAAAACTACGTTTCGTCACCTGTAATGACTTTGCACTTCTTCCTTGTTGGAGAGGTAACAAGCTCCTATTCCATGGACGATCCTTTGGCTTCAGGTGTGAAATGGTAAAACTACGTTTCGTCACCTGTAATGACTTTGCGCTTCTTCCTTGTTGGAGAGGTAACAAGCTCCCATTCCATGGACGATCTTTTGGTTTCAAGGATGAAATGGTAAAACCACGTTTCGTCACATATTATGACTCTGAACTTTTTCCTTGTTGGAGAGGTAACAAGTTCCCATTCCATGGACGATCCTTTGGTTTCAGGGGTGAAATGGTAAAACCACGTTTCGTCACATATTATGACTCTGAACTTCTTCCTTGTTGGAGAGGTAACAAGCTAACATTCCATGGACGATCTTTTGGTTTCAGGGATGAAATGGTAAAACTACGTTTCGTCACCTGTAATGACTTTGCACTTATCCTTGTTGGACAGGTGACAATTTCCCATTCCATGGACGATCCTTTGGTTTCAGGGATGAAATGGTAAAACCACGTTTCGTCACCTGTAATGACTTTTCACTTGTTCCTTGTTGGACAGGTGACAATTTCCCATTCCATGGACGATCCTTTGGTTTCAGGGATGAAATGGTAAAACCACGTTTCGTCACATATTATGACTCTGAACTTCTTCCTTGTTGGAGAGGTAACAAGCTCCCATTCCATGGACGATCCTTTGGCTTCAGGGGTGAAATGGTAAAACTACGTTTCGTCACCTGTAATGACTTTGCACTTCATCCTTGTTGGAGAGGTAACAAGCTCCCATTCCATGGACGGTCCTTTGGTTTCAGGGGTGAAATGGTAAAACTACGTTTCGTCACCTGTAATGACTTTTCACTTGTTCCTTGTTGGAGAGGTAACAAGCTCCCATTCCATAAACGATCCTTTGGCTTCAGGGGTGAAATGGTAAAACTACGTTTCGTCACCTGTAATGACTTTGCACTTCATCCTTGTTGGAGAGGTAACAAGCTCCCATTCCATGGACGGTCCTTTGGTTTCAGGGGTGAAATGGTAAAACTACGTTTCGTCACCTGTAATGAACTTTGCGCTTCTTCCTTGTTGGAGAGGTAACAAGCTCCCATTCCATGGACGGTCCTTTGGTTTCAGGGGTGAAATGGTAAAACTACGTTTCGTCACCTGTAATGACTTTGCACTTCTTTCTTGTTGGAGAGGTAACAAGCTCCCATTCCATGGACGATCCTTTGGCTTCAGGGGTGAAACGGTAAAACTACGTTTCGTCACCTGTAATGACTTTGCACTTCATCCTTGTTGGAGAGGTGACAAGCTCCCATTCCATGGACGGTCCTTTGGTTTCAGGGGTGAAATGGTAAAACTACGTTTCGTCACCTGTAATGACTTTGCGCTTCTTCCTTGTTGGAGAGGTAACAAGCTCCCATTCCATGGACGATCCTTTGGCTTCAGGGGTGAAACGGTAAAACTACGTTTCGTCACCTGTAATGACTTTGCACTTCATCCTTGTTGGAGAGGTGACAAGCTCCCATTCCATGAACGGTCCTTTGGTTTCAGGGGTGAAATGGTAAAACTACGTTTCGTCACCTGTAATGACTTTGCGCTTCTTCCTTGTTGGAGAGGTAACAAGCTCCCATTCCATGGACGGTCCTTTGGTTTCAGGGGTGAAATGGTAAAACCACGTTTCGTCACCTGTAATGACTTTGCACTTTTTCCTTGCTGGACAGGTGACAATTTCCCATTCCATGGACGATCCTTTGGTTTCAGGGATGAAATCGTAAAACCACGTTTCGTCACATATTATGACTCCGAACTTCTTCCGTGTTGCAGAGGTAACAAGCTCCCATTCCATGGACGGTCCTTTGGTTTCAGGGGTGAAATGGTAAAACTACGTTTCGTCTCCTGTAATGACTTTGCACTTCTTCCTTGTTGGAGAGGTAACAAGCTCCCATTCCATGGACGGTCCTTTGGTTTCAGGGGTGAAATGGTAAAACTACGTTTCGTCACCTGTAATGACTTTGCACTTCTTCCTTGTTGGAGAGGTAACAAGCTCCCATTCCATAAACGATCCTTTGGCTTCAGGGGTGAAATGGTAAAACTACGTTTCGTCACCTGTAATGACTTTGCACTTCATCCTTGTTGGAGAGGTGACAAGCTCCCATTCCATGGACGGTCCTTTGGTTTCAGGGGTGAAATGGTAAAACTACGTTTCGTCACCTGTAATGACTTTGCACTTCTCTCTTGTTGGAGAGGTAACAAGCTCCCATTCCATGGACGATCCTTTGGCTTCAGGGGTGAAACGGTAAAACTACGTTTCGTCACCTGTAATGACTTTGCGCTTCTTCCTTGTTGGAGAGGTAACAAGCTCCCATTCCATGGACGGTCCTTTGGTTTCAGGGGTGAAATGGTAAAACTACGTTTCGTCACCTGTAATGATTTTGCACTTCTCTCTTGTTGGAGAGGTAACAAGCTCCCATTCCATGGACGGTCCTTTGGTTTCAGGGGTGAAATGGTAAAACCACGTTTCGTCACCTGTAATGACTTTGCACTTTTTCCTTGCTGGACAGGTGACAATTTCCCATTCCATGGACGATCCTTTGGTTTCAGGGATGAAATGGTAAAACCACGTTTCGTCACATATTATGACTCTGAACTTCTTCCGTGTTGGAGAGGTAACAAGCTCCCATTCCATGGACGGTCCTTTGGTTTCAGGGGTGAAATGGTAAAACTACGTTTCGTCTCCTGTAATGACTTTGCGCTTCTTCCTTGTTGGAGAAGTAACAAGCTCCCATTCCATGGACGATCCTTTGGCTTCAGGGGTGAAACGGTAAAACTACGTTTCGTCACCTGTAATGACTTTGCGCTTCTTCCTTGTTGGAGAGGTAACAAGCTCCCATTCCATGGACGGTCCTTTGGTTTCAGAGGTGAAATGGTAAAACCACGTTTCGTCACCTGTAATGACTTTGCACTTTTTCCTTGCTGGACAGGTGACAATTTCCCATTCCATGGACGATCCTTTGGTTTCAGGTATGAAATGGTAAAACCACGTTTCGTCACATATTATGACTCTGAACTTCTTCCGTGTTGGAGAGGTAACAAGCTCCCATTCCATGGACGGTCCTTTGGTTTCAGGGGTGAAATGGTAAAACTACGTTTCGTCTCCTGTAATGACTTTGCGCTTCTTCCTTGTTGGAGAGGTAACAAGCTCCCATTCCATGGACGGTCCTTTGGTTTCAGGGGTGAAATGGTGAAACTACGTTTCGTCACCTGTAATGACTTTGCGCTTCTTCCTTGTTGGAGAGGTAACAAGCTCCCATTCCATGGACGGTCCTTTGGTTTCAGGGGTGAAATGGTAAAACCACGTTTCGTCACCTGTAATGACTTTGCACTTTTTCCTTGTTGGACAGGTGACAATTTCCCATTCCATGGACGATCCTTTGGTTTCAGGGATGAAATGGTAAAACCACGTTTCGTCACATATTATGACTCTGAACTTCTTCCGTGTTGGAGAGGTAACAAGCTCCCATTCCATGGACGGTCCTTTGGTTTCAGGGGTGAAATGGTAAAACCACGTTTCGTCACCTGTAATGACTTTGCACTTTTTCTTTGCTGGACAGGTGACAATTTCCCATTCCATGGACGATCCTTTGGTTTCAGGGATGAAATGGTAAAACCACGTTTCGTCACATATTATGACTCTGAACTTCTTCCGTGTTGGAGAGGTAACAAGCTCCCATTCCATGGACGGTCCTTTGGTTTCAGGGGTGAAATGGTAAAACTACGTTTCGTCTCCTGTAATGACTTTGCGCTTCTTCCTTGTTGGAGAGGTAACAAGCTCCCATTCCATGGACGGTCCTTTGGTTTCAGGGGTGAAATGGTGAAACTACGTTTCGTCACCTGTAATGACTTTGCGCTTCTTCCTTGTTGGAGAGGTAACAAGCTCCCATTCCATGGACGGTCCTTTGGTTTCAGGGGTGAAATGGTAAAACCACGTTTCGTCACCTGTAATGACTTTTCACTTGTTCCTTGTTGGAGAGGTAACAAGCTCCCATTCCATGGACGATCCTTTGGTTACAGGGATGAAATGGTAAAACCACGTTTCGTCACATATTATGACTCTGAACTTCTTCCTTGTTGGAGAGGTAACAAGCTCCCATTCCATGGACGATCTTTTGGTTTCAGGGATGAAATGGTAAAACTACGTTTCGTCACCTGTAATGACTTTGCACTTATCCTTGTTGGACAGGTGACAATTTCCCATTCCATGGACGATCCTTTGGTTTCAGGGATGAAATGGTAAAACCACGTTTCGTCACATATTATGACTCTGAACTTCTTCCTTGTTGGAGAGGTAACAATCTCCCATTCCATGGACGATCCTTTGGCTTCAGGGGTGAAATGGTAAAACTACGTTTCGTCACCTGTAATGACTTTGCACTTCATCCTTGTTGGAGAGGTAACAAGCTCCCATTCCATGGACGGTCCTTTGGTTTCAGGGGTGAAATGGTAAAACTACGTTTCGTCACCTGTAATGACTTTTCACTTGTTCCTTGTTGGAGAGGTAACAAGCTCCCATTCCATAAACGATCCTTTGGCTTCAGGGGTGAAATGGTAAAACTACGTTTCGTCACCTGTAATGACTTTGCACTTCATCCTTGTTGGAGAGGTAACAAGCTCCCATTCCATGGACGGTCCTTTGGTTTCAGGGGTGAAATGGTAAAACTACGTTTCGTCACCTGTAATGAACTTTGCGCTTCTTCCTTGTTGGAGAGGTAACAAGCTCCCATTCCATGGACGGTCCTTTGGTTTCAGGGGTGAAATGGTAAAACTACGTTTCGTCACCTGTAATGACTTTGCACTTCTTTCTTGTTGGAGAGGTAACAAGCTCCCATTCCATGGACGATCCTTTGGCTTCAGGGGTGAAACGGTAAAACTACGTTTCGTCACCTGTAATGACTTTGCACTTCATCCTTGTTGGAGAGGTGACAAGCTCCCATTCCATGGACGGTCCTTTGGTTTCAGGGGTGAAATGGTAAAACTACGTTTCGTCACCTGTAATGACTTTGCGCTTCTTCCTTGTTGGAGAGGTAACAAGCTCCCATTCCATGGACGATCCTTTGGCTTCAGGGGTGAAACGGTAAAACTACGTTTCGTCACATATTATGACTCCGAACTTCTTCCGTGTTGGAGAGGTAACAAGCTCCCATTCCATGGACGGTCCTTTGGTTTCAGGGGTGAAATGGTAAAACTACGTTTCGTCTCCTGTAATGACTTTGCACTTCTTCCTTGTTGGAGAGGTAACAAGCTCCCATTCCATGGACGGTCCTTTGGTTTCAGGGGTGAAATGGTAAAACCACGTTTCGTCACATATTATGACTCCGAACTTCTTCCGTGTTGGAGAGGTAACAAGCTCCCATTCCATGGACGGTCCTTTGGTTTCAGGGGTGAAATGGTAAAACTACGTTTCGTCTCCTGTAATGACTTTGCACTTCTTCCTTGTTGGAGAGGTAACAAGCTCCCATTCCATGGACGGTCCTTTGGTTTCAGGGGTGAAATGGTAAAACTACGTTTCGTCACCTGTAATGACTTTGCACTTCTTCCTTGTTGGAGAGGTAACAAGCTCCCATTCCATAAACGATCCTTTGGCTTCAGGGGTGAAATGGTAAAACTACGTTTCGTCACCTGTAATGACTTTGCACTTCATCCTTGTTGGAGAGGTGACAAGCTCCCATTCCATGGACGGTCCTTTGGTTTCAGGGGTGAAATGGTAAAACTACGTTTCGTCACCTGTAATGACTTTGCACTTCTCTCTTGTTGGAGAGGTAACAAGCTCCCATTCCATGGACGATCCTTTGGCTTCAGGGGTGAAACGGTAAAACTACGTTTCGTCACCTGTAATGACTTTGCGCTTCTTCCTTGTTGGAGAGGTAACAAGCTCCCATTCCATGGACGGTCCTTTGGTTTCAGGGGTGAAATGGTAAAACTACGTTTCGTCACCTGTAATGATTTTGCACTTCTCTCTTGTTGGAGAGGTAACAAGCTCCCATTCCATGGACGATCATTTGGCTTTAGGGGTGAAACGGTAAAACTACGTTTCGTCACCTGTAATGACTTTGCGCTTCTTCCTTGTTGGAGAGGTAACAAGCTCCCATTCCATGGACGGTCCTTTGGTTTCAGGGGTGAAATGGTAAAACCACGTTTCGTCACCTGTAATGACTTTGCACTTTTTCCTTGCTGGACAGGTGACAATTTCCCATTCCATGGACGATCCTTTGGTTTCAGGGATGAAATGGTAAAACCACGTTTCGTCACATATTATGACTCTGAACTTCTTCCGTGTTGGAGAGGTAACAAGCTCCCATTCCATGGACGGTCCTTTGGTTTCAGGGGTGAAATGGTAAAACTACGTTTCGTCTCCTGTAATGACTTTGCGCTTCTTCCTTGTTGGAGAAGTAACAAGCTCCCATTCCATGGACGATCCTTTGGCTTCAGGGGTGAAACGGTAAAACTACGTTTCGTCACCTGTAATGACTTTGCGCTTCTTCCTTGTTGGAGAGGTAACAAGCTCCCATTCCATGGACGGTCCTTTGGTTTCAGAGGTGAAATGGTAAAACCACGTTTCGTCACCTGTAATGACTTTGCACTTTTTCCTTGCTGGACAGGTGACAATTTCCCATTCCATGGACGATCCTTTGGTTTCAGGTATGAAATGGTAAAACCACGTTTCGTCACATATTATGACTCTGAACTTCTTCCGTGTTGGAGAGGTAACAAGCTCCCATTCCATGCACGGTCCTTTGGTTTCAGGGGTGAAATGGTAAAACTACGTTTCGTCTCCTGTAATGACTTTGCGCTTCTTCCTTGTTGGAGAGGTAACAAGCTCCCATTCCATGGACGGTCCTTTGGTTTCAGGGGTGAAATGGTGAAACTACGTTTCGTCACCTGTAATGACTTTGCGCTTCTTCCTTGTTGGAGAGGTAACAAGCTCCCATTCCATGGACGGTCCTTTGGTTTCAGGGGTGAAATGGTAAAACCACGTTTCGTCACCTGTAATGACTTTGCACTTTTTCCTTGTTGGACAGGTGACAATTTCCCATTCCATGGACGATCCTTTGGTTTCAGGGATGAAATGGTAAAACCACGTTTCGTCACATATTATGACTCTGAACTTCTTCCGTGTTGGAGAGGTAACAAGCTCCCATTCCATGGACGGTCCTTTGGTTTCAGGGGTGAAATGGTAAAACCACGTTTCGTCACCTGTAATGACTTTGCACTTTTTCTTTGCTGGACAGGTGACAATTTCCCATTCCATGGACGATCCTTTGGTTTCAGGGATGAAATGGTAAAACCACGTTTCGTCACATATTATGACTCTGAACTTCTTCCGTGTTGGAGAGGTAACAAGCTCCCATTCCATGGACGGTCCTTTGGTTTCAGGGGTGAAATGGTAAAACTACGTTTCGTCTCCTGTAATGACTTTGCGCTTCTTCCTTGTTGGAGAGGTAACAAGCTCCCATTCCATGGACGGTCCTTTGGTTTCAGGGGTGAAATGGTGAAACTACGTTTCGTCACCTGTAATGACTTTGCGCTTCTTCCTTGTTGGAGAGGTAACAAGCTCCCATTCCATGGACGGTCCTTTGGTTTCAGGGGTGAAATGGTAAAACCACGTTTCGTCACCTGTAATGACTTTGCACTTTTTCCTTGCTGGACAGGTGACAATTTCCCATTCCATGGACGATCCTTTGGTTTCAGGGATGAAATGGTAAAACCACGTTTCGTCACCTGCAATGACTTTGCACTTTTTCCTGGTTGGACAGGTGACAATTTCCCATTCCATGGACGATCCTTTGGTTTCAGGGGTGAAATGGAAAAACCACGTTTCGTCATCTGTGATGATTCAACGCAAAAAATTGAAACCTTCAGCTGAATACCGTTGCAGAAGAACGAAAGGACGACAGGAAACGTTAGTTTCCTGTCGTCGTTTTCGTAAGAGATGTGTAACGTACTGGCAATTTCCTTGATTTTGATATGCCTATTGTCCCGTATCATGTCGTCAACGATGGCATCATGCTTCCGAGTGCTGGGTGCTGATGCTCGGCCTTCATAGTATTCGTCCGTTAAATTTGTTTGACCCTGCTGGCACCACTTCATAATGGCCGGGCGAGACATGGTGTTTTCCCCGAATACAGCGCAGATTTCTGGATGGATATCGGTGCAATTTAGGCACTTAGCCCATAAAAATCGAATGGTTCCTCGCACTTCCAATTTGGAGCAAGAATCCAGTTGAGGCGCCATTACGAAGTGCCTCCTGCACATGTCTTACGCAATTACAGAACTAAAACATCTCCTGTAGACAGCTCCAACGTACTGTCTACTTCTCTCCCAAGCACATACGGTCTGACTGCAATCTTACTCCAGATGAAGCTAAATGTAACTTACTTTTTGATTCACTTACGTACATTTATAGGAGAGGAAATAATTGCAATTTCAGAGCAGTTGGGCTATTTACTCGAATAAAACAGCTTCACTAGTGAAACAAGTTAATACGTCGCAGCGCCACCTCTAGCTCGGATACAAGCGGCTACCTGGTGTGGCATAGAAGCATACAATTCACGGATACTGTCCTGAGACACAGCATGCCAAATGGTGTCCAAATTGCGAGCCAGTTCGCCGAAATTCCAGAATGGGCGTATGTGGCGTTCCATGATGTTCCAAACATGTTCGATCGGTGACAGATCAGGACGATCCGGTTAGCCGTGAAAGGCTGTCATCATTACGGAGGCAGGACAGAGATAACCGTGTTATGTCTGGCCGGGCATTATCCTGTTTTAAAATTTCTCGGTGATGCGGCCACAGGATTGGCCACACAGCAGGTCATAGAATGTTGTCGACGTATTGTTGAGCCGTGAGGATGATATGTAGGACTCTACCAAGGGTTTCCGGTTACCCTAGGAAATGGCTCCTCAGACAGGCACTTCCGGTGTGCGAGCCAGCGTGTGCCTTTCTACTGTAAAGGCAGGATCCGCGCTCTGGCAGGCTCGTCTGTAGACACGTATGCGCTAGTCGTCGTTACCAAGTGCAAACCGTGACTCATCATTAAAGACAACCCGAGGCCACTATTCCATGTTGATCGGGCCCGACACCACTGCAACTTGTGCCGGTGATGCGCCCTGGTCAGTGGTAGGTGGCGGAGTGACCCCCTCGAATGTAATCCTGGTGCCGCAAGTCGTCTGGCAACGGTCCGGATGTCCACTTCCGTACCTGTGGACGAAGCAACGTGGCCACGGAAGGCTGAGAACGACGAATTGGGTTTTGTTCGTGCGGCTGTTATAATCGCTGTATCCTCGCGTTCTGTAGTCTCCCTCGGCCGTCCACTGGCAGCGTGCAGCTCGGTTGTGCCCTCCTCGACCCATTGGTGTCAACTTCGTCCGATTGCCGCTTGCTCCGACCCAAATGCCTGGTGAGACCGCGACTTGACCAACCGGCCTCACTCAGCCCAATTATACGTCCACTCTCAAACTCGCTCAATTGCTCGTATTGTGCACGGATCCGGCGTCGAGGCATCCTCACAGTCCGTGGCGGATAATGCAATCGAAATCCGCTATCACAACAGTCCCTGCGTACAAGCTTTGCTCTTGATATTCCTTCCCCGATGTGCGGTCCTCGTGCGTTGTAGCATGCTACTACACTGCTGGCCACCCAAAATGCAACACCAAGAAGGACACGAGATAGCAAAGTCAGATTTACTGGACACATTGCAACAAATACAAAGATGAAACGATTGAGCTTACAGGTCCGTGCGACTTGCGGAACACGCAGACATCAAGAGTTCGTGTGGCCCCCACGGCTGGCAATAACGGCAGCTACACGCCGCGGCATCAAACGAAAGAGGCTTTGGATGTGGGCTTGAGGTATGCCGGTCCAGGCTGCTTTCACACGTTGCCACAGTTCATCAGGCGTAGCCACGGGTGGTGCTTGCCGGGCCACGGTAGCAGTGACACCTGGTGTGCCGTGAAGAATTGTTGCACGATGCGTGCCGCATGCGGGCGCGCATGGTCCTGTTGAAACGTGGTGGCTACCAGGTCCTGCAGGTAAGGGAGGACTACAGGCTCCAAAACGTCGGAGATGTAGCGGTGGCTCTTGAGTGTACCGGCGATGCGTACCAGAGGGGTGCGGATGTCGTATCCAATTGCGCCCCAAACAATAACGCCAGGCGACGTACCTGTATGGCGATGCATAATGCCGGCGTCATACAGTCTCTCGCCGCGGTGCCGCCACACGCGGATCCGACCATCGCAGGCAGAAGCGGGATTCGGCGGAGAAGACAATATCGTGCCATTCCGTAGTCCAGGTGCGGCGTTCAATGGCCCACTGCTGCTACACTCGCCGGTGGTGTAACGTCAATGGTAATCAGAGCAATGGGCGCAGTGCGACAAGTCCCCGCTCCTGCAGACGACGTCGAACGGTACGTGCTCACACAGGTTGTTGCAGAACACACCCGAATTCCTGTGCTAACGTTCGTGATGTGGCGGTACGAGCCGTCAATGTCCGCCGCACAACATGCCTGTTCTCTCGTTCGGTGGTGTGCCGTGGCTGCGGCAATCGCTCCCGTCGGTCCGTCCGTTCCTCCTACACCCACTGAATTCATACTCGCCTCACTGTGGATGGATGTCGTCCCACACGGGTGCCGATGTGTCGGTACGATAAACCGCTGTCGCGATAAGCCACTATTCGTCCTCTGTCGAACTCCGAAACGTGCTGGAATGACTGCCGTATTCTGCGACGAGGCATCAGGAAGCTTCCCACGCACAGGTCCAACAGCACAACACACTTCCACTACTTACACCCCGCCTTCTGTGCACCTTTCTTATAGTGCTTCTCGGTGGCGTGCCGGGCGCACATGATTTGTATATGCCCTGCAATGCTAATCGTTTGCATGTCCTCTCGCGGGCGACGCATGCTGCGAATTTCAGGCCAATCGGATGCTTCCTTCTTGGTGTTGCATTTTGGGTGGCCAGCAGTGTATATGGCCATGTTCTCCACTCGCGCCTAGGGTTTCAGCTTACAGAGAAAGCTTAGACGCAATCACCTGATCCCAAGTGAAGTTTTGCACTGCGTATCGGAAATGAAGTTACATTGGATTGAACCTTTAGGGCCTCATATTGGACGGAGGTCAGGGAACTACGAGTTGTAACTGCCAAACTATAGCGATTCAGAAAATGCACCAGAGGAAGGAACAAATGGCTTAATTTGTAAGGTTCGCGGAAGATGAGAAAGAAAATATCACGGGTCTGTCTGACGACTTAGATAGCCCTTCCGACACACCTACCTGAGATCGATCTAGCGCCGATCTGGTCTGAGGACAGTTGCTTTTAACCGTCAGGCAGCTAGCGGCTCCCATACTACCTGGAAAATTAGTGGAACTTTATATATACGCCGAATTCAAAAGGTGAGCACATAGAGTAGACAGTACACAAGTACTAGTATAATTATATGATATATTGATCCTCCATGTGCCGTCAAAACAGCTCTTACCTGGAGAGTATTGACGCTAAAAGATTTCTAATGGTGTCTTGTGGTATTCGGTACCAACACATTCCCAGAAGATCCTCTAATTCTTGTAAGTTACGTGGTTGAGCCGGCGCAGATAGTATTATCTGTTCCGACACAGAACACAGATGCTCGATTAGATTGATATCTGTGAAATTTGGAAGCCAAGGTACATGGAAGTCTGCCTCATCTTCTGCGAACCATTTTTGAACAATATTCTGCGTAGACCACCTTTGTGCAGCCTCCTGGCCACGGTAAAACGCGATAACGGACGTCCAGTTGTCTGTTGCATGTGCCTTGCGATTTCTCCCGCTGTCTGCCGTCTGTCTCTTCTCGCCTGTAGGACAATATACCGGTCGTCCGCCGCCGTGGTTGCTCGTGGACGACCACTGCTAATTTCTCGGACAGCTGTTCCTGTCGTTTGAAATGCTCTCCAAGCTCGTGAAACCATGCTGTGAGCGATCCCGAACTCTTGGGCCACACTAGTCACACTTTGACCTTCTTCCAACTTCCCAATGACGCGACCTCAGGTAAAGTCATCCAGATGTCGTCTACTGGATTGCCTGCTGGCCATATCACACAGTGGCAGCAACTCGACGTGGTTGAAACCGATGTACACCGTGCAATAGCTTTCACCGAATTGCTGAGCGTACACCGCCCCTGTGTTTCATACCCGTCCGACACCCCCCCCCCCACCTACGTCCTGCTGCATATATGCGCATGCCCTACCGTTACCGGACCCTAGATTATTTCCTGAGTGGTCTTTCGGTCCGTTCTGCCTGCTCGTTCCGCTGTTGGGCTAATTTCTCCTCTTCGTCCTTAATTTTTGCCCACCAGTGTACCTTGTCCATATCCACTGTTGCGGGTCTATCGGCTCTGGGACGGTCTAACAGGTCACAATTTTCCTCTCAAAACCTTTCGAACCAACGACAGCACTGACGATGTGATACAGCACTATGTTTCACACTGTTAATGTTCCTTACAGCATTTTCAGGGGTGCTACCGCGACGAAACTCATAGAGCATGCAATGGCGGATGTGCTCTTTTCCATTTTTATGTTCTCTGGCGCTTACACTCTTCACCTTCAAACAGCTAACTGCCTCTGACTTAAACCACCTACCCGCTGATGACATGCAAATGTGTTGCGCAATCTCAGTGGCCAATGTGTGTCGTGCCTACGACTTCGGGTACCTCGTCATCGGAAATTACCTTCTTTCCAACAAAATATTCATAGTTGTTATAAATGACATCATTAGGTACAACAGAGCTGTTCGTCGTCCAGGTGGCGCAGTGGTCTAAGCGTCAGAATGTTCGTCCAAATAGGCTAGGCTTTAAGTTCCTGATGAAGCATGGGTGACGCGCATATCTTACAACACTGGGTCTCTTTCTTCCCCGGAATCAGTGGAAGCAAATTAAGCACGGGCATATGCATATAGTTCTTAAAGCTGATCGCGGTGGTAGTTGACTCCTTCAAATAAAAAAAAAACTAGCGCAATTTGTTCCTGTTCTTAAACATCGCCGAGAGACCGATTTACGATTACGTAGTTCTTTTTTTTTTTAACATTTGTAATGCTTCATTTTTGAATACGAGCAGACATTTAGTCTTATACATACATCAGGTAATTTTAATAAGTATGCCCAAATTTATCCCTTATACTGAGAGGCTAATTTACTGGACATACTCCCACATCATATGTACTATGTACTGAGAGGAACAGTAATAGGTGGTACGCCGCCCCCGTGGCGCAGTGGTCTAAGCAATTGCTTCTGATCATTTGTCTGAAATGGGTCCTGTTTGTCATCCCGGGTATAGGTATGGATGTTGTGCTTGTCTTATGACGCTGGCTCTCTCCCTTCTCTGGAACCAGTGGCCCTAAATTAGGGACGGGCGACTGTTTATAGCCCACTGAGTTGCTAACGGTGGTTGTTAAACCTCCAATCAAAAAAAAAAAAAAGGAAAGAAAGAGATGGTGCAGGTATATCAAATTTGCAACTGCTTAGGCATAACATATTAAAATAAACTGAAGTAAATGCAGGTCTAAATGATTGCTCGCACTGAAGAATTAACTAGAACCGTAGTTAGACCTTGGGGCGACTATGGCCTTACATTGAAAACGCGCATAAATAAAAAATAATATTAATTGAAAAAGCAAATGTCATAAAATGATAAAAGTTTAACTGTGAGAAACCATACTTGTACAACGAATTATAGTCACAGTTTTCTCTTATGAACAATTTAGCTATAGTCTTGGTAAGGATGACATTTTATTATTGTTTTCAGTATATATACATTACAAAGAAAAATCTACAGATTAAATAAACTTGGCTTTTTGTCCCTTCAGTTTCACAGATTCACCAATGACATCGACAAAATCTGCTTCTATACACAGATCATCTTGGGGACCACAGAAACGTCTTCCTCCTGTCTCTGTCACGTGCATAACTCATCAGTCGTTGAAGTTCATTTCCAGTTCAGAGCTTGACCTTCTCTTTTTAATTCGAGAGTCAAGAAAAGGGTTCGAAAATTTTCCGTGGCCTTTTATGACTGAAAAACTTGCGGTCAACTTTCCTCACATCAGTTCCTCACAAACTAGACTCTGAAATGCAAATTCAAGCATGTATAGAAATAATAAAAATATTCAAATATACAGAAAGTTCGTGCTGCCGTTGTTGTTTTAAATTATGCAGTTTTTAGTTGCATTTCACAATCTTAAACTCCGTAGGAAGCCTTCGCTTAACTGGCGCCTATGGCAGAAGCCGCATTGGCCATGCCTTAGTTGCAGACCTGTTACACTGGGAGGCTAATTTATTAGATAAACTCCCGCAACATATCTACGGAGAGGAACAGTAAGACGTGGTACTTATTACGAGGGTCATAACGAAAGTTCCTTACACGTTAATCTAAAACGGAAGCGGATGATGCAATCGGGAAAATGATTGCGTTATGTAAAGGTCAGACTCTCAGCAACGCAGTGGTGTCAGAACGACACGCTACCATTTGCTGTGTGGACGTGGGAGGGTTTGGAAATGGAAGCGTGCAGCTCCTCAGGTCGAGTCACGGCGTTACACCAGCGCTCGTTTGTGAAAATACAAACTCTGCGGGAAAAAACTCCGACACAGATCCACACTGCCTTGCAAGAAGTTTGTGGGGAAAGAACTCTTAATCGAAGGACAATTTCTTTCTATGGACAAAGTTGAGACCGAAAATTCGTCAAAATCAGCCCAACTTGTTCGAAGCGGGAGCTATCTTGTCGCATGACAAAGCATCGTGTCATGGTGCAGCAACGGTACGAGGACTTTTGTCGAAATATGGCTGGGAAACTTTATCCCACCCACCATACAGCCCTGATCTCAGACCACCTGACTTTGATCTTTTCCAAAAGTTAAAAAACCGACTCTGTGGCATCCGCTACGAATCGCTGGACGAACTGTCATTGGACGTGACCAGAGTAATACGACAGATGAACAAAGATGGCGTATTACGGGGAATGCAGGACCTACCTCACCGCTGGCAAGCTGTCATTAGCAGTGGACGGGGAGTACATTGAACAGCAATGAGGTAAGTTTTCTCCGTTACGTCACACTTTTCTCAAAAAATGGACAGCGTGCAGAACTTTTGTTATGACCCCCGAAAAAATGTGTAAAACACTGCAACCTTTCGTCAGCTATTAACCAAATCTCAAGAATCTGAGAACTTAAATTTAATCTGAATATAAATTAAAATAAAATTGGAACAGGGAAAACCGCAACATTATGCTTTCTAAGTCCAATTCATGCAAAAGCATGAATGTTTGGAAGAAGTGACTGGTTTCAGGATATTTTGAGCTCGAAATAACTGGCTTCGTATTTCATTACTTTACATAGATTATATCAAGTTCAACTTATCTTAAGGGTATGGCTTCTCGTAAAACTGTGATTTCAAATGTCTCAGCGCCTACGAGTAATTCTTTCCAGAGACATGAAGACCACTTGAGTGGGCGCGCGGTGTACATTATATCATACATCTCCAATGGTAAACTTTGAATATTATCCCAAGAGATTCCCAGGTACGAATCTAGTACTTTTTACCGTCCTAGGCGTCGATTCGGAGGTCACCTCTGTTTTCTTTGTGATTGCAATCACTATTTTTTTGCATTTTGTTTTCAATTTTTTTGCCTTTTCAAAACAACAAAAGGAAATCTAAATGATTTAGTTTTTACAAGATGTGGCAAACCATTCGGATCGCATCTTCAAAAAAAAAATGCTAATTTAATCGCCTTGTTTGTTCCGCCTCCTTCTTGCTATGGAATTAACGAGAACTTTGAGCATCAAAGGTATAAACAATCGTGTTTCCCTAATTTGGGGCCAAACGTTCTAGAGTGGGAGTAAATCCAACGCCGTGGAAAAGGAGTGCCACTCATACCTCGTTTGCCGCCCGGTGGCGCAGTGGTCTAAGCGATGGCCTCCGATCATTCGTCCGTAAGGGGTCCGGGTTCGAATCCCGGTGAGGCATGGATGTTGTGTTTGACTTACGGCTCTGGCTCTCTCCCTTCTCTGGAACCAGTGACCCTAAATTAGGGACGGGCGACTGCTTATAGCCCATTGAGTTCCTCACGGTGTTCGTTAAACCTCTAATCAAAAAAATAATAATAATGTCTCGTTTGGGGCCCCAGCCAGAAGCTTGTACCTCTGGGAATTCGGCCACCTAGCGGCGTTTGCTCCACTGTCGTTATACGCGAGAACATCTTGCGTGTTGTTGTTTCAGAATTTTAGTACAGTTGAACCCTCATATAACGAGATCGGATATAAGGAAAGTTCATACACTGACGGAAAAAAATCAAAACACCAAGAAGGAGTTGTGTTAGATAAACGACAGTTCGTAGGCGGTGAGAGTACATCTGTAAGATGACGTCTATGCAAATTTCGCGCTCGGCGCATACGTGTGGCGCTAGTAGCGCCCCTCGGAACATGCAAAGCAGGTTTGCTGTAAATACGCGCTGTAACGTTCGTGAGCGTTAGTTATCGTTGAGATTCGACGTAGGGTGTTGATGTTAGTCAAGAATGCCTTTAAGAAGACGAAGAAGCCATTATCAACAGCTCACGGAGTTTGAACGAGGTCGTGTAATAGGGCTACGAGAAGGTGGATTTTCTTTCCGCAATATTGCAGACCGACTTGGCAGGAATGTAGCCACTGTGCATGATTGTTGGCAGCGGTGGTCAAGGGAAGGTACTGCCTCAAGAAGACCGGGTTCCGACCGGCCACGTGGCACTACTGAGAGGGAAGACCGCCGTGTACGGCGTATGGCCGTGGCGCATCGTACTGCGTCTGCGGCAGCAATTCGAGCCGCAGTTTCCACCACAGTGACACAACGAACTGTTAGAAATCGGTTACTTGAAGGACAGCTCCGAGCCAGACGCCCTGTAGCGTGCATTCCACTTTCGCCAAACCACTGCCGTTTGCGACGTCAGTGGTGTCAAGCTAGAGCTCATTGGAGGACGGAGTGGAGATCTGTTGTGTTTTCTGATGAAAGCCGGTTCAGCCTGGGTGCCAGTGATGGCCGTGTGTTGGTTAGAAGGAGGCCAGGTGAGCGCCTGCAACCTACCTGTCTGCGGCCGAGACACACTGGACCTACACCTGGTGTTATGGTCTGGGGAGCAATTTCCTAAGACAGCAGGAGCACTCTCGTGGTTATCCCACGCACCCTGACGGCACAGTTGTTCGTCGGTCTGGTGATTCAACCTGTTGTGCTTCCATTCATGAACAGCATTCCAGGGGGTGTTTTACAACAGAATAACGCTCGCCCGCATACCGCTGTTGTAACCCAACATGCTCTACAGAGTGTGGACATGTTGCCGTGGCCTGCTAGATCACCAGATCTTTCACCAATCGAGCACGTATGGGACATCATTGGACGACAACTCCAGCGTCACCCCCAACCAGCATTAACCGTCCCTGTATTGACCGACCAAGTGCAACAGGCATGGAACTCCATCCAACAAACTGACATCCAGCACCTGTACGACACAATGCATGAACGTTTGCGTGCTTGCATTCAACATTCTGGCGGTTACACCGGTTATTAATGTACCAGCATTTCACATTTAAAATGGTTCTTCTCGCGCTTACAATAAGCTGTGATCTTGAAACCTTAATCGATTAAATATGTTACCTATGCAAATGTATTGCCGCCATTTCATTTCTCTACAACAATTTTTTCGTGGTGTTGGGATTTTTTTTCCGTCAGTGTATGTAACAATGTCTTTGCAGTTTCCTGAATTTTCAATGCCATCGTAATGTTATTTCAACTGGATATTACGAACAACAGTTTTGTCCAAAATCATATATAACGAAGTTTTTGCTATTTTCCTATTCAACATTTCTCCTGCGGGAGAGTAACCATTTTTTTTCTTCTTCAGGATATCTAGAGACTTCTGACTCAGTGAAATGCCCGAAGACTAGCCAGGCGGTGTTGGAGTCCCCCACTTTTCCTTAATCATCCTTCACTGGAGGGACCCCCACTTCATCACCCCAAGAGCTTAGGAAGTAAAAGATCTGTTTCCCTGCTTGAAAACAGAAGGAGGAATGCGACAAAGGATCAGGGGATGGGGTGTTGTGGAATCATGCCAGGGGTGTTGTGACCTGCCTGCCCCGCAGGACGCACACGACATAAAGGCAGATAGCAGCAAGACGAACGTCTGCGTAGCTCAGTTGGTAGAGCGACTTGTTCCGGAATAAGTGGACTCGAGTTCGATCCCCGGTGCGGACCAAAAATGACGGAGAAATTTTCTTCGTTATAGTGTCCAATGTCAGCGTCTTCGCTTTGGGGCCGTATGTTAAATTGTTCGGATGGACCAGATAGGTAGATGTTTGTCTTAATCGCACTTCTGCAATTCCTAAGCGGGCGCATCTGATGGTTTAGAGCTTTGGAAGCAACAATTTTTCTCACAAATTTGTTCGTTAGAACGCATCAACACAAGCTGGCAAATCATGTCAGTTGTTAAACGTAAAACACTGAGTTTAAGTGAAAAAATTGAAACAATCAATTTGGTGGAGAAAGGGAAAAAGAAGTGCGACGTAGCCAAAACATTTGGCATTCCGGCAAATTCACTATCCACAATTTTAAAAACTAAGGATGGTTTGAAGCGAAAGTCCTCGGAAGGTTCTTTTAGCCATGATAGAAAACAATTTCATGAAGGTCTGTATACAGATGTGGAAGCAGCGCTGTTAAAGTGGTTCCAAGAAGTGAGATGCAAAAATGTTGCAGTCTCTGGCCCTTTGCTGAAGGAAAAATCATTAGATTTCGCCCGACTTCTAGGAAAACCTAATTTTCAACCAAGCAATGGTTGGCTTCAAAGATTTAAAGAGCGTCATGGAATCATATTTAAGTTTTTTTGCGGAGAGAGTGCTTCCGTGGATGATGAAACAACCCAAAAGTGGCTGAAATCAAGTGAAACTTTAATTTCGCAGTATGAAGCTTGCGATGCTTACAATGCTGATGAAACTGGTGTTTTTTATCAGTTATTGCCAGAAAAAACCTTAGCTTTCAAAGGTGAAAAATGTTCTGGTGGGAAAAACTCAAAACTCCGTTTAACTGTATTGCTGTGCGCAAATATGGATGGACCGATAAAAGGGAACTTTTCGTAATCGGGAAATCAAAAAATCCCAGATGCTTCAAGAAAGGTGAAAAATTACCAGTAAGTTACAGAGCTAATAAGAAAGCGTGGATGACATCGGAACTCTTTACAGAATGGTTTGAAACAATTTGACAACGAAATGACAAAGAAAAATAGGAAAGTTCTGCTGCTCATCGATAATTGTGCAGCACATTCGGCTAACATAGTGCTAACGTCTACAAATGTACATCGGTTTCCACCAAACACTACATCAAAACTTCAGCCCATGGATCAGGGTGTTATAAAAAACCTAAAACTTCATTACCGCAAAATTTTACTCAGAAAAATTCTTATTAACGTGGAAAAGAGGCAACCAACTGTCATCGATGTTCGAATGGCATGTGATATGCTATCTAATGCTTGGACTACTGTAACTGATGTAACCATAAAAAAATTGTTAGAAACATGCTGGTTTTCGTATTTCAGTAGTAAATGAAGACACAGTGGTTACTACTAAAGACGAAACATGGAATCACCTGAGTGCAAAAGGGCTCATTTCATCGGATTTATCTTTTCCAGATTATCTGCTGGCTGACGATAAGATCTCAACGGAATCTCAAAATACAGATCAGGACATCATTGATGGCGTGTTGAACTCTCAGTATGACGCGTCCACTGATGAGGAGGAAGAACACGCAGAAGGTAAAAAATTATCAAATGCGGTGGCAATTGAAAGTCTTGATAATTTGCGTGCTTTTTTCGCGTCAAAAAATCTGTTTTGTTCAGCATTGTTGGATCAAATAGAAAACCAGCTGTCTACAGCAATTGCTCAATCCCCAAAACAGGCAACTCTGAATAGTTACTTCCAGTAGTGTGAATGAAAAATTAAAGGTAAATGTTTCAATTATTGTACTTCTGCTTTCTAATACATACGTAAGTAGTATAGGAAATGAGGGTTCTGAAACAGTGGAGGAGCCAATGTTATCCTATGGCTCCTCCACCTTCCCAGGCGGAGGAGCGGTGGAGGAGGCGGACGCTTGGGTAGGAGGAGCGGTGGAGGAGGCGGACACTTGGGTGGTGGAGGAGGCAGTCGATCGGTGGTGGATGAGGAGGACGAGGATGTGATGGTTACAATTTGGAAAACGCGGCTGGTTGGGTGTATGTGAAGAACGTGTTTTTTTTTTTTTTTTTTTTTTCCCCACACTTGATTTGTTGTCTTAATACAACATAGCTTGCCGAGAGCTCTGGTTTCATAAGTAATGTGTTATTCCCCTCTATATATCTTTAAATTTTGGGTTTATAATTATGGTTATTATGACGTAACTATTGTAGCGTTTAAAGAACATATATATTGTACATTTCACACATTTGAATGGTATTCGCAGGTCTGGAAAGATGAACATTTCATTCAGTGTGAAAAGTGTTGAAATGAAAAGTTGATGTAAAGAACTACAGCTGATATTTTTATTCCTAACTTGTGTATTTACAACACTGCTTTCGGAGATGAAAGCAGTGATTTGTCAGGCGAAAAGCTACATCGGGTCATCAGCAGGAAACTATTATTTACAGCCGAAGCCCACTGAGTTAAGAGCGCCCTGTGTAGCCGCCCATTTTTCCTTTTCGGCCTCTACTCCTGAAAGGATGTTAAGTTTCAATATTTTTCAGTGTTTAGTTTGATTATTAATTTTAGGAATGTAACGAAAAAAAATCAAGATTTTTACCTATATGCAATGAAACCGTAACTCACCAAATTCCAAGTGAAATTTCATCTGGGTTTAGTCTCACATCGGAACCCATCATTTGCATTCTTTTAGAGTTTAAGAGCAATTATGTCTCATTAACAGCAAGCGTGCCAACCTCATCCCTCACACAAACTTCAGGGTTACAGATAATTATACCATTCTAGAATCTCCCGCACTAACATCGATTTAAGCAAATTTTTAAGGTTACAATTCTACTTTCATCCAACATAAAGGTAAAAATCTTCTCATAGCTCTTATTATCGAGCGATTTTTCCTCATTCTTTAATTAAATAATAATGGGAAATTATACTTAACACCCCTTTTTTTTTTTTTAACTCCGATTTCTTATTTTCATGGTATAGAGTTTATGCTTTTTACTTTGAATTTGCTGCATTGTGGTATAGAATATTTTTTTCTGAAAGAGGGATGTTTTATATAACTCATGTCGTAGTTTTTTTTTTAATTGTGGCTTTAACAACACCTTTTGCAGTTAATTTTTCTCCACATTCACTGTCTATACTATACATTTTCGATCGTAGTCCTATAAATTCTTTTATCACTCTTCCATTCAGCTCATCTTTCATTTTTCCAATCACTTTTCTATCTACCTGACTATGTAGAAAGTGATTGGTTGGATACTCAGAAGTATCAAATTTTTCAATGTCTTCTAGCATATCTGCATAGACATCATCAGTACAGATCTCGTAAGTGAGTGAGTCTGTGTCCGTAAACAAAAGTTTAACACACTTAGCATCATATTTCTGTTTTACATAAGTGTAATGAAAATTATACATTAATGTTTTACTAATATCCACAATCGCAAATCCAGCATATAGATAGGTCTATTTAAATACAAATTCACACGTTTCATATTAACAGCAACTAAACCATCGCTAAATCTGATAAACGAATCAAAAGCTGGTGATGCTATTAACTTTAGCATTTGTTTCTCTGTCTGCACTAACTTTAAGTTTACATGTTTTCTGATATTTTCAATAGTTTTACCGAAAACGGCATTATTTAAAAGTTCAAAAAAATCCTTTTCAAAAGCGGTTTTCGCCTGTGATCGTTTTGCTGTATTAAAATGTATGTATTCTCTTAACCAGGGACTTTGTGTGAATGATAGAACTTTGTGAACTTTTCCCAGCTTCATCCCCAATTCTAAATAAAGTTTCAGATTCCTGTAGTGCAAAATATAATTATTCTTGTTGTGTAAAGTAGTCAGCAGTTTTTCATTTTTACTGTAGGAAATGAGGTTAAGATCCTCCATTAGCTGCTTCGAATAACTGGAGAGCATGTCGGGTAAAATATTCATTTTTTCCTGGTGCTAATGGATAATCACTGTGAGTGCTCTGCATGATAAGAGAGATCTACCTTCAAAATGTATCCTACATCGCTTTCATCAGATACCTGGGAAATATTGAGATTTTGCACTTCTTCATCTGTTAACCACCGGAAGTCCTTCATTGGTAAAAATTGGCTAAGTCCATAACCATATAAATTATTGTTATTGAAGTACATTATGTATTTAGAGGGTTCAGACGGGTTATATTCTTCAAGATGTTTATTATTGGATCTAGCATATGTATTGCTGATCATCGATACACCACCCCTGATACCTTTTTCAATGAAAAGATGCATGTCAATGTCTGTTAAAAGCTCAAGCTCAACACCTGTCATTTTCAAACAAGCTTGAAACGCCATCCCAGGGGCCGTGTACGTATGCAAACAGTCAATTCCATAATAAGAAAGGGTTAGCACCCTAAAATTCTCGAAGACGTCTGCTAACAGTAAAACATCTGTTAGCATATATAAATCATGGTACTCTCCAAGATTTCTAATTTGAAAGTGTTCCCACACCTTTTCTGCGTGTGCATAATCTTCATCACATATGTTTTCCTCTGTCAGGGTGTTATAGAAATAACACTTATGGGGAAGACGAATATCTTCAATTTTTTTTTCCCTATCCATGTAATCATAGGGATAAACTCTCTTTCGCAATAGAAGTTCTACCTGAGTACTAGAAAAGTTTTGGTTTAAATTCTTAAAACTATCTTTTCCCTCTTGAGCTAAATTTTTGACTAGTTTCACCAAAGAGGTGTTTAAAAATTTCAAAGAATACGTAAAGTGTAGATTACCCAGTGAGAAAGAAATATATTGCTTCGTGTTGGATGGAATACAGCCAATGGCTTTATCCTTTATTTTTCCTAAAATTTCAAAGAATACATAAAGTGTAGATTACCCAGTGAGAAAGAAATATATTGCTTCGTGTTGGATGGAATACAGCCAATGGCTTTATCCTTTATTTTTCCTAAAATTTCAAAGAATACATAAAGTGTAGATTACCCAGTGAGAAAGAAATATATTGCTCCGTGTTGGATGGAATACAGCCAATGGCTTTATCCTTTATTTTTCCTATTTCTTGCATGATTAAGTGGGAATCAGAACCTTGAAGATTAAGAAAAATTACTGGGATTTTGAACGAAAATTTAAATTACAGCTGTTATGTGCAGCCCCTCGATATTTGGAAGTTAAATGACAGTGATCTCGCACTTTATCACCATTCAGTGGTTTCTCACAAATATGACACAAAACTGATTCTTGGAAAGAAATTTCGTCCTCTTCAGTCATATCTATAGGTTTATTGATTTTTAGAGGAACACCGATCTTTTCCTCTTCAACCAATAAAGATTTTAGAAAATGCTCCACAACGTTTTTTCCACGGTATACAACAAGTTTAGTATGTTGAATCTGATGGATTTGAAAATCAAACTTATTCGAAGTAAACCCGAATTTTGTCTCATCTCTTCATCTGCCACTCCTGATTATAAAGTGCGTATAGAACATGCTTCAATCTTTGTGAGAAAAGTTCAAGTCAACCCCGGAATTTTAATCGGTCATGCTAAGGCTCTGGAAAAGGCTTCTGCAAAGTACCCAGTTGATCGTATTTTGTGCAAAGTGTATTCCATTTCTCAAGGGAGCATGTCCTTTGTACAGGATAATGTATTCCTAGGTCAAATGCCTAAAAGAGTAATTATCACATGCGTCGATAATGAAGCTTTCAACGGTACATATAAGACCAATCCATTCGAATTTAAACATTATGATGTCAACTTTATGGGCGTGTATGTTGACGGCCAACCGGTACCTCATAAACCTTTTGAACCGGATTTTTCTTCTGAAAACACTATTCGATCCTATCACAGTTTATTCCAGGGAACCGAAAAACTGAACCAAGACAGAGGAATTGATATTTCAAGAGAAGAGTATGGAAAAGGTTATACGATGTATGCTTTCGATCTGTCTCCTGACTTGTGCGATGGAGGTCATATGAATTTAATTCGTCAAGGGAATTTAAGAGTGGAAATAAAATTTAATACTGCTTTATCTGCATCGGTGAGTGTACTAATCTATGCTGAATTTCAGAATATTATAGAAATTACGAAGTCTAGAAGTGTTCTATGCGACTTTTCCAACTAGATGGGGGAAAAAAAAGACATGGATAACATTCAAATTCGCAACATACTTAGAAAAGATCCAGTAACTCGTCATATTTTTATCGACGTGTTTCCGTGCGATAGACTTCCTAAAACAATTTCAAAATATCCTGCCTGTATTGTGGTGAATACAGATCCTCACAACAAACCGGGAAAATATTGGATAGCTATGTATATACAAAGTCCTGTAAGATTAGAATTTTTTGATTCCTATGGACATTCACCTGCGTATTTTGGTGGACATATTGCGAGGTTCACTTCCAAATTCGGTTATATAAACTATAACGATATATCTCTTCAGAACCCTTTTACTACTGTATGTGGACAATTCTGTGTTTTTTATTTGTATTCTAGATGTCGTGAAAGAAGTCTTAAATCTATTTTAAGATCATTCAATTTCAAAAGCATGTCAAATGACAAACGTGTCTACAATATTGTCAAAAAAAGATTTGGAGTAGCGGTAAAATTTAAATAAAAATTATTTCTTTAAATTCTCTTTTTTGTGTCTGTCCTTAAACTATGTTATACTTCCTTCACTTGCTTAGTTGGAATTATGGAAGCACCAGTATTACACCATCCATTTACGGAAGTCATCAGTGGTCCGACCGGATGCGGAAAAACGCAGTTTGTCTTCAAACTCTTGACTCATATTCACGAAATCATTAAACCTACTCCAACACACTTGGTATGGTTCTACGGTGTTTATCAACCTCTATATGATGAAATTTCTAATGTTACATTTGTTGAAGGAATCCCTAGTAGTTTTCAAGAACATATTAAAGACAAGACTTTGTTTATTTACGATGATCTTATGTTTGAATGCGCTCGTGATAACAAATTAGCCCATTTATTCGCTAGGGGAGTCATCATTATAATACTTCAGTTGTTTTTATCACGCGAAATATATTTCATAAAGGTAAAGAAATGAGAGAAATTTCACTGAATGCACACTATTTGCTTTTGTTTAAATCTCGAAGAGATATTGCCCAGATTACTCATTTAGGAAGGCAGTTGTATCCTTCTAAAGTAAAATTTTTTCAAGAAGCATTTTTAGATGCTACCAAACCCGCATTTTCTTATCTACTAGTTGATCTTCGAAGTGATACACCTGAGGAAATTCATTTACGAACCAATATCCTTCCAGGAGAAACCCAATATTCTTATTTACCACGGTGAAAGCAGTTAAAAGTGCACCAAAACCTAACTAATTGATTAGTATCCACAATGACGATGACGAAAGAAGAACTCCAGTTTCTTCACGTAATTCAAGTTTGTCCTAAGAAAGTGTTAAGGGAACTGCTAATGAAATGTTCGAATCGAAATCTACGCTGCATTTGCGAGTGTTGTTTGAATGTATTAAAAGGAAATATACCACTCTCTCCAAATCAAAAAGACAAACTACACCGTCATAGACACACGTTACGGGTTTTGGTACGAAAAAAGACGCCATTATATTTAAAGAGAAAACTCATTGTACAACGTGGAGGGTTTCTAAATATATTAGTACCGGCTGCACTAACTTTACTAACGTCAATCCTTTCAAAATAACCATGGAATATACACGCAAGGTTGTTTTAGTTCCTGAAGAACGAATGCTGCGTCACATTCCAACTGAGAATTTTTTATCCAAACTTGATGAGGAAATGAAAAAATTCTGTTTAGTACACAACCTGATTATGTAAAAGTAATGCTGTATAATCAAGTGTTAAACAAACGACTTCAGATGCCTCTCCTGAACTCAATGGCGAAAGACCCCGAGTTTGAACACGAAAGCCGAACAAGCGGAAAGGAAAAACAGTCTAAGGATGAAGTTGAAGAAACAGAAGTTGATGAAACACAGAAAACTGTGAAGCGTGATTTTGTAGAAGATTTACTAGTGTTAACGGTTCCAAAAAATTCGAAGCGCTCTGCCCAGAATGTTTTGAAAGTTTTTAAAGAAAATTCGAACATTATATCTTGGACACCACAAGCTGAATTCATATACCGCGGCAAAACGTTTAAAAATTCAAACATTGTTGATTTGGTAGATCACATGTTAGATCCTCAAAGTGTTTCGGATATCCCTGCAATGAATGTATTTGCAAATGCTGTAAACTAAGTTAATTTACCTTTAAGATATCGGAAAAATAAGAAAATGTTTGTAACAGAAAAACCATCGCAATCCGGTAAAAGCACTTCACCGCGGTGGGTTCCTTATTAAAGAATTACATATTTTTTCTCTGTATATAATATGAATTCGGTCTCATTATTTGCTTGTTTTATTTGCATGTGTTTTGCTAAAAATATGTAATTTGACTGTCATGAAAATACAAACGATAATTTTCACACCTACTCCTGGCATAATCATTTTAACACTAAGCTAGAACTGTAATTTATGTCATGAAAATTTTACTTAAATCAATAACTTATGGGTAGTATTAAAGGTAAGGTTTTGAAGCTTAAAAAATTCAAATAGTCAATATTGGAGTAGAATATTTTGTTAAGGTGGGTTTTGGAAAGTAAATTTACTCTACGGTTGAAACTCGTGTTTGTGATGACTGTGGTTTGCTGAAAATGTCATAGAAATAACATTGTGGAAGATACATATGATGGAAGTATGATATTTTGTCTAAACATTTTGTGAAAACGGAAAAATTGATTCTAACAAGTGTAGGGTCGATATTTTGGAGTTAGGTTTTTGTCGAGGTTACTTTTTGAGCATCGTGTGTGTGTGTGTGTGTGTGTGTGTGTGTGTGTGTGTGTGTGTGTGTGTGTGT
The DNA here is from genome assembly GCA_039090855.1 of Macrothele yani. Taxonomy (NCBI): domain Eukaryota; kingdom Metazoa; phylum Arthropoda; class Arachnida; order Araneae; family Macrothelidae; genus Macrothele; species Macrothele yani. The sequence goes on from CM077010.1 coordinate 89,240,002, forward strand.
GTGTGTGTGTTCTTCTATACTCACTTTGAATCACATCAAGTTATCAATGAAGCACCGGATACTCCTGAAGAACATAAGACTTTATGTAGCATTCACGGTGCACAAAAAGTTAGACTTCCAAAAGAGAATGAAAAATTGTTAAAATTCAAAAACCATTTTTTTCAATTGAGAATTCCTTTTGTCATTTATGCAGACTTCGAATGTTTTGTTCAGAAACTACCAGTGGGTAAAAAACTCACGGAAGAGACTGCAAAAAATACCCCGTCAGGATACTGCTATGCTGTTATTGGTAATGATGGGGAATGCATTACTAAACCTGTTGTATACCGTGGAAAAAACGTTGTGGAGCATTTTCTAAAATCTTTATTGGTTGAAGAGGAAAAGATCGGTGTTCCTCTAAAAATCAATAAACCTATAGATATGACTGAAGAGGACGAAATTTCTTTCCAAGAATCAGTTTTGTGTCATATTTGTGAGAAACCACTGAATGGTGATAAAGTGCGAGATCACTGTCATTTAACTTCCAAATATCGAGGGGCTGCACATAACAGCTGTAATTTAAATTTTCGTTCAAAATCCCAGTAATTTTTCTTAATCTTCAAGGTTATGATTCCCACTTAATCATGCAAGAAATAGGAAAAATAAAGGATAAAGCCATTGGCTGTATTCCATCCAACACGAAGCAATATATTTCTTTCTCACTGGGTAATCTACACTTTATGTATTCTTTGAAATTTTTAAACACCTCTTTGGTGAAACTAGTCAAAAATTTAGCTCAAGAGGGAAAAGATAGTTTTAAGAATTTAAACCAAAACTTTTCTAGTACTCAGGTAGAACTTCTATTGCGAAAGAGAGTTTATCCCTATGATTACATGGATAGGGAAAAAAATTGAAGATATTCGTCTTCCCCATAAGTGTTATTTCTATAACACCCTGACAGAGGAAAACATATGTGATGAAGATTATGCACACGCAGAAAAGGTGTGGGAACACTTTCAAATTAGAAATCTTGGAGAGTACCATGATTTATATATGCTAACAGATGTTTTACTGTTAGCAGACGTCTTCGAGAATTTTAGGGTGCTAACCCTTTCTTATTATGGAATTGACTGTTTGCATACGTACACGGCCCCTGGGATGGCGTTTCAAGCTTGTTTGAAAATGACAGGTGTTGAGCTTGAGCTTTTAACAGACATTGACATGCATCTTTTCATTGAAAAAGGTATCAGGGGTGGTGTATCGATGATCAGCAATACATATGCTAGATCCAATAATAAACATCTTGAAGAATATAACCCGTCTGAACCCTCTAAATACATAATGTACTTCAATAACAATAATTTATATGGTTATGGACTTAGCCAATTTTTACCAATGAAGGACTTCCGGTGGTTAACAGATGAAGAAGTGCAAAATCTCAATATTTCCCAGGTATCTGATGAAAGCGATGTAGGATACATTTTGAAGGTAGATCTCTCTTATCATGCAGAGCACTCACAGTGATTATCCATTAGCACCAGGAAAAAATGAATATTTTACCCGACATGCTCTCCAGTTATTCGAAGCAGCTAATGGAGGATCTTAACCTCATTTCCTACAGTAAAAATGAAAAACTGCTGACTACTTTACACAACAAGAATAATTATATTTTGCACTACAGGAATCTGAAACTTTATTTAGAATTGGGGATGAAGCTGGGAAAAGTTCACAAAGTTCTATCATTCACACAAAGTCCCTGGTTAAGAGAATACATACATTTTAATACAGCAAAACGATCACAGGCGAAAACCGCTTTTGAAAAGGATTTTTTTGAACTTTTAAATAATGCCGTTTTCGGTAAAACTATTGAAAATATCAGAAAACATGTAAACTTAAAGTTAGTGCAGACAGAGAAACAAATGCTAAAGTTAATAGCATCACCAGCTTTTGATTCGTTTATCAGATTTAGCGATGGTTTAGTTGCTGTTAATATGAAACGTGTGAATTTGTATTTAAATAGACCTATCTATATGCTGGATTTGCGATTGTGGATATTAGTAAAACATTAATGTATAATTTTCATTACACTTATGTAAAACAGAAATATGATGATAAGTGTGTTAAACTTTTGTTTACGGACACAGACTCACTCACTTACGAGATCTGTACTGATGATGTCTATGCAGATATGCTAGAAGACATTGAAAAATTTGATACTTCTGAGTATCCAACCAATCACTTTCTACATAGTCAGGTAAATAGAAAAGTGATTGGAAAAATGAAAGATGAGCTGAATGGAAGAGTGATAAAAGAATTTATAGGACTACGATCGAAAATGTATAGTATAGACAGTGAATGTGGAGAAAAATTAACTGCAAAAGGTGTTGTTAAAGCCACAATTAAAAAAAAACTACGACATGAGTTATATAAAACATCCCTCTTTCAGAAAAAAATATTCTATACCACAATGCAGCAAATTCAAAGTAAAAAGCATAAACTCTATACCATGAAAAATAAGAAATCGGAGTTAAAAAAAAAAAAGGGGTGTTAAGTATAATTTCCCATTATTATTTAATTAAAGAATGAGGAAAAATCGCTCGATAATAAGAGCTATGAGAAGATTTTTACCTTTATGTTGGATGAAAGTAGAATTGTAACCTTAAAAATTTGCTTAAATCGATGTTAGTGCGGGAGATTCTAGAATGGTATAATTATCTGTAACCCTGAAGTTTGTGTGAGGGATGAGGTTGGCACGCTTGCTGTTAATGAGACATAATTGCTCTTAAACTCTAAAAGAATGCAAATGATGGGTTCCGATGTGAGACTAAACCCAGATGAAATTTCACTTGGAATTTGGTGAGTTACGGTTTCATTGCATATAGGTAAAAATCTTGATTTTTTTTTTCGTTACATTCCTAAAATTAATAATCAAACTAAACACTGAAAAATATTGAAACTTAACATCCTTTCAGGAGTAGAGGCCGAAAAGGAAAAATGGGCGGCTACACAGGGCGCTCTTAACTCAGTGGGCTTCGGCTGTAAATAATAGTTTCCTGCTGATGACCCGATGTAGCTTTTCGCCTGACAAATCACTGCTTTCATCTCCGAAAGCAGTGTTGTAAATACACAAGTTAGGAATAAAAATATCAGCTGTAGTTCTTTACATCAACTTTTCATTTCAACACTTTTCATACTGAATGAAATGTTCATCTTTCCAGACCTGCGAATACCATTCAAATGTGTGAAATGTACAATATATATGTTCTTTAAACGCTACAATAGTTACGTCATAATAACCATAATTATAAACCCAAAATTTAAAGATATATAGAGGGGAATAACACATTACTTATGAAACCAGAGCTCTCGGCAAGCTATGTTGTATTAAGACAACAAATCAAGTGCGGGGAAAAAAAAAAAAAAAAAAAAACACGTTCTTCACATACACCCAACCAGCCGCGTTTTCCAAATTGTAACCATCACATCCTCGTCCTCCTCATCCACCACCGATCGACTGCCTCCTCCACCACCCAAGTGTCCGCCTCCTCCACCGCTCCTCCACCCAAGCGTCCGCCTCCTCCACCGCTCCTCCGCCTGGGAAGGTGGAGGAGCCATAGGATAACATTGGCTCCTCCACTGTTTCAGAACCCCCATTTCCTATACTACTTACGTACTATAGTAGTATACTGTATGTGCTTTTTTACATAACTTTTGCTCGTTTGCTGATACATTTAAGGCAAAATCGGATAAAACGAAGTTTGCGTATAACGAACTTTTTCTTAACTCCCTTCAACTTCCTTATAAACGGTTTCGACTGTATTCAGTTTTGGGGCTCATAGAACATTAAATGAATCGTAATCTGCGTCATCAAAAAATTGATGCAATTATTTCTTTTTCTTTTTTTACATAGTTCACCAATTTCTCGCCAGGGGGTTTCAAATTTGAACTTTTTTAAATTTCTAAATCGTTGTAAAAAGTATCGGGCAAAAATATGTGTGTCCGATATTAAGGAAATGGTTAATTTTTTGTGGGCTTTTTATTTTATTTTATTTCTCAAATTTTCCACTAAGGGCGCGTAAAGTGGCATGCATTTTTGACTGAGTGTTTCATAAAGACTTTACGTTTTAATTTCAATGAAAAGTCGTTTTGCACTTAACAGAGGTTTCAAAGTAAACAAAAACTTAATGTTTTTTATAAAACATCAAACTTTCACTTATTCTGAAAATTTTTCGTTTTGCTCGCTGCAGTAAGAAAATTTCAGTACTTTAAAATGACAAAGCTTAGTGGCTTTTCAAGACATCGCGAAAGTGCTTTTGCAGTCTGATACATAGGACGTTCTAATGTTAAAAAGAATTTAGTTACCGTTTAAGCACAAATCAATTGGTGTGAACAGTCGTGAATTAATAAGTAAAGACATGTTCAAACTTGCGGACAACACTAAACCTACCCTCTACCTCTGTGTGATCCATCAGTTGCAGTGATGAAGTGGGACTACGAAATACGCAGTAGTGTTGCACAGCTCATAATTATCAAATTTCTTACGTAATCTTTAACCGGCTTCGAAGCATATTTTGGGCAAGATTGTGACAAGCAACAGTATAGAGTTGGACAGAATTATTTAAAGAAGGACGAGACCCCGTCGGTAATGAACAACAAGCTCGAAGACCACAGACTTCTGTCGATCCAAACAATGTCCTTAGAAATAAAGAGCTTATCCTTGACAATCATCTATATCCGTTCGCGAATTTCCACTATATTGGTGTAGGGAGCAACGAGGTGAAATGTATCCGTTCGCGAATTTCCACTATATTGGTGTTGCGCAACGAGGTGAAATTCAATAATGTGAGCGCAAGGTGGCTTCCACGACTTATGGGGTTTAAGGAAAGACGTTTTGTGGCCGTTACTCACCTTTCGCAACAATACGAAAAAAAGTCAGTTTTTTATTCTTTTATAACCTGTAATGAGACTTCGTTCCATTTTTAACTCATGAGTAAAAAACAAAGCGTATACGAGAATATTTAGAGGTTAAGAGATTTAGAGATAATGATGAGGTCAATACAAGTGTGTGAAGTTTTGGATTGACAAACAATAAAAAAACTGCACCCCCGGTGGCGCAGTGGTCTAAGCGCTGGCTTCTGATCATTCTTCCGAAAGGGGTCCGGGTTCGAATCCTGGTGAGGCATGGTTGTTGTGTTTGTCTTACGGCACTGGCTCTCTGACGTTCTTCCAGTACGTCGCAAGAAGTGCATTGGACTAATGAATGTTAACTGGTTAACGGGGACTAATGGAAAATAGTGTCCCGCGGATGGCATAGTGGTCAGAGTTTCTGACTGTCGTGGAAAGGCCGCGGTTCGACCCTGGCAGGTAGAAACGCTCGAACGGCTGAAAATCCGCCGTGCCTCGGACGAGCACGTTAAGCCGACGGTTACTGGCACCGCGGTTATAAATTAAGGGCGTCTATTGCTCCCAGTCTCTTTTTTATCACGCCGCAAATGTGTCCTGTAACGTCATTTGCTCCTGTGACGCACACTAGTGACTACATCTACTTATTTCTCTCGGTCTATGTACTTACTGCCCTACCTATCGTGAATCTCTACGCTCCATCTACCTTCGTGTCTACACTCCTGCCCGAAAGCCTCTCTAGGCGTAGCTGGGTTGGAGTCTAAACCTAATCTGTGGGGGTAGCCCTACATAACGGATTGTTGAGTCACCCGGTATTGGGGAACCCGGTGGGAGTTGTTGCCAGAGTCTCGTCCCTGGATAGTGCGTGAACCACTAAATGAACAGTAGTACAGTTGAAAAGTAGTATATATGATTTTGTTTTATTGTGAATAAATATTTTAAAATCAAAATCCTGTTTATATTTGAACGTACGTCACAGAGTTGAATCCTACCGGTAGCAAATAGCAAATTCCTAGCAAAAAGTACTAATTTGCTAGTAAGAAAAGGCACTAGCTAGTGCATTTAACAAAATGAATCAACCAGAGACATTGCCATTGGTTTTGAAAAAGAAGTCTGGAACACCTACCTATTCATTCAAGAATGGTGATTCAGAATACTAGAAAGACTACTTTCACTTTTATTTGTCATCGGAAATACTACATCCTGCATAGTATATTTGGGTGCTTCTCCGAGATAAGAAGTGAAAGGGAAAACTGTGTGCTTTACGGTAGCATTTGATATATATCTCTCCGATCTGTGCTGGTCCGATCAACATACATCCTTCCTTAAAGTGATGCGTGTGTGGGATGGAGGAAGAAAATGGGGATATGTTTTATTTATCCTGCATCGAACTGGTGGTGAACGGCGAAGCGTGGGTGACTTAAATAGGTGCCCATTTCCTAATTAGTCACTGCGCTGAGCCGTTGAGAGAAAGGCTGTATGTCGGGCTGAAACTAACAACTTCTTCGTTCATGATCCAGTTAACCAAAATCGCGGGGAAACTTCGGTGAACATTTTAGGGAATACTATTTCATCATCTACACGTTTTATAAAAGCAGGAATTAATTTTTCGCTGTGTTTCGTTAAACAGGCATTGGTAGTGATAGACAAGTGTTTTAGGAATAAAAAGAATGAAAAGCGATAAAAATCTTTATTTTCACTTTTGAAAAAGAAGACTGCCTCAGATCAGGATGGAGAGTCTTTGAATAATATATAGTCGAGTCCATAACGAAGCAAATTTCTCCGTCATTTTTGTCCGCGCCGGGGCTCGAACCCGGGTCCTCTCATTCCGGAATAAGTCGCTCTACCAATTGAGCTACGCGAACGTTCGTTATCGCTGCTATCTGCCTTTATGTCGTGTGCGTCCTGCTGGGCAGGCACGTCACTTCCCCCCCCGAAAGAGGGCCGGGGCCATGGCCCACGGATCAGCCGTGACCATGAATAATCGCAGGCTGCCATCCACTGTAGAACGTGCACATGAGAACTCCCAGTCAATCTGGTGTGTGGAATGCAACGTCACACACATTTATTTTTCGAAGCGCTGGAGAAGGGATTCTCTTATTTTTCCTATCTCGCGGTGTGGAAAGAACATCACACCATTGCGAGATATTGAACGGCCGGGTCGTCTGGAAAGTTCGGGCGCCATTATAACAACGTAAATTTCTCCGTCATTTTTGTCCGCGCCGGGGCTCTAACCCGGGTCCCCTTATTCCGGAATAAGTCGCTCTACCAATTGAGCTACGCGAACGTTCGTTATCGCTGCCATCTGCTTTTATGTCGTGTGCGTCCTGTTGGGCAGGCACGTCACAAGTCACATTATTGCGACCACGTCCTACTTTTGACGTCAACAGCGCGAAGCCAATGAAAGAAGGTACGTGTCGTGAGCTGGCTTGGAGGGTATATAAGGTGACCTATTGGCAATCTTAGAACATGACACTCGTTGCTGTTTTGGATAAAAGGAACGATTTATCAGATTTGCAAAAAGGGATGATTGTCGGCTTTCGGGTCAAGGGTGGCAGTATTTCTGAAACAGCGCAGTTTTTGAACTGTTGGCGTGCTGCTGTGGTTAAAGTGCATCGTGATTGGAGAAATGACACGATTGCGAATAAGCGACTTGGAAACTGCGGAGCACCACGTGCCATTGATGTGAGGTGTGAATGTCGGCTTCGAAGGTGTGTGAGGGCCGATCGACAGGCTACAGCGGAATAACTCACTAGCCGAATGAACCAGGGGGCTACCGGAAGTGTGTCTAAACCGACAGTTCAGTGAACCCTGCTGCGTATGGGGCTCTGATGCAGACCAATTGTCACTGCACCTATGCTAACAAAGTTGCATCGGCAGAAAAGCCTTACATTTTCAGGGCAGTATCGGAATTGGACCTCCGCTGATTGGCAAAGGATTGCCTTCTCCTATGAGTCACGTTTTTTGCTTCATCGAAAGGATGGACGTTGGCGTATAAGGCGAGAAACACCGGAGAACAAACACTCTTCAACCATTGCTGGAAGAACACAAGCTGGTGGGAGCAGCGTTATACTCTGGAGAATGTTTTCGTGGCATTCTCTGGGTCAACTCATACCTGTGGAAGGCACTGTGGACTAAATTCGTTATGAATCCATCCTTGCAGACCACGTACACCCATACATGCTGATTGTCTTCCCTGGGGCAGATGGGATCTTAAAGCACAGCAATGCGACGTGTCACACAGCTAGAAATGACCGAGAGTGGTTGAAAGAGCACGATGAAGACTTCGAAGTACTTCCCTGGCTACTTAATTCCCCAGACTTAAACACAATTGAAAATCCGTGGGACCACCGCGATCGTATCGTTCACTCTATGGTTTCTCCACCATGCACCCTCCAGCAGCTGTCAGATGCACTGCAGTCAGCATGGCTCCACATACCTGTGAACACCTTCCAGCACCTTATTGAGTCACTACCAGCCTGTCTAGCTGCTGTCCGCGCTGTACACGGCGGTTACTCTGGATATTAGCTAGTGGTCACAATAATGTGACTCTACAGTGTATTTCCAGTTCTGAAAAAGAAGGATAAGCTACATACATTCACGGACAATGAAATTTGCGAACCAAGAAGGAAGCATCGGATTTAACTAAAATTTTATGGACGTAATAATACAGATGAATGATACACATAATGGCAAAAACAAAGCTGGAGGAATATTATAGAGAGATCTGTGGCACGAAGTCCGGTCATCTTCAATAGCGCGTCGCACCGCCTCCTGCGGCGATACATGCTGCAATACAGTCTGGCATGGAGGCGAACAGACGCCTGATGTTGTTCTGCGGCAAACTGGCCCACACGTGTTAGACGGTGTGCTCCAAATCCCAGAGATGATGCTCCCTCCTTCGAAGAGTTTATGTTCCCACCGCAGAAGAGTGTTTTGGAGGGGCCTCTTTGTCGAATCGTTGTTGGAAATCGGCACGCACGTCACGCATTGTCTTCCCTGTGTGTGGACGTTCGTGTACACAGACACTGACAACAATCCGCTGTTCCAGGGTGTATTCGCTGGTATCACACATGGTTCCAGTACCTAATCTGTAAATAAACTCAATGCAGACCATAACTCAGCATATACATCATACAACAGATTCATACCTCACTTACATTTCTTATTACGGGGGTGTAACAAGACATTGTGGACACCCTGTATAGTACGCCACATCGTCTTGTTTCTATTCGAATTGAACGAGATATAAAAAAAGAGAAAGACAATAGATCTACAAAAATAATCTTTTACGACATATTAACCTGCTTTTACGTATGTTTTCTTTTACTAAATTATCAAACTTTTTTGTCCCCTGAAATCTGCTTTCCTAAAAGCGCGCTTAGTATACGCCGATGGGCCATTACATTATGACCAACTACCTAATAAGCTGTAAGACCCCCTTTAGCCCGCAAAACAGCGCCCACTCGGCGAGACATCGATTCGATGAGGTGGCGATAGGTATCTTGGGGTATCTGGTACCATAATGTCAATACCAGGTTTCCAGTTCCCGTACATTTCGAAGTGGTGTTGATTTAGCGCGAACCCACTTTTCCAAGTTGAACCACAAATGTTCGATTGGGTTCATGTCAGGTGAATTTGGAGGCCAGGGAATTAACAGAAAGTGACCAGCATGTTCTTCGAAGCACTCCTTGACGATTCTGGAAGTGTGGCATGAAGCATTATCTATTGGTAATTTTCATCACCAGCAGAGAACACAGTTGCCATGAATGAGTGAACTTTTTTTTTTTTTTTTTTTGTGATTGGAGGTTTTAACGACCACCGTGAGCAACTCAAATGGGCTATAAGCAGTCGCCCGTCCCTAATTTTAGGGTCACTGGTTCCAGGAAAGGGAGAGAGAGCCAGTGCCGTTAGACAAACACAACATCCATGCCTGACGGGATTCGAACCCGGACCCCTTACGGACGAATGATCAGGGGCCAACGCCTTAGACCACTGCGCCACCGGGGCGGCAATGGGTGAACTTCATCCGAAACGATGTTCAGATACCTGACAGCTGTCAGGGATTGTGCCACTTGGATAATGGGGCCTAAAGTGTCCTAAGAAAACATCACCTATAGCATAACATTCCCGCAGCCGGCCTGTTTCCGCCCAACAGTGCATCCTAGTGCCATAGCCTCCGTTGATAATCGGCGTATCCGCGCTCGGCCATCTGCGTGACGCACCAGGAATCTTGAATCGTCAGACCAGGCCACTTTCTTCCAATCATCCACGGTCCAATCTCGATTATCTTGGGCCTATTTCATGCGTTGTTGGCGATGACGTGCAGTTAGCATGGTGACCCGGCTGGGTCTTCGTTCATGCAGGCCCATGCGCAAAAGGCTGCAACTGCAAGTCTATGATGAACTGTGTACTGTGACAAATTGCCCTGGTCACCACTGTTGTAGCTGCAGGTGATTTGTCTCATTGTTTCCCTGCATTCGCTGTGAACAATGAGCGATAGTCTCCGCTCCCCTTTGGCATCAATGAGCTACAGAAGACACACGACTGTACGACGGTTCGTCGTTTGGCCATCTGTGCACCACATTTGATACGTACTCACTACAGCTGCACGTGAACAACCCACAACCCGCTTCGTTTCCGAGATCGTAGTTCCGAGGGGCCGTGCCATCACAATTTGTCCTTTATCAAACTCCGATAAATCGGCAGCTTTTCCCATTCTGACTCTGAAAACTCTACCAAACGAAAGCCGGTCCTCGTGCTGTATATACAAGGTTTGTCCGGAAAGTAATGAGACCACTTTTCCTGGGTCAATCAAAAGGGCCGAAGGGTGGTATCTCCGGGCACGATGGGTGGCGGGGTATGTTAGGTAAACGATCGATGTCTCGTCAGTTGGCTCTCAGCTTTTACAGAGTTAGGATCGCTTGCGAAGCGGACAGCTGTATGAGCGTAGCGTAACGGTCAAAACGCAGAAAAGTGTCGAACAGCGATGCGCGGTAATGTTTTGTGTTAAACTTGAAAAATCCGCGACCGAGACGATTGCTATGATACAGAAAACCTACGGGAAGGATGCTTTATCGAAAGCACAAGTGTTTCGGTGGCAGAAAACGCTCGCAAAGGGACGAGAGTGCGTCGAGGATGAGCTACGCCCATGGCGCCCTCCAACGTCTCACACTTCGCACAATGTGTAAAAGGTGAAAGCGGTTTTGGACTCTGACCGACGTCTGAGTGTTAGATTGGTAGCAGAGCACGTGGGACTCGCGAAATCCATTGTGCATGAAATCATCCCTCAATAATTGCAGATGCGGAAAGTTTGCGCCAAATTGGTTCCTAAGGTTTTGAGCGATGAACAGAGGAACAACCGTGTGTCGATTTCTCGTGAGCTTGTGGACCGTGTGAAGAGTGAACCTGTTGTTTTTTATTGGAGAAAGTGATAACAGGTGATGAAAAGTGGGTCTTTGAGTACGATCCGGAGACGAAAAGACAGAGCTCAGAGTGGCACACTCCCGAGTCTCCTCGACCAAAGAAGGCTCGAATGTGCAAATCGAAGATGAAATCGATGCTCATTGTCTTCTTTGACTGTGAAGGTGTTGTCCATAAGGGGTTCGTACCACCCGGACAAACGGTCAACACTGCATTTTACGTGGAAGTGCTTCAACGGCTGAAGAACAGAGTTGCGCGCTTCCGCCCGTAGATCACCAACACTCGGGTTCTTCACCACGATAATGCGCCGAGCCTTGCGTCGCTGAGAGTGAGAGAGTTTCTGGCGAAACACAACGTGACAACGCTGCCCCAACCTCCCTACAGCCCGGACTTGGCCCCGGCTGACTTCTTTTTGTTTCCCCCGGCTCAAATTCAGCCTGAAAGGACACCATTTATGAACTGTTACAAACGTGCAAAATACCACGACGAGTGCTTTGAAAGCGATCCCGATTCCCGACTTCCAAACAAGCTACGCGGTGTGGCAGAACCACTGGCAGCGGTGTATTGATGTTCAAGGATGTTATCTCGAGGAATTTTAATGGTATGTAAGAATAACTTTAATCAAACGTCTGTTATTGAATGAGTCTCATTACATTCCGGACAGACCTTGTATACTGCTCTGTGTACTTCACCTGCGCCACCGTTCGGTCTCCAGGTGCGCTCATTTCTCTAGGCTGGGGGTGGTCATAATGTAATGTCTCATCGGTGTACTTTTGCATAAATACGATCTTGATTATACTAACTAAGTTATTTGCATTGCCATTCCTTTTCTTCTATCACAAGTTCTTTGAAGAACTGTTGTGTTCATTACAATATTATTTCAGTTATTGAAGTTTTAAATTCTAGGTGGAGAACGAAAATCCCTTATGTATATTCAGGATGTCACTGATTCTATTCTATTGTTCACTTCATAATTTTTTTTTTTTTTTGTGCTCTGTGAAGAATCAGGAACCTTTATATTCAGGAGTCAATGATTCCATTACTAACTTGATTCTCTTTTTATTTTTCAAGTTTTCCTTAGATTTTCTTTCTTTTGATTCTGTATGAAGACTCAGAAACCCTTACATTTAAGAGATCACTAATTCTATTATTCACTGGATGTCTTTTGTTTATTTTCCTTATATTTCTTTTATTTTGTACCAAGCCAACGTTTCTTAAGGTGCTCTGTGTGGTGAGTCAGAACATCTGATATTCAGATCATTGATTCTGTTATTCACTTGATGTCTTTTTTAATTTCTTCTTCTCCTTAAGTTTGATTTGTTTTTTAATTTCTTCTTCTCCTTAAGTTTGACCTTGTATTCGGAAGTTATTTGGTTGGTGCGAATGAAATGTGCGGCAAAGGAACAGCAGATGTGGACGGCGAGAACGGAAAAGTAGGACAACTTAGCTAAGCAAAATAGTCCCCCTCTGCATGGACACATAGTTGCCACCTGTCCGGCAAGGCCATGATCCCGGAAAGAAAAAAGTCTTGTGGCTGGGACACGAAGAAGTCATCAACTGCACGTTGAACCTCGTTGTCTGACGTGAACTGTTTTCCGGACAGGAAGGGATCCAGGCGACGTAACAGATGATAGTCTTGGGAACAGGCAGGATGAGGTAGTGCTTCATAGCCCAAGGCACTTAGTGTCAGCATCTTTCGTTGTGCGACATGCGTTGTCCTGGAGAAGAACACCATGTCTGTTGAGCAAAGCCGGTTGTTTCTGCAGCAATTTCCGGTGCATCCGGTGTAATTCAGCGCAATAACGTTCTGCAGTGATGGTTTGGCTTCTTGCTAAGAAACTCCAATGAATTATCCCGGCTGTGGACCACCAGACAAGGAGCATCCTCTTCTTGGTGTGTAGGGGTGGCTTAGGATGTCCTCCAGCAGGCTGGGCCTTGCTTCACCATTGTGAAGATCGTTTCCGATTATCACAAAGGACCCACTTCTCGTCGCAGGTGACGATTTGAGGCAGTAGACGTTCCTGTTTATTCCTGGCAAGCAGAGACGTGCAGACTTCTAAACGCCTAGTCCTGTTGGCAGTTGTCAACACATGCGGCAGACACATGTCCAGCTTTTTGACCTTACCCAATGCAGCCAGACGCCGAACAACTGTCGTATGGGGGACACCTACCTCTGCCGCTATCTCACGACACGTTTATCGGGGGTCCGCGTCAACCACACTTAACAGAACAACGTCAGAAACAACAGCAGGTCGGTTACCACGTACTTTGTTTTGCAGATCCGTATCTCCGCTTCGAAACTTCACAAACCATCGCCGAATGGTTCGTTCTTTGGCTGTATTCTCTCCAAACACATTGGCTGTATTCTCGTCAAACACTTTGGCTGTATTCTCTCCAAGCACTTTGTTAACTTTTTGAGCGGCAGTTCCTGAAGAATGGCCCAGTTTAAATTCATACAGGAAGATGACTCTCAAATCCGGCGTCTGCATGTTTCCTTTGCAAGCCACGTTACGTGCAAACAAACCACGCCTGAACCTTGTTCTTCGCACACGTGCTAGCTATTTATGGTAACGCTGTGACGTAATACCCGCAACACCTGTGGGTGGTCCCATTCCGCTGTGGTGGGGGTTTGTCTCTACTGCTCGTTCGTGCCGGACATTTCATTCGCACGAAACCAATGCTATTTCCATTATTCATTTGATTTTGTTTTTACAATTCGTTAAACTTTCTTTATTTTGTGTCCCGTATAAAACATCAGAAACCCTTATATTCAGGTGCCACTGATTTTGTTATTCACTTGCTTACTTGCTCCCTTAAATTTTCCTGTTTTTGAGCTCTCGGTGAAACGTCAGAAGCCTTTATGTTCAGGAGGCCAATAATTCCAATCATCCCTTGATTACTTTTTCCCTTGAACCCGATGCTATGTGAAGTAAATAAGTCACCCTGTAGTAGCATGTCCTAAATGCAAAGATTCCCTTCTACTGATTTATTTTTTGAAGCAGAAAATCCGGTCTTTTCGTCTTCTTTTCTTAACCATAATATCCCCATACCTTCTGCAGAAGAAAAGTTTCTCCCACTCCGATCTTCAGCTCCGTGAGCTCTGTTTTAGTCAGCTTTTTAAAGCTTCATCCTTCGAGCGTAAATAGCCACTCTGAAATTTATCGAAATAAATCCATCATTTGCCAAGACGAGATAAATAAGCAAAACAAGCTTTTGTTATAACTTTTGTTCTCATTTACCGGTTCTTGATCAAAAACAATACCATTGAAAAACAGCTCCAGTTTTCTGACATTTTTTACCGTTGTCCTATTAGAAAATCAATTGAACTTTAATAACCTGAACACTCATCAGTAAAAATGAACTCAATATCAAGTTGTTCAGATACTGTGCTCGAAGTAGGCTGTTGCCCCGGATATTCTAATTTCGGGCACATTGCTTCAGGTAAAGAAATACCCAGATTGCCACCCCGGTAGCGCAGTGGTCTAAGCGATGGCCTCGGATCATTCGTCTGTAAGGGGTCCGGGTTTGAATCCCGGTGAGGCATGGATGTTGTGTTTGTCTTACGGCACTGGCTCTCTCCCTTTCCTATAACCAGTGACCCTAAATTAGGGACGGGCGACTGCTTATAGCCCATTGAGTTGCTCACGGTGGTCGTTAAACCTCCAATCAAAAAAAAAAAAAAAAAAAAGCCAGATTCGAGATTTAATTACCTAATTAATTAACATAATTAATTAATCAATTTTAATAAGAGTAATTACTGATTAGGTTTGCAAGAGGTATTCTCCTGCCCCAGGTCGCATAAAAATTTGCTTTTTTTTCCTTGCTTTTCCTTTGCGTGGGAAGGAGATCGGAACGCGAACGCCAAGCCAGGTGCAAAATTCCGCAAACGAAGTGAAAGGTGCTTTTATTGCCAGGTCTTTGCAAAGAATCAACACTGCGGATCGCATACTACAGTATTAGCTAACAATAGGCCAGCGGCGACTATACGGCGAAAGTCCAAGCAAGAAGCCCTGCCTATATCTGGTATGAAGGTAAAATTTATGTAATAACTGTCACCCAGTCTTTGTGTCGGAGAAACAGAATTCACACGGGCTCACGTGCATTCGAGCATACTTAAAGATTTAAGAAAGACAATCTCAGATAGCCTGATAAAAGAACCCCAAGATAGGGTGACAGTTAGGGCCACACAATTTTTAAAGGGCTTAGCTCGGCATATGGTCAGCTGGCCAGAAGAACATCTGCTCGAAATAGCCACTGGTCAGCGACCACCCGACGGCGAACCACTAGTGGACAAGGGAGGGGAACCCCAGGAACCAATGAAGACGAGAGTGACACCTCCAAGAGGTGAGAACACGCCTAGGAGCATGGCAGAAAGCGAAACCGACGGGGAAATAAAAGCGAAAACTAGGAGAAATCAGGATTGGTTGTTGGTTGGCAAAATGTTTGTCCGTGCGTGGGTCAAAAAATCGGACTCACCAATTTCGTAATATGCCAGGTACCACTTGAAGGTAGTGGTGGAAAAGAAGCCAAGTTTATAGTAGAAGCTGTAGAAGTATCAAGGCCTCCCGGGCTGCATTTTATTCATGGAGGATACCAGCCCCGTATCGCTGACGCAAGTATTAATGCCACGGGATGTGAAGCCTCATCATCAACTCCAGGAACAAGATATGAATAGCAGAAGATTCAGGGTAAGACATCATCCAAATATTTCAATCCCTTACAGGCTGAGTAATCATTGAAATTTGAAAATGAAATATTATTGCTCACCTCATACTAGTTGGATTGCTAAGAAGCGATACTATGAATCTTAGGCTTCACCTTAACCATTTTTACAGTGATGTTTTAATACACTGGTGTGCAAAAATTAAGGACGAAGAGGAGAAATGTACATAACAGCGGAACGAGCAGGCAGAACGGCCCAATGGACTACTCAGGAGATAGACTAGGGTCCGGTACGGAAGGGCATGCGCATATATGCAGCATGACGTAGGGGTGGAGTGTCGAAGGGTATAGCACACGGGTGGTGTACGCTCAGCAATTCGGTGAAAGCTATTGCACGGTGCACATCGGTTTGAACGACGTCGAGTTGCTGCCACCGTGTGAAATGGCCAAAAGGCAAACCAGTAGACGACATCTGGATGACTTTACCCGAGGTCGCATCATTGGGAAGTTGGAAGAAGGTCGAGGTGTGACTAGTGTGGCCGAGAAGTTCGGCATCGCTCACAGCATCGTTTCACGAGCTGGGAGAGTATTTCAAACGACAAAAACAGCTGTCCGAGAGTTTAGCAGTGGTCATCCACGAGCAACCACGGCGGCGGACGACCGGTATATTGTCCTACAGACGAGAATAGACAGACGGCAGACAGCGGGAGAAATCGCAAGGCACATGTAACAGACAACTGGACGTCCGTTATCGTGTTTTACCGTGGCCAGGAGGCTACACAAAGATGGTCTATTTGCACGACGACCAGTATGGTGTGTGCCATTAACGCCTGCTCATCGGATACGGTGGTTTCTGTGGTGTCAGGAACACAAGAAATGGACACATCAGCAATGGGGTCGAGTTCTCTTTACAGATGAGAGCCGATTTAGTCTGACGAGCGATTCTGGACGTATACACATCTGGAGAGAGCAGAGAGCACGCAATCACACCTCCAACATCATCGAAAGGGACTGGTTTGGAGGTGGCGGAGTTCTCGTTTGGGGCGGTATCATGCTTGGTAGCCGTACTGACCTCCACATCTACCAAAGAGGTTCAGTCACTGGTGTCCGCTATTGTACCGAGGTTCTCTTTCATCACGTGCGTCTGTTTAGAGGTGCTGTGGGTCCTGAGTTTCTCTTCATTGATGACAACGCTACATATCATCGTACAGTGGCTGTCGCAGAACTGTTGGAGAGTGAAAATATTCAACGCATGGATTGGCCCGCAAGGTCCCCGGACATAAATCCAATCGAACACGTGTGGGACCTTCTCGGGAGGCGCTTGGCAGCACGTCACCAGCCACCAGCAGCGATTCCGCAGCTGCGATTGGCGCTACAAGAGGAATGGGCCGCGATGCCTCAACAGCTTCTTGACAACCTAGTTCTCGGCATGGACAGACGTTGTAAATCCTGCAACGCAATCAGGGGTGATCATATCCTCTACTAAAGACTGGATTTTTCCTGGAAGCCGCCTGTGAGATGGTCGTTTTGGGTCTTCTGTCCAGTTGTGCTCGAAGCTACCTTTTCAATAAAGTGCCTTTGTATCCTATGGATTCCTTGTTTGGACGGTTTCCCTCACTTGTCCCATATTCTTACATCTTGGGGATCTTATGGTATGATTTGAGTCGATGTGGAGCACTTCTGCACGACGTTACATTCGAAAAACCGTCTCGTCCTTAATTGTTGCACGCCAGTGTATAACTTAATCTGGTACAACGTTAATTTGTGCATAAATTAAGAAATATGTTAAAATAAATTTTATATTTGTTTCTTTAAACAAACGTGTTTTTCTTCTCTGCTGCTCTGCAAATGAGTATTCTGTCAGGTTCTGGTTTATTTTAAGGCAAACAGTTTTTCTTTTCTTTGAAGATATCATGATTCAAAACATGATACTGAAAGGTTAGTTTTAAAAACTTAATTTCTTTACGGCTTACCAGTTCTTGCGACAACCTCGTACTAGCTCGTATGAAACACAACGCGTGCAGGTCCCAACGATGAGACTAGGTCGCATATTCTAGGAAACCCAACGTCATTGTTGCCACTTTAGACGATCGGAATTAATTAACAAAATTTATGCCCGCGAGTTCCCAAACGGGGCTTTTCGGGGTAACAAGGCAGTCGTATAATTTTTCAGTGCCTACCGACTTTTTTTGCTTTTTCGTTTCCAAACATTATTGATCTAAACCTCTTACCCAAAGCAGAATAATTAGGTTACTCGATGAATTAATTACTTGTAATATTCATCTTGCATGTAAATTTAGCAGCAAAGTTTCATAAATTGAGAAAACTGAAGAATGAAGTATCTAATATAACAATATGTATGATTTAAAATTAACAGAATTTGAAAATTTTGTAAATCACGCGATCTGTACTACAGCCTGAAAGCCATGTATCTAAATTTATCTAATAGAAAAAGAAACTTTACAATAACTGTTGGTAGGAATTCCTTCATAAACATTCTTCATTTTTCTCGGGCGAAAAATCTTTTTTGCAATCATTTTGTTAATGTGTGGTGCATAAATATTTCCAAATTGAAATTAGTAAAAACAATTCTCGATTTTACAAGAATTTTATCTTACAACGAGCTTCAGACCAACTTAGACAGCAAAATATATGGGAAAATTGTCAAAAGTAGATAACAAGGTATCAGCTGTTTGCCATGTGTCATCCCGGTAGGAAAATGCACTTGCTGGTTAACTTATACGAGAAATGAAAGAGTTACATATCTATTCTTCTTACTTATCAGTAAGAATTAACATCTTTTTCATCAGCACCTGGGTGAATGCACGCCAAGAATCTTGTGTAAATCTTACTATGTGTCTGTTCTGTTCTGGTTCGCCACCATGAACCGAAATCCAAAAGTAATTTTGCCATGTTTTTGACGATGTTAGAGTCATTAAACTATTAAAATAATAATATCAATAAGATAATGAAGCAAAGGATCTCTGAAAATATGCTTTTATTTGGCATATAGCATTATTACAAGCATTTCAGAGAACACAAAAAAAAATGATTATCTTCAATGTGGATTTAAAAGTTTTTCTGGTAGCTGGAGATATTAAACTTGTTACATTTCGAACGTGATGTTATCACTGTGCGTCACCCAAGCAAAGGAACAACAAGTGGTCTGCATTTTTTTTTTTTTTTTTTTTTTTTTGCATCCACAATGTTGCACCAAGTGTCATTTGAAGACAGATGGTCTTTAGCACCGATGTATCCTTTCGTTGATACATAGCATTTTGTTTAAAGCTCTGGTAGGAAAAAACTTGCACAATACTTCCTTGTTCCTCTGACGGGCATGTAAAGAAGAAAGTGTGTTTCAACCATCCTCCGGGAAAGAAAATAATACTAACAATATATTTAGAGTTCAGTTTTCCATTATACATATCGAAAAGTTCCTAATAATGTTGTAAACTCAATAATCGAAATTATTTGAGACGCAAACTTTGCAAAAGGAAACACTACTCAGATGATTTTTCATTAAAATATGTTGCCTAATAATTACTAATTATATTATTGGGAACTAAACTCCTAATTTATCATAGCATAGCTACTCTTTTTTTTTAATATGCTTCAAAAATGAAGCTTATCAAGCAATGCATGTACATGGCACGTGCTTGGCCCTGTTAATTGCAATATAGCTCATGTTTTCAATAAATCTCTATATATTATTTTTGACACGCAACGAAGAACCTCACGGTTTCCGCCGAAATATTCCATCTTTGAACTACCTAATTTTTAAAATAAAAATTTAATGAGAATAATAATCATTGGGAAAAGATATGCCAAAAATTATACTTGGTGATTATTCTGCGCTTTTCCACTACATTTCTGTCTACAGCTGGAGATTTCGAGGCGTGCCAACACATCACCTCAAGTAAAGTAAAATCGTTAGTACATTCGTCTATTATCTATTTTCTGGTTTTAAGTATTTCTAAAAAATTAAACACATTTTAAAAGGACATTTTAATGAATTATTTCATGTGTTAAATCGTTTTTGCTAAAATATCTGTAACTTGAAGAAACCGCAGAATTTCAAAAATTTGGCTTCACACAATAACTTGTATCCGTTAGTCTCCAGAATGTTTCTGATCTAAATTTATAATGAATAAGGTTTCACTGCTGGTTGTGTGGTAATTATAATGAATAAAGTTTCATGCCTGGACGTAATGGAGACACTTAATGAAAGAGACCTAACGGCCAGACAGAGGTCTGACAATAATGTGAACTGAGAAAAATGTACTCACTTTAAAACATTTTATTGGAAAACTCCTGGTATCATCCAACACACACTCTACTAATCACACTACTACTGAATATCCGAACCTTCGTAGAATCGCATCACAATAATGAAGAAGAACCTAATCACATAAAACGAAGCTCCCGGCACATAAAACGAAGCTCTCCGCACATAAAACAAAGCTCTCCGCACATAAAACAAAGCTCTCTTAGTATAGTTGAACGCGCCTATATATACTGCATACCACCACGTCATGACTTACACTCATTGCCACATATCATTCAGCGGGAGAAATAACATCTCGTTAAGTGAGAAGATAATTTGCATAGGAAAATAAAATAACAAGAGATAGTAAAATCAAAAGGAAACTGAATCTAGAGTATACGTTATATCATCTCCTCCTTATTTTTATTTTTTTGTTGTTGTTGTTGTCGAAAAACCTATCAAATTTTGAGTGTAGTCTTACATTTCGCTGACTGACGTTTATCGTCCTCTTTTTTTTGTTTTGGTGGCAGCAGTATGTACAACATCAAACTTGGCATGACAAATTCAGGAAACCTGTGCCCGCAGCAATTGTCGTCTGTGAAGCAGGAAACATTTTTTATACTTGAACAGAACAAACCTGCACCGGCATACCTTACTTTTATTCTGTCTAGCAGGAATCACTTTTTTAATTTCAAATTACTTCCTCATATTATCGTTGATTACAAACCAACTGTATCAGCAGCGAAGATTGCCTGTAGCTGCCTAACAGTAACAATTTTCATTATTTTACCCCTAACACATATATAAATAAAAAAAATTGGAATAGTAGACGGACATAGAAGATATATATATAAAAAAACCACATACATACACAAAAAGAATGCGTAGGCCCACACGAAAAAAAAAATTCTGACACGCCAACTGGTCGTGCAGAAAAAATAACATAAGGAGAAAATAACCTGTCCACGAGAACTTACTTATCTCGAGGACGCATAAAAAACTCTAGTACGATAACGTTTTCCAGGCCTAATCGGACTGGTAAATTCAGGTGACGTCGATCTTTTCAGAGACTTGAATGGATCTGGAACATCTGTAGTCTGTCGGTCAAGAAATCCTTGCGGCTGACAGGAACGGTCAGGAACGGCTGAAGTCTGTCGGTCAGGAAATCCCTGCGGCTGACAGGAACGGTCAGGAACGGCTGAAGTCCGTCGGTCAGGAACGGCTGAAGTCTGTCGGTCAGGAAATCCCTGCGGCTGACAGGAACGGTCAGGAACGGCTGCAGTCCGTCGGTCAGGAACGGCTGCAGTCCGTCGGTCAGGAACGGCTGAAGTCCGTCGGTCAGGAACGGCTGAAGTCTGTCGATCAGGAAATCCCTGCGGCTGACAGGAACGGTCAGGAACGGCTAAAGTCCGTCGGTCAGGAACGGCTGAAGTCTGTCGGTCAGGAAATTTCTGCGGCTGACAGGAACGGGCTCCCCCAGGTTTTTGATATGTTGTCCCTTTGTGCTGGGGCCCGTGTTGTCCTTCCAGCATTCTTTTGAAGGGACGTGGCTCCGGCCACATCGCTTGTTTTCGCTTTCTACCTCTTGGCATGACAGTAGAAGCAGGCATCGGCCCTGTTTGCCCTGAACGTAAGTTCCAGGGGCGAAACCCAGGCGGATGCAAGGATCTCTGCCTTCGTCGCTGTTGCGGCGAAGCAGATTGGGGAGACAAGTTGCGTTTTCGACCAGCTTTTGGTGTTGCTGGACGGTTTGTAATTTGTGTCTGACGTTTACGAATCGTCAACCTATTGTCTATATCTGATAAATCAGAAATATGTGATGACTCTGAGTCGCTGCTGTAAGTTAGTGGCCGTGCAGGGCGATGTTTATTTCTGCCTATAGGAATACTTTCTGACGAGGTATTCAAGGAAGTAGGAGCTTGTGTTGGTGCAGATTTATCAGGAAACGGCGCAGCAATAGTCTTGGCAATGGTTGGAGGAAAGGGAACGATACTGGAATTTGAAGAACTTGATTCAAGCTTTCGTCTTATGGTAGAATCAGGTTGCGTTCTTGGAACCCAGTCTTGTGGAGGGGAAGGGTGAAGAAAAAATCACTGGAGATTCTTCAAAAAGGTTTGTCGGTTCGTCCAAAATTTCTGGAGGTTGATCGTGAGATATGGACTCTTGAGACTGTGGAACAGAAGGTTGAGTAGGGTTGATTATAAAATCTATATTTCGTTCATGATACTTGCGACACTGAGCAACGTGTACGTATTAAAATTGATTGTCAGGTTTTTCAAGGATAATGTTATTTTCAAACACATTTGCCACCCGATATGGACCTTCGTAGCTGGGTGCAAATTTCTTTACCAAAGTATGAGAAACAGAAGACTGGAAGTGTGTATCCTCGAGAGTTAGATTTCCAAACGACAAGATCTGGTTCCCTACGCCTAGTATTATAGTATCTTGCTTGAGCCGCTTGTGCTCCTATCATTGCAACACGAGCTTTTTTCTGCCATGATTCGTACTGATTGCGGAGTTGGTCGCTGGTTTAGTTCGTCGATAATCCCCGTTAAATTTTCAAAAGGGGTCTTAATTTTTCGACCCAAAAAAAGTTCTGCGGGAGTAAATTTAGTAGATTCGTGAACAGACGAGCGGAGGGCGAACGAAAAAAGCTCAAGATGGTCGTCCCACCGCTCGTGATGATCCATGACAAATGTAGCAATCATTTTAACTAGCGTGCGGTTTACTCGTTCCGCGGGATTACTCTGGGGATGATATTGGGAAATGAATTTATGCTTTATGTGTAGTCTCGCACACATTCTTTCAAAAATGTCAGAAATAAATTGGGGACCATTATCCGAAACTACTTTATTAGGTGCACCATATCTAGAGAATACTTCATTTATTAATACATTACAAATAACTTCCGCCGTAGCGGCTTTAATGGGAAAAACTTCGACCCATTTAGAGAAATTATCAGTTAATACTAAAACGTAACGAGCTTTGTTTTTAACAGATAAAGGATAAGGTCCCAATAAATCTATTGAAATAATATCAAAAACATGAAAACTTGAACTAGATTTCAAGTGACCGGCCGGTCTTACATTACGGTAATTATAAATCTGACACAAGTGACATGATTGAACGTATGCGAGCACACTTTGGTACATGTCAGGCCAATTAGGCAACATCCCGCAATTTACAACGGGTCTTGCGAATACCTAAATGGCCTGCATTAGGTTTGTCATGAAATTCGTTTAAAAGGGCCATTCTAAGGGTTCGCGGAATACATGGGCGAAACTCTGCCCTAGTAGTCCTAGATTTCGTATAGTAAAAAAGACCCTCTATGACTTCAAAATGCTGTGACTTCCCAGCCACAGAAGGGTCACTTAGTTGTGGTGAACCCGCAAGCAAAAAATTATATATATCCCCAAAATCTGGATCATTTACTAATTCTGCCATTATCTGCTCTCTGAATAATATATCAGCTACTAAAAGTAAAGGCTGACATCCAGGAGTAGTTTCTGTGGGAACCCCACTAATCGGGACGCAAGACAAAGCATCCGGTAATTGATTCTTATGACCTGGTTGGTACGAAATTTTGATATTGCTCTCCGGTAACTTAAGAGCCCACTTCATAAGTCTTTGAGAGAGGTGCTTAGCAGAATTCAAATACTGAAGGGCCGAATGATCCGTAATTATATTAACTGTCAATTCATTGAGATAACATTGAAATTTGTCAAGAGCATACACTACAGCAAGACATTCGCGTTCCGTAGCTGAATAATTGCGTTCAGCTTTGGCTAAAGTACGGGACGCAAAAGCTATTGGATGCCCAGCTTGTGACAAAACGCAATCAAGACCAACTCCGGACGCGTCAGTGTAAATATCAAATTCCTTAGTATGATCTGGGAAAGCTAATACAGGAGGCTGAGTCAACGCAGACTTTAGTGCTTCAAATGCAGCGTTAGCCTCAGGTGTCCAAACAAACTTCTTGTATTTACGTTTCAAAGCATACAATGGCTCACAGATTGTAGCATAAGCGGAGACGAACTGCTGATACCATCCGGTCATTCCCAGAAAGCGTGATAGTTCTTTGGCTGTTTTAGGCCCTGGAAAGTCAACAATAGGCCTGATTTTTTCATCATCCGTAAATAAGCCGTGGGGAGTGATTTTCAAATCCAGATATACAATCTCGTCCCTCGCTATCTGGCATTTACTAGGTTTTAACGTCAAGCCAGCATTGTATATGAGTTGGAACACCTGTTTGAGCAGAGAAAGGTGCTCGTCAAAAGTCTTGGATGTAATAATAATGTCATCCAAATATACATGCATATGGGGACCTAGAACAGGTCTGAGAACCGTATCCATAAGCTTTTGGAAAGTAGCAGGTGCAGAAGCTAGTCCAAAGGGCATATGCAGGTATTCATAAGCCCCAAAAGGAGTCACAAAGCCTGTTTTATCGACGGAGTCTGGATGTACCGCCACCTGCCAATATCCACTCGCTAAATCCAAGGTTGACATCCATTTAGTTGACGATAGGTCATGCAAAATATGCGAAATGACAGGTAGTGGATAATTTATCGCTTTCATGACTTGGTTGAGCTTGCGTAAATCTGTCACGAAACGAAATTCGTTGGGTTGTTTCTTTGGAACAAGAAAATCAGGTGCGGCCCAGGCGCTTGTTGATTCCCTTATTATGTCCTGTTTAATCATCTCTGAAATTTGACGTTGCATTTCCTGTTTTTTATGGGGAGCAGAAGGGTAAGGTTTCGTCGCTATCGGTTTCGAACCATCAGTGTCAATGACGTGATAAACCACCTGTGTGAAACCAGGTTGGTCGGAAAATAAACCAGGTCTTTCATGCAAAAGTACAGAAAGCTGGTTTCGTTGCCTCTCATTCAGTTGCTTACTCAGTAACAAACTCTTTATGTCTATAGGATCTGTAATAATCACTTCGACAGGTTCCGGAAAGGAAATAACATGTTGTACGAAATTCAGGGTAACTTGAAAAGTATTGATAAAGTCCATGCCCATTAGACATTTAGCAGGTAGGTCATCTATGAGCAGGAAAGAATGCGTAAAAGGAGCCTTTCCCAGCCCTAGAGATAATGTGACAGTTCCTGTGATACTGAATATTTCGTTATTTGCACCTCGCAAATACTGCGTCGCAGGCTGGACGTGGATTGCAGGAAAACTTTCAGTGCAAAACCTCGTATTTAGGGCCGATATTTCAGAACCAGTGTCGAACTTTGTCTCGACCATAATATCTTCAATTGTCAATAACACATCAGGCAACTGAGGAGTTTGGACAGTCACTAATAATATTTTAGGGTCAGAATGCTTGGTATCAGGAAGCAGTACCGACCCTTGGTCTACTTCCTTTGGACGTTTAAAAGATTGCTGGTTGTATTATCATGCGGTCTGTAACCTCGGCCCGGCCGGGTATCGGGAAAGTTTTCACGCTGAGGAAAACTTCGTGAAAACTGCTGCGGGAACTCCGTATGTCTGTTGAAATTTCCAGTTCTATTACTTCTTCCCTCAGCACGGGCAGAAAAATCATTATTGCTCTGAGCATAAAAACGTTCCGAATTCTGCGGATTGGAACGGGGTCGAGCATACTGTGCATTTGTACTGTACCCAGAAAATTGATTAGAACTTAGCGGTTGGTGTACCACTCTTCTATGCGGTGGGACGTATGATGCTTGGACTTGCGCCTGTGTACGCTCGTGTTGAAAGTCATTAGGCCTATTATGCCGCTGAGGATTTTCGTGATAAGCCTCCCGGGGTACCCGAGCATGGTGAGTTGGACCATGTTTGCCACGTCGCTCCTCATACGTTCGTATGAGGCGAAGGCATTCATGAACTGTAGCAGGGTGTCGGACCTCAAGAAAATCCTGTAGAAATGGATCGAGCTGTTGCAATAGGGTGTCCAACATGTCGACATGACTGGCATGTGGATCCCATAATTTATACAAGCGTGTTGTTTCTAAAGCAAACACAACAGGGCTACCGTTGGGTCTTTGCTTACGAGAAAAAAGTTGTTGTGCAAGGCCAGCTCGACTGAGGCCGAAAGGAAAGACGTCCAAAAATTCCGCTCGGAAATTCTCATAATGAGAATCCGGGTTCGATACTCTCCACTGCCGATACCAGGTCTTAGCGGTATCTTTCAAGCAAATGCCTGCTATTTGCACTTTGCAATCTTGAGGAATATTGTATAAGTCGAAATTATCCTCCAAATCCTCGAGGAATTTCAAGGACCCCTCCAAACCATTGAAAGTAATTGTTCCTTCTTGCGGCACGAAATGTGCAAGCATTTTGCTTCTGTGAGAGGATTGAAATACCTCAGGTACGACCCGCGACTCAGAGTGATATGAAGCTGGTGAATGACGAAGTTGTGAGGAATGCCTGGGTACTTGCAAATCATTGACATCAAAGTGAGACCCACAGGCTTCTTGCAAATTGTCGAAATTAACCCCACCTCCACCGAAACTTGATTTAGGGTGAAATAGTGAAGTTGTCTCAGGTAATGAAGACATAGTCACTAATTGTCAAGACCTCGTGTTATAGAAATGTTCGGTCGCCAATTATAATGAATAAGGTTTTACTGCTGGTTGTGTGGTAATTATAATGAATAAAGTTTTATTCCTGGACGTAATGAAGACACTTAATGAAAGAGACCTAACGGCCAGACAGAGGTCTGACAATAATATGAACTGAGAAAAATGTACTCACTTTAAAACCTTTTATTGGAAAACTCCTGGTATCATCCAACACACACTCTACTAATCACACTACTACTGAATATCCGAACCTTCGTAGAATCGCATCACAATAATGAAGAAGAACCTAATCACATAAAACGAAGCTCCCGGCACATAAAACGAAGCTCTCCGCACATAAAACAAAGCTCTCTTAGTATAGTTGAACGCGCCTATATATACTGCATACCACCACGTCATGACTTACACTCATTGCCACATATCATTCAGCGGGAGAAATAACATCTCGTTAAGTGAGAAGATAATTTGCATAGGAAAATAAAATAACAAGAGATAGTAAAATCAAAAGGAAACTGAATCTAGAGTATATGTTACAAGTTTTGCTAGCAGATTCCAGCAACAGGGTGATGAAGTTCTTCTTTGACGATTTTAAAAGAAGAAGGGATGTGGAAAGTACGGAGACCAGCAAGTCACATGTGAAGTAACCAGGTTCTTCGATGTCTCTGAAATTGACATTTCAAGACCTTGAAAGCAACTTCAAGAGACATTTCCAAAACGAAAAACTAGGGAAACAACAACAAGGGTTGACCAATATTTAGGCCTGACAACGTAATGTAATCGAACAATATCAGCACTTCAGTTTTCTTTGTAGATCTAAGCAGCAGTAGACCGTGTGTTACTGTCTGAAGTCTTACGAAGGATTAAAAAGAATTAAATATAAAGCCCTTTATTCTATAAAACGTGAAATTTATATTCCAATAACCTGTTCTAACTAGAGAGATTGTTTAATATTTACCAGGGAAAATTTAAGCTGAATGAGTCATGAACACAATTTTGTTCTGTTTTCAGCTGAGTCAAGATATAGATTGAACAATGATTTTCAAGGATGTCCCGAGTAAGAAAAGAGTATGATGTTATTTATCTAACAACTATGATTGTGTATAAAGTTCCGTTTTTTAGCTGACAGCTGATGAATGGACTCTTCATGTCTTCGAAATGGGGACCAAGACTGCCAAACGATACAGAGATGAAATCTTAGAGCACGATGTGTAGAGTTTTACCGATGTATGTCATCTAACTTTGTTTTCATGAATGACAATGCACATCCACAATGTGATAGGTTGGTTCATGATTTCTTCAAAATTACATATCAAAAAAATGGTGTATAGCTATCCAAATATCCTGGCTTTGGTTCGGCTGAACATGCTTGGGAAGCCGTAGGGTGAAATAACCCAAGTCGCTGTCCAAATAAGCAAAAAAGGAGAACAGGATTTCATTACTTAGCGTCCACCAGAATAATCTTATAGGGTAGCAAAAATATTCGGCGCGACCAAAAAGTCTGAGGTGATGTGCTTGTACAGGTTTTATTGTTTTATTCAGACTTACACTCTACCAGTGGTGGGAAATAATGTGAAGCACGATTCATCAGAACAGATGGCAAGCTGCCAATCTTTAACATCCCAGTTTTTATGTGCTTTGCATTATCTTACAGGTTTCGTTACACTTATGTTGGTATTCAGAGGTTTGTGGATCGTAGCGCGGCCATAAATACCGGCACGATGGAGTTCCCAACAAACTGTTATGACGGAAACAAAATCATTCCAACTAGAATTCAACGTGTTGCTATTTGTGGTGCCCTGGTCTTGTGCTTCCGTTGTACAATCGGTGCCAACGTTCACCTATTCTTATCTAACATCTAATGGCGTCAACAATTTGTAAGTTTGGAGGCAACGTCATGTCCTTTTTGATAGGTAATCGTAATCTTTGATACAGTTCCTCGCGTTATAGCTACTATTTCTTCCTTTCTAGTTACTGAAGTTCCCTCAAGACGCGCACCAATGATCAGGCGTTTTTTGAGGTCACTGAAATCTTACAACAGTTACTCCACAACTGTTTCACCAACGACTGTGACGCTGCTACGTGATAGCCGACGTCGTGCTGCACCCATTTATATACCTCACATCGCGGTTGTCGTCGTCCCTGTGATTTGTACACGGCGCACTGCGTGTACTCCAGTCACAGTCGGTTTTTCCATTATTTTGATAAATCCCCTGAATATATGAGAACGCGCGCCTTGCGGTATGTTTCGATACGAATGGACGAGCTTATTCAAAAGCATACAATTTTTGCGACATTTGCAAAAATGTTTAACCTTATACTTTGTGCATTCGTGTAGACGTGGTGCTTGTTGAGTACAAAGATAGGTATTCGGTCTCCGTGCTCACATCACAATTCCACCGCTTCACAGTTCCCAAATAACAGTTCCATTACACCTAAACTAACAATATTTAGTCTTATGGCGACGCTGTCTGTTACCTGTTAAAATATAAAGCATTCAGTTGATGGTGTGAGTAACCTATTGAAATTTATGATGTTATGATGGCGGTGAATGAAATTTGATAAAATTTATAGCTTCCTGATGGCGTTATGCAAGGTCTGTTAACTTTAAAGACTTATGATGATGTATGAAATCCCCTATCGAAAATTTCAGTTTTGTGTTATTGGCACGAGAGGTTCGTTAAAATTACGAGCCTTGTAATGATTGTGAAAGAGAGAGCTATTAAAATTTCGGACCTTGTAATGACGAAATGTGATATCTCTTAAAAATGAAAAATAAAAAAATGCAGCATTCAGGAGCTCTAAGTTCTTTTTCCTTTCCATTACTTAGTTATAATTATACTAACAGATATTTCACTGTTGCTGACAAACGACAAGAATTTCTTTTTGTACTCACACCACTAATTTATTCGAAAAACTATTTTTATCAGTGATGGAAATAGAAAGAACAGATATCGTGAGCCGCGGGTAGCCTAGTAGTCAACATTCGTGACTGCCACGAAGAAGACCTCGGGTTCGATTTCAAGCAGGCTCGAACCACTAAATATCCTCCATGCGTCGGATGGGCACGTTAAGTCGTCGGGCCCTGGGTACTGGCCCCCGGTAATAAATAAAAGCGTCTTCCTCCCCTTTCTACCTCGCTTCTGTGTCACTTTCCTATCGGGCACTCTAGCCCAAATCTCCCAGCTTCCTATTTGTAAGGGATGTTTAAAACCTAGGGTCAGACACTCCCTTCCTAAAATCCTCTACATATGATCTGATCTGATGTGAGAACAGATATCGTTCGAACACAATTCCTAGCGGAGGGATCTGTTTCGATGCGCAGTAGTGAGGACATTTATGGGCAACTCGCACATGACGTTGCCGTGGAGGGAAATCGTTTGTTTCGATGGTTTGTTTACATTCATTTACTATTATTTTTGCGTTTATTTAGCGGAACTTGATCGTTTCTTTGTGATGGAGAATTTCAAATTTTCATTGTGCTAGGAAAAACATAAGTATTTTGTTAACAAAAAGGTACCGTATATACTCGTGTATAGGTCGACTTTTTTTAATGAAATATTTAGATCGAAATTAGGGGTCGGACTATACACGGAAAATATTTCTGATAGATTGGAAACCAAAATTTTGATGCCTTATGGAAATGCGCATACTTAGCCCTTTGCGCCATCAGTTCATTTGTAGTTGTATATTTAGTCATTTTCCGGGTGCTACTGCTACAGAAGAAAATTATAGCTATGAATTTTCTTGATTTTATATATGTGCGAGTTTTTTTTTATTCACTAGTAGAAAAACTCATTTCGCAAGGGTGTCTCAAAGTCCGTTTTAGATCCGTTGATTTGGCCTTGACTGCCCCGCTGGTAAATCACCCAGAGGAAAGAGGTGAACGTGTCAGCCAGTAGTTTAAGTTGCATTGTGCCGTGACCTACGACCGTGCTCAATTCTCGACAGGAAGGATGAAAAGGGAAAAGGACAGACTATTGCAAAAGGAGACCGCTGTTCCTGCTTAGCGACGGCGAAGAGAGGTGTGACAATCTACAGAACAGTGGTAACTTGATCAATGCATCCCGAAAACGAAAGTGTTTAAACTTGGCCGATCGCTCAGAATAACACTGCCACTGATAGTAAAAAAGTGCATTAGTTTAACAACCTACTTAAGTTTGCCATTAAACTGAGTGTGCCCGGCTCTAAAAATCAAACAAACAGTAACTTTTTCTGAAGACTAAGAGCGAGCAAAAAAGATTGCATCTTTACTGAATGGAGCTATGTTTGGTTTTGTCACTAAAGCCGATTGTTTGTCACAAACACGGTGAACAGGGGTGGTGAAACTCGGGAGTAGATAAACGACCTCTCTGTTAATCACACACTCATACAAGTCAGCAGTTGACCGAAAGTTGCTACGCTGCACAGGGTAGTGTGAGAAAATTTTATAGAACATATTTTCTTCAATTTTTTAAATAGTTGCGTGCAAATTTTAGAGTGTCCGCAATACATCAAAATAAAGATTCACTTTACATTTTGAAGAAATCCATTGAAAACTTCAAAAGTTACATATTTATTTTTTACGGCATGCATATTCTTTACGGGATAAAAAAACTATCAGGTAGACATCAAGACTTATTTACGCTTTCCAAATATGTTTCACGAAGTTTTTTTCCTTTTTTTTTCTTTTTAAATAACGATGTGCCTTACGACGTTTGGTAAATGCATCACGATTCGTTTGCTGCTGGAACAAATGCTTTACTCTCCATGAATGAAGTAACTGCAGAAAACTCGCTTGCAAAAAGTGGGAGAATGGGGGGGGGAGACAATGGGCAAAAGTGTGTTCATATATTGTTAAAATGTGTAACCTACCCCTGAAAACTCTTTAACCAGGGTGGTGAGCCCTATCATCTTCCCAGACTTGTGCCTCAATTCCACCCACATTTGGCGGGAAACTGTCGCAAGCAACATTGCGAGAGCCAGCTACAACAATAAATAGTAGGTTCACATTTCCGCATGCGAGCGCATCCTCCGAAATTTTTTTTTTAATTTATACACAAGATCCCCCCGGGGGACAGCGAGATTTTATTGTTTAGTGAGTGACCTAAGACGCCCTAGGAGCCAAGAAAAGTGAAGAGCAGCATCGCTGCACCCAACGGCTCTTCTTAGAGCCAGTAGCTCCAGCTAGGTCGATTCTCGCATTGCACGTCCCCGGGCACTGGTGACCTTGTCGTGGTCGGGGGACTCCTTTCCTTAGGGAAAGGTCTAACACCAGAGCCAACCAAGAGCATTTGCTCAGAGCCTCTGACTCCATTCCTCAAGGATGGGGGACGAGGAACCTTCGAATCAGAGCGCAGAAGAGCCAGATACAACTTTTGAGGCTTTCTTTGTTGAAATAAACAGGATTGTAGATGACCCACAAACAAGAGTGTCTCACAGCATTAGGGGTCAGCTCCGACCAATTCGGGATCGGATGAACCTGGCTTACCTGAATTTAATTACGGAAAATGCAGTCTTAGAGGCTCGGCTATATGAGCGTGAAAAAATTAAGGAAGAGACCACCACTCCCGCACCGGGGAAATCTTACTCCCAAGTGGCAGCAGGAAAATGCAAAGAGTGAAAAAGGGCCACCAAGCACCACTTCTGGTCTTTCCCACGGACCAGGGAAAAACCACAGCAGAGGTGAAGGAAAAGGTGATGAAAGATGTGACCCCGGTGAACTGGGGGTGGGGCTAAAGAATGTAAAGAAGGTGACAGGTGGAGGAATACTAATAGAATGCACCAGTGCAGAGGGCAGCAAAAGCTCATAAGCGAGTTTGGGGAAAGAGAAGACCTCACCGGTTCTTACACGGTGAAAAGACCAGTTACCAAAAAACCAAGAATGATAATTTATGATACAGAACCCGGATATGAAAAAGAACAACTAAAAAATGACTTTCCCCGACAGAATGATCTAAAGGAACCAGCAGAATTATCTGTCTTGTTCCCGATCAAAGGAAAGGAGAACCGGGTCCACTGGGTGATAGAGCTGGGCCCAGTGGATTTCCGCTCCTTAATGAAAAAAGGCAGAGTCAACCTCGCCTGGAGAATTCTCTCAACGAAAGAATTTCCCCGGGAAACCCGCTGCTTTAAATGCAACGGGTTTGGGTACTATAGGGCAAGGTGCCCTGAGGCCATAGAGACATGTGCCGTTGTGGCCAGGACGGGCACAAACACTGGAAATGCGTGAAGAGCGCCTGTTGCCCCAACTGCACTAGGGCAAACGCCAAATTCAAACTAAAACTGGATACAGGACACTCCAGTCGGGATACAGCATGCTCCTGCCTTCAACGGGAATTAGAAGCTCAACGAGGAAGAATAGACTGCGGTTGAAGAGCACGTAAACAACAGGGGCCTGCGATCCCAAGGAAGATAGGGAACTTGTTCCCTTCTAACCTGGAACAGAGGAGCATCTCGATGTAAATGTCTCGACTGCGGATTGTACTGAAAAAAATGTGTATGTTAGTATTTTGATGTGTGTGTACTTGTCTGTAACTGTGTTTTTGTATTAAAGGCTTCGGCCCATGTAAAAAATAGTTCGCGTGGCGAACCGATCTCCCACAGGTAGCTCAATAGAATACACGGTCCATCGTGTACGACCTACCCAGTTCGCACCACCCGTCAGGGTGTCCGAAGCTACGGTTTCTTGATCGGGATTGATACCGTAGCGTATACCGATGGTGCACGCAGAGAGAGTTCCAACTAACCCTGTAGAGCCAGCATTTTGGTGGAACAGGATAGAGGAATCATCAGCTAGTATTATACACAAGATATTTAGGTATACAAAAACTGCAGATATTCACATAAAAATTAGGGGTTCGACTTATACACGGGATATACAAAAACTGCAAATATTCAGATAAAAATCGTGGGGGTGGGGTCGACCTATATACGAGATCGACTTATACACGAGTATATACGGTATGCGTTGTGCTAGAAAAAAAGTGGTAAGTGTTGTTAAAACTTATATTGTTCGGGTAACTTCAGAAATCGTTCTATTGCTGTGTGTGTTTGCTAGCAAACTCCATCATTTTGTGCTGTCATCTGATAAAAACGATGCCTAATTTTTCTGTTGCCCTGTACCCACTGGGGAATAAGGAAACAAAAGGAAGTGGGAATATTTATCACGCATTCCCAAAATAAATTTATGAAATGTTAGAAAAAATGTGCCTACTGAAATTCAAACGAAGAGAGGATATCAAAGTGAACCATGCCTAAATTGTCTCTAAACATTTTACTGAAGGTTAGTGAACGTGATTTGAAATCAGAATTGCTGGGTATTCCATCGAGTGCGCAGTAAAGGCTGAAATCATGTCATTCCCTCCATGAATATCCCTTGTAGTAACAGAACTCTTGCTGCAGCTATACCTACATCAGTGCAAACACCTCACATGATGCCAGTAGTGACATAGAAAGTCCAGATGTAGGAAATGTGTTGTATAATAAGTCTAATCCACTAAATAGAAGCAATACCCGAATAATTCGTAAGTATACCCTGGAAACCTTATCCACTGTATCATCAAAGAATAGAAAAATGTACAAGGGCACACAGCCTGAAAATTCAAATGGCATGTAAAGGAAGAAATTTTTTTCAATCAGATATTTCGAAGCAAATATATATATGGAATAAAATGTATTTTGAATTCGGCAGTATCTGCATTTATACCCTCTAGCAGCAAAGTTATGCATCATAAAAAACCGTAAAGCAAGAATCGTCGTTTTCATATTTCAAGCTTTACAACGCAAAACTAATTTTTCAAATTGGACTAATTGTTGCAGAGATATAGTGTCCACAGGCGGACGGACGGACAAAGTGATACTATAAGCACGTAGGTAACAGACGTGCGGACGACTTCGTAATAATTGTATTTGTTATTCTTTCAAAATAATGAATACGTAAGGCATTTGTAGCAATATGCCACGTTCGTGATGCAATTTTTCACTGTAACACCGAAATTCTGAGACAACTCCGATCATGGTCGTTGATACCACGCTCCGATGCGCCCAGGCTTGTTTCTCTCATGAGCAGTTATCCCCCACCAATGAACTAAGAATCATGTCGGAAGGCATTTTATATCGATGGTCACGCCTTTACACCTAAAGCTACATAGCCTGAAAGTGGTATTAATCAGCATATTAAAACTGCGCAAATTAGAAAAGATCGGAGGATTTTTTTTTTTTTTGTCGCTATAAATTCCTTATTCGTTTTGATAAAAATCTCAGGTCCCCCACCGTGTTGTTTTAGAAATGCATATGAAAAACGGTGAATGTAACTTTTCTATATCAGTCTAGAATTCATTCTGAACTGGGCATTTTTCTTTTCTTGAGTAATTGCGTGACGAAGTGAAAATTTTTATGTGGTAAGAAATTTTGGCTTTTGCTCATACTAACTTCTTCTCTGTGCCTTAACTTACGTATGAACGCTGTGCTTAGCTTCCTCTTCGTTCCTCAACGTTGAAGTCAAATGAAAGAGCCAATCATGGTATAGATCGCTAATGGACCCAACCTAAAGACATATCGAAGAAATTTGATTCCTGGGATGTCTCTGCTCTTGAAGTTACCTAAGGTATTTTGAATGGCATTTTCATATATTCTCCTTAGATAACCTAAGAGATGCTAAGAAGACATTATTTCTAGGTGAAAATCTTCCAAATACGTGGAGACAATGTAAATTGACAAAGTCATCGCTCTTTCTACGTTTTTCTTTAACCAGCACACAGCAAACGAAAAATTTTTATTCAACACCGCTGGGACCGAACCGCAGATCTCTCGATAACTATCCGAGTGCGTTCGTTTTACGCCACGGGGCCAACAATCTACGGCGCTATGTGTGTTTGTCTCTCAGAATCTGACTTCACAAATCCGTAGGGATGGGATCATTAATTGAAACTTCTCCATCTGGTGGGGATTAACTGCACAAGCTATTTAATTATAGCTAATAAATCCAAAGGGCGAGAGAAATGGTGAAAACCTTCCAAATACGTGGAGACATATACGATGAAAATCTTCAAAAAATCTTACGTGGAGACATGTCTCCACGTATTTGTAAGATTTTCACAATTTCTCTCTACGTAAGATTTTTTTTTAAGATTTTCACCGTATATGTCTCCACGTATTTGGAAGATTTTCACCATTTCTCTCGCCCTTTGGATGTATTAGCTATAATTAAATAGCTTTAGCCGTTAAGCCCCACCAGATGGCGACGTCTCAGTTGCTGATCCCATCCCTGCGGATTTGTGTAGTCAGATGCTGACAGATAAACACACGTGAATTGTTGGCACCGTAGCATAAGGCGAACGCACTCGGCTAGTTATCGAGATATCTGGGCTTCGATCCCAGCGGTGTCGAAATACAATTTTTCGGTTGCTGTGTATTAATTAAAGAAAAACGTGGATAGAGCGATGGCATTGTCTATTTACATTGTTTCTTGTTGTAAAGTCTATTCTAGTACATTTTCCCGACACATTTTTTTTCTTAATGTTTTTTTACGGTAAACGCAATAAAAAAATTGATTACTTTGCCTTTTAAATAGAAAAATTTGTTTATGTGTGACTAACAAACGAAAATTAATTCTTTTTACCTTCTTTCTCTTTTTATGATTTTAAGAATTCATACTTCATCATCTTTGGTTTCAAATAGAAAAATGATTCAGTTTCATATTAAGTATGCATTGCGTTGACTTTTAAAAGTTCCCATATTTTATAAATTTATATAAAAATGAGTAGGTACTTACTGATAATAAATTTGAATATTTAGGTAGTTTTTGTCTAATCAGCATTCCTTAAACAGAGTTCTTAAAGCAATTATTTCAGTAATTTCACTACCTGTGATTGTCTCTTTCTATTGGTATAATTGGTCTACGTGACAGTGATTGGTTTGTGCATATAAATTGAACAAAGTGAAACCCAACTTTTTTTTTCTTTTTTCGTTTTTAGCTGTATCCAGAATAAAGTGTTTGAGTATCACAAAATAATTAAACTACTTTTTTGAAGAGCTATCATATTTGCCCCTGTGTTTTATTAAGGTTTTTAGAGCACTAGATGATACACACACACACACACAAATCCAACATTCATTCATCGAGCTGCGTAAGTATCGTAATGATGGTTTCGTGAACTCATTCTTTTTCTACCCATCAAATAAGAAAAATTTCTTACCAGGAAAGTTTACCCTAAACACAGAAAAAATAACCATTTTAATCAAGAAAAAAAATGCAGAGTACTTCAGTCAGTGCAATGGATTTAAAACTAATCATCAGGCTATCCATTTTCTTAAAAAAAAACAGGTTATTATTAATTATTGACAACAAATTAAGTGTTTTCTGCTTTTACCCATTAAAGGAAATGATAACAACTGACAAAAATAGTCTTGAGCAAATTGTTTTTATTGTATGAAAAAAATAGTACGAAATTATTAGGTGCAATCCATCCCTGGAAAAAACACGAGTTATTATAAAAACTCGCATATGATTAGTGAATAACTCTTCAGCACATTTTTTTATTGAAGGTTTAACGACCACCGTGAGCAACTCTTTAAGCAGTCGTCCGTCCCTAATTTAGGGTTACTGGTTCGAGGGAAGGGAGAGAGCCAGTGCCGTACGATAAACACAACATCCATGCCTCACTGAGACTCGAACCCGGACCCTTTCCTAACGGATTCTCATAAGCCAGCGCTTAGACCACTGCACATTATTAAAAAGTCAGTCTGTTACAAGGAAACAGCTTACTTTCGTTTATGTGTGCGTGCGAGACCGCATACTCACGTTTTGGTGGTAGGGATCTGTTCCCGTAAGGCGGCGAATATACACAGTGTGGCAAAGAATTTTTAACACTGGGTCTGCAAAATGAAATAGAAACAAGAAATCATAATTTGTTTTGGTTTGTTATTCAAAATAAGTCCCTCCGGCTTCAATACACTTGTTACAGCGATTTAATAATGATTCGAATGCCTGTTCCACTTCACTTTGCGGAATTGCCTCCAAAGCACGCGTCGAAGCTGTTTGTATGATCGAAATATCATCAAAATAACACCCTTTTAACGTCATTTTAAGTTTTGGGGAATAAAGAAAAGTCACAGGGTGCTAAATCAGGCGAATACGGTGGATGATTCAACACACAGACGTTACTTTTTCGCCAAAAATCTACGAACAAGAAGTGAAGTGTGACTGGGTACATTATCGTGCAACAAACACCAGCTGTTTTCATCCCGATATTCTGGACGAATGCGACGTATTCTGCCCATCAAACGCCTCAAAACATTTAAGTAAAACTCACCAGTAATTGTTTGTCCACTTGGAATAAATTCTTTGTGGATAATACCCTTACTATCGAAGAATGTAATGAACATTGTTTTGATTTTCGACAGAACTTTTCTTGTTTTATTGGCTTGTGCTAAGTTTTTTTACTTCCATTCCGCACTTTGTCGCTTTGTTTAAGGATCATATTGAAAACACCATGTTTCATCACCTGTAACAATCGATTTTAAGAAGTTTGGATAATTATCAGCGGCTGAAATGATGTCTCTGCAATGTGCACTTTTCCTTGATTTTTGTTCATTGGTTAACGTGTGTGGAACAATTTAGCACAGACTTGTTTTGCTAAATCTTCATGCAGGATGGTTCGAATCGTTTCTTTGTTGATGTTTAAAGACTCTTCCATCATTCTTACTGACGCACGTCGATTGTTTGCCACGAAATCACGCACTTTTTCAATAATCTCTGGTGTCCTAGATGAACTTGGTCTTCCGGTATGCTTATCATCTTCTAGCGTCTCTCTTCCGTCTAAAAAACGTTTGTGCCACAGGGAAACATTTGATCTACTTAAACAAAACTCACCGTAAACTTGTTTCATCAGTTGGTACGTTTCCGAAGCACTTTTACCAAGTTTTGCGTTAAATTTAATAACAGCACTTTGTTCCATCTTAATAATTCAACATGAAAAAATTTTACTTCTCTAATGAACGACCGTTTCGTTTGAGTTACTTTAACAACTGCGCAGTACTTTTGGCAGAAAGCAAGCAGATGGTCACGGTTTATAACGCATTCGGGATTACATTGGTGGCGCCGCCGTAGGCTGAAATCTAGCGCCAGTCTTAAAAATTATTTGACGCACTGTGTAGAGTTGAATTTCAACAATGGTGCTACAGAAATCCTGGAAGTGCGTCGTTTTTGAAATATGTATTGGAAGGTATGAAAACAGGTAAATGTTTTAGTCAAGTGTTGAGAAAAACTGCCTTAAGTGAATCCAAAAAAAAAAAATTATTATCACTGACAAAATTTCGAAAATCAAATCAAATTTTACTCCTCAAACTTTATAGTTGTTTTGCTGTTTTCCGGGAAATTAATAAGAATGAAATAGAAAACATGTATAGTTCGAAGTAATAGGGTAAAAACACAAATTTCTATTACAGAAAAATTATTACGTTTTCTCATATTTCTTTTGGAAGATTTTTTTGTGCGTCGTTAAGCCATAAGCATCGTTTCATTTTCTCTTAATACCATCGTGCTACGTTCGTGGAAAGTGGTTTTCCCGAGAGTTGTAAAATTTAAACTGATGATATCTCTATGAGAGGTGACAAAAATAAGGGCTTACTTTTATGGAATAACATTTTCATAAGAAGAATGAACAGAAAAAAAAGGGGAAAACATGATAATATGTGTCCGTGACACAACTGTGCTAATCGTTTTTAGTATGTACAGAAGGATAGTTTAACTTTCGAAGTAACATTCTGTAACACAGCTGTACTGAAGAACGGTAAAACTTTTTAATTATCATCTTCATCATAGGGCAGCTTGAGCTGAAATTCACATTGCAGCTGTATGGAAAAAATGTAGTACCTTTGGATTACCATTTTCTTGAGCAGTTGCAAAAAGTATGAAATTTTAAAGAAATCCACTAAACCATCAGACTTTAAAAATAGTTATTTTGCAATTTTCGATGATGTAGAGCCTCATATACAAGCGGAATTAAATTTTCTAAAGACTTGTTTTCTTTCTAATCCGGTTAAGATGATTCCACCTAAAATCTCTGCCTTACGTTTCCAATGGTAAAACTTCTTTACATATTTTCTTCGCAATTAATGTATTACCAAGGATACAAAATTGCACATCGATAAACCTAACTTTAAGTTATTACATGGGATACTCAATACTTGCTAAAACGTAACTATAATTAGGCAATCCAACATTTGTATGTCTACTGACATCATCAATGTACAGGTCACGCCGTCTATTAAGAGGTCTGAACATTACTCAAAGAAAAATTATTGATTTTTAATATAATAATGGTTATGTTTTACCAAGTATTAAGTATTCCATGCTATAGCTTAACGTTAGTTTTATCGATGTGCAAATTTTCATCCTTGGGAATACATTAATTGCGAAGAAAATATGTAAAGAAATTTTACCATTGGAAACATAAGGCAGAGATTTTAGGTGGAACCATCTTAAACCTGAAATTTTTTTTTTTTTTTTTTTTTGGTTGGAGGTTTAACGACCACCGTGAGCAACTCAATGGGCTATAAGCAGTCGCCCGTCCCTAATTTATGGTCACTGGTTCCAGGGAAGGGAAAGAGCCAGTGCCGTAAGACAAACACAACATCCATGCCTGACCGGGATTCGAACCCGGACCCCTGACGGACGAATGATCAGAGGCCAACGCCTTAGACCACTGCGCCACCGGGGCGGCTAACTCTGAAAATTCTTGTGGGGTTTGGCTTGAATGTAGGAATACAATTTTGAATTCGTTCTCAATTTTCCGGCTTGTTTCAGAACGGATTCATCGAAAGCAGGATTTTCCGGTAAGACATTTTACGAAAATAACTTTTCCGATTTACG
The DNA here is from genome assembly GCA_039090855.1 of Macrothele yani. NCBI lineage: Eukaryota > Metazoa > Arthropoda > Arachnida > Araneae > Macrothelidae > Macrothele > Macrothele yani. The sequence goes on from CM077010.1 coordinate 89,280,629, forward strand.
GGATTCTTCACCCGCATCCATAATCATACAGTTGATAATGTAGAATAAGTCGCAGAGCATTCTTCTGTTCTTAGCTATCTATGCGTGTGGAGGGGGAGAGGAGGCTACACTACTTTTCATAAATTAAGGAACAAATGCAAATTATACGGTAACCAACGCATTATACAAGTGATTTACCGCAAAGTGATGACAACCTGTGTTATACCATAGGTGTTCCAGAAAGGCAACAAAAATATTGTGGAAACACATTTATTGTAAAAAATACAAAGACATGCGCAAAACGAAGAGCACGGATGGTCGTCAAAATGGTATGCGCCGAATATCCTCACTGGCTGTCTCGTGTAGTAATACAGACCCGGCAGCATTGTTGTATGCTATTAGAGAAGAAGTCCAACAGCTCAGTTGGCAATAACGACCGCAGATCCTTTTCAGGTTGTCAGGAGTCCTGGGAGTTTGGCCCACACCAGCAACACGTCTCTCGGAAACAGCCCAAATATTTTCGATATGACTGAGGTTGAGAGTCCTGACTGGCCAGTCTATTGGTGGGTGGGGTGTTTTTGATGGTCAACTAGAGCCAATCTGTGAGGGCGAACGCTTTTGTTCTATGTTAGAGAGCTATATCCAATGACAAATGCCTAGGGGCTTACATACGGATCCAGAAGGTAATGCCTTTTTATACCTGCGGCCAGTCACCGTGCCACAACGAAGCAGATAGAAGTCATTGCGCCTCCCAAAGAGATTCTTGTCCAAATATGAGCACTATCACTGTTGCACCTGTCTGTTTCACGAATCTGGAAGGAATGCGAATCACTTCCAAGGGCAAATCATGACTGGTCTGTGAAAAACATTGATCTCCATTGATCTGTTGTACAACGCACATGGTCCCTTTCCCAGTTTACGTTTTCTCTTCTGTCGCAGTGTAAGACGCACGCATAAGACTAGGTGCTTCGCATAAAGCTCTCATTCGTGTAGTATTTTACGCACAGTAATTGCAAATACCAGTCCCTACTACAGCTGCACAGAGATACGCTCGTAGTTTTGTAGGACTTGCCTTCCAGCATTTTACCGTAAACAAAGGTCGTCTGCTGTAACTCTAACTCGTGGATGACCTGTGCTGCATCTGCTATATGCTGTTTGGCGTTGGTATTAGCACAACACAACGGCCGGCTCGCATTCGACCACCTGGCAACATCAGCTTCTGTTTGGCCAGCCTGTAATCTGCCAACGATACTCTAGCGCAATTCAGCTGTAACGTATACTCTAGATTCAGTTTCCTTTTGATTTTACTATCTCTTGTTATTTTATTTTCCTATGCAAATTTTCTTCTCACTTAACGAGATGTTATTTCTCCCGCTGAATGATATGTGGTAACTAACGAGTGTAAGTCATGACGTGGTGGTATGCAGTATATATAGGCGCGCTCAACGATACCAGGAAAGCTTCGTTTTATGTGATAGGTTCTTCTTAATTATGGTTATGCGATTCTACGAAAGTTCGGATATTCAGTAGTAGTGTGATTTTTTGAGAGTGTGTGTTGGATAATACCAGGAGTTTTTCCAATAAAAGGTTTTAAAGTGAGTACGTTTTTCTCAGTTCATATTATTGTCAGACCTCTGTCTGGCCGTTAAGTCTCTTTCATTAAGTGTCTCCATTAAGTCCAGGCATAAAACTTTATTCATTATAATTGGCGCCCGAACATTTCTTGAACACGAGGTACTGACACCTATTAACTATGTCTTCATTACCTGAGACAACTTCACTATTTCACCCTAAATCAAGTTTCGGTGGTGGTGGGATTAATTTCGACAATTTGCAAGAAGCCTGTGGGTCTAACTTTGATGTCAATGATTTACAAGTACCCAGGCATTCCTCACAATTTCGTCATTCACCAGCTTCATATCACTCTGAGTTGCGGGTCGTACCTGAGGTATTTCAATCCTCTCACAGAAGCAAAATGCTTGCACATTTCGTGCCGCATGCGGGAGCAATTCCTTTCAATGGTTTGGAGGGGTCCTTGAAATTTCTCGAGGATTTGGAGGATCATTTCGACTTATACAATATTCCTCCAGATTGCAAAGTGCAAATAGCAGGCACTTGCTTGAAAGATACCGCTAAGACCTGGTATCGGCAGTGGAGAGTATCGAACCCGGATTCTCGTTATGTGAATTTCCGAGCGGAATTTTTGGACGTCTTTCCTTTCGGCCTCAGTCGAGCTGGATTTGCACAACAACTTTTTTCTCGTAAGCAAGGACCCAACGATAGCCCTGTTGCGTTTGCTTTAGAAACAACACGCTTGTATCAATTATGGGATCCACATGCCAGGCATGTAGACATGTTGGACACCCTATTGCAACAGCTCGATCCATTTCTACAGGATTTTCTTGAGGTCCGACACCCTGATACAATTTATGAATGCCTTCGCCTCATACGAACGTATGAGAAGCGACACGGCGAACATGGTCCAACTCAACATGCTCTGTTACCCCGGGAGGCTTATCACGAAAATCCTCAGCGGCATAATAGGCCTAATGACTTTCAACACGAGCGTACACAGGTGCAAGTCCAAGCATCATACGTCCCACCGCATAGAAGAGTGGTACACCAACCGCTAGTTTCTAAACAATTTTCTGGGTACAGTACAAATGCACAGTATGCTCGACCCCGTTCCAATCCGCAGAATTCGGAACGTTTTTATGCTAAGGGCAATGATGATTTTTCTGCCCGTGCTGAGGGAAGAAGTAATAGAACTGGAAGTTTCCACAGACATGCGGAGTTCCCGCAGCCGTTTTCACTCAGTTTTCCTAAGCGTGAAAACTTTTCCCGATACCTGGCAGGGCCGAGGTTACAGACCGCATGATAATACAACCAGGAATCCTTTCTTCCAAAGGAAGTAGACCAAGGGTCAGTACTGCTTCCTGATCCCAAGACTTCTGACCCTAAAATAGTATTATTGACTGTCCAAACTCCTCAGTTGCCTGATGTGTTATTGACAATTGAAGATCTTATTGTCGAGACAAAGTTCGACACTGGTTCTGAAATATCAGCCCTAAATACGAGGTTTTGCACTGAAAGTTTTCCTGCAATCCACGTCCAGCCTGCGACGCAGTATTTGCGAGGTGCGAATAACGAAATATTCAGTATCACAGGAACTGTCACATTATTTCTAGGGCTGGGAAAGGCTCGTTTTACGCATTCTTTCCTGCTCATAGACGACCTACCTGTTAAATGTCTAATGGGCATGGATTTTATCAATACTTTTCAAGTTACCCAGAATTTCGCACAACATGTTATTTCCTTTCCGGAACCTGTCGAAGTGATTATTACAGATCCTATAGACATAAAGAGTTTGTTACTGAGTAACCAACTGAATGAGAGGCAACGAAACCAGCTTTCTCTACTTTTGCATGAAAGACCTGGTTTATTTTCCGACCAACCTGGTTTCACACAGGTGGTTTATCACGTCATTGACACTGATGGTTCGAAACCGATAGCGACGAAACCTTACCCTTGTGCTCCCCATAAAAAACAGGAAATGCAACGTCAAATTTCAGAGATGATTAAACAGGGCATAATAAGGGAATCAACAAGCGCCTGGGCCGCACCTGCTTTTCTTGTTCCAAAGAAACAACCCAACGAATTTCGTTTCGTGACAGATTTCCGCAAGCTAAACCAAGTCACGAAAGCGATAAATTATCCACTACCTGTCATGTCGCATATTTTGCATGACCTATCGTCAACTAAATGGATGTCAACCTTGGATTTGGCGAGTGGATATTGGCAGATTGCGGTACATCCAGACTTCGTCGATAAAACAGGCTTTGTGACTCCTTTTGGGGCTTATGAATACCTGCGTATGCCCTTTAGACTAGTCTCTGCACCTGCTACTTTCCAAAAGCTTATGGATACGGTTCTCAAACCTGTTCTAGGTCCCCATGTGCATGTATATTTGGATGACATTATTATTACATCCGAGACTTTTGACGAGCACCTTTCTCTGCTCAAACAGGTGTTCCAACTCATATACAATGCTGGCTTGACGTTAAAACTTAGTAAATGCCAGATAGCGAGGGACGAGATTGTATATCTGGGGTTGAAAATCACTTCCCACGGCTTATTTACGGATGATGAAAAAATCAGGCCTATTGTTGACTTTCCACGGTAAAAAACAGCCAAAGAACTATCACGCTTTCTGGGAATGACCGGATGGTATCAGCAGTTCGTCTCCGCTAATGCTACAATCTGTGAGCCATTGTATGCTTTGAAACGTAAATACAAGAAGTTTGTTTGGATACCTAAGGCTAACGCTGCGTTTGAAGCACTAAAGTCTGCGTTGACTCAGGTTCCTGTATTAGCTTTCCCAGATCATACTAAGGAATTTGATATTTACACTGACGCATCCGGTGTTGGTCTTGGTTGCGTTTTGTCACAAGCTGGGCATCCAATAGCTTTTGCGTCCCGTACTTTAGCCAAAGCTGAACGCAATTATTCAGCTACGGAACGCGAATGTCTTGCTGTAGTGTATGCTCTTGACAAATTTCAATGTTATCTCAACGAATTGACAGTTAATATAATAACGGATCATTCTGCCTTTCAGTATTTGAATTCTGCTAAGCACCTATCTCTCAGACTTATGAAGTGGGCTCTTACGTTACAAGAGAGCAATATCGAAATTTCGTACAAGCCAGGTCATAAGAATCAATTACCGGATGCATTGTCTCGCGTCCCGATTAGTGGGGTTCCCACAGAAACTACTCCTGGATGTCAGCCTTAACTTTTAATAGCTGATATAACATCCAGAGAGCAGATAATGGCAGAATTAGTAAATGATCCAGATTTTGGGGATATCCATAATTTTTTGCTTGCGGGTTCACCACTACAAAGTGACACTTCTCAGGCTGGGAGGTCACAGCATTTTGAAGTCATAGAGGGTCTTCTTTACTATACGAAATCTAGGACTACTAGGGCCAGAGTTTTGCCCATGTATTCCGCGAACCCTTAGAATGGCCCTTTTAAACGAATTTCATGACAAACCTATTGCAGGCCATTTAGGTATTCGCAAGACCCGTTGTAAATTGCGGGATGTTGCCTATTGGCCTGGCATGTACCAAAGTGTGCTCGCATACGTTCAATCATGTCACTTGTGTCAGATTTATAATTACCGTAATGTAAGACCGGCCGGTCACTTGAAATCTAGTTCAAGTTCTCATGTTTTTGACATTATTTCAATAGATTTATTGGGACCTTATCCTTTATCTGTTAAAAACAAAGCTCGTTACGTTTTAGTATTAACTGATAATTTCTCTAAATGGGTCGAAGTTTTTCCCATTAAAGCCGCTACGGCAGAGGTTATTTGTAATGTATTAATTAATGAAGTATTCTCTAGATATGGTGCACCTAATAACGTAGTTTCGGATAATGGTCCCCAATTTATTTCTGACATTTTTGAAAGAATGTGTGCGAGACTACACATAAAGCATAAATTCATTTCCCAATATCATCCCCAGAGTAATTCCGCGGAACGAGTAAACCGCACGCTAGTTAAAATGATTGCTACATTTGTCATGGATCATCACGAGCGGTGGGACGAACATCTTGAGCTTTTTTCGTTCGCCCTCCGCTCGTCTGTTCACGAATCTACTAAATTTACTCCCGCAGAACTTTTCTTGGGTCGAAAAATTAAGACCCCTTTTGAAAATTTAACGGGGATTATCGACGAACTAAACCGGCGACCAACTCCGCAATCAGTACGAATCATAGCAGAGAAAGCTCGTGTTGCAATGATAGTTGCACAAGCGGCTCAAGCAAGATACTATAATACTAGTCGTAGGGAACCAGATCTTGTCGTTGGAGATCTAACTCTCGTGGAGACACACTTCCAGTCTTCTGTTTCTCATACTTTAGTAAAGAAATTTGCACCCAGCTACGAAGGTCCATATCGGGTGGCAAATGTGTTTGAAAATAACATTATCCTTGAAAAACCTGACAATCAAATTCAATACGTACACGTTGCTCAGTGTCGCAAGTATCATGAACGAAATATAGATTTTATAATCAACCCTACTCAACTTTCTGTTCCACAGACTCAAAAGTCTATATCCCACGATCAACCTCCAGACATTTTGGACGAACCGGCAAACCTTTTGAAGAATCTCCAGTGATTTTTTCTTCACCTTCCCCTCCACAAGACTGGCTTCCAAGAACGCAACCTGATTCTACCATAAGACGAAGGCTCGAATCAAGTTCTTCAAATTCTAGTATCGTTCCCTTTCCTCCAACCATTGCCGAGACTAATTGCTGCACCATTCCCTAATAACTCTGCACCAACACAAGCTCCTACTTCCTTGAATACCTCGTCAGAGAGTATTCCTATAGGCAGAAATAAACATCGCCCTGCACGACCACTAACTTACAGCAGCGACTCAGAATCATCACATATTTCTGATTTATCAGATATAGACAATAGTTTGACGATTCCTAAACGTCAGACACAAATTACAAACCGTCCAGCAACACCAAAAGCTGGTCGAAAACGCAACTTGTCTCCCCAATCTGCTTCGCCGCAACAGCGACGAAGGCAGAGATCCTTGCATCCGCCCGGGTTTCGCCCCTGGAACCTACGCTCAGGGCAAACAGGACCGATGCCTGCTTCTACTGTCATGCCAAGAGGTAGAAAGCGAAAACAAGCGATGTGGCCGGAGCCACGTCCCTTCAAAAGAATGCTGGAAGGACAACACGGGCCCCAGCACAAAGGGACAACATATCGAAAGCCTGGGGGAGCCCGTTCCTGTCAGCCGCAGGGATTTCCTGACCGACAGACTTCAGCCACTCCTGACCGACGGACTTCAGCCGTTCCTTACCGTTCCTGTCAGCCGCAGGGATTTCTTGACCGACAGACTACAGATGTTCCAGATCCATTCAAGTCTCAGAAAAGATCGACGCCACCTGAATTTACCAGTCCGATTAGGCCTGGAAAACGTTATCGTACTAGGGTTTTTTATGCGTCCTCGAGATAAATAAGTTCTCGTGGACAGGTTATTTTCTCATTATGTTGTTTTTCCTGCACGACCAGTTGGCGTGTCAGAATTTTTTTTTTTTTTTTCGTGTGGGCCTACGCATTCTTTTTGTGTATATATGTGGCTTTTTATATATATATATATCTTCTATGTCCGTCTACTAATCCAATTTATATATATATATATATATATGTGTTAGGGGTAAAATAGTGAAAATTGTTACTGTTAGGCAGCTGCAGCCAATCTTCGCTGCTGATACAGTTGGTTTGTAATCAACGATAATATGAGGAAGTAATATGAAATCAAAAAAGTGATTCCTGCTAGGCAGAATAAAAATAAGGTATGCCGATGCAGGTTTGTTCTGTTCAAGTATACAAAGTGTTTCCTGCTTCACAGACGACAATAGCTGCGGACACAGGTTTACTGAATTTGTTATGCCAAGTTTGATGTTGTACATACTGCTTCCACCAAAAAAAAGAGGACGATAAACGTCAGTCAGCGAAATGTAAGACTACACTCAAAATTTGATAGGTTTTTCGGAAAAAAAAATTAAGGGGGAGATGATGTAACGTATACTCTAGATTCAGTTTCCTTTTGATTTTACTATCTCTTATTATTTTATTTTCCTATGCAAATTATCTTCTCACTTAACGAGATGTTATTTCTCCCGCTGAATGATATGTGGCAACGAGTGTAAGTCATGACGTGGTGGTATGCAGTATATATAGGCGCGCTCAACGATACCAGGAGAGCTTCGTTTTATGTGATAGGTTCTTCTTAATTATGGTTATGCGATTCTACGAAAGTTCGGATATTCAGTAGTAGTGTGATTTGTTGAGAGTGTGTGTTGGATAATACCAGGAGTTTTTCCAATAAAAGGTTTTAAAGTGAGTACGTTTTTTCTCAGTTCATATTATTGTCAGACCTCTGTCTGGCCGTTAAGTTTCTTTCATTAAGTGTCTCCATTAAGTCCAGGCATAAAACTTTATTCATTATACAGCTGATAAAATTTTACGTACTCTCCTAACAATATTGCCTTGATATCCATTGCTGGCTCAACATAAATACTCTTTCTCACTCTGAGCTCACAGAAGGAGGTTGCCCTCTAAGGCGCTCGGTTCATCAGGCCCACAATTTGCCTAAAATTCTGTTGAAAACGTCCATGGTTTTGCATTTTTTCTGTTGAACGTACTACTTCACATACAAGTATTCTATGAGAATCGCATTCATCTCTTTCACTTTCGTTGTGGTATTAAGTTATTGCCAATTATGGAAACCAGTAGCGCTAACTTTTCACAGAAGGTTTGAAAATGAAAAGTGGCAGTGCCAAATTCGTTCCACATTGCTCATCGCTGAGCAGAAGGAAATTCGCGTGCCCTGTTCCTGAGAGTTGTTTGAAGGTTTCGCTGCAAACCCATCCTCCAGAAGCGCACCCAGAAATTTGAAAAGGGTGGAGGAGGGCTTCGAATCATCTTTGATTTCGCTGAGAATGTTAATATAGTGGAACCTCGGTTATACCTTTTTCTAGTGGATGGCCTAAAAACGCGTATAAAAGAAATTTCAAAATGTTAAATACTATCGTAAAATTTTGAATGCCTCCAAAAAGGAAAACAAAAAACCACATAAGTTTGGAATACGCTAATTTATAATGTAAGGCAAACATGCATGAATATTATGCTTGCTACTTGAAGTCTATGTCTGTTTTGAGTATTAATTTTTTTCATTATAAAACTTAGGTTCAGAAATTCTGCACGATTTCATATTTTCAATGTATGAAAACAAGAACTTACACTGGCGTGCAAAAATTAAGGACGAGACGGTTTTTCGAATGTAAAGTCGTGCAAAAGTGCTCCACATCGACCCAAACCATACCATAAGATCCCCAAGATGTAAGAATATGGGGCAAGTGAGCAAAACCGTCCAAACAAGGAACCCAAAGGATACAAAGGCACTTTATTGAAAAGGTAGCTTCGAGCACAACTGGACAGAAGACACAAACGTCCATGTGACAGGCGGCTGCCAAGAAAAATCCAGTCTTTAGTAGGGGATATGATTACCCCTGATTGCGTTGCAGGATTTACAATTTCTGTCCATGTTGAGGACGAGGTTGTCAAGGAGCTGTTGAGGCATCGCGGCCCATTCCTCTTGTAGCGCCAATCGCAGCTGCGAAATCGTTGCTGGTGGCTGGTGACGTGCTTCCAAGCGTCTCCCGAGAAGGTTCCACACGTGTTCGATTGGATTTAGGTCCGAGGACCTTGCAGGCCAATCCATACGTTGAATATCTTCACTCTCCAACAGCTCTGCGACAGCCACTGTACGATGAGGTGTAGCGTTGTCGTCCATGAAGAGGAACTCAGGACCCACAGCACCTCTAAACAGACGCACGTGAGGCAGGATAACCTCGGTACAATAGCGAACACCAGTGACTGCACCTTCTCGGAAGCTGTGGAGGTCAGTACGGCTACCAAGCATGATACCCCTCAAACGAGAACTCCGCCACCTCCAAACCGGTCCCTTTCGATAATGTTGGAGGTGTGTTTATGTGTTCCATGCTCTCTCCAGATGTGTATACTTCCAGAATCGCTCGTCAGACTAAATCGGCTCTCATCCGTAAAGAGAACTCGACCCCATTGCTGATGTGTCCAGTTCTTTTGTTCCTGGCACCACAGAAACCGATGTCTCCGATGAGCAGGCGTTAATGGCACACACCGTACTGGTCATCGTGCAAATAGACCACCTTTGTGCAGCCTCCTGGTCACGGTAAAACACGGTAACGGACGTCCAGTTGCCTGTTGCATGTGCCTTGCGATTTCTCCCGCTGTCTGCCGTCTATCTGTTCTCGCCTGTAGGACAATATACCGGTCGTCCACCGCCGTGGTTGCTCGTGAACGACCACTGCTAAACTCTCGGACTGCTGTTCCTGCCGTTTGAAATGCTCTGCAAGCTCGTGAAACGATGCTGTGAACGATCCTGAACTCCTCGGCCACACTAGTCACACTTCGACCTTCTTCCAACTTCCCAATGATGCGACCTCGGGTAAAGTCATCCAGATGTCGTCTACTGGATTGCCTGTTGGGCATATCACACGGTGGCAGCAACTCGACGTCGTTCAAACCGATGTGCACCGTGCAATAGCTTTCACCGAATTGCTGAGCGTACACCGCCCGTGTGCTTAATAACCTTCCGACACCACCACCCCCTACATCATGCTGCATATATGCGCATGCCTTACCGTACCGGACCCTAGTCTATCTGCTGAGTGGTCTTCCGGTCCGTTCTGCCTGCTCGTTCCGCTGTTATGCTAATTTCTCCTCTTCGTCCTTAATTTTTGCACACCAGTGTACCTTTGAAATACTACGTAGTAAGTTCGACTATTATTTTGTTTTGTGTTCAATACTTGTATTACACGTCCTTTACAAAGCAGTTCTTTTCGAAGCAATTTTTCCACTAGTTGTTTGAGCTTTGTGTTTTTGTACATTCGCATGTCTCTCCTGTGTTTTCGATGAATATCTCTGGAGCAGTTTGGGATAAAGATTTCAAAATTCCTGGATAGCCTTTAGGGACCTAATGCCCCCCCCCCCTTCACACACACACACACACACACACACACACACACACACACACACTCCGCCATGTAAACATTTTGTCCATCTGTCTGAATGGCTGTTCTTTCCTACCGATTAATATTTGGAAACTGTTATAGGTGGAGGTTGGCATGTACATAAAGAAGTGAAATAATCAAATGAGCGCACACGTTCAACCTTAGGGTTATTATTTTATTTTAACAGACTGCGGTACAGAAGAAATTTTAAAGCGCTAATAAAAATTATCTAGCATAAGTTAGGTAATGCGCCACTTCGTCGCAAAAACTTCCGTCTGGTTTTCAGCTTTTAGATACAAAAAAATCAGAAGGAGAAAATCATGTAATTTTCGTAACGTCTATATTCTTTCCCTCTCTCTTTCTCTGCCATCAAAAATCATATCCCCTACTGAAAAATATCATATGTCTCTTCCTTCCTCCTTTTCTTCAGTCAGTCTCTCTGTCTATCTTTGTGGAAGCATTATCTCAATTCTAGAATTAATAATGAAGGAATTTTTCAGTCTTAATGGACAGCAGAACAGATGAAATTTTAAAGAGCTAAGAAAATCATTTAATCTAGGCTGTGTTATGTGTCACTTCGTGGCAAAAATTTTCGTCACGTTTCAACAGTCTATCTATCTTTGCAGAAGCGTTATCTCAACTCTAAAATTGAGACTATAGAAATTTCTTTCTTTACTAGAAAAGACTGCCTAGCTTAAGTACAAAGGGCAGGACAGATGTCTCAAAACTTGTGCACATATTTCCCTCTATCAGATAGAGAAACTACTTCTTCAGTTCGCCTTTTGGGAGAAAACATGTAGCTTTCTCAGAAAGATTGACACACAGACTGACAGGTAAATTGAAGGACAGATATATCGAAAATTGTGCGTATATGTTTTCCTCTGTTTGGCGCAGAAATAATTTTTCCAATCCGACTTGCAAAGCCGCAGACATCGGTTTTACAGACCTGAAAGGTTAATGCACAGAATACCATATCTAGTGCGCCGGTTTTACTAACAGACAGGGAATGAGTTTTTGCATTCCGGCATTTTGCAGCACGGATATTATGCCGCCCCGCTGCGCAGTGGTCTAAGCGCTGGCTTATGACTATTTGTCCAAGAAGGATCCGGGTTTGAATCCCGGTGAGGCATAGATATTGTGTTTGTCTTACGGCACTAGCTCTCTCGCTTCCCTGGAGTCAGTGGCCCTAAATTAGGGGCGGGTGACTATTTTGAGTTGCTCACGGTGGTCGTTAAACTTCCATTCAAAAAAGAAAAGAAAAAAACAGATATTATTTCTTGAAGACAGAGATACGGTAAGTTGGGCGTTACCGAGATATATGCCTTCTTCTAAACCTAACTTCCAAACTATAAGGAACTAAAGCTCGAAACAAAACAAACTGACGTATGTTATGGACTGACACAGGTGACGAAATGATGCTTAGTTACAACCTGTTGCAGATGATGAACCTACTCTGGTGAAAAACTAACTCGGGCAGTTAACTGACGCAGGCGCTGAACTTACGCTGGAGACCAGCTGATGCAGGCGTTAAAATTACGCTGCAGACCAACTGATGCTGACGCTGGGTACGCGGGTGGCCTAGTGGGAAACGTTCGTGACTGCCACGGAAAGGACCTCACGTTCTATCCCAGACTGGTACGAACGCTCGATCCACTAAATATCCGCCGTGCGTCGGATGGGCACGTTAAGCCGTCGGACCTCGGGTACTGGCCCCAGGTAATAAATAAGGGCGTCTTTCTTCCCCTTTCTACTTCGCTTCCGTATCACCTTCCTATCGGGTATTCTAGTCCAAATCTCCTAGCTTCCTATTTCTAAGGGTTGCTTAAGACCTGGGGTCAGACATTCTCTTCCTAAAATCCTCTACATATGATCATTCTGATGCTGACACTGAACTCATGCTGGCGACGAATTGACCCAGACGAGCTGATGCTGGCGACAAACTAACCCAGATGACAAACCGACGCTCGCGATGAACTGACATTGGTGATAAACTGACGCGGCATCTGTCACGGAAATGTATTTTTATGTCTAACGATTGCAAAATCTTTTCAAGAAAATGTTTTTCAATTTTTTACTAAAAATGAGGTAAATGAAAATATTCGAAGAAGAATTAAAAACGAGTAACATAACTGAAGAACAGAATAAATAAGGTACAGTTATGTCGAAATGCATTTTCAGGATGTTGTGCACTATCATGGGGGTGTTGCCGATTAAAAAGGTCACGACGATACAGAGAAGCATCTTAGCCAATTTGATGTCATTTTGTTGCTGTCGGCATAGGATTTCACGAGCTGCGCTAGCCCGTCTTACAGTACACCAGATCAAGACATTGAGAACCACAAGAGCTGAAACAGGGATGACGAAGTGCAAAAAGATTGGAATCCCAACATACCTCATTTGCTCGTACAACTGGTAGTTTAAAAGCTCCGGTCTGGTCGTTATATGAACAGTTTTGTTCAGGTACGGATCAAAGCACTCACTTGAATTGTAATCCCAGAAGGAGGGAATGCTTATGCAGATGGAAAAAATGGTGATGAAGACATAAACGAGCCTGATACGTTTTCGAGTGCAGAGTGACTTTGCTTTCAGTGGGTGACATACTGCAATGTAGCGTTCGACAGTGACAGCAACAGTAGTCCACACAGAACCAGTGTCGGCCATTTCGTAGAGTGGATGTGATAAGTAACTCACGTACGATTCCACCTTATTTAAGTAGTGCCTCATGAGCTGGGCTTTTTCACCCAGAATCAAGAAACTGTAAGCGAATAAATGTACAACAAGAAGCAATATGTCAAACACGGTCATGGCTTGGAGTCCGCAAATGACTGAAGATTGTGTTTCAGAATGAGAAAAAATGACAAAGGAAATCAAGTTGCAGATGATACCCAGAAATCCGACAGCAATTACAAACACGCCTATAGGTAAAGATTCGAAAAATGTCAAATTTTTGAAGAGTTCGCACGAAGTTGAATTGTTGCTTGCGTATCTGTGCGAAGTAAGCAATCTAAGTGTGTTTGAATCATTCATTCTCTTCTAATAAATGCGCTGAATATTCTTACCACTGAAACTAATGATATCTTCATTATGATATTTCATTCCTTAATAAATTATGAATACGACGTCTCATGTGTACGTTGTAACCTGCTTCTCGATCGTATTATGTATTTCAGCTTCAATATATAACATTAAAGCCCTAACTTCTCTGAATCACTTTGGAAAGGTTTTTATAACTAGTACATTTTGCTGTATATTTCTTTCTGGAAGAAGTTTAAATTTTCATACTGGGAAGCACCATTAAGCCGAAAATTCTTTCAGTAATTCTCGCTGACTTCACACTTCTCATGTTCGGCTAGCAATTGATCTTTTAAGTTAAATGTATGTAATGCTTTCCTGAAGTACAACCTCAGCTTCCAATTTCTCAAAATTTCAGGAATATACTTTGATGCTGAACACACTCCACTTACATAGCAGCAATCATTCTTTGTAGCCACTTCAGCAAATGATGAGAAGAACTATAAACCTATGAAGACTACAGTTTTTTGCAGGAGATTGTTTTTAGTATTTAATTATATTTCGAAAGTACGCCAATGAATCCTTCTTAAGAAAATGCAACAGACAGCGAACGAAAACGTATGCACAAGCATTTTTCTGTAAAGATATTTTGTGCAATTAAACCTTTTTATTTTATGTACCAACAATTACTTTAGTAATTTTTCCAGTAAATTAGCAAACATTTGGTATCTGAATCTTTCTAAGTATAACTGGTAGGAAACTAATATTAAAATAATTAAAACTAGAGAAGTGTTTCGTTAATATATACTTCCCATTCTAAGACTTTTTTATGAGCATCATAATTTTTTTTATCGAACATCATAATTTTTGTTGCGACATCATTTTATGTATTAACAGCTACACTTTAAGATTCTATTGCTCTTGCTTTCGCTTTCAGCGTATCCCTTTTTCACGAACGTTATATTCCATGCAAACATATGGATTTCTACCACACTTATTCAAAGCAACTTAGTTTTATCTTCAGAAAGATCGAGTGAATAGAAATTTCTTTCACGGTAGAATGTGTAGGTACTTCCCTTTACAGGTTTAATTTCAATAGCTTTTCTAGCTAAGAAAGAGGAAGAATTTTCTTCAAAGACTTCAACTTTACGTAACACTCTGCTAGAAGTGCTGTATAACACTATGCTAGAAGTACTGTTTAACACTTTGCTTGAAATACTTGATTTGTTAAAGGTATTTGCTACCGAAAGTATGAAACGACCACTTTCTTCGAAATAATGCAAGATAACACTGTCTCACGGAGTCCGTCTAACACCTGAAATGAGAAACGCAAGCTGGTAGTTTCAATGTGCACAGTCAAGTGATGTACTCCAATTGTTGCCAATAATACACAGATCACAAATAGTCTTGTCAGAAATACATGGTTCAAAATTTCTCCTGTTTATACTTTTCTGGATTAGTAAGCTCGAAGGGCAGAATAACAGTAGTAAAAGGAACGAGATTTTTTCACAGTATTGATCTACTGCTGATGCCACAAATTTGCATTTGGCTCTGAGAAAAAGAGTGCTTCCCTTAACGGCGAAAAATGTTTCAGTGATCCAGAATTTTTAACCAAAATCGCGTTTGCTAAAAGTATTGAATTTCTAATTAAAATTTACTGGGCACCCAATGAAAAGCATTTCGTAAGTGTTCATAAAAAGGAAGTATGCTTAGCATCTCCTTACTTACGTTGATTTAATTCATAAGCGTTTCCACAAGGAGTGATGATCGCTTTCGTAGCACTCTCTTTGAATTTCTGATATATATGCATTTGTGAAACAGAACCAAGCTGTTAAGAGCGCCACATATCTTCTTGCTCTAAGAATTTGAGTTGTCTGAGTAAAACGACATTGAATTTTCATTCACGAAACGAAAACTGTAGCGAAATCTGCTCTTGATTTGGTGGATGCGGTAGTACAAATATTCGGCTTACCAATCGGCACTGAAAATGTATGACCCTGAAAAGATTCTAGAGAAGCTGAAGATGAAAGATGAATTTACTGCAATGCAATATGGTCATTCTCTTCTCTACAAAACGACCGTTGCCGTACCTTGGTTCTCATGGTTAATTATTCACAAATTTGATTCCACATTCCTAGAGCCATTCATGTGTACACATACGTTCAGGATGGAAATTCAGTGATATGGTTCTTCTGCATTAAATCACCAAAGAATGCCACAGCTTAGGTTGAATAAAATCTTCAATTTAAAATCCGTGGATTTTCTCTAGCCTGTCATTCCTGGGTGTCCACGGCAGATCCTGAAATGAAAAAGGAAGAGAGGTAAAAAAAAAAACACCCAAACGACATTTTCGGAGACATAAGCAATAACATAAATTACCGGTTGACTGAAATCGTCTTCGCATTTTGGAAATAAACTTATTAAAAGCATAGCGAAAAAAAGCAAGCTTTACCAGGAACGATTTTTTTACTCTCAAGCTGATGAAGTATCTGCCATTTCCCTCTGTATTTTGCGTAACATGTCAGTGTTAATGTTCTTTGCAGACCTCCATGTCCATCTCTTTGTTGCATGCCATTAATGGAGCGAAATCTTTACTTTTGATGCCCCCCAAATTTAAAATCGCGATTATAACATTTAAACCAGCGATGGGTGTAAAGGAGATGAAAGAGGCTGCCACGAAATACGTGATCCAACGATTACGTGCTTTCGGCTAAAATAAAAAAGTATTAGCATTAAAATGTTAGTGTAACGGAAATGCATCCAGCCGCAACAGCGTCCAATTTATCATGTAGAACCTCCATTGTCATTCAAAATATCTACGCATTTAATGATGTTGATCGTTTTTCGTTTGTTTGTTTTTTTGTAGTTTTTTTTATTGTTTTGTTTGGTTTGGTCTTTTCATTAACCTTGTTCAATTTTTTTTTTCATATAAGAGCACAAAACACATTTACTAAGGTGTTTCATGAATCTGCGTGTTTTTCTTGCTAAGTAAAGTTTGCGTAAAGTTTGCACATTGACATGTCACATGTCACCCTGATTTGCATACCTTTGAACGTTTAATATTGTTTATCGTTAGGGGTTTAACGACCACCGTGAGCAACTCGATGGGCTATAAGCAGTCGCTCGTCCCTAAATTTCGCTTTCTGGTTTTAGGGAAGGGAGATAGCCAGTGTCGTAAGACAAACACAACATCCATGTTTCACCGGGATCCGAACCCAGATTCATCTCCGACGAATGGGCAGAATCCAGCAATTAGACCACTGCGCCACCGGGGAAGTTGTTTAGGGGTTAAACAATCACCTCTTAGGGCAATCAGCAGCCACCCGTCGCTAATTTAGGGCAACTGGTTTCAGGAAAGGGACAGAGCCAGTGCCATCTCACAAGAACACCATCCATTCCTCATCCGGAACTCGAACCCACGCCCATCTGAAACAAATGGTCTTAAGCCATTGCTTTGTAAACCATTCAAACAGCGGGAAAGTAAAATTTTCAAATCCACCGAGTCCGACACCAAATGTGCATATCACAAATTCTAAGTCGTGGTGTCCGTATTCAAAACACTTTACAATGGGTGAATTAAATCCTGACATCTGTGAAATTTCAAATCATTACTCGATAAAGATAATTAGATGCTCCGAGAAATATTCCAAGATGAAGGTGAAGGAAAAATATCCATTCGGTTGGCTCAATAAGTTCAAAAGTGGTGACACGATAGTGGTGAGATAGCCGCAATTGGAATAACCAATATTGGTAGATTGCAATATTCTGCATCACACAGCTGAGTTGAAGTTGATTAATTGACAGGCATTCACACCCTCTCGTCTGAGCATAGTTGCTGGCAAGCAACTATAATTCGCTGTCTGCAATGCGTCAGTCAGGTAGTCAGGAGTTGCTGAGCTGTTCCACATAAACTGACTAGCTGCCCCGGTGGCGCAGTGTTCTCACCATTCGTCCAAGATGGGTCCAGAATAGAATCCCGATGAGACATGGTTGTTGTGTTTGTCTTACGACACTGGTTCTCTCTCTTCCCTGAAACCAATGGCCCTAAATTAGGGACGGGAGACTACTTATAGCTCAACGAATTGCCCACAGCAGAGGTCGTTAAAACCCCAAATGCCGCCCCGGTGGCGCAGTGGTCTAAGCGATGGCCTCTGATCATTCATCCGAAAGGGGTCCGGGTTTGAATCCCAGTGAGGCATGGATGTTGTGTTTGTCTTATGGCACTGGTTCTTCCCTTCCCAAGAACCAGTGACCCTAAATTAGGGACGGGTGACTGCTTATAGCCCATTGAGTTGCACACGCTGATCGTTAAATCTTCAATAAAAAAACCCAAATAAAAAAACCAACAAACTGACTACTGAGCAAGCCAACTGTCGTATCGAGGTCGGTAGATATCTCCTCGAGAATACATGCACCACGTTTCATCAAGCGAATTGTTAGATGCGATGAAAACGTAAATCTATTTCACCAATGCTAATGTCCAAAAGCAGATAGTAGTTGTGTCCATCCTGGTCAGTCCGCGCGTCCTATCCTAAAGAAAAGACGTTTAGTAACGAAGGAAATGTTGTGGTTTAATAGCTTTTTCAGGTTGTAATGCACTCCGAATTATACTCCGCATGACTAGAGCGCATGCATTCTGTGGTGCTTCAGCGCTGCTGGGGATTGATAAACAAACAGCAAGTGCACTTTTATTTTAAATACACCAGGTCGTGAATACGCAATGAACGCTTATAACGTAGTAAATCCGTTTATTTTTCGTGCTTATTCCCTGCATTTTGTGTCTTCATTGCCTTGAGAAAGTCTCCCAGTGGAATGTGAAAGCTTGGCAAATCTTTATACAAATTTACACCACAAAAATAAAGGGTTTACTACGCTATAAGCGTTTCTTGCGTATTAACAGCAAATGCTCATCCAAAAAGGTAACACCAAACCGCACAACGCAGCTAAGATAAATTTAGAGACTGAAATTTTAGCTGCTTCCTTGCCCAGCATAAGACCGTATCGAACTCCTTCAGCCGTCCCGGTGGCGCAGTGGTCTCAGCGATGGCCTCTGATCGTTCGTCCGAAACGTATCACGACAAAAGAGCGATGCGCCAAAAAGGCGCACATAAAAAGGCGATACTACGAAAGGGCGATACGCAAAAGATCTTACAACAAAAGGGCGATACGCAAAAGATCTTACAACAAAAGGGCGATACGCAAAAGATCTTACAACAAAAGGGCGAATTGGGAAAAAAGGCGCCACGACAAAAGGGCGAACCCAAGCACGGGCTTGATGTTTTTCTTCTTCAAATGCAAGATTTCTAAAAGACATTTTTTCCAAAAACGACACCGGGATCCCTTTGAGCAAATTACACATTCCTTTGTGTATTCAAATCCCAACTGAAATAAGATGTTTCATCCTATATAGAAAGCTTTCTAAACGATGTAATTTTCAAAAAGGCCCCTGCCCTTTTCAGTAAATCCAGTATTTCTATGTGTATTCAAAAAATCCCAAAAGAAATCAGACGTGGCATCTTTTTTACTGTAAGTAAATTCTGTATAGAAAGCTTTCTAAACGATGTTATTTCCAAAATGGCCCCTGGGCCCTTTCAGTGAGTTTGGTATTTCTTTGTGCATTCAAATATTCCCAACTGAAATCAGACGTGTCATCTTTTGTAATCTAAGTGAAATCTATACAGAAAGCTTTCTAAACGGTGTTTTTTCCAAAAAAGGCACCGGGGCCCTTTCAGTATACTTTGTGTATTCATATAGGGTGCCGGTCAAAACACCGACGATCAAAACACCGACACCGAAAGGTCAAAACACCGGCAATCAAAACACCGACAAATCATAACACCGTCAATCATAACCGCTACAACCATACCACCGACAAATATATGGACTACAGGCCGGCCAGAAGAGGAACTCTTCCGAGCGTTGCCAAAATCACAGTGGGTGGTAAGGGGAAAGACAACACCCAATCAATCAATGTGCTTCCGCCTAGCGGTGAACGATGGAACTTTATTAATTTCTATTCCTACCGACGGCAACATATTTTTATTCCGAGCGATGGCAACATCTGAGTGGATGGGTTGGAATGGGGATGCATAGGTGTTGGATATGTCGATGCTTATGTGCTGCCCCTAGCGGTGAACGATGGAACTTTATCATTTTTATTCCGAGAGATGGCAACATCAGAGTGGATACACAAATGGGTGGGTGACAGAAGGGGATAACAACCAAACCATGCTTATGTGCTGCCCCTAGCGGTGAACGACGGAACTTTATTAATATTTATTTCGAGCGATGGCAACATATTCTTATTTCGAGCGATGGCAACATCAGAGTGGATGGGTAGAAAGGGGGATCCTTAGATGTTTGATATGTCGAAGCTTATGTGCTGTCCCTAGCGGTAAACGACGGAAATTTATTTTTATTCTGAGCGATGGCAACATCTGAGTGAATGGGTGGGAATGGGGTTTCATAGGTGTTGGATTGTCGATGCTTATGTGCTGCCCGTAGCGGTGAACGATGGAACTTTATTATTTTTATTTCGAGACATGGCAACATCAGAGTGGATGCAGAAATGAGTGGGTGATAGAAGGGAATAACAACCAAACGATGCTTTTGTGCTGCCCCTAGCGGTAAACGACGGAACTTCATTAATTTTTATTCCGGGCGATGGTAACATCTGAGTGGATGGATGGGAAGGGGGATGCATAAGTGTTGAATATGTCGATGCTTATGTGCTGCCCCTAGCAGTGAACGTTGGAAAGTTATTAATTTTATTCCGAGAGATGACAGCATTAGAGTGGATGCACAAATGGGTGGGTGATAGAAGGGGATGACAACAACCAAACGATGCTTATGTGCTGCCCTTAGCGGTGAACGACGGAACTTTAGTCATTTTTATTCCGACCGATGGCAACATATTTTTATTCCGAGCAATGGCAACCTCTGAGTGAATGGGTATGAAGGGGGATGCATAGGTGTTGAATATGGCGATGCTTATGTGCTGCCCCTGGCGGTGAACAATGGAGCTTTATTCATTTTTATTCCGAGTGATGGCAACATATTTTTATTCCGAGCGATGACAACATCTGAGATGATGGGTGGAAAGGGGGATGCATAGGAATTGGATATGTCGATTCATATGTGCTGCCTCTAGCAGAGAACGATGGAACTTTATTATTTTTATTCCGAGAGATGGCAATATCAGAATGAATGCACAAATGGGTGGGTGATAGAAGGGGATGACAACCAAACGATGCTAATGTTCGGCCCCTAACGATGAACGACGGAACGTTATTAATTTTATTCCAAGCGACTGCAATATATTTTCATTCCGAGCAATGACAACATCTGATTGGATGGGTGGGAAGTGAGATGAATAGGTGTTGGATATGTCGATGCTTATGAGCTGCCCCTAGCGGTGAATGATAGAAGTTTATTCTTTTTATTCCGCGAGATGGCAACATCAGAGTGGGTGCACAAATGGATGGGTGACAGTAGGGGGATGGCAACAATCAAACAATGCTTATGTGCTGCCCCTAGCGGTGAACGATGGAATTGTATTAATTTCTATTCCGACCGACGGCAACATATTTTTATTTCGAGCGATGGCAGCATTTGAGTGGATATGTTGGAATGGGAATGCATAGGTGTTGGATATGTCGATGCATATGTGCTGGCTCTAGCGAAGAACGATGGAACTTTATTATTTTTATTCCGAGAGATGGCAATATCAGAATGAATGCACATATATGTGGGTGATAGAAGGGGATGACAACCAAACGATGATTATGTGCTGCCCCTAGCGATGAACGACGGAATTTTATTACTTTTATTCCAAGCTATTGCAATATATTTTTATTCCGAGCTATGGCAACATCAGATGCATAGGTGTTAGATATGTCGATGCTTATGTGCTGCCCGTAGCGGTGAATGATGGAACTTTATTATTTTATTCCGAGAGATGGCGACATCAGAGGGGATGCACAAATGGGTGGGTGATAGAAGGAGATGACAATAACCAAACGATGCTTATGTGCTTCCCCTAGCGGTAAACTTTGTCATTTGAAGAGACAACTTCTTCGCTGCGCCGTTCCTGTGACTTCGGATATTTTGTGTCGCCTCATCTTCTGGTTCAGATTCCCCTGATTTGATTTTATTGTAGCCGTTGTCTTATGATCTTTAAAATGAAAAGAAGTGCTTCTGAAATAAACAACAACGCTCCTTCTTTTCCTACCAATTTAGCTGCACTCACTTTTTATTGTATATCTCTGGGAAACCTATCCGAACACCACGTTTCATTGGCAGGAAATAAAGTGGCAAAAGTGAGTGATTTCACGGGTACGGTTAGGGTTCATATTCAAAGTTGTGCCATGAAAGACTCGGAACTACCGTTCCCAATATGGTGTCTCTATGTCTGTTCAGACATTTGAGAAATTCATGGCCAACTGTTATATCTACGACGGAAGAAATGAAATCGCCGTATTCAACCAAGAATTGCTTATGAACTATTCCCCTTCTCCTCGAGAGATCGATTACCGTTTCCAAAAGCTTGACCTACAGTCTGATGACTCATTGATGTTGAATTGGTCGTCAGTGTCATTAACAAGTGATCGATTTTGAACTCTGAGAGATGGAACAGAGTGAAAAAATTACAGTTTTGGACCCCTTTTCCAGGATTTAGTGGTACAACATCAAGGAACTTTTATTGCGTTTCCTGAAAACATTAAGCTAATAAATTCCATTCTCGTGGATGTCGTAAGATTTCCGTCAAATAAAATGTGGGAAAAGTATCTTACTGCATTGAATGGAGGGGTTGATCTTGTATTACAGCGCCCCTCTTTCAAACTGACGCTCGGAACCATCTGACATCATAATTTCTCGAAGCGGAGAGTAGAAACAGCTCAGAAAATATTTTACCCACCCACAGATATCATATAAGAGACTAGTTTGGTTGCCTGCTATTTCTGTAACACTCTTAATTTGTGGCATCAACGAGCCACATTGAGCGGATCAACTGGAGAAAAGGCTCTGTTATGTCTGTGCATGTTACAAGATATACAAAATGGTAAATACTTGTTCTTCAATGAATTGCCCTGCTAGAGATAATGAAAACAGCAAAAAAAATGGGCATCACTTCACAGAAGAATATTTGTAGTCAGTTTTACGAATTTTAAAATTTCTGTCCAATATTAAGTAGAACCAATGGTAGTGTGTAGGATTTATCTTTTATCTGAGTGGAATATACCACCTGTTAATAATAGCGTTAAAGTATAGTTACTTAATATTCATTACAGTTTGTAATGAATAAAAAGAATTGTAGGATAATAACTTCATACTGTATTAGCTACGTATCTCTACAAATAGATCTAAGTACCAAAAAGATTTGAAAATTGCATATTGTTCATTAATATTACTTTAAATGTTTGGAACTGTAAAATGTAAGTTGCTTATGTCCTATACCCTACACGAAAGATATGTATGTCATTGTCATATGCATACGTAAGATATGTATGTCATATACATACGTAAGATACCTATGTCCTTTATATATATATATATATATGTTAAGTAAGGCATTGTCACCTTGTAAAATACATCTTATATGTTTGAAGACTTGAAGAGATGCAATGAATTATCATTTTTTATATTTATTACTAAAGAAACACAAACACTGAATGACAACAAAAATTAGAAATGTATGCACAAAAACAAAAGTTCACAATTAGTTCAGGAGTTTAAGTTTGTCTTTAAAATGTCCTTTTTCTTGCTTTGAGATTCGCGAAGGAGTGCACAACATCGTCGAACGATAATTACTTAGCAATATCTTTAGTGATGGTGAATGGCAGTCTTTAAGTAATGCATTATATAAATGGGAAGATTTGAAACAATATTTTAATTACTTAAAAGTACATTATATTTTTCCAATGTACCTATTATTAAACTTTCTTAAACTGTATATGCTAATGTAAGGTTCAGATGTGCCCAATGTAAATAAGTCTGTTTTAGAAATTTTAAATAACCGAGTAAGAGACCTGAGAACTCATGGATTAATTAACATCGGAACGGGCAATATACACATTATTCATAATAGATTTGGTCAAAATTTGAAACTTGAAAAGCTCAGCAGTGTCACTGACTTTTTGGAAGATGTACATTCTTGGTTTCGGAATTATCATTCACAACGGGAAGACTTAAAACATTCTTTAGAAAATTCGGACGCAGATTATGTTACAATGCTTACATATGTCAGCAATCGGTGGCTCTCCATCATTCCAGTTTGTGAACGTAATCTGGAGCTATTTTCAGCTCTAAAGACATACTTCTTATCAAATCTCCCAGAAGACAGAAACAGCAACAAACTACTTAGATTAGATAAATACAAAAAGATAGTCAAAATGTTGAAAAATGCACTTACAAAAAGTGTTTATTTGCACTTTTTGGTAAGTGTTGGTACCATTTTTGACCATTTCCTTAAACTTTTGCAACAGAAAACTACGCTGGTGCATGTTCTTAGTACCACCTTTCCTTAGTACCACCAATTTTTGTAGCTGTTTCCATAAGAGCCTTCGTTAGTTTTCTGTTAGCTTCAGAGATGTCCACTTCTTCTGATGTTAAACTTTGTAAAACAGAGAATCGGTTCCTGATTTCCAAATTGAAGGTATTATGATGCATTTTAAAGTTGGTCATGTCAGTACATGTTTCCTGTTTTATGAGCTTGCCACGTTCGAGTCTAGTGTTGAGGTGTATCTTACATCTCACCATTCTATGGTCGCTAACTATGTTGAATCTGTTTAGCACACTGCAGTCTTCGATGGCAAATTTCTTGTAGCACATAATAAAATCAATTTCACTTGACATCCATTGGGGTGTCTCCATGTCCATTTCCTATGTGGCCTCTTTCTTCAGAAAAGAGTTCATAATAAAAAAAAAACTTTCTTCCTCTGCAAACTCTACAAGAGTATTTTCACGCTGGTTTCTGTGTCCATGATCGAATTAGCTACCGAAGTTTCATTCTGCTGCCGTTGCCTTATCTTCGCATTGAAGTCCCCCATTGTCATCTTCAAGTACTGCTTGCCTTTGTTTCTTAGAAGCCGATTTTCCTCATAAAATTCTTCAATGTCTTCATCAGGATGACTTGTAATTGGTGCATATACTTGAGTAATCTGAATCAGGTATCTTTTTGAAAGTTGGATAACGAGTCGTGTATCTCTGTCCGAGGAACTTTCAATTTCTAGAACATTGTCTTTCAGTTTCTTGCTTATTATGAATCCAACAGCACTAGTTCTGTCAGTATCAGTTCCATGAACGTAGAAAAAATGTCCACTTTTTAGTTTAGTGAGATCTCCTTTTCTTCTTACATAACTTAGCCCAATGATGTCCCACTTGATCCTTTTGAATTCCTCTTCCAATTCAAGAGGCCTTGAATCAGAAAGCAGAGTTCGTCTGTTGAACTAGCCAAGGTCAGCATCCGATGGCAGCCTAGTTCAAACCTCCGGGGATTCTTAGCACCCTCTGCCCTCATGTCACACTGGCCACTGCCTTGGCCAGGTGCGTTCCAGTTACCGGAGACTGAGGGCCAAGTTTTAAGTTCTGGAGTCATTTCGGGGGTGTTTGGATATAACTCACTACTCTAACCAGGCGTGTTGGTGAGTGTGGGATAGTATTTCCTGTAATCCCGGTGGTACAGTTATACCGCTATTTGGCGGTCGCCTGAGCCCTTTAGTGGGAACGCAGTGAACCACGAGAAGGCGGGGTAGACATTTATCAAGGAGAGGCTATAAAGTTTATATATATATATATACTCACGGCCAATGAAATTTGCGCACCTAGAAGAAACCATGCTACAACCGCAAAACTTTGCAAATAGCTAGAGTTCATGCTATTATGCAAATGATCCACGTTTGGTGCGATTGCACATGATAGCACAACTTGTGGTTTCGCTGCAAGAAGTACTTATAATATAAATCGGCGTGCAGTCGATGCCCCATGAAAGCGAAAAGCACCGGCCGACGCAAGCAAGAGTACAGAGTGACAAGAATGCCGGGTAGACGCCAGAGTCGTCTATTTACGCAACTTATGGACTTTGAAAGAGGCCTGATCATCGGATTGAAAACCGCAGGGTGGTTGGCGCGCCGTCTAGCCTGCCACGTGGATCGTTCTGACCATACCGTCCGACAATGTTGGGAGCAGTGGACATGTGACAGCAATACCACGCGGCTGAGCGGCTCCAGATGGACCAAGAGAACCACCGGTAGAGGGTATCGACGGATCGTGCGCTAGGCACGAACGGATCTCACGGGGACCCTGTCCACTATACAGGCAGATGTAGCGGCTCCTGTGCACCCAAGAACCATTTCCTGATGCCTCGCGGAAGCAAATCTGCGAACCCAGTGCCTCTCACTTGTGCTGTCATTAACGCCGGAATATCTCCGGCACCGTGTGCAGTGGTGCCAGGCCAGAGCGAGGTGGAACGCCACAGACTGGCAACGTGTGGTGTTTAGCGATGAGTGCCGCTTCGTTTTGGGGACATATGATCATCGTGTCCGGGTGTTGAAGTCCCCGAGTCAACGGCATGATTCCTACCTCGCTAACGAGCACCACACCTACCCCATTGCAGGTATTATGGTTTGGGGAGCCATAGCCTACGATAGACGATTAGATATAATAGTGGTACATGGATCATTAACGGGACAGCAGTATGTAGATGAGATCCTACGGTCCCATGTGCTCACATTCCTGGCCGGGATTGCAGGTGCGCTATACTAGCATAATAATGCCCGCTCGCACACGGCTCGGGTTGCCCAGGACTGCTTAAGTCATGTCCGGACACTTTTATGGCCTTCCAGCTTCCCAGGAGATGTTCCCTATTGAGCATGTGTGGGACCAGTTGAAACGGCAGCTGCCACCGTGCCTCAATATCCGGGATTTGGAGCACACCGTTCAACACGTGTGGGCCAGTCTGCCGCAGGACAACATCAGGCGTCTGTTCGTCTCCACGCTGGGCCGTATTGCAGCATGTATCGCTGCGGTTTGAAGATGACTGGACTGCGTGTCACAGATCCATCTGTAATTGTCCTGCAGCTCTGTTTTGCCATCATATGTATCATTCATCTGCATCATTACGTCCATAAAATTTCAGTTCAATCCGATGGCTCGTTCTCGGTGCGCAACTTTCATTGTGCGTGATTGTGTATATATGTACATATGCAAAAGTGCATGCATATATATATTTAGATCACTAATGCCATCTTTGAATTATCTCGAACGACTTACTACGGCCAGTGTCATGACTTTGTCACTCTGCAAACAAATTGAAATAAAACTCTCAGAAAGTGAAACAAAAAGCGTGAATTTGTAAAAATCTGAATTCGAAACAAGGCCTGGCTGCGGTTACATGCTATTCAGACCTAGCTATGCTTAGCTAACATAGCTACTGCTATGTTTGTAAGGCTATAATGAGATAGCACAACGACTGCGAATGCAGGATGCCTTGATGAACATAGTTAACTGATTTCCAACGCGGATTTATAATAGAGTGCCGCATAAGCAATCACTCAGTACGTGGCATTTCAGCGGCATTGAAGATGCCTACTTCGACGGCTCATGATGTGATACACAAATGGTGAAAGAGGACTGCGGCTGAATCTGCCAAGAGACGAAACGGTAAACCTCCGAAACTAACAGAACGTGACAGGAGAGCTCTGCAAAGGACTGTCAGCTCAGAACGGAAATCAGTATTGTCGCAAATCCGGCAAACCCTGTGTGAGACTATTGGGACTGATTTTAGCACCAGTACAGTGCGAAGGAGGCTGAACGACATGGGCTACCACTATCGAACAGTGCGATAAGCCTGGTGTAAGGAACGTGGATCTTGGACTCTATACCAATGTGAAACTGTGCTTTGAACTGAGGTGTCAGGGCTAGTTTATCAGTCTGATGGAGGTTTTTGGGTGTGGTAAAAAAAGGCACCTTCTGGAGTGTATCGTCCTGACACTGAAGTTTGATGATGGCGACGTGGTGGTATGGAACTGTTTCTCATGGTTTCGCTTGGGCTCATAGGTCGCTTTGGATCAAACAATAAATTTTGAGATATGCTTAGACGTTCTGGACAATACAATTATATTATGTTGTGATAATACTTTGGAGAAAGCCCAAACCTTACCAGGTGATAAAGACTAGGACTTTCTCCAAAGTATTATCCCAACGGTGGTAGTGCATAATTTCCCAGGGCGTCTTGGCATGTCATACTGCTGTCGTCGTTACAGATAGGTTTGTTGAGGATATAAGCGCCGAAAAGTTAGGCTGGCTAGCAGTACTGATCTGAACCCTATAGAAAATATCTGTGATGCATTGCGTGGCAAAAGAGATTGCCCCCAGCTGAGCTGATCACTCCTTCGAAGGTCAAATAGTGGAACATATTGAAGGACTTTTACAACAAAATTTGGTGGACAGTGTTCCACGAAGATTTATGGACGTCATAAGGGCCAAAACTTTTAGCACACAATATTAAAATTTCTGTGAATAAAGTTTATTTGTAGGCATGTAAGCGTTCTGGTATTAACGGTAGGGCAGTGTATATGAAGCGCATCTGTGTCATTCTTTGCTACTTATGGAAACATTTGGATTCAGTATGGAAGAACGGCAAAGCACTTTCCTTGCCGAAGTCTCTATTCACTATTACAATAACTTGATGAACAGCACCACGCGTCTGTTTATTATTATGACTATCATATATTGCGGAAAAAAGGATAACATTAGGAAGCACAATGCGTGCTTGTAGCTGTTAGTCATGGATGCATCGCGTCAGATTCATGCTTTCTTTTAAAACTCCTATAGGAGCGCTGAGGAAAGATCTTCGAAGTTCTTTCTTGTACTTCCTTCTGAACTCCAGTTATCACAGACTGCGTTGCATAACTACGCAAGTACGCTGCTGTGCACAAATGAAAGAAGTATGACAAATGCAAGTGCACTGATTTCCATAAATTAAGCAAAAATCAGAAAAACAGTGATAACTCAAAACATGAGGAAATGTTATGAAATTTGGTGAGAGCCTGCATCATATCGTACGTTAGGAAAGGTCCCTAAAACATGTCGTAAGAAACACTTCATTCCGACACAAATGACTACATACAAAACCAGGTGAAAAATAAGGTGTCAAAATGAATTAGCCAAACTATCTCAATAGGATGTGTGGTCACCCCTCACAGCAATGCAGGCCTCACAACGATGTTTCGTGCTGTCGGTGATGGTGTCTAGGAGCAAAGAAGGCAGCAACGATCATTATTCGTACAAAGCTTGTCTAATCCCCTTCAGGTCTTGCTGATGGGGATTGATGGGAGTAACACGTCTCCCTGAAGCATCACTGGCATGCTTCATCGGATTAGAGTAGAGGAACGTGGCTGGCCAACCCATCCGGACAATCTCCTCTTGAAGTCATTGCTCTAATGTATCTCCTATGGCACCTGCATAAGGAAGAACATTGGGGTCTAGGACATCATCCCTATAGCATTGAAGATTCATGGTTCCAGAGCACATAGAGGTTTTTACATCCACCTGACGGAAGCCACGCCCAACCATCATGTCATCACTACCATCACGCGGCATAAAGGGATGATAGCGTGTCTCTCGTTCTTTCCAGATCAGAGTACACCTAGAATTGCGCTGAAAAGCAAATCTAGGCTTATCTGTGAAGAGTACTGGCCTGCATTGGTTTTCAGTCCAATTAACGTGAAGTCTTGCCCAATTCAAGCATTTCACCTATGAAATGTTTGAAAGAGGGCAAGTGCCACGCAAATTGCTGGTTGCTTGGAACAAAGACCACATACGTGAAGACTTCTGCGTACAGTAGAAGCAATTACCACCGTTCCAAGGGCAGATTGCAGCCGTGTCGGGACAACCGTTCTACACATCCGTGCAGTTAATCGGATATATAGCTCATCCACGGATGTTGTAGCCTTACGCCTTCCTTTGCTGTACCTTTGGAAAGCTGACTGTGTATTTTGAAATTGGTTCTACAGTATGTGGAACACAGAAAGACTCACATGTAGCCATCTGGCAACCTCCACCTGATTTTGACCTGTCTTTGGGCTTCTGATCGCTCTCCACTTCAGTTTATCTGTTAAATGATGCCTCGCAGCCATTACAGAAAATCTACTGTTCTAAAATTCTTTCTTTGCACTTCGCAATGTGACTCACACCTTCGCAACAATACTTTTCACGCTAAGTCTTATTTGCATAGACCAATGTCATCGCCACTCATTTGCACTCGTCGTCGCCCCGGTGGCGCAGTGGTCTAAGCGATGGCTTCTGATCATTCGTCCGCGGAAGGGTCCGGGTTCGAATCCCGTTGACGCATGGATGTTGTGTTTTTCTTACGGCACTGGCTCTCTCCTTTCCCTGGAACCAGTGGCCCTAAATCAGGGACGGTCGACTGCTGCCATCACTACCATCACGCGGCATTATCACTACCATCACGCCGCCACTGAGTTGCTCACGGTGGTCGTTAAACCTCTAATCAAAAAAGAAAAAAAAAGTACCCACTCGTCATTACATCTCACGTCGTATACCCATCTTTCGTACATTTCCAACAGTTTTTTCACAAATAACTGCGATGTTTCTGTGGGGTTTTTTTTAATGAATTTATGGAAACCAGTGTATTTCAATAAAACTTTCATAGAATTTGACAAAGCTTTGTACAGACGTGTTTTTGGCGTAACTCGTCAAAATTATGTAAGATACGAAATAATATGCATTTTGATTGTAATAAATGTTGCAAGAACGTAAATGCCGAAGTTAAAAGTTAATGCTTCGGATTCCGCTTGGAGTCAATAAGTGAATAGTCATTTCTAACTGCTGTACACGCCTCAGAATAGTCTCTCATATTTTCAACAACGTTTGTTAAGGTGCTCAATAAAGCGACGTTCCCATTCCTGTCTCAGAGCCGTTTTTAGCTTACAGATTGCTCTACGAAGGGGTTCACGACTTGCAAATTTCCGTCTTATAGTACCCCAAGCGTTTCCTATGAGGTTAAGGTCTGGGGATATGGCTGGCAATCTATTCTTTATGCATCTTTACTTCTATGTATTCATCCACAAGCTTTGCCCTATGAGGACGAGCATTATCGTTTATGAAAACAAATTCTGGACCAAGAGCACCGCGAAACATTTGTACATGGGGTTCTAGGATCTGTTCTCGATATCAATTGCTCTACGAAGGGGTTCACGACTTGAAAATTTCCGTCTTATAGTACCCCAAGCGTTTCCTATGAGGTTAAGGTCTCTGGATATGGCTGGCAATCCATTCTTTATGCATCTTTACTTCTATGTATTCATCCACAAGCTTTGCCCTATGAGGACGAGCATTATCGTTTATGAAAACAAATTCTGGACCACGAGCACCGCGAAACATTTGTACATGGGGTTCTAGGATCTGTTCTCGATATCAATTGCTCTACGAAGGGGTTCACGACTTGCAAATTTCCGTCTTATAGAACCCCAAGCGTTTCCCATGGGGTTAAGGTCTGTGGATATGGCTGGCAATCTATTCTTTATGCATCTTTACTTCTATGTATTCATCCACAAGCTTTGCCCTATGAGGACGAGCATTATCGTTTTTTTTTTTTTTTTTTTTTTTTTTTTTTTGAGGTTTTACGACCACCGTGAGCAACTCAATGGGCTATAAGCAGTCGCCCGTCCCTAATTTAGAGTCACTGGTTCCAGGGAAGGGAAAGAGCCAGTGCCGTAAGACAAACACAACATCCATGCCTCACCGGGATTCGAACCCGGACCCCTTCCGACGAATGATCAGAGGCCAACGCCTTAGACCACTGCGCCACCGGGGCGGCCATTATCGTTTATGAAAACAAATTCTGGACCAAGAGCACCGCGAAACATTTGTACATGGGGTTCTAGGATCTGTTCTCGATATCAATTGCTCTACGAAGGGGTTCACGACTTGCAAATTTCCGTCTTATAGTACCCCAAGCGTTTCCCATGGGGTTAAGGTCTGTGGATATGGCTGGCAATCTATTCTTTGTGCATCTTTACTTCTATGTATTCATCCACAAGCTTTGCCCTATGAGGACGAGCATTATCGTTTATGAAAACAAATTCTGGACCAAGAGCACCGCGAAACATTTGTACATGGGGTTCTAGGATCTGTTCTCGATATCAATAGCTCTACGAAGGGGTTCACGACTTGCAAATTTCCGTCTTATAGTACCCCAAGCGTTTCCCATGGGGTTAAGGTCTGGGGATATGGCTGGCAATCTATTCTTTATGCATCTTTACTTCTATGTATTCATCCACAAGCTTTGCCCTATGAGGACGAGCATTATCGTTTATGAAAACAAATTCTGGACCAAGAGCACCGCGAAACATTTGTACATGGGGTTCTAGAATCTGTTCTCGATATCAATGGCCAGTCAAATTTTCTCTATCGAAGACATGTAGAAAGGTACGCCCATCAATCTTGATACCTGCCCACATTATTACCCTTCCAGCACCAAAACTCTTTGCCGCCCCGGTGGAGCAGTGGTCTAAGCGATTGCCTCTGATCATTCGTCCGAAAGGGGTCCGGGTTCGAATCCCGGTGAGGCATGGATGTTGTGTTTGCCTTACGGCACTGGCTCTCTCCCTTCCCTGGAACTAGTGACCCTAAATTAGGGACGGGCGACTGCTTATAGCCCATTGAGTTGCTCACGGTGGTCTTTAAACCTCCAATAAAAAAAAAAAAAACTCTTCCTGCCGTTTATGTTGGGTGATTTCAGATGCCTATATTCGTCCAGATGCACTGGCTTCGAGAATCATACAATGTATTATTGTTAGCGAGAATCTTAACTCTTGTGTAAAGAGACATGCCCCCACAGCTCAGGTGTTCAATTGTTGGTGCTATCTACTCCATGGCGACTGCTTATAGCCCATTGAGTTGATCACGGTGGTCGTTAAACCTCCAACCAAAAAAAAAAAAAAATCTACTCCATGCAAATCGAGCTCTTTTATGACCACTGTAAGGGAGATACAGACTCTAGATTTCATGGCGTTCAGTCCTGTTTCGAGGTTTTACTGATTTTCACCGTGATACTGATTTTCTTGTTGCCGAGGCAAGCTCCTGCCATTCGTGTATCGCGCTTTATAGTTAGCACTATTTTCCGGTCATCCTCAACTGGTGTAGAGCGTGTTCAACCTTCGGATGTCCGCTTAGCGTGTGTTGCCGTATCTTAAAACTGGCGCCATAGTCTTGATATGACCCTTGCGAACGCATCCATAAATTTGGCATATTCTGTGTGACTTTCATCTGCTTCCATCCTTCTGAGTTCTTTCAATGTTTAATTACACTGAACAACAAGAATAAACCTTTTGTTTGTTACAAAGACTGCATATGACAAATCATACAGTATTTGTCATGCTTTCAAATCTGCTTGCTATATTGTGCTATCTGTCATAGTTCTCGAGTAACCTGTTGTTTCAGTGCACAATAAGCTTTCATTTTGACATGTATATTTCGCTACAAGCAATTAATTACACTTACCTAAAAAGTAGTTATTTTAGATTTTCTTCGGTACTTTGGTTGTACTACATACCTTTTTAGAGTCCAACAGTAATCAGTTAGCATTTTAGGGTTCCATTTTTTTTATAGTGGTTTTCTATGGTACAAAATGTCCTGATGAAAACGTTCTCCGTGCTCATCGCTTACAGCTTCTAAGTTCTGTGGGAAAAAGTCCAGATGCGAGTGAAGGAAATGTATTTTAAGGAACATATTGCATCCCATGGCCTTATAGTTTCCTTCTAGAAGCTCAGTAAGAAGTTCTTTATAATTTTCTGATTTCCGGTTACCTAAAAAGTTCAGTACCACATCTTTAAAGGACTTCCATGCAGCTGCTTCAGTCTCATTCAAAGTGCCTTCAAAGGCAAGATCAGGCATAAGTTCTCTTTGCGGACCAATAAAAATGCCTTGTTTAATTTTGGCTTCAGATATTTTGGGAAACTTGATTTTGGAAAACGAAAGGCGTCTTCATCTTTATTCTATGCCTTTACAAAAACTTTTATCAAACCCAGTTTGATGTTAAGCGGTGGTAAGTACACGTTCTGAGGACTTACTAAAGGCTCAGCAACAACATTTTTATTACGTGGAATTAAGGACTCTCTTTTAGGCCAGGTCTTTTTAATGTAATAAGAATTCCTGTCCCTATTGTTTCATTCACAGAGGAAGCAGTATTTTGTGTATCCAAGTTGAAGACCAAGGAGTAAAGCTATCACTTTAAGATCGTTACAAATATTCCATGAGTGTTTTCGTATACTATACTTTGAAGCAACAGTTTCATATTTGCATATGTTTTTTCATGTATGCAGCATATGCAACAGATACTGGCGGATACATGTTTCCGTTATGAAGAACAACAGCTTTTAAGCTTATTTTTCAAGAATCTATAAAAGGTCTCCATTCTTCAGGTTTGTGTTGCTGTCCTAAGGGTTCAAAAAATGCGTCTATATCATTGCAGTACACAAGATCACCACTCTTCAAAAGTAAGTGTTCAAACTCTTGCTGCCGTCGACGAAAACTACATACTTTTGTACTTGGTTGTAAAAGATTCCATTCCTTCAATCTTGAAGCCAATATTTCGGTCTGACTTTTTGCTAAATGAAGGTCACGAACGAGATCATTTAATTCTTACTCACTTATAAGGTGAGGCACAGAAACTTCCGAGAAATCAGGGTTTTGTTGTACTTCAATATCTTCTTTGCTGTAAGGATTTATTTCATCAGTATCACTATCATCTAAACTCCATGACTGTGGAGGTACAGGAACAGGAAGATCTGAACCATGAGGAACAGGTCTTATAGCCGAAGGAATACTGGGATACTGAATCGTGTCTTTAGTCTTAGTTGCAATTCCAGATATCTTAGTGATGCAGAAGTAAGTCTGTTGAGTGGTCTTGCGGTTCTCTCCAAACTATTGTTACCGCAAATGGCATTTGACGTGATCCCTTCAACCAGCCAGTCAACAAAGTTACACATAAACTACAAGAAATGTGTGGCGCCTTAGATTTATTTGCATCACCCATTTTGCACTGGAAATATAGTTCGTATGATTTTCTATTCAACGGTGTGAAATGTCGCCTTTGAGACTTTAAAGTAAATTGTACACAAATGTAGCAGAAACTGTTTGGATGGTTCACACATGTACGCAGCATTATTTAACGTACACTTTGCACAATCCACACTACTTTTTAAAACCAAGAAAAAATTCACGTCCTTCAATACCGATTAAATGCATTCGAATGACAAAAATTCTGCTTTGTTCCCCCTTCCCAGAAGGAATTGCACAACAGGAAGTAATGGCGCCAGTATATCTACTCTCAGAGGCACAGCTATCCTGACTGCAGACAGATGTCTTCATTGGGAAACAGGGAATTCCTTTAAGTAGCACAACATTCACCCCAATAGAGAGTTCCATTACAAGAAATTGGCGCCCAGTGGAGCAATTGCGACTTCATATTTGGTTTCAGTGCCCGTAAATACAAACAAAACCGGTAATGTTTTTTTTGCCACAAAACCATAGTTGTTCAGTGTTATCATTCAAGTGACGCCGTCAAGACATTTGGAACAAATATTGTAAGGAATAGCAATCGGGTATTGCTAAATACCATGGAAGGGGAGCTTCTTTTAAAGTTGTCCTTAATTTGTGTATTCAGTGCTGCATCAGAACAGTTGCATAGGGGTATCACTACTCACTGGTTTATATATGTATGCTAATTGTAGCTGAAAATCTTTCTACTTCATTTAAAAAGAGGCATTAAAGACTGGAACTTCTTTAATTTATGCACCCCAGTGTACATGACATCATCTTGCTCTCTCTCTCTGCTAGGAAACCATTTTGGACAAACAGTCTGGAAACTGGAAAATGAACAGCAGCGCATTAACGGACTTTTAAGTTTCCTGAGAGTTCCTGTAATTAAATCGAGGACTCACTTTGGATCACTATATATCTGGTATTTGGCACCCATGTTTTTGAACAGCATACAATATTTTGCATGCCCTGAAAAATAAACGATATGAAATTTCGCGTACATGCATTTTTTTTTCTGTTACTTCATCATAATACAAATTTGGAAGTTGTGAATCCGTTTATTGGTGTAAATAATGTATGACATGAATGGTAAGAGATAATATCCGAAAACTTGAAAATCTCGTCTTCCTGGAGCGGAAATTGAACCCGCATCTCCCGGATAGCGTTCGCGTATGCAAACCATTACACCAACCAGAACGACCAATTTTCAAGTTTCCGATTAATTTGAATATAACCACCACAAGATATTTTAAAGTTTTCCGATATTATTTGACTTACCATTCATGTTATATTTACACCAATAAACGAATTCACAACTTCCAAATTTGTATTTTACAATGGTGTAATCCCGTTCTTCATTATAAATATCTATACAAAGTTTTTAAATATAATTATGCCGTATAACTCGATAAAGGAATGGGAAACATTTCTTTCAGCTGAGGCTGAAGTTCATTTGAAAACCAACAGAGGTCACTTTCGTTAATATGCATGAATATTTTCTTCATTATTATTATTATTATATGAAATTCGTCAGAGGCATAGATTTCAGGATAATCGTCCGAGCCGGGCCGAAGACGACTGGTGCACTTGTGTCATGTAGCTGGCTGTCCCCCTCTCTGGAAGCAGTGGCCCACATTTAGGGACGTCTGACTGCTTATAGCCCTTAGAGTTGCTCATGGTGGTCGTTGAACCACATAAAAAAAATGCGATAAATGTTATTGAGGTCAGTTCTCATGTTTTCCTCACATAACTAATTCCTCGCATAACTTTTGATTTTGTCGTAATTCCGGTACTTTCCTGACGTACCAGTGGAGGAGCGTAATGGGCAGCAGCACTCTGGCATTCCATTCCTCGATTTACGACACGCCCTCTATTTCATGACACTCCAGCTAATGCGACATCCTTGTTTACGCTTTCCAACCGTAGGTTGAAGAAGCGTATATGCTCCAGCTTTGTCCGTCTGCCTCTCCGCACGATAACTCGCGTAAAAATGGTTCGATTTCGATGAAATTTTAGTATGTGGTGGAGACCATCTGGGGACGAACCCTATTGAAAATGAGTGAAGTGAGGTCAAACGTCACGGCGTAGGAGCGGGATCCATTCCATTACCCTTATGCGCCATAACTTGCGTAAATATGGTTCGATTTCGATGAAATTTTAGTATGTGGCAGGGGACCAACTGGGGACGAAACCTGTTGAAAATGCTGAAGTGGAATCATAGGTCAGGACATAGGAGCTGGATGCATTCCATTGCCCTTATGCCTCATAACTTGCGTAAATATGGTTCTATTTTGATGAAAGTTTATTATGTCGTAGGGGACGACCTAGAAATGAACCCTATTGAAAATGGGTGAAGTGGGGTCAAAGGTCAGGTTATAGGAGCGGGATGCATTCCATTGCCCTTATGCGTCATAACGTGCGTAAAAATGGTTCGATTTTGATGAAATTTTAGTATGTCGTAGGAGACCACCTGGGGACGAAACCTGTTGAAAATGGACGAAATAGGGTCAGAGGAAAGGACATAGGATAGGGATCCATTCCATCGCCCTTGTATTAAAGGAGCAATTCTTGTATGTATGTAAATTTTATTTTGAAAACGGCTCTAAGGATTTTGATGAAAGTCGTTAACCTACCGTTTTCTGCTACTAGAAATTGATTTAGCTTGATCTCGACTTTACGAAAATTCGTTTAGTGGGTTAAATAACCACCCCGAATTACCACGTTTTTAGTATAGTGTCATGGCGTCGTCACATTAGATGTTGGCGCACGGTCACGCCGTCTGTCTCATTAGGTCACGCGCTGTGTGTGGATCCATTTAAATTTGATGACGTCACACTCTTGCGAGCAGATGGTCGCGATTCCCATCTGCCTCATTACGTCACGCGTTGTGTGCGTATGCCCGTCTGCACGATAACTCGCGTAAAAATAATTCGATTTCTTTGACATTTTAGTATGTGGTAGGGGAACACCTGGGAAGGAACCCTATTGAACGTGAACGCAATGGGGTCAAAGGTCAATACATAGGAACGGGATCCATTTCATTGCTTTTATGCGTCATAACTAACGTAAAAAAGTTCGATTTCGATGAAATTTTAGTATGTGGCAGGGGACCACCTGGGGCAAACCCTGTTGAAAATGGGCGAAATGGGGGTCAAAGGTCAGGACATAAGAGCGGAATCACTTCCATCGCCATTATGCGTCATAACAAGCGTACAAATGCTTCGATTTGGATGAAATGTTAGTATGCTGTAGGGGCCTGCCTGGGGACGAATCCTATTGAAAAGGGCGAAATGGGGTCAAAGGTTAGGACACAGGAGCGGGATCTATTCCATAGCCCTTATGCATCATAACTTACGTAAAAATGCTTCGATTGCGACAAAACTTTATCATGTTATTTCGGAGGTATACTGAACCGGTTCTGTTAAATATCATCGAAATGGGATCGAAGGTCAGGGCACAGGAGCGAGATTTATTCCACAGCCATCATCCTCATAACTTGAGTGATAACTTGAGTAATGATTTCTGGTATGTTGGAAAGCGTATCATAATCAATGCATTGCATGATTTTACTAACTTGTTCATGATATTCCAGCTAACAAATTATTTTGTTAACGAGACTCCAGCTGCACGACTTTCTTCAGATGGTCAGGCGTCATAAATATCGTATTCTGAGAACCTTTTGCTGAGAAAAATTGTCTCAACAGGCCAAATGGCAACACATTATCCACGTAGGCTGTTCTTTACACTAGATTATACATAGAAACTGAACTGCACTGAAATATTTAAGAACTAGAAAAGTGACAACAATTTATCGAGTATGATGAGCACGTGAATCAAGAAAAGGCCCAAATCCAGCACCATAAAATCATTTTTATATCTTTTTTTTTTTTTTCATTTAAGATAAAGTTTTCTACAAAAAAAAGAGAGTTTCACCTCTAAAGAGCAAATTTACATCAGAAAATATGGAAAATTTGGCATGTAGCTACAATACTCGACTAAAAACAATTTTGAAAATCTCCTGAATAATTCTGCATATCAAAAGAGGAAAAAGCACCGTAAATATTGGTTACAGTAAAAACTTTCAGACAAAAAAAAAAAGAATTTTTAAACAGAATTTGTGACTAGAACACACAAATTGAAAATTGAAGCAGAGTAATACATTTAGGTTACGAAAGAAAAGAATTGACAAATTTTGTATCGTA
Organism: Macrothele yani; assembly: GCA_039090855.1. NCBI lineage: Eukaryota > Metazoa > Arthropoda > Arachnida > Araneae > Macrothelidae > Macrothele > Macrothele yani. Next base: position 89,319,520 of record CM077010.1, read on the forward strand.
AAAATCAGAGAAGGCGCGCAAAATACACTAGGTGGACAAAAGTGATTGGACACTGTAAGTAAATAGAAAAACAGCATTGTATTTACATCAGTAGCTGATAGGTCCTCCATTTCCAGATATAAAAGCAGCCACCCATAGAGTTAAACTGTCTACAAGTCCATGGCGTATGGAGAGCGGGATGTTCCTTCATACCGCCTTGAGTACATCGACCAACTCTGTCAGTGAAGATGGTCGTGTTGGATTATATCTCACCCATTGTTTACGTTCATCCCATAAGGGTTCATGGGGTTGAGGTTCGGGCTCTGAGCAGGCCAGTCCATCAGCGAGACCTGATTTTCCTCATATCACTCCTTTGTAGCCCTGGAAACATGACAAGTGGCATTGTCGTTCTGGAAGAAACATTCTTCGTGTCCGTAGAATTGCCACAACGTTGGTGAACATTGAGTTATCCGAGGTATCTCTAAAAGGCACAGAGTTCATGTTGCCATGAATAACAACTAGTGAATATACACTGAAGTGCCATAAAAACTGGTACACCAGTCTAATACTTGGTAGGTCCCCCACGGGAGAGCAGGACGGCAGAAACACGACGGGGCATGGACTCCACTAGCTTCTGGAAATATGCTGTAGGCAATGCACACCATACTTCCTGCAGAGCGTTCCGCAATTCGGGTGTATTCCGAGGTCTCTGATTCCTGTGTTCGATAGCGCGTTGCATGGCATCCCAAATGTGTTCTATCACGTTCAGAACATGGGACTTGGGTGGGAATGGCAACACCCCAAACTCAGATGAATGCTCCTCTAACCATAATGTGGCGTCCCGACACTTGTGTGGAGGTGCATTGTCCAGTTGGAACAGGCCCAACCCATCAGCATGAATGCAGGACATGAACGGGTGTACCTCGTCAGAAAGGATGCGCACATGGGTCGCAGTGAAGTCCAGCTAAACACACCCCATACCATTACGGACCCCTCCCCCCACCAGCCGGTACAGTTCCCTGTTGACGGGCGGGATCCATGGCTTCATGGGGTTTGCGCCACACACGAATCCTTCCATCTGCCCGATACAGTTGGAAACGAGACTCGTCAGACCAGGCTACTTGTTTACAGTCATCTAGTGTCCAGTGACGGGGTTGCCGTGCCCAAGTGAGGCGCATAGCTCTGTGTCGTGCACCCATCAAAGGAACTCGAGTTGGGCGTCGGGTCCAAAAGCCCATATCGTGCACGGTACTTTGCACAGTCCGGTCGCTGATGCTTCTTGAGGCCCCAGCATCGAATTCCGATTATACCTGCGAGAGTGTTGCACGCTTATCACGTGAAACGATTCTTGACAGCCGACGATGGCCACGTTCACCCAATGTCTTTTTACAGCCATACTGGTATCATAGGTTGGAGGTTTTGCCGGAATTCTTATAGCCACGGTACAACCTTGCAATGGTCGTCCGTGAAAATCCGAACTTCGTTTCTACCTCCGAAATACTATGGCCCATCTCACGAGCGCCAACTACGACACCGCGTTGAAAATCGCTTAAATCGTTATTACTTGTAATTCTCATGCCGAAAACAGCTCTGACAGCTGGCCAGGATTTCTATCACTTTATATGCGCACTGGCGGACGCAACCGAGTTCGCGCATAGGTGACGTTGTTATGCATTTTGCATAAGCTCGTCTGTACCAGTTTTTCTGGCACTTCAGTGTACACCATATCAGCTTAAATAGCCCCATACTATGACTCCACCGCCTCCGTACTTACACTCCGGAAGCAAACGTTCTCCGGGTAACCGCCAAACCCAAACACGTCCATCCGATCGGAACAATGAGAAGTGGGATTCGTCGCTCCATACCACCTGCCGCCATTGCTTAAATGTCCATCGTAGCCGCGTGGCTTTATTGGTCTCTTTGTGATGAGAGATTTACGGGGCTGCTCGGCCACGATACCCGAGTGCATGGGCCTTCCTTCTTAGTGTCTTGGTGGAGACTGTGGTCATCTGGAACTCATGTGCTATGGCGTGCATTGGTCGAGAACTGATTTTCCGGATCTCCCTCTGCAGCACCCTCTGGTTCCTGTGTTGCAGTTTCGTGGGTCTGCCAGGTCGAGGTGAATTCCTGCAACGTCCCGTCTTCTTCCACTTCTTAATAATTAATGCCACAATCAATTTAGCGACCTGTCTGATACCAGCGATGTTTCTTATGCTCACACCTCCAATTGAGCACCCTATTATGACGCCCTTTTTTAAACTCGGAGAGCTCTCTCCTGCTAGCTGTTTATCAGCGATTGATCTGAGCGTATTCCCGTTGCCGTTTTTATACCTTATCGACCATGTGTCTGCTGAGGGATAAAACCATTGCGCCTGAGTGATAGTGTCCAATTACTTTTGTCTACATAATGTATTTTCCTTACCGAATAATATGCAGTGATTTCTTTTTCAGTGATATTTATCTAAGTGGATTTTTTTTTTTTTTTTTAGCGAAGATAGAAACATACACTTACCCTCTCTAGCGATAGACGTGTTCACACCGGAAAAGAAGAAAACACATGCAAAATGTTCGTCGCAATGGAAACTGTTTGATGCAAATGAATTTTTCAATAGGATTTTCTGAAAAAGCAAATACAAAAGCGTTTGTTTTAGTGGAATATGCCCGAAGCAAAAATAATTTTTAAAATCGGACTTTTAGAAGCGGAAGAAATGGAATATGCGTCTAAACCTCTTAGTTACCAAATGGTATATTAATTGAAGTAATGCTGATATCCAGTGAGAAAAAAATGATCTCCTTTTAATACGATTTTAGAAAAAATAATTTGATCTCAAATAAATTATGGAGTTAAGAAACCATGTGATAACTCGTACTAGCGGTTTGGGTGTGCGCTGAAAAAACAGCAAAAGTTTAGATCATCGTTTTCATAACTAAAATGACCCAAGAAAACGCCCTTCTTTAAACACGACTAGTAGGTACAAGTTATGGTATCCAAACTGGACGGACGTACAGACAGGCAGTACATCAAAATGTGCTCTCAAAAGTAAGTAAAAGTTAAGCAGATTATTACAGAGTGGTTTTACATTATTATCTTATTTGATTATTTGAATACTCCTGGAGTAAAACAGTTCGTATAATTTTATGCTTCCTTATAGCTGCTGGAATCTGAGAAATAAATATGTTTGTGAGCATATTTTACGCTGACCACCGCATCAGGTGAAAATAAAAAAAATGAAATTTCATGGGGGGGGGGGGGAATAGAACCACGAAAGCGTAAAAAAAGTAAAAGGTAAAAGAGGCAGATATGAGATAATAAGCAAGTTACTGAAATCAAGAGAGATAAAAAATGTTTTGGTCTTATTGAGACTGTGAAACAAAAATGAGGTCAGTGCTAAACGAATTAGGTTAAATGATTAAAGTTGTAAATTCGAAAAAAATATCTCCTAAAAATCACCTACAGGACAGAACTGCAAATTTTTCGATGAGAAATCGGCAAAATAATATATGTAAAAAACATTATGCACTATTTCCTTTATTTCTTTTTAGATCTAGCACTCAAATTTTCGATTGCCTTTGTTTACAAAGTACTCTCCAGAAACAACTTAGCTTCGTAAGGCGGCTGTATTTCCAACGTACCCTTCAAATAAAAAAATCAGTGTCATTTACCAGCTGCGTAAAAATACCTTTCAGAAAAAGAAAAGGCTGTTGAAATACTTCATGTTAACATTTTTGAGGAAATTCTAAAACACTTATGTAAAGATAACTATGGAAGTTACTTGAAATGCATTTACTACAAAAATTTTGTTTACTTAATGTTTTAAGATGTGACATCAGTGCAGAAAGAAGTTTATAATGAAGTGCTTTGTAATGCTAGGTTTAGAAAATTAAGGGAGCTTTATTTTTCATCGTATCTGAAAGCAAAAATAGTTTGGGTGCGAGAAGGAAAAAATTATAGTAATTCCAGTCTACTTACTCGATTATGGTTGTACAGTGCGAATGAAGCTTGTGGTAAGAAAAGGAACGGTGCTATCGAGAACAGGTAAAACTGCAGTTTGACTTCAGCGAAAAAGTCATCTTCTCTTCAATAGCACCTGCTAACGCTACATTTCCTTTTCTTCGCTTTTTCCTGTCTCTATAAAAGTCACTAAAAGATCAAGGGTTGATAGTGGATGGAGAAATTAACTGAGTCATACGGATGAGTGGAACATCTGTAGAAAGCAAATGTAACAAATCTCCATATTTGAATTTTCGATGACTCACTCCCGAAATCTTGTTGCAGCTGTCGCCACAGAAACATCGGCATTCATTAGAAAAGCTGTATATTATGTTCCAAAATATATTGTTCTCACGCTTCTCATATTGCGAAAAAAAAGAAAATAGTTACGAAAACATCTAATTGAAAGATTTAAAAGGAAATGCATTGTTTGTGTGGGTCCAAAGAGAAGCGTTTATGAGATCTTCTGCCTGTCAGTATATCTTTCGAGCATATCGATGCTGTTCTTTACTTTGAAGTTCAATCATGGCCAGTATTTATAACAGAAAATGTTTTCGAGATGATTAAAACATTTTGAAAAAAATTAGCGGAAACGGAGCTAAATTTATTAAAAATATATTACTGTATTTTAGCAATTTTTTCCGTGACAGCCATGCAAAGACTTTTATGAGACGAAATCATTGTCAGTGGCGTCATCGCTCATTATGCGTGGTGACATCACTTCACAGGTAAATGACGAATGAGGTCACAATTGCATGTGTGAAATAAATAAAGAATTACGTCAATCCAACTTATAAAAGAAAGTAAGTTAGGCCATACTTAAACGTTATGACATTACAATTTACCCAGAGAAACATGTTTTCATTTTTTAGCACGTCTTTTGTAAAAAAAATATGGTGCTTATGTTATTGGTTTGTCCGTCCGTCCGCTCGCCTGTAGACACCATATCTCTGAAACCATTAGTCTGATTTGAAAAATTCTTTTTGCATTGGAAAGCATAAAATATGCGAATGAAAAATCATTCGTTTCGTTTTTGTTTTTTTGTTGTTGTTTTTTACGATGTACAATTTGGCCACTTAAAGGGCGTAAATGCAGATGATGCCAATCATCTGCATTTACGATTGTACGATTGAAAAAAATATTTTATCTTTGTCGAAGAGTATTTTAGGTATAGTTACTTTTTCAAATTACGCATAGATTTTCCGCGAAGGGGCGCAAAAGGAAATTACGTTTTTCCACGCAAAAGTAAATTACGTTTTCCACGATATCTCTTCTCCTAAAACTCCGATTTGAATTTTTTTCTTCAGCGGATACAGCTGCTGATGGAAAATCTTTTGAATATAATTTCTAATTTTTGGTAAAGAATACTTTGGCCACCAGAGGGCGTAAGTGTTAATTTTTGATTCTGATGTATTTGCCATAACATCTGAACTTCTCAAATCTCGATTGAAGAAATTCATTCGTGGACCGATGCCACTCACGTTGATAAACCTTTTCGTAATATTTTCTTTCTAAAATATTGCATGGTTTTACCGCCAGGGGGCGTAAATGTATATCTTATTTTTGTCAATGTCTCTGCTTCTAATGGTCTGATTTGAAAAATTATTTCTTTATTCGATAGAGCTTCAGGTTTGACATGTTTTTCATATAATTTCAAAAAAATTCAAGTAATTCATGGACTTTCTGCTAGGGGGCGTAAAGATAAATTGCGTTTTCCCCGATATCTCTGGTTCTAAAACAACGATTTGAAAAATTATTTCTGTACCGGATACAGCTCCTGATTGAAAATCCTTTACATGTAATTTCTAATTATGGTAAAAAACGGTTTGGCCACCAGGGGGCGCAAGTCTTAATTTCAGCTTCTGATATATTTGCAGCAAAATCTGAGCTCCTAAAATCTCGAATGAAAATAATTCGTTCGTGGACCGATTCCGCTCACGTCGACAAACCTTTTAGGAATATTTTTTCTTAAAATACTGCATGGTTTCTACGCCAGGGGACGTAGATGTATATCTTATTTTTGTCAATAACTCTACTTCTAGCAGTCCGATTTGAATAATTCCTTCTTTCTTGGAGAGCGTTTCCGCTGCGAAATGTTTTTCATATAAATTCTAATTTTTCTTAACGCACAAGTCTGCAACCAGAGGGCGTAAGCTCACGATTCCGTTTACAGCAATATCTGCGGGATTAAAAACCCCATTGAAAAACGTCTTTCTTTCGTCAGATACTATTGTTCTCCAAACCGGTTTCATTGACTTTGAATAGCTTTGATAAATTTAATTTGCGTCAGAACGGATTCAAAAGACGTGCTTATTACACCCGAAAATTCGGTGTCATCTTTCTTGTTTGAAGATTTTCACCGTATACGTTCCCCGTATGCGACGGGACAATCTGGCATTAATGATATCACCGTCGTTTGAGAAGATTTGTACGGAGAAGTAGGACTTTCTGTGTGAAGCCATTGACCGAAGCATTCGATGAAGGTTGTTCCCAACTCATATCGCAGCGAACTATGCATAGGGAATTGAAGAGGATCAGTATTGGCAGTCGCATGCCTATACGGAAACTATATAGAATAACAAGAATGAGTGTAGATACACCGTGGCTGGTCACTGGAAGCAGGGTCGTAGCCCAGGGGAGGGTAAGGTCGGGCTTGTTTCCTTTTGCCCGTCCTAGCGACTCACACAACAGTATAGTGCCCGACATCTTTCACATCTTTTGCCCGACCACTTTACATCCTTCGGCCGATCTCAATCATCAGCCACCCCACCCAACTTGCTTCTCTGGCTACGGGCCTGACTGAAAGACTGGGGGAAAAGTCATGTGATCCGACGTATCGCGGTACACTTTGTTCCGTATCGAAGGTCGGCAGACAGTTTGGCGGGAGACCCATGAAGCAATGAACCCAACTTGCCTTGTAACCACAACTCAAGGTTCTGAACGTGGTGTCACGGTGTGGGGCCCGTTCTGTTGGTACAGAACGGGTTCCCCTGATATTGCTGAAAGGTCGGGTAACCTCGAAAGACTTTTTTTATTGTTTAATGACTTCCGTGAGCAACTCAATGAGCTATAAACAGTCTCCCGTCCTTAATTAGGGCCACTGGTTCCATGGAAGGGAGAGAGCCAGTGCCGTAAGACAAACACAACATCCATGCCTCACCGGGATTTGAACCCGGACCCCTTTCGGACGAATTATCAGAAGCCATCGTTTAGACCACTGCACCACTGGGGCGGCCCTCCAAGGATTATCTGAGCATTGTTGACGATCAGGTGCATCCTGCAATGTTGATTTGTTTTCCAGCAGGTGATCGCTGCTTCATGGACGGTAGTGCTATTCTCCATATTCTGTGTTCAGCAGTGTTTCAGCAATAAGGATAGTGACTTCCAGTATCTTCCCTGACCACCACAAAGCCCGGATCTGAACCCAATTGAGAAAGTGTGGGACATGTTATAAAAACAGATCCGGGAGCAAATCTTCTTCTGTCAAATCTGAGCCAGTTAATGGATTGTCTGGTGAATGCCTGGTATGCTGTAGACGTGTATTCACTCCAACACCTTGTGGAATCTCTGCCAAACCGTATACACGCTGGAATTCGGGCCAAAGGAGGTCCAACCGGTTATTAAATAAAAGTTTCTAATTCAGTGGCCGTTATGTGTATACAGTAAGTTATTTATGGTCATTCTGTACGATCAGTTCTTCAAGATCCTTTAAATCACTCACCTTTGTTTGTATACTCTGTCTTTGACAACTCTCGATAAAAATATTGAATGGCGTTATATCAAGTGAACGGGCTGGCCACGGAATCGGGCCATGCCGGCCAATCCCGTATCCTGGGAACACAGTATCCAAGTAGAGGCTAACATTTGTTCCCTAGTGGGGATGAACTCCGTCTTGTTAAAACATTAAATCTGGCTGAAGGTTTTCGACTTGTGGCACAGCAAAATGTTGCAACGTATCTAAGTAGATATCTCCGTTGATAGATTTGTTCACGAAGAAAAGGGACCAATAACGTGACTGTGCATAAGTCAGTGGCGTAACCATGTTTCAAAAATCTGGGGGGTCTGATCACACATACATACATTATATTTTATATATACACATGAGGATCCCTGACTCTGAAAATTTGTGGGGTTCTGACCCCCCCCCCTCCCCTTCAGGGGTTACGCCTATGGCATAAGTACATGCCAAATATTAGCTTTGGAGCTATCACGAATATGAATCTCAGAGACGTGAATTGTAAGAAGATATTGAAAAACACCCCATACGTGTAACGGAGATCTATTAACTACTCCTGATACGCGATATGTCGACTCATCACTCAAAAGCACACATTCAAGGAAGTGTTTCCCATTATCTAGACCGGTGATGGCGAACCTCTTCCGGCCAGTGTGTCACTTTAGAGTTTGCTTTACGGCTTTGAAGTGTCTTGTGCGTCACTTCAGAGTTTGCTTTACGGCTTTGAAGTGAATTGTGTGTCACTTTAGAGTTTGCTTTACGGCTTTGAAGTGCCTTGTGTGTCACTTTAGAGTTTGCTTTACGGCTTTGAAGTGTTTTGTGTGTCACTTTAGAGTTTGCTTTACGGCTTTGAAGTGTCTTGTGTGTCACTTTAGAGTTTGCTTTACGGCTTTGAAGTGTCTTGTGTGTCACTTTAGAGTTTGCTTTACGGCTTTGAAGTGTCTTGTGTGTCACTTTAGAGTTTGCTTTACGGCTTTGAAGTGAATTGTGTGTCACTTTAGAGTTTGCTTTACGGCTTTGAAGTGAATTGTGTGTCACTTTAGAGTTTGCTTTACGGCTTTGAAGTGTCTTGTGTGTCACTTTAGAGTTTGCTTTACGGCTTTGAAGTGTCTTGTGTGTCACTTTAGAGTTTGCTTTACGGCTTTGAAGTGTCTTGTGTGTCACTTTAGAGTTTGCTTTACGGCTTTGAAGTGTCTTGTGTGTCACTTTAGAGTTTGCTTTACGGCTTTGAAGTGAATTGTGTGTCACTTTAGAGTTTGCTTTACGGCTTTGAAGTGAATTGTGTGTCACTTTAGAGTTTGCTTTACGGCTTTGAAGTGTCTTGTGTGTCACTTTAGAGTTTGCTTTACGGCTTTGAAGTGTCTTGTGCGTCACTTTAGAGTTTGTTTTACGGCTTTGAAGTGTCTTGTGCGTCACTTTAGAGTTTGTTTTACGGCTTTGAAGTGTCTTGTGTGTCACTTTAGAGTTTGCTTTACGGCTTTGAAGTGTTTTGTGTGTCACTTTAGAGTTTGCTTTACGGCTTTGAAGTGTCTTGTGTGTCACTTTAGAGTTTGCTTTACGGCTTTGAAGTGTTTTGTGTGTCACTTTAGAGTTTGCTTTACGGCTTTGAAGTGAATTGTGTGTCACTTTAGAGTTTGCTTTACGGCTTTGAAGTGTCTTGTGTGTCACTTTAGAGTTTGCTTTACGGCTTTGAAGTGTTTTGTGTGTCACTTTAGAGTTTGCTTTACGGCTTTGAAGTGAATTGTGTGTCACTTTAGAGTTTGCTTTACGGCTTTGAAGTGTCTTGTGTGTCACTTTAGAGTTTGCTTTACGGCTTTGAAGTGAATTGTGTGTCACTTTAGAGTTTGCTTTACGGCTTTGAAGTGTCTTGTGTGTCACTTTAGAGTTTGCTTTACGGCTTTGAAGTGTCTTGTGTGTCACTTTAGAGTTTGCTTTACGGCTTTGAAGTGTCTTGTGCGTCACTTTAGAGTTTGTTTTACGGCTTTGAAGTGTCTTGTGCGTCACTTTAGAGTTTGTTTTACGGCTTTGAAGTGTCTTGTGTGTCACTTTAGAGTTTGCTTTACGGCTTTGAAGTGAATTGTGTGTCACTTTAGAGTTTGCTTTACGGCTTTGAAGTGTCTTGTGTGTCACTTTAGAGTTTGCTTTACGGCTTTGAAGTGTTTTGTGTGTCACTTTAGAGTTTGCTTTACGGCTTTGAAGTGTCTTGTGTGTCACTTTAGAGTTTGCTTTACGGCTTTGAAGTGTCTTGTGTGTCACTTTAGAGTTTGCTTTACGGCTTTGAAGTGTCTTGTGCGTCACTTTAGAGTTTGTTTTACGGCTTTGAAGTGTCTTGTGTGTCACTTTAGAGTTTGCTTTACGGCTTTGAAGTGAATTGTGTGTCACTTTAGAGTTTGCTTTACGGCTTTGAAGTGTCTTGTGTGTCACTTTAGAGTTTGCTTTACGGCTTTGAAGTGTTTTGTGTGTCACTTTAGAGTTTGCTTTACGGCTTTGAAGTGTCTTGTGTGTCACTTTAGAGTTTGCTTTACGGCTTTGAAGTGTCTTGTGTGTCACTTTAGAGTTTGCTTTACGGCTTTGAAGTGTCTTGTGCGTCACTTTAGAGTTTGTTTTACGGCTTTGAAGTGTCTTGTGTGTCACTTTAGAGTTTGCTTTACGGCTTTGAAGTGAATTGTGTGTCACTTTAGAGTTTGCTTTACGGCTTTGAAGTGTCTTGTGTGTCACTTTAGAGTTTGCTTTACGGCTTTGAAGTGGCTTGTGTGTCACTTTAGAGTTTGCTTTACGGCTTTGAAGTGAATTGTGCGTCACTTTAGAGTTTGCTTTACGGCTTTGAAGTGTCTTGTGTGTCACTTTAGAGTTCGCTTTACGGCTTTGAAGTGTCTTGTGTGCCACTACGTCTTGTTTGCTTTGGGTTTTTTAATTACTTTTCGTCATGAAACTTTTCTCCAAATACCATAAATATGACATTAACAGCAGTGGCGGCGGAACCTCCCAGGCCCCAGGGCCAGGGCCCGGTCAATAATTTTATCCAATATTTTTATTTGGCATATGTGTGATTTTTTGTTCTGATGTGCCTTAGAAAGTTACTCTAGGTATGTGGTCTGGTGGTCCTAATTCCCAACAAAGCTCCTTAATTATTGTTTTTCTTCTGTTTGTTCCGGAAAGAGGGAAGGTCGAGGATGCACCACGATTCGAAATTTCGGGCCCGGTCAACGAACTTCACTTTCCGCCGCCCCTGATTAACAGAATAGGTAACTACGTGAGTTTTAATACAAAGACAATTTCAATTTGAACCTGCCGCCCCGGTGGCGCAGTGGTCTAAGCGATGGCCTCTGATCATTCGTTCGAAAGGGGTCCAGGTTCGAATCCCGGTCAGGCATGGATGTTCAGTTTGTCTTACGGCACTGGCTCTCTTCCTTCCCTGGAATCAGTGACCCTAAATTAGAGACGGGCGACTGGTTATAGCCGATTCAGTTGCTCACGGTGGTCGTAAAACCTACAATCAAAAAAAAATTGAACCTGATTTAATTTGTATGAAGGCATTGAAAAATCATACTTACGTAATCACATTAGTGTGAAACTTGTTGCTACTAGCCAAAGCATTATGTTCGGTTCATAACCTGTTGTCTTCAACATCACGCAAGAGGCACTTAAGTCTGAACCAAGACTGTTTCTGACTGTTGACTTTACAAAGTTCATTGTAAAAAATAGCTGCTTACAGTAGTATGATGATCCGAACAAAGTAAGTAGCGCTGTAGCAAATCTCTTCATAGCCGAAAATTTCTGTGGGAGGCTGCTCCACTGTTAAAGTATCAAGTTCTCTCTGGCTTCTGGGTAGAGTACCAGGGGCCGCAAAGAGGCCGTAAAGAGGAAATTGGGCTCCAGTGCAATAAAATCTTCCCCCCCCCACCTCGGCTCCTCCACTAAATACACAATCCACATTTCCGTTTCTCACTTACCCCCCACCCACTATTCCCCTACTTCCCGACAACCCGACTGGTTGCAACTCTTCAATCTTTTATTTGCGGTGTATAATTTTTCATATTCTTTCCTCGTAGAAAATATTTTTTTGCGCGTAACTTCCCAACTCTGGAGACGGTATAGCTTGAAAAATATTCGGACACCATAAAATAATTAGAAAAAAAAAACCCTTTAGAAACGGGCTCTGGGTCCCAGTGCTATAGCACCACTACCCCCACCCCCTATTTAGGCCTGTAGAGTACTCAGCGTCAACAGCACACTCGTTTTACCTCCAATGCTTTGCCAAGTCTGAAGAATTTGTTCGTCCACGTAGAGCTTTCTTGAAATTCTATCAACTCCATTTCTAAATTGTCCATATACAAACACTCGATAAAAGTCAAATTAAGGTCACTCATTTTAGCCACATGAGTCCCTGTGATAAACTGCAATGTTTTCTCCAAATCTCGAAATTGAGAAAATCGCGCCGAGATTATTTGCTTTGAATTTTCCAAAACATCTAAATAACTCTTAGGAATGTTTTCTGTGTCTTCTGGAGCGAGGTTATCAGCGAAACATGACAGTAATTAAAGTTGCGCTCTAAGTAAAGGAAAGACTGCCGGGTGGCGCAATGGTCTAAGCGATGGCCTCTGATCATTTGTCCAAAAGGGGTCCGGGTTCAAATCCCAGTGAGGCATGGATGTTGTGTTTGTCTTACGGCATTGGCTCTCTCCCTTCCCTGGAACCAGTGATCCTAAATTAGGGACGGGCGACTGCTTATAGTCCATTGAGTTGCTCACGGTGGTCGTTAAACCTCCAATCAGAACAAAAATGTAAAGGAAAATACTTAAACTTCTTTGTTTTAACATCTCTGAAGAAGACTTCAAGTTTGCGCTGAAATGACATTATGATCTCAAACAATCTATTTGCAGTGTGTCCCATTCCCTGCAGCTCCTCATTCAAATCATTGTATAGTGCTGTAAAATCACTGAAAAACGTTAAATCGCACAGCCAAATCGGATCCGTTGTCACCCGTATATCCTACGGAATATCGTGCAACATTGGAGGACCACGATTTCGCAGGTATAAGTTTTCGGAGGGGGCCTACAAATATTATATTCACGAAAACAACGAGTCACCAAATAATTCCTACGGTATCACGCAGTACGAGAAAAGAGTAAAACCAGGAGAGGGTTACCGAGTAGAAAATTTTAAGAGCCTGGAAGATGGGAAAGAAAACACGGGAAGCATAAAGCAGACAGGCATCCTAAGAGGAAAAATATAAGTTTCATATTTCATATTTATTCTAAGCACTGGGAATTATAAGGTTCATAATCCATATTTATTCTAAGCCCTGGGAATTATAAGGTTCATACTCGCAGGAATTCAAGTAGGGATAGACTTGAGTCACACCCTTTCATTAGTAAAGCGAAAACTCGTGAGGAAGTTACAGGGAACAAACACTTCACATGTCGAGATGGTGCGCGCTCACAACAAGAGCGGGGGGGGCATTAGCATGCCCATCTCCTTTTGAGGGAAGCACGTTCTCAGCAACAGTAAAAGGGACGAGTACAGCATATTTCTCGTAGTAGGCGTAACTTGTTGACACCAACAGAAAGGGTCACACAGGAAATGGCGAAAAAGGGTCCGATGGAACTCGGAGATCTCGCTGAGAGAGTTGACAAGAGAAAGAAGCATAAGTCTTCCAGAAAACTCCAAGTTCTCACCCTTTGCCGACGAGTCACAGGGATCCCGTTCAGGGAGATAAACCAATGCCGAAACGAGAGGAGGAGGCCCCAGCCAATGAGGGGTAAGCAATTTGGGGTAGGGTGAAGGGAACTCAACCCTTCGAAAATCGACGAAGACCCGAGAGAAGTTTTTTAGGAGCAGATAACTCTCAACAGGAAGAGAAAAATCATGAACATCACGCGGTGACAAGACGGAAGAACATCACTCTCATCACGCAAAGTGATTCTCATCGCGGGGTGACTACACAGACGCAGAGGTTTTAGGAACAGTAAGAGACCGAGAGATGGTATAGGGACTAAAGGGGAGCACTGGAGAAAAGAGAAATGATTTGAACACATTCGAGAGAGATTACTCGGAAGAAGTGACCCTAGGTAGGGATTTCCAGAACGGAGAATCGTTGAGAACGCTGGAGGGCAAAACATCCAAAAAACGATGGAGACGCAGAATTGGTGATTATGGTGGTGAATAAGAACTTTTCTTAACCTAACAAGGACCGGATGGGGTCCAAGCCATAACGGACGATCAAGCGTATTACTGGACACAAATGAAAGGATTCTGCCAGAAAGGGATTGGGTGAGATTTTCCGGAATTTCCAATATCTCATTAGCATGAGTATGCATGATCTTGTCACCTATACATCCTTGGTAGGAAAGTCAATTTTCTCTTGCAAGTGCTAAATTTTTAGAAGATGTCTTATATTTGTAAAATGTGAACTTCAAAATAAGAGTAAAAATTTAAACGGCTTAATCAGATAAATGTATGATTTGGTTTAAGTAAAGAGGAATCTCCACCGACCATTGTACTTACTTTAAGGAAACATTATCTCTTCTCTTCTCTTATACATATAAAACAGACTGTATGTGTGTGTCTGTCGGTCGGATTTCACGTAGAATTAGGCGACCTAGAGCGACGAAATTTGTTATGAAGGTACCTGTAGACATCTTCTGGTACACCCCGAAGCGATTTTTTTTCATTTGGATTTGATTTTTAGTTGTTTAATGTTACGCGTTTCTACCCTATCTGAGCGTGTCTTTCCGCTTTGTTGACATCAACCTGTTTACACCGAACGTTAAGGCGTGCAGAAAAGTAGTTCACCATAAATTTTAGGCATTTCTTTTTTAGAATTCCGTTACGACTATTTTCTTTCGTAAAAACATTTATTACGCTCTTTTTTGTAAGCGTTGTTTGCCGATTGTATTATGACCTTGAGGGCGGAGAAGAAAAAAAAAGAAAACAGAACGCAGTTTTTCAATCTGCGTTATTAATTCAAAAGTGTCATGCGTCAGAAGTCATCATACTGTGACGACGTTGTGAGCTAGAACATAGAACGTTGTTTTAACGTAATTCTAAAAAAGAAATGGCTCAAATTTATCGTAAACTACTTATCTTCGCGCCTTGGCGTTGGGTGTGATCAGGTTGCATGTAAAGAAAGCGGAAAGGCACATGTTTTCTGTTAGCGTTGTATGCCAATTGTATTATGACCTTGAGAACGGAGAATAAAAAAACGAAATAAAAACGTTGTTTTTCAATCTCCGTTATTAATTCAAAAGTGTCATTCGTCAGAAGGTCATCATACTATGCCTCAACCTCCCAGAAAGAAACAATGTGTAAGAAGAACACAAAGAATGGATAGAGAAACTCAAAGGAGAAGAGAACAAGAAACAGCAGAAGAACGAGAAAGAAGGCTGGAACAAGATAGGATTTCCATAGCACAATCAAGGGCGCAGGAATCATACCAGCAGCGAGAAAAAAGAGTGGAACACAATAGGACTTCTAAGGCGCAATCGAAGGCACAGGATACATACACTCCAGCAACGAGACACACGACTTCAGCATAATCGACTCACTATGCAGCAGGCAAAAACTTTTTTATTCCAAGGATCCCGATCATCCCATCTGATGCCCCGTTTCAATTTAAACTCCTTCAATTCCCGATTCGTTTGAGTTTCGCCATGAGCATCAATAAGGCACAAGAGCAGTCTCTGAAAGTTGTTGGACTGGATCTACAAAGTCCATGTTTTTCCCATGGCCAAATGTACGTTGGTTGTTCCAGAGTCAGAAATGGGGAAAATCTTTACATCTTTGCTCCGAATGGACGGACTGTTAATATTGTTTATCCCGAGGCTCTGCAAGAAAAAGGTACTTTTCATCTCAATCAATTTCATTGCTTTCAAACTTTTTGATTATTTACATTGGACGTGACAACTACAATACATTTTTATACTAATATTCTATTCCGGAAAGTTGTACTACAAAGTTGTATAAACCTTGATTTACCAGTCTTAATTTAATTGCAGAATAGATTTTACATTATACTATCACTAGCCCGTCAACGACGGGTACAACAGGCTAGTCTAAAATAAATTCTTTATTTTGTATTGAAATTTACCCGAGTATCTCAAATCTTTATAACTTCTAATGAGGGAATCTCTTTGTTGTTTAAAAAGGAAATGCTAAACTAAAATAACCTCAAGATTCTCGGTAGAAGAGAATCTCCGAGATTTTAGCAAGTTAAATATTCGCAATTTTAGCAAACCCAGTCACCGGTTAAAATTTCCAAACTCACATCATGAAATTCTTAATTTCAAAGCTGCATATGGAGGAATTGGGTTTCACATGTTCTCCCATATGAAACACAACGCAATGCACCCGTAAACCCTGAGCTTGGAGACCCTCAATTAGGGAACCCAACTTCACGGTAGACACCCATAGGCGGAAGATAGAGAATAATGAGCAAACATAAATTTCATTCCACTACAGCGAATATGACGCAGCAGACGGTTCGCCAACCCAGTGAGGGGGCGGTAATACCGTGAGTTCTGGGAATTCTTACTGCTTTTCTGTTAAGAAGAAGCGAATTTCATCCAAAAGCTCGACAAACCTGTGGAGTACTTGTTCACGACTCAGCCAGCGAACATTATTGTACATAAGAAGTCCGCCATATTGTTATTCCACCTCATCTAGCATTTTAGAGAACTGGCGATTATTCAGAGCACGTGCACATATGAAATTCACAATTTTAGTTACCACCGAGAGTACACTTTCAAAAGACATCAAACTTGCTTTCGCACACAATGCTTCCTGGTGCAAAATGCAATGGAACTGCCCAATAGGGTGCTGAACTTCTTCACAAAGAAATTTTATAAAAACCCATTATGTTTACCTAATATATTTGGGGCGCCATCAGTAGTCACAGACACTATTTCAGTTAAATCAATCCCCATTTTTACGACAAATTCTGGCTTCACCTCACACATTATATCGTTTCCTGTGATCGTAGTTTGCAAACTCGGCAATTTAATTAAATCCTCCCTCATTACATTTCCACCAAGAAATCTAACAAAAACAGCTAACCTTGCTTGTGACGTCACATCGGTGCGTTCATCAAGACATATCGAAAACATATCGGCTTTGTCCAAATCAGATTTAATTTGGTCGGAAACATCTTCACTCATTCTTGTTATTCTATCTTTGACAGTGTTCCTGCTGGCTGGCATTTCTTTAATTCTATTCACAATTTGTTGCTTCTTTGGAAAATCTTCAAATAATGAGTCGAACGTGGCTAAGAAAACCGTCTTCGAAACATCACCGTCACAAAGCGGTTTCTCATGCTGTGCAATACACTGAGTGGCCACTTTATTATGACCACCCCCTCAGTACTTCATTGGGCCGCCTTTTGCCTTTAATACTGCGTCGATTCTTCGTGGCATGGACTCCACGAGATGTTGATAGGTGGTTTCTGGAATCTGAGACCATGCTTGATGAATAGCACTTTCCAGGAGTGTGAGATTGCAGGGTTGTGGATCCAACTGTATGATGGCTGGTTCAACTTCATCCCACACATTCTCAATGGGGTTGAGATCTGGAGATTGTGGGGGCCACCTAAGCAAAATAAACTCACCGGCATGGCATGTTCCTGAAACCAATCCTGTACAATACGAGCCCTATGGCAGAACGCATTATCTTGTTGAAAGTAGTTATCGCCATTGGGATAAACCATCCACATGACAGGATGCACTTGGTCTGCAACGATGTTTAGATATGATGTGCCAGTCAGACGTTCACCACCGACCATTGTACTTACTTTAAGGAAACATTAAAGGGCCCAAAACATGCCAGGAAAACATTCCGCAAACCATAACGTTTCCTCCACCAGCTTGAAGGGTTGTAGCAATGCATTTGGGGTCCATGCTTTCGTGCTGCTTCCGCCAAATTCTCACTCGGCCATCGGCATGGTGCAACTGAAAACGTGATTCATCGGACCACATAATTTGCTTCCAATTATCGACTGTCCAATCCTTGCGCTCCTGTGCGAACTGTAGAGGTCTTCTCTTGTTAACTGCAGACAGCGAAGGTGTTCGAACAGGCCTTCAGCTGCCATATCCCATCCGATGCAGTGTACGGCGAACAGTGCGTGCAGAGATAATTTGAGAGAATCCTTGATTACGATGGTCTGTAATTTGCTGCACTGTTGCCCTTCTGTTGTCTGTTACCAGTCTGGACACTCTCCGTTCCGCCCGAGCAGTCGCTAGTCGATGACGACCACACGTTGCACGTAGAGAACCAGTTTTTTGGCTGACAGTCCAGTCTTTAAGCACTTTAACAACAGATGATCTGGAACATTTCGCGAATGCGACGGTTTCGGTGATACTCGCTCCATGGCTCCGAGCTCTTACAATCATCCCACGTTGAAAGTCCGTCAAATCGCATTTTTTATCCATCTCGTCAACTAAAAATCACCTCTACTACTGTCGCAAGCACTAAGCTTTCCCTTTTTATACTAGCCTCGCCCTCTGGCGTCAACTGCGTGCAGCCATAGCTCATTTGCTTAAAACTGCCAGGTGGTCATAATAAAGTGGCCGCTCATTGTGCAGTGAAATAGATGAAAACTAACTGCATTGATATTATTATTTTGTCTGAAAGAAGATGCGAAACAATTTGCTTGTTTTTCGTATTGTTTCACGTTTTGTGAAATGTATTCCCTTCTTTCTTCATTTGACATAAGACAAAAATTTTTATGATTCCTCTCAAAATGACGCTTTACAGTGAATGTGCGGGACACTATTGTTTCCGTACACAGGCAACAAAAAGCTTTATTGTTTTTTTCAATCACTCCGAACTCCGATGTCCTCTGTTCTTGAAACACAGCAATTCCAATACACAAGACGAATAAGCAGCAGCGACAGCAAACCAATCTCGCAAACAAACGACCTTACGGAAAAACAAAAACAAACAACCTCTGGTTTCGCGTCGCAGTGTTGCCCAGTTATAAAGCTGATATCTCTCCATTCATTGTTCAAGGTTACCTTCAGTTCTCACGGGAACTCGCCGTTTCATGAGCGTCTTCCTGTCTGATTGGCTTTCTCTCCCTCCCGCAAAGGTGGAGGCAGCCGGAAAGAGTGAGGTGACCAGGTATTGGAACACTGATTTGAGGACAAAAGGGCGTTGCGTCCCCAAATCGGCAGTTCATTTGGGGACATATACGTACTCAAAATAAATATGTAAATATTTTTGTCACAAAACTGCATTGCTTCAATAAGTGTGATATTGCATATGAAAATTTATGTCTTAAAAAGATATATCTTGTAGAATGTTGGTAATTTGTATTGACAAAGTTGAATTATGATGGCCAGAACATATTAGCAAAAGTGAAATGTTTTACCTTGTTTATGTGCCGAATTAAAATCAAGCTGCACACCAAACTAATTGCATGGCGAATTTTTCATTTTGCCAAAGTTTTTGGAGAAACTTAGATCAAGTACAGTCGAAATTTGACCGCTCCAGTAGTTCAGTGTCCTTGTGCTGGCCACTGACCATTCGTACAAGTGGGTGCGGGTTCGAGTCCCGACTGAGACATAGATGATGTGTTTGTCTTACAGCACTTGCTCTCTCCCTTCCCTAGAAGGAATGTCTCCAAATTAGAAACAGGTGACTGCATATAATCCTTAGAGTTGCTCGCGGTGGTCGTTAAACTCGGAAAGAAGAAAAAAAGTCAAAATTTCTTTTCACAAGAAGCATGTCGGAAAATTAGTACAACGAAAATTACTTTTAAGAACATTTTTCATTAGAAATCTAACGAGCTAATGAGGAAGTGTAAATTCTAGAACATTTGAGGACAATTTGCGTCCCCAAAGGCATCAGACGTTTTTGGGGACAGTAAACTAAATTCGAGGACTGTCCTCAAGAATTGGGGACTTCTGGTCAGCTTAGGAAAGAAGGAGGTTTGAGCCAAAGCAAGTGTGGACGTCCCGTGGTGGAAGTCTATACGAGTAGGGTGATAAAAAATAATAATAATAATTGTGTGCGTGTGACGTTGTCTTTTGGGAATTCATGTATAAGGCGATTAAATAAAAAAAGTGAGGTTGATTTACCACCCCTTTGGAGGATACTTCTTGGCAAGATTAATTTTCTTGTCAGAGCTCGGTTATCTGAAAGGACGCACTACAGACAAGCTGTCGAATTTTTTTTTAAAACTTAACTTTTATTTAATGTTAATGTTTTCAGGCCGGTTTGCAACCTAAATTGCATTCGTGTGCCACAGTGCCATGGGTTCGCCATCCCTGATCTAGGAGATCACCTAAATTGTATTCGTGTGCACGCGTGCTATTGGTTCGCCATCCCTGATCTAGGCGATCCATTAAGTAACAGGCAAATTCGAAATGGCGATGGTTAACGTTCTCTTCCAGAAGTTGAACAGTTTAGATTTGTATGCGTATAACCGCAGCCTTTTATATAAAATTCGCATCAACGTTGTGCGTGGTAATTCCAATTCTGCAGTGTCTTGTCTGGTTGATTTCCTCGTTTTCCCGGAAAATGCTTTCGTACGTTCAACGTCGTCTTCCGAAATAATAGTACGTCCAATCAATGATCGAAAGAAGCTCTCTACTAGTAGTGTTGCTACTGTAGCACGCTACTTTTGCAGTAGCGTTGTAATTTATGTAGCATCGCTACAAATTTAAAAATGTAGTTATAGCAGTATCACGCTACAAAATGAAGTAGTTTGTAGCTGAAAATCACGTTACAAATGACCCTACTATAATTAAAAAGAAGCGAAAAAAATCTTCAATTCGTATGATATTTCCAGATTTTCTTGAGCGTTATTAGCTGGAACAGGGGCTGAGTGTGCCCTGCCTAGAATCACGTACCTGATTTGACGTACAATGAGAATGCCAGACGAACCCTTAACCATCTTTTTGCTTACACTCTTTTCCCTTCCGAACATGTGCGTTGTGTAAACAAAAGTATTCGGACACCACATATGTAAATAAACCTGCATTTGCTGAACCAGACGAGCATACGCGGAGTACACTGGGTGCCGTATATGAAGAAGAATGTTGGCACACCTGTCAAACAAGTCTGACAGATAATACTGTAGTATTAGAAGCTACTATTCCTCATAGAACTGAGCTGAACTGACGGTACTTGAAAGGCCATGGTTTTTTGATGCCACCTTAGTAAGCAATCACTACGGGTAGCATCCCCGCTCATCTGGTATTCCCCAAATACACTGTCACTGATGTTCTTCATTGATGAAAAAGTAGATGGTGCCACTACAGTGAGGCCACGTTCTTCCAGGCAGCATAAACTAACTGATCGCGCCAAACGAAGCTTAGTGTGGAATGTTAAGAAGACACATACGTCCTCTGTCACATACCTGACCTACAACGTTGCACAAACCACTGGAAACGCTATTTGCACCGAAATCGCAGTCAGTTCGGAACTGAATACCCACGGTTATCATGCTAGATTAGCTGCGCACAAGCCCTACATCATTTCAGACAATGCCAGAAAACTGCAGTGGTTCCTTGCTCGCCTTTCGTGGGCAACAGAAATGTGAAAGTATGTCACTCCCAATTCTTTCGAATGGACATACACTCACTGTCAAAGAAATAGTTGCACCCAGAAGGAAGCGACCGACATGAATGAAACTTGGTGGATAGGTTTGACATCGTGAGACATGCAAATGATTCAAGTATCACGCTCGGCCGCTCACATGACGCAAGCAAGAAGTGGTCGTAGCACTGAACCTTACGGGCTATTTAAGGTCGTTCCGTTGAGCTTACTTGCCATTCTGACTCCTGTTGTTGTGTTGGTTGCATCCTTTCCACGTGAATTATGCCTCGGAGAAAAGTGGGAAGCAGTTCGAGCACTTGGAGGCGTTCGAGAGGGCCAAATCGTCGGGCTCCGGGAAGCGGGATGGTCTTATCGCCGTATTGCACACCATACCGGTCGTGCGGATATCCCCATAGCACGCTGTTGGTGGCAGTGGATAGAACAAGGCACGCGGCAGTGACAGGAAGAGTCCGGGGGACCTAGACGAACCACGGAAAGAGAGAGGACCGACGGGTTGTCCGACATACGCGGAGTGACACAACAGCCACGATTGCGGACATTCAGCAAGCAGTGGTGCTCTCCATGCATCGTCCGATTAGTGCGAGCACCATAGGACCACACGCACTCAGACCGTTACGACGACTGTCCTTAACACCATTGCAACGTCGCCAACTGCACTGGTGTCGTGCCAGACTGTCATGGAGACACGCAGAATGGCAGAGGGTGATCTTCAGTGACGAGTCCCACTTTAGTCTTGGAGGAGACGACCAACGAAACCGTGTGCGGAGGCACCGTGGTCAGCGCCAAGATGAACGCTTTGTTGTCGAGCGTCACACTTCCAGAAGGCCACGTTTCATGGTGTGGGGTGCAACTGCCTACGATGACAGTCATCTTTGGTGTTCATTACAGGCACTTTGACAGCCCAACGTTATGTTAATGAGGCCCTGCAACTAGTGGCCCTACCTTTTCTAAACGCTCACTCCAGTGCGATTTTCCAACAGGAAAACGCTCGTCCGCATACTGCTTCTGTTTCAAGAGCTTGCCTTCAAGGCACTGACCCTCTGACATGGCCAGCCGCATCGCTAGACATATCGCCGATTGAAAATGTGTGAGATGCTATGGGAAGCGCTATCCACACTCTACCCCTACCGCACAATCTGAAGGAACTGCGTGAGAAGATTCCAGCTGCAGAGTATGGCTTATCGCAGGACACCATTAGGAACCTGTAAAACTCCATGCCGAGAGGTCTGGCATGCTGTGTGAGCAAACATGGTGGCTCGACGCCATACTGAGAGACACTGCTTAATGGCGTGTAGCTCAATAAATATTGTCCATATCAGTCTCAATGATTAATCATTTATTGTTCCTCGTAACTTTTACCTTCTTGCCGAAAAGCATTGCAATCCGACACGTCCTTCTGGGTGCTACTACTATTTCTTATTTATTTTTTTTTTGACGATGAGGGTATTTGGATATGGTGTTTGTCCCGGTAACGCCGTCAGGCGCACTGCATTGTTCCTACAGTTAAATTTGGAGGAGGAACTCAGATGGCATGCGGCTGTTTCTCTGGGAAGGACATGGTCCTTTGGTTGTGGTGCCCTCCAGCCTACAGGTCACCAGAAACGAAGACACTCTGGGCGATTTCGCTGTACATACTCTGTGGCAGTATTTCAGCACAGATTCCTTTTGTTTTGTCAGGATCGAGCGTCACGCCGAATTTCGCAGTACATACTCTGTGGCAGTACTTCGGCACAGATTCCTTTTGTTTTGTCAGGATCGAGTGCCATGCCGAATATCGCAGTACATACTGTGTGGCAGTACTTCGGCACATATTTCTTTTGCTTTGTCAAGATCGAGCGTCATGCCGAATTTCGCAGTACATACTCTGTGGCAGTACTTCGGCACAGATTCCTTTTGTTTTATCAGGATCGAGCGTCATGCCGAATTTCGCAGTACATCCTCTGTGGCAGTACTTCGGCACAGATTCCTTTTGTTTTGTCAGGATCGAGCGTCATGCTGAATTTCCCAGTACATACTCTGTGACAGTACTTCGGCACAGATTCCTTTTGTTTTGTCAGGATCGAGCGTCATGCCGAATTTCGCAGTACATCCTCTGTGGCAGTACTTCGGCACAGATTCTTTTGTTTTGTCAGGATCGAGCGTCATGCCGAATTTCCCAGTACATACTCTGTGACAGTACTTCGGCACAGATTCCTTTTGCTTTGTCAGGATCGAGTGTCATGCCGCACTGCAAAGGTATGTCAGGACTGGTTTCAGGAGCAGGACGTTCAAGCATTGCATTGGTCTGCCCAAAATCCTGATTTAAATCCTATAGAACATCTGTGAGACGAGCTGAAACGTAGAATCTGATGTCTGCCGGTAACATCGTCCTCTACTGGGACTTTGGAAGAGGCTTTGCAGGAGAAATGGGGAGAAATTCTGGTGCATTTGGGGAAATACATTTTGCAGAAAGGAAGATTAAAGTTGCTGCAGTCAAAATGGCCAGAGATAGGCAGACTAATGTACTGATTTCTGATAATAAATGCTTTTGCTTCCGTTCGACCTAGATGTCAGAACACTACCGTCAACACCGTGTATATTTACTATTTAAGAAGATCACATAGCAGAAGTTACAGAACTATACCCAAAACCCCTTCGTGGAATTGTGGAGATACATTTTCTTCTCGTCAAATGTGGAGGAAGTTGTTCTTCCACCTGCAAGCCGAGTAAGCTATCTGATGACTGTACCTGCACCGTCCAAAATGCGGACTCCGCAGGGATATGCAGAACTCTCTCAAAAACTGATTGTGACGGCGTTGTGGGAGCAATCTTGCCAGGTTCCAGCGGTCCTTCACCCACACAAGATCGGTCCATGGACCGGAAAGGGTCTGCTGACCCCACGGGACCGACACTTCCCACCCTCAGCCATACCCCCGCACGTGTGACGCACTAATGGGCAAAGTCGCTTAACTTCGCATCCGAATGGAAGATTTATTCTCCAGCGCGATGGAGTTTGGGGCCCATGCCCTTTATTAATGTCTAATCTGAGTGAAAAATATTTACTAACACATTTATGCACTGAGGGTCTCGTGTAGCGGGAAATTATTCCTCGAATTCATGAGCCCTCTCTCAGAGATAAACAGCAATAATATTTACAAAGTATATGCAATTCCGCAGGACTAGGGCCTGTGCTGCGGTGATTACTCTGGGCTCGAGTAATTGTGCTCCTCTTCACTGTTACCATCCTTCTTCTGTCTTCGTTAGTCTTCAATGAGCTCTTCCTGCCTCGCAAGGAAGTCCTTGACCAGCTCGATGAGTCCCTGTCTCGCACGGCAATGCGCAAGCAGGATCGAAAGGTCCTTCGTCTTTCCAAGCTCTAAGGCTAGGACTTTTTCTTCTGCCTGAAAGAGAAACGCGTTCGAGAATCATATGGGCCCCGCATTCGCACACCCGTTCCTTTACCGCAAAACGGCGGAAGTACTCTGGCGATATTCCATGGCCAGTGAGTACCTGGTTTAGGATTCCATTAGATTCTAAGCGTCTGGTAGAGACTCTGGGAAAGATACGGTACGTTATTCTTTCCGTATCCCCCTCGTCCCACCTATGCTGCCACTCCACCATTGTGGCTTTTTTCAGCTAAGTCCACACGCTTTTCAGCGGCGTTCGCAGATGAAAGTCAACGACTCCTTTTCCAGCTGCTTCCTTCGCCAGCTGGTCAGCCTCCTCGTTTCCAGTTGTTCCGACATGGCTTCGGACGCAGTGGAAAGAAGCCACCGTATTGCTTGCAGTCTCGAGTCAAGACTTTACTTCCCTGACTAGAAGAGTCACTCATAAACTGACCAAGCGCTTTCAATACCGCTTGGCTCTCAGAGAAAATCTGTAATTTCCCAGCATTGCTGCTGGGCAAAGCCCACGACAATGCCTCTCTGGTCGCCAACAGCTCTGCCTGAGAGACAGAGTTAGACGATATTTTGAATTGATCTGCGAAAGTCTCGTTGCCATCCAAGAGTTTCCAGAACCCTGCACCAATGCGTCCACCGATTTTGGAGCCGTCCGTGAACAGCTCTCTTCCCAACCCCGAGGGGGATCTTTGTTCCATGTGGGACAGATTTCTTTGGCCAGGTGGCAAACCCAGTCAATCTTCAACATTTCTACGTCGGATGGTCGAAAGTGGTCTCCGAGTACTTTTACGTCAGTACCGAATCTGAGGGACTGCTTTTCAGCTTCCCTCGCGACCACCAGATCCGCCGATTCACACCCAGTTAACACTTGCAGTGCAGCTGTGGAAGTCGTAAAGAAACACCTAGTAATCCCTAACAGCTCTATGCGTTGGATTTGATTAATACCAATACGCATCCTAACGGTGTCTGACCACCATGCGAAGCACGCATACGTTAGGATTCGTTCTACCCACCGCTTATACAGTACATTTTGGCTGGCACAGACAGCCACATACCATTGATCCTGTTCAGGATCGAAGTACACCTATCTTTCAGGTATCGAAGGTGAGGGAGTACTGACTATTTAGTATCTTGGATTACACCCAGGTACTTTAATTCCCTCACCGCCTCAATCGTATACCCGTTAAAACGACACTTAGGAGGAGTTATCGTTTCCCCCTTCTTTTCTATGACCAATAGGGTTGTTTTTTTAGGGAGCGGAGCCTAGCTTGCTCCAGCTTTCCAGCTGCGAAAGAGAGGTGTGTACCTTCCGCTCGATCACGTGTCTACCCGATGCAAACACTATGAGAATGAGGTCATCGAATAGGCATGCATCTGCACTCCGTCTTCCATAGGAAGTGCAAGTGCTGTGTCAGCGTCGACATTCTACCACAACGGGCCCGAGAAAGAGCCTTGCCGGCAGCCCTTATCCCACTCTCAACTAAAATTCATTCCGTCGACTTCAAACTCAGTCCTCTTATGTGAGAAAAAATCTCTAACCAACAGGAACAAATTCCTGGGGAATCCAAATCTTTTCAGACTGTCAAAGACCAGTGGCCAGCAGACACTGTTGAAGGCGCCCCACACATGCAAGAGCACGAGGCATGTGTGTAAACCCCTTTCTTTATTTAATTTTACCTGCTGAGTGAGACTGACTAGCGCTTGGTTAGTACACCTCTCTGGTGTGAAATCCAATTGGCGGTTGGAGAGCTTTCCCTGGCCGACAAGGAAGTGAGTAGTTCGGATCAGAAGGACCTTTTCTAACGCCTTATTCCACACGGAAAGCAGGCAAATCGTCTTGTACGCCACAGGATCTGCTTGGCTTTTATTTTCTTTACTGAAAAGAACGAACACCGCGGTTTTCCAAATTGAAGGAAAACACCCCCCTCTCTAGGCATTTGTTCAACAAGCAAACAAAGTACCTCGGGTTGGCCGCGAAGACCCCGCGGATAATGGCCAAATCCAACCCGTCTTTACCAGGAGCCTTACCCGTGTTAGTGGAAGCTCTCTTACCTTTGC
The DNA here is from genome assembly GCA_039090855.1 of Macrothele yani. NCBI lineage: Eukaryota > Metazoa > Arthropoda > Arachnida > Araneae > Macrothelidae > Macrothele > Macrothele yani. The sequence goes on from CM077010.1 coordinate 89,346,218, forward strand.
CTCGTAAACGGCGGGTCGTCCTCAGTGTCCGATGGGAACCTGCAGCTTTCACTGATCTCTCGTTGTTCTGGAGAGTCTCCCGACTCCTCATCGGCTGAGAAGTGGTGGCTCAAGAGAGCTTCCACTGTCTCCTCCATGGTGGCAGTGTGAGTGCCACTCTCTGTCCTGACTGATGCCACTAACAATGGACCTGTGAGGAAACCCTTTACTACCTTGTACGGAATCCCGAAGGGATGTTTTACTGGGGCAGCTTCGCACAGCTGCCTCCAATACCTTCTCTTCGATGCAATCATTGCTTTTCTATACTTTGCATCGGTTAGGCTATACTTCTTTTTCAGGAGTTGCCTCCGTCGAAGGTCAAACCTCTCCCTCTGCACTCTCCTCCTGCATTGCTTGGCATTCCCTCTTAGGAGACTCAAGTTTTCCGACAACCAGGGAAGCGTGGGCCTGGGTCCATCCCCCGCTTTCCTGCAACCTTCCGAGATAGAGACAATCTCATCCATGAGATGACTAAAGAACTGGCTCAAGTCATCCACCTCATCCAAATTTGCATAATTCCTATCTCCAAGCAGATCCCCCAGCCGAATTTTTAATTCCGACCAGTTGAGGTTCTGAGCGGTGAATCTCTTTCTGGATTTTGTTTCCAGTTTTCTCTATACCCAACTTGAAGGTTATCGCAAGGCGGTCGCTGCAGCTCACATCGTCCAGGACCTGCCAAATCTGGAGAAATGAGACATTCGAAGTTCTGGTGAGGGTGAGGTCGATCCAGGAGGTCTTCTGTGCTCTTTGGAACGTGGAGACACTGTCTCGATCTTTCCTGACTGTCAGCTCTGACGAGCTGACAAAGTCCAGTAGGTCCCTTCCCCTCCCATCTTTATCCTGATTTCCCCATAGGGGACTTTTCGCATTAAAGCCACCAGCAATTATTATCTCCTGTTGCTGGTGAGCCTCCAGCAACTTCGAGATCGAGTCAAGCACTTCCGAGAGATCACCGAAAGGTGGGCTGTATGCGTTAATCAAAAGTATTTTCTCTCTACCCTCTCGATACCCAGAACCACCACGTTGGGTGTACATTCTAACTCCAGGACGGTGGAATCCGGGTCTAGAACGACCGTGGCTGCCAGAGGCTTTTCACTTCGAGAGTAATACCTCTGTGAGGAGTTGGGAAACCCCGCGATCCTACCGTGTGAATGGTAGGGCTCCTGCATGAGCAGGATTTTTATAGCTACATCACTAGCCGCTTTAAGAATTTGCCCTGTTGCAGCTCTCGCATTGTGGGCGTTGAGCTGAAGTGTTCGGATACCTGCTTTAGGCCGATCAACCATAGTTGACTCGTCCTCTGATGTACTCTAGTTCCCTAGCAAGATTAAGGCACGTCTTACTGAAGCTGGAATTATTCACATCCAACTTTAACCGGAACTTAGGTATGGCTTCACACTTGCCACATCTAATCTTCGCTTCCTGACAGCTGCTCTTGAAATGGCCGAAGCCATTGTAGCGGAAGCATCGAACTTCACGCAGATATTCTCTTAGGCTCAAGACTGACCAACCCAGGTTCAGTCTGCACCTCTTGATTGGAGCTTTCAAGGCCAGGGGCTCAGTATCTATAACTCATTGGACCTTGCCCTTTTTTGGCCTTGATAGAAAATCTGGTTTAAGCCCACCCTTGGGGTCGGGAATCTGCTCTTCAATTCCTCGCACTGCTGCTGGTCGAGTTCCTCGTTAACTCCATAAACAATCTGACGGGAAAGTCTCCTTTGGGGGTCGAAGGAAAAGTTCAATCCTTGGTTAGTGGATTGCTTTTAAGTTCCTCTTCCAAGCTGGTGATATCGTCAGGACTGGTGCATTCTCCGCGACCACTCCTTTCCGAACTCGCCTAACACCTTTGACTTCAATCTGCAGCTTTGCAGAGTCTTTTTAACATCATCTGAGGACCTGTTTTCATCAGTGGGGTAGACCAGGAGGACGTTCTCTGGTCTTCCACCGCCTTCTTTTCTTAGGAGCAGGCGCTGGCCCTTGCGCCTTTTTGGCTTCTTTCCTAGCCGCTGCGGCGTTGGAATCCACCACCGGGACGGAGCTTTAACGCTCTTCCCTCACCTGCAGCTTGCTTTCCAAGGCTGCGTTCTGTAAGCTCTGTTGCGCACATGCATCTTGAATCTTACGCAAGACTTGCTTAATCCTGGAGGTTATGGGTTGGTGACAGTTCTAGAGTTGTCACTCATAATGGACTCCACCTCCACCACATAGCTATTTATCTGTGCAACAAACTCCCCTGGTGTTACTAATTGGGTTGTCCCGACTTGCTGATTGGCCTTCGAAGGAGACTTCGAAGGGCCGGGAAGATGATCCTTTGTCTTCCCGGGAAGGCCCGGATTGGGGAGAAGTTTCTTCCTTTGTTGCCATTGGGGATTGCAACTTTTTCACTGAAACTTGCAATCTCCGGTTTGACCCGGAGATTTTAGGAGTAACTGCTTTAGAAACTGTTGGCATCTCCGTGAGGGAGATAGAAATCAAGCTGCTAAGTGCTGAGTGGGCACCCTGGGGCTCTCCCACTCTAGCCAAAACTTAGCAAAATCGGGAGCGCGCGGGCTTTGGCCTATACCGGGAACAAAGAGTCCTGGGACTAGGGGGACCGGCACTGTGACGAAGTACCCGCTATCACTGTCAGAAAAAGTCTCTGTGAGGACTGTGCTGAACTTTGCCCTTAAAAGGGCATTTATTTCCACTGCATCACAATATTTGTTTTCAAAACGAGAAAAAAAAATTTAAAGGGGAGTACTGACACTCCCATTAGTCTACCCTACAGAGTCTCAAAATAACTCTGCAGTTCGAATCAGTCCAAAAACAAATAAACTTGCATCTCCGGCCGCAGACAGATCGGCCGGTCTGCAAGCCGAGTAAGAACTAGCTGATGACCTTAGCCTGCACCGTCCAAATGCGGACTCCTCGGGGATAGAATGAACTCACTCAAAACCAAAGTGACGGCGTTGCGCGAGCAATCCTGCCAGGATCCAGCAGTCTTTTACCCAGACAGGATCGGTCCGGAGACCCGCAACTTGCTGCTGCCCACCTGGGGCCGACACCTCCCACCTCTTCGGCATGACCCGTGTGTGCGTGCCATTGGGCAAGGGCTATAATGTTCCTCTGCCTTTGCCTGGGAGATCCAATCACTGGCGCGAATTGTTTGGGGCAAAAGCTCTTTATTAGAAGTAAAAAAAATAGATACATGCACATTTACACTGAGGGTCTCATTTAGCGGGAAATAAATCCTTTATTCAATGAGCCCTCTCACACAGAAATGAAAAATAAACTATTTACACTGCCGCAGGACTAGGGCCTGTTCTGCGGTAAAGATGACTCTGTGCCGGAGTCACTCGAATCTTCTATGCAGTCTTCTGTCTTCTGTGGTTACCCTTTGATGAGGTAAACCGACTGCCGTTCCACAAGATGCTTAACCAGCTCGATGAGTGCCTGTGTCGCTTTGGGTGCGCGAGAAGGATCGAGAGGTTTCTCGTCTTCGCCAATTCTGGCGCCAAAGTTCTTCTCATGCCTGAAAGAGAATCGCATTCAAGAATCATGTTTGCGACATGTGCAGTTTAGACACCACAGTGGCACACTCGTTCCCGTACCGCAAACCGGCGGGAGTACTCCGGCTATACGCCATGGCCGGTCAGTACCTGGTTTAGGAACCCATCACTCTCAATACGCCTTATCGAGACTCGGGGAAGAATACGGAATGTTTTCCTACCCGTCTCCCCTTCGGATTATTAATATTCTGATTAGAATTCCCTACCATATATTTCCCTACTGTTCTGAAGTGGAATTATAAACCTTCATTTATTGGAAATAGACTTTCCCCTAAAAGTCAGTTTTCTCGCAGGAAAGCTGTTAAAGTAAAAGGCAATTCGCTTTTGAAAGACAAAGCAGAATTCATTCTAAGAAATCACCCAAAATAACTAGAGGAAGAATTTGTCCTCGTCGTCGTTGAAGGCTTTGCCCTCTGCAGTATTTTGCGTGTTTCTGTAAATATCGCGAAACTACGCATTACCTTATAAGGATCGCCGAGACCGAAGCAGGAGACGCGTTTCTAAAGATAACCGCAAAATAGGTGAATATGAGATGGTTAAAAGCATCTGTTCTTGGGTGCTTGCTAGGAGTTCACTTCTTCTACTTACTTTGCACGAGACGTTCCTGACTCTCTTCCTGTAAGCCTGTAGGGCTGGGGTTCGGGATTCCTACCGAGGGTGGCTGATATTCACGCATCGCGCGTGTCTTTATTTGCTATGCACTAAACACTTAGGACTTTAGTATTTACTGGGGAGTGATTGTCCTATACTTTTGGAGGGGTGAGTCCTCATTTATTGTAGTCTTTTATTCAGTCAGGCCATTAGTGCAATTTAACCATGCTTAAAGCCGAATAAAGGCAAGTAGTTTAAAAGAAATTCTAGTCCTCTGAATTTTATTCAAGGTTTTTCTTCAATCTACCATTACTCACTTTAATTCCGGATGCAACGCTTTGATAATCTAGACGATCGTGAACTAGTAGTGGCCGGGAGAGAAGGGTCAAAAGCCGGTCACTGCAACAAACTGGTGCCGTGACCAGGATTACTGGTTTATTCGGGAAAAGAAAAAATTATTAAGCATAATGGCCGATAAAGGAGAAAACACTGCTAACGGAAATATTTCTACCTCAGAGGAGGATCAGCCTGCGGTGGAACCCGGACCCTCTACTTCGGTAGAAACAGGACCTTATTTGGCAGGAGTAGTTAATCTTGTGCCAACTTTCTCCGGATCAGATAAAGACATCTTGGTAGACCACTTTTTGCAAAAGTTAGAGGATATAGCTAAAATGAGAAAATGGAGAGATACCGAAAAAATTGTTATCCTCCGTAACAAATTGCGAGAATTAGCATTGGAATTTGTAAACGAGGAAGAATCTCTACGCGAAGAGACTAGTTACAAAAAATTTAAGGACTGTCTTTTAAAAAGATTTAAAGACAGGGAACCGCTCAGCCTGAAGTCACAAGAACTGTTAGCGTGTAAACAGCATCCTAATGAGTCGGTAGTAGAATTCGTGACTAGGTTCAAGACAACAGCGAGAGGTTTTATGCCATTTGATACAAGTACAGGACCAGCGCATGCACATTTCAGGGATCAAACTCTCACAGGACAGTTTATTGTCGGACTCAATCAAAAAATCCGAAGAATGGTTCTTTCGAAAAACCCCAAAAACTTCGAAGAAGCAGTGGACGTAGCCTGTGCTGAGGATCTACACGAGAAAATCGCGGGTAAACCATCCGTACAGATTTATGCAATAGCAACTGAGGGAACGTCAGAGGTCGATAAATTAAGCCAGGCGATGCAGCAAAGCTGGCTGGATACTACCCACCAAGTGCTGGAACTAACGGAAGAAGTTTGAAAAATAGCCAAAAAATTGGACAAACTGGAAAAAAGGCCCGAGTGGCTCCTCCCGTACAGGATCTTAGATGCTATCAGTGCGGTAGCCCAAACCATTTAGCTAGAAGCTGCGGAAGAGGAACTGGACGAGTGCCGAGCCTACCAGGGAACGTAAGATCATCACCCAGAGCAAGGCCAGGTTCACCAGGACCGTCAACATCGGGATTCCGACCCAGAAGCCAGAGTCATGGATCTATCAGAGTTCAAACACCTCCTTTAAACCAATAAAAAGGGAGCCAGCAATAGGTGCCACCGCTCTCTCAGAGGTATCTTTAGTGCACCATCCTCTTCCAACTCAATCCAGTGATTTACCTCTCATAATCATTAAAATACAGGACATACCATTCTACAGCCTTATAGACACAGGAGCCAGTGTGAGCATCATGGATTCATCCGTCTATGAACTTTTGGATCCCTTTCCAACTTGTGAGACGAACTGTGACCCAATAGTTATTAAAGGAGTAACCGAAAAGAACTGTGAAGCGACTGGAAAGTGCACCGTGTAGGTAAAGGTGGGAAAGAAAACATTGGATCAGGACCTCTAACTGGTACGGCATAAGTTAAGTGCACACTATTCTATAATTTTGGATTATGATTTTTTGACAAAGCATGCTTTTGATTTGGATTTGGTACATAAAAAGTGTTTTTCGCATGCATTGAAAATTTCTGTGCCCATTATTGAATTTGACTCAGATAAAATTCTGAATAATGTGGTTACAATAACAACCGTAGCAAGGAGAGAAAAAATTAATCCATGTCAGGAAAAAATAGTGTATTTAAAATGTCCAGAAACATTTCGAGAGGGAGTTACAGTTTTAACTGAATCTCTTCCTGAAAAACAGTATGCGTATCCTGTAGCCAGAACAGTAACAACAGTAAGAAAAAATAAATTATTGCCTTTGCAAGTAACAAATTTTAGTGAGGAACCTATCTTATTTCAAAAGAAAATGAAAGTAGCCACTGTTCAAGTAGTAAATATGTTAAATATAAATGCAGCTGAAAAATAACTACTAGTAATGAAATGTCTGATGAGGAATTCTTAAAGTTATTTTCTCTGGAACATGTCTCGAAGGCACAACGAAATTCCTTGGAAAAGTTATTATTAAAATATAGAAATATTTTCGCGTTGAAAACAACGGAGTTAGGCAGTATTAATTTAATAATGCATTCTTTTCCTCTGTTAGATGAAAAACCAATAAGTCAAAGACCGTATAGGACACCTTATGCATTAAGACCGATTTTAAATCAGCAAATTGACGAGTTGTTAGACGCCGTATTATTAGAAGCATCAGATAGTAGTTGGTCAAGTCCGTGTTTACTCGTGTCTAAGAAATGTGGGGACTATCGTTTAGTCGTAGATTTTCGAAAATTAAACAGTTTTTCTAAGTTAGATAAATTTCCTATACCTCTAATTGACGAAACTTTAAGTAGTTTAGCGGGATCTAAATATTTTACAGGTTTAGATCTTATGAGTGGTTATTGGCAAATTAAAATGAAACCTGAAGATATACCTAAAACTGCATTTATTACAGAAAACGGATTATGGGCATTTAAGGTGTTACCATTTGGATTATGTAATGCACCTGCTACATTAATGAGATTAATGGAAAGAGTTTTAGGGAAGTTAAGACCCTTAGGTATTTTTATCTATTTGGATGATATTCTTATTGTTTCTCCGAATTTCTCTGATCATCTAAAGCGATTAGAAATGGTATTCAGAAGTTACAGCAATATAATTTAAAGGTTAAACCTAGTAAATGTGATTTTCTAAAGGAATCGTTAGTATTTCTAGGACATGTAATAGATGAACAAGGGGTACATCTATCACCTAGGAATTTGGAAGTAATTGCGCGATTTAAAAGACCAATTAAAGTAAAGGAAGTTCAAGCTTTTCTAGGGCTCATTAATTACTATCGTAAATTTATAAGTCAATGTGCAGAAATAGCTAAACCATTAACGATGTTGACTAAAAAGAATCAACCCTTTATTTGGGGAGAAGAGCAAGAGAATGCATATCAAATTTTAAAGGAAAAGTTAATTGATGCACCGATATTGGTATATCCAGATTTTTCAAAACAGTTTATTGTAGGTTGTGATGCGAGTAATACTTCGATTGCTGCTGTATTGCAACAATTAGATGATGAAGGTAATTTAAAGCCTATAATTTATGCAAGTCGTCAACTGAATGATGCTGAGAAAAATTATTCTGCTACGGGAAAAGAAGCTTTAGCAGTTGTTTATGCAGTAACACAATTCAGACCTTATCTAATTGGAGTTTCTTTTATTATTCAAACTGATCATGCTGCTTTAACTTATTTTATGAAGTTAAGTTCTCCTAACGCTAGGATAACGAGATGTATGCTCCAGCTACAAGGATTAAAGTTTAAAATAGAGCATCGACCAGGTCGTGCTAATATTGTAGCTGATTATTTATCAAGAGAAGTGTCTGCCCTAGAAATGATAACTGTACCATCTGCACCCGATAAAGAATTTTTAGTAAAACTTAAAAGTGTTCAGAGAAAAGATCCAAAATTAAGGGCAATAATTGAAATATTGGAGGAGAGAACTCCTTCTTTAAAGGTTAAAGTGTCGGAGCAATATTATTTAAAAAATGGAATATTATATCATATTATGACAACCTCTAAAACCCCTGAAAGTGATGATTATGTTGAACGAGTTGTAGTACCTGATGAATTTAAATCAAAAGTATTATTTTGGTGTCATGATACACTTTGGACTGGACATATGGGTATTCAAAAGACATTTGAAAGAGTAAAACAACATTATTATTGGATAGGTATGTTTGCTGATATAGTTTCTTATGTGTCAAGTTGTAAACAATGTCTACGTAGAAGGGGACACTGGAGATTACCCCAGGCCCCATTACAACGTTTTGAAATTCCTTCAAGACCATTTGAGAAAATTGCAATGGATTTTGTTGGTCCGCTCCTAAGAACGGACCGAGGTAATAAGTATTTATTGGTAATTTGTTGTTATTTAACCAGATATGTAGAAGCCTTTCCAACGCCCAATTTAACTTCAGAGATAGTCGCAGATGTTCTTGTAACTCATTTGTTCTCAAAAGTCGGTGTTCCAAAATTCATTGTAAGTGATCGTGGCTCAAGTTTTTTATCAGAATTAATGTATTCTGTGTATAATACGTTGGGTATTAAGAAGTTAAATAGTAGTGGTTATTGAAGTCAAACGTCGGGAGTAGTAGAGAAAAAGAATCAAGATATTATTGAAATTTTGTCTAAATTTGTCAATGATAATGAGAGTTGCTGGGATGAAAAAATTCATTATTGTACATGGAGTTATAATAGCTCTGTACACAGATCTACACGCCTGCATACTTATTATATGGTTATGATTTACCCCCTCCGATTTCATTGGTAGAAAATCAACCCGTTTATACCTATTCATCCGTTCAAACCTACGCCGGAGAAATGGTTGCACGGATGAGACAGGCACATAAAATAGTGAAAGAACGATTAACGCGTGCTGCCGAAGTACAAGAAAAGTATTATAACCGAAAAACAAAATTACGACAGTTTGAGATAGGAGATCGAGTATATGTTCATATACCGAGTTTGAAAACAGGAAAAGTGAAAAAATTCTATCACCGAATGATGGAGAGTATATTATTTCGGATCAAGTTGGAACATTTAATTATGAAGTATATAAAGAAAATAAACTCTCTGTAAAGCGAATAGTGCCTGTTGATAGGTTATTTAAAGCAACACCGAGAAGATCGATCTTAGAAAGCCCTTCATTGGTAGAGTTAGATGAAGAACAAGATCTTAAACGAACAAACGACCCAGCGGGACCTGTCCTCACCCCGGTGGATGTGCCTAGGCATAGGCGTACTGTACACTACGAAATGAACAGTACGGAGGATGAGGTGATCGATAATTGTAGAGAAGTGAGTAAAAGTGCTCCTTCTGTCGTTGCGAAAAAATCCACTGGAAAAGATCCAGAGAGGATCATAACGAGGGCGCCGTGTGACGAGACGCAGGCAAATGAAGCCGTCGGTCTCCGGGCATCAACTGAGAATGCCGAGAGTGACGAGACACAGGCAAATGAAGCCGTCGGTCTCGGGGCATCAACTGAGAATGCCGAGAGTGGTGAGACGCAGGCAAGTAAAGCCGTCGATCTCGAGGCATCCATTGAGCATGCTGAGAGTAAAAAGACGCAGACCGAAGGTATCAGAGCGTTGAACGAGACCGCTGGTGGTAAAGGGACGTCCAAACGGGATAACTTTAAGAAAGGTTCGAAACTGCAACCTAAGAGTTATGATTTGAGGCCTCGAGCGGGACAGGAAAAACGAGCTAGCTCGGCAGAAATATTAAGTAATACGTCAAGTACGGTTACTGACAGTTATGTAGTGAAGGAAACTCTTGAAACAACCGATGATAACGTAGTCACACAGCTGGTAGACAAAGTATTGGATGTTATGTTACCTGAAAACAATTAAGACGAAAATAACGTAAAAGAAAATTAAGTTGATATTCATAGTATGAACAGTATGTTCCGTCGGAGAGAAATTTTGTTTATGGGCCCACTCTAAAATTATCCTCAACCGAACGCTAATTCATGAATAACACATATCAGTAAAATGCTTAAGTAAAGGAATATGGTAAAGTACTTACTGTGGGTGTAGTTACGGTAAAATATCCAGACCAGTGGAGAAGTTGAATAGGTGGTGATGTATGTCGATGAGTTTACAGAAAAAAGAAAAAAACAAAAAAAAGAGAGAGAGAGAGAAAAAAAAGAAAAAAAGGGTGCTATTTACAAAAGGAGATAAGGAGGGGGGACAAGATATTTTAGTCAACCTCCGTATCCCAGTTTTCGGTCTGGGTGGTAACGTCCGAGTGGAAGAACCGGGGGCAAAAATTTCCTACATAACCCCTGGGCTGCCGGAAAGAACACAAAATGTAGCCAGCATCCAGGTCCAAGTGGAGGAAGAAGGACATCACCTCCAACATGAAGTTGAAATAATAGTCCAGGTCCTGCAATCTGGACTGCCGAACGTTGTAACGCCCGACGTTAGAATCACCCTGATAGATCAGGGACCAGGTGAATTCATCCCCCCCCCCTCATCAATAAAATAATACCGCATAGGACGGTAGTATTCCCTAGGAGGTAGGGAGCAGGGCAGGAACAGAGGAGTGACAGGAGATCTCGTGGGTTGATCGCAAGAAAAAGTCTCGTCTAACAGAGAACTTAGGTTGGAATATAAAATGGACATTTTTTGGTCGAGATGAAGCTAAAAAGGAAGCAGAAAGAATAGCTGGCACACTGGTAAAATATAGTGAACTAAGCCGATTTGAGCAAAAACGCAGCATATATACCGCTCCTCCCCTCAGAGAGAAATAAAGGGGAAAACTTTTCGGTGAGACGTTGTATTACGTGAACTTAAGTGCATATGATGACCGGAAAGGGGAGAAAACATTTTTTGGGGATGTTTATTTCGTAATTTAGAACTTTTGCCCCAAAAAACACCTGCTACACGGTCAGCAGATGTAATAGAAATCTCCCATAACCGAAGCAAGCATAACTCTCACAGAGGATGAACGGAAGTTCAGGGGTCAGACGCATATCGAACGTAAAGCGGGGTATGTTGGACAGCATTTTTCGCTTAGGTTATGATGCGAAAATAGCTTTCTTGAAAAGACAGGGTGCCGTGCCGTCTTGCTCTTTACGAGCCGAAAAACATCCCGTTCTTCATGTGCGGAAGTATAGATTTCACGTATTGTGGAGTTTCTCTCAGTTCCCGTGGGTAAAATGGAAAAAGTGAATTATTTTAGTTCCGAGGAGACGACATCTGGTAAAAATATGTGTCACATATAGTCGAATTAAAACAAACTAGTTCTTCTCTAAAACGTAAGGGAAGTGAAAAGTGAAATCAATTTATTTCAAAGGCAGAAATATACAAATAAATATGTAAAACAATAAATAATAGCGGAGAGTGAAAATAATAAACACAAAGTTAGTGCAATAAAATTATTTAAAACTTACACAAACCAAAATAGGATTTCGTTTTCTTTTTAGGTAAAATGGCTGTTTACTATTATTGGATTCTACTGGGAATATTGAACTTGTATTCAATAACCGCAGAACGTATTCAGGCTTGTCAATTTCGAAATCGACAGGACATCTGTTTAATGAAACCACATACGGACTTTAGACAAGCCAAATGGTCAGCTAATTCATGTATTAAGATTAATTGTGATAATTGTTTCACACTTCCCCAGTCAAGAATATTGAGACAAGGAAAATATCTGGAACAAGCTACGCAATTTTTTTGTTGAACAAGAGTTGGATCCAACTGGAGAAACTTTTATGTATGCCTGTACAAAAGATAATGATACATGTGCATGCTCAACTCAACGTTGTGATGGAAATGAAGTTTATTGTAGCTTAGAAGATTGTGTTAATGGAAGTGAATGCATGTGTACTACAGTACCAGCTATCACAACTTTAGTAGCAATAGTTAATAATGCGCGAATATCGAATCCAATAGTTTTAACTTATGGAATTTGTGCCCGTTAGACTTCCAGAAATTGAGGAAAATGCGAGACATACTCGCAGATTACTTTCGGAAGAAGTTGCTACGTTCGCTCAAGACGGAGTTAGAGTGGAATTTACCGATCCAGTTTTTACCTTACCGGAACCAGGCGTTTTAATTGTTCGGAAGTCTGGGAATGAAGTGGTACTTAAAATTGTAATACGGCCCTACCAGGCTATTTTACCTGATTCATTTTTAGTTTTACCAGGAAAATTGAAATTTATTTTTGTGACCCAACAGGGAAAAAGTGTACTAGGAACGTTTCTATTCAAGTTCAAAATGTATGTTGGAAGTTTTCTTGCTTATTTTGCTGGGAATTTTTGGAACAGATGCACTGTTTACCTGCGTAATAACCTATGTGCTATATGTGTTCCTAATTATTATTACAGCAATAATGATTTTGTATATCAAAACAGTGTTTGGAGCCATTTGGTGGTTCATTTCAGGAACTTATAAAATCGGAAGACAAGTTTTACGTTCATGTAAAGCAATAGGACGAATGTCAATGTTAACTGGTTTAGTTACTGGAGATTATTTACGTGCTAGAGTTCAGCGCGCCACCACAAACATAGAAAATCAAGCCGCCGCACTTCGCGTTCCGAGGAATCGTGAAGCCTTATTAGCTACAACGGTATTAACTTTAGTGTTATTACCTTTATCTTTAGCTGATTGTACGAATCATGAGGTGCTAGCATCTCAAATTAATACGTGTCAAGAACTTGGAGAATTGCAGACTTGTAAAATGACAACCTATTTACAGGTATTATTATCCAATGTTGGTTATACTCAATGCCTCTGGTTTACGGATAAACAAAAACAAAATTTAATGAAAACTACATGTGAATTTGAAACAGTAAGGGATTATTATACTTTTCTCACGGATTTACATCAAGTGAATGCTTTGAGTTGTCCCCCAAATGCCTATTGTGGTTGGGGAGACCACTGTCATAAAACTGCTACATCCGGTACTAAAGGCCCTGGGTTTGTTTTGCCAACCATGAACGCCGAGGCGAGGGAATACCCTGGAGTAACTAGATGTGAACGTATTCCTGGTGTAGTAACTTGTAACATTATAGATTCTGATAGTTGTAATCATTACCGCCTTTATCTTAAACCTCAATTGGAAAAGGCTTATGAGGTCCGAAGATTAATGGCCTACTCATGTAGGTACCAAATAGAAGTTACAGAAGAGAAAAAGAATCAGTTGAAACCATTCAACTTAGAGATTATGCCGTGACCTCGGGAGATATAGAGGTTAGCGTTCTACGAACATTAGATCAACCAACAGAAATATTAAATTCAAAAATTATATTACGCGTGGCCGATCCAACAGAAGCCTACTTAGAGGTAGCCGCAGAGCCTGGAAGACCTCAGTATGGTCAAATAGGAGACGTTCAGGCCAATCAAAGTTACACTAAGTACTTTATTTTTGACGAACACATGTTTAATTGCGTATTTTATGAAAGCACCATGAGGTGCCATAAACAGGGTTCCTATTTAAATACCATGGTTGAAACTCAAACGAACCGATTACTCGTACTTTTCACTATATTAATATATCGCCGGGTGGACGTTTAACTAGTGAGATGATAAAATCCGCACTATTAGTACTCGGATTACGATTCCGTGATTACGAATTTTCGATGGAAACACACTCAGTGTGCTCAAGAATTGAAGGGGAACCGAGTAAACCTATAGGTTGTTATGCGTGCGCTATGTTAGCAAAGTTCGAAATCCGAGCGTTCAGCACTTGTTTACCAGGACGAGTGACGGTACGATTTGATCAGTTAACCGTGCATACACAAACTTTGAAATTAAAAACTGAACCTCAAAGTTACGAAATCGAGTTCAAAAGTTCGGTAAAATGCCTTTTAAAGGAAAAACTATGTTTAACGGGAAGAAGCATCACAGTGCGTAAAACTATGTCCTATTGTTTATCAGAAGCCGAGATCCGGTTGAATTCCCCAAATATGTCAATTGTCGAGTCAATTAGATTGTATACTACTGGAAACAATGGTGGTAGAAAACGGATTGTTTCAATGAGTAGATTTCACAATGGAGATTAACTGTCAACCCAAAAATGGTAATACCTGTCCTCGAAAAGAATTGTAATGGAGTACGTACTGTGGCCATAATAAGATGGCAGAATGTAAGAATGTAAGGCCTGACTTATTAAGCTTTGAGAACAAACTGATGGAATGTCGCGACGGGGTCATGTGGTCCCCATGAAAATGTATGTACATGTATTTAGAATACCGGTATTGAAAGTTTTGTGAAAGTGTACTTTTAAACTTAGAATTGTAAACCTTCTACAACGAAAAGGACAATCACTCCTTTGAAGGCAGGGGAGTTGTGAAGTGGAATTATTAACTTTAATTTATCGGAAATAGACTTTCCCCTAAAAGTTAGTTTTCTCGCAGGAAAGCTGTTAAAGTAAAAGGCAATTCGCTTTTGAAAGACAAAGCAGAATTCATTCTAAGAAATCACCCAAAATAACTAGAGGAAGAATTTGTCCTCATTGTCGTTGAGGGTTTTGCCCTTTGCAGTATTTTGCGTGTTTCTGTAAATATCGGAAACTACGCATTACCTTATAAGGATCGCCGAGACCGAAGCAGGAGACGTGTTTCTAAAGATAACCGCAAAATAGGCAAATATGAAGATGGTTAAAAGCATCTGTTCTTGGGTGCTTGCAAGCAGTTCAGTTCTTCTACTTACTTTGTATGAGACGTTTCTGACTCTCTTCTTGTAAGCCCGAAGGGCTGGGGTCCGGGATTCCTACCGAGGGTGGCTGATATTCACGCATCGCGCGTGTCTTTATTTGCTATGCACTAAACACTTAGGACTTTCGTGTTTACTGGGGAATGATTGTCCTATACCTATACTTTTAGAGAGGCGAGTCCTCATTTATTGTAGTCTTTTATTCAGTCAGGCCATTAGTGCAATGTAACCATGCTTAAAGCCGAATAAAGGCAAGTAGTTTAAAAGAAATTCTAGCCCTCTGAATTTTATTCAAGGCTTTTCTTCAATCTACCATTACGCACTTTAATTCCGGACGCAACGCTTTGATAATCTAGACGATCGTGACCTAGTAGTGGCCGGGAGAGAAGGGGCAAAAGCCGATCACTACAACATTTATGTATTTTAACCTGTGTGTGTTTAACATTAAACTATTTTAATCGTGTATGAGACGGCATTATTTTTACTATTAGTTATTAGACTTTTCTTGTGACTGAAGTCTTCAATCAAATCACTATAGTCCAGAGTAGATGCCACGTCGTTTTCTATGGACAGAAGAGCGAGAGCTGACAGCCGGTTTTGGGTCATTGTGTTCCTTCTGGGTAGGTCTTGATGAGCTTCAGCTTAGAAAAGCTCCTCTCGGCAGACGAAATATTAAAATAGGTCATTTATTTGTATATGATCGTGAACCACAACTACAATATTTTATGTGACGCCAGGCAAAAACTACTAACTAATTGGCGGCGGTGCGGGGCCCTTCTGTGTGCGGTGCCCTGGGCGGTTGCCCGGTATGTGTACCTGGGGCCGCCACTGGGAATGTTCATGCATTTGCACGTGCCCGCCGAGAATTTCAGCTGCAGTTTGTAGATGCTGAAAATCTCCCGTTTGGGCTACAAATTCTTTATATTTTCGGTAACAAGCCCCCCCCTACAGGTTCTTGCGTTTGCACGTGCCCTCAGATAATTTGTTGAGATGTTTTTGTAAACGCTAAAAACCTCCCGATCGGTCTAACCAGAAATTTAGAATTTTTTTATATTTTATATTTTCGGCATTACCTCCCCCCCCCCCTTCTTTCCCGACAGGTTTCCTGCGTAAGCATATGTTCTAAGAGAATTTGTTGTAAGTGTTTGTTGTAGTCTGTAAATGCTGAAAATCTCCCGACCGCACCAGAAATTCTTTACATTTTACGTTTTGAGCATTAAGCTCCCCGCCCTCTCACTTCCTGCGATAGTAGATGCCCGCAGAAATTTTGTAGAATTATAATTTGTAAACGCTGAAAAACTCCGTATCGGACCAGGAATTATTTATGTTTTATATTTTTGATATCAAGCTCCTCCCCCACCCCCACTCGGACAGGTTTCCTGCGTTTGTCTACGCCCGCAGAGAATTTGTTGAGTTGTAATTTATAAACCCTGAAATTATTTTGTTGAGTTGCAGATTATAAGCATCTTTGTGTAGAATTACATAAGTATCCGAATTAAGAAAATACGAAATTACGGAAACTTTATGTGATTCAGATAACCAACTTCTGGGGACATGCCCAGGAAGCGGTCAAAAACGTAATTTTAATACGGCCCCTAAAAGGTCAACAAATTTACGGAAATTCGTTCCCAAAAATGTGTTTTATAAGTGACAATGGTATTTATTGTGCACATCAATTTTACGTAAACGTACATTTTTTTATGTAAGAGAAGAGGACAAGAAAGTGCAATTTTTATACTACCCCTTAAGTGTATGTGACTACTTGTCCGTGTAGCTAGTTATCCGGTGGTCATTTGTCCTAAACTCGTTTGGATGCTTTCTCAGAGGGAGATGAGTTGCCATTTATGCAATCTGTATATGATCCCGTAACGTTGCGGGAACAAAAGGATACTAATCTCCCGGGTAGGAGTTTGACGAGTACCAACTCAGGTGTACGAATTTGCCGTGTTCCCGTCTATTGACAACGTTGTCTAATTATTTCAGTTTGATTTTTTAAACCCATGAGAAAGGTGATATGTATTAGTTTAGGTTTGGGAGCAACCCCCCTACAATTTCATCATTTCTAAAACAAAGTGCAATTACCATACGGTCCATAAATATTTATGCGATTAGTTTTCCTACACTAGATCGGAAACGCCTTCCGATATTACGTCTATAGTAGGCAAGTGTCATGTATTATCATCTATAGTAGGCAAGTGTTTGAGTGGGCAAATGCCCGGTGGGCAAATGTCCGGACCCCTTTAGGATAAACTGTTCAGTTTCTTCGGGAAGTTATCAGGATATGCACTTTTTTGTCAGATCATAAATCTTGTGTTTTGTAAAACAGCATGTTACATCTCATGTGAACGTGCTGCAGATAAAATTATTAAAATATAAATTGACATAAATCTGAAATTTTAAATCTATCAATCCACTGCTGGATGGGCTCCCAAAGCTTCTTTCCTGTCTGAGCTAATCTCTTTCCTGTCTGAGCTAATCTCTTTCCTGTCATTCCGGCATGCTGCATGCTTTCCAATTTCATCCACCCATCTCCTACGTGGTGTTCATTTAGGTCTTTTTATGTTCCTTGGTACCCAGTCTAATACATCAATAGTCCATCGGTGGTCCGTTTTTCTAGCAGTATGTCCGGCCTATTGTCCTTTCAGGGATTTTACTTTGATCATGATGTCTTCAACTTTGGTTATTTTCCTGACCCAAGAGTTCCTCTTCTTATCCTTCGTAGGTATGCCAGTATTATTAACTTGACTTGATATGTGAACATTGCGAATATGATATCGATAGAAAAAAAACTGTTAAAAAGCCTAGGCCTAAGGCCTCTGAATTAATATTTCGTGCCTAAGTGAAAGCGCAATGCTATTAACTTTATTTGATGTGTAAACGTTGTGAATATGACATTGGTAGAGTAAAAACTGGTAAAAGGCCCTATAGGCCTAGGGCCCTTGAATTAATATTTTGTGCCTAAGTAAAAACGCATTATTATTAACTTGATTTGACGTGTAAACGCTGTCAATATTACATTGGTAGAGTAAAAAATGTTAAAAAGGCCTAGGCCTAGGGCCTATGAATTAATACTTAGTGCCTAAGCAAAAGCGCAATGCTATTGACTTGATCTGATATGTAAACGTTGTGAATATGAAGTCGACGAATTAAAAGCTCTTCAAAAGGTCAAGGCATAGTTCCTATGAATTAATTAAGTAAAAGAAAAATATTACAAACTTGACATGTTATGTAAATATTTTGTTCCTAAGTACAAGTAGTACTTAGGAACAAAATAAGGACGGTAGGGTGGGATTTATTAAAAAATCCCACCCTACCGTCCTTTTCTGAACACAGCATGAGTCATGTTGTAATTCTGTTGGTTCGTCGGACACTGTAGTTTTAAGAAATGTGCTAAGTCACGGCAATTTCTTTCTTCAAAGTAAGTAAAATTCTCGCTTGGTTTACATAGAATGGTTTCCCGAAATTTGTTAAGAGTTTTCAATTCAATTCTCTATATAAGCCAAGAAACGGCGATCTTGAATTCCCCCCTTCCTTTCCCCTTGAACTTTTGTGCCCAGTTCCCTACACTGGTAGGAACCGGCGTAAAAATTCAGACAAACAAAGGAGCTCCTTCCCGTCGTTAGGCACCTTGAAAAACTGCCCCACATTCAAAGTGTTCTTCGAAGGAAGAGCAATTTGTGCCTGGCCTCTTAATGAAAAACATGTGGAAGTTTTCCTGTGTGGCGGTTTTCCGGCAACACCACCACATGAGGTAAATAATAGGTCAGAAAAGTCATCTTTCAAGGCATACGATTGTTCATTCAGGTGAAAAGCCTTACCAATGTGTTGTACGTTCCAAACAATTTCCTCAGAAAAGTCATATTT
Organism: Macrothele yani; assembly: GCA_039090855.1. NCBI lineage: Eukaryota > Metazoa > Arthropoda > Arachnida > Araneae > Macrothelidae > Macrothele > Macrothele yani. The sequence goes on from CM077010.1 coordinate 89,364,825, forward strand.
CAAAGCATATGCTTGTTCACAGGTGAAAAGGCATTTCTCCATTTAGATTGTATAGTCAAAGTGTGTTATAAAGCAGGGGCATATGTAACTGAACCCTGCATGCACTTTTCAAGTTTTATTTAGTGGTGTTGAAATGTAAGGATTTTGTATTGCTTTTGAAATTGTGCCATTCCTTGGTGAAAGATATATTTTCATCATAATATATGTAATATAAAGTAATAGCTTTTTTTTTTATTGGAGGTTTAACGACCACCGTGAGCAACTCAATGTGCTATAAGCAGTCGCCCGTCCCTAATTTAGGGCCACTGGTTCCAGGGAAGGGAGAGAGTCAGTACCGTTGGACAAACACAACATCCATGCCTCACCGGGATTCGAACCCGGACCCCTTTTGGACGAATGATCAGAAGCCATCACTTAGACCACTGCGCCACCGGGGCGGCATATTACCGCTTAACATTAATTTGCGTGCACTATCATATTCTCTCCGACAGAGCAGATCTCTGTAAAACGTCACTAAACTTAGAGTATCATACACAAGGCTTTAAAAACTATTTAATTACATGGCGGTTTTACCAAGGAGGTTAGAAGTAAGAGGAGCTGGAAACAGCCCCTTTCCCTGTGCTTCTGGCGTGACGCCACTTTTTTTTCTTTTTTTTTTTATTGGAGATTTAACGACCACCGTGAGCAACTCAATGGGCTATAAGTAGTCGCCCGTCCCTAATTTAGGGTCACTGGTTCCAGGGAAGGGAGAAAGCCAGTGCCGTAAGACAAACACAACTTCCATGCCTCACCGGTATTCGAACCCAGACCCCTTTCGGATGAATGATCAGAGGCCATCGCTTAGACCACTGCGCCACCGGGGCGGCCCACTTTTTATCAGCTGACTACGCAAATGCGCCCAATCTAAGAATCTAATGTATATCTCTATGGGAAAATCGCTATGTTGAACGGGTTTTTCGGACCCTTACTCTACCCATACAGGCATGGAAAAAATTGAGGCTGAAATATTCATTCCCATAATAAAAAATTTCCAGAAAAAACAGGAAAATATGTGTTGGTATTTCTTTAAAAATTTGAACAAAATAATGATTTTTTGAGCGGAAGTGCATAGTGCGCATGGTTACTTACTGCGCATGTGCAAGTAACCATGTTTAAAATATAACCAAAACTACAGTGCCTAGAAGAATTAGTGTGTCGTGCTCGCAGAAAAACTTGCTGCCCGCAATCATGAAAGTGGTAGATGGCGCTGCCATCGGATGTCACGTCGCTTTTCAGGGAGGAAGGACGACGAAAACGCACATCTTTCTATGACACACACCCAGCTCGTCAGTATTATGTGTACTCCTTGAACGATATTTTATAAGTAGATAACTTAAGTATATACGAAATAATCGACACCCCCCCCCAAAAAGAACGAACGGGGTGCTCAAGATTCATTAATAAGGGTATCGTAGTTTAAGTTAAGCTTTGTGTTGTGCTAACGTCAACATTAATGTTAGATATTTCGAAAATTTTAGAGTCATACATGGGTTACATTATGCAAAAACACTGGAGACCAATATGCAGTTTACAATCACTGAAACATCAACTTACAGTATAAAGTAAAAATTAAAAAAAAAGAAAATGTTTTGCCCCTCAAAACCTTACCGGAAAAAAAAAGGGGGGAAATATTTTCTCAATGAGACATCGGCTTTATAATTTGCATTCTAATAATGTCTTAAAATTCAGTAACCTAAAAACTTTATAAATTATTTAATAGTGTATTTCATTTTTCAGCAATGAGTGACTAAATTTCTCTGTAAGAACATGGGATCAAAATAAATATTGAAACTTTCCATTTAGTTGGCTTTGAAAAGAAGCCTTTTAATAAGTTGAAAATAGAATACAAAAAATGCGATTACTATTTTTAAAATTGGTCTATTTTCTAATAATATAATAACTGTAATCCATTTATAAAAATCATTCCTAAAAAAACTTTGCCTGTGATACGATAAACAAAATGAATCATACTGGACAGAAGTAAATGTACAAAAACTGAATGTATATGATGACATTCTTTTAAAGAAAAATAATTATAACATTTTTCTTTATTTTTCTTCACTTTATAATAATTATGTGATTAAATTTGCTATTCAACTGGGTTTGCAGTGAAGAGAGGAAAATTATTTTGCACCTTAAGTAAAAAGTTTAATAAGGAAAAAATTAAGAAGTGGGTGTTCATGGAGTCTGTCTAAATGGGATAATTCTATGCAGTTCCTGTAAATTATTTTTACCCTTAAAAATAAGGAAATTATTAATGTAGCATACACACAGGCGTAACGTGGGGAAGGCACAGTAGGACATGCCCCCCCCCGCCCCTCCATTAAAAATTAGAAAAACTCATTAGTCGTTCGCCTTTTAAATGTCTTTTAAATTTGGGAAAATAGTAGGTATGGCGTCAAACTTGAGTTAGAACTTCCTTACCTTGAATAGGGGAACGATAATGCATCTCCATGAATTTAGATTCAAAGTGCAAGGCACATACATACAACACAACTTTCATCAAGTTTCTTATCGGCTCTGGGAAATTGCCTTATCCCATTTGCTCAACATATCAGGAATTTTGGGGACAGCAAAAAGGGATATTTTATTTTTGCAGGATTTATAGCCAGTATTACATCCTGGCACAAAACAGCTGCTTTGCCTTTTCCGTTTTCTATGTTTTTTATTATTTGCTAATGCAGAATTCCCCAGTCCTTTCATAGCTGACATTATTTCCATATGATCTTATAACTGTTGCAGTCGATTTCAGTACTGCACTTAAGTTTAACCACACAGTGGGTTTAACACGTGACAGCCAATACTTGATCAACTTCTACATCTTCACGAATAAAAAGTTACTAATTTCGGAAATAAATTTCGTTATAAACAATCCACAGTTGAATGAAACTAGCACACTAACACCCGAATAAGCCTACTGCGTTTTAGTGATCAACTGTTGAATTACTTAGTGGCCGCCCCCGGTGGCGCAGTGGTCAAAGGCGCTGGTCTCTGATCATTCGTCCGTAAGGGGTCCGGGTTCGAATCCCGGTGAGGCATGGATGTTGTGTTTGTCTTACGGCGCTGGCTCTCTCCCTTCCCTGGAACCAGTGCCCCTAAATTAGGGACGGGCGACTGCTTATAGCCCATTGAGTTGCTCACGGTGGTCGTTAAACCTCCAATCTAAAAAAAAAAAAATTACTTAGTGTATTACTGTTATGATCGAGCTACAACGAATTAGCAAAGATACTGCCAAAAAAGATTTCCCTCCACTAACCTTTGTTTTGTGAAAATTTGAAGTTTCGTAAGGCAGCAAACCCTTGGCAAACAAACTTCCCACCATTGAATAGCATGAAGCCGATGAAGCATCCTAACACAACTTCCGATGCCAGCGCCCTCTGTCATTTCATGACGATTGGTCACAAAACCGTGAGAGACATCTTAGGGAGCACGTCACACTAATTCTTCTAGTACCAAAACTGCTTAAGCCACAGGAAGTGACGTCACGTTCCCAACTCTCGCAGCGCAGACTCCCACTACCTCAGAGAGAGAACAGAAATAGCTGATCTTTTGGCTTCACTCAAAACGGGTCGACGTTAAAGTGGATCAAAGAATATCTAACTGATAAGAAGGTAAGGCTCAGCGAGACGTAACTAGCGCCACTATATTATGTGGCAAAGAATTACTACACAGAAGCCAACATTACAGGCTGATGCCGCAGGATGCCGAGCAGACTGAGTTAGACTGAGCATGCGTGTTTGTGTTCAAAGAATATAAACGCTTGTTTGTGTTGGCGTTTTGTTCAAAGGTTTTGTTGTTCTCATCTAGATCTGCGTTTATATTACAGCCATGAAATACACCCACTCCATTCCGATGAATAACAATTCATGGAATGGAGTGGATGAATAACAAGAACAAATTTGAAACCGTTTGAAACAAATATCCTGGAAAACCATTAAAACAACGTTTGCTGAAAAAAAAAGCTATCGTTACGTTGAAAAAATTAATTTATCAATTATATGAAACTGACTTTTATGAAAAATACCTCGTAATATTGTAAAATGAAAGAGGGAAGCATTCGATTACACAATGCATACCAAACAGACAGCTTTAAGCATACACTCAATCGTGGCGAGTTAGTCCGGTCGGTAGAGAGCTCAGCTATCACGCCAGCGGCCCAGGTTCGAACCTACTCAGATACAAACGGATGTTATTCCGATCTGTTGAGAAAATTTCTCCAGCGCAGTGCGTTTAATTTACAAACTTCGGAAGGGTAGAAAAAAAAATTGTAGCTTTGGGAAACTGCGGTTGTCTTTGCTTTTTTTTTTTTTTTTTTATTATGGCTGCTACTGGGAAACCAGCCTCAGCATTTTTGACATTTAAGGTATATTGTAAATATGAAATTCATGCCAAGCAACCTGGTATTACTACGGTGCTTAAAGTGAGAATAAAACTGCTAAAATTTCCTTAAAATAATATTAATTGCTAATGTATATATTTGTTTCACCAAAAGAAGGGACAGGAGGGATACTCAGAAAAGAACAACAAAAAAAATGCTTTAGTAGACCCAATGAGACCGAAGGAAACAGTCGCAGATCAAAGCTTAGCTTCCTTTCCGTGAAATAGGCTTCCCGTCCCGTGTCTCCTACGCTTTTTGCGCCTGAATGTTAACTTTCCCGCAGAGCATCTGCTGCCGCATTACATGGTGGCGCTGCTGTCGCCTGTTTTACATTATCTCTACGAGAGTTGAGCTTCTTCACGCGAAGCGTTTATATTCTTTGAGTGGATGGCGTTCCGGCATCGTGACGTCACACCATTCGTTCGGCTCGGCGCTCGGTAAACTTGTTCGGAGATTGGGGCTTGTGACTTCAGTCGCAGAATGTAAACAGATATTGTCGTTTTGTCGTTGGACTTAGCGAATTAGAAATGTTGTATGTAACTCAATTTTCACTGTAAAATAATTGTAATAATGAACAAAGGTTTTGTAGAAGTATATATATATATATGGAAAGTATTTGAATTTAAAATTTTGTAACCCAGTGAATATTTTTACGGCTGTAGACTGTCAGAAATGATATAGAATTGAATACAACCCAATTACGATTACCCTTAGTTGTTTATTTGAATGCTTTTCAAGCAGCCAATAATAATTCTCTTAATAATTGTTGTTATAGCCTTTAAATAATTGTCATTGCAGCATATTACATATCCGATGCCCACATCCCTTATAGCGTTGCAAAGGCTACTACCAGTCCTAGGAAGTAAAAGGTATTTGGAGTGGAATTTGCACTGCTATTGATAGAAATGTGATTAGGTAATCGTAATGGGTACTTTGTACTGGTTTATCTAATGTCAACAGCTTCTTAAGAACAAATTAATTCGTTTTTATGGCCTAGTCTGCGTGAAAAATAACCACCAGAAAAATGAGTGAGAAAATGTGAAGTATAAAGCGAAGAGGGGGGCTTGGCCCACAGTGTGCCTGATGAGGAGTCTCAACCCAGGATATATTTTTATGATGTTTTTGCTCATGTGTATAAATGTGGTATGTTGGTGAACATTTGGTTGTGTAATGAGGGCCAGACCCCTTTGGATAATGGGCAATGATGTGGAATACTGCCAAACCGTAAATCTCATTGGGGTAGCGCAGTGGTCTAAGCGATTACCTCTGATCATTCGCCCCAAAGGGGTCCGGTTTCGAATCCCGGTGAGGCATAAATGTTGTGTGTTTGTCTTACGGCACTGGCTCCGTCCCTTCCCTGGAACCAGTGACCCTAAATTAGGGATGGGTGACTGCTTATAGCCCATTGAATTGCTCACGGTGGTCGTTAAACCTCCAATAAAAAAAAACCCATTCGCCCGATCTGAAATATATATATATAAATATATATATATATACATACCCCATCAGAGCTGCAGAGTATGATCCAGGAACTTGCTGACAAGAGTAAAGAAGTGGGATTAAAAATGAACTTTCAGAAGACAAAAGTGATGTTCAATGCTTTTACAAGAAATGAAGATTTATCGATTGATGGAGAAAAACTGGAGATAACAGATACGTATGTTTATCTTGGACAGCAGATATCAAGTGAGGGTCACATTGATGAAGAAATTAATCGGCGTACAAAACTTGCCTGGAGAGCTTTTGGAAGAAACAGCATAATTTTCAAGAGCAATATGCCATTATGTCTTAAAAGAAAAGTGTTTGATCAATGCATCCTTCCAGTGCTTACGTATGGTGCAGAGACGTGGACCTTAACTAAAAGAGACATACAAAGGCTGCAGACAACTCAAAGAAGCATGGAGAGGTGCATGCTTGGTATAACCAGGAGAGATAAGAAGAGGAACTCGTGGATCCGAAAAATGACGAGAGTAGAAGACATCATGATCAGAGTTAAATCACTGAAATGGCAATGGGCTGGACATACTGCCAGAAGGACAGACCATAGATGGACAGCCAAAATTTTAGATTGGATTCCAAGGGACAGGAAAAGACCCAGAAAAAGACCACATGGGAGATGGGTGGATGAAATTCGTAAATATGCGGGAGTGACATGGAGGAGACTGGCACAAGATAGACCGTTGTGGAGGAAACTTGGGGAGACCTTCGTCCAGCAGTGGATTGATAATGGTTGACAATGATGATGATGATGATATACATACATACATGTAAAACTATATATCTAAAATATATACAAATAAAATATCTGTTTATACACACATAGTTCACCCCATTAAGCTAAAGCAACACCATTTTCACAACATAAGGCAATAACACACAGAATGCATAAGATACTTTTATTTACTAACCTCTTTTCGTTGAAACATATCTGCAAAATGCAGGTACAGACATGGGGAGGGATGGTTATGTTAAGAAAGAACTATTTTGCCGTATCTTGGAACTAGCTAATGCCATGTTGCCACTTTGGTAGTGTTGAATTTGGTAGCCACAGTTTCAAACTATAGCTCTTCAGCAGAATTTCCCCTGTAACAGGCTTAGTCGCAAAGAATTTGTGTTTATGCTGGACCATTATTTTCTACAGGCTTTCCATAGACTGTCGATGGTTTTAGGTTGTTAATTTCAAAGTTTTCATTTTAGGAGTGCAAACCCACAGAAGTCCATTGGGAGATTTAGCTGGAATGTCCAAGAAGGTAATAGCCTAAATAGACAATGTCATTGCTCTGTCCCCGTTATTTTGTAAACAACGCATAGCAACTGAAAAATTGTTGTTCCGCCATCGCTGGGATCAAACCCCAGATCTCTCGATAACTAGCCAAGTGCGTTCGTTTTATGCTATGGTGCCAACGCTATGTGTGGTTTCTTTAACATCTGTAATAGAGTGTCCAATAATAGAGTTCATCCCATTAAGCTAAAGCTGCTTTGCCACATCTGGGGTTTGATTCTAGCAGTGTCGGAACAACAATTTTTCAGTTGCTATGCGTATATAAAATAATGTGTACAGAGTGATTACATCGTCTATTTATATTATTTCCACGTATTTAAAATATATTTAACATTTCTTTCACCCTTTGCATTTATTGGCTATAATTAAATAGCTTGTCCTGTTAATGCCACCAGATGGGGACATATCAGTTGCTGAGCCCATCAATATGGATTTATGTAGTCAGATGCTGACTGATAAACCACACATACCGCTATGAATTTTTGGCACCGTAGCGCAAAGCGAACACACTGCGCTAGTTATCGAGAGATCTGGGGTTCGATCCCAGCGGTGTCAGAACAACAGTTTCTCAGTTGCTATGCATTGTTTATAAAATAATGTGGACAGAGCGATGACTTCGTCTATTTACATTATTTCCACGCATTTGAAATACAATATATTGACAAAAGTCACCGGACACCCCTTCAAAAGCAAATGAACACATCCGCTGCGTTGTTAAGATGCGGGGTACAGCTGCAAATGGTATAAAAAGAAGCCTGCATCTGACCGCGATCATATCACACTGTGATGTTGAGTGAAAATGTCACGGTGGCAGAGAACTGACTTTGAGAAATGAAAGATTGTTAGGGGGTTATATTAGTGGGTTGTCCATAAGAGAAACCGAGAGGCGTTTAAACATAACCTAGTCAACTGCTTTGTATGTACTGAATAAGTGGAAGACACATGGTGTGCCTGAAGCAGCAAAACGTACCGGCAGACTAAAGAATATTAGTAATGAAGGACGTCGAAGCCTTAGGAGAGTCGTTACAGCTAATTGACGGAGTACTGCATAAGACCTCAGTGTACAGGTGAGTAAACTTGCTGGAACCTCAGTATGTGCATGTACCATTCGCATAGAACTTCATTCCATGGATTACCGTAGTCGTGCGGCTGCTCACAAGCTTTTCATCTCCACTTGGAATGCTAATCGTCGTTTAGCATGGTGTAAAGAAAATTTATGGTGGACCGTAGATCAATTAAAATGGGTCCTATGGACTGATATATCCAGATACATAATCCATCAGTCTGATGACCGTGTGTGGGTATGGCGGTAGCTAAGGGAAAGCTATTTACCATAGTGTACTGTTCCTACGGTCAAGTTTAGAGCTGGCAGTGTACTCATGTGGGTGTGTTTTTTGTGGTATGGTCCCCGCACATTGGTTATCGTGGACAAACCTGTTAACCAGCACGTCTGCCTTGACATTCTGGACAATTATGCCCTACCAACTCTGTGGCAATACTATGGAACCGAGCCTTGTTGGTACCAGCAGGATAATGCACCGATCCATAAAGCAAGGACTGTTATGACGTGGTTTGACGATAACTCCACATCATGTGTGGACTGGCCAGCAAAGAGGCTTGATTTTAATCCCATAGAGCACCTATGAGATGAATTAGAGCACCGCATAAGAAGTTTGGAACCAAGGCCTACTGTTAAGCAACAGTTAGCGGCAGCATTATATACTGAATGAAAGCTCATACCTATTGCTGTGTTCCAAAACCTTGTCGAAAACATGTCTCAAAGGGTCAGTGCATGCGTTAAGGCCAATGGTGACCGACACTGTACTAATATATGTCAATAAATGCTATGTTATGTTTCTCTTCTAGGTGTCCGGTGACTTTTGTCAATATAGTGTATACATTTACTGTTTCTAATTTTGCCGGAGTAGGTACATATGCACATGACGCATTTGCGCTTGTGCCGTGGATTTTTTATTGGATCCCTTTCTTGAAGAAATTCTGTATGCACTACTATGTCTGACAAGATATATGATGATTGAAATCAGTCTCAACAGTGTCATACCTTGTGCAAGACTGCCTTGCACAGGAGAAAAATTGACTGCCTTGCACAAGAGAAAATAGTCTCAACTATTTTCTCTTGTGCAAGGCAGTCTATGCTATCTGTGTGTTTAATTTTCAACAGTGAAATACTGCTGGTAATCCAGCATTTTACATGGTACCAAAGTGCAATAAAATAAATGATTAAAAAAATGCAGTATCTAATTCATACAGGACTAAGGATAATATTTTCACATTGAATATTCTGTAATGTGCACTACATTTTTTTTCTTTTATCAGTTATGATTAATTTTAAATGGGTGCATAATAACAGCTTTGCTATATCTACAGCAGAACAAAAAGTTTTTAATTTCAGATTGTTAAAAAAGAAAAAGCAAAGAATAAAGAAATTACTCTCCTGTAAATTAGTAATTCATATCTTATAGGAAAGAAATTTGTGCACACAATTTCACATTTACAGGAAACTAAGAAATACACAGATTGTTTTCCTGTAAATTGTGATTCACATGCACATACTGTGCGATATGCTCGCGGTATTACAAACTGGTTCTATGAGACACCGTACATTGTATGATAAATTTAAAATTTTTATAATGAATTTCAATGAGACCAATGCATAAATGAAATACCCCCCCCCCTCCTCCAAGATTAAAGTTTTAATTATCCTGTGAACTACATGATCCCATAATACAGTGCTAGACAAATATTTAAGATTTATAGAAACCAGTTGGAATTTTTAGGATCCAGCCATTGCCGTAACACAGATTTGATAACTTGACTATAACTGAATGTATGTTTCCAAAGCTTTTACTAATAGAAGACACAGACCAAAGTACCCTTAACTGTATCCCAAGTAATGGGACCACACAGGCCTGCAGAGTAATTTTGCCACCCAAATCTGGAGCACTGCTCACATTTGACATCTTAAAGCCGAAGTCACATCCTGTCACAAGCAGACAAGTTGGGTAAATGAGGCACTCTAATGCCACTATCATCCTAAAGTGATATCTGCATTGGCTATAGCTAAAGATGTCAAGCAAGCAAATCTCTCTCTCCCTCTGACACCTTCAAAAAATTAAGTTGCAATCCTTGAGAAATGAAGCACTTTCGACAGCCATCAATACGTGAATAAATAGTATTGTTCATTTCTCTAATGTACAGTTGCCAAAGTTCTACTTCTGTAGCTTTGCTTGCATAATATGTAACCAATAGCATATTTTATAAGCGGGAATTATTTTTCGTTTCTTTTTTGGCAAAAAAAAAATAAATGTAAATAGTAAAAAGTCTAGGATTTTGTCTGGGACTTTTTTCTTTATAAAAAAAAAAGCCCACCTTGTTTTCCACACACACACACACACACATACACTTTAGGAAAGTTACAAAAAACTGAGAAAGTAACAAGGAAATCAACCTTCTGCAATTTGTACCCTCCATTTATACAACAGCCTACAGCCAACAAGATAGATCTCTCTCATTGGCTGCGACAACAGCTAAATAGTTCATATGTAGGTTTGCATTCATGATACAACCTACATATGATGTATCATGCAAATTCAGCTGTTGTACTTATATTTTTACTGACACATGATAGCAGTTCTGATTGCATGGTGTATAAACAAAATAAACACATTGTTTCAATCTTTGATGAAAACAAAGCAAGGATTCAAGTTTGAAAGGGTGAAGTTAAATCATGCAGGTTGCTATGAATGAGTGTTATGTATGGGTTTAATCTGGAATAAGGATAAATATCAGAAAATGAATGAACAAAAAAAGTTGCAATAGAAGGCAAAAAGCTGATATTCTTGTAGTGGAGGAGGAACCAATGCTTTCTCAATTAAATCTAACAATTTCTTTGTCACTGTTACAAAATATTTCACATCAGCTTTTATTGAATTTGCTGTTTATCTCAAAAATGTATTTTAACCCTCTTATCACAAGTGGAAGCAGGCATATAACAAGGTTATTTTCGATTCTGTTCCTGGGCACATGCTGTTCCTGCTTACATGTTAAGTTGGCCCCCTCCCTGGAAGGGTTGAAATACATTTTCCCCGTAGTGCAACAAATTCACTTTATTAATTACAGGAAAATTAATTTTTACCATTCCAGGAGGGGGGGGTCAGGAGAGTGTGAAATTCACAAATGTATATACATAACATTACTTTCTGTTGTTCATTTTGGATTGTAAGGTATGGGCTCTACCCTAGGATGCAGTGGTCTAAGCGCTGGTTTCTGATCATTCGTCCAAGATGGGTCTTGGTTTGAATCCCGATGAGGCATGGATGTTGTGTTTGTCTTGCAGCACTGCCTCTCTCCCTTTCCTGGAACCAGTGACCATAAATTAAAGACTGATGACTGCTTGTAACCCATTGAGTTGCTCACACTGGTTGTTAAAAATCAAAAAGGAAAAAAAGTAATGAAAGGACTAATTTATTTAAAGACATACTTTCTATAATAGATTCTTTGAAACCCCAAAACATGAACTCCCATACATTATTTCTTATTTAAAACAATAAAAAGTAAATATATGCCATCATTAAATATATCTGCTTTGGTATTTACTCCAAATATACTATATTTGCACATAAATGCCAAACAATTTGGCATCTTAGGTAGTTTCATTGAATTATTCTATGTAGTAAAAACAGTGATCAGCTGTGTTGTCTGTTTTTTTTTATCCAAAAAATATATACATCCACTTGGTAGTTCTAAATAGCATTACTTCTAATCTCATTATTCAACCATCCTTTCCAAAATTATGTTTTTCCTTTGGGGGGGGCTTTTTAATTAAAAAAATAATGATCTTTACATTGAAACAGTAATACACAGTTAGGAAAAGTAAACCAACAATTTCTTTCATGTAATTGAGTATTTTATTGAAAATCTTTAAATAAAACTGATGTTTTGCAGTAGATAATGCAGGATTCCCAAATGTGTGCTTCAGCTCCAAATAAAAATCCAGGTTTACTAGAAGTTAAATCTATGGTGAATTTGCAAGGAAATGTATAAAATAAAATAGTAAAATCGCCCCCCTCCTCCAACACCAACAGAAATATAACCTTAAAAGTGAAAATAATAAGTGAAAAGCTGAATCAGGGGGTGGTGTGCTCAAGCTCTCTTAAAAAAAAAAAAAAAAATAGGGGAGCCAAGAATATTTGATTCTAGCTAAAAGTAAGGTTGACGAATACCCCCCTATCAACCAGGAGTCTTCTGAGCAGATGTCCCTTGAGGTGAAAAACCCACGTGCACAGAAGTGCCCACTGGATAACAAAAATATGGATTTAAGAAAAATTACAACTCACAGACTGATATTTAAAGATGCTTTTTAAGAAAAAGATCAGTAACAATAAAACCTACACAAAAAATCTGTCAACATTTGCTAAACTCAACAAGAAAACTAAGACTCAAAGAGTGAAACTCCTGATTGATTAAGTGCAAGTCACTGCACTTAAACAACATTGAACAAGTAAAAGCTAGGCTCTCTGTCTACCCAGGAATCACTAATATCTGGATAAAACTGACCCTTGAAAGGTTCTCTGCCATTTGGAGAGTTTAACTCTTCAATAAAAAGTGTTTTCCTAAGCTGTGGAAAGCAATTTCCAAGATTTGGAAAAATTAGAGCAAAATCTGGTTATTCATGCATAGTTGAGGTAAAAAAAACCCAGTAATTTTCCTGGGATCAGCACTTTAATTTATTTATCCATAAATTTATTTTCCATAAATAAATTTAACAGCATAATCCTGGTCTCTAAACAGATCAAAACACCAAAAAGAATTTTATTTGGGCAATAATTTTAGCCATTTTTTGCTTTTCCCCAAAGCAAAAAATGGCTTTTTTGCTTTTCCCCAAAAAGTGTGCTCAAGCTCCAGATAAAAACCCAGGCATAGCCAGGGAAGGGGTCCCCAGGTCTAGATCCTTCTTGAGGAAAGAGCACGAATTTAAAGCGGTATATATGCATATGGGGATGTAAAGTCAGGTGATGCGTAACATCACAGCCTCTCCTTGACAAATGTCAACCCCGCCTTCTCGTGGTACATCCTGTTCCCACTAAAGGGCTCTGACGACCGTCAATAGTGGTATAACTATACCATCGGGATTAGAGGATATGCTATCCCACACTCACCAACCCGCTTGGCCAGCGTAGTGAGTTATGGCCAAATCCCTCCAAAATGACTCCACAACTTAAATCTTGGCCCTCAGTCTCCGGCAGCTGGAATGTACCTGGCCAAGGCAGCGGCCAGTGCGACATGAAGGCAGAGGGTGCTAAGAATCCCCGGAGGACCGGACTACGCTGCCATCTGATGCTGACCTTGGCTACGTATAATGGACGCTCGCTATCTTCTTATTCAAGGCTTCTTGAATAGGAAGAGGAACTACAAAGGATCAAGTGGGACATCTTCAGGCTAAGTGAGGTCAGGAGAAAATGAGAAGGCCGCCCCGGTGGCGCAGTGGTCTAAGCGATGGCCTCTGATCATTCGTCCGAACGGGGTCCGGGTTCGAATCCCGGTGAGGCATGGATGTTGTGTTTGTCTTACGGCACTGGTTCTCTCCATTTCCTGGAACCAGTGACCCTAAATTAGGGACGGGCGACTGCTTATAGCCCATTGAGTTGCTCATGGTGGTCGTTAAACCTCCAATCACACACACACAAAAGGAGAAGATCTCATTGAACTGAAAAGTGGTCATCTCTTCTACTATCGTGGGACTGATACTGGCAGAACAAGTGGTGTTGTATTTATAATAAACAAGAAACTGAAGGATAAAGTTGTAGAAGTTGAAAGTTCCTCTGACAGGGCTGCACGACTCGTTATCCAACTCTCGAGAAGATACCAGGCTCAGATTATTCAAACTTATGCATCCACCACAAGTCATCCTGAAGAAGAAATTAAAGAATTTTATGAGGAAATTCGTCATCTAGATAATAAAGGTAAGCAGCACTTAAAGATAATTATGGGAGATTTCAATGCAAAAATAGGGCAACGGCGACAGAATGAAACTTCAGTAGGTAAATTCGGTCACGGCAACAGAAATCAGCGTGGAAATACTCTCTGTAGAGTTTCCAGAGGCAGAAGGGTTTTTCATCTTGAACTCCTTTTTCAAGAAAAAGCCACACAGGAAATGGACATGGAGACATCCAAATGGGACGACAAGTGAAATTGATTTTATTATGTGCAACAAAAAAATCGTCATAGAAGACTGCAGTGTGCTAAACAAGTTCAACACAGGTAGTGACCATAGATTGGAGAGATGTAAAATGCACCTCAACACTAAACTCGAACGTAGCAAGCTCATAAGACAAACAAAATGTATCGACATAACCAACCTTAAAAAACACCATAATATCTTCAAGTTGGAACTGAAGAACAGATTCTATGCTTTAGAAGGCCTAACATCGGAAGAAGTGGATATTTCTGAAGTTAACAGAAAAGTAACCAAAGCTCTTATGGAAACAGCAATAAAATTAGTTGGGTCTAAGAACAAGTTGCATGTGAACAAATTATCAGGAAAAACCAAAATGTTGATGCAAAAAAGAAGAGAGATAAGGACAACTAAAGATGTGACTTCCAAAATGGAATATATAGAGCTATGCAAAACCGTACGAAAAAGTATCACTGAAGACGTAAGGAAATTCAACTGTGAACTAGTAAGGAAAGCAATTGAAAACAACCAAAGCCTAAAGATAGCAAAGGGACATCTTAGTAAGGGAAGAAAACAGATTATGGCACTGAGAAAAGAAGATGGTTCTGTAACAAGAAATAGAGGCGAAACTTTGACAAGAGTGAAAGATTTCTACTCCAAATTCTATGAAAGGGATGATACATGTACTCCAGACATCATGAAAGGTACCAGTACCAGAGTTCTTCCAGTCCTCCCAGCAGAAGTTGCACATGCAATCAAGAACATGAAGCGGGGAAAAGCTCCAGGAGAAGATGGAATTACTGTAGACATCATACAAGAAGCAAGTGGAGAAATCGAAACAGTACTCGCCCAAATTTTCACTCGCTGCTTTAACGAAGGGAAGATTCCTGATTATTGGAACAATGCTAGAATGATCTTGCTACATAAAAAAGGTGACATTGAGGATCTCAGAAACTACAGACCTATCAGCCTCCTATCAGTGGTTTATAAAATCTTCACTAAAGTTCTTTCAAAAAGCTTGAAGGTGACACTGGACATGGCTCAACCGAGACAACAAGCTGGATTTAGGAGTGGCTACAGCACAATAGATCATATCCACGTACCGAGAGAACTAATTGAAAGAGCGAGGGAATATGAACTTCCATTGTGCATGGCTTTTATCGATTATGAAAAAGCCTTTGATTCGGTGAAACCATCAGCAGTTACAATGGCCCTGAAATCCTGCGGTATTGAAGATGCGTACATTAATATTATTAATAACATCTATGAAAATGCAAGTGCAAAGATTCGGTTGTTTGAAAATACAACACACATAAAAATTGGAAAAAGAGTGAGACAAGGTGATACTATATCTCCGAAGCTCTTTAATGCCACATTGAAAAATGTCTTTCAATCACTGAACTGGGAAAACAAAGGGATAAAGATTAATGGAGATTATCTAACCCACTTTCGTTTTGCTGATGACATAGTCATTTTTGCAACTGCCCCATCAGAGCTGCAGAGTATGATGCAGGAACTTGCTGACAAGAGTAAAGAAGTGGGATTAAAAATGAACTTTCATAAGACAAAAGTGATGTTCAATGCTTTTACAAGAAATGAAGATTTATCGATTGATGGAGAAAAGCTGGAGATAACAGACACGTATGTTTATCTTGGACAGCAGATATCAAGTGAGGGTCACATTGGTGAAGAAATTAATCGGCGTACAAAACTTGCCTGGAGAGCTTTTGGAAGAAACAGCATAATTTTCAAGAGCAATATGCCATTATGTCTTAAAAGAAAAGTGTTTGATCAATGCATCCTTCCAGTGCTTACGTATGGTGCAGAGACGTGGACCTTAGCTAAAAGAGACATACAAAGGCTGCAGACAACTCAAAGCAGCATGGAGAGGTGCATGCTTGGTGTAGCCAGGAGAGATAAGAAGAGGAACTTGTTAATTCGAAAAATGACAAGAGTGGAAGACATCATGATCAGAGTTAAATCTCTGAAATCGCAATGGGCTGGACATACTGCCAAAAGGACAGACCATCGATGGACAGCCGAAATTTTAGATTGGATTCCAAGGGACAGGAAAAGACCCAGAAGAAGACCACATGGAAGATGGGTGGATGAAATTCGAAAGTATGAGGGAGTGACATGGAGGAGACTGGCACAAGACAGACCGTTCTGGAGGAAACTTGGGGAGACCTTCGTCCAGCAGTGGATTGATAATGGTTGACAATGATGATGATATGCATAGATGAGGCTTTCACCAATGAACCATACCCATAGATCTCCCCCCGCCCTTTAAGAAATTTCTAACTAGGCTACTGAACCCAGGTGCGCCGCCCCGGTGGCGCAGTGGTCTAAGCGATGGCCTCTGATCATTCGTCCGAAAGGGGTCCGGGTTCGAATCCCGGTGAGGCGTGGATGTTGTGTTTGTCTTACGGCATTGGCTCTCTCCCTTCCCTGGAACCAGTGACCCTAAATTAGGGACGGGCGACTGCTTATAGCCCATTGAGTTGCTCACGGTGGTCGTTAAACCTACCCCCCCCCCCCCCCCCCAAAAAAAAAGAACCCAAGTGCAATAGAAACTAAATCAACGGTGGTTTGGGTAGGAAATATATAGAACAAACTTGTAAAATAAAAAAACCAACACCGACAGCTAAATAACCTTAAAAGTGAAAGTACTAAGTGAAAAACTGAAAACTCAAAAAAAAAGTTAGTTGGGGGAGGGTGTGCTCAAGCTCTAGGAGCCAAGCAGATTTAATTCTACCTAAAAGACATGTGGGCTAATAAACTAACTTTTAGCTTTATAAAAAGTTCTAACACTCCTCTAGATTAACCAGCAACTGTATGAGTAAAAGTCCATGGAGGTGAAAAAACTTGCATGCGCTGAAGTATCCAGTGAGAAATGAAGCAAGGAGCTAAGAAAAGCTCTTACTAACAGACAAATACTGAAAGGTGTTCTCTAAAAAGAAAGTCAGTAGCAATAAAATCCACGTAAAAAAAAACCAGCCAATAAATATTAAATTCAACAGGAAAACCTTAAATAAATGAGTGAAAAGACTAAATCAAAAAGTGCAACAAATCATGGCTATCTGTGTACATTGTAACTGAACAGCAAGCACAGGCTTGTAACAGAGCTAAATAATATAATAATAATAAGGGCAATAAAAAAACTAAAAAGAAAAAGGACCACAATATTCGTAGATAATGCACGAACACGAAAACACGTTTTCACTAGTTAATAATTTTAATTACAGGAGATGCTTGACGAAATCAGAAATTCTTGACTTCTCATCTCAGAATAATTAAACCGAATTTTGTCACCTTTAAGCGAAATATCGTGCGTGTGGACTCGTGCTAAACGAATGTAATCCCCCCACCCCCAATGAAAAACTGGGTTGGTTAATGTGCAATGAATATTGTTAACATTTTTCTGCTATTGCAGACCGATATATTCTTCTGCTTCCGCTGGTAGATATCTTTTTTTTTTTTTTTTTTTTTTATTGGAGGTTTAACGACCACCGTGAGCAACTCAAATGGGCTATAAGCAGTCGCCCGTCCCTAATTTAGGGTCACTGGTTCCAGGGAAGGAGGAGAGCCAGTGCCGTAAGACAAACACAACATCTATGCCTGACCGGGATTCGAACCCGGACCCCTTACGGACGAATGATCAGAGGCCAACGCCTTAGACCACTGCGCCACCGGGGCGGCCTAGATATTTTCGAAGAGTAGCTACGGGACGACCCACTTCGAGTTTTTCCGAGCGCCGAGCCGAACAAATGGTGTGACGTTACGATGCCGGAACGCCATCCACTTAAACGTCGACTCTCAAAACGGGTCCCTTCACCTCCTCTTCTTCTAACCTCCTTGGGTTTTACCTACAGAATGAGAAAAACTCTTGTACCTACGCTGATCCCCCAGAAGCCAGCCGAAATGTTTCATAAATTCTAAATACTTGGAAGTAGCCGTAACGTATATATTTTGATCACATGATATCCAAATAGATATCATGTGATCAAAAGAAATTTAACCACAGGATAACAGAGTTGGCGGCAGCACTGGCATTTCCTTTAACCGTAGGCGGTAGCCGTACCCGTACCCGTGCACGCAATTGTGTTGTTTCTTGTGTAGTTGTGTTTACAATCGTTATTATGTTGTGAGTGGTACATCGTACGAAACACTGTTTAATATCATGGAGAGTCTACTGGAACAGCAAAGACGTTACCATGAAGAAAGAGAAAGGCTGATTGACACAATGGTAAAAGAAATGCTACACAAGAAAAGTTCGGTAAGTGCATTCGGTGATCATACATGATTGAGTATCACATTCACATCCAGTAAATCGATGTAAAATTATGGCTCAAGTAGATCCTTTTCAGATGTTATTGTAGTTATTTTGTAGACTAGGCTATGTGTACACATTTATGGACCTCACAGACACATTTTGATTTGAACATTATTTACCGAAAGAGCTTAATCTCGATTAGACTTCCAGAAGTATAATCAATAACGCTATCCAAACTTTTTCAAATTTGAATAAAGAAAGTGTTATTATTGCCCCTTTTTACCTATTCTTCTGAATTGCAGCATTCTAGAGAAGAACGGCTCTCACTCCTGGAACGTTAAAAGTTTTGAATCGTCTAGTTCAAAATAGTATAACTATATTAGTGATCCGAATTTCTTGGCATAAAATGAAAAATCAATATTTCCAGGCTTTCGCACATCAACCAAATGGCTTTCCCAAGGAAGATAGAAAGCAAACTGGATAATAGAACAGTTTAATAGATGTGAATGTAATTATTCATTCACGGAAACTAGGTGTCATGTTAGTTAGGCATGCGGTATTGGGGGAGAAAACGCAGCATTATTTGATGAACTGGTTCCAAACTCGTGGCAGTTCCAAAGAGATGCTGTCATCACAAGCCTCACTGTTGGTTATGATCTCTATCTAAGGTTCTGTGAATGGCAGAAGATTTAGGTGTGGAGTGGGAAGCTATTTTCTTGAATCATCCCATGTAGGATCGGCGGACTTGAACTTGACTTCTCTGGACAGGGCAGTGGTTACTTTTCTGTCTCTTGTGTCTCTTTTCTATTCATTGAATCTAATTCTAAATGAACACTTGGACATTCCAATGTAGTATCTCTTGGAGCCGTCTGGATATTGTAGTGGGATGGCATAAACACCTGCCTCATTGAGAAGTGAGGGCTTGTCAATATTTCTCTTAAGCAGCATAAATAAGGATACCAGAAACCTTATGCCTTCACCAAAGTTCATTCTTCTGAGTGTGTTCTCGAATTGATAGGAAACATTTGGTATGAGCCCACGTAGCAGCTAAATTATTTCGTCAGAAAAGTTGAAGGATTTAGAAAAAGTGAGACATTCAGATTTTGAAGTATGTAATTTCATGGCAAATGGTGAAAAATTTCATCATTATGGTGCATTTTAAAGATTTTTACCATAATATTTACGTGCAAATGGGACGCTATGAACTGAAGCTGCGGCAGGCCTAACACAACAGCACAGCGACAACATCAGGCTTTGTTCCGCTGAAACAAAGGTCTGATTCCTGCAACCATTTTGCTGGCGGAAGAATACAAGAGGAATGGTGAACGTTTTTGCCAGGAAAGCTTTCCAATTTGTAGTTCTGTGCTACAGAAAATAGATAATTTTTGTCTCATTTTTTAACATCACATTCTCATAATTTCTTGTTTTTTTCATGTATGATTCTTGATGCAAACTCACTTCCGACAGTTTTTTTTTTTCTTGTAATGCAATTTTAAGGAATTGTGGACAACGCTATGAAAAGGAGGAGCAAAACTATGATTTTCTGATGCCATGTAAATTCTGTTGAAGAGAACGCGGTCTGTACTTTAATGCTTTTGTAGAAGAAAGGCAGCAATTGTCACCATGAGTTTTGATAAAGTGCGACAGAAGTGCAGAACTACTTTCTTTAGTGTAGCACTACAAATTGGAATGCTTTGCTCACAAAAGTTCTCCGTTTCTCTTGTACTCTTTCACCTGCAAAATAGGTGCCAGAACGAGACCTTCGTTTCAGTGGAGGCAAGCTTCGTGTGGTCGCCGCAGCGTTGTGTTAGTCCTGTCGCAGAGTCAGTGATGGAAAGTTTGCGCCAATTTCATTTTCTTGCGCCAAACTGCTACAAATTACGAAAAAAATTTACATATTTGCACCAAAACGGTAATCCCCAGCAAAAACTTCCCAGCGATAAAAATGTTTTCCAGGGATCGCATTCCTCCTAAAATTCCTAATATTTTGTGACCCTCTTTAAATTCCTAAAATTATACCTAAAATTTGCTATTCTTCCTAAAATTTTCGTAAGCTTATTTATTAAAAATACAACCGTTATTAACGCCAATAAATTTACCATTACGGTAAGGTAAAAAGACCTGTTATTGTAGAAACACAGCCTATATGCTGTGCTGCTGAAGGGAGGGAAAATGACGCCATCGAGATGCACTTGCTTCGGGGCAGGCGCTCCACTTTTGTGCCTTCGGACAGTTTTCGAAAGTAACAAGAGATCTAAGGGAAAAGGGGAGGGGTCATTTTCACCCCTGGTTTGCGCTTTGCAGACGAACTCCGTGACACGCAGAAGATCGTACTTTATTTTTGGACATGACTCGTGGAACCTAATCTTTCTGCTGATGTTTTGTTATTGTAAACCGCAGGTGGGTGGAAGCAAAGAGAAAACATGTGGTCTCCTTCCGTAACCTCCGGTAATGCCGATGGGATGGTAGCTGAGTGTTATCGTGGCAGGCAGTAGAGCACGTGATCATTGACCTTCGATCGTGAGTCGGCGACAGCGACCTTCGATGCGCAATATATCTCGGCTCCGACTCGCTTTGACTGAACTTGCGTGAGATGCGTATGATAGTTTCTGGTTTTGCGCCTTTTATGGTGTTCTCTGTGCTGTGTGCAGGTTCAGTTCTCTAGAGGTGACTTGCTTTTTTTTTTTCTGTCTTCTGACATCCTCGCAGCCAAACTTCGGGAAGTTGTCTGGTTTTGCAATATTGGAACGTGTTTTTGTACTTCCCTTTCATTTTCTGGTTAGTAATACAAGTGTTTAAGATGCCTAAATCCAAAACGAAATTTCAAGATGCGTGGCTCGCCAAAGAATTGGACGGAGTGAAGTTGAAAGAATGGTGTTCTGCAACTGAAACGATATTTTCTGCTAAGTGTATATTGTGTTCAGAAATTTTCAATATTTCTAATACTGGCTTTTCACAAGTAAAAGCGCATCATAAAGGGAAAAAACATTTGCAGAAATTTCAAAGTAAATTTCAAAATAAGTCCATCCTGAAAGCTTTTGGAGGACGGGATCTTCAGCCCAAAACAAATATTAGTGAAGTACTGAGTCATGATTTACAGTTGGCTAAAGCCGAAGCATTATGGGCCATGAAAGTTGCTAAGGACAATGTCTTTTGTTTCATGCACTGAAACAGTTGAACTTTTCAAAGAAATGTTTCCTGATTCTGCTATTGCAGCCAAAATGCAACTTAAAGAAAAAAACGTTGCTTATGTGATATCACATGGATTGTCAAAATATTTTGAAGAGGATTTGAAAAAGACATTGCATCTAGTAGCCCAGGAAAGGTTACTATAGCATTTGATGAAACTACAAATACACAAGTGAAACGGCAGTTGGATGTGTATCTCAGGTACTGGTCTTCAGAAATAAATTCAGTTTCTTGCCGATACCTAACAAGCGTTTTTCTGGGTCATGCAACAGCAGATATTTTGCTAAAAGAAATTCTTGATGTGTTATCATCCTTCAATATTTTGTTGAACAGAATTATTTGTGTATCCATGGACAGCCTAAATGTAAATAAGTGCTTTTTACGTAAATTCAATGAAGTTGTAAAACAAGAAACAGGCCAGAAATCTTTGGAACTAGGTTTTTGCAACCTGCATGTTGTTAGTAATGCATTTAAAAATTTTTTGACAAGCTTAAATATAGATTTTGACGAATTTGCTACTGATATGCATTACTTTTTAAAGAGTAGTGCTGCAAGACGAGAGGATTATAAATCTGTCGAGGATATAACATTGGTCACAGCCAAATTTCTTTTGCGTGATGTCAGCAACAGATGGTTAACCGTTGGTTCTGTAGCCCAGAGGCTCTTGGATCAATATCTAAATATTACAGAATATTTTTTAAACTTCTTGCCATCTCAAAAAATATTTGAAAAACAACTACGCAATTCGGCAAGGTATAAAAGAATTCACTGTTTCCTGAAAAATGAGCTAACTCCTTGCTATTTAGCATTAATTTCATTTTCACACCAAAATTTTTAAGTTTTCATTATGTTATCAGAGTGAAGAACCAAAAATACACCAGTTATATTCTGATTTAAATACTTTAATGAAGAATGTTATGGCTCCGTTTTTTTTTTTTTTTTTTTTTTTTTTTGGAGGTTTAACGACCACCGTGAGCAACTCAATGGGCTATAAGCAGTCGCACGTCCCTAATTTAGGGTCCCTGGTTCCAGGGAAGGGAGAGAGCCAGTGCCGTAAGACAAACACAACATCCATGCCTGACCGGGATTCGAACCCGAACCCCTTACGGACGAATGATCAGAGGCCTGCGCTACCGGGGCGGCAATATGGCTCAGTTTATCCAAGATGATGTTATTGCAGGGAAATTTGGAGAAGACCTAAAGAATGTAGATTTTGAAAACAAAAATTCATGGAAAAAACTAGGGGAGTTAGAAGTTGGTATGAAGACAAAAAATCTCCTCAGGAATGTTCAGGAGACCAGGCAGAAATTATTTCTCTTAGATGTAAGATCATCACTAATTGCAACCACAAAATATTTAAAGTCAAATTTGCCATTCTGCAATCAAAAGCTAAGAGACATAGAAGTTTTAAAGGTAAAAAAACCAAAGAAAGAGTCAACTCAACTTTCAGTCATGAAGGACTTTCGGAAATAACCAGAATTTCAAGTGTTTTGCATCTTTCTGAGGAACAAATTGATAGAGTAAGAGAAGAGTGGAAACTTTTAAATTGCGATAAGCCAACTCTAGATGAACTAGTGAAATTTTCAGAGGAAGGGGATATTCCAGTGCGGATTGATCATTACTGGCGTAATATATTTAGTATTAAAGACTCAAGCGAAAAAGAAAGATACTCAAATCTTGCTAAACTCATCAAGTCAATATTAGTTTTACCTCATGGTAATGCTGATGCAGAAAGGGGATTTTCGGTTAACACTGCTCTATTAAGGAAGGACAAGGCTAACTTAAAAGACTCAACTATAACATCATTAAGAATAGTTAAAGGGGCCATTAAACACTATGGATGTGTAAGTAAAGTTCCCATAACAAGAAATTTGTTAAATAGTGTTCGTGATTCACATAAATTTTATAAAGAGTATGTTGATAAGCTGAAGGAAGAAGAATCAAAAAGGTAAAAGAAAGGAAGCAGAAAGAGAGGGAAAATAAGGAAAAGCAGCTAGAGAAAAAAAGAAAAGCTGAGTTTGATGACAAAATAAAAGAAAATGATGCAGAGATAAATAGGCTTAAAAAAGATAAAGGAGCCTCCCTAGCAGTAATTCAAGAGGGAACAGAAAGAATGAGAAAAGCTGTAGAAAAATAAAATACTGTTGAAATAGCAGTTGCCTCTAACTTGATCATACAAGGTTCAGCTGAAATAAAGAAAACTGAAAGTAAATTAGTTGTGGTGAAAGCAGAAAAAGATAGGCTAATCAGGATAAGGTTAAAACAATAATATGAAAAAAGTAATTCAGTGAACAATTGTACATAGTTCTTGGTTTTCAATTACCTTTTTAGGATATTATAATTTAATGTGAAACCTGAAAACTTTACTGTGAAAATTGTGAATTGCTTCTGGTTCAACAGCATATTAATGTTCAAAGTGAAACTTGAATGTGGTAAATATACTTGAATATGATAATAACACCTGCAAAGATAAGAACTGAACATTAGAAGTAAATCATACTTAAACTTTAGACATTAGACGTTATGCAAAAAATTTGGGTGTGAACTTCGACCATATATACTAATGGACTGCGCATTGGCAATAGCTGCATCAAAGCCGCCATGGCTCCAACATTGGGCACGTCATCATCAGACTGCAAATTTCGTGTAAAAATGCTGTTATGATTACTAATTTACGCTGCAGAACTTCAGTGTTTTCGGTGTATTATGTGAATGCGCCTCATATATAATGAAAACTCTTCAGGTAAGTTTACTTATGAGCTATATACATGCATGATCAGGTTGTTTACATTTTGTGATTTATAATGTGATGAACATTTGCGAAGAATTTGGAACATGCATTCCATTTTTTTTTCTTAAGTTACTATATTTTTATATCAATAGCTGCAAGTTTCTGGTTAAGTAATTGAACTTTATTGACTTAGGTATTTAATTCGTTTCTTACCCATGAAAAATCATAGAACTTTCTTTACTATATCGCTCAGGGCAACCATAAGCACAGCAGGTTTAACCCATCTTTTTGACTGTTGTCATGTGATTTTATGTTGGAGCCAGAAATTTTGATGTCATGCGCAGTCTATCAGTATATATGGTTGAAGGGTGTGAAGCAAACTATTTACAATGTATACAAAGTTGTTTTACTAGATGTATACAAATATCATCATCATCATCATCATCATTGTCAACTATTATCAATCCACTGCTGGACGAAGGTCTCCCCAAGTTTCCTCCACAACGGTCTGTCTTGTGCCAGTCTCCTCCATGTCACCCCTGCATACTTTCGAATTTCATCCACCCATCTCCCATGTGGTCTTCTTCTGGGTCTTTTCCTGTCCCTTGGAATCCAATCTAAAATTTCGGCTGTCCATCGATGATCTGTCCTTCTGGCAGTATGTCCAGCCCATTGCCATTTCAGGGATTTAACTCTGATCATGATGTCTTCCACTCTTGTCATTTTTCGGATCCACGAGTTCCTCTTCTTATCTCTCCTGGTTACACCAAGTATGCACCTCTCCATGCTTCTTTGAGTTGTCTGCAGCCTTTGTATGTCTCTTTTAGTTAAGGTCCACGTCTCTGCACCATACGTAAGCACTGGAAGGATGCATTGATCAAACACTTTTCTTTTAAGACATAATGGCATATTGCTCTTGAAAATTATGCTGTTTCTTCCAAAAGCTCTCCAGGCAAGTTTTGTACGCCGATTAATTTCTTCACCAATGTGACCCTCACTTGATATCTGCTGTCCAAGATAAACGTACGTGTCTGTTATCTCCAGCTTTTCTCCATCAATCGATAAATCTTCATTTCTTGTAAAAGCATTGAACATCACTTTTGTCTTCTGAAAGTTCATTTTTAATCCCACTTCTTTACTCTTGTCAGCAAGTTCCTGGATCATACTCTGCAGCTCTGATGGGCTAGTTGCAAAAATGACTACGTCACCAGCAAAACGAAGGTGGGTTAGATAATCTCCATTAATCTTTATCCCCTTGTTTTCCCAGCTCAGTGACTGAAAAACACCCTCCAATGTGGCATTAAAGAGCTTCGGAGATATGGTGTCACCTTGTCTCACTCCCTTTCCAATTTTTACGTGTGTTGTATTTTCAAACAGCCTAATCTTTGCACTTGCATTTTCATAGATGTTATTAATAATATTAATGTATGCATCTTCAATACCGCAGGTTTTCAGAGCCATTGTAACTGCTGATGGTTTCACCGAATCAAAGGCTTTTTCATAATCGATAAAAGCCACGCACAATGGAAGTTCATATTCCCTCGCTCTTTCAATTAGTTCTCTCAGCACATGGATATGATCTATTGTGCTGTAGCCACTGCTGAATCCAGCTTGTTCTCTCGGTTGAGCCATGTCCAGTGTTACCTTCAAGCGGTGTGAAAGAACTTTAGTGAAGATTTTATAAACTACTGATAGGAGGCTGATAGGTCTGTAGTTTCTGAGATCCTCAATGTCGCCTTTCTTATGTAGCAGGATCATTATAGCGTTGTTCCAATCCTCAGGAATCTTTCCTTCATTAAGGCATCGAGTGAAAATTTGGGCGAGTACTGTTTCGATTTCTCCACTTGCTTCTTGTATGATGTCTACAGTAATTCCATCTTCTCCTGGAGCTTTTCCCCGCTTCATGTTCTTGATTGCATGTGCAACCTCTGCTGGAAGGACTGGAGGAACTCTGGTACTGGTATCTTTCATGATGTCTGGAGTGCATGTATCATCCCTTTCATATAATTTGGAGTAGAAATCTTTCACTCTTGTCAAAATTTCGCCTCTATTTCTTGTTACAGAACCATCTTCTTTTCTCAGTGCCATAATCTGTTTTCTTCCCTTACTGAGATGTCCCTTTGCTATCTTTAGGCTTTGGTTGTTTTCAATTGCTTTCCTCACTAGTTCACAGTTGAATTTTCTTACGTCTTCAGTGATACTTTTTCTTACTGTCTTGCATAGCTCTATATATTCCACTTTGGAAGTCACATCTTCTTTAGTTGTCCTCATCTCTCTTCTTTTTTGCATCAACATTTTCGTTTTCCCTGATAATTTGTTTACATGCAACTTGTTCTTAGACCCAGCTAATTTTGTTGCTGTTTCCATAAGAGCTTTGGTTACTTTTCTGTTAACTACAGAGATGTCCACTTCTTCCGATGTTAGGCCTTCTAAAGCAGAGAACCTGTTCTTCAGTTCCAACTTGAAGGTATTATGGTGTTTTTTAAGATTGGTTATGTCAATACATTTTGTTTGTCTTATGAGCTTGCCACGTTCTAGTTTAGTGTTGAGGTGCATCTTACATCTCACCAATCTATGGTCACTACCTGTGTTGAACTTGTTTAGCACACTGCAGTCTTCTATGACGAATTTTTTGTTACACATAATAAAATCAATTTCACTTGTCCCATTTGGATGTCTCCAAGTCCATTTCCTGTGTGGCTTTTTCTTGAAGAAGGAGTTCAAGATGAAAAACCCTTCTGCCTCTGCAAACTCAACGAGAGTATTTCCACGCTGGTTTCTGTTGCCGTGACCGAATTTACCTACTGAAGTTTCATTCTGTTGCCGTTGCCCTATTTTTGCATTGAAATCTCCCATAATTATTTTCAAGTGCTGCTTACCTTTATTATTTAGATGACAAATTTCCTCATAAAATTCTTCAATTTCTTCTTCAGGATGACTTGTGGTGGGTGCTTATGTTTGAATAATCTGAGCCTGGTATCTTCTCGATAGTTGGATAACGAGTCGTGCAGCTCTGTCAGAGGAACTTTCAACTTCTACCACTTTATCCTTCAGTTTCTTGTTTATTATAAATCCAACACCACTAGTTCTGCCAGTATCTGTCCCACGATAGTAGAAGAGATGTCCACTTTTCAGTTCGATGAGATCTTCTCCTTTTCTCCTTACCTCACTTAGCCCCACGATGTCCCACTTGATCCTTTGTAGTTCCTCTTCCAATTCAAGAAGCCTTGAATCAGAAGATAGGGAGCGTCCATTGTACGTTGCCAAGGTCAGCATCAGATGGCAGCCTAGTCCGGTCCTCCGGGGATTCTTAGCACCCTCTGCCTTCATGTCGCACTGGCCGCTGCCTTGGCCAGGTACATTCCAGCTGCCGGAGACTGAGGGCCAAGATTTAAGTTGTGGAGTCATTTTGGAGGGGTTTGGCCATAACTCACCACGCTGGCCAAGCGGGTTGGTGAGTGTGGGATAGAATTTCCTCTAATCCCGATGGTATAGTTATACCGCTATTGGCGGTCGTCAGAGCCCCTTTAGTGGGAACAGGATGCACCACGAGAAGGCGGGGTTGACATTTGTCAAGGAGAGGCTGTGATGTTACGCATCACCTGACCTTACATACATCTAGTTTTTATTGAAATACACTCCTAAAATTTTCCTAAAATTTTTCTAAAAAGTCCTAAAATTCCTACCTAAAAATTTCCAGAAGTATGCTATGATCCCTGGTTTTCACTACAAAAAATGGCGTTTTAAACGGCGATTCGGATGATGCTTTTTTAAGGTCTATGCATAATTTGGTTAAACATATAACAACGCTTAATCAACATGTACCGCCAATCCCAACAGTTCGGAATGTTTTTCATCTACCTTCTAATTCGGTGTTTTTTCGGCATAAATGACGAATATGTTTTGTGATGTAGGTGGAGCTTATGGAGGAGGAGTTTTGTTGTAAGGAGAAACGATGCTGTATGTTATGAAATCCTAATTAAGATTGTTTACAGATGGTTTGGTGGTCTTTCGGAGTGTTGTGCAATTGAGATTGTTTATATGTCGTCCCCTGCTCTTTGGGATGGCACATTTATTTCGCTCCGAACGAGGTGCGTGATTATAATGTAAATACAGCAAATTGTCAGTCATTAGCTATTTTGTTGACACGAAGGATGACTGGAAATGGCTCTCCCGTGGTAAGATACGATGGTTCTGTTTCTAAAGGATTCATAGGTATTGAGGGATGCCAACTTTTACAGATTTTCCGTAGTTTGTACAGATTTTCACTCCATCTTGCGGTTTTATGGAAGTCATCCAAAACTCTAAGGAAAAGCCCACGCAAAATCCCTGCACGCAATTTCCTACTTTTTACCATCTTTTGGTCGAAAAATGCACTTTACAGATAGTCCCTATGTTCTGAGTTCCCCCACCAACGCAGGCGGAGTTTTGTCACGTGGTTCGCCATACAACCATTTGAGAGTGCTGTGCGCAAATGCCGAGAGGGAGCTCGGCTCTGTCCCTTTTGCAAACTCTTTGCATTGATTACATGTCGCTTTGTGCTTGTGAAAATTTTGGTGCAAACGTTTTAACCCTTTCCACTCAACTGTCGGGTGACACCCGACATTACGAAATAGCTCGCGTGGCGGGTGTTACGCTGATGAAGCTTTAATAGCTCGCATGTCGGCGCCCGCGAGACCCCCCCCCTCCCTTCGAATAGAGAAAAATAAACATTATTGATGTGTCGGGTGTCACCCAGCATGCTGATGACGCCTCTTAGCTCATATGTCAGTGCTCGGGAGGAATTTCATTTTCGCCTAATAGCTCGCGTGTTGGGTGTCATCCGCCATGCCTCTGTAGCTCATATGTCAGGGCTTATGAGACATTTCTTTTTAGCAGAATATATCGAGTGTCACCCTCCATGCCAATGACGCTTCTATAGCTTGCATTTTGGTGATCGTGAGACATTTCTTTTCGCCGAACAGTTCGCATTTCTAGTGTCATCCACCATGCTCACGATGCCTCTATAGACCGTGTGGCGGCTAAATTTGAATATAGCTTTTTAAGTAAACCCATTATCACCATCCCAAGTTACAACTCACACAATCAAATACCAAACATATAAAGATTGTTTTAAAAAATTTCAAATTTTTTGGAGCGTTGCATTTAAAAAAATTCATAATTTTAATTTTAAAATTTGATTTTTAAAAAAAATCTTAACCTCTATGGCGTTGTACCTCAAATAAGAGCATAAAAAATGCTACAAAAAGATACCTTTCCCATCTCTCTATCTTAATTAGGGGAGCTGCAATCACAATTTAAAAACATATCAATCTTCCGATTTTGGGGTGTTTTTGGACAATTTATATAGCTGTATTTTCAAAACCGGTGGATATATGTTGATGAAATTCGGTATTTTTCTTAATCTATATAGAGGCCACCTATGTACCAAATTTCATTAAAATCTGAGATGGGGAGGTAAAAATGTCTTCAAATTGTGTTGAGTTGATACGGAATCACTCGGAAGTAAAATTTTGTGAATATTAATTCAAAGTACAGCATTTTCCTTTGTATGATCTGCAGACTATAAAATACAGAAAAAAAAAAAAAAACCCTTTCCAAAGATCCGCGGTGACGTATAATCCACAGGTTGCGGAAAAGAAAAAAATCTGCAGCATAAACCTTGGCAGCGTGTCCGTAGACCATGAAATTCAGAAGAGGAATAAAAAAAAAGATCTTGTTGTATTATCCGCACCTGTCGCGTTCATCTTGAACCGTAATTTCCGACAGAAAAGCCACAATTCACAGGATAACCGACCCAAAAGTTTAAAGAAGTAAGGGAGAAACGACCGTCTTATTAAAAAAGCAAAATGTCATTTTTAAGTACTCTTTTGTGTTACTTTTAAGTAAACAAAGATCTAAAATCCTGGCTTTCGAACTGCGGATTACCGTCGGACCTAAACTAAAATGTCCATAGAAATTATAAACATTCCTGAGCATTTGTCTCTTTTCTAAATATGTTTCAACTGAATATCGAAATAAATCCATAAATGATATGATTAGTGCATACAAAACTAACAAATGTGATTTGCAAAATGATTACGTGCCACAGATTAGCTCTGCAGGCTACTCATAGCACGTAGAGTTTTCTTTACCGCATTCGTTGCGTCACATTTTCTGTTGGAATGCTCGTAAGTAAAAAAATATTCTTTCAATCTCTTAGCAGGACTTCCTCTATCTCCATATTGTGTTGCATTTTTTTTCTGTCGCCGCAATCTCAGTACTTTTCCAGTAGCACCACTTCTCCCGACAATTACCACACGGATTTTTTTTTACTAATGTGTTATCCAGTGAATTTAAACTTTTAACTGATAACCCACAGAAATTACAGTACTTATTGCAAATTACAAAATGTGAAGTTAAAAAAAAAAAAAAAAAAAATTTGGCACCAGGAACAGATTGATTTCTAGGCGCCTGGGGTATGTCGAGCCCTGATTATGCCTCTGTAGCTCGTATGTCAGGGCTGGTGAGCGAAAAACTGAGCTTTCACTGCTAAGTTGTGACCTCTACTGTAGAAAAAAAAAAAAAAAGTGCCGGTGAGTATGGGCGAAAAGTTATTGGAGTGGAAAGGGTTAATTTAGATTAAAATGAAATAAAATGTAGCAGTGAAACAGCTATGACAGCAAAAAGAACGAAGTCAGATAAAACTTATCAAGTGTATCACAATATATATAGTACAGAATGGCCTTTTTATGAAGCATCCCTAAAGTTTTGCCGAATCACGTTTTGTAAGCCATGTGGCTGCGATTTTAGCCTAGCGCATGGCGGCCGAGATGATTGTAGGAATCATTCGGAGAGCAAGAAGCACAAAGATCATGTTAAGACTTAAGGTGGATATAAAGGCATGTTGAACGTAAAGCTTCTGGTCATAGATGGCGCTGAAAATCGCACGGTTATTTCCTACCTCCTTCTTGTGGGGGTCTTAGTGTCATGACCACTTTCCCTTATCAGATGCAGGATCAGTTTACAGCTCCCTACCCTCCCTCCTCAACCCCAAGTTTCCCAGGGAGAAAGCTCAGTACAACATTTCCTTTGCAAGGTCATTTTAGGCAAGTAAAACGCAAGCCTTTTTTTTTTTCTGCTAACACAAATGATCCAAAAATTTGTGATGTATGACAGCACAGGGGAACTGATAAATAATTCAAATTTTAACAGATAACGGTGAAGGAGGAAATTTACTTTACTATTTTATCTTTTTTCACTATTTTTAAAGTTATATGGCTCTGAAATCCTGCGGTATTGAAGATGCATACATTAATATTATTAATAACATCTATGAAAATGCAAGTGCAAAGATTCGGCTGTTTGAAAATACAACACACATAAAAATTGGAAAAGGAGTGAGACAAGGTGACACCATATCTCCGAAGCTCTTTAATGCCACATTGGAAAATGTCTTTCAATCACTGAATTGGGAAAACAAAGGGATAAAGATTAATGGAGATTATCTAACCCATCTTCGTTTTGCTGATGACATAGTCATTTTTGCAACTACCCCACCAGAGCTACAGAGTATGATCCAGGAACTTGCTGACAAGAGTAAAGAAGTGGGATTAAAAATGAACTTTCAGAAGACAAAAGTGATGTACAATGCTTTTACAAGAAATGAAGATTTATCGATTGATGGAGAAAAGCTGGAGATAACAGACACGTATGTTTATCTTGGACAGCAGATATCAAGTGAGGGTGACATTGGTGAAGAAATTAATCGGCGTACAAAACTTGCCTGGAGAGCTTTTGGAAGAAACAGCATAATTTTCAAGAGCAATATGCCATTATGTCTTAAAAGAAAAGTGTTTGATCAATGCATCCTTCCAGTGCTTGCGTATGGTGCAGAGACTTGGACCTTAGCTAAAAGAGACATACAAAGGCTGCAAACAACTCAAAGAAGCATGGAGAGGTGCATGCTTGGTGTAACCAGGAGAGATAAGAAGAGGAACACGTGGATCCGAAAAATGACAAGAGTGGAAGACATCATGATCAGAGTTAAATCCCTGAAATGGCAATGGGCTGGACATACTGCCAGAAGAACAGACCATCGATGGACAGCCGAAATTTTAGATTGGATTCCAAGGGACAGGAAAAGATGGCCACAGAAGTTCGAGGTGTGTGTGTGTGTGTGTGTGGGGGGGGTATAAAGATTGCTGTTTCCTGGCCTATATTGAGAATTGAATTGGGAACTCCAAGCAACTTTCGAGAAAACGTTGTATGTAAGCCAAGCGAGAATTACAGCATAATTCATGCTGTGTTCAGGAAAGGACCGTAAGGTGGGATTTTTTCAATAACGCTGCACTTCTACTTTGGCACTAAATATTTACATAACGTGCCAAATTTGTAATATTTTTCTTGATATTTTACGCTTTTGGTATTTGCCCCCCCCCCCCACTAGTTTCATAAGGCAGCAGATGCCCTCAAGCAATTCGGCGACTTGTAGCTTGTAATGGCTGAAAATCTCCCGATCAGACCACAAATTCTTTATATTTCATATTTTAGGTTTTAAGCCCTCCCCTCAACAAGTTTCCTGGGTTTGTTCATACTCCCAGAGAATTTGTTTAGTTATAGTTTATAGAAAAATATCGTACATAAGAAAATACAAAATTACGGACACTTTATGTGTGCTTGCGTAGGGGGCTAAGAAAAATCTTTACCTCCTTCAAGGCTGTCAAACATTTAAAAAAAGGTTTTGTCTATTTTAGTGTTTTAAATTTATCAAAAATTTGGCTATATTAATTGGGGGGGGGGTCTCCCACCATGGGCACCCTTGGTGCTATGTAATCATGAATATGATGTAATCCATATTCATGATTATGAGCTATGTAACCCCGATCCAGGATTACGAAATTGTCAAGTTTTCGGATATTATGCTTGTCATATTTACACCCAAAAAAAACGTATTGTCAACTTCAAAATTTGTGCATTGTAATATTTTTTTAAATTCAGTTATAATAATTGTCGTTTGTCTTACTGGAAACGTTTTCTCCATTCAGTTCCTCTCACAGCGAAAAAAAACCCCGGCAATTTTTGTACGGCTTCTATATATATATATATATATCATCATCATCATTGTCAACCATTATCAATCCACTGCTGGACAAAGGTCTCCCCAAGTTTCCTCCACAACAGTCTGTCTTGTGCCAGTCTCCTCCATGTCACTCCCGCATACTTTCGAATTTCATCTACCCATCTCCCATGTGGTCTTTTCCTGTCCCTTGGAATCCAATCTAAAATTTCGGCTGTCCATCGATGGTCTGTCCTTCTGGCAGTATGTCCAGCCCATTGCCGTTTCAGGGATTTAACTCTGATCATGATGTCTTCCACTCTTGGCATTTTTTGGATCCACGAGTTCCTCTTCTTATCTCTCCTGGTTACACCAAGCATGCACCTCTCCATGCTGCTTTGAGTTGTCTGCAGCCTTTGTATGTCTCTTTTAGTTAAGGTCCATGTCTCTGCACCATACGTAAGCACTGAAAGAATGCATTGATCAAACACTTTTCTTTTAAGACATAATGGCATATTGCTCTTGAAAATTATGCTGTTTCTTCCAAAAGCTCTCCAGGCAAGTTTTGTACGCCGATTAATTTCCTCATCAATGTGACCCTCACTTGATATCTGCTGTCCAAGATAAACGTACGTGTCTGTTATCTCCAGCTTTTCTCCATCAATCGATAAATCTTCATTTCTTGTAAAAGCATTGAACATCACTTTTGTCTTCTGAAAGTTCATTTTTAATCCCACTTCTTTACTCTTGTCAGCAAGTTCCTGGATCATACTCTGCAGCTCTGATGGTGTAGTTGCAAAAATGACTATGTCATCAGCAAAACGAAGATGGGTTAGATAATCTCCATTAATCTTTATCCCTTTGTTTTCCCAGTTCAGTGATTGAAAGACATTTTCCAATGTGGCATTAAAGAGCTTTGGAGATATGGTGTTACCTTGTCTCACTCCTTTTCCAATTTTTATGTGTATTGTATTTTCAAACAGCCGAATCTTTGCACTTGCATTTTCATAGATGTTATTAATAATATTAATGTACGCATCTTCAATACCGCAGGATTTCAGAGCTATTGTAACTGCTGATGGTTTCACCGAATCAAAGGCTTTTTCATAATCGATCAAAGCCATGCACAATGGAAGTTCATATTCCCTCGCTCTTTCAATTAGTTCTCTCAGTACGTGGATATGATCTATTGTGCTGTAGCCACTCCTGAATCCAGCTTGTTCTCTCGGTTGAGCCATGTCCAGTGTCACCTTCAAGTGGTGTGAAAGAACTTAAGTGAAGATTTTATAAACCACTGATAGGAGGCTGACAGGTCTGTAGTTCCTGAGATCCTCAATGTCACCTTTTTTATGTAGCAAGATCATTGTAGCGTTGTTCCAATCCTCAGGAATTTTCCCTTCATTAAGGCATCGAGTGAAAATTTGGGCGAGTACTGTTTCGATTTCTCCACTTGCTTCTTGTATGATGTCTACAGTAATTCCATCTTCTCCTGGAGCTTTTCCTCGCTTCATGTTCTTGATTGCATGTGCAACTTCTGCTGGAAGGACTGGAAGAACTCTGGTACTGGTACCTTTCATGATGTCTGGAGTACATGTATCATCCCTTTCATATAATTTGGAGTAGAAATCTTTCACTCTTGTCAAAATTTCGCCTCTATTTCTTGTTACAGAACCATCTTCTTTTCTCAATGCCATAATCTGTTTTCTTCCCTTACTGAGATGTCCCTTTGCTATCTTTAGGCTTTGGTTGTTTTCAATTGCTTTCCTCACTAGTTCACAGTTGAATTTCCTTACGTCTTCAGTGATACTTTTTCGTACTGTCTTGCATAGCTCTATATATTCCACTTTGGAAGTCACATCTTCTTTAGTTGTCCTCATCTCTCTTCTTTTTTGCATCAACATTTTGGTTTTTCTTGATAATTTGTTCACATGCAACTTGTTCTTAGACCCAACTAATTTTGTTACTGTTTCCATAAGAGCTTTGGTTACTTTTCTGTTAACTTCAGAAATATCCACTTCTTCCGATGTTAGGCCTTCTAAAGCAGAGAATCTGTTCTTCAGTTCCAACTTGAAGGTATTATGGTGTTTTTTAAGGTTGGTTATGTCGATACATTTTGTTTGTGTTATGAGCTTGCTACGTTCGAGTTTAGTGTTGAGGTGCATCTTACATCTCGCCAATCTATGGTCACTACCTGTGTTGAACTTGTTTAGCACACTGCATCTTCTATGACGAATTTTTTGTTACACATAATAAAATCAATTTCACTTGTCGTCCCATTTGGATGTCTCCATGTCCATTTCCTGTGTGGCTTTTTCTTGAAAAGGAGTTCAAGATGAAAAACCCTTCTGCCTCTGCAAACTCTACGAGAGCATTTCCACGCTGGTTTCTGTTGCCGTGACCGAATTTACCTACTAAAGTTTCATTCTGTTGCCATTGCCCTATTTTTGCATTGATATCTCCCATAATTATCTTAAGTGCTGCTTACCTTTATTATTTAGATGACGAATTTCCTCATAAAATTCATCAATTTCTTCTTCAGGATGACTTGTGGTGCGTGCATACGTTAGAATAATCTGAGCCTGGTATCTTCTTGAGAGTTGGATAACGAGTCGTGCAGCTCTGTCAGAGGAACTTTCAACTTCTACAACTTTATCCTTCAGTTTCTTGTTTATTATAAATCCAACACCACTAGTTCTGCCAGTATCAGTCCCACGATAGTAGAAGAGATGTCCACTTTTCAGTTCAATGAGATCTTCTCCTTTTCTCCTTACCTCGCTTAGCCCGATGATGTCCCACTTGATCCTTTGTAGTTCCTCTTCCAATTCAAGAAGCCTGGAATCAGAAGATAGGGAGCGTCCATTATACGCAGCCAAGGTCAGCATCAGATGGCAGCCTAGTCCGGTCCTCCAGGGATTCTTAGCACCCTCTGCCTTCATGTCACACTGGCCGCTCGCTGCCTTGGCCAGGTACATTCCAGCTGCCGGAGACTGAGGGCCAAGATTTAAGTTGTGGAGACATTTTGGAGGGGTTTGGCCATAATTCACCACGCTGGCCAAGCGGGTTGGTGAGTGTGGGATAGCATTTCCTCTAATCCCGATGGTATAGTTATACCGCTATTGGTGGTCGTCAGAGCCCCTTTAGTGGGAACAGGATGTACCACGAGAAGGCGGGGTTGACATTAGTCAAGGAGAGGCTGTGATGTTAAGCATCTCCTGACCTTACATCCCATATATATATATATATATGTAGCAAATGGAAAACTTGTCCCCTCTAAGGTTCTAAATATCCCCCCCCCAGGCCAAAAAATCTTGAGAAAAACACAGTGCTCTGATTGCACTTGTAATCAAGAAACTACACGTGACTTGAAATATAAAGTATCGGTGCTATGGGCATAGGGCCCACATTAATCCGTATTTCTCCAGTACTACAGAGGAATAAACCAAGCACATAATTACGAAGTTCATAATGTTAACATTTTTAGTTTCATACAGAGAGCCTAATAATGGTCGAATATATCGGTGCATTTTTCTTCCGTTATATTAGTTGGGACCGATTTCGTTCGCTAGCAGCATTTTGCAACTTTGTATCAGCATTTAGGGATGTTGCGAAAATTAGAGAAAAAATTAAGGAATCGTCAATATTTCCCTGCAAAGAATAAATGGTTTTATAAAAAAATTATATATACATTAGTGGCATAAAAAAACCTGTCCGTGATGTAACATAGTTTTCAATAAATAATATTTCTGAAAAACACTTGCTCACAAAATAAGTGTAGAGTCGTTTGCTAGGTTATATTCCAAAACGCAATGGTTTTTCAAATAACATTTTTGTACCAAGCATAGAAAGGGAGTTTCGAAGATATTTTCTGTGTTGGGAAGCGAATGTTTTTCGACTGATAATCCACGCGTACAAATGAATTTATACACTCAGCTTGTAAATAGCATGCTATTATGCATTGGTGAAAATTTTATTTTTCGCGTGATAGCTTTTCAGCATTTTTATATATACAAATTTTCCTTTGAATACAAATTTTAGAGTATGGTAAATATGTCTAATGCACCCAAAGTTAATATTTACGATATTACAATAGTATGGTTGCAGCCTAAAGGAGTGATGCTTTTTTCCCAAGCGGAAGATTATTTATAAGTTTATTTGTTACTCCAAACAACCATTATATACACATATTTGTACTAGTACAAATTTTTTCTGATTTGTGGTCTGTAAATGAAAAGCATT
Source organism: Macrothele yani (assembly GCA_039090855.1). Taxonomy (NCBI): domain Eukaryota; kingdom Metazoa; phylum Arthropoda; class Arachnida; order Araneae; family Macrothelidae; genus Macrothele; species Macrothele yani. Next base: position 89,402,685 of record CM077010.1, read on the forward strand.
CACGTTATTTCGGTTCGTCATAGCGGACAGAATATAAAAAGTAAGAGTATAGAGGTCGAGCACAATGTCCGAACTTCTCTATATGCCCGGGGAAGGAAACGGCAATCCATTTGGGAAATTACTGAACTCTGAGAAAATATGAATAATCGATATCTGTAAAGCTGGGATGCAGTACCCTGAGGTTACGCCAACCCAGCAGAGTGCAACGCTATGCACCCCATGGTGTCATGTTGGATACAGCAGTGCAGATACAGTTCCGGACATCCGCACATGTTGATAGGAAATAAGTACAGACATCTAGTGTGCATGCTGCAGCAAATCATACACTCTACCTGACTACAGTTTACAAAACAGAGGTATCATTTGGAAACCCAACACTCTTCTCTTAGCAACAGTTTGCTAGCAGATTCTTTGCAAACCTATTGCCCTGCAGTCAGGGCCGGCCCGTGATATTGTTCAAGCATGGGCAAGGTGGAGGTCTGGCCGCCTTTAGATGAAATTAAGATGTTTTGTTACACACATGCCACCCCCACCCCCCACACACACTTTTCATGAGGCACGCAGTCCATATCTTCCAAAAATTGTCCATTATCTTCCAAAAATTCAATGAAAACCCGCAAAAATTGCCAGTTTGTATTTCGAGGGAGAATCCTGTAAGAATACACATCAGGAAAAAATGCTTCATATGGGAATACTTCCAGAACAGGCAACAAAAAAATGGAATATTGAAAACCGACTGAGGAATGTATATTCAGAAATGACGACGGGGTATGTTTCCTTCACACAGCCGGTGTGTGTGTGTGTGTGTGTGAAGGGGGGGGGGTCAAACTAACTTACACGGAAAATTCCCAAATACTGATTTTACTTAACGTTCTCCGGAAATTTCTTTTTCCTTTCGATCAAAACATTAAGTTGGAGTCCCTTGATTAATGCGAGGCTCAAAACCAACCCATTAAGATACCACTGTATGTACGAAGGTATCTAAAAAAAACAGGGATTGAGGAGTTACCTGAATTTTGTAGTGTACACATTTTTATTTAGTTTCTCTTTTTATCATATTAGCAATCTGGATTTCATTAGCAATTACGTTAAAACAAATAATTCAAAATCCTTCGAAAATGAAATAAAAAAAAAACGTATTTCCTTCCCCACTGAAATCCTAATTTTCTTTTTTCCTCTAAATGTATAGAGTATTTTTCCTGTATTCAGTCTCTTCACCTCATATGGGTAAAATGAGAATTGCTAAATCACATGCTGTACCAAACAAACATGCCAATTTCCTAATCGATCCTAGGAAGACAAATGTTAACTCTGAAAACAAATATTCCCATCGGAGCGGTCATACCGTCCTTCCTTTTATGGTGTAACTAGTTTCAATTGCTGATGCGGTCATTTTGAAAATGATACCGTGCTATAGTGGTAGGGCAACGGGGAGAACGCCTAGGGTTGTTTCCGTCATGCTCCTGGCGCCACTTGCTTTGCAAAACAAGGGGTTGGTCAAGAAACGAGTGACAATCGTACTTTGGAGGCATTTTCATGACTGTAGCCTCAAGGTGAGTAATGTTGTCTCAGGTCCAGGAAGAGACACAAAGATAAAGACTTCAAAAATAGAAAGGCTAAATATACTGGCTTAGAACGGCAAAGAATGAGAATTGCTATAAAATATTACAATTAGGAATACGCTTTTATGTAATAATACGGATGAAACAAACTGTGATTAATTCACTAAGAAAAAAGGGCAAATAATATGTATTTTATGAAACACTATTTTTCAGATCATTATCATATAAACATAATATATATATTTATATGAAAAAGCTAAAGCAAAATAAGGGCAGTCCACCGGCCAGCCGCCCTCCATATGACTGCCGACGTGGGCACAAGCCCACGCCAAGCCCACGCCCCCTGCCTGCCTGCATTGCATGGTTCACTGTAAACTGCCACACCGTAAGATTGCCACACAGGAAAACTTCCACACGCTTTTCATTAAGGGGCAGGGTACAAATTGCTATTCCTCCGAGGAACAGTTTGAATGTGTGGCAGTTTTCTGGTGAGGCAGTTTTCAAAGTTTTCGAATTATGTGCGGCAGTTTCCCAAGGTGCCTAACAATGGGAAGGAGCTCTGTCATGTCGGTTCATACTTAGGGCAACTGGCCACAGAAGTTCGACGGGGGGGTATAAAGATTGCCGCTTCCTAGCCTATATTGAGAATTGAATTGGGAGCTCCAAACAAATTTCGAGAAAACGTTCTTTGTAAGCCAAGCGAAAATTACAGCATAATTCATGCTGTGTTCAGGAAAGGACTGTAAGGTGGGATTTTTTCAATAACGCTGCACTTCTACTTCGGCACTAAATATTTACATAACGTGCCAAATTTGTAATATTTTTCTTTTACTTAATTAATTCATAGGACCTAACCTCAGCCTTTTTAACAGCTTTTAATCCGCCGACTTCATATTCATAACGCTTACGTATCAAATCAAGTCAATAGCATTGCGCTTTTACTTAGGCACTAAATATTAAAGTCATAGGCCACAGGCATAGGCCTTTTTGACACTTTTTATTCTACCAGTGTCATATTCGCAATGCTTATTACACATCAAATCAAGTTAATAATATTGCGCTTTTATTTAGGCACGAAATATTTATTCCTAGGCCTAGGTTTAGGCCCTTTTACCAGTTTTTATTCTACCAATGACATATTCACAACGTTTACACAGAAAATCAAGTTAATAATATTAGGCATTTTCTTCGGCACAAAATATTAATTCATAGGCCCTAGGTCTAGGCCTTTTTAACAGTTTTTACTTCATCATTGTCATATTCACAACGTTTACACAACAAATAATATTGCGCTTTTATTTAGGAAGGAAATATTAATTCATAGGCCCTAGGCCCTTTTGACAGTTTTTATTCTACCAATGCCATATTCACAACGTTTGCACATCAAATCAAGTTAATAATATTGGAGTTAACTTAGGCACGAAATATTAATTCATAGGCTTTAGTCCTTTTTAGTAGTAATAATATTGCGCTTTTACTTAGGCACGAAATATTAATTCATTGGCCCTAGGCCCAGGCCTTGTTAATAGTTTTTAATCTATCAATGCCATATTCATAACGTTTACACACACAAAAAGAATTTAATAATATTGCTTAGGCACAAAATATTCGTTCATAGGCCCTAGGTCTGGGCCTATGAATTGATATTTCATGCCCAAGTAAAAGCGTAATATTATTAACTTGATTTGCTGTGTAAATGTTGTGAATATGGCATTGATAGAGTAAAAACTATTAAAAAGGCCTAGGGCCTATGAATTAATATTTCGTGCCTCAGTAAACGCCCAATATTATTATCATGATTTGCTGTGTAAACGAGGTGAATATGACATTGGTAGAATAAAAACTGCTGAAAAGGCCTAAACCTAGGCCTAGGGCCTGTGAATAAATATTTCGTGCCTAAATAAAGGCGCAATGTTATTAATTTAATTTGATGTGCAAACTTTGTGAACATGGCATTGGTAGAATAAAAAGTGTCAAAACGCCTAGGCGTAGGGCCTATGAATTAATATTTCTTGCCTAAGTAAAAGCGCAATATTATTACATTTATTTGTTGTGTAAACGTTGTGAATATGGCAATGGTAAAGTAAAAACTATTAAAAAGGCCTAGGGCCTATTAATTAATATTTCGTGCCTAAGTAAATGCCTAATATTATTAACTTGATTTTCTGTGTAAACGTTGTGAATAAAGAAAGGAAAAAGAAAATGAAAAATTGTTATCACAGCTAGCTTCCGTGGCAAACATTTCCTGCGTATGAAGAAGACACATATGAAAACCGCTATTCAGTTTCCTAATCCCATATTCCCAAATGGAAATCATTAGCGGCTGTAAAACGAGGTATGAAATTTCAGTAGCAATTTTACTTCCTATTTTGTGTAAAAACATTTTGCCGAATCCCATATTGCCAGATATTAAGGGAAGGGGGAGGAATCATTAGTGGACGTGAAAAGGAAATTTCAGTCTAAAATCGTCTTCCCATTTTGCCTGATCCCATTCTGCCAAATATTTTTGACACAAGACGGGGGAAAGTTACTAAGGACAATATTTACGTTCTCTGGATGATTTTTGTGTTCTTTCACGCTGTTACGCTTTTGGCCCGTTCTCATTTCTGGATAAACCTTTTGTTTTTCCATGTCTTATGTGTAAATATCGTGTACTTATTTACAACAAATGCATAAATATTTTTTTTATGGTTTACAGGTTATTTTCTCAAATTAAAAAAAAAAGATTGATTTATCCTATACAGGAAATGAAACATGATGAAAAACGAACTTAAAAAGTTTTAAGTTGAAATTACAAATTCCGAAACGAAGACTGTTGCTGCTATTTGTAAGCTCATATCAAGCTTTTGTTATTTGGACACTAGAATACATGTAACTTTCTTAAAAAAATAAAGTACCAACATTTTATATCATACATTTGTTTTACCAGTGACCTATTCAGTGTGGGTGGAAAAGGTTTCCGGGGCCCCTCTCCATTAGGTATCACTTGGTATTTCGTTCTCTGGCTGCTTTTTTAAAAATATCATCATCATCATTGTCAACCATTATCAATCCACTGCTGGACGAAGGTCTCCCCAAGTTTCCTCCACAACAGTCTGTCTTGTGCCAGTCTCCTCCATATCACTCCCTCATACTTTCGAATTTCATCCACCCATCTCCCATGTGGTCTTTTCCTGTCCCTTGGAATCCAATCTAAAATTTCGGCTGTCCATCGATGGTCTGTCCTTCTGGCAGTATGTCCAGCCCATTGCCATTTCAGGGATTTAACTCTGATCATGATGTCTTCCACTCTTGTCATTTTTTGGAACCACAAGTTCCTCTTCTTATGTCTCCTGATTACACCAAGCATGCACCTCTCCATGCTGCTTTGAGTTGTCTGCAGCCTTTGTATGTCTCTTTTAGTTAAGGTCCATGTCTCTGCACCATACATAAGCACTGGAAGGATGCATTGATCAAACACTTTTCTTTTAAGACATAATGGCATATTGCTCTTGAAAATTATGCTGTTTCTTCCAAAAGGTCTCCAGGCAAGTTTTGTACGTCAATTAATTTCTTCATCAATGTGACCCTCACTTGATATCTGCTGTCCAAGATAAACATACGTATCTGTTATCTCCAGCTTTTCTCCATCAATCGATAAATCTTCATTTCTTGTAAAAGCATTGAACATCACATTTGTCTTCTGAAAGTTCATTTTTAATCCCACTTCTTTACTCTTGTCAGCAAGTTCCTGGATCATACTCTGCAGCTCTGATGGGGTAGTTGCAAAAATGACTACGTGATCAGCAAAACGAAGGTGCGTTAAATAATCTCCATTAATCTTTATCCCTTTGTTTTCCCAGTTCAGTGATTGAAAGATATTTTCTAATGTGGCATTAAAGAGCTTCGGAGATATGGTGTCCCCTTCTCTCAAGGTCAGGTGATGCGTAACATCGCAGCCTCTCCTTGACAAATGTCAACCCCGCCTTCTCGTGGTGCATCCTGTTCCCCCTAAAGGGGCTCTGCCGACCGCCAATAGCGGTATAACTATACCATCGGGATTAGAGGAAATGCTATCCCACACTCACCAATCCGCTTGGCCAACATGGTGAGTTATGGCCAAACCCGTCCAAAATGACTCCATAACTTAAATTATATATTGGTACATATTTTTAATTATATATTTTACGAATAATAGGAAGCACCCTTTAGTATGGGGTATATATTTTTATCGCTTTGCAATATTTTGGCAGATGTTTTCTTCGGGATATTATTTTATTTGCATCTTCACTATTTTGGGCCACCCCATAAAGAAATCCTTCGTGAGCCACTGTGTCTTACTTTTACTATTCATCATTTTTTGATAATTGTTTTTCCTTTCATTTTTCACAATTACATTTTTTTCATGGAAAAAATAATAAACGAAAAATTAATGTAGATTCGATCGTTCTGTCGCGGCCAAAATACATTCCTCATCCCAATAGCCCTGCTCCGTCCCGATTAACATTGGTTCTGTTTTTAAACATTATTCGTGAAGAAGGATCAGCACAATAGGTTTCACATGTAATTACTCTTTTCCCAAATACTACAGAAACCTGATGCCGTCAGTCGATCCCCTTCGCTGAGGGGGAAATCTCATCCCCCATCCCCTGCTTTGCGAGGGAGGTAGCAATGATTCGTAAAAGCTTCAGTCAGCATCTTAGAGTAGCAGCATGTGATTTCTGTTTTACATAAGTTTGAGGGTAGAAAAGCCAATAAACTGTAATGTAAGTGATTTAAATAATTACTGACATCCTAAACTAAAGGCTATGACAGCTAAGTTATTATTATTTGTGTAAAAACTTTTAATATTCAAGGGAAAAGTCAAGGATATGCCACATTTTCAGTACTTGGTGTACCTAGAGCACTACCTAGTAACGATAGGCTACATTACTCCACCTCAAAGAAATTTAATTTTAAAATATTTCCTATATTTTTTTCTCAAATTTGATTGCCACTGCCTATATATAGTTCAGTGCCTTCTTCGTATGTGTGCGAATTTTCACAAGTCCGGAAACATTTCTTTTATGAGAACTTATGTAACAAAATTTTCCCATTGAAAATACATTGGCGGATTTTCACTCGACGTCCACCTTAAGAGACTATGGAAAAAAAATATCAAGAACGGATTAGTGCTGGAAAAATGCAGCACAAAAAGAGAAGAAGAAATTGAATGTCCACGAGGTGATTTGAAATGGGAAGAAGCTGAACTTTTGCAGCACTTGGATTCCTCTCATAAAATGTTAAACAGTGTTGAGGTGAACATTGAATGTGGCAGGAAAAAATGATGCATGAGTGCAATAGAAAGTGGACAGGTACTATTAAAAGAAGCAAAACAAAACATTGCTAACTATCTTAAAAATGAGAAAAAAATAGAAGTGAGCAATTAAATATTGAGAAAAGCAGCAAAAAATTAAAAAATTAAACATTTTTTGTAAAATAAATGATTAATAATAGAATCCTGCTATAATTAAAAATTTTTTGATCTATTTGAAAACTAAAATCTTTGCATGATATGTGTGTGTGTGTATTTCAATACAAAACGTTTTAAATTTTATTACGGTGCATCTAGTTCCAAAACATTTTTTGCTAAAGAGTTTGTTCTATCTACTGATATTTTACTTGCTCCAAAAAATGTTTTCTTTCACCAAAAATATATTTCACCTGCTCCAAAAACACATTTTGCTACTCCAAAAATGTATTTTACCTGCTCCAAAAATTTTTTTCTTACACCAAAAATATATTTCACCTGCTCCAAAAACACATTTTGCTTCTCCAAAAATGTGTTTTACCGGCTCCAAAAAGGTTTTGCAACTTTCCATTACTGTGTAATTATGACCAGCTTTTTAATTCATTTTTGAGTCTTTTCTAATGTAAAATATTCCTTCTAATGTTGTAAATTTGCTTTTATTTCAACAATATTTTTTTCTGATTGTCAAAATAGAAAAATTATAACATTGGCCAGCTTTACATGTGATCAATATAATAAAAATCTGCCTGATTTTCCAGATATGCATTAGTTTTGCTCTTGTAAAACTACATTTGCACTTCTGAAAGAGTTTGGTTTGAAAAATTATTTTTGCATTTGATTTCTGTAGTCATGACCACAATTTCTTATGCCTTCTCCAAACTTTTTTTATGTAATATTTTCCTGTTAGTTGGCATAAATTCTAATTTTTCATTCAGTATACTGCTTTGGATGCAACAGGTGATATAGAAAAAAATCTTTTAGCAACCATGAATCTAATATACAATGACTGCAATAAAAATTATCTTTGGGGCTTCTGATCTTTAGTTGCATTATTTTTGCACCAGAGGTGTAATGATACAGATAATTTGGATTTGTTGGTGTATGTTTAAAATTTTCTTTTGTATCCTGTTTTTAAGATTCCTATTTTATTAGATTCTTGTTGTCTCAAGCATGATTGATTTCTCCATGTGTTTTCCAGCTTCTTTTTTTGTCATTTTCATGCTATCTGGTACATGATTTTTACGTATCTTCTAGCATCTGTCCCACAGGCATTTTGCAATGTAATATTTTTATTTTAGGTGCCACAAAATTTAGCTTTTTTTTTTTATTTGTTATATTACTGATTACGCTCAGTTAAAAGCAAAAAAAGAGAAAAATGAACAAACTGGAAGCACATTTTGTGTAGTAGGTTTCAGACATACCAAAAGATGTTCTCATTGCTACTGAAAGTTTAGTGCCTTTTCATGTTCTCTTTCATACTGAGCAAAAGTAAGGTTTAGTTTCCACTGTTAAGAAAAAATAGAAATAAAAAATGCAATATACAAAAAGAGCTTCATCTAGTGAGAATAATTGGCAGTGAAACACGTAACACCCAAAACAAAGAAATAATTATTGAGATCAAGAATTATTCTAAAAAGAGCTTCTCCCCATGATCTGTAGTAAGGCTACATAATGCTTAATTTGTTGTCTCCAGCATGCTTTTGTAATGCAGAATTCAGTCAAGGAATGCTATGATTTTGTTAATGTTATTATTACTTTGAATATAAACAACATACAATATTTGCTTATTTTTTTATGTTATCATTCATATAAAAAGCATGATTTCATTTTCTACTTTCAGAATAGGGAGCAAATAAATTCTGATCATAGATTAAGGATACTGTTAGATGTAAGTTACCTTCCTTCATAATTGTCACATTTGTTATTTTTATAATATGTTGCATGGAAATTATTTTAAAATCACAGAGATTTTTGAAGCATTTTATTTTGTGTTGAATCACTATTTTAGTATACTAGTTGGGAATGTTGTGAATCTTTGAAAATATGTGTGTCATGTAGTGAAACTAAAGACCCAACTTTTACTCTAGGACTAACAGTTTTTCAAGTTGTCTGAGATTTCTTAGAAGGTAACACTTACTGAAGGCAGTGTTTTGTGTGATGTAGTGTGTCTGTGTACTTAAATTGTAAAATTTTGTATTGAATACTTTACAGACTTACATTTCAAAGTAAATTATTTTGAGAAATAAGTATATGATGCTATTTGATGTAAAAAAACAACTGGTTTTCACATTTGTGTACTTGTTCTTGAGGTAAGATTTAACTTTATGATTTATAATGAAAATAGTCAGGCATAATTTATTAAAAAATATATATTTACTCATATTTATATGGCAGTAGTTATAACATGTTAAAACTATTCTCACTTAAGTGGATATTTCTTCATCCACGGTGAACATTTAGTAATTTTGTTCTCATATAATTCCAGAGTTTACAGAAAAGGGTTTCTGCCTTCCCCCCCCCAATAGTATTTGGTTTTCACAATCAAAAACGTCAAAAAAATTGTTTAAGATACCATGTATTCATCTTTGCATTGATCAGTGTACACTTCCGGAATTTTACCAGTGCCCTTAAGATAACCTTGTGTTACCACATTCTAAAAAAAGACAAGGTTACCACATATTCACCTTGAAAAACAACTTTTGCTGATGTGTTTCAACAATAGACTACATCATTTTCACAGAACCTATACTCCACTGTGGTCATATGATGAGGGTGATTGTTTACCAGTGGCTTCAAATGCTCCATATTCTCCCACAGGCACTTAAGGTGACCATACATTCACTGATATTTTCACAACTGATTTCTGAGGATGCTTGTGTGATAACCTTATGTATCTATCACCAGAGGAATGTGGAATGTTTTAGAAGCACTGGTAATTTTTCAAGTGAAGTAGAGATACAACATTATGCTAAAATGCTTATTGAGACTGTTTTGAACCTAAAGCCAAGATAATGGACAAGAAAGAGAGTTTCCTGGAAATAGGGGAGGAAAAAAAGATATCAGAAAAACACCTAAATTCTTTTTGATTAATTTTTACCTTTCCCTTTTAGTTCTTGTGTTTTAAAAGTGTGATACAAAACCATAGGAAAGCAGGGCTTGGAAAATATTTGAAAAGTTACATGCCCAGCTGGGCATGTGCAGAAATTATTTACCTGCTCAGATAGTAAAAGTTGGGTGCCCAGTAAATTTATCTTCTAAAATAACAAATCACTACACTACCTTCATTTTTTTTAAAAGCTGAAATGTATGATGAACTTGGTTTTTTACATGTTTAGCATTTCCCTTTTAAGGGCCTGCATTCAAAATGTTCAGTGCACAAAAGTATGTATCTCAAGTTTTAATATAATGATGCTGAAATTGGTATGAAATTGTACGATGATAAAATTGGTATTTGAGAAATTTAGTGATTCTATCATGTTTCTTTCATTGAAGTTTTCGCCTTTTGTCACAAACACCGGAGGCTAGCTCCATCAGAGGCATGCATCCTACCTCTGACTATAAATAACATTTGGAGCAAAACTACATGTGGTTCCAGTTTTTGGACTTAAGAGTATAATCATCATCATCATCATCATCATCATTGTCAACCATTATCAATCCACTGCTGGACAAAGGTCTCCCCAAGTTTCCTCCACAACGGAGGCAAGTTTTGTACGCCGATTAATTTCTTCACGAATGTGACCCTCACTTGATATCTGCTGTCCAAGATAAACATACGTGTCTGTTATCTCCAGCTTTTCTCCATCAATCGATATATCTTCATTTCTTGTAAAAGCATTGAACATCACTTTTGTCTTCTGAAAGTTCATTTTTAATCCCACTTCTTTACTCTTGCCAGCAAGTTCCTGGATCATACTCTGCAGCTCTGATGGGGTAGTTGCAAAAATGACTATGTCATCAGCAAAACGAAGGTGGGTTAGATAATCTCCATTAATCTTTATCCCTTTGTTTTCCCAGTTCAGTGATTGAAAGACATTTTCCAATGTGGCATTAAAGAGCTTTGGAGATATGGTGTCACCTTGTCTCACTCCTTTTCCAATTTTTATGTGTGTTGTATTTTCAAACAGCCGAATCTTTGCACTTGCATTTTCATAGATGTTATTAATAATATTAATGTACGCATCTTCAATACCGCAGGATTTCAGAGCCATTGTAACTGCTGATGGTTTCACCGAATCAAAGGCTTTTTCATAATCGATAAAAGCCATGCACAATGGAAGTTCATATTCCCTCGTTCTTTCAATTAGTTCTCTCAGTACGTGGATATGATCTATTGTGCTGTAGCCACTCCTGAATCCAGCTTGTTCTCTCGGTTGAGCCATGTCCAGTGTTACCTTTAAGCGGTGTGAAAGAACTTAAGTGAAGATTTTATAAACCACTGATAGGAGGCTGATAGGTCTGTAGTTCCTGTGATCCTCAATGTCACCTTTTTTATGTAGCAAGATCATTGTAGCATTGTTCCAATCCTCAGGAATCTTCCCTTCATTAAGGCATCGAGTGAAAATTTGGGCGAGTACTGTTTCGGTTTCTCCACTTGCTTCTTGTATGAAGTCTACAGTAATTCCATCTTCTCCTGGAGCTTTTCCCCGCTTCATGTTCTTGATTGCATGTGCAACTTCTGCTGGGAGGACTGGAAGAACTCTGGTACTGGTACCTTTCATGATGTCTGGAGTACATGTATCATCCCTTTCATATAATTTGGAGTACAAATCTTTCACTCTTGTAAAAAATTCGTCTCTCTTTCTTGTTACAGAACCATCTTCTTTTCTCAGTGCCATAATCTGTTTTCTTCCCTTACTGAGATGTCCCTTTGCTATCTTTAGGCTTTGGTTGTTTTCAATTGCTTTCCTTACTAGTTCACAGTTGAATTTCCTTACGTCTTCAGTGATACTTTTTCGTACTGTCTTGCATAGCTCTATATATTCCACTTTGGAAGTCCCATCTTCTTTAGTTGTTCTCATCTCTTTTCTCTTTTGCATCAACATTTTGGTTTTTCCTGATAATTTGTTCACATGCTACTTGTTCTTAGACCCAGCTAATTTTGTTGCTGTTTCCACAAGAGCTTTGGTTACTTTTCTGTTAACTTCAGAAATATCCACTTCTTCCGATGTTAGGCCTTCTAAAGCATAGAATCTGTTCTTCAGTTCCAACTTGAAGGTATTACAGGGTTTTTAAAGGTTGGTTATGTCAGTACATTTTGTTTGTGTTATGAGCTTGCTACATTCGAGTTTAGTGTTGAGGTGCATCTTACATCTCACCAATCTATGGTCACTACCTGTGTTGAACTTGTTTAGCACACTGCAGTCTTCTATGACGAATTTTTTGTTACACATAATAAAATCAATTTCACTTGTCGTCCCATTTGGATGTCTCCATGTCCATTTCCTGTGTGGCTTTTTCTTGAAAAAGGAGTTCAAGATGAAAAACCCTTCTGCCTCTGCAAACTCTACGAGAGTATTTCCACGCTGGTTTCTGTTGCCGTGACCAAATTTACCTACTGAAGTTTCATTCTGTTGCCGTTGCCTTATTTTTGCATTGAAATCTCCCATAATTATCTTCAAGTGCTGCTTACCTTTATTATTTAGATGACGAATTTCCTCATAAAATTCATCAATTTCTTCTTCAGGATGACTTTGTGGTGGGTGCATAAGTTTGAATAATCTGAGCCTGGTATCTTCTCGAGAGTTGGATAACGAGTCGTGCGGCTCTGTCAGAGGAACTTTCAACTTCTACAACTTTTATCCTTTAGTTTCTTGTTTATTATAAATCCAACACCACTAGTTCTGCCAGTATCTGTCCCACGATAGTAGAAGAGATGTCCACTTTTCAGTTCAATGAGATCTTCTCCTTTTCTCCTTACCTCACTTAGCCCAACAATGTCCCACTTGATCCTTTGTAGTTCCTCTTCCAATTCAAGAAGCCTTGAATCAGAAGATAGGGAGCGTCCATTATACGCAGCCAAGGTCAGCATCAGATGGCAGCCTAGTCCGGTCCTCCAGGGATTCTTAGCACCCTCTGCCTTCATGTCACACTGGCCGCTCGCCGCCTTGGCCAGGTACATTCCAGCTGCCGGAGACTGAGGGCCAAGATTTAAGTTGTGGAGTCATTTTGGAGGGGTTTGGCCATAACTCATCACGCTGGCCAAGCGGGTTGGTGAGTGTGGGATAGCATTTCCTCTAATCCCGATGGTATAATTATACCGTTATTGGTGATCGTCAGAGCCCCTTTAGTGGGAACAGGATGCACCATGAGAAGGCGGGGTTGACATTTGTCAAGGAGAGGCTGTGATGTTACGAATCACCTGACCTTACATCCCAAGAGTATAATATACATAATTAAAAAAGGGATATTCTTCTGGGTTCGTTCCATAAAATATCACATGGTGGTGGTTGCTGACACATTTTAGAAAAAAATTATATTTTTACCATGGATTAGCTGTTATATGTAGACTTCAGAAATGCATTCATAAATCTTTTATAGGCTGCCATGTTGAAGAAAAAATCAAAATGGCCGCCTCGGACAAGCAAAATTGAGTCCTGCAGTCGTGTTTGCTTTTTTATCTCTCTCAAACTATTAATGATAACAGTTTCAAATAAAATCCAGTAACTTCAGCATAGTCTGAGCTATAAAATAAAGTATTAACATTGCATTTAATATTTTATTTAGTACCAGAGAATTTGACATGTGTTTTCAGCGCAAAATTGAATATTCACTACCTTTAAGATTTTTTAACTTATGAAGAAATTACATGCACAAAATGAAAATCTAGAATTAAATAAAGTGCATGTAGTTAGATAATTTAAAAATGTTAAACTCAATATTAACACCCTCCTTATTAAAAACATATTTAAAAACTACATTTTGCAAATTTCAGCTATATTACAGTAGATCATATCCACGTACTGAGAGAACTAATTGAAAGAGCGAGGGAATATGAACTTCCATTGTGCATGGCTTTTATTGATTATGAAAAGGCCTTTGATTCGGTGAAACCATCAGCAGTTACAATGGCTTTGAAGTCCTGCGGTATTGAAGATGCATACATTAATATTATTAATAACATCTATGAAAATGCAAGTGCAAAGATTCGGCTATTTGAAAATACAACACACAAAAAAATTGGAAAGGGAGTGAGACAAGGTGACACCATATCTTCCAAGCTTTTTAATGTCACATTGGAAAATGTCTTTCAATCACTGAACTGGGAAAACAAAGGGATAAAGATTAATGGAGATTATCTAACTCACCTTCGTTTTGCTGCTGACATAGTCATTTTTGCAACTACCCCATCAGAGCTGCAGAGTATGATCCAGGAACTTGTTGACAAGAGTAAAGAAGTGGGATTAAAAATGAACTTTCAGAAGACAAAAGTGATGTTCAATGCTTTTACAAGAAATGAAGATTTATCGATTGATGGAGAAAAGCTGGAGATAAGAGATACGTATGTTTATCTTGGACAGCAGATATCAAGTGAGGGTCACATTGATGAAGAAATTAATCGGCGTACAAAACTTTCCTTGAGAGCTTTTGGAAGAAACAGCATAATTTTCAAGAGCAATATGCCATTATGTCTTAAAAGAAAAGTGTTTGATGAATGCATCCTTCCAGTGCTTACGTATGGTGCAGAGACGTGGACCTTAGCGAAAAGAGACATACAAAGGCTGCATGCAGACAACTCAGAGAAGCACGAAGAGGTGCATGCTTGGTGTAACTAGGAGAGATAAGAAGAGGAACTTGTGGATCCGAAAAATGAGAAGAGTGGAAGACATCATGATCAGAGTTAAATCCCTGAAATGGCAATGGGCTGGAAATACTGCCAGAAGGACAGACCATCGATGGACAGCCAAAATTTTAGGTTGGATTCCAAGGGACAGGAAAAGACCCAGAAGAAGACCACATGGGAGAGATGGGTGGATGAAATTCGAAAGTATGTGGGAGTAACATGGAGGAGACTGGCACAAGACAGACTGTTGTGGAAGAAACTTAGGGAGACCTTCATCCAGCAGTGATAATGGTTGACAATGATAATATAAAAAGCAAGTGGATGAAAAAATCTGAAAATTTTTTAGAATGTACTTCTCTATAAATGCTTTTGTGCAGCTAAAAACATTAAAGTAAAACACAAGGAGCTCACCTTGGTGCACAATACTTCAATAAAATCAATCTATGGTTTAAAACCAGAGTTGATGAACCATAACTTTAATTATGCTCAAGATACAAGTTAAAACCTGATGATAATTAAAAACACTTCATGAGAACTTTCTGGTCCACCCGGGATCCCGTCTTCAGATGAGAAATACAAATGCAAACACAAGACAGAGTAACACATTAATTTATAGGTCTCGACAATGACGTATGTGTAGTGGTCTCCTAGAGGCCACCAGGATATCTACATCATTAACTGATATCAAAGTGAGACAAATAGGTTGACAGGGAATGGGGTATGTAGGAAAGGTAGAATAAGTACAAAAAGCAGTTTTAAAAGGTGCCTGGGGAAAAAGATGGATGTAGGGGAGGGGGAGGGTGATAGAGATGGAATAGGTTCTCAATCTTTTTGTTCCTAACCTTTTCGGAGCCCCTTTTCCGATAACCTATTCCATCTCTATCACCCCCTTCCCCCTGCACCTCTCTTTTCCCCCAGGCACCTTTCAACTGTGTTTCATACTTATTCTATCTTTCCTACATACCCTCTTCCCTGTCAGCCTATTTGTATCACTTTGATATCAGTTAACTATGTAGATATCCTGGTGGCTGCTAGGGAATCACTACACATACGTCATTGTCGAGACCTATAAATTAATGTGTTACTCTGTCTTATGTTCGCATTTGTATTTCTCGTCTGAAGATGGGATCCAGGGTGGACCCGAAAGTTCTCATGAAGTGTTTTTAATTATCATCAGGTTTTAACTTGCATCTTGAGCATAATTAAAGTTATGGTTCATCAACTCAGGTTTTAAACCATGGATTGATTTTATTGACGTTTCTTGCACCAAGGCGAGCTGCCTTGTGTTTTATTTTAACGGAATGTACTTCTAGCATAGGTGTTAGCATTGTGTAAGTCTCATATTGTGTTTTTGATCTGTATAGCTGCTGTAAAATATTGAAGATAATAAAAAATGGCAAATTACGGAATATCAGTTTTGCACATTGTAATAACTTATTTTGGGTATTTATATTAATTTTTGTATCCTATTAAATTTTAGGGCATTGTCATGTGAAATACGTATTATTATTTATAGGCATATCATCATCATCATTGTCAACCATTATCAATCCACTGCTGGACGAAGGTCTCCCCAAGTTTCCTCCACAACGGTCTGTCTTGTGCCAGTCTCCTCCATGTCACCCCTGCATACTTTCGAATTTCATCCACCCATCTCCCATGTGGTCTTCTTCTGGGTCTTTTCCTGTCCCTTGGAATCCAATCTAAAATTTCGGCTGTCCATCCATGATCTGTCCTTCTGGCAGTATGTCCAGCCCATTGCCATTTCAGGGATTTAACTCTGATCATGATGTCTTCCACTCTTGTCATTTTTCGGATCCACGAGTTCCTCTTCTTATCTCTCCTGGTTACACGAAGCATGCACCTCTCCATGCTGCTTTGAGTTGTCTGCAGTCTTTGTATATCTCTTTTAGTTAAGGTCCACGTCTCTGCACCATACGTAAACACTGGAAGGATGCATTGATCAAACACTTTTCTTTTAAGACATAATGGCATATTGCTCTTGAAAATTATGCTGTTTCTTCCAAAAACTCTCCAGGCAAGTTTTGTACGCCGATTAATTTCTTCATCAATGTGACCCTCACTTGATATCTGCTGTCCAAGATAAACGTACGTGTCTGTTATCTCCAGCTTTTCTCCATCAATCAATAAATCTTCATTTCTTGTAAAAGCATTGAACATCACTTTTGTCTTCTGAAAGTTCATTTTTAATCCCACTTCTTTACTCTTGTCAGCAAGTTCCTGGATCATACTCTGCAGCTCTGATGGGGTAGTTGCAAAAATGACTACGTCATCAGCAAAACGAAGGTGGGTTAGATAATCTCCATTAATCTTTATCCCTTTGTTTTCCCAGCTCAGCGACTGAAAAACACCCTCCAAT
The DNA here is from genome assembly GCA_039090855.1 of Macrothele yani. Taxonomy (NCBI): domain Eukaryota; kingdom Metazoa; phylum Arthropoda; class Arachnida; order Araneae; family Macrothelidae; genus Macrothele; species Macrothele yani. Next base: position 89,419,679 of record CM077010.1, read on the forward strand.
GTGGCATTAAAGAGCTTGATCGGAGATATGGTGTCACCTTGTCTCACTCCCTTTCCAATTTTTATGTGTGTTGTATTTTCAAACAGCCGAATCTTTGCACTTGCATTTTCATAGATGTTATTAATAATATTAATGTATGCATCTTCAATACCGCAGGTTTTCAGAGCCATTGTAACTGCTGATGGTTTCACCGAATCAAAGGCTTTTTCATAATCGATAAAAGCCATGCACAATGGAAGTTCATATTCCCTCGATCTTTCAATTAGTTCTCTCAGCACGTGGATATGATCTATTGTGCTGTAGCCACTCCTGAATCCAGCTTGTTCTCTCGGTTGAGCCATGTCCAGTGTTACCTTCAAGCGGTGTGAAAGAACTTTAGTGAAGATTTTATAAACTACTGATAGGAGGCTGATAGGTCTGTAGTTTCCGAGATCCTCAATGTCACCTTTCTTATGTAGCAGGATCATTGTAGCGGTGTTCCAATCCTCAGGAATCTTTCCTTCATTAAGGCATCGAGTGAAAATTTGGGCGAGTACTGTTTCGATTTCTCCAGTTGCTTCTTGTATGATGTCTACAGTAATTCCATCTTCTCCTGGAGCTTTTCCCCGCTTCATGTTCTTGATTGCATGTGCAACTTCTGCTGGAAGGACTGGAGGAACTCTGGTACTGGTATCTTTCATGATGTCTGGAGTGCATGTATCATCCCTTTCATATAATTTGGAGTAGAAATCTTTCACTCTTGTCAAAATTTCGCTTCTATTTCTTGTTACAGAACCATCTTCTTTTCTCAGTGCCATAATCTGTTTTCTTCCCTTACTGAGATGTCCCTTTGCTATCTTTAGGCTTTGGTTGTTTTCAATTGCTTTCCTCACTAGTTCACAGTTGAATTTTCTTACGTCTTCAGTGATACTTTTTCTTACTGTCTTGCATAGCTCTATATATTCCACTTTGGAAGTCACATCTTCTTTAGTTGTCCTCATCTCTCTTCTTTTTTGCATCAACATTTTCGTTTTTCCTGATAATTTGTTTACATGCAACTTGCTCTTAGACCCAGCTAATTTTGTTGCTGTTTGCATAAGAGCTTTGGTTACTTTTCTGTTAACTTCAGAGATGTCCACTTCTTCCGATGTTAGGCCTTCTAAAGCAGAGAACCTGTTCTTCAGTTCCAACTTGAAGGTATTATGGTGTTTTTTAAGGTTGGTTATGTCAATAGATTTTGTTTGTCTTATGAGCTTGCCACGTTCAAGTTTGGTGTTGAGGTGCATCTTACATCTCACCAATCTATGGTCACTACCTGTGTTGAACTTGTTTAGCACACTGCAGTCTTCTATGACGAATTTTTTTGTTACACATAATAAAATCAATTTCACTTGTCGTCCCATTTGGATGTCTCCATGTCCATTTCCTGTGTGGCTTTTTCTTGAAGAAGGAGTTCAAGATGAAAAACCCTTCTGCCTCTGCAAACTCAACGAGAGTATTTCCACGCTGGTTTCTGTTGCCGTGACCGAATTTACCTACTGAAGTTTCATTCTGTTGCCGTTGCCCTATTTTTGCATTGAAATCTCCCATAATTATTTTCAAGTGCTGCTTACCTTTATTATTTAGATGACAAATTTCCTCATAAAATTCTTCAATTTCTTCTTCAGGATGACTTGTATTTGGCGCATAAGTTTGAATAATCTGAGCCTGGTATCTTTTCGAGAGTTGGATAACAAGTCGTGCAGCTCTGAAGAGATGTCCACTTTTCAGTTCAATAAGATCTCCTTTTCTCCTTACCTCACTTAGCCCGACGATGTCCCACTTGATCCTTTGTAGTTCCTCTTCCAATTCAAGAAGCCTTGAATCCGAAGATAGGGAGCGTCCATTGTACGTAGCCAAGGTCAGCATCAGATGGCAGCCTAGTCCGGTCCTCCGAGGATTCTTAGCACCCTCTGCCTTCATGTCGCACTGGCCGCTGTCTTGGCCAGGTACATTCCAGCTGCCGGAGACTGAGGGCCAAGATTTAAGTTGTGGAATCATTTTGGAGGGGTTTGGCCATAACTCACCACGCTGGCCAAGCGGGTTGGTGAGTGTGGGATAGAATGTCCTCTAATCCCGATGGTATAGTTATACCGCTATTGGCGGTCGTCAGAGCCCCTTTAGTGGGAACAGGATGTACCACGAGAAGGCGGGGTTGACATTTGTTAAGGAGAGGCTGTGATGTTACGCATCACCTGACCTTACATCCCTATAGGCATATAGGAAGTAGAAAATATAATAATAATTTCCATAAAATTATCTGAAAAAAGTTGGGTTTTCAAAACAAAGCTTGCTGCTTGCATTTTATTTATAGTTGATGTGATTGATTAAGACTGTTTTATTTAGAAAAAATTTTTCCTGACAATCTTGAAGTTAATCTTGAGCATTAAACTTTCAGCTTTTAAACCATAATAAACCTTAGGCCACTTTTTCTGTAGCAACAATAAACAACTTTGTGTTCAGATCATAACTAATGTTATGAGTCCGTCCTGTTGCTGTACTGAGTTTCAATGGTGAGATTTTCCTTAATAAATTTTCAGCTTTCACCCAAACCTTGTCATCTCTTAATAGTTTAAAACAAGTGCTTCGATCACAAGGATGAAAAAAATGAATGAAAAAGTCATTTGTGCTGACAGATAGATTTTCAACTACACCTAGCCACCATTTATTGTCAAAAACACAACATGCAAAGTCATCAATTTTTATATCACATACTAAAAAGTCATTTTTTTTTAATATTTATTTCTGTACTTATTGCTGATCCAGAAATAATGCCCACTTTTAATGTAAATTTAATTTTCGGTATGAAACAGTGATATTCTCTTGTGTGCTTAATTGTAAGATCTTTATTATATCTATCTTCCAAAAGATTCTGTATTTGAAGTACTTCCGTAGTAGATGAAACTTTAAATGTGATTCCAGTAATATTTTCATTACAAATTTTATACATATTTTCAGCAGTTAAAATTTGATTTTCAAATGGGTTTTGAAGACTCGCTTTTCTGACCAACCATTTGACAGTGCCTCCAATGCCGTCACACGGCCCTTTTCCGTGTGCATTAGCAAAAAAGTGCCACTCAGCAGGTATTCCAAAATCTTATTCATGGTAGCATAAATTCAGAAAGTTTTTGCGATTTTTATATTGTCCAGCACACCAATCCGAAAAGTAATATATTTTTGTAATATGATAAAAAATTTTTTGTAATTCTAAAACAAGTTCTTTTTGGAAACAGTAAAATGGTGTAGTATTATGCTCTAATTTCACAAAAACTGTAAGATTTTACTTCATTCTTCTCATTCGCACATCATTACTGCGAAATGGAATCAACAAAGACAGTGGTATCTGTCAAAACAGATCTGGAAGTATCAAGCTTTCTTTTTTGGTTGGAGGTTTAGCGACCACCATGAGCAAATCAGTGGGCTATAAGCAGTCGCCCATCCCTAATTTAGGGCCACTAGTTCCAGGGAAGGGAGAGAGAGCCAGTGTTGTAAGAAAAATACAGCATCTATGCCTCACCGGGATTTGAACCCAGATCCATCTCGAACGATTTGTCGGAAGCCAGCACTTAGACTACTACACCATCTGGGGCGGCTTTCGTTTTGTAGATATGAGGAGAGGAAAACTACAAAACCGATCACTGTAATGCCGTCTTGCATCGACGAAGAAAAAAATATTTCACAGATGGTTTAAAATCTTTCTTTTCTGCATTGATCCAAGGCAGTGATTAATGGAATTTCGACCATCATAACGGCTAATTATCGGCACAAATTGGAAGAATTTGACATTCTTCTGGAGGGCTGAAAATCCGGAGTCTCCCACCTAAATCCGGAGAGTTGACACATCTGCATAGGTGGAAGAAGCATTTATCTTCTGACTCTGTCTGTCCGTCTTCAGAATAATTCGCGTAAAAATGCTTCGATTTTGATGAAATTTTAGTATGTTGTTAAGTAATGCCTGGGAATCTACTCTATTGAAAATCGTTAAAATCAAACTGCAGTTTAATTAGAAATCGGACACCAATGCAATTTTCATTGAATAGGATAACTCAGGTAAAATTATTTTGATTTTGATGAAAGTTTAGCATGTTTCTAAACTACACCTGGGGATCAATCTTATTGAAAATTTTTAAAATTGGCGGAATATTTCTTCCAAAATCACCCCACAATTATTTACTCGAACGGAATAACATAATTCTGCGCTCCATTTTCTGCAGAAGTGGGGAATGCAGGTAACTGAAATATGCCCATAAATAATATTATTTCACACGAAAATGCCCTAAAATTTAATAGGATACAAATAAGGGTATAAATGCCCAAAATAAGTTATTTTACGATGTGCAAAATTGATATTCTGTAATTTGCCATTTTTTATGATCTTCAATAAAGCAATATAACAATGCCAACACCTCTGCTAGAAGTACATTCTATAAAATTTTCAGATTTTTTCCTACACTCCCTTTTTAGATATAGCTTGCCAAATATGGCCGAAATTGCAAAATGTAGTTTTTAAACAATTTTTTTTAATAAGAAGGAGGGTGTGAATATTGAGTTTAACATTTTTAAATTGTCTAACTACATGCACTTTATTTAATTGTAGAGTTTTATTTTGTGTATGTAATTCCTTCATAAGTTAAAAAAATCTTAAAGTTGGTGAAATATTTAATTTTGCACTGAAAACGCATGTCAAATTTTCTGGTACTGAATAAAATATTAAGTGCAATGTTAATACTTCATTTATAGCTCATAATATGCTTAAGTTACTGGATTTTATTTGAAACTGTTATCTTTAATAATTAGTTTGGAAGATATTATAAAAAGCAAACATGACTGCAGGACTCAAATTTGCTTGTCGGAGGCAGCCATTTAGATTTTTTCTTCAACATGGTAGCTTATAAGAAATTTTTAAATGCATTTCTGAAATCTACATATAACAGATATCTCATGGTAAAAATATAAAAGTTTTCTAAAATATGGCAGCAACTAATTTAATTGAAATCATGTGATATTTTATGGAATGACCCTCTGTCCTTGGCAATCCGTAACAATAATCAACTTCCTGTGATTAGCTGTGAAATGAAACATGGCATGCGACGACTACCTTTTTTCTTGTAGGAAATTTTAATCCTAACTTTTTTGTTTTTAAATTTGGTTGCACATGCCAGGCAACTAGATTGTTTTTCTACCTGCCCAGGCCAATAATTTACATGCCCCAGGCATGGTATTTTTCAAGCCCTGGGAAAGTATATATAATAAAATTCAAAGGAACTTTGATGTACTTTGAACTTGTAGATTTTGTTAGAGAAATTTTACTCACACATAACATTTAGTTGTGCAAAGTTTTTAAAAGGATGATAATTATTTAAATTTTCAAATGAAAATTATTTAGAGGTAAATTAATGTTTATTAAGAATTTCTCTAAGTATACATAAAGTAAACTATTAGAAAGGACAAAAAAAAAAACTTAGTGTATAAGTGCAACTTTGGAATTCTTTATTGAAAAAACTGCCAAGAAGTTTTTTTAGCATAGAGAATTATTCAAAATGAGTGTAATTTCTGTGTATTGTTTTCCATATGAATGTGCATAAATATATTTAAGACATGGTTTAAATATCCATATTTAAAATTTTGAGGTGAATATGACGATGATGGACAAAACACGTAACAATAATAACAAATAAAGGTAACTTGATCACGCTAGTTACGTTACATGAAAAAACTTTTACAAGAAAGTTCGTAAGTTGGGAGCTTTCGACCTTATCTTAGGTCTTCATCACGCCAATGGAGGACTAAGATTGTTGCCAGATTCTACATTTGAATATTTTCTATTTTTGTTGCCCAAACTTAGAATTGATCTCCAGATTATTGGGATGTAAAGAGGAGATTCGGAATTGCAAGTCATTGAGTTGAAAATAATTTCCAGGCTTTCACAGTAACGGAGGGCAAAACGATAGTCAAAAGAAGCAATTCATTTTGCTTCGTTCCAGCAGGGAACTGCAGATGTGTCTTCCATTGTCAAAATAGACAAGGCTGTAATTAGGGTTGGCTTTCAAAACATCTTTTTATGTTCTAAAATTCTGTGGTTAATGCTCCTGTATGTGCTTCCAATGTATAAGTTATTACTTGTTGAAGAAGAGATAGGAATGCAGTAAACTCCTGGGAGGTCCAGATTTTCAACTTTGTCCCTATCCCTTTGTAGAAGTTTCAAGATGTTGGGGAGGGATTTAATGGCAAGATGGTAACCAAAACTTCTAAAAAGAATCTGCAACTTATAAGCATAGGAAGGATGGTAAGGAACAGAACCAGAGAATTTCAGGTTTTCTTTCTTTTGAGGAAGGAGGCATTCAATTTTCGAATTGGTTTCATATTTCTTTAAGAGGGAGTTGACTGTAAGAGCAGGGAAACCATCAGAGAGGGCTGTTGTAGAAATTTTGGAGAATTCTTCTTAAAGGGAAAGTTGGTTGTTGCAAATGATATGAGCCCTGTGGATGTAAGATTTCAATGCTGCAAGCTTGTAAAGATGCAGAGTGACAGATTTGTAGGGAATGATGTTAGTGGCTGCAGAAGGTTTACGATAGACGGAACGAGTGATGGAGAGATCAGAGTTTCTGCAGATGGAGACATCCAGGAAATCAATTTTGCTGTTTACTTCCTTAGATATAGTGAGATTAATGGAAGGAAATTTTTCCGTTGGAGTTGATCAGTGTCTGTAAATCAGACTCGGTATGTGGCCAGCTAATGAAAATGTCATCTACATATCTTAACCACAGGTAAGGTTGAAAAAGGTGGTGAGGAATGATGGAAACTTCAATATGTTGCATGTAGATTTCTGCAAGAAGAGGGGAAAGAGGTGAGCCCATGGGGAGACCAGATTGTTGCGTGTACACAATTTTGTTGAAAACAAAACAACTGTGTTGATGAATAGTGTGGAAACAATCATAAAGATCTTAGATAAGAGTACCAGGTGGTTCGAAATGAAGAATCAATTTCTTCATAAGGAGCATGTAGGACTCAAAATATGGTACAGAGAGGAACAAAGACTCCACATCAAGAGTATATAGATTTACACTTGAGAAAAGGAATTAGGAAGTTTGTAGATGAAGTCTGAAGTAGAGACAACAGTATAAGGATGGTTGGTGCCAGAGATTTGCATTTGAGGACCAATTTTTTTCAAGGTTTACTCCTGGAGAAAAAGAATATTCAACTAAAGGTCTGATGGGGTTATTGGCTTTATGCAGTTTAACTTGCAGGAAAAGCCTGGGAGTCCTAAAGTAAGGAGAAGCTGAGATATCTCCAAGGAAGGGTTAAAGAGTTTCTTTCTTAGATAATCTGTCAACTGAGTTTTGGAGTGAGTTGGTGGTGTCTGACTGCAGAGGGATGCAGTTAGCAGAAGTAAGAAATGAATGCACTTTTTGGTTTAGTATTTCTTTACCAATGATGACTGGGCAACCAACTTTATCTGCTTTGCATATGGCAAGGTCATTTTCTTGAATAAATGTCCTGAATTCTTTCAGGCAAGAAGAAGAGTACTTGATTGGCGCAGAAATTTGCTTGGATGGGATAACAGCAGCATTAGCACGGAGGATAGGTTGGTGAACAGCCTCAGTTCTATGGATGGCTGATTCTATAAGAGAAACAGTTTGTGGAAGATTGATAGGAAGAGCTGGTAAAAATTTTGGGCCTAATGATAAGAATTTATCCAAGCTAGGAGGAAAAGTAACAGAGGAAAGATTTACATACTTTGGCTTGTCAGTAGAGGCTGAAAATGAAGTAGATGTAGCTTGACTTTTTTGCTTGGAAAGAAGAAAATTAAATTTCTTTGAAAGGCGAGCATATTCATGAACTTCTATTGTTGAAAGGGTTTGGTTGATATGAATCATAAAGATATCAAGCAAAGCAGGATGAGTGGTAGCAGCAAGTGATTAGTAGCTAATGTAGCAAGAAAGTTCAGTTTTAGCTATGGAGGAACGGAGGTCACGGATAGCGGCAGATTGGAGGTTATGGCTGGTCTGCTGTAGTAAAGCACGCCAACGTCCTTTGAAAATGGGTTTGCAGATCTGAAAAGCTTGGGGGAGAATGCCTGAAGACTTGCAGGAAACAAGAAAACGTAGACTACAAAGAGAAGTAGTAACTTTGGTCCGAAGTTTCTGGAAAGAAATCCAATTTTTCGTCCAGTCCAAAATAAAATGTACGGAAGTTGCATAGCTTTGAAACATGATAGTGATGGGCAAAACACGTATTAATAATAACAAATAAAGATGTAACTTGATCACGCTAGTTACGTTACATGAAAAAACTTTTACAAGAAAGTTCGTAAGTTGGGAGCTTTCGACCTTATCTTAGGTCTTCATCACGCCAATGGAGGACTAAGATTGTTGCCAGATTCTACATTTGAATTTTTTCTATTTTTGTTGCCAAAACTTAGAATTGATCTCCAGATCATCGGAATGTAGAGAGGAGATTCGGAATTGCAAGTCATTGAGTTGAAAATAATTTCCAGGCTTTCACAGTAACGGAGGGCAAAATGATTGTCAAAAGATGCAATTCGTTTTGCTTCGTTCCAGCGAGGAACTGCAGACGTGTCTTCCATTGTCTAAATAGACAAGGCTGTAATTAGGGTTGGCTTTCAAAACATCTTTTTTATGTTCTAAAATTTTGTGGTTAATGCTCCTGTATGTGCTTCCAATGTGTAAATTATCACCTGTTGAAAAAGAGATAGGAATGCAGTCTCTTCTTCAACAGGTGATAACTGTTGAAGACGAGACTTATCCTCCTAGCTTGGATAAATTCTTATCATTAGGCCCAAAATTTTCACCAGCTCTTCCTATCAATCTTCCACAAACTGTTTCTCTTATAGAATCAGCCATCCATAGAACTGAGACTGTTCACCAACCTATCCTGTGTGCCAATGCTGCTGTTATCCCATCCAAGCAAAATTCTGTGCCAATCAAGTACTCTTCTTCTTGCCTGAAAGAATTCAGGACATTTATTCAAGAAAATGACCTTGCCATATGCAAAGCAGATAAAGTTGGTTGCCCAGCCATCATTGGTAAAGAAATACTAAACCAAAAAGTGCATTCATTTCTTACTGCTGCTAACTGCATCCCTCTGCAGTCAGACACCACCAACTCACTCCAAAACTCAGTTGACAGATTATCTAAGAAAGAAACTCTTTAACCCTTCCTTGGAGATATCTCAGCTTCTCCTTACTTTAGGACTCCCAGGCTTTTCCTGCAAGTTAAACTGCATAAAGCCAGTAACCCCATCAGACCTTTAGTTGAATATTCTTTTTCTCCAGGAGTAAACCTTGAAAAAAATTGGTCCTCAAATGCAAATCTCTGGCACCAACCATCCTTATACTGTTGTCTCTACTTCAGAATTCATCTACAAACTTCCTAATTCCTTTTCTCAAGTGTAAATCTATATACTCTTGGTGTGGAATCTTTGTTCCCCTCTGTACCATATTTTAAGTCTTACATGCTCCTCATGAAGAAATTGATTCTTCATTTTGAACCACCCGGTACTCTTATCAAAGATCTTTATGATTGTTTCCACACTATTCATCAACACAGTTGTTTTGTTTTCAACAAAATTGTGTACAAGCAACAATCTGGTCTCCCCATGGGCTCACCTCTTTCCCCTCTTCTTGCAGAAATCTACATGCAACATATTGAAGATTCCATCATTCCTCACCACCTTTTTCAACCTTCCCTGTGGTTAAGATATGTAGATGACATTTTCATTAGCTGGCCACATACCGAGTCTGAACAACAGACACTGATCAACTCCATTACGGAAAAAATTCCTTCCATTAATCTCACTATATCTAAGGAAGTAAACAACAAAATTGATTTCCTGGATGTCTCCATCTGCAGAAACTCTGATCTCTCCATCACTCGTTCCGTCTATCGTAAACCTTGTGCGACGGCTAACATAATTCCCTACAAATCTTTCACTCTGCATCTTTACAAGCTTGCAGCATTAAAATCTTACATCCACAGGGCTCATATCATTAGCAACAACCAACTTTCTCTTCAAGAAGAATTCTCCTAAATTTCTACAACAGCCCTCTCTGATGGTTTCCCTGCTCTTACAGTCAACTCCCTCTTAAAGAAATATGAAACCAATTCGAAAATTGAATGCCTCCTTCCTCAAAAGAAAGAAAACCTGAAATTCTCTGGTTCTGTTCCTTACCATCCTTCCTATGCTTATAAGTTGCAAAAATTCTCAGTCTCTATAGTAATTCATGATATCTATATCGTTGTTTGTAATACTTCATTTGTACAACAGCGAGAGACGTATTAAATAAAAAAACACACCTGAAAGATGAAAAATGCAGAATAAAATTGTAGTTAAAATGGTAAAAAATGTATTAGTTAGTGACGTGTTCAACAACAAATACAAGTTAGAATCTTTTAGAAAGTGCCTTACCTTTTCACAATCACATTGGCATCAGAGAAGATGTTAAAAATGTCTGCCATTTGCATCCAAACAGAGATAAACTTATCGCTGCATATTGTCAAATGTGCGTCTCAGCATGTTGGTATTTATTACTTCAATTACCTGTGTGATGATGTTTTTTAGTTTCAGATGATCCGATAAGAAGTAATTAGGTGGAGTTAAATCTGGAGATCTATGCCACAAACCTTTGGAGATAACCTGATCGCCGAAGAAACTTTGAATCTCAGTCATACTGGCATTGGAAGTGTGACAAATCGCACTATCCTGTTGGAAAAAACCATTCTGCAGTTCAATATCATACAGTTGTTTCACGAACTGCATGAAGATATTAAGATACACTTCTGTGTTGACAGTCTGTTCACAAAGAAAATGGGATCGATTATCCAGTTCCGTGAAATGGCGTACCATATGCCAATCTTTACGGGATGCCTGCTTTCCTCGTGAATGACATGGGAATTCTCACTCACCCCTTATCCGTGTATTCTGTGAGTTCACATAGCCTGAAAGGTGGAACCAGGCTTTGTCCGTGAACCACGTAATGTCTAATACACCTGGATTCTGACTGACAAATTCCTTAAACCACCGGCCGTAATGCATTTGCTTATTTGCTTCGGCATGTCAATCGGTAACAGCTCATGTACAACTGTAACACAATATGGCTTCAGTTTACCCATTTTTGTAGCCCTCTGGCAGGTGGAATATGACAGTCCTTTTTCTTGCGACAGCCTGCATAACGATTTCTTTGGAGACTATAGCAATATCTTTTTCACACACTGCATAGAGTCTTCACAAGATTTGAAATTGTTGTCTTCATAGGTGGTCCCCAAATGGGAAATTTCTTCTTAAAAGGGCCGGAATTCCAATAACTTTGAACGATAAACACACTCTCAGAAATTGTGAACACCATCATACTCAACGTTAACCAATGGATGAAGAGAATGGTGTGATACCGTTCGCACCAGGTGCTGTGTATTGTAGTACCATTTGGGTCATATGCCCAGATGGCGCAGATATGAATGCGAATGTCAGAATGTATGGCACTTCGTCTTCAAATTTCAGCTTGAAATGTTTTCCCTTTTCAAAATTATAGCGCTTTTTTTTCGGGTAAAGTCCCAAGTGAATCACTCCGTATATATATATATATATATATATATATATCATCATCATCATCAACCATTATCAATCCACTGCTGGATGACATACTTTCGAATTTCATCCTTCCACCTCCCATGGGGTCTTCTGCTGGGTCTTTTCCTGTCCCTCGGAATCCAGTCTAAAATTTTGGTTGTCCATCAGTGGTCCGTTCTTCTGGCAACATGTCCAGCCCATTGCCATTTCAGTGATTTACGCTCTGGTCATGATGTCGTCCACTCCTGTCATTTTCCTTATTCACAAATTCCTCTTCTTATCTTCCTGGTTACACCAAGTATGCATCTCTCCATGCTTCTTTGAGTTGTCTGCAGTCTTTGTATGTCTTTTTTAGTTAAGGCCCATGTCTCTGCTCCATACGTAATCACTGGCAGGATGCATTGATTAAACACTTTTCTTTTATTTATTAGAACTCTTTTGTTGTACGATATCACAATACAATACCCAAAAGAACAAACAATATGTCACATAATCTAAGGTTAATAATAACAAGAATATATAATACACCAATGAAACCAATATAAGTAAGACAATTTTCCAGTTTTTAACAATATAATTCCCATGTTATGAAGATAAATACTTTACAATATAAAATACAGGAACAAATTCACTATCAAATGTTGTCAATGTGACTAAAACACTTTCAATATCAATTTAAAATGTACAGCAAGGAGCCAGGGGAAAAGGCTAAATTTTTAGCCTGACAAGCCCCTGATCTCTGAAATTTTCAATTTTTTTTTTAATCCAGTCGAGACAACAAATATGATATTAAAGTATGCACTAAATAATATCCAGAAAGCCCAAGACAATAAACATCTTTTCCTCCCCCTACTCTCCCCTTTTTATATACAATTTTCAATAAAAAAAACTCCTCAACAGTCGCCTAAAAACAGGGTATCGAATCTCAGATCTAATGGTCAATGGAAGTCTATTCCATTCTCGCAGGCTGAAGACACCAATGCTGTTAAACATCATGCTCGTATGCGCCCAAGGGACAGCGAACTCTGACCTCCTGTGATAATCATATGAATGAGTGGCTCTCGACAACACTATGAGATTTAATTTTAAACATCTTGTATTAATACGTTCTTGCATCATTAACATTAATCTATATCTGTGCAACTGCTCTACAGTCAATATACGATAATAACGAAATAAAAATTCTGAAAGAGCTGAAGAGCTCAACAATTGAATATACCTTCTCTGCAAAACTGACAGACGTGTGAGATTTTGTTTTGTAGTTACACCCCAAATCAAGATGCAGTATGACAGCACAGGATAAACAAATGAATAGTACAAGATCAGCAGAACTCTAACCGACAGGAAACCCGAGATTCTCGTAATCATACCAACCCTAGATCTAAGGCAAGAGACCAACTGATCCACCTGGTCATCCCATTTCAAAGATTTATGCAAAACAACTCCCAAGAACCTTATTGAGGCCCGATATTCCAATGCCGTGTCGTACAAATATACCGGACTCAAATCACTATGACCATGCCTAGTACAGGAAAACAGCACACAACCCATCTTAGCGACATTTAATGTAAGAAAATTACATGAAAACCAACGAATAAACTTCACAATTTCAAGATTTACTCGAGGAATCAGTTATTCCAAGGAGTCTCCCCTAAAAAAAAGACTGACATCATCAGCAAACAGTACCATATGAGCTTTATCCGGGACCTGAAAAATATGGTTTATATAGGTAAGGAACAAAATAGGACCCAATACCAAGCCCTGAGGGACTCCATAAGAAATGGGTCTTACTTCAGAGCAGCATCCATTGATCTGAACGTACTGTCTCTTGCCCATCAAATAACTCTGAAACACCTTCAATGCAGCACCCCTTATCCCAATCCTCTCTAACTTAATCAATAAAACCATCATGACTGACTGTATCAAATGCTCTTGAAAGATCAAAGAAAAGTCCAACAACAGATTCCCCAGAATTCAAACTGGCATGTAAGTAATTCAGAATGTCCAAAACAACACAGTCTCCGTCGAAAAACCTTTACGAAAACCATGCTGGTTGGGACATAAAATCCCATTTCTATCCAAGAATGAATTCAATCCATTTAGTATTAGTCTCTCCCAAATTTTTGCAAATACCGATATATTTGCAATCGGCCGATAATTTGCCATATCTGTTTCTGAACCCTTTTTATGAAATACAGTAATTCGGCTAAGATTCAAGGGGGTGGAACAATCCCAGTTAAAACAATATTATAAAAAATATGAGTCAACGGAACAATTATGCGTGAGGAGATAAATTTGACCACCTTAGGGTGAACACCATCTGGACCAGGGCCCCCAAAGGCTTTAATCCATTTAAAACCCGAGCAAGATCCCCTGCAACAGAAGTGAAATAGAATGAAGAAGGGCTATAATCCGTGAGATAATCACGAAAGCCACCATCAGTTGAGTTTAAACCCGAGACTAGTTTTCCAGGCAACTCAACAAAATAATTATTGAACAAATCAGCAACCCTCTGTGGGTCTGACACCATGTCACCATTATGATCAACCTGTATAGTTTTAGCAACAGATCCGGATTTGGCCAAGAGATCATTTATAGAGTGCCAAGTCCTCCTACTGTCTGTAGGAGAAGAAAAACTGTTCAAATAATAATCTCTTTTAGCATGTCAAATTTTAATGTTATATTAATTTCAATATCTTTTAAAAATCCTCAAATCTGCCAGATCCCTGGATCTTAAAAATACCCTAAAAAGTCTATTCTTCCTATGCAGACACCTAAGAAGGCCATATGAAAACCATGGCTTTCTACAATGAGCATAATGGCATCTCTTAAAAATTGTACTGTTTCTTCCAAAAGCTCTCCATCCAAGTTTTATACGGCGATTTATTTCTTCATCAATGTGTCCCTCACTCGATATCTGCTGTCCAAGATAAATGTAGGAATCAGTTGTCTCAAACTTTTCTCCATCAATCGATAAATTTTCGTTTCTTGTATAAGCATTGTACATCACTTTTGTCTTCTGAAAGTTCATTTTTAATCCCACTTCTTTACTCTTGTAAGCAAGTTCTTGGATCATACTCTGCAGCTCTGAAATTGTAGCTGCAAAGATGACTATGTCATCAGCAAAATGTAGGTGAGTTAAGTAATCTCCATTAATCTTTATCCCTTTGTTTTCCCAGTTCAAGGATTGAAAGACATTTTGCAATGTGGCGTTAAAGAACTTGGCGAGATATGGTGTCACCTTGTCTCACTCCCTTTCCAATTCTTATTTGTGCTGTATCCTCAAATATACAAACCTTTGCACTTGCATTTTCATAGATGTTATTGATAATGCTAATGTATGCATCTTCAATACTGCAGGATTTCAAAGCCATTGTTACTGCTGATGGTTTCACGGAATTGAAGGCCTTTTCATAGTCAATAAAAGTTGTGCATAATGGGAGTTCATATTCTCTTGTTCTTTCAATTAGTTTTCTCAGTACATGGATATGATCTATAGTGCTGTAGCCACTCTTGAATCCAGCTTGTTCTCTTGGTTGGGTCATGTCTAGTGTTACCTTCAAGCGATGTGAAAGAACCTTAGTGAAGATTTTATAAACCACCAAAAGGAAGCTGATGGGCCTGTAGTTCCTGAAATCCTCAACGTCACCTTTTTTATGCAGCAAGATCATTGTAGCATTGTTCTAATCCTCAAGGATCGTCCTTTCATTAAGACATATGGTGAAAACTTGGGCGAGTGTAGTTTCAATTTCTCCACTTGCTTCTTGTATAATGTCCACGGTAATTCCATCTTCTCCTGGAGCTCTTCCCCGTTTCATGTTCTTAATTGCATATGTAACTTCTGCAGGAAGGATTGGAGGGACTTTAGCACTGGTACCTGTCATAATGTCTGGGATAGATGTATCATCCCTTTCACATAGTTTTGAATAGAAATATTTCACCCTTGTCAAAATTTTGCTTCTGTTTCTTGTTACAGTACCATCTTCTTTTCTCAGAGCCATAATCTGTTTTCTTCTCTTACTCAGATGTCCTTTTGCTCTCTTCAGGCTCTGGTTGTTTTCAATTGCTTCCCTCACTATTTCACAATTGAATTTCCCTATGTCTTCAGTGATACCTTTTCGCACTGTCTTGCTATATATTTCACGTTGGAAGTTATGTCTTTGTCCTCATCTCCCTTCTCTTTTGCATCAACATTTTTGTTTTTCCTGAAATTTTCTTCATATGTAACTTGTTCTTAGTACCACCAATTTTTGTTGCTGTTTCCATAAGAGCCTTGGTGAGTTCTCTGTTAACTTCAGAAATATCCATTTCTTCCGATGTTAGGCCTTCTAAAGCAGATAATCTGTTTCTCAGTTCCAACTTGAAGGTATTATGGTGTTTTTTAAGGTTGGTTATGTCAATACATTTTGTTTGTCTTATGAGCTTGCCATGCTCGAGTTTAGTGTTGAGGTGCATCTTACATCTCACCAATCTATGGTCACTACTTGTGTTGAACTTGTTTAGCACAGTGCAGTCTTCGATGGCGATTGTTTTGTTACACGTAATAAAATCAGTTTCACTTGTCGTCCCACTCAGATGTCTCCATGTCCATTTCCTGTGTAGCTTTTTCTTGAAAAAGGAGTTCAAGATGAACAACCTCTCTGCTTCTGCAAATTCTAAGAGAGTATTTCCACGTTGATTTCTCTATCACCTTAAAACTGAAAACCAGAAAAACTGATTTGGAGAAATTAAAAGAAAAGATCTAACGACCAGAGGGAGAAAAGAAAGAGGAATATAGAACTATGTCAAGCTGTTCTCCATGGCTTCATCAAGGGCCAGGCATGTACAATACCTCTCATACCTGTATAGAGACCAAAAAAGTGTGAGTTTCTGCACCATCCAGTCTGCTAAAAAAAACAGCAAAATGCTAACCGAAAAAACACAAACAAAATAATGAGTAATAAAATTTATATAACCCACCCCAAACAAATAACCCCAACACATCCCGAGCCTCCAAAACACCCCCCCCTCCAAAAAAAAATTCAACAAAAAAAATAAAATAAAAAAAAATTGGAAAAAAATAAAGTGCCCAAAAAAAAAAAAAAAAAAAAAAAAAGGAGAAAACATTCCCCTAGCAGACTAAAACAATCAAAGCCCGACCTTCGATTTCAACAGGAGCAAAAAATAAAAAAAGAGGAAATGACAACAGAAGATAGCCAAAAGTGGAAATTTGAAGTTTTACATGTTGCACAAAAGAAAGTATATAACAGTAAAATACTGTATATGCCAATCATTTTTTGTAAAAGACACGTCAAAATGGTATTTTAGATGTTGAGCGGAAATATAGGTATTTTCCTGCTACAAGAAAAAAGACAGTCGTTGCATGTCGTCTTTAATTTCACTGGACTGGTAATCACTGGAAGTTGTATTGTTGTTATGGAGGCCTAGAACAGAATAAAACCACTTCATTAATTATATTATTCTCTAGATCCAGGAATTGGAACCAAATGTAGTTTTGCTCCAAATGTTTATAGTCAACGATGAGATGCGTACCTCTGATGGAACTATCCTCCGATGTTTAGTGATAAAGGATGAAAGCTTCAACAACAAGGAACATGACTGAATCACTAAATTTTTCAAATACCAATTTCATCATCATTCCATTTCATATTTATTTCGGTAACATCATCTTAAAAGTAGAGTTAACTATATGCTTTTGTGCATTGAACATTTTGAATATAGACCCTTAATGGAAATGCAAAATGCATGAAAAATGCATGAAAAAAGTTCATATTTTATAACCTAAAATAAATGGGGGTTCTGATGTGTTATCTTAAAAGATATATTTTCCTGGGCATCCAGCTTTTACTACTTGGGCAGGTAGCCTAAACAATTTCTGCACATACCCAGCTGGGTATGTAGCTTTTCAATATTTTTCAAGCCCTGTATATATATGTATATATATTGTCGGCAAGTAAGGTCAGGTGATGCGTAACATCACAGCCTCTCCTTGACAAATGTCAACCCCGCCTTCTCTTGGTGCATCCTGTTCCCACTAAAGGGGCTCTGACGACCGCCAATAGCGGTATAACTATACCATCGGGATTAGAGGAAATTCTATCCCACACTCACCAACCCGCTTGGCCAGCTTGGTGAGTTATGGCCAAACCCCTCCAAAATGATTCCACAACTTAAATCTTGACCCTCAGTCTCCGGCAGCTGGAATGTACCTGGCCAAGGCAGCGGCCAGTGCGACATGAAGGCAGAGGGTGCTAAGAATCCCCGGAGGACCGGACTAGGCTGCCATCTGATGCTGACCTTGGCTACGTACAATGGACGCTTCCTATCTTCTGATTCAAGGCTTCTTGAATTGGAAGAGGAACTACAAAGGATCAAGTGGGACATCGTGGGGCTAAGTGAGGTAAGGAGAAAAGGAGAAGATCTCATTGAACTGAAAAGTGGACATCTCTTCTACTATCGTGGGACAGATACTGGCAGAACTAGTGGTGTTGGATTTATAATAAACAAGAAACTAAAGGATAAAGTTGTAGAAGTTGAAAGTTCCTCTGACAGAGCTGCTCGACTTGTTATCCAACTCTCGAAAAGATACCAGGCTCAGATTATTCAAACTTATGCACCCACCACAAGTCATCCTGAAGAAGAAATTGAAGAATTTTATGAGGAAATTTGTGATCTAAATAATAAAGGTAAGCAGCACTTGAAGATAATTATGGGAGATTTCAATGCAAAAATAGGGCAACGGCAACAGAATGAAACTTCAGTAGGTAAATTCGGTCACGGCAACAGAAACCAGCGTGGAAATACTCTCGTTGAGTTTGCAGAGGCAGAAGGGTTTTTCATCTTGAACTCCTTCTTCAAGAAAAAGCCACACAGGAAATGGACATGGAGACATCCAAATGGGACGACAAGTGAAATTGATTTTATTATGTGTAACAAAAAATTCGTCATAGAAGACTGCAGTGTGCTAAACAAGTTCAACACAGGTAGTGACCATAGATTGGTGAGATGTAAGATGCACCTCAACACTAAACTTGAACGTGGCAAGCTCATAAGACAAACAAAATCTATTGACATAACCAACCTTAAAAGACACCATAATACCTTCAAGTTGGAACTGAAGAACAGGTTCTCTGCTTTAGAAGGCCTAACATCAGAAGAAGTGGACATCTCTCTGAAGTTAACAGAAAAGTAACCAAAGCTCTTATGGAAACAGCAACAAAATTAGCTGGGTCTAAGAACAAGTTGCATGTAAATAAATTATCAGGAAAAACGAAAATGTTGATGCAAAAAAGAAGAGAGATGAGGACAACTAAAGAAGATGTGACTTCCAAAGTGGAATATATAGAGCTATGCAAGACAGTAAGAAAAAGTATCACTGAAGACATAAGGAAATTCAACTGTGAACTAGTGAGGAAAGCAATTGAAAACAACCAAAGCCTAAAGATAGCAAAGGGACATCTCAGTAAGGGAAGAAAACAGATTATGGCACTGAGAAAAGAAGATGGTTCTGTAACAAGAAATAGAGGCGAAATTTTGACAAGAGTAAAAGATTTCTACTCCAAATTATATGAAAGGGATGATACATGCACTCCAGACATCATGAAAGATACCAGTACCAGAGTTCCTCCAGTCCTTCCAGCAGAAGTTGCACATGCAATCAAGAACATGAAGCGGGGAAAAGCTCCAGGAGAAGATGGAATTACTGTAGACATCATACAAGAAGCAACTGGAGAAATCGAAACAGTACTCGCCCAAATTTTCACTCGATGCCGTAATGAAGGAAAGATTCCTGAGGATTGGAACACTGCTACAATGATCCTGCTACATAAGAAAGGTGACATTGAGGATCTCGGAAACTACAGACCTATCAGCCTCCTATCAGTAGTTTATAAAATCTTCACTAAAGTTCTTTCACACCGCTTGAAGGTAACACTGGACATGGCTCAACCGAGAGAACAAGCTGGATTCAGGAGTGGCTACAGCACAATAGATCATATCCACGTGCTGAGAGAACTAATTGAAAGAGCCAGGGAATATGAACTTCCATTGTGCATGGCTTTTATCGATTATGAAAAAGCCTTTGATTCGGTGAAACCATCAGCAGTTACAATGGCTCTGAAAACCTGCGGTATTGAAGATGCATACATTAATATTATTAATAACATCTATGAAAATGCAAGTGCAAAGATTAGGCTGTTTGAAAATACAACACACGTAAAAATTGGAAAGGGAGTGAGACAAGGTGACACCATATCTCCGAAGCTCTTTAATGCCACATTGGAGGGTGTTTTTCAGTCGCTGAGCTGGGAAAACAAGGGGATAAAGATTAATGGAGATTATCTAACCCACCTTCGTTTTGCTGATGACGTAGTCATTTTTGCAACTACCCCATCAGAGCTGCAGAGTATGATCCAGGAACTTGCTGACAAGAGTAAAGAAGTGGGATTAAAAATCAACTTTCAGAAGACAAAAGTGATGTTCAATGCTTTTACAAGAAATGAAGATTTATCGATTGATGGACAAAAGCTGGAGATAACAGACACGTACGTTTATCTTGGACAGCAGATATCAAGTGAGGGTCACATTGATAAAGAAATTAATCGGCGTACAAAACTTGCCTGGAGAGCTTTTGGAAGAAACAGCATAATTTTCAAGAGCAATATGCCATTATGTCTTAAAAGAAAAGTGTTTGATCAATGCATCCTTCCAGTGCTTACGTATGGTGCAGAGACGTGGACCTCAACTAAAAGAGACATACAAAGGCTGCAGACAACTCAAAGAAGCATGGAGAGGTGCATACTTGGTGTAACCAGGAGAGATAAGAAGAGGAACACGTGGATCCGAAAAATGACAAGAGTGGAAGACATCATGATCAGAGTTAAATCCCTGAAATGGCAATGGGCTGGACATACTGCCAGAAGGACAGATCATCGATGGACAGCCGAAATTTTAGATCCAATTCCAAGGGACAGGAAAAGACCCAGAAGGAAGACCACATGGGAGATGGGTGGATGAAATTCGAAAGTATGCAGGGGTGACATGGAGGAGACTGGCACAAGACAGACCGTTGTGGAGGAAACTTGGGGAGACCTTCGTCCAGCAGTGGATTGATAATGGTTGACAATGATGATGATGATGATTGTCGGCAAAGCTGATGATAAACATTCAGATTTCTGAAGCAGCTTAAATTGACTTAAAGAAGACAACCCAGTGGCATGCCCAACATATTAATGCAAATTTTAAATGAAGCAGAATTAAAATTAAATAAATAGCAGAGAAATAACAGAATGCTTGATACGCCAATTATATGAAAATGAACTGTAAAAACTATCTATTTTATTGGACTAAGGAATTAAGCAAACATTTCTGTCAAGTTTTCGTACATAAATAAATGGCTTTTTCAGGCTGACAGCCGATTGAAAAAGTTTTAGTATTCAGTTTGTAGTCTACTGTCAGCTTGAAAAAGCCATCTGTTGATGTGTGAAAACTTGGTAGAAGTGTTTGTTTAAGTCCCTGAGCCAATAGTTTCTACAGTTTATTTTAAATAGCAGAACTTGCTGCCCTATCTCAAAACAAATCAGATTTGTTAGTTACTTGTTTGCAGCAGTGCATGCTTTTTGCCAAAATATTTACTTGTAGTAATCCCTGAACTGTCCTAATAAAAAGATGTAGTATTTAACTTATTCTATAATATTTCATATATTGATTTCTAAATTATTTTGACTCGTCTACTTTAGGGAAATTTATTGTTCAAATGTCTAGTTTTTCTCTTCCATAAAGAGAAATGATGAAAAAAGAAACAGGATGTGTTACGTGAAGCAACAAACACATTTGCCAATGCAAACAGACATATTAGTTTGCATCTCAGTATTGGTGTTTGCAGAGAAGCAGTAAAAGTATTTGAGAAGGGGAAAAGCAAAAGATAAAAAGAGAGCAGTTATTTCACCATTTAAAGATATCGGCAAGTTTTGTGGAAGAGAAGTTTCTCTGATGTTTCAGGTATTTTATGAAACAAGAT
The DNA here is from genome assembly GCA_039090855.1 of Macrothele yani. Classification (NCBI taxonomy): domain Eukaryota; kingdom Metazoa; phylum Arthropoda; class Arachnida; order Araneae; family Macrothelidae; genus Macrothele; species Macrothele yani. Next base: position 89,441,301 of record CM077010.1, read on the forward strand.
TTTGATGAGCTTTGAGAAGTCAACTTTTTTTTTTTTCCGTTGTATATACCAACGTTGCAGTAGTGACAGAAATTTACCAGTTTTATTTTTGATTTGCCAATCTTTTTGTTTAAATCATATTTAGCAAATTGACAAATACTTACTGCAGGCCCCAAATGAAATGAATTCTGGCCATATCTCTGATGTAGTTAGAAGTAAAACTTCAACTGGTAATTTCTGGCAAATCCTAGCTGTTTTTAGAAGGGGCTGTACCCTGCCTGCCTGCCCTTTAATTTAAAAAATCCCACCCACCTGCCTTCAAACCTAAAATGACTGCCCTACCCCTAACTCCATATGAAAGAGATGCATGTACATTATTGATGATTTGCATCAAAACCATTTCTAGATGGTTATCAGTCTGTTATTACAAATCTTGGTATCTTAGAATAGTAGGGTCAGAAACCACTCTAAGCCTTAATGGCATCCCTGAAGTAATGGAGCTGGCTGAGTATGGTTAGAAAACCAGTCTATTGTTACAAATCTCGGTATCTTAGATCTTGTAATAGTAGGGTCAGAAACCACTCTAAGCCTTTATGGCATCCCTGAAGTAATGGAGCTGGCTGAGTATTTCAACCTAGATGAAGATGATTTACTATTAGAGTGGACTGAGTACAAATCAGTATTTCTATCTCAAACTGATATTGAGAGAAGTAATTTGTCAATTCCAAAGATATGTTCAATTCTGTCAAAATCAGAAGAACTGTGGGTAGAGGTTTCCACTAATACAGAAACTTAAACATTGCTTGTACTTTAGCAATTTCAAATGCTGAAGTAGAAAGAATATTTTTGAAATTAAGCTAATACTAACTGATAATATATATAATAATAATATTTTAATATCCACAGTGAATTGCAGTTTAACTTTTCCTGTGAATTAACACTGCTTGTATGGTCTTGTTTTTGTAAGATCAATGTATACTCTAATACTCTTTGAAAGTGTAAGCTGGCCTTTTTTATCATAATAAGCACCCTACCCATTTTTGGTTCTTGAACAAACCCTTAAGACTTTTCTTCTTTCACAAGGATTTACAGCAGCCTATTCACCTATTCAATTACAACTATAACAAAATGATTAATCTATGCTTATTTATAATGAAGATAAGCTCACCGGGTGTGTGTGAGAGAGAGAGAGAGAGAGAGAGAGAGAGAGAGAGACTGCTGCAGTAGGACCAGATGATAGCAAGAATTCTTGGTTGAAATAGCCAAGTAGCTTACCGTGCTATGAACAAGATATTCACATCAGCAGCTATCTACATTATAAGAATAGTTTGCGTAACGCAGCTTGTTTGTTTATGTATGCTTGTATGAAACAAGAGTTAATGGTTTTCATTTGCTGCAGCCGACTAAGTTTAAATTTAAATTTAATAGTTAAAGGCTCTTTCTATTTTGTGCTTGCATAAGTTTCTGCAACTCTTTAAAATAAACTAGTGAAATTTCAGTGAATAATTGTGGCTTTCATTTGCATTATAGTTCAGATTAATTACTAATCATATGTTAAGCTTTTGGACTTCGCAAAGCCGCCTCGGTGGTGCAGTGGTCTGAGCGATGGTTTCTGACCATTCCCCGAGATGGGACTGGATTCGAATCCCAGTGAGGCAAGGATGTTGTGCTTGTCTTATGGCACTGGCTCTTTCCCTTCCCTGGAGTCAGTGGCCCTAAATTAGGGATGGGTGACTGCTTATAGCCTATTGAGTTGATGGTCTTTAAACCTTCAATTAAAAAAAAAAAAAAAAAAAAAAAAAAGAACTTTGCACATATTTGTATATTCCAAATATTTTGATGTAATGTACTTACCATTATCATCCTTATTTTCATCTTTTTGAGAATACTATATGCAATCAGTAAATTAATTGTTCTATATTTCTTTAGCGACATATGGAATGTACTGCTGTCCTCAAGGAATTGTATGAAGACAAAGATGGGTTAGTGTTTTTTTCTTTCTTTCTTTTTAATCTTATATATTGTACTGTATGTATAACTTGTAGGAGCAATAATATGAAAACTAAACATTGTAACAATGCTGGTTTTATGCCTCCACACACATCCACAATCATCAAATCATGGCTAGAGTAATATTCCACGAATTATTGACATATTTTCACTTTATTCCATGTATTTACTTCATTCAGAAAACTTGAAAATTTTCGCTGTCCTGGAGTGGGAATCAAACTTACACCTCCCAATTTATGGTTGAGCATGCTGGTCATTACACTACCCAGAACAAGAATTCCCAAGCAATCGGATCGTATATATATCTGATTACCATCAGATTTTCACTTGTCGAAGCTGTTCCTGCTCTATTGTAGCATCCAATTACCTTTTCTCATATCCAGGGTCAGATGTAAGTCACTTCAGTGATTGAAATAAATCATATGTTTGAGAAACGAATTTCTCCGAAGAAATAATTCTTCATTTATACATAGTAGGCATCAATGCATTGATGTCTGCCTTGTATAAATGAAGAATTATTTCTTCGGAGAAATTCGTTCCTCAAATATATGATCTAAACATTGTAATTCACAGTATGCTGAGCACAGGGATCGCATTCCTCCTAAAATTCCTAAAATTCCTAATATTTTGTGACCCTCCTTAAATTCCTAAAATTAGACCTAAAATTTGCTATTCATCCTAAAATTTTCGTAAGCTTATTTTTATTAAAAACACAACCGTTATTAACGCCAATAAATTTACCATTACGGTAAGGTAAAAAGACCTGTTATTGTAGAAACACAGCCTATATGCTGTGCTGCTGAAGGAGGGAAAAATGACGCCATCGAGATGCACTTGCTTCGGGGCGGGCGTTCCATTTTTTGCCTTCGAACAGTTTTCGAGAGTAACAAGAGATCTAAGGGAAAAGGGAGGGGTCATTTTCACCCCTGGTTTGCGCTTTGCAGACGAACTCCGTGGCACGCAGAAGATCGTACTTTATTTTTGTACATGCCTTGTGGAACCTCCTCTTTCTGCTGATGTTTTGTTATTGTAAACCGCAGGTGGGTGGAAGCAAAGAGGAAACATGTGGTCTCCTTCCGTAACCTCCGGTAATGACGATGGGATGGTAGCTGAGTATTATCTTGGCAGGCAGTAGAGCACGTGATCATTGACCTTCGATCATGCGTCGGCGACAGCGACCTTCGATGCGCAATATATCTCGGCTCCGAATCGCTTTGATTGAACTTGCGTGAGATGCGTATGATAGTTTCTGGTTTTACGTCTTTTATGGTGTTCTCTGTGCTGTGTGCAGGTTCAGTTCTCTAGTGGTGACCTGCTTTTTTTTTTTTTTTTTTTTTTCATATCTTCTGACATCCTCGCAGCCAAATTTCGGGAAGTTGTCTGGTTTTGCAATATTGGAACGTGTTTTTGTACTTCCCTTTCATTTTCTGGTTAGTAATACAAGTGTTTAAGATGCCTAAATCCAAAACGAAATTTCAAGATGCGTGGCTCGCCAAAGAATTGGACGGAGTGAAGTTGAAAGAATGGTGTTCTGCAACTGAAACAATATTTTCTGCTAAGTGTATATTGTGTTCAGAAATTTTCAACATTTCTAATAGTGGCTTTTCACAAGTAAAAGCGCATCATAAAGGAAAAAAACATTTGCAGAAATTTCAAAGTAAATTTCAAAATAAGTCCATCCTGAAAGCCTTTGGAGGACGGGATCTTCAGCCCAAAACAAATATTAGTGAAGTACTGAGTCATGATTTACAGTTGGCTAAAGCCGAAGCATTATGGGCCATGAAAGTTGCTGAGGACAATATGTCTTTTGTTTCATGCACTGAAACAGTTGAACTTTTCAAAGAAATGTTTCCTGATTCTGCTATTGCAGCCAAAATGCAACTTAAAGAAAAAAGTTGCTTATGTGATATCACATGGATTGTCAAAATATTTTGAAGAGGATTTGAAAAAAGACATTGCATCTAGTAGCCCAGGAAAGGTTACTATAGCATTTGATGAAACTACAAATACACAAGTGAAACGGCAGTTGGATGTGTATCTCAGGTACTGGTCTTCAGAAATAAATTCAGTTTCTTGCCGATACCTAACAAGCGTTTTTCTGGGTCATGCAACAGCAGATATTTTGCTAAAAGAAATTCTTGATGTGTTATCATCCTTCAATATTTCGTTGAACAGAATTATTTGTGTATCCATGGACAGCCCAAATGTAAATAAGTGCTTTTACGCAAATTCAATGAAGTTGTAAAACAAGAAACAGGCCAGAAATCTTTGGAACTAGGTTTTTGCAACCTGCATGTTGTTAGTAATGCATTTAAAATTTTTTTGACAAGCTTAAATATAGATTTTGACGAATTTGCTACTGATATGCATTACTTTTTAAAGAGTAGTGCTGCAAGACGAGAGGATTATAAATCTGTCGAGGATATAACATTGGTCACTGCCAAATTTCTTTTGCGTCATGTCAGCAACAGATGGTTAACCGTTGGTTCTGTAGCCCAGAGGCTCTTGGATTAATGGCTAAATATTACAGAATATTTTTTAAACTTCTTGCCATCTCAAAAAATATTTGAAAAACAACTGCGCAATTCGGCAAGGTATAAAAGAATTCACTGTTTCCTGAAAAATGAGCTTACTCCTTGCTATTTAGCATTAATTTCATTTTCACACCAAAATTTTGAAAAGTTTTCATTATGTTATCAGAGTGAAGAACCAAAAATACACCAGTTATATTCTGATTTAAATACTTTAATGAGGAATGTTATGGCTCAGTTTATCCAAGATGATGTTATAGCAGGGAAATTTGGAGAAGACCTAAAGAATGTAGATTTTGAAAACAAAAATTCATGGAAAAAACTAGGGGAGTTAGAAGTTGGTATGAAGACAAAAATCTCCTCAGGAATGTTCAGGAGACCAGGCAGAAATTATTTCTCTTAGATGTAAGATCATCACTAATTGCAACCACAAAATATTTAAAGTCAAATTTGCCATTCTGCAATCAAAAGCTAAGAGGCATAGAAGTTTTAAAGGTAAAAGAACCAAAGAAAGAGTCAACTCAACTTTCAGTCACTGAAGGACTTTCGGAAATAACCAGAATTTCAAGTGTTTTGCATCTTTCTGAGGAACAAATTGATAGAGTAAGAGAAGAGTGGAAACTTTTAAATTGCGATAAGCCAACTCTAGATGAACTAGTGAAATTTTCAGAGGAAGGGCATATTCCAGCGCGGATTGATCATTACTGGCGTAATATATTTAGTATTAAAGACTCTAGCGGAAAAGAAAAATACTCAAATCTTGCTAAACTCATAAAGTCAATTTTAGTTTTACCTCATGGTAATGCTGATGCAGAAAGGGGATTTTCGGTTAACACTGCTCTGTTAAGGAAGGACAAGGCTAACTTAAAAGACTCAACTATAACATCATTAAGAATAGTTAAAGGGGCCATTAAACACTATGGATGTGTAAGTAAAGTTCCCACAACAAGAAATTTGTTAAATAGTGTTTGTGATTCACATAAATTTTATAAAGAGTATGTTGATAAGCTGAAGGAAGAAGAATCAAAAAAGGTAAAAGAAAGGAAGCAGAAAGAGAGGGAAAATAAGGAAAAGCAGCTAGAGAAAAAAAGAAAAGCTGAGTTTGATGACAAAATAAAAGAAAATGATGCAGAAATAAATAGACTTAAAAACGATAAAGAAGCCTCCCTAGCAATAATTCAAGAGGGAACAGAAAGAATGAGAAAAGCTGTAGAAAAACAAAATACTGTTGAAATAGCAGTTGCCTCTAACTTGATCATACAAGGTTCAGCTGAAATAAAGAAAACTGAAAGTAAATTAGTTGTGGTAGAAGCAGAAAAAGATAGGCTAATCAGGAAAAGGTTAAAACAATAATATGAAAAAAGTAATTCAGTGAACAATTGTACATAGTTCTTGGTTTTCAATTACCTTTTTAGGATATTATAATTTAATGTGAAACCTGAAAACTTTACTGTGAAAATCGTGAATTGCTTCTGGTTCAACAGCATATTAATGTTCAAAGTGAAACTTGAATGTGGTAAATATACTTGAATATTATAATAACACGTGAAAAGATAAGAACTGAACATTAGAAGTAAATCATACTTAAACTTTAGACATTAGACGTTATGCAAAAAATTTGGGTGTTAACCGACCATATATACTAATGGACTGCACATTGGCAATAGCTGCATCAAAGCCGCCATGGCTCAAACATTGGGCACTTCATCATCAGACTCCAAATTTCGTGTAAAAATGCTGTTATGATTACTAATTTACGCTGCAGAACTTCAGTGTTTTCGGTGTATTATGTGAATGCACCTCATATATAATGAAAACTCTTCAGGTAAGTTTACTTATGAGCTATATACATGCATCATCGGGTTGTTTACATTTTGTGATTTATAATGTGATGAACATTTGCGAAGAATTTGGAACATGCATTCCATTTTTTTTTCTTAAGTTACTATATTTTTATATCAATAGCTGCAAGTTTCTGGTTAAGTAATTGAACTTTATTGACTTAGGTATTTAATTCGTTTCTTACCCATGAAAAATCATAGAACTTTCTTTACTATATCGCTCAGAGCAACCATAAGCACAGCAGGTGTAACCCATCTTTTTGACTGTTGTCATGTGATTTTATGTTGGAGCCAGAAATTTTGATGTCATGCGCAGTCTATCAGTATATATGGTTGAAGGGTGTGAAGCAAACTCTTTACAATGTATACAAAGTTGTTTTACTAGATGTATACAAATATACATCTAGTTTTTATTGAAATACACTCCTAAAATTTTCCTAAAATTTTTCTAAAAATTCCTAAAATTCCTAAAATTCCTACCTAAAATTTTCCAGAAGTATGCTATGATCCCTGTGAGCATCAAATAATTTTTTGTTTGGCAGTTACTTGACACCATTGTTTATTTTATGTTCTCATTCATGCATTAATGAAAAAAAAATCTAGAAATGAAAGTAAATGTGGCAAATAGAATAGTACAAGTTGTTCAACATGTGAAATTGTTGTATCAGTGAAAATTTCAAGATTGTCAGGTGCAGATTTTCCCCCATTATGCTTCCTAAATATTGTCTGTATCTAGCAGAAGATTTCAGCTTCTAGAAATCATATTTAAATTGTTTTATTTTATTTCTATTTTCTACTTTTTTTTTTTTTTTGCATCTGTAGCTGTAACAGTGGGATAAATCATTTCTGTTTGTAGTCTCGTGTTGCTTGATTTTCTTGCTAAGGGTCTTTTGATTTTACTTTTAAAAACCATACTACCGTAGATCACAATAGTTTTGCTTTTAGAAATTGTATTGGATCTTCCCCAACCCCATATAGTAGTCATTATGCCCATGATCTTACAAAACTTCCCGTTGTGCTAAGTTCCTGATGCAGAGATCAGTGGTGGCAGAGCTAAGGTACTACTTTTCTAGGCTTAGTAGTTCTGAGGGACTTTTCATGGTTAGAAGATTGCAAAAGCTGGGCAAAGAAATTCTTTTTTTAGATGATCATATATTAAAAAACTTGCCTGGAGAGCTTTTGGAAGAAACAGCATAATTTTCAAGTGCAATATGCCATTATGTCTTAAAAGAAAAGTGTTTGATCAATGCATCCTTCCAGTGCTTACGTATGGTGCAGAGATGTGAACCTTAACTAAAAGAGACATACAAAGGCTGCAGACAACTCAAAGAAGCATGGAGAGGTGCATGCTTGGAGTAACCAGGAGAGATAAGAAGAGGAACTCGTGGATCCGAAAAGTGACAAGAGTGGAAGACATCATGATCAGAGTAAAATCCCTGAAATGGCAATGGGCTGGACATACTGCCAGAAGGACAGACCATCGATGGACAGCCGAAATTTTAGATTGGATTCCAAGGGACAGGAAAAGACCCAGAAGAAGACCACATGGGAGATGGGTGGATGAAATTCGAAAGTATGCAGGAGTGACATGGACGCGACTGGCACAAGACAGAATGTTGTGGAGGACACTTGGGGAGACCTTCATTCAGCAGTGGATTGATAATGGTTGACAATGATGATGATATTAAAAAAAATAAGAAGTACTGTGTTTTATATACATGCATACTCCTATCTTAACCAAATGTTTGTATTGGAATGATGAGGTTAAACAGTTGGATCATGCAGTATAGGGCTTCTGATGTATCATAAGTATTGTACTAGAATGTCAACTCCTGTGCATAGACAGCAGTCTTCAGAATAAAATTGTTGGTGGTGGCTTCTTTGTTCCTTAAGACTGCTGCACTCAGAGGAAAAACAGCAGAGAAAAATTATGCATGCACCAAGGTTAAGTGACAAGGGTTTTATAGTTTAAAGGGTATTTATGTACACTAAACAACTCAGTACCGGCTCCAATAAAAGTAATTCCCATTATTCATGCTGAACAGATATGAGTATATTAGGTACATCTATTGTTACTAATATAGGGTGTCCACATTCTGGAAAGTCAGGGAAATGAAAATTGGTCAGGAAAAGTCAGGGAAATGCCTGAAATGTTGGTAAAAGTCAGGGAAAATCAGTGATATTTAAAAAAAAGTCAGTGAAATTTCAATCACAGTTGTACAACTAGTTTTAACCCGGCGTCGGGGAGTGATGCCCTCATCGCCCAACACACTTGGTGTTGCAGACAGTCACTAACTTCCCCTTCCTACTAATTTAACCTTGTATTTCCTACCTATTATTGTAAGTTGTGTTACATTACTTGTTAACATTTCTCTTTTTGTTTTTGGTCAAAGGAGTAGAAGAAAATTTGTGATATTTATAAGTTATACCTTGTTAAAAGGCAATTAAGACGGCAGCATTGTCAAAGCGTTGTGTGTTTAATGAACAATGGTTGGACGAACACTTAAATCCTGAGTTTTCTGGTTGGATAGCTGCTGTGAACGGTGACAATGAATTAGCATTTTGTAAAGTGTGCTCTAAAACTTTCAAGCTTAGCAACATGGGGTGTCAGGTAGTCTCCAGCCACGGAAATGGTCCTAATCATTTGAAAAATATCCGTGCTAAAATGTCTCAGCCCAGTCTTGCTTCTTTCACTTCCTCTGTGAAAAAGAACTCTCTTTGTAATAACGAATTCTTGCTATCAACAAGCTCAGGAAATGTGGAATCAGTACTTCTAGAAAATATTAAGTCTAATGACTCAAATACTTATGTTGTGAAAGATGATGTGAAGCCCATTGACCTTAATGCTTATGTAGTGAAAGATGATGTAACAAAGTCAGAAATAATATGGGCCATGGAAATGTTGTCCAAGCGAATGTCTCTGAACTCTTGTACACAGATTAACAAAACATTTCAGTTAATGTTTCCTGACAGTGCGATAGCTTCAAAATTTACTTTAGGCAAAAGCAAAGCATCTTATGTAATAAACCATGGATTAGCACCACATTTCAAAAAGTGTTTAATGGACGATTTTAAGCAGTGCACTGACTTTGTAATTTGTTTTGATGAATCGCTAAACAAAATTGCTCAGCATGGGCAAAGGGATCAGTTTGTTCATTATTGGGACGTCAATCTGCAAAAAGTTTCCACTAGATACCTAAGTAGTGTGTTTTTAGGACGGGCAACAGCTAATGACTTTTTAGAGAAATTTGTTAAAGGTGATCTCTTCCCTTGGATAACATGCTACAAGTGTCAATGGATGGACCTAACGTTAATCTCAGCTTTCTTCAAAAGCTGAAAGATAAACTTAGAACTGAAAATCCAGATGGTAAATTATTAGTTGACATTGAAGTATGTGGTCTTCACGTGGTCAATGGAGCTATGAAAACTGGACTTGAAGCAGTGAAATGGGATATACATCACTTTCTGCGTAACTTGTACTACCTTTTAAAAGATAGTCCTGCTCGCCGTGCAAATTATACAATGATTACTGGATGTAAAGATTTTCCTTTGAAATTTTGCACTGTAAGGTGGTTGGAAAACGTTAATTGTTTGACTAGGGCATTGCTTGTCTATGATCATATCAAGAAATATGTTCAAGAATCATCGGTTTCCAGCAAACAGCACATGTTTCTTGCAGAATTCATGGAAAGTCCACTGTTGAAATGCAAATTAGCTGCATTTAGGACTATAGCTTGAGAGTGTGAATCTTTTTTTGAGTAGGTTCCAGAGCCCAAAGCCTTTAATTCCTTTTTTACACACTGATTTGCTGGATCTGATGAAAAATTTGATGGCATGAAGCTTGAAGCCTGGCAAATTAAGTGAAGCTGATAGTGTCTCAAAACTGTTAACTTGTATCAAAAAGTGAAAATCTTCTCTCAGTTGAGAAAGTTGATATTGGATTTAGTGCTAAAAAGCTATTAAAAGAAGTGAAGTGCTCAGAAAGGGAGAAATTAGAGTTTAAGCTTGAAGGTAGGAAACTTGTGACCAGTATGATTGAAAAACTTCGTGAGAAAAGCCCACTAAAATTTAAGTTTGTCTGTGGGGTAACTTGTTTGGACCCAAATATTATAGTGCAGCAGCCGAGTCTAGGCAAGAAGAGAGTGGAAATTGGGCTCGAAGTTTTACTTAGTGCAAACAGGATTTCAGATGACTGTGCTGAAAAAGCTAATAAACAGTACGCTTCATTGTGTGTAGAAGCTCAATCTGCTTTAAAGTCTCAGTTTGATGAATTTTTAGACAGTCATGATGATTCCATTGGATTAGACAAACTTTACAGTGCTCTACTTGGCAACCAAAAACAATTCGGTGAACTTTGGGATGTAATAAAAATGTGTCTCATGGAAATGTTCAGTGGAAGGTGGATTTTCTGTCAATAAGTCTCTTCTTGTGGAAAATCTCCTGGAAGAATCCCTGATTTGTTAGAGAACAATTTTTGATGCCATTAAAAATGTGGGAGGAGTAGAACACATTGTCATCAATAGAAGACTTCTTTCTGTAAGAGCCTCCAGACAAAGATATCAGGATTATCTTGAGAAAAAAGTGTTCTTCAAAACGAAGAAGAAAGAAAACTGAAGGAAAAAAGAAAAATTGATCATGAAATAAAGGAATTGAAAGAAAAAAGACAAAGAATAAGGAAGGAACTAGAGTTGGAAGAAGCAGCGTTGCAGGCGAAGATTTCAGATTGGGAAAAGAAGAAAAGTGGTGTGTAATATAAAAACAGCGACTGTGTTCCCACTAATATTTTTATAGTAACTGTTCTGAATATTGTGTATGGGTTTGTTTGAGTGTTTCTTCAATAAATGTAAAACCATTAAAAAAAGAGTAAACTTAAAATTAAAAAGGTATGAGTTAAATGGCTATGGGGAAGGTGGAGGACAATAAAAATAAATAAATAATTAAATGAATCTATTATTTGGGAAACTTCATACGTCAAACGGAAACACTTTTAAATAATATAAGTTTCTCAATTATCCAATTCAATTTTATTTATTATCATGGCACATATATTGAAAAACTTAAATAAACCTATTTGTGTAAGGTCAGGGATCTCTTATATATTTGGTCAGGGAAATCAGGTTTGATAATTCTGTGGACACCCTGTAATATGTATTATTTACACTGCTGTATATTTTGAATTATATAGAATCATGCAGCAGTATTTGAAGGAAAAATGTTGTATTCCTAGCATGTGACACCCTTGTAACATTCTGTTAAAATTGTTGAAATTAACCAGTTTTAATTAAAAATGACAAATATAATCAGTAATGAAAATTTACTAAAAGTAGTAAATAATGAAGCAGCAAATCAGATTTAACATTGTTTTTGAAAACCTTGAGGGTCTCCGTCTGGGTTATTTTTACCTAATTCCTTGACTAAGGTGGGTTTTTTTTTTTTTTTTTTTCATTTAGAATGACATCACTGGAACAAATGCACTCCTTAAAATGTATTTAAGGTACCGAATTTGGGTTTTTTGTTAAAAGAATAAAGATGTATTCATTGCAAGAAGAATATGGTGTGACAACCATTGTGAAATATAAGATTTATAAGTAAAGATAAACGCTAAAATTATTTTTTAATGGTATTCACTAAAGTGCTCTATAAATTGCCCAGTGTATAAGTATAAATCATACTAGCACCCTTGTTATTTAAGTTATATTAATGTGTTAAATGGTTTTGATTTTCTCTCTACTTAGATTTGTGCCACTCTGTGGTTTCATCTGGTTAGGTTTGTGCCACTCTGTGGTTTCATCTGGTTAGGTTTGTGCCACTGTGGTTTCACTCTGCTCAGGTTAGATAAAGTTTACATTTCCCAAAAAATTTATAATTATTACACTAAGCACACGAAGTTTAAATATTAGAGAAAAACTTTGTCACAACTCAAAACAATATTATATATACACCGGTGAGCCTTTACATTATGACCACTTACCTAATAAACTGTAGGATCCCCTTTAGGCAGCAAAATAGCGCCCACACGGCGAGGCATCGATTCGATGAGGTGGCAATAGGCATCCTGGTGTATGTGGTACCATAATGTCAACAGAAGGTCCTCCAGTTCCTGTACATTTCAGTGTGGTGGTGGTTTAGTGAAAACCCGCTTTTCCAAGTTGAACCATAAATGTTCAATTGGGTTCATGTCAGGTGAGCTTGAAGGCCAGGGCATTAACAGAAAGTCATCAGCATGTTCCTCGAACCACTCCTTGACGATTCTGGCAGTGTGGCATTTTGCATTATCCTGTTGGTAATGTATATCACCAACACAGAACACAGTTGCCACAAGTGAGTGAACTTGGTCCACAACGATGTTCAGATACCTGACAGCTGTCAGGAATTGTGCTGTTGAGATAATGGGGCCTAAAGTATACCAAGAAAGCATCATCCACAGCATAACATGCCGCCACCAGCCTGTTTTCCCCCAACAGTGCATTCAGGTGCCATAGCCTGCATTGGTAATTGGTGTATCTCTCTCGGCCGTCTACGTTATGCTCCAAAAATCTTGATTCATCAGACCAGGCCTCTTTCTTCCAATCATCCACAGTCCAATCTCGATGGTCTAAGGCCCTTTTCATTCGTTGTTGGCGATGACGTGCAGTGAGCATGGGAACCCCGCTGGGTATGCAAACTCATGCACAGAAGGATGCGATGATCTGTGTGCGGTGACACATAGCTCTTATCACCACTGTTGTTGTTGCGGGTGATTTGTCGCTCTGTGGCCCTGCGGTCGCTGTGAACAATGCGCGACACTCTCCGCTCCCCTCTTGCATCGATGAGATGCGGGGGGCACACGGCTGTACTACGGTTTGTCGCTTGGCCATCTGTGTGCCACTTTTGATACGTACTCACTTTAGCGGCACTTGAACAACCTACAAGCTGCGCCGTTTCCGAGATCGTAGTTCTGAGGCGCTGTTCCATCACAATTTGTCCTTTATCAAACTCCGATAAATTGGCAGCTTTTTTTTTTTTATTGGAGATTTAGCGACCTCCATGAGCAACTCAGTGGGCTATAAGCAGTCACCCGTCCCTAATTTAGTGCCACTGGTTCCAGGGAAGGGAGAGAGCCAGTGCCGTAAGACAAACACAACATCCATGCCTCACCGGGATTAGAACCCAGACCCCTTTCGGATGAATCATCAAAAGCCAGCGCTTAGACCACTGCGCCACCGCGGCAGCGTCGGCAGCTTTTACCAATCTGACTTGGAACACTGTACTATCCGAAAGCCGGTCCTCGGGTTGTATATATACTCTCTGTGAACTTCACCTGCACCACCGTTCGATCTCCAGGTGCACTCATTTCTCAATCGGTGTAAAGGAACTCTTGGATTAATGAGGAATCCAATTAAACTTTTTATTTGCATATTTTTTTTTTTAGCTGCAAAAAGCCTGCTTGCTGTCGAGTACTAAGTATTCTAAATGAGAAACTTAGTACTCGAGAGTAAGCTTAGTACTTGACAAAAGTTGGAATAAAATAGAAATTTATGAGCCCACTGGTTAATAAACGGGTTTATTGAACTTTTATTACATTACAAATTAAACCTACCAATAAAATTCTATGATATAATGAAAAAAAATTGCATTTTCATTACATCACATAAATTTCGTAATCAATAAATTATGCCAAAATAATTGATAATTTTGTTTAAACAGGAAAAGAAGAAAATAATGTAAAGGTAATTCAAATACAAGGAGCTTTTCTGGCTTTAGATCTTGCAAATTCTTTGACTGCTTCTATGTAATCTAATTTTTTAGCCAATTGATGTTCAGTTGAAATCATTGCTAGTTTACTCAAACGGCTATGTGACATAGTTGATCGCAAATATGTCTTGATAAGCTTAAGTTTGGAGAAAATTTTCTTCCCACTAGCTACAGTTACAGGTAGACTAGAGTCAGTAGGATACGGAGTGTCACATTTACATTTGTGACAAAATTGTGTGGGTTAATGAATTTTAGATTTCTATCGGACCAATACCAATCTCCACTAAAAGTTGAGAGCACTTTCAGTTCATCTTTTAACTCATCAGAATGTATGTCTTTCGAATCTTTGTCCTGTAAAACATTGAAAAGGTTGGGACATTTTTCACTGAGCAAATCAATGGCCATTTTTGGGAGCTTACTTACATTATAAAGAAAAGCAAAGGTATCACCGTGAGATTTCAATGGTGTGAATCTTTCTTCCAAAGAAGTAATTATAATGTGTAAAAGGTGGAGAATGGCTCGTCACAAATGTAATTATAATGTCTAAAATGTGGAAGTAAAATTCAACTTTATAATACATCGTTAGATCTTCAATAGGTTAATCATCTCCTTCATAAATAAACTGCTTGTTTCCCCTTCCCCATTCATCACGCCCGCACGTGCATTTGCTGTGGACAAGCGCGCATGATCCTATCACTTCTTTTCATGTAAGCAACACTAAAAGGATAAAGAACCCAAATCTTTTCTTTCTGCATATTTTTAATATTGGATGAAAAAAGTCCTTTGCAAATAGGATAGGTTGCTTTCTCCTTTTTTACGCTTCTCCTCTGTTAAAAAAACGAAAAAACCCAACATAATTGGTATTCTTCCCACATATGCCTTACACCGGCCCTGAAGGTGATGCTTTTCTTAGTGTCTGGATTCTGTCTCAAAGTTATTGAAAACTGTTCACACACACAGAGATTTTCAGTATTACTGTAAGTGTTCTAAAAATTGGTTTGAGATGCTTAATTTGGAAATGATGCTGAATTGTGTTTTTGAAAAGCTTGCTAGAGAGATGATGTCGCATTGAGTTTCCAAAAAGTTTGCTAGAGAGAGAGAGAGCTCAAGTTTAGTGCTCTACCTATTTTAATATATTGCATAAAAATTATTTTTATGTAAAATGTACATATTACAGAATGCATCATAATGTTTCAGCTTGTTGGAGAATGTGGGCAGTATAGGGCATCATGTAACTAACATTTTTATTTATGTAAAATATTTTTAATGATACATAAAAAAGAATTAGTAGTCTCTGAATTAATTTTTAATGTATTACACACTGTAGACATTTTACAAAAGTGCATACATACATACATATTATTAAGCTGTTCTCTATGATTCAGAAGTTAGCTCCTCAAAGGAAGACAGTTTACCAGATAAATGTTTAACTTATGGAACTAGAATTTACTTATTGTTGCTGTATCAAACATCTTCATTTACAGTGATCTCTTGGCACACAACTCAAGCTTCACTGACATCCGTCACACATCACACAAAAGACCTTTTGTTACTCATAATCTTTTTCTCATGCAAACATTCCTGAAATCTGGTCTCCCATGATTTCCTTGCCTTCCTCTACTTTTTTTCCTGCCAATCACGCTGAAAAAATTGTCTTAGTTTCAAAGGAGCCGTCTTCACCAAATTATTGGGAAAGGGGCAGGCATGAAGAAATCAGACATGGGAGGGACATGTCTCTTCATTTAACAGGAGGAAAATAAAAAAAAGGGGGGCAAAAAGATGAACTACAAGATGCGACGTACATTTTAAAATGCAATTGTAATTACTCATCAGCAAATGAGCAAGGAAACAGAAATATCTTTTTGCCGAGTATTGATATTTTAAAAATAAAATTCAGCCTGTGATTTTATAAAAATATTCAAAGATTTTATTTCCAAACATTTATAAAAAATATGAGAAATTAGCATGGTTACCATACATGAGATTCTTCCGCGAATTCGCGGAATTCCGCTTTTTCGGCATCATTTTGGTCATCCTCGAGGTCATTGCAAAAATGAAGAAAATTTTCAGAATTTTTTTAGGGGGGGGGGGGGTCGTTCTATAGAAAAATCCTTGAAAAAGCGGAATTCCGCGATTCCGCTTTGTGGTGTAAAAGAACTAAGCGCTTTCTAGCTGAGAGCGTTGTTTTTGGAGCAGGCGCTGGGGGGCAGAAGAAATGTTGGAGGGTGGAGTCAGGAGCTCAATTCGTTTACTGCTGTCAACAATGGATGGGGTCAGTCACTTGAGCATCGCAGCGCGAAGGGTGGAAGCTCCGCCTACTTCGTGCTTTAGGGAAACTGCCGCAGCCCACGAGCCATTCCGCGTCTTTGCGGGAAATCGCCACTCTGCATTCTATCCGTGACGTCATCGCCAGGAACTCTCTCTCTTGTAATTTGCGATGTATCCGAATGCGTTCCCACTTTTCTGAGATCGTTAGAGAATCGAAGTTCTCGTGAAATCTCTTTCTACAAAGGACGCACATAAATTACGGAATCTCCGTAATTGCCAAAAATTATGGAATCTCCGTAATTATTACGGATTTCCCCCGGGATTACGGGTGACTAACAAAAAATTATGGATATTCAGATTTTCGCTGTTATTAAGAAAGTTTTAATGGTTTTGTAAATAATCGATGAAAAGCCTCTGAATAAAGTTCGTAACACAGCCCTTTGTATCCTTTTTTTTTTTTTTCTTCTGAGGTGGCGGAATTTGTTTTGCTTGTTCGAAAGTGTAAAAAAAAAAAAAAGCACGGCGCACTAGGATTGCATAAATCCGGCGTGCTTCTTTCGGCATGGCCCGCTATTACGTGCTTCTTTCGCTGTGGCCCGAGATTACGTCGGCCTGAAGCATCTGAATAAAGTTCGTGACGCAGCTTTCTGTTCTTAAATTCTCTCCGCCCCCCCCCTCCCATCCTGAAGAGAAGGAATTTATTTTGCTTGTTTGAAAGCCAAGTGGAAAGGAAGCACGGCACCGCGCCGGGATTACGTATAGGCATGGCGTGCTTCTTTTGCCGTGATCCGGAATTACGTTGGCTCGGACGTGCTTCTTTCGCTGTGGCCCGGACTTGCGTCAGCCCGATGCCTCTGAAACAAGTTCGTGACGCACCTCTTTGTTTTCTTTTTTTTTTTTCTAATGAGGAGGAATGTGTTTTGCTTGCTTGAAAACTTAGTGGAAAGAAAACACGGCGCCCGGCCAGTATTACGTCGGCCTGAAGCTTCTAAACAAAGTTCGTGACACAGCTTTCCGTTGTTGTTTTTTTCTTTCTGAGGAGGAGAAATTGTTTTGCTTGTTTGAAAGCTAAGTGGAAAGGAAGCATGGCGCCACGCCGGAATTACGTAGGCCTGGCGTGTTTCTTTTGCCGTGATCCGGAATTACGTTGGCTCGGACGTGCTTCTTTCGCTGTGGCCCGGAATTGCGCCGGCCCGATGCCTCTGAACCAAGTTCGTGACGCACCTCTGTGTTTTTTGTTTTTTTTTTCTGAGGAGGAGGAATGTGTTTTGCTTGTTTGAAAACTTAGTGAAAAGAAAGCACGGCGCCCGGCTAGGATAACGTCGGCCCGTAGCCTCTGAACAAAGTTCGTGACGCAACCCTGTTTCTCTCCTTTCTTTCGTTTTTTCCTAAGGAAAAATGTGTTTTGCATGTATGAAAGCTAAGTGGGGAAAAAAGCACGGCTTCGGGGCCAGTATTACGTCGGCCCGAACCCTCTAAACAAAGTTCGTGGCGCAGCTTTCCGTTTTTTTTTTTTTTTCTTTCTTTCTGAGGAGGAATTTGTTTTGCTTGTTTGAAAGCTAAATGGAAAGAATGTGTCATGAGTGGCCCAAAAACATGGTTAAAAACAAGAATTCGGCAGAGAAAATCTCCCCACTTGCTTGACATTGATGGAGATTCATGTCACCATATTCACAATGCAAGTAAAAAATTTTGCAAGCCATTTTAAGCTTACATTGAGAAATACTTTATTGACTTCTTCAATTACTTTAAATGGTCGGCAGATCAACATGAAGCCCTTGCTGAAATTTGTGAAATTATAGGGCTAAAATTCACTGAAATTAAGAACATGGTGCAATGCAGGTGGTTGTCATTCTATCATGTGGCATTAAACAGTTTACATATCCATGATGCCCTTTTGCTGCTGTATTATGGATTTGTGCAGCCTAATGAAAGACCAATATACATGGATGTGATAAATAAAATATGTAAAGATTAGAAAGAAAAAGTTAAAATTCCAGGAGCTTTGGAAGAAATTACGGGAAAACAAATCTAACAGAAGATGGAAGAAAATGGAAATCTAGAATTGTTGCAAAATTATTTGAAAGCTCAAAAAAAAAAAAAAAAAACCTTGCTTATATTAAATTTTTATGTTGCAGCTCTACCTCTTTTGAAAAAATATGTATGCTTAATTTCAAACAAAGGAGCCATTAATTCATAAAGTTTTTGATGAGCAGAAGCAACTATTCTTGGATTCCTTAGCTTGTTTCTTAAAACAAGAGATACTGAAAGGCAAACCTATGAAATATTTTATAAGGCAAACCTGTGAAAGATTCTTGGATCAGGAACATTATTTTGAAAAGCGAATCAAATGACATTGTGGGGAATTTTTTTTAAGCCAGGCTGCTGAAGCTTATATTCAGCATGCAAAATACATGCAAAAGACACTACCATTATGTAGTGATCTTTTAATGTACATATCATTGATCCTTCTACAAGGGGACATAATCTAACTTTAAAAAGACTGAAAAACTTCCACAGTTTCTTTGAAATATATTGAATTCAGAGGAAATGGAAAGCTATGCTCTAGAAATTCACCAGTATCAGTTTGAATCACGACTTCCATCTCCTGACTTTGTAAAAATTGATGCGTGGTGGGCAAAGGTGTTTGACCTCTACAAGTACACTATGTTATCTAAAGTAGTAAAAGCCTTTATATCATGCTTCCATGGTCCACAGGTTGAAAGTTCTTTCAGCATGATGGCTGAAACCATAGATATAAAATCAGGAAGAATGAACATTGAAACCTATTCAGCTATACAAACTGTGTAGTATAAACTTAAAGCACAGGGTAAGTCTGCAGTTAATTTCTTCAGTAAAGAAATTTTTTTCCAAGAAGCAGTTGATGCCAACCTCTGCCAAAATCTTAGGACATCAGAAACAAGTTATACCAAAGAAATAGAGAGGAAAAGAAAAGGAATTATCAGCAAAAAGAAAAAGTTAGCAATGGATGCTGTTCAGCTGCAGTCAACGTAAAATAAATATGGCCATGCAGTTTGCTGAGAAGAAAGCCAGGCTTGCTCAGAAGAGGAAATTCGAATTGTTGTGCAAGCAAGTACAACAAAAAAAGGGGCAAAATATCTTTGAAGCAATCTGTTTAAAAACCATGACTTCTAGTCATGTTTTTTTTTTAATTTGTACATATTCAAATACATATTCCAATTATCATTTAGTAAGAATCTGTGAATTTAACTTATTTCCACACACATTTCATTTTTGAAAAATTTGGTACATTAGAGTGCTACTAAGCCAACAAGACTGACTTATATCTTGTACTCTGATGTTTGACCAAAACTAATCTGTGGATATGCTTCTAATTGCTTGACTAAATGCACAAACTTTCCTAGACAAATACTTTTCACCTCAGGATTTAGCTAGTAAAGATTTACATGTATGTTTTAAATCTGATTTTTAAAAATATCTCATTTTATTTTGTTCTTGATTCCCTACTTTTCTATTGTGAATATAATAATGTGCTTCACTTTAATATTTACTTACATAATTTACAGAAAATAATTCCATATGGCTTGTGCAATCTTAAATATTGTATATGCTGTATTTGAATTTGCTCACACCGCGCGTTCGCGTGTCCCAATTTTCCACCCAGTTAAAAAGTTCAGCTTTTTTTGTCATCGGCCGGTCTCATGTATGGGTTACTCAAACAAAGAACGAGAAGTGCAAAAAACAGATAGATAAAAGCGTTAGAGATTATAAGTGTCTGTATTTTTATTTATTTTATTTTTGTAATTGTTTTGAACATTTTTAAACATGTACCACAAACCTACGAGAACATGTCAAACACAATACAGGGCCGGCAATCAAGTTTCTTATCAAATCAGCAATGCTGAAAATAGGAAACAAGTTTTCATTATTTTGTTATTTATTATTTTTTGAAAATAAATTGTTTCGGCCTCATAAGATGGAGCTTGGTCCATCTTATAAAGAATAATACATTTCTATAAAGGAAATAAATGCATTTTTTTTTTTTTTTTGGCAATTATCACAGCACGCGATATCCTGAATAGCATGAGAAAACATTTTTTCTCTATAGAAATGTTTCACTCACACCTTTTGAAAATGGCACAAAATTAAAAACTTATTTAATTAAACAGGACAAAAAATATTGGGTGGGCACTGCCTCTCCAGTAAAATTATTGGGAGGGGGAAAGGGGCAAAATTTACCTTGTCCCCCATAGTCAGCACTTATGGTAAGCATCTCATCACTCATTCTTTCAACATGGATGGCCAAACCACCTAAGAATATTAGTCTCCACATTAACTACATTTTTCTTCACATTACACATCTGCAACATATCTTCATTCCTCACCACATGATCAGAGCATGTCTTTGCCACCCCACTCCCCCATAAGTAACTCATCTCTCCAGCACACAAATGACTCCTATGTCTCTTCTGTAGTACTGAGGTTTCACTGCTGTACATCGGAGTAGGAACAAATGCACTTTCATATACAACCATTCTTGAAAACCCATAATTTCTGTGAAATCCTTCTAAAGGAACCATGGCTTTCAATGAAGAATTCACTCCTCTACCAATTTGGCCATCTAATTTGTTCTCTCTGTCAAATATGTTACTCAAATATACAAGCTCATTCACCTGGTCAATCACTGTGCCTTTTAGACTTATCTTCTTGCATTCAGTACTAACACTTCCTTGCTCAAAAACTGTTACTAGTTTTTCCCTTATTATACCCAGTTTGAATTTCATACAAACTTGTACATCTGGGACAACATACCCTGCAAATTGCTTTTGCTCTATGCCAACAGGACTGTGTCATCAACATACAGCAATCTGCATACAGAGATAAGACATAAAACCAGTATTGTCCATTTTGGCATCATGCACGCGCACATCCAGAAATATATTAAATAACTGGTGAGATTACCCAACCTTGTCTGACTCTTGCACCAATAGAAAACCATTTTGATATGACACCATCCACTCATACACATGCTGTACCACCAGCATGCATGGCTTTTAGAATGTTAAGTAGATTCCCAGTAATGCCATATTTATTCAGTATCTTCCACAGTATCCTATTTTACTTGGTCATAAGCTTTCTCTAAATCTTTAAAGGCAGCAAAAACTTTCTTACCAGTAGACAGATACTTTTCAATCATCATATGTAATTCGAAAATTTGGTTAGTGTAGCCTTTACCATTAATCATAAAACCACTCTGTACATACCACACTTTCTCTGATGTAAGACTTCATACCTCATTAATAATGACCTTTCCAAACACTTTCCTTGGCACACTCAGCAAGCTGATACCATGATAGTTCTTGCATTGATACATATTTGAAAACTGAAGGAAGCTAACTATAATTAGCTGTTCTATTAATTTAAAAAATGTTTTTTAATGTAATGTGAGAGTTCAAGGTCCAGATTTTGAGAATGAATGCATAATGTTACAGAATTAAAACAAGAAAGATGACATCAAATTCTTGGATGTAATGAATATGTCTTTTGAATCCTCTCTAACGTAAACAAAATGTTTTGAAGCAGATTTTTGGCAAAAGAAAAAAAAAATCAGCAAAATAGAGCATGAATTTGCAATCCTAATAGAGAAACTGCACATTGTTCAAAATGTGTTATATATGTAGTGTTTTCTTCACAGTAATTGGAGCCAATTATGAAAAAAAAAAAAAATTAACAACTGTATTTTTAGAATTGGTTTAAAACAGCCACAATTAGAAATAGCTACTTACACCCACTTATGGCAAAAGTGTTTGTTACAAAAAATCACAAATTGTACACAAAATGTTCCACATAGCAGAAGATATCTGAGGCAAAAGGGATTTTTCAAATCACACAATTCGAACAAGAGATATGGAAGAAAGTGTGATATAACTTCACACCCTGAGTGGCAAAGCTATGTGTTATTTTAAGAAAGAAATGGGTGCAAAATATTCTTCGTAGTGAAGCACATCATAGCAAGAAAGGAACTTCCCAAGGAATTTTTGGAATTTTGGATAATCTTTATGTGTGGACACTCCATGTCAGCTACAGAACTGTGAATTATAGAAAAGTAGAGTATATAGTGAAACAATCTCATAGTAGAGCAATCCAGTAGAAAAAGGAGTTTTTCAAGTAGACTTCTAGAAGCAGAGACAGCAAGAAGAGTTTTTACATACCTATGTGCTCCTGGTCACAAAACTTTGCATTATTTAAAGAGGATAATGTTCTCAATCTTTGCCATAGTGAATCATATACTCGTACAGTACAATGAGAATTTTCAAAAGGAATTTTCAGAAGTGGAGAAACAATTGCAAATAGATATATGTGCCAATGCCACTTTGTGTCAGAACTGTGAATTTGAAAATTCCAAGAATATATACAAAATGTTCCACAAAGTGAATGGGATCCAATATTAAAATATTTTTTCAAATCAAACTTCTATAAGCAAATATATAAATGAAAATACGATATGTATTTGCGCACCCTAGTGGCTAAATTGTGTAAGTTATCTTCAGCAGAAAGTATGCGCAAAATGTCTTCGTGGTGAGTGATATCTAACCAAAAAGGTCAGTTTTTACTGGTTTTTTAGATGCACAGCTACTGCTGCAATTATTTTGTAAACAGAAGTATGGACTTATGTCCTCTAGTGACAAAATGTTGTATTATGAAATTTTTTTAAGTTATATGTAAAATACTTCTCACTGTGAACATAGTCCAACACAAAGAGAACTCTTCAAATCAGTTTTTGGATGCAGAGATATCGAGATAAATATGATATACATGTATACCCCTTAGTGGAAAACCTGTGTATTATTTTGAGCAGGAAATATACACAAAAATTTGCCCATCATGAGCTATAAAAGAAATTTTTTGATTGAGTTTTAAGCAACACAAATATTGTTGCAAATATATCGGAAATGGAAATATATGCTTATGTGTGCCTGCCAACTACTACGGAATGTCCGTAGTTCTTACAGATTTTTGTTGACCGATTACGGAACTCACTGTCGAAACAACGGATTCTGCAAATTTTCATATTTTTAAAAATTATTTTGCTATTATTTTATGATATCATCATCATTGTCAACCATTATCAATCCACTGCTGGACGAAGGTCTACCCAAGTTTCCTCCACAACGGTCTGTCTTGTGCCAGTCTCTTCCATGTCACTCCTGCATACTTTTGAATTTCATCCACCCATCTTCCATGTGGTCTTCTTCTGGGTCTTTTCCTGTCCCTTGGAATCCAATCTAAAATTTCGGCTGTCCATCAATGGTCTGTCCTTCAGGCAGTATGTCCAGCCCATTGCCATTTCAGGGAACTCTGATCATGATGTCTTCCAGTCTTGTCATTTTTTGGATCCACGAGTTCCTCTTCTTATCTCTCTTGGTTACACCAAGCATGCACCTCTCCATGCTGCTTTGAGTTGCCTGCAGCCTTTGTATGTCTCTTTTAGTTAAGGTCCACGTCTCTGCACCATACGTAAGCACTGGAAGGATGCATTGATCAAACACTTTTCTTTTAAGACATAATGGCATATTGCTCTTGAAAATTATGCTGTTTCTTCCAAAAGCTCTCCAGGCAAGTTTTGTACGCCAATTAATTTCTTCATCAATGTGACCCTCACTTGATATCTGCTGTCCAAGATAAACGTACGTGTCTGTTATCTCCAGATTTTCTCCATCAATCGATAAATCTTCATTTCTTGAAAAAGTATTGAACATCACTTTTGTCTTCTGAAAGTTCATTTTTAATCCCGCTTCTTTACTCTTGTCAGCAAGTTCCTGAATCATACTCTGCAGCTCTGATGGGGTAGTTGCAAAAATGACTACGTCATCAGCAAAACGAAGGTGGGTTAGATAATGTCCATTAATCTTTATCCCCTTGTTTTCCCAGCTCAGCGACTGATAGACACCCTCCAATGTGGCATTAAAGAGCTTCGGAGATATGGTGTCACCTTGTCTCACTCCCTTTCCAATTTTTATGTGTGTTGTATTCTCAAACAGTCGAATCTTTGCACTTGCATTTTCATAGATGTTATTAATAATATTAATGTATGCATCTTCAATACCGCAGGATTTCAGAGCCATAATACTGCTGATGGTTTCACCGAATCAAAGGCTTTTTCATAATCAATAAAAGTTATGCACAATGGAAGTTCATATTCCCTCGCTCTTTCAATTAGTTCTCTCAGTACGTGGATATGATCTATTGTGCTGTAGCCACTCCTGAATCCAGCTTGTTCTCTCGGTTGAGCCATGTCCAGTGTCACCTTCAAGCGGTGTGAAAGAACTTTAGTGAAGATTTTATAAACCACTGATAGGAGGCTGATAGGTCTGTAGTTCCTGAGATCCTCAATGTCACCTTTTTTATGTAGCAGGATCATTGTTGCATTGTTCCAATCCTCAGGAATCTTCC
This sequence comes from Macrothele yani, assembly GCA_039090855.1. Lineage (NCBI taxonomy): Eukaryota > Metazoa > Arthropoda > Arachnida > Araneae > Macrothelidae > Macrothele > Macrothele yani. The sequence goes on from CM077010.1 coordinate 89,466,100, forward strand.
CTTCATTAAGGCATCGAGTGAAAATTTGGGCGAGTACTGTTTCGATTTCTCCACTTGCTTCTTGTATGATGTCTACAGTAATTCCATCTTCTCCTGGAGCTTTTCCCCGCTTCATGTTTTTGATTGCATGAGCAACTTCTACTGGGAGGACTGGAAGAACTCTGGTACTGGTACCTTTCACGATGTCTTGAGTACATGTATCATCCCTTTCATATAATTTGGAGTAGAAATTCCCTCTTGTCAAAATTTTGCCTCTATTTATTGTTACAGAACCTATCTTCTTTTCTCAGTGCCATAATCTGTTTTCTTCCCTTACTGAGATGTCCCTTTGCGATCTTTAGGCTTTGGTTGTTTTCAATTGCTTTCCTCACTAGTTCACAGTTGAATTTCCTTACGTCTTCAGTGATACTTTTTCGTACTGTCTTGCATAGTTCTATATATTCCACTTTGGAAGTCACATCTTTAGTTGTCCTCATCTCTCTTCTTTTTTGCATCAACATTTTGGTTTTTCCTGATAATTTGTTCACATGCAACTTGTTCTTAGACCCAGCTAATTTTGTTGCTGTTTCCGTAAGAGCTTTGGTTACTTTTCTGTTAATTTCAGAAATATCCACTTCTTCTGATGTTAGGCCTTCTAACGCAGAGAATCTGTTCTTCAGTTCCAACTTGAAGGTATTATGGTGTTTTTTAAGGTTGGTTATGTCAATACATTTTGTTTGTATTGTGAGCTTGCCACGTTCAAGTTTAGTGTTGAGGTGCATCTTACATCTCACCAATATATGGTCACTACCTGAGTTGAACTTGTTTAGCACACCACAGTCTTCTATGATGAATTTTTTGTTACACATAATAAAATCAATTTCACTTGTCGTTCCATTTGGATGTCTCCACATCCATTTCCTGTGTGGCTTTTTCTTGAAAAGGGAGTTCAAGATGAAAAACCCTTCTGCCTCTGCAAACTCAACGTGAGTATTTCCTTGCTGGGTTCTGTTGCAGTGACCGAATTTACCTACTGAAGTTTCATTCTGTTGCCGTTGCCCTATTTTTGCATTGAAATCTCCCATAATTATCTTCAAATGCTGCTTACCTTTATTATTTAGATGACAAATTTCCTCATAAAATTCTTCAATTTCTTCTTCAGGATGACTTGTGGTGTGTGCATAAGCTTGAATAATCTGAGCCTAGTATCTTCTCGAGAGTTGGATAACGAGTCGTGCAGCTCTGTCAGAGGAACTTTCAACTTCTACAACTTTATTCTTCAGTTTCTTGTTTATTATAAATCCAACACCACTAGTTCTGTCAGTATCTGTCCCATGATAGTAGAAGAGATGTCCACTTTTCAGTTCAATGAGATCTTCACCTTTTCTCCTTACCTCACTTAGCCCGACGATGTCTCACTTGATCCTTTGTAGTTCCTCTTCCAATTCAAGAAGCCTTGAATCAGAAGATAGGGAGCATCCATTATACATAGCCAAGATCAGCATCAGATGGCAGCCTAGTCCGGTCCTCCGGGGATTCTTAGCACCCTCTGCCTTCATGTACACAAGATTAAGTAGATTTGCGGAATTTCACTTTTTTTTTGTTTATTTTTTATCCTCATTTAGGTCATTCTCACGATCAATGTAAAACTGAAGAAAATTTGGGAGCGGAGTGTCGTTTCCCGTGTTTCACAACTTTCTAAAACGGTAGTTAAATGTAGTAAAAAATTTTGCTGTAATCAGAATTTTTCTTTAGATTTTGTCTTTGTGTTCTGTATTGTTAAATATCATTTTATTGCATAAATGTTTGTATTTCGGCTTGAAACTGTAGGCAACAATTTGCGAAAACGGAAGTTAGACGCTGCGAAAATTTCTCCGTAATCTTCAGGCATAAGATTCTTCCACGAATTCGAGGAATTTTTTTTTTATTCAGGGTTTGATGACCACCATAAACAATTTGATGTGCTATAAAGCAGTCAATCATCCCTAATTACTGGCCCTAGGAAGGGAGTGAACCAGTGCCGTAAGACAAACACAACATCCATGCCTCACCAGGGCGATCGAGGAATTGCGCCATTTTCGTTATTGTTTTGGTCATTTACAAGATCGATGCACAAGTAAACAAAAATTGGGGGGTGAAAGGGGGATGTTCGTCGCAGGATGGAGTTCCATCTTTATGTAACTTTTTGTAAATCGGAAGGCCGACGTAGTTCAGATTTTTTCCGTAATGACAATTTCTTTTTCTTGCGATGTTGCCTTTGTATATATCTAAAAATATTTTACTGTATAAATATTTTTATTTCAGCTTGAAAATAGGGACAACAATTTCCGAAACTGGAAGTCGAACAAAGCAAAGCAAAGTTTTCTCATGTAATCCCCCCTCCCCCGTCTGGGATGTTCCCACTCTCCTGCCTTGTTAAATATCCCCCATCCCATAAGTTTGTGCATTTAAGTTTAATAAGGAGGGGGATTCCTAAAAACGGAAGTGACCAATTTCGTAAATTTGCAATAATTGAGCATTTTTTACAAATTTTAGATTTCCCGCCTGTCAAGCGTTGTGGAATTCTGAATGCATCTCTGACTGATTTTTACTGATGGAAATTTCGAGCTTAAATCTTGCAATGTTACCTATCATACCCTCACCAGGGGAATCAAAACTTTGTGTTTCGCACGTCTTAAGTTTTTTAGTTAGTGGCTTTGTTTGTTGTAACATTTTGTTGTGCTGCATATTTCTTTTCCACAAAGAGATGCATAGTTTTAGTTTCGTAAAAAAGCGTCTATGTGTGCTGTGCAATAGTAACATTGAGTAGAGCCTTGTCAGTAGTAGGAGTTACTACTGGCAAGGCTGTACTCAATGTTGGCAGGTGTGTGCTTATGCCCCCTATGTGGCCAAATCGTGTTTTAGAAATAATATTGAAAACATGTTTTACCACAATTATATCCAACACAAAAATGTTTTTTTCAAATTGAGCTCTTGGAAGCAGAGATAAGGGTTGTGGTATGTGGTATGTATTTATCCCTTAGCAAGAAAACTGGATAATTTAAGGAAACTGTGTATGCAAAATAATAGTCTTTGTTGAAAGTGGTATCAAAGGAAAGAAAAATTTGTTTTGATTGGATTTTAAGAAGCAAGGGTATGGAATAAAATATATTTTAAACTTGATTGGGCCACACTGTTGGCTGAGTGATCTGAGGTGCTGTCTTCAGACCATTTGTCCAAGATGGACCTGGGTTCAGTCCAAGATGAGGAATGGGTAGTGGGTTCATCTGACATCCCTTTCATGCAACCAGTGGCTTTAATTAGGGACACTTGACTGCTTATAGCCCTGTGAGTTGCTCATAATGGTTATTAAACCTTTAATACAAATACAAATAATAATAATAATTGGTACAGTCTGAATTTGCACCTGTAGCATGAAAGTTAATGCACTAAAAAGGAAGGGCAAACATTTCAAAGATCATCATTCTCACAGGCTTCCCAATGCAAAAATGAATTTCTCAAATTGAGACTAGTAGGTGCAGAGATATAGTGCCCACAGGTGAGCAGAAGGACTGTTGTAACATAAGCAGGCATTTTTTTCAAAAGATGTGCTGGAAACTGTGAAACCAGGTTTGGTGTATCTTTGTAAAAGGTGTGTGCCTGCAGTTAATGTACATGCATTGATTTCTTTTGTTGATAGACTCAATGGACAAAACGTTAGAGATACCTACATAATAGTATGTTGGTCCTCCTCTAGGGTGAATAACAGCCTGTACACGCCGAGGCATCAACTCCACCAGATGCTGGAGGTAATGCCAGCCATGCCTGTTGCATCACTGTTCACAACTCCACTTGAGACGTCAGTCCAGAATCCTTGGGTCTGGTGTTTCACTCCACATCATCATAGACAGCTTCCACAGTAGAGTGGGCCGAATAAACTTTTTTTTTAAATTTTCATATCGCCTAGTGCAGGAAAGTTGCCATTTGGGTCAACAAGAATAACAAGAGAATTTTTTTTTGAAATCGACCAATATCTTACGTCTCCGCACGGCACACTGAATTCGTGTTTTTCCAACCGCATTGGACCGTAAGCAAAAAGGGATTGAATTTTTTGGTAATTGAAATCGAGTAACCCCTAGTGCGGAAAAGTGTCCTTTAGTGTTTCCAATAACAGTGAACAAAAAATTTTGAAGTTGATCAATATGCTATGTCTCCGCACTGCATGCGAAGTTCACCACTTTCTTCCCACATTTGGCCCGTAGGCCTAGGCTAGGTAAAGGCATCCTAGCATGTAGGGCATCGGAAAAATCCGTAGGAAATTGCACTGTTCTGAATGCACCATGCTTGTGCATGTGTAGCTCTTTGCTTCCTTCCAATGTCACATATGGAAACCCCAGAACTCACCACGAGAAGGTGACTACATTTCGAGTTCCACCCACCCTCCCTCCAGCTCAGAATTGTATTTCTATGTGGTATATCTTGTTCGATAATCCGCTTTACTCGAAAAATGTGGCATTAATTGCCCTGATACAATTGTTGCTCTTATTAACGAATCTCTACTGAGCATCATTACAGTCGATAGTCTTGAGAAGGTCATTGATAAAAACAAAATCATCTGTGAAAAAATTAAGCTATCTAAGGATGTAAAGGAAAAAGCCCAGACAGACAGAAAAGTCGTTCAGGGACTCTATTTTGATGGAAGGAATGACTCAACTCTGTTCTTAGATAAGAAAGATGATAAATATTATCGTTCCAAGAAGAAAGAAGATCACATTACTCTCTTGGAGGAGCCTGGATTGAAGTACCTCGGCCATGTGACCCCCACTTTTGGTCATAGCAGAAGCATCGTAAACAGCATCACTAATTTTTTAGAAGTTAATGGCATTGACTCAAGTTTTCTCATTGCTTTAGGGTGCGATGGAACTCAGTGAACTTCCATGTCATGTTGCCATTTGCTTGATGAACTCAATGGTAAATCAACAGGTCCTACATCTTGTTCAGGAGAGATTGGGGCAGCTCTCGATGGCTGTGAAAACCTCCCAATAGTTGACTTTGCAGCTATTCATGTAGAATGGACAGAACACATGAAAGAATTGCAGTATACACGTGAACTGAGTACCAACCTGCAGTATTTACTGGAAATCTGTTGTGCCATATCACAGGGAGACTGTGATGTCAGCCTTTCTAAAAGAAATCCAGGACCACTGTCACATTTGCGGTGACTGACGACAGCTAAAAGAGCCATGCGCCTCTATGTCGCCACTCAAAACCCATCGCAAACTTTGATCTGTGTTGCCAACTATATAATGAAGGTATATGCCCCAGTCAGGTTTTCCATAAAGAAGAAGCCTTCGTGCACAGAAAGGGCCAAACACTTATGGAAACTGATCAACTTATTGAGCTTCATGGATTTGAAGTGCAGAGTAATCATTGATGCAGATATCAAGTGAAACACGTCCTTCAGTCACCCAGAGAATATATTGCCAAGTATGATTGCAGACGAACTCACCCACGTTAGAGCTCTTGAATGGAGAAGAATACAGAAAGCTAGACAACAACAAATAAATGATGTCATAAGAGAATTCGAAGTGCCGCAATTAAATTTGGATGCTAATGAATATTTTGAGATGATCGATTGGACTAGTCTAAAACGCGGCTTACTGAACCACCCCTGACAAAACACATATCAGATGAAGATCTGGATCGTCTAATCCCAACTTCTGCCGCAGCTGGTGAAGAAATAACCAAGTTTCCCTGCCACACGCAAGCTGTGGAACGTTGCGTAAAAATGGTGACCGAAGCAGTTGCCTCAGTGTTTGGATTTGAATCTGGAGATTTGTTCATAAGAGCAACAATTGCATCAGGGCAATTAATGCCACATTTTTTGAGTAAAGCAGATCACTGAACAAGATATACCACATAGAAATAAAATTCTGAGCTGGAGGGAGGGTGGGTGGAACTCGAAGTGTAGCCACCTCCTCGTGGTGCGTTCAGGGTTGTTTCCATATGTGACGTTGGAAGCAAGCGAAAATCTACACGCTACACATTGCAAAGCAAACTGAGTGTACTACACATGCACACGCATGGTGCACTCAGAACAGTGCAGTTTCCTACGGATTTTTCCGATGCCCTACATGCCAGGATGCCTTTACCTTTCTCATGCTAATGAATATTTTGAGATGACCTAGCCTATGCCTACGGGCCAGATGTGGGAAGAAAATGGTGAACTTCACCTGCAGTGTGCAGACATAGCATATTGGTCAACTTCAAAATTTCTTTTCACTGTTATTGGGAACATTAAAGGATACTTTTCCACACTAGGGGATACTCGATTTCAATTACAAAAAAATTCCATCCGTTTTTGCTTACCACCCAAAGCGGTCGGAAAAACACGAACTTAGTGTGCCGTGCGGAGATATAAGATATAGATCGATTTCAAAAAAATTTCTCTTGTTATTCTTGTTGACTCAAATGGCAACATTTCCGCGCGAGGCGATATGCAACTTTAAAAAAAAAAATTTCGGCCCGCCCTATTCCACAGGGTTTAAATTTGGGGAATTTTTGGGCCACTGGATTGTTCCAAACTCAGATGAGTGTTCCTCGAGCCACGCTTCAACCAGCACATGCTGGTAGCGCAAAGCAGTTAAAGACCTATCCAGACACACTTAGGGATCTAAGTGTCCCATGAGAAGGCTCCTCAAACCATCACAAAGCCACCACCTCCTCGAGCAGAGTCCACCTGAAAATGGAATTCATCTGACTACATGATGCAGTACCAGTCCGCAGAGGGCCCATTTTGATGTTCCCGGCAAGCAGAGTTCGCCAAATTGCGTAATTACACGTTTAGTACGCATTGAAAAGTCTGTTTACGCATCGAAATTTTACCTACGCGTAAAAATATGCATCGGGAATTTTTCTCTATGCTTAAAAATATGCATCGGGAATTTTTCTCTATGCTTAAAAATATGCATCAGTAATTTTTCTTGACGTGTAAAAATGTGTATTGAGAAACATCTAAACATGCATAAACGTGTAAAATGCACATCAACACCTGGAAATATGCATCGAGAAATGCATAAGAATATGCATCGGAACAATATTTCGTCTTTCAAAAACGGAAGTAAACAAAATAAAGAATTTTCCGTAATCGTAAGTTTGCTTTCATGTGATGTTGCCTCTGTCCAGTATTGTTGTTATATATCATTTTATTTCATAAATATTTGTATTTCAGTTTAAAAATGGGGGAAGTTTTTAAAAAACAGAAATTCGATGGCTCTAAAGTTCCCCTGTAATCTTTAGACAGGAGATTGCCACGGCTTCGAGGATTTTTTCCTTTTCCGTCATAATTTGCGTTATCCTCAAGATCTATGCTTAACTGAACTGAAATTTTGGGGCAATTGGTAGTGGTGGAGGATGTTTTTGCCTGAAACTTTAGAAAATGGAAGTTAGACGCAGTGAAGATTTCTCTTGTAATCATAATTTTATTTTCCAGGCAATGTTTTCTCTGCTAAGTATTGTTGTTAAATATCTTTTTTTTTTTTTCATAAATATTTGTATTTTTACTTGAAAATGGAGGGAAAATGTCCGAAAACAGAAATCGGACGTAGCGCAAAGATTTCTCCTGTTACTGTAATTTTTTTTTTCCTTAACGATGTTCTGAGCATCATGTATACTGTGTTCTTAAATATTCCCTCAAAAAAAGTTGCATTTCAGCTCGGTAAAAACACGGTGGGGGTGGGGGAGTGACAAAGCTAAAAAAATCTTAATAATTGATGCACGATGTTCAAAAGTATTCATAATCTCAAAGTTACACTGTTTATCTTTTATGTAAAATAGTGAAAGCTGTCATGCATTCATGGTCCTCAGACTGAAAGTTCTTTTAGCATAATGGATAAAATTGTCATACAACGGCATAAAAAAAAGCGTCAATAAAGAAATCGGAAGGGAAACAAAGATATCAGCGAAATGAAAATTTAAACAATGGATAAAATTGTCATACAACGGCATAAAAAAAAAAAAAAAGCGTCAATAAAGAAATGGGAAGGGAAACAAAGATATCAGCGAAATGAAAATTTAAACAATGGATAAAATTGTCATACAACGGCATAAAAAAAAAAAAAGCGTCAATAAAGAAATGGGAAGGGAAACAAAGATATCAGCGAAATGAAAATTTAAACAATGGATAAAATTGTCATACAATGGCATAAAAAAAAAAAAAAAAGCGTCAATAAAGAAATGGGAAGGGAAACAAAGATATCAGCGAAATGAAAATTTAAACAATGGATAAAATTGTCATACAACGGCATAAAAAAAAAAAAAGCGTCAATAAAGAAATGGGAAGGAAACAAAGATATCAGCGAAATGAAAATTTAAACAATGGATAAAATTGTCATACAACGGCATAAAAAAAAAAAAAAGCGTCAATAAAGAAATGGGAAGGGAAACAAAGATATCAGCGAAATGAAAATTTAAACAATGGATAAAATTGTCATACAACGGCATAAAAAAAAAAAAAAGCGTCAATAAAGAAATGGGAAGGGAAACAAAGATATCAGCGAAATGAAAATTTAAACAATGGATAAAATTGTCATTCAACGGCATAAAAAAAAAAAAAAAGCGTCAATAAAGAAATGGGAAGGGAAACAAAGATATCAGCGAAATGAAAATTTAAACAATGGATAAAATTGTCATACAACGGCATAAAAAAAAAAAAAAAGCGTCAATAAAGAAATGGGAAGGGAAACAAAGATATCAGCGAAATGAAAATTTAAACAATGGATAAAATTGTCATACAACGGCATAAAAAAAAAAAAAGCGTCAATAAAGAAATGGGAAGGGAAACAAAGATATCAGCGAAATGAAAATTTAAACAATGGATAAAATTGTCATACAACGGCATAAAAAAAAAAAAAAAAAATCAATAAAGAAATGGGAAGGGAAACAAAGATATCAGCGAAATGAAAATTTAAACAATGGATAAAATTGTCATACAACGGCATAAAAAAAAAAAAAAGCGTCAATAAAGAAATGGGAAGGGAAACAAAGATATCAGCGAAATGAAAATTTAAACAATGGATAAAATTGTCATACAACGGCATAAAAAAAAAAAGCGTCAATAAAGAAATGGGAAGGGAAACAAAGATATCAGCGAAATGAAAATTTAAACAATGGATAAAATTGTCATACAACGGCATAAAAAAAAAAAAAGCGTCAATAAAGAAATGGGAAGGGAAACAAAGATATCAGCGAAATGAAAATTTAAACAATGGATAAAATTGTCATACAACGGCATAAAAAAAAAAAAAAGCGTCAATAAAGAAATGGGAAGGGAAACAAAGATATCAGCGAAATGAAAATTTAAACAATGGATAAAATTGTCATACAACGGCATAAAAAAAAAAAAAAGCGTCAATAAAGAAATGGGAAGGGAAACAAAGATATCAGCGAAATGAAAATTTAAACAATGGATAAAATTGTCATACAACGGCATAAAAAAAAAAAAAAAGCGTCAATAAAGAAATGGGAAGGGAAACAAAGATATCAGCGAAATGAAAATTTAAACAATGGATAAAATTGTCATACAACGGCATAAAAAAAAAAAAAAAAAGCGTCAATAAAGAAATGGGAAGGGAAACAAAGATATCAGCGAAATGAAAATTTAAACAATGGATAAAATTGTCATACAACGGCATAAAAAAAAAAAAAAAAAGCGTCAATAAAGAAATGGGAAGGGAAACAAAGATATCAGCGAAATGAAAATTTAAACAATGGATAAAATTGTCATACAACGGCATAAAAAAAAAAAAAAGCGTCAATAAAGAAATGGGAAGGGAAACAAAGATATCAGCGAAATGAAAATTTAAACAATGGATAAAATTGTCATACAACGGCATAAAAAAAAAAAAGCGTCAATAAAGAAATGGGAAGGGAAACAAAGATATCAGCGAAATGAAAATTTAAACAATGGATAAAATTGTCATACAACGGCATAAAAAAAAAAGCGTCAATAAAGAAATGGGAAGGGAAACAAAGATATCAGCGAAATGAAAATTTAAACAATGGATAAAATTGTCATACAACGGCATAAAAAAAAAAAAAGCGTCAATAAAGAAATGGGAAGGGAAACAAAGATATCAGCGAAATGAAAATTTAAACAATGGATAAAATTGTCATACAACGGCATAAAAAAAAAAAAAGCGTCAATAAAGAAATGGGAAGGGAAACAAAGATATCAGCGAAATGAAAATTTAAACAATGGATAAAATTGTCATACAACGGCATAAAAAAAAAAAAAAAAAGCGTCAATAAAGAAATGGGAAGGGAAACAAAGATATCAGCGAAAATGAAAATTTAAACAATGGATAAAATTGTCATACAAAGGCATAAAAAAAAAAAAAAAAGCGTCAATAAAGAAATGGGAAGGGAAACAAAGATATCAGCGAAATGAAAATTTAAACAATGGATAAAATTGTCATACAACGGCATAAAAAAAAAAAGCGTCAATAAAGAAATGGGAAGGGAAACAAAGATATCAGCGAAATGAAAATTTAAACAATGGATAAAATTGTCATACAACGGCATAAAAAAAAAAAAAAAAAAAAACGTCAATAAAGAAATGGGAAGGGAAACAAAGATATCAGCGAAATGAAAATTTAAACAATGGATTTTTGCCGAGAAGTTTATTAGATACTTGAATTTTTAGATGTCTGTAAGAATGTCAAATGTGAAATGTGTTCACTTCTCGAACACGTCGCTGTTTCACGTGGTCATTACAAAACATGATAAACTTAATGTTATTGTTTTAAAATATGAATATTATATTTATTACTAAAACGAGAAGGAAAATGGATTCGAATTCTAAATACGTCGAGTGGTAGTGAAATATTTTTAATACGAAAAAAATCTGGACTGATTCTTCATAATTGCCCAGCATTTTTGTAAGTTTTTTGTTTTTATTTCGTCTGTTAATTTTTCTAAAATACTCCCATTTTTAAAAATTACCCCATACATTTTTTAAAAGGAGTAAAAATACTCCTTTAATATATATTTTTTTTTGCGCCGAACTCTGGCGGCCGACGGCGAGAAGTCAACAGTGGCTCACAATTGAAGTGGCAAACAGGGCTGGGAAAATGCCAGGATGAAGATGCCCGGGGCATGCAAATTATTGGCCTGGGCAAGTAAAAAGGAAATTTACTTGCCCGGTGAAAAAAAAGTTCGGAATGGAGAATTTTCTGTTCTAGAAAAAAATAGACTGTCGTCACATGTTTTTCACTTTACTGCAAATCGCCAGAAGTTGTATTATTGTTACGGAATGAATGCCAAGGCCAGGAGGATGGCGCTTCGACAATTGTGTTATGCTCTACATCCAGAAATTGGGGCCGTACGTAGTTTTGCTCCAGATGTTGCTCTTGCAGTTGACGACAGGATGCACGCGTGCCTTGGAGGAAACTAACTTTACTGACAAAATGCGTAAAACTGCCATTAAACAGGAGGATGCAGACCGATGGGCAAAAAAGCCGTGCTTCATGAGTGACAATGGAATATTTATTGCACATCCCCGGGTGGGGTTGGGTCTCTGATACAACTTGCGCGAGTGAGGGAGGGAAAATGGAAACTTTCGCCTTCGCGCGCTCCTCCCCCACATACACGAACGACAGCAGTACTACTGAAACGAAGCCTAAGTTTCGTTTAAGATTTAAGAACGAGCCTGTACACTTTAGTCGGGAGAAGAGCGAAAATTAAAGACCGATAACTTACCTAGATTGTCTGAGAGAACAGTAGTTTGTGTTAGCTGCAGATATAAGTTGTATTTTGCAATGGACATGAATTTTTTTTTTTTTTTTTTTTTTGGGAAGAAAATCCAAAATTTCACAGTAAGCAATTATGTGAAATTCCCAATCTGTCAGCGGTTGTTACAAATTCGTCTTCTGCATTGTTGAGTGACATAATTTCAGAATTGGAATCTGCATCCTTGGCAAAATTGAAATTTACGCAAGCAGACTATGATAAAGTGTACGCAAAAAAATCTGTCGGGCAGTTCAGGAATCTTGGATAAAAACATTTAATTGGCTAAAGTCAAATGATGACAAGACAAGACTATTATGTGGTGCACTGCTTGCCAAAACCATCCTAAAATTGCTGATACCACCAGAAATTTTTTCAAGGAATGTGGGAAGGTCCAGGTGATAATATAATTTAATAACTATAACTGCACACAACAGTACTCGAAAACATAAGGATTGCCTTTGTTTGTAAACAATTCTTAGGATATTTTATGAAGCAAAATCACTTCTGTTTGCACAAGAGAAAAAGCAAAAAAGTAAATAATTTTTACATTCAAAATTGTTGAAAACTACTTAAACTGCTGTACAGTTAACTATGATTTTTTTTTCTGCAAGACACAGGAAGTATATTAAAAATCCTTGAAAACTACTTAAACTGCTGTACAATTAACTATGATTATTATTATTTTTCTTTTTTTGCAAAACACACTAAGTATATTAAAAATTCTTAATCACTAAATTTCTCAAATGCCATCGATTACCTTTCTTAAAACTTGAGATATATGCTTTTGTGCACTTTAAACACTTTAAAATGGTGATACTAAATATGTATAAAAAGTTTAGCATAATTTTTAACTTTAAAAAAATGAGGCTTCTGTTTTGTTATCTTAAAAGATAAATTTTTCTGGGCATGTAACTTTTCAGATATTTTTCAAGCTCTGCCAAGATATACAGCATGTGCCATACCATTCACTAGCTGATGTTGCTTAGGCCTCCCAACATTTAACCTGAATATGATTTGTGTTGCCGTTGCCAAGCGGTCTGCCTGTATCAACCTGGATAGTCTACATTGACTAAGGTCATCAATAGTATGTTGTTGGCCACCGCTTGCTCTCTGGGAGCTGGTATGTCCGTCGATGGTATACTCATGGTACATCCTTGTTGTAGTTGCCCTCAGGAACCCTAGAGTTCTTACCACTTGGGTGACAGAATGACAAATCTGTCTTGCGTTGACAATGTGCCCACGATCAAAGTCACTCAGATCGCCACATTTACCCCAGGTTTGTCGATTCTGATACACCATTGGGAACAACTGCATTTGGTTTAGATCTGTTCCACTCTGTGCGGGGGATGCCCATGTCAAACTGCTCATCACCCCTATCTCTAATGTTTTGTCTACTAAGTGCACATACTTATGAACTTAGAAAGTAAAACAAGTTTGTGAGTTCCAATTCTTATACTTTAAATTTTGTTTAATGGTCAAAATGTTACTTATGTGAATTGTTATATTCATTTAGAATTATCTAATGCATATTTTTAATTTGCTTCTGAAAGCACATTGTTAGATGCAATACCTCCACTTTGTATATCGTTCCTTGAATGTTCCGTGCATATTAATTATCATAGCCACCAGGTTATCAGTGCATCAATTTAAATATGTTTTCTTTCAGTTTACGGAAGGAAGAAATTGCATCTCTTTCTGGTCCAAATGAATTTGCAGAATTCTACTCTCGGTTGAGAGAAATCAGAGAATTTTATAGAAAGCATCCTCATGAGGTACGTTTATACTTTAATCTGTTGCCTTTTTTGTAATTGGTGAACTGATAATAAACAAACCAACTGTGTATTTGTTTTAAATAATATTAAAGTAAGTTCACAGGCCCACTCTCACACTTTTTCTATATTATTTGATTAAATTAATAAGTATTTGCTACAGTCAAATGAAACCTTTCTAGCATCTGTAACATCTGATTGAGTGGAACAGGACATCAAAAGTCACAGAACCAATAAAGTGTTTATCCCACTGTGTGATCAGATGATGGATTCTGGTTTCATAGAATGGTCTTGACTATGTATGGAACCAATGACTGGCAGTCACATGCACAATGCCATCTGAAGTGAATTTCTAGACTTGTAATGATTTCTTGGGAGCTCCAAAGACATAGAAGGCATGTGGCAAGAGGCAGTGCTAGAATTAGAGATAAATCATCTACAGGCCCAGCGGACCGGTCGGATTTGCATATCACTGGTCCGTCAAAATGTCCACTGGTCCGTAAAAGGAAAAACCTTGCACATTTACAGTATATGCAAAAAAATAATATATCATTTTATTGGAGCTGTATATCACAAATTAAGAGCAACAGAATGTGTACTTGTATGCATGCAAACAAATAATACTAATTAATAAAACACAAAGCACAGTAAGAAGTCGCAGAAATTTGAAAAAAAAAAAAAGGCCAGCAGGGCCAGATTATACAAAAACGTGGTGTTCCACTCATTTTCATTGGTCAGAAATGGCACAAATACCAATACATTTGGTATGCACATGGTATTAGTATCAAGGATGGCACACTGAAGCATAATGTATATAGTTAATTTCAAAAGTTTATTGTACAAATATAATGTAGTATTTTGGTTGCCACTCACAAACGCAAAAGTGACCTGGGTCGCTGGTTTTTAAACTGATACTTCCCAGTCTGCCACTGCAACAATACATTTCTCTTCAAATAGTTCCTTGCATGTTTTAGTCCCATAGGAAATGCTAATGTTGAATGCAAAGTGCTGTTTTACAAAAATGACCTACACACATCCAATTGAGCTCTCCTGCAAGTGTCTCTCCCTGGGCAGAAAAAACCCCCAAAAAAACCAGCTGGCTCGCGTCTGGTTTCAGGGGGAGAAGATACAGAACCCCTTATTTGTCCTTGTGGCTTTCCTATTACGTTTCTGTACCTTCACAATTTAGCCTTCGCTCTGCAGCAGGAACAATCTGCACCAGAATAAAAACTAGTTTTTATTCTGGTGCATATTTCTGCAAAATTTTGATCTTGAATGATTAAATTTAGATTTTATCAATCAAATTGTGATATTTATGCAGATATTTTCATTTTCTTATAGCAAAATACATGGGGTAAAAGTTGATAAAAAAATCAAAAGGTTTCTTTTTTTAAGCAATGAAATCAAATGCACATGCATGAAGTTTGCTAGGAAGAAAATAAGTAAGGGGAAAACCATACAGTGTACTGATTATAAAGCACTCTGCAACTTACCAAAAGCCACCTGCATGAAATACCTTGCTTCAGTGTGAAAGGCAGGAGGTTCCCCCGTGTGGACAGAAAGACAGATAGGCAAAGCCAGAGCATAAACACTTCTTCAACCTCCAGTTGGAAAGCATCATAAAACCTCCAGTTGGAAAGCATCTGTGGTCTACATGAGCAAACAAGTGTGCTGCCTTCATCCAAATATTTTGATTTGGACCTCAGCTTCCTACAGTCCAAAATTTTCATAAAACTAAAGTATAGTTTGAAATTTCAATATTCAGTTTTTGAGTAGCAAATATCTGAATTCAGAAAAATCCAAAAATTGCCGTAGCCAAACCTGGTTATTTTGAAATTTGGTTCAGACCTTTATAAACTTGCAAATTCCAAAACAAACGGGGGTAAAAAAAATTTACTGGCCAATGACCAGGATCACTGGGTAATTCGAACGCTGGCAAAAGGTCAGGGCTATTAACCAGTTAAGTGGTTTTGACATGTTAACGTGGGATGCAGTAGGCAAAACAGAGCAGGAATGATGTGTTGAAGCGTCGCGCCGCGGAGCAGTCAGGGCTCGAGATCACCAAGGCGAAAGCGATAGTTTGTGCTGAATTAGTACTAATGTGAGGTTCCAGTGAAATTATAGCAGGACTTCCGCAGTGATTGTAGTGTCAGAGTGTAGAAAAGCAGGTCTGAGGTCAAGTTAGTGTGGAGTACAAGGAGGTCTGTATACAGGTAGGGTACTGATGATGGCGACGAATAGTAATAAAAGGAAACGTCTATGTGAAAACGAGCAGGAAGAAATAGGGAACAATAGTGACAACAGTGCACTGAGGGATGCGACCGATGACGGCTATGCTAGTGATGAGTCAGCTGAAGATATCAATAGTCCAATGTCTTCCAAGAGTGCAGACACCAACAGCTTTGCGGAGGAACAGACAGAAGGGGACGTGCAACATGGCACATGGTCGACAGTAGACACAGAGCGGCCACGTTTTCCTTTTACGGGACAACCAGGTTTGAATGTTGAGTTGCATGATCCTGGTAACCCACTGGAATTTTTCGGGCTATTCATCACGCCAGATATCGCTGAACGAATAAGCACACAAACGAATCACTATGCGCAACAGTTCAGAGACAACAATCCAGATCTAAAAGCCAAATCTAGAGTTCACCATTGGAGAGATACCAACAAGAACGAAATATATGAGGAACAAACGTCAGGTTCCAAACGAATGTACAAATAAAGGTAACTTGATCACGCTAGTTACGTTAAATGAAAACTTTTACAAAAAGTTCGTAAGTTGGAAGCTTTCGACCTTATCTTAGGTCTTCATCACGCCAATGGAGGACTAAGATTGTTGCCAGATTCGACATTTGAATTTTCCCTATTTTTGTTGCCAACACTTAGAATTGATCTCCAGATCATCAGAATGTAGAGAGGAGATTTGGAATTGCAAGTCATTGAGTTGAAAATAATTTCCAGGCTTTCACGGTAACAGAGGGCAAAACGATTGTCAAAAGAAGCAATTCGTTTTGCTTCGTTCCAGTGGGGAACTGCAGATGTGCCTTCCATTGTCAAAATAGACAAGGCAGTATTTTTGGAACATAAAAAAGATGTTTTGAAAGCCAATCCTAATACTGCCTTGTCTATTTTGACAACCGTGAAAGCCTGGAAATTATTTTCAACTCAATGACTTGCAATTCTGAATCTCCTCTCTACATTCCGATGATCTGGAGATCAATTCTAAGTGTTGGCAACAAAAATAGGAAACATTCAAATGCAGAATCTGGCAACAATCTTAGTCCTCCATTGGCGTGATGAAGACCTAAGATAAGGTCGAAAGCTTCCAACTTAAGAACTTTTTTGCAAAAGTTTTCATTTAACGTAACTAGCGTGATCAAGTTACCTTTATTTGTTAATATTGTTACGTGTTTGCCCATCATCGTCACGAATGTACAAATTGAAGCCGATTCTAGATCACCTGAAGGACAGGTTTCAAAGTGTGTACACACCAAAACGTGTTGTTTCAGTGGACGAATCTCTGATGATGTGGAAAGGTCATCTGGCATAGAGAACTAATGTTCCATCGAAATGAGCTAGATTTGGTGTCAAATCGTTTGAGCTCTGTGAGGCCGAATCCGGTTACATGTGGGATTTCATGATTAATGTTGGCAAGGACACCTGTTTTGATGACAGTGTACAAGATGAAACCTATTATGGATCAAAAGTAGTCCTACAACTCATGGCACCACTCCTGAATCAGGGCTATTGTGTGATCATGGATAACTGCTTCTCGAGCCCAGAATTATTTCACAAGTTATGTGACAAAAACACCGATGCCATGGGAACATCGTGCCAAAACAGAAAGGGGGTCCCTACAGTTATAAAACAGACGAAATTGAAAAAGAGGGAATATTTGTCTGCGTACCAAGATAACCTTATGAACTTGAAGTGGAAAGACAAGAAGGATATGTGTATTCTAAGCACAATGCATGATGACAGAATGGTAAAAAAAGGATGTTGTGGCAAGAATATAATCAAACCCCAAGTGGTCATCGACTATAACTACAAGATGGGAGGGGTTGATCTCCGTGATGCATAACGCAAACAGCTAAGAAAATATTATCAGAAGCAATTTCGGCATTTGATAGTGCCTATTTGTTATATTCACCTTCTCAAATATGTAAAGGTGGGTGGCGATAAATCGAGAATGGAATTTCAGATGAGGCTAATAGAAAACCTGATTTTGAAGTATCATAGTGCAGAAGTGCGGCCATCCGGACAACCAGCAAAATCAGCTCCACCAATGAGAATACACGCCCCCCATTATCCCAGTTTCATCCCTCCGACTGAGAAAAAACAGAACCCGTGCCAACCCTGTGTTGTCTGCTATAAAGTGGGGTATGTCGTGAAACAAGATACACCTGTGCAGATTGCAATGTCGCTCTGCGTGCTGCACCTTGTTTCCATCACTGCCATACCATTGTTCAGTTCTAAGTGCAACACCATGGGATTCTCCTATTCTGCGCAGCATTCTTTAGGGTAAAGGATGCATTACTGCGTGCTTCTTTATTTTATTACTATTTGACTCACATGTCGCATTTTTTATGTTAGATTAGTTCGGTTGCCGCTACAGTTTACATGTCAGCTTCAGCGATATCAACAGTCTCCTTCACTTCCCAGCTACAGGAACAGAACCATCACACATGACTGACCGACTATACAGCGCACTCATAATGTGGACATCAAATATACACCTCCTGGGTGCCAGTGCATCAATTTGCGAGGAGCAACGTTCCATCTGGCCCCTTCAAATATCACGCTTGCACCCTTTATTGTTTTACCTTGGACAGGCGTGTGGCGGGACCAAGTCACTAACTTATGCAACTGAAACTGTCTTTGATATGCCAGTGTCGACCTGACACACAGTTTGTGTCTCATTCATGGCCTCCTCTACATATCATGTCTTCTACATTACACAGTGTTTTACAAGGTAACAAATGCATATATGTACACATCTTTATTTATATTGCTTTGTATATGTGTGTAACATGTTTTCTGTTTTGCATATCATGGTTATCAAGTGTGCCATTTCTTTCAGGCGACAGCCTTGTTCTTTCTTGTTTCACATAATGCATCTTTGTGTGCTGTATGACATTCACGGGACATGACTGCGTACCTTACATATAACTGCCCACTGCAGGTATGCTACCTGGCGTGGGATGTGACTACTTAACTGGTTAAGCAGAATGCTGAATTACCTCCCACTTAAATTTCTATGTCTCCCTCAAAACTTGTGTGGCATCTGGTTTGGTGTTATCGTAGAGAAGGATAGCCTAATTTGCCAAAAGAACCTCGGTGCTTGTTCTTGATTGCACTGCATAGCTTGATAATAGTCTCACAAGTATCTGTTTGAATTGGTCGTTTCACCATGCTCCAGGAAGTCGGTGAGGATAGGTGGTTAAAGAAAAAGGTGTGCATCATGTGCTTCTGGTTGCATCTTGAACTTCTTTAGAGTTAGTGACGAGGTTTACTTCTACTGCAGGGGGCACACTTGCTTTTGAGCTGAAAATGGTGGCACCACATCTCATCACCAGCGAATATGGTGGCACCACATCTCATCACCAGCGAATATAGTGGCACCATATCTCATCACCAGCGAATATGGTGGCACCACATCTCATCACCAGCGAATATGGTGGCACCACATCTCATCACCAGCGAATATGGTGGCACCACATCTCATCACCAGCGAACATGCAATCGAGAAAGTCATTCCCTTCCCTGGGGTGTCGGTGCAAATGCATAAAACAAGTAGCTGTACATTCTTCCTTTTGTGCAGCACTGAAACATTTTGGCACCCACTGTGTGCATACTTTCTGTTAGTGGAGATAATTGTGCAGTATCACACGAGCAGTTTCATGACTGTCACCAGTCTCTGTTGAAACTTCAGCTTCTGTTATATGTCAGTTGGCCTGCACAGTCTCACCCGCCTTCGACACATTTTCATCAGTGATGATAGTGTTTTTCTGACTATGGCTTCGTTCATCCTTAAGGAAAGCTCTTCGACTTTGTAATCATAGATTCCTCTCCTTCACCACTGATGTCCCAAGGCTATGATGGTTGCAATAAGCAGCAACCTTTCTCCAATGGATTTTGACTGACACCCACTCTACAGTAAGGAAACAAATTACTGCTCATTGTTCCTCTTTGGAGGCTTTTACAGTAATGTTGCTCCAAAAAGCAGCGATGTAGCAACTACACAAAGCACTTTATAAAATGACTGTGTGTGCAACACAACATGCACCATTGATCTTTCTACTCAGACACACCACACATGTTGGAAAAATAAATTTGTTTTCAAACCGTGATCACTGGCCTGGTTTCACTATATTATAATAATGGTGTTAAAATTAGTAGTGATTTTTGGATGTAGTTACATTGGTTTTGTATGTTTGTGTGTGTGTGGGGAGGATATGTTTATTTGGGAAGTTATGCCACAGATTTTTACCTTTAGTCGATGAAAGAATCCTGAAAGCAGTTGGTTCACTGAATGATAATTGCCATACAGAAGTGTAGCATTAGAACTGAGCTGAACACTACTGCTTTAGTAGGTGTGAAAGTGAATCAGAACATAATAAGATAGTAAGGAGACACCTTCCAAGTCGAAGATAAAGTGATTCCCATAACAGTTGTTAAATACTTTGTCAGTGTGTCACAGTCTGAGATGTATGAAGAATCATAATTATACAGTTTTTGTGGAAGAGAAAAATTTATAAACTGTCCTGATAATGAAGTGAATAATGATTGGCAAATGTTGTGATTCAATTGGTGTCAATCCATAGAGGTCTGGCAGAAATGTCCTCCAAAGTGGCCAATGAAGTATCAGAATTTCCTTTATGGGCATTATATATACGCTATATGGACAAAAGTCACAGGACACCCCTTCAAAAGCAAATGAACGGATCTGCTGCATTGTTAAAATGTGTGGTGGTATTAAAATGGTATTAAAGCAAATGGTATTAAAACAAGCCTGCAGCTGACCGCCATCATATCACACTGTAAGGTTGAGTGAAAATGTTGCGATAGGAGAGAACGGACTTTGAGAAAGGAAAGATTGTTGGGTGTTACACTAGTGGGTTGTACATAAGAGAAACCGAGAGGCATTTAAACATACCTAAGTCAACTGTTTTGGATGTACGGAATATATATTATACACAGTGCGTCAAAGAATTTTTAAGACTGGGGCTGTAAAATGAAATAGAAACAAGAAATTATAATTTGTTTTGGTTTTTTATTAAAAATAAGTCCCTCCGGCTTCAATACACTTGTTACAGCAATTTAATAATGATTCGAATGCCTGTTCCAGTTCACTTTGCGGAATTGCCTTCAAAGCACGCGTCGAAGCTGTTTGTGTGGTCGAAATATCATAAAAATAACACCCTTTTAACGTCATTTTAAGTTTTGGGAACAAAGAAAAGTCGCAGGGTGTTAAATCAGGCGAATACAGTGGATGATTCAACACACAGACTTTATTTTTGGCCAAAAATCTACGAACAAGAAGTGAGGTGTGACTGGGTGCATTATCGTGCAACAAACACCAACTGTTTTCATCTCGATATTCTGGATGAATGCGACGAATTCTGCCCATCAAACGCATCAAAACATTTAACTAAAACTCACCAGTAATTGTTTGTCCACTTGAAACAAATTCTTTGTGGATAATACCCTTATGATCGAAGAATGTAATGAGCATTATTTTGATTTTTGATGGAACTTTTCTTCTTCTTTTTTGGCTTGTGGCGAGAATTTTGACTTCCATTCCACACTTTGTCGCTTTGTTTTAGGATCATATTCAAAACACCATGTTTCATCACCAGTAACAATCGATTTTAAGAAGTTTGGATCATTTTCATCGGCTGAAATGATGTCTCTGCAATGTGCACTTCTCCTTGATTTTTGTTCATTCTTTAACGTGTGTGGAACAAATTTAGCACAGCGTTTTGTTTTGCCCAAATCTTCATGCAGGATGGTTCGAATCGTTTCTGTGTTGATGTTTAAAGACTCTTCCATCATTCTTAATGACGCACATCGATTGTTTGCCACGAAATCACGCACTTTTTCAATAATCTCAGGTGTCCTAGATGAACTTGGTCTTCCGGTATGCTTATCATCTTATAGCGTCTCTCTTCCGTCCAAAAAACGTTTGTGCCACAGGAAAACATTTGATCTACTTAAACAAAACTCACCGTAAACTTGTTTCATCATTTGGTACGTTTCCGAGGCACTTTTACCAAGTTTTGCGTTAAATTTAATAACAGCCCTTTGTTCCATCTTAATAATTCAACATGAAAAAAATTTTACTTCTCTGATGAATGACCATTTCGTTTGAAATACTTTAACAACTGCGCAGTACTTTTGGCAGAAAGTAAGCAGATGCTCACGGTTTATAACGCATTCACGATTACACTGGTGGCGCCACCGTAGGCTGAAATCTAGCACCAGTCTTAAAAATTATTTGACACACTGTGTATATCTCACTCGCTCACAAGCAAACAAACAAACAAAAATCAGCATATCTAAGCCAAGTAGTTAGTTGGGTAGGGTTTTCAAGAAGTTCAGTTTGTTGTTCAGCAAGGACAGATGATAACTTTGGAAACTGCCACTTTGCATGTGGGTATCCTCCTTCAATATTCAAGAATTTAATCACTTATTATAAATCAAAATGTACTGAAAATCAACAGCTGTCTGGATCTATCCCTTATATGTTATGTCTACAAGATCAAGCAATTTTTTTTAAAGGTTTGGATATCATTTCGCGTTCAATTCAACCCTTTCTCTTATCAAATTAATATTGGATGGCAGAGATAAAATAACTTCTCTCAATCTTCCTGAAGTTTACCTCATTCGGATCTCTACATCTTCTAGGGAATATTACTTTTGAATCACTACCACAGCATCAACAACTGTTTTGTGCAGTGCAGAATGATATCCTTCAGCAGGTGCAAAACTGTTTTGTGGCATATTCCTGCCCCTGTGGCTAACTGTTTTGCTGTCCATCGTTGATCCACCACCATCAGTGAAGTGCCAGGTCAGCTGAGCATGCTACTTCCTCCACTCTATCGTCACCTCGGTGAAATGCTGTCATCCATTATGCCACCATTCAATATGGTAATGCTCAGTTACCAAATGCTTCTCAGAGGCCTAGATAATATTCTGTAGCATTCAATCCATGTTTCATCTCGATTTTGATCCATGCATGTTGTTCTAACGCGGAAACCATCTGTTTATGGTGGTGGTCCTGTTTGACAACAATACTTCCTCCCTAAGCCTTGCACTGGCAGAACTGTGTGTGTGTAGAACAGCAACACTCACTCTACAAGTGCTTGGTACAGCAGTGCCCTCACATGAGCTTCAGCAACGTGGGAACAATGTTGCCATTATTTCATATCCTACCCTTGTATAATGAGTTGTGTAGTTCAGAGAATTAATTTTTTGCATTGATGTGCTTGCTGTGTTTTAGTTTTTGAACTGTATTCCTTTGTTATTTCTTAAAAGTTACCTATCATCATACTTGTAAGTTATCTCTTTGAAGAGATGGGTGCCTTTGAGTTATGTAAAAGTGTTTGGTTAGACTCAAGTTAAAAAAAAAAAATATATGTATATATGTAAAATAATGAGAGTCTCATTTCATTTATTGGGTTGTCGGAAAAGTCATGACGTATTTTAGCCATGTTTTGCAAAGGTCATTTATTGATAGAAAGAACAAAGATCAATCAATGATATAATGCCCGTTTTGTTCAATAACCTTTTGCCATTTTTCAGTGAGCTGCAGAATGCCTCGTTCATAGAAGGACCTGTCTTTGTTGAAAAACTGTACAAGTTGCTGATTTACAGCCTCATCTGAATTGAATGTTATACCACGCAAGGACTGTTGAAGAGAGCGAAACAAGAGGAAGTCTGATGGCTCAAGGTCAGGCGAGTATGCTAGGTGTGGCAACACATCCCACCCAAGCTCCAATAAATTTTGGCGGGTGATCAAACTTGTGTGTGGTCTCGCGTTGTTGTGATGGAACACAACACCTTTATGATGAACGAGCTCTGGATGTTTCTGGATAATGGATTTGTTCAAACTGTCCAATTGCCAACAGTACACATTCGAATTGATTGTTTGGTTCCGTGGTAGGAGCTCGAAAAACACGACACCTTTAAAATCCCACCACACTGAGACCAGAACCTTCCGCTGATGAATATCTGCTTTGGATGTCGTTGGAGGTGAAGCAGCACGTCGGGACCAAGACCGTTTGCGCAGCACATTGTCGTACACAATCCACTTTTTGTTATCAGTCGCTTCAAAAAAGGATTGTTTTCCTCACGTTTAATGAGCATATCGCAGATGTTTATACGCTCCGTCGATTGAGCTTCTTTGAGTTCACGTGGAACCCACACGTCGAGCTTGCTTACGTATCCCAGCTTCTTTAGGTGGTTGTGAATGCTTGAATAATGGATGTGCAATGCGTTTGCAATCTCTCGTGTCGTGTAACGTGGGTTTGACTCAATCAGTGCCTTGATTTGGTCGTTATCAACCTCGGTTTTCCTCCCCGACAGAGGAGCATCTTTGAGGTCAAGATCACCAGCACGGAATATTGCGAACCACCGCTGGCACTCACGTTCTTGTAGAACATTTTCACCATACACTTTACGCAACTTTTCACAAGCTTGACGCACGTTCTTCCCTTTGCGGAAGTAAAACAGGGAAATATGGCAAAAATGCACAGTTTGGTCTTTCATCTTCAACTTCATGTCAAATCTCCGCAAATCAACCAAATCGTTCATTATTCCTTTTAGACTGCAGCTAGAACTGGCACCTGTTGAATGCCATAGCGATAAAAGAGCTGCGCATGCCTCTAGTACTTCCAAAACCGCCAAACCGCCATCGGGTGCCAAAATACGTCATGACTTTTCTGACAACCCAGTATATGTACTGTTGAGTTAAAAGCAGGACAAAAAATACATGTAAAAAATGTAAACCTAACACATACATTTTTTTGTCTATGTGTTTAGGCAGTATGTTGTATTTAGTTTGTAGCAGCTTAGAATTTAGTTTTTTACAGCACAACATTACAAAAATTTTTCTCTGAATTCTTGTGAAGTATGATAAACCTATCAGATACAAGTTTCTTATTTTTGTACTTGTTATTTTCCTGCTGCATTAGTTTGAAAATGATGGGTTTTTTTTATGTGTGTGTGTGTGTGAATGGTTTATTCAATCACAGATTTAACACCTTTTTTTCCCTCTCTAGATCTCCATACCAATGTCTGTAGAATTTGATGAAATCAACAAATTGAGGGAAAATCCAACTGAAGAAGTTCAAAGTAATATATATATATATATATATATGTGTGTGTGCGTGTGTGTGTGTTATGGTCTGACTGAAAGCAAATGTTGCTTGATCTAGAGCACTTATAATGCAATATAATTAAAATCCCTTTTTATCACCAAAAAGATATTGTTAATAATGAAATGTGTTGCATTTCACATGCCTTGAGTGCATTTAGCAAGGAAGTAGTTGAATGACAGAGTAAATAAAACATGCAGATTTAAGAGAAGTATTGGTGTTTATTCACAAAAGATGTATTGCATGACCAGAACAAGGTGTAATAAAACATTCAAGCTTTGCATTTTATAACTGTGTGAAAAGTGATGCTAGCTTTAAATGTTGAAAAACATTTTCCTATGAAATTCTAATATTAGATATGAAAGTACTTTGCCATTATATGTTAAATATTTTTAGAGTAGTTTAGCCTGTTGAGTAAAAATGACAATAAAAGTACACACTTCACACGTTTACCATTTTCTCACCATTACAGTTCTGTTAGGCAGTGCTTTTGAATTGGAATATCATTGTGGGGTCATTCCACGTCACTTCATCCAGGCCATGTAACCCACCATCTCAGATTTTGATGAAATTTGGCATGGAGGCATACTTCACCAAGATATAGAAAATGACCAAATTTTAACTTCCTACACCTCATAGTTTCTGAGATACAATGCTCTAAAGTTTCACTGAACATCAATCTCGCACATAGAGTGACGGAGTACCACTTTTCACAAAATGCTGCATAACTGTAGTGCTACAGGGACTCCCTGATTTTAAAATGAAATAACTCGGAAACGGAGATCAATAAAAGAATAAAACAAGTGGTATGTGTATTTGAAACCGTAAAAATCTGATACAGAAGTTTCAAAATTACTTAGAAATGTTGCCGAAAGGTGGCGCTGTACGCTGTAGTCGCAGTGCGGTCCTATAAATAATGCTGTGAAGCACAGAGCGATCAGTCTTCGGACAGTTTCGCTGTCGAAACGTGAAAGGAGGTTAATGTACTGAAGGAAGTGGATGAAGTCATGTATTCCGTGGAGCAACGTGTTTTTCTGGTACTCAAGTATCAGGGACTTCGTGGTTTATGCAAGATAGGGCCCGATCACACTGTACCCCAGCGGTTTTTGCTTTTTGAGGAATACTTCGGGAATAGAGTCATTGCTTTGAACTATTCCACATTTACTGGAACAGGCATGGATTAGCCTCCATACTCACCCGATCTTACCCCCTGCGACTACTTTTTGTGCGGCACATTGAAGGACACTGTTTTCCAGAACAATTCTGCAACACTGGACGAGCTTGAAGAGTTGATCGGTGAGGCATGTGCGTCCATTTCCGTTGACACACTACAGAGGGTGACTGAAAATTTCATTCTTCGTTTGCGCCATCTCTGTGCTGTGAAAGGTGCACATTTTGAATCGATTGTCATAGGATTGCAACGACTGCTTGCAAAGGACAGTTTATAGACTATTTCTCAGACGCCCTACTGCGACTAAAGCGTACAGCGCCACCTGTCGGCAACATTTGTAAGTAATTTTGAAACTTCTGTATCAGATTTTTACGGCTTTCAAAATAAACATACCACTTGTTTCATTCTTCTATCGATCTCCATTTCCGAGTTATTTCATTTTAAAATCAGGGAGTCCTTAGTGGGACACCCTGTATTTAGTTTAGAAGAGAAAAAATTGTACCCTTATGCAAAAGAGCTTCCAGAATAAGAAATAATTTTAAATTTCATTGAAAACACTGAATAAATAAATGAAATATAGTGGTAAAGTGAAAATTTAAGAAAAAAACTAGCTATTCTATATTAGGCTCTGCAGCGAATAGCAGAGGTACGAGGGAGCTCTTTTTCAATGTATATTGGTCTTTGACATATATTGTCACATAACAAGAAAAAAAAAAAAATAGTGGCTTTCAGCTTGCTTTTGGAGATATGTGCAAATATCTGAAATGCGTGTTGGGTTCCACCTCGTCAATTCAACCACTTTTTTTTATTAATTATAACTCATCTCTGACATTCAAGAAATTTCTCAAGGAGATATAACTAACAAGGACACAAAAACATACAAAATTATGTTTTCTTACACCATATAGTTTCAGAAATACCATATTAACAAATCTGACGAAATGGCTAGTTCAGCTGTACCTGACAACAAGTTAGGTGAGCATATGCAACAAACTGCTTAGTCATACTCACCTATGGTACTTAGATCTATTTTTTAATAATTAGTTTTGACTTGAAAAAAATAAACACAAGCAAGTAGTTTTTCACTGTTCACAAATATTTACATTGATGTTTTTAATATGCCATTATCAACTCTTGAGGATGGAGTCCTTATAATTCAGCCACTTAGTTTGACAGGTTTTATCACCAGTGGGTGTCTGTAGACACCCACTGGTGATATTCGATTTCATCAATGGGATCACAATCTAAATTTATGCAACTATAACTGATTCAGATTTGTACTTTTTAGACACTGAACAACACCAAAGCATGCGCTTCGAATCCTTACTGCTGCAGACAAGACTATTGATAAAGTCCTGATGTGATTCTTCAAAGTGTGCTGCACTAATTAAAAGTTAAGACATTTTGATGTATAGTGCACACACATACAGAATGGGTTTCAGAGGAGCCCACAAGAATGCACCATTTTGGATGAAGAGCACAAAATTTAGAAAATCCTACTTTTTCATTAGTATGTCTTTGCTTAAATTGTTGATATAATTCTTTCAAATTGCACAGAATAAGTCTTTTCTGAGCATGGACATTTTTAGCACCACTTACTTTGTCCTTCATTACTGGCATTTGCCTAGAATAGTTATCTTCATAAAATTCTATTATCTGTTTTATGGCATCTTGTGAAAGTTTCTTACCATGGCTGGGTTCGGGAACTGATATAATGCCTTTATCTTTTGCTAATTTTCTTGCCTGATGTACTGTGTATTCTGAAACTTCAAGCTGTTGCGCTACTTTTTTTCTGGACCACGATGGGGGAGCCATTGTTAATATCTGAATTTTTTTTTTTTTTTTTTACGACTAACAGTAGGTATCTTTTCTTTCATTAAAGCAACAAGTTCATCTAAATCATGAGCTTTTAGTTTTAATTCATCTATGGAGTATTCATCATCACTGTCCCTAGTAGAAGACTGAGCTGTAAAGCCATACTCCAAAACACAAGATATTTTACTCTGCATAGCTAACTTTGCTTGAAGAAGTTTTCTTTTTCCATATGCCGGTTCACTATGGGATGGCAAGGAATGTAATTTTAATGGTGACAATTCTAAATCAGATAAACTTTCATTTACTTCTTTAGCCGCACATTCTTTAATAATAAAATCATCAGGGACCATTTCAGTATCATCAGTCTCACTTAAAACTTCATCTTCTAAGGTTGTCCTAATTTAGATGCTTTCCCATGACACTGAGGACATAATTTTTGACCTGGGCATACACTGATGTGTTTAGATTGCAGCTGTTGGGCTATTTGTATACTGACTTGATGCAGGGACCTCTTCAACAGGTTTTTTCACATCATGGTCACCAAAAGGGTTGCAATAAGTTACTTGGTAGGTTTCATATTTCTTCAGATAATAACATTTGTGATGTAAACATACTGAGATTATATCTTTATGTGAAATATTAGGTCTTAAAGAAATAAGTTCCTTGTCAGCAACAGAAAACTCTTAACTACTGAGAAACCCTTTTGTCTTCACATAACTTGATTTATTGCATTCTGTATTAGTAAGTGATCCAACACTACACTGGTCCATTATCTTTTTCCATGATTGAGGTTGACAAACTTATCCCAAAGTCAGATTAACACCTAGCAGCCAATACACAAAAAAGAAAATATTGGAAGCAATATATTTCACAGCAAAATGTCAGCACGAGCATCTGAACCATTGTTTTCTTAACTGGGAATGAGGGACTGAAACCTTACTTCTCTTTAGCTGGAGGGCATCCCTAGGAGAGTGAGGTGAGAAAAGAGAAATATTTTTCATTTGACCCTCATCTCAGCACTTGGGGAGTTTTACAATGTCATAAAACTTACCCCATTTGAACTGGTGGTCAGTTGAGCACAGGATCTGGGATGAAGTCAAAACAAATTCTCATGACCTTAGGAATCATGCTGTATCCTTTTGCCCTATGCCACATTTTCTTTTAAAAAGTGCTCTCTGACAAGTTGCAATTATTTCCTAGTGCCTATCCATTGCAAACTTACTTTAGTGTATTATCCAGTCATGCACATAACATATAAAAACTGTTTATATCTTTCGTGGGAATGTTTATTTTTTTTGGGGGGGGGGGGGGGGGTAATTTCCAAAATTCTGTTTTATGGAGATTTGTCAGAGTAATTTTTTTTTCAGGAATTTTTTCAATCTGCAATAAGAGAATAACAGATATTTTGAAATGACTGAAAAACTTTAAAACCTCACCACACTTGTTGCGGGGTGCAGCTGAACTAACCATATCGTCAAACTTTTTAATTTGGTATCTCTGAAACTATATGGTGAAAGAAAACATAATTTTTTATATTTTTGCGTCCTTGTTAGTTTTATCTCCTTGTGAAATTTCTTGAATGTCAGAGATGAATTATAATTAACAAAAAAAAAAGTGGTTGAATTGACGAAGTGAGACCCCGCACGCATTTCAGATATTTGCACATATCTCCAAAAGCAAGCTGAAAGCCACTACTTTTTTTTTCTTGTTATGTGACAGTATATATCAAAGACCAATATACATTAAAAAGGAGCTCCCTCATACCTCTGCTGTTTGCTGTAGAGCCTAATATATAATAGTTAGTTTTTTTCTTAAATTTTCACTTTACCACTATATTTCATTTATTTATTCAGTGTTTTCAAGGAAATTTGAAATGGTTTCTTATTCTGGAAGCTCTTTTGCATAAGGGTACAAAATTTCTTTCTTCTAAACTAAATAGCACTACAGTTATGCAGCATTTTGTTAAAAGTGGTACTTCGTCACTCTACGTGTGCGATTGGTGTTCAGTGAAACTTTGGACCACTGTATCTCGGAAACTATGAGGTGTAGGAAGTTAAAATTTGGTCATTTTCTATATCTTGGTGAAGTATACCTGCATGCCAAATTTCATCAAAATCTGAGATGGTGGGTTACATTTCCCCAAAAAATTGGATGAATTGATGTGGAGTAATATGCAATGAAGTTTCGATGGATGTGTCATACTTGCCAACTTTTATGGATTATCCATAAAATTTACGGATTTCTGCTTAACTTTACTGATTTACGGATATAAGGTTTTTTTTTTACGGATTTTTTAATATATCGATTGCTTTCGATCCCCTGCAACCATCCACTTAGATTTTCTAGTGTACCTTACGAGTGCTGTGTTACGCGATGATGTAATATTTGACTCCCTGCATTTGTGGAGCCATCAAGTATAGTGATGGCTCCGCTTCGTGATGTCCTCTCTCTCCACGGGAGTGCTCAAGTGACATGCCGACCAGAGTTCTCCAAAATGCATAATTACACGTCTAGTAAGCATCGAAATTTTACCAACGCGTAAAAATACGCATTGAAATTTTACCAATGCGTAAAGATACGCATCGGGAATTTTTTCTCGAAGCGTAAAATTAGAATTTTTCTCGATGTGTAAAAATACGCATCTTGGATTTTTACACATCGAGATGATATTTCGTCTTTCAGAGACGGAAGTCAACGAAATAAAGATGTTTTCTATAATCGTAATTTCTTTTTCCAGTGATGTTGCCATACATTTACTGTAGTCACCTATGCTCCCACAAAGTTATGTGCTTGGGTAGGAAGGTTGATTAAACTATGACAAAGGGGTGTTTGGATGCTTTCAGATTGTTGGGTATATTATTATTATTATACAAAGGGATTTGAAATAGTGAAAGTTTATTTTTTTGTGGTAGCAATGTAAATTTGAAAAATTTAATCATGATAAAAATGATTCATAGTGTCCCATTAAAATTTCAAAATTTGCAACATGTGCCATGGAGTGGAAAAAGTTCAGAAGTGATGCTTTAAGGTACTATACTACAGTATGACTTATATTGTGCTTATCTGCTGATGATGTTCACAGGAAAAATATATTGCTTACTGTTTATTTGCCATTTTAACCAAGTTCAAGCAGTAGAAAAGATGTCTGCACAATAGTGTATATCTTTTTTAGCGTATTTGGAAAGGAATTGCAGTTTTATTTTAATGTGGTTTGAGTTTTTCAAAGAGTGAAAAAGGTAATTTTATCTTCCAATCTGTGCTACAACTTATGTATTGTGTCAAGAGTACTAATTTACTCTCATTTCTTGTTCCTCCCTTCTTGTAATATTGAACTCGTTTGACAGCAAAAATATGCACTAGTTATTTCCTCTTCCTGAGGGATGATCATTCTGCTGCTGGATATAAGGATCTCTCCCATAGTTTTCCATCATGATCCCTTCTTGGCTTTCCTCTCTCATTCATTACACTCCCACTGTTTTTACTAGTTCATCACACCAGCATCTCAGTGTTCCCATACATCTTTTGCCATCACATGGTAACCATTTAGTTACAATCTTCATCCACCTCTTGTCCTTGTCAAAGATCACCAGCCCATCTCCATTTTGCCCTCTTGGTGTTATGGATAATGTCTGTGACACACCCTTGATCTGATCCATCCATGTTTGTGTAATTCCTAGCTTACTTTTGCTCCATTCATGTAAATTTCAACTTATTCATCATTTGTCTAGCAACATTTTTGTCTCCTTCTGTAAGTTATCATGTGAAGTACACACTAATCAGGTGCTCTTTTTTTCTTTTTAGTGGGACTTTTTTAAAGCTGTTTTTGACTTTTCCAAATGCCATCCAGCCCAATAATATTATTCTTTTTGATCTTATTGCATTATCTGTCACCAAAGTTTTATTGTTGTCTCAAATAAATGTATGACTTTACAGTTTCAATCTCTTTGCCATCCACTGTAAAGATTCTTGGAGTTATTATATTGTTGAATTTTTTTTTACTTCTAATCTAATCTATGATATTTATTATATCCATGATATTTATAACTCATTTTATTTTCCAAATCATGTAAATTTGCTGTGGAAAATAATGCATCATGTGTAACTGTAAGTTAGATCTGATGTATTTTCTTTTAATGCTCCATTTTCCCAATCTAATTATTGGAGTAGTCCTTCTATTGTTGTTGTAAACATGTAGTTTGGATTAGATTGCATTTCCTTGTCTTAATTAGTCTCGGAAATTTATCACTATTTTTGTGTAGTTTTATCATAGAAATGCTGTGAAAATATATGTGTGTTTTAAGGTTATATATAATATACGAGGGCTAGTGCCCAAAAATTTAAAGTGCTAGCCAAAGTTTCAGCCAAATTAAAAAATCATCAGCTGTATTTTGAAAATCTTAGCCAGCATTGGCCGTGTAAAAATTGTTTCAAGAAAAAGGCATATCAGAATTGTATAAAATAAAACAAGGAAAATCCAGAAACATTTTGAAAAAGAAACCATTTTAAGTTCCACAACTTTGGAAAATAAAACTTTAAAATCATATTAGCTGCTGTTTAGCCCAAGAATTATAGTGAATTACTGTTTACTTGAGAATAAAAAGTTTCCTAAGATTCATAAAACCATTCGCCAGAGCATTTTTGCTTATTTAATTTTTCTCGCCATATTTCAGATTTAGTTGTATTTGGCGACTTTGTGAATGCTTAGCAGGAGCCCTGGTATATTTTACATCTATTCCCTACTTTGCTTAAAGGGCACATTTGAAATATGTATAGAAGTGGTTTTAAGTGGGCAGCAAGAAGGTTTTTTTTTTTTTTTTTTTTTTTTTTAAGATTTGATAGGCTAAACAGAGAGGCTTTTTAGATTCATTTGTTTTATAGTTTTGATGTGGTCTACCATGCTGTAATTTTGTCTTAAATCTGGCAGCTTGTTCTTGGCATTGTAAATAATCAAGTTATTATAATGATTCAATCATTAAAGAGCTTGTATGTTTTTGGTAATAAAGTAAGCAGCTACATGTTTTTATATTTTCCTTGTTATTCATTTTAAAGATTTTAAAAATTCCATGGCTCTGTGATAGTTTTATGCTTTAAGCAAATTATCTCTGATATTTCCCATACTTCATTGTCTTTAAAGCAAACTAAACTTTTCTCAGTACATCAGGCCCATCTATGTTAATATCCATTTCCATAAGATATTTTCCATGTCTCTCTCAATGTTGTTGTATAATCCATTTTTAAAACTTCTCATTCTGTTTAGATATTTCTTATACATACATATCACTAAGCTGTTCTCTGAGTTGCAGAGGTTAGCTCCTCAAACAAAGATAATCTGCCAAATCAAAGTTACTGATAGTGTGATATTTTACTTATTATTGTGAGTATCATACTGAAAGATGGGTTCGCTTCCAAGGGATGCTTCTCTGGGCACCAATGGAACTCATGACAACAGCAGGGACATTTTCAAATCCAAGAAGCTGACACAAAATTAAGCTGCAGTGTAAATATTTGTGGAAGTGCCAGCTAGTAGAGGTCTGCCCAGGCTTTAATGAGGAAAGTCCATTATGGCTCAGGCTTTCCAGTTTATGATCTGGCTTGTTTTAGACTGTTATCATGCATTCTCCTCTACTTAATGCATATAACACAAGGCTTCCCCTGGAAATACAAAGCTGAACTACCTCAGTAATAAAGAGAATGTAGCTCAGAGAGATACATGCCATTTTTCAAACAAATTCCTCCCACAGATGAGATTCAGACCTGACCACCTATTTTACCTTACAAACAGAAACACATTTCCTCTTCCAGACTTAAGTATAAATAAGGTAGCTCAATCCTCCAAAATGTAAACAAATACTTCAAGCTACCTCATCTCGTTTTGTGAAGCAGAACAGTCTGTTTATGTAAACATTTTCAGAAAAGATAAAAGTAATCTGTTTCAATCACGAACTCTGCATTTGTAAATGTTGCTTGAGAACAACAGTCAGGTGTTGTGCGACATTCAAAGACCCTGCCTAATGTCGAATCTCCAGCAAATTATTGCATTTTTCACGAAACCTGTATAGTAGTCAAGCTGACCGCTGCTGCAGTTGTCAGAACTGAGTTTCACTTCTAAATATAAGTTTAAAAAAAAATATCTGTATCATGTGTAAAAATTACGCATAGGTTAGTTACTCAAACCCTGTCCAATGCTTCAGGCATAGTGTCAAAGGAAATTATAGTCAATGAAGTAAAAACTGAATTTAATTTCAACTATTAAAGAAACAAACCGGTCCATTTCAGACTCCCATCTGACATCCTGACTTGTCAATTTCAGCTGTAATTAATCAACACATCCGGTGGCGGATGTACTTCCATGCTTTTTGTTTAACCCTGTGACCTTTGCCATCTGATTATGTTACAAGTTAGCATTTGTTTTGTGAGTTGAAACATTTTTCTTTTATCCAGGAGCAAAATTAGAAACCTTCCACTACAGGCCTGGCTTGAGCCCCAAATTTTTCATTCAATTGATGTAAAACAAATTCTGATGTACTTGGAGATCGACTGAGGGATCTGAAGTTTTGTGAGAGGAATGTAGAAAAGAAATTCGAATGTTTTAAGAACTGTCTTGCCACTGCTGCTGAAGAGGTTTCTGGCACCACAATAGTGGGTAACAATAGAGGTGATGCTTGGTGGAATAGTGAGATTGAAGAGGCAGTAAAGAGAAAGAAAGAAGCCTATTTGGGGGATGTTGCAAGGTAGAGTTTCTGTGGATGAATATCGCTGTAAGAAGTGTGAAGCAGCTGAGCTGGTTCGCCAGAGTGAGGCAAAAGATAGGAAAGAGAAGGTGGAAAGGCATGAATTGTTATTTTGGAAAGATAGGAAGATTTCTGGAAGTACATGATCCTCAGGAAAAATAGGGGAAACAAAGTTGTAAGTTGTGTGAAAAATAGGATCAGGAAAATGATATGGGAACCCAATGAGTTAAGTGAAAGATGGGGTGAATACTTCTGTGAGTTATTAGATCAGGAAAGCAAAGATGATTCTGAGGCAGAAGCAGATGATGTCCCAGTGAAGGATGGAAGCACAGAAGGGATCTCAAGAGAAGAGGTGTGTAAAGCTCTAAATTCTCTCCAGAATGGTAAGGCTCTGGGAGTTGATGGCATAACTGCTGAGATGTTGAAATATGGTGGTGACTCTGTAATTGACTTGTTAACTGAAATTTACGAGTTGTGCTGGTAGTTAGGAATGGTCCCTCGGGATTGGAAGGATGCTATCATTGTTCCCTTGTATAAAGGAAAAGGTGATCAGACTGACTGCAAGAACTATCGTGGTATTAGCCTACTGAGTGTGCCAGGGAAAGTGTTTGGTGAGGTCGTTATTGAAAAAGTATGGGGTCTTACACCAAAGAAAGTACGGGATGTTCAAAGTGGTTTTATGCCTTGTAAAGGCTGCACTAACCAAATTTTTGCATTACGCATGATGATTGAAAAGTATCTGGCTGTTGGGAAGAAAGTTTTTGCTGCCTTCATAGATTTAGAGAAAGCTTATGACCGAGTAAATAGGACACTTTTGTGGAGGGTTGTGAATGAATATGGTGTTACTGGGAATCTACGTAACAGTGTAAAAGCCATGTATGCTGGCAGTAGAGCTTGTGTACGAGTGAATGGCTGGAGTCAGACAGGGTTGTGTAATGTCACCATGGCTGTTTAATATATTTATGGATTCATGCATGCGTGATGCAAAATAGATAGATGCAAAATAAATAGATTGGTGACATCTGTGTGTGCAGATTGCTGTATGCTGATGACACTGTCCTGTTGGCAGAGAGCGAAAGTGAATTGCAGAGTATGTTGTCCCGGATGTACAATGTTTGTATGAAATTCAAACTGAGTATAAATAAGAGAAAAACCAAAGTTATGGTTTTTGAGCGAGGAACTGTTAGTACTGAATGTAATATAATTCTAAATGACACAGTGATTGACCAGGTGAATGAGTTTGTATGTCTCTTTTAGCTAAGGTCCACATCTCTGCACCATACGTAAGCACTGGAAGGATGTAGGCAACAGTAAGTAAAAAATATGTATTAGTTTGTATTTCTTTGTGGAGCTAAACTCTGAATCTCAAAGAACAGCTTAGTGATATGTATGTAAAAAAAAAGC
Organism: Macrothele yani; assembly: GCA_039090855.1. NCBI lineage: Eukaryota > Metazoa > Arthropoda > Arachnida > Araneae > Macrothelidae > Macrothele > Macrothele yani. The sequence continues at coordinate 89,502,116 of CM077010.1, forward strand.
TTGGTTCACGCAGACCTCTACCAACTATATTATGTGTCACATTGGATAAAACTCTGTGGGCTTTGTTCCAGAACTGTTACGTGAAATGTCCTACTGGAACTTTCAACTGTGGGCTAATCCTCCACACTGATGTACTTTTATGGTTTTCAAGCCTCAAAGCAAGATATTGAAGTTCTACCACACGTGAGAAGACTGGTCCATGCACAAAAGCATTCTGAAACTTGGTACCCCCCCCCCTTCCCTCCCTAAATAACTGGTCGTCATTTCTTTTGATAACTAGAATTTGTTATAAGGGTCGCCCAAATGAAACTGAAACTGTCGGTTTTTTGCTGTAAGGGTTTATAAGTTGGAATATGTGAACATACAGGAAGTAAGAGTCATATATGGGCTACATTCCTTCCCGCTACACATGGTCGCCTTGTCGGTTCAAGCTGGTGTCCCAGTGCTGCAAGAGATTGTGCCGGACGTCGGTAGCGAACCGACGTCCGGCGGGCGTCGAGGTGTCATGGCCAACTGAAAAAGCCTGGAGAGCTTTTTTCAGTTGGCCAAAGATGTGATAGTCGCAAGGCGATGGATTGAGGCTATATGGGGGGATGGTCGAGGACCTCCCAGCAGAACTCCACAGCAAATCTTGGCACTCTGCCACCACATGCGGGCGTGTGTTGTTGTGCCGCACAATAACCCCATTTGACAACATACTGGGTCATTTATGCTTGATGGCCATTTTGAGGTTGCATAACGTATTGCAGTATGTGGTTGCCTTAACTGTACTGCCTGCGTCCAGCCAGTCCAACAGCAATGGGCCATTCTCATCGAAGAAAACCATTAGCATCACTTTTTCAGCTCTTAAGGAGGACTGAGTTTTTTGGGTGTGGAGAGTTGGGATGCTGCCATTCCATACTCATCCGTTTTGTGGCTGGATCGAAGTGGTGGCACCATGTTTCATCTGCGGCCACAATCTTGGAAAGAAACTGTCCCTTCTCTGCATGGTAACAGTGCAGATGCTCCAGGCAAGCACCCATTCGCTGTGTCTTCTGCTCCTTCTGGAGATGCTTGGGGACCCATTGTGCACAAACCTTGCTGTATCCCGATCTGCGATGGAGAATGGCGTTAACAGTTCCCTTTCTCACGGACAGTGTTGTCGCAAGCTTGCAGGTGGTGAATTCTCCTTCACAAGGTTGTCCACTGCAGCAATCTATTCCATTGTGATGGCCACGTGTGCTTGCCCAGGTCTCGGCATGTCCTCCATGCTCACGCATCCTTCACGAAATTCACTACACCAATGGAACACTGCACATCTTGGCTGAAACTCATTCCGATACACATCCTTCATACGACGACAAAATTTTGGCTCCACTAACACCTTGTGTCGTTAAAAAGTGCATAACTGCCCACTGGGCCTGTTTAGACAAATCCATGTCATGACCCTACGTAGTCAACTTGCGTGCAAACAGCATAGTGACACGTGCCACCAATAACAGCTTGCTTCCTGACAGACATGCCGTCTACTGGTGCAAACACACAGCTCTGTGTAATTATACAATGCTATTACATGAGTCTCACTTTCATTTGGGTTACCCTTATATTTTCCTGTTGTCAAGGATCTTCTTAGTACTTCCATGCTGTAATTATTTTATTCTTTTCATATTAGACAATCGAATTTCCGGGTTAGTTTGTTTCTTAATTATTATATATAGTTCTGATTATTTTGTTATGTTTAATGTTGAAGCTTTCCTCTTTATTACTCTTGGTTTTCTTGGTAATCCTTTAGATGATTTTTCATACAAATCATAAGGCATGTGCTAGTTATTATATGGGTGATCTATATGAATACTGATTGAGTTTCAATTATTTCAGATATGGCAGATTTCACTGATGAAGAGGGATATGGGAAATTTTTGGATCTTCATGAGTGCTATGAAAAATATCTTAATTTGAAGGGTGTTGAGGTAAGATTTTTTTTTTTTTTGTGTTCCATGAAACACTTTTAGTGGAATTAAAAATATTTCACTAATATTCTATTCCTTCCAATTTGCAAGATATATTTCTCCCATTTTTTCTGTTTTTTAATGACCCTGTTTCATTTGGGTATTTGTAGTAAAAATATTATTATTTATGTATTTTCATCTTGATGGATGAAATTTTATGTGTTTTTTTTTTCTTGTCGTATGTATGAGACCTTATTTACAAACAGTTTTGTTTAAAAACATATTGCATTTTGTAGAAAAGTTATTGGGAGATAAGTATTCTTGCATTTTTAGATTAATATTACAATCTCAAATGAAACAACATTATTTATAAATGCTACAAAAGTGTACAAGCTTGCTTCTGATTTGTTAATCTAAAGCGGTTCTTGTAATAATTTTTTTAGAAGTTGGATGCATATGATTTTTGAGGAAATTTAACAAGCATTATTCTTTTCTGTAATTTTAAGTATTTTTTTGCATTGGTGACACTGGGAAATTAATTTTGTAGCATGTGAAAATGGGATTTACTTTGCACTGATACACATTCCAGTATTGAGATGTCATGACACTTCCATTAATCGAAGCAATGTCTCACTCCTTGGGTTCAGCATCAGCTGTTGTAGGAGCAATTAATGCCATAGTCTCAGCAATTCAGTGACAAATTCCATTACTCTTCTATCAAACCTTAGTATGTTTTGTTTTTCTAAAGCAACTGGAAACCAGTAGCTTTCTTTAAAAAACATGCATAAGGCTTTAGGATGTAATCCCTGTAGTGTGCAGCATTCAAAGTGCTACCTGGAAGTAAGTGCAGGGGTGTGTGTCCATCCAACATGATGCTGGCCCAAACCAGGAGTCATCCACCACATTAGTGGTGAATTTGCATAATGTTGGAGGTCAGATTTTGGCTTTCCGCCTCTCTCCAAATGTATACACAGCAATGGCAAGTTTGCGCCAATTTCTTTATCTTGCACCAAACTCTTACAAATTACGAAAAAATGTAATATTTGCGCCCAACTGCACCGAAATGGCAATCCACAGCAAAAACTGCCCAACGAAAAACATGTTTTCACTGTAAAAAAATGCCATTTTAAACGGCGAATCAAATGATGCTTTTTTAAGGTCTAAGCGTAATTTGGTTAAACGTATAACAATGCTTAATCAACATGTACCGCCAATCTCAACATTTTAGAATGTTTTTCACCTACCTTCTAATTCGTTGTTTTTTTCGGCATAAGTGAGGAATATGTTTCACGATGTAGGTGGAGCTTATGGAGGAGGCGTTTTGTTGTAATTACGTGGTATGTAGGAGAAATGATGCTGTACATTATGAAATCCTAATGAAGATTGTTTACAGATGGTTTGGTGGTCTTTCAGAGTGTTGTGCAATTGAGATTGTTTATATGTCGTTCTCTGCTCTTTGGGATGGTGCAGTTATTTCCTTCCGGGCGAGGTGCGCGATTACGTAAACACAGGGCAAGGTATGTCGTTAGCTATTTCGTCGACGCGGAGGACGACTGAAAATGGCACTCCCGTGGCAAAATCTGATGGTTCTGTTTCTAAAGGATTCTTAGGTATTCAGAGATGCCAACTTTTATGAATTTTTCGTAGTTTGTACAGAATTTCACTCCATCTTACGATTTTATGAAAGTTACCAAAAAAAACTACGGAAAAGCCTACGCAAGATCCCTGCATGCGACTTTCTATTTTTCACCGTCTTTTGGTTGAAAAAAAAGGCAATTTACAGATAGTCCCTATACTCCTTCGATGTTCTGTTTTCCTCCGCCAACGGAGGCGGAGTTTTGTCACGTGATTCCCTGTACAGCCGCTTGAGAGTGCCGTGCGCAAAAGCCAAGAGGGAGCCCAGCTCAGCACCTTTTGCGAACTCTACATTGATTACATGTGGCTTTGTGCTTGTGAAAATTTCAGTGCAAACGCTTTAACCCTTTCCACTCTGTCGGGTGGCACCCAACATTACGAAATCGCCAAATAGCTCACGTGGCGGGTGTCATCCACCATGCTGGTGACGTCTTTATAGCTCGCATGTCGGCACTCGCAAGACATTTCTTTTTCGTCAAATAGATCATATGTCACTCGCCACGCCGATGACACCCCTATAGCTCGCATGGCAGGGCTCACGAGACATTTCTTTTTCACTGAATAAAGAAAAAGAAACATCGTCGGGTGTCACCCGCCATACCGATGACGCCTCTGTAACTCGCATGTCGGGCGTTATCCGTCACACCTATGATGCGTCTATAGCTCATGTGTCCAGTGTTATCCATCACACCTATGACACCTCTATAGCTCGTATGTCGGGGCTTGCGAGACATTTCTTTTTCGCCAAATAGGTTGGGTGTCATACGCCATGCCAATGACGCCTCTATAGCTTGTGTCGGGCTTGCGAGACATTTCTTTTTCACCCAATATATCGGGTGTCACCATCTATGCCAATGACACCTTTATAGCTTGCATGTTGGCGCTCGCGAGACATTTCTTTTTCGCCGAATAGCTCACGTGGAGGGTGACCCACGCCAATGACGCCTCTATAGCTTGTGTCGGGCTTGCGAGACATTCGTTTTTCGCCGAATATATCAGGTATCACCCGAGGAGGTTAGAAGAAGAGGAGGTGAAATGACCCATTTCGTGTGAAGCCAAAGCAGATCAGCTGTTCCGATCCTCTCTCTGTGGTGGTGGAAGTCTGAGGGAGTTCGGAGACGTGACATCACTTCCTGTGCCGAAAGCAGTTTCGCTTAGCGCATGCAAACATGCAAACCAAGGATGCAAACAAAGAATATTTCGGACTTTGTATTTCTCAACATTAGGGTTTTGGTTATATTTTAAACATGGTTCATTGCACATGCGCAGTATGCAAGTAACCATGTGCAGTATGCACTTACACTCAAAAAATCATTATTTTGTTCAATTTTTTAATTATGAGAATGAATACTTCAGCCTCAATTTTTTTCATGACTGTATGGGTAGAGTAAGGGTCCAGAAAACCCGTTCGAAATCGCGATTTTCCCATAGAGATATACAGGAGATTCTCGGGTTGGGGGCATTGGCGTAGTCAGCTGATAAAAAGTGGCGTCACGCCAGAAGCACAGGGAGAGTGGCTGTTGCCATCTCCTCCTTATTCTCACCTCCTTGGTGTCACCCTCTATGCCGATGATGCCTCTATAGCTCGCGAGACATTTCTTTTTCACCTAATAGGTCGGGTGTCATCCACCACGCCCATGGTGCCTCTATAGCTCATATGTCGTGGCTGACAAGCCAAATTTGAGCTTTCACTGCTATGTTGTGGCCTCTACTGCAGGAAAAAGAAATAAAATGAAAATAAAAACGAGTGCTGGACGAGTATGGGTGAAAAGTTATTCGAGTGCAAAGGGTTAATTTAGATTAAAATGAAATCAAACGTAGCACTGAAACAGCTATGACGACAAAAAGAATGAAGACAGATTAAACTTATCATGAAGTGTATCATGATATATATAGTGAAGAATGGCTTTTTTATGAAGCATCTAAAGTTTTGCCGAATCACGCTTTGTAAGCCATGTGGCTGCAATTTCAACCTAGCGCATGGCGGTCGTGATGACTATAGACGTCATGCGGAGAGCAAGAAGCACAAAGATCATGTCAAGGGACTAAATGGAGATGTGAGTAAAATTAATGTAACCAAAAAACTTCTGACAGCGAATCCTGGAAAAAATATCAAGAGCAGATTAGTGCCTGAAAAATGCAGCAAAATAAGTGAAAAAATTGAGTGTTCACAAGGTGATTTGAAACAGGAAGAAGCTGAACTTTTGCAGTGGCTGCAATTCCTCTCATAAAATGTTAAACAATGCTGAGATGAACATTGAATGTGGCATAAAAAAGAGACATGAGTGCAATAAAAAGTAGATAGGTACTATTAAAAGAAGCAGAACAAAACATTGCTAACTATCTTAAAAAATTAGAAGAAAATAGAAGTGAGTAAAATAATAAACATTTTTTGTAAAATAAATGATTAATAATAGAATCCTGCTATGGTTACAAATTTTTTTATCTATTTGAAAACTAAAATCTTTGCATATGTCAGTGGTGTTTGCATTCCAGGTCTAACCCTGATTTCCGGGTTCTGTACTCAATCAAACCCGAAATTCCTGATTTTCCGCTATGTAAATTCTGCCGACACAGGTAAATGATGTGTTATATTGTTTAAAACATATCCCACTCCTTTTTAAATTGTGCTTTTTAAGAGCTTTTTAAATTGTGCAGACGCCTGTAAACTGTATATATATTTAAAAAAAAAAAAAGCTAAAACAATTAGTCATGAATCTGTCCTTTGCATTAAATAGCTGCGAAAGAATTATTAGCAGTGCCATATACCTTTCGCAGTTTTCATCAGTCTTGCCGCTCCACACGCGTTAGGTCGCGAAGCTAAAATTCCAACAAATGTGCGTTGCTTTTCCGTTGTTTTTCTCTGTGCGGAAAAGCAATGCACATAAAACAATGTGGTAAACTAGATAAAAACAGGTAGTAATACGCCAAACAACTAAGTAAAGAACGATAATATCCGTTTATTGGCATAAAACAGCAAACAACTGATTGCAAGCTTTCAGCACCGACGGGTGCCTTCTTCAGGCTTAGACATGGTTTTGGAACAATGTTAGTAATCTAAATGAATAAACAAAAAATTTAAATATGCATGTGAAATGTATAAAATATATAAAAACGAGACAGCACGGCACGTGCGGAAACAGTTGACAATGAGAAGAATCAGGTACTTTCACGAGATGCACGCAGGAACATGCGCCATATCAAAGGCAGCTCCATTGACACATCATCATTGCAGACATCATTGCTAAACGAGATCTCCAGAGACTCCCTAATGGCTGTACCTCTGGCGGTAGTGTATGATGCAACCTGTTGCAAATTGGCTCTTTGTGGAGCGGCAGATGTCATGACCTCCCGAGATAGGGCAGTGAATGATTTATTCTTCAAGACGTCTCTTTTGTGTTTGGACAAACGAGTCGCAAAGGACCTCTTTGTCGTGCCAATATAAAACTTAGTATTTCCATCCTGGTATCGAAGGGGTATGGAAAATACCCCTGCGTTAGCAAGTAAAGTGCTGCATCTTCCGGATGAAAGAAGGTATTGTGATGTTGACCTAGGGTGGCAAATTCCAATTCCAAGCCCTAACTTCTTAAATGCATTCCGGATGAAATAGGAAAGTCCCAGTACGTACGGAAAGAAGCCCATGAATCTCTGACTGGGTTCCTTGATACGACAATGCTGATTAACAAACTCAAGTTCGGCGCTCCTAAAGATGTCATCAATTACATGCTCTTTATAGCCTGCAGCTAAGGCCAACGATTTAATATTGTTGATCTCCGCAATCCTGGACACGTCATTTGAAGAATGGGAAAACGCTTACTTAGCACAATGTCTGAAAAATGCCTCTACCATCTGCTATCTTACAAAGGACCCGTCGATCAAATTTTTACTCACAGACAAATCCAATTTTCTGTCGAGTATAACAAGAAAATCATGGACTTTATCGAACTGTCGAATTCAAAAGCGATCACATCCAACCCACTTAACAAGTGGATTGCTAAAGTGAAGAGATTAGCAAAACTGCCTTCCGTCCCGGATGTTATTCGTGAGTCTGCTTGGCTTCCTCCAGGACCTAAAATCCCATCCTTGCAAGCTAGAGTTAAGCATCATAAGCAAGGCAACTCACTGCGCCCTATCGTCACGAGGAGGTCTGCCCTGTCGATAAATATTGAACGCAGTTCAGCTGGTTTCATTGCTCCGTTTTTACTGTCATCCTCCACTGTACTTCGGACATCAGAAGATTTTATCAACAGAGTTAAAGACTTCATAGTGGCTCCACATCACATCATTGGTACGTTTGATGTCGTTTCACTTTTTCTGTCAGTACCTGTAGAGGAAGCATCTTGCACCATAAAACAAGCATTACTGGAATCTACTTTGTTCTCCCAAGAGACGTTGGTGGCCATCTTTTATGCAATCGACGTTGTAGTAGACCATGGTTCGTACGCTCCTTGAAAACCTTGAAAACTCCTTGAGAAAAAAAAAGTTCATTTTCAAGTCCTTGAAAGTACTTGAAAAAGTTTAAGACTCTGTAAATAGTACTTGAAAAAATGTCTTTTGTTTTTTAAGTAATAATATGAAAGTGCATATGTAAAATTTGTGCTAAAAAGTTGTAAAATCGTATAGGAAATTTCTCTCTAGTTCCAATTAAAACACCAAGCTGAATAGTGCAGAACTTGCTTTCAACTCAGGGGAGTGCATGGACAGCTATTACCTTGGCCATGACATCACTATGGAGTAAAACATCAGCCATGGGAGTAAAATAAGTGGAATGATGTATTTGCAAACCATAATGGGCTTCTGTTGATTGGGGTTAGGGCTGTGCTCTTGCCGGAGGGTGAATATGAAAATAATGTATCCTTTCAAAGTATTCCACAATATAAAATTTCAAAAAAATACAGAAAAACAGAAGGGCAATTGAAACATAATAAAATAATCCAACAGGGAGGGAGGGGTAATCGGCAGGTCAAGTGAAGGTGTGCCCGTCCCAGCTAAGTTTAATGATTTGAATTTGTTAAAATACCTACCTACTGACTGACCAACAGCACACACAGATATGAAATTTGGTTTTAAAATGTCCTTGAAAAGTGCTTGAATTTATTTTGTTTGGAACAGTACGAACCCTGGACTCTAATTTTTTCGGTTTTAACAACCAAGTATTTAAACAATCAAAAGAGGTGGCTATGGGCTCCCCGATGTCCTCTGTGCTTGCTGAGGCTGTGTTAAGGCCGCTAGAATCGCAAATCCTAAATAGAGCCAGATTGGTACCTGCATTACGGCTATGTTATGTAGATGATATATTTTTTGTTTGGCCTCATGGGATGGAAGAATTGGATGATTTCTTCTCCTTCATCAATTCCGTCCATAATGACATCAAGTTTACTATGGATTGCGCTAATGATGACTCCCTTTCTTATCTCGACGTCCTCGTCACTAAACCGCTTTATGGAACTTTTTTGACTGAGATTTATTATAAGCCTACTTATACCCCAAATTTAATTTTACCCTCATCTTTTGGGCCGGCTACCCACAAACTGGCATTTTTCAGACATCGTGCTAAGTGAGCATTTTCCCACTCTTCAAATGACGCGTCCAGAATTGCGGTGATCAACAATATTAAATCATTGGCCTCAGCTGCAGGCTATAAAGAGCATGCAATTGATGGCATCTTTAAAAGCTCCAAACTTGAGTTTGTTAATCAACGTTGTCGTATCAAGGAACCCACTCAGAGGTTAATCGGCTCCTTTCCGTACGTACCGGGACTTTCCTATTTCATCCGGAATGTGTTTAAGAAGTTAGGGCTTGGAGTTGGAATTTGCCACCCTAGGTCAATATCACAATACCTTCTTTCATCCGGAAGCTACAGCACTTTACTTGCTAGCATATATATATATATATATATATATATACTAAAGAGCAAAGCCGAAAACATAAGAAAAACTAGAATTTAAAACGAAAGTTGCAAAATGCCCTGAAGATCAAGACGCGCAACACAGCAGTTATGAAAATTCAGAATTCACATTCTATTAAGAAGAGACTGAAGCAAAAAAATTTTTTGACTCATACCAAGTACAACATAGAAAAGGTTATGTATTGACCGGTGTGAGTAAAGAGAAAAAATAGAACAACTGAATGTAGAAAGTGTCGAGAATACTGAGCCTTGGCTTTATCAAGGACCAGCAAAAACTCTGCATTTTCTCACTTCCACAAAGACCTATTTGGAAATGGGTTTCTGCAAGTGAGAAAATGCAGAGTTTTTGCTGGTCCTTGATAAAGCCAAGGCTCAGTATTCTCGACACTTTCTACATTCAGTTGTTCTATTTTTCTCTTTTTACTCACACCGGTCAATACATAACCTTTTCTATGTTGTACTTGGTATGAGTCAAAATTTTTTTTGCTTCAGTCTCTTCTTAATAGAATATCATCATCATTGTCAACCATTATCAATCCACTGCTGGACGAAGGTCTCCCCAAGTTTCCTCCACAACGGTCTGTCTTGTGCCAGTCTCCTCCATGTCACCCCTGCATACTTTCGAATTTCATCCACCCATCTCCCATGTGGTCTTCTTCTGGGTCTTTTCCTGTCCCTTGGAATCCAATCTAAAATTTCGGCTGTCCATCGATGATCTGTCCTTCTGGCAGTATGTCCAGCCCATTGCCATTTCAGGGATTTAACTCTGATCATGATGTCTTCCACTCTTGTCATGTTTCGGATCCACGAGTTCCTCTTCTTATCTCTCCTGGTTACACCAAGTATGCACCTCTCCATGCTTCTTTGAGTTGTCTGCAGCCTTTGTATGTCTCTTTTAGTTAAGGTCCACGTCTCTGCACCATACGTAAGCACTGGAAGGATGCATTGATCAAACACTTTTCTTTTAAGACATAATGGCATATTGCTCTTGAAAATTATGCTGTTTCTTCCAAAAGCTCTCCAGGCAAGTTTTGTACGCCGATTAATTTCTTCATCAATGTGACCCTCACTTGATATCTGCTGTCCAAGATAAACGTACGTGTCTGTTATCTCCAGCTTTTCTCCATCAATCGATAAATCTTCATTTCTTGTAAAAGCATTGAACATCACTTTTGTCTTCTGAAAGTTCATTTTTAATCCCACTTCTTTACTCTTGTCAGCAAGTTCCTGGATCATACTCTGCAGCTCTGATGGGCTAGTTGCAAAAATGACTATGTCATCAGCAAAACGAAGGTGGGTTAGATAATCTCCATTAATCTTTATCCCCTTGTTTTCCCAGCTCAGCGACTGAAAAACACCCTCCAATGTGGCATTAAAGAGCTTCGGAGATATGGTGTCACCTTGTCTCACTCCCTTTCCAATTTTTACGTGTGTTGTATTTTTAAACAGCCTAATCTTTGCACTTGCATTTTCATAGATGTTATTAATAATATTAATGTATGCATCTTCAATACCGCAGGTTTTCAGAGCCATTGTAACTGCTGATGGTTTCACCGAATCAAAGGCTTTTTCATAATCGATAAAAGCCATGCACAATGGAAGTTCATATTCTTTTGCTCTTTCAATCAGTTCTCTCAGCACATGGATATGATCTATTGTGCTGTAGCCACTCCTGAATCCAGCTTGTTCTCTCGGTTGAGCCATGTCCAGTGCTACCTTCAAGCGGTGTGAAAGAACTTTAGTGAAGATTTTATAAACTACTGATAGGAGGCTGATAGGTCTGTAGTTTCCGAGATCCTCAATGTCACCTTTCTTATGTAGCAGGATCATTGTAGCGGTGTTCCAATCTTCAGGAATCTTTCCTTCATTAAGGCATCGAGTGAAAATTTGGGCGAGTACTGTTTCGATTTCTCCACTTGCTTCTTGTATGATGTCTACAGTAATTCCATCTTCTCCTGGAGCTTTTCCCCGCTTCATGTTCTTGATTGCATGTGCAACTTCTGCTGGAAGGATTGGAGGAACTCTGGTACTGGTATCTTTCATGATGTCTGGAGTGCATGTATCATCCCTTTCATATAATTTGGAGTAGAAATCTTTCACTCTTGTCAAAATTTCGCCTCTATTTCTTGTTACAGAACCATCTTCTTTTCTCAGTGCCATAATCTGTTTTCTTCCCTTACTGAGATATCCCTTTGCTATCTTTAGGCTTTGGTTGTTTTCAATTGCTTTCCTCACTAGTTCACAGTTGAATTTTCTTACGTCTTCAGTGATACTTTTTCGTACTGTCTTGCATAGCTCTATATATTCCACTTTGGAAGTCACATCTTCTTTAGTTGTCCTCATCTCTCTTCTTTTTTTGCATCAACATTTTGGTTTTTCCTGATAATTTATTTACATGCAACTTGTTCTTAGACCCAGCTAATTTTGTTGCTGTTTCCATAAGAGCTTTGGTTACTTTTCTGTTAACTTCAGAGATGTCCACTTCTTCCGATGTTAGGCCTTCTAAAGCAGAGAACCTGTTCTTCAGTTCCAACTTGAAGGTATTATGGTGTTTTTTAAGGTTGGTTATGTCAATAGATTTTGTTTGTCTTATGAGCTTGCCACGTTCAAGTTTAGTGTTGAGGTGCATCTTACATCTCACCAATCTATGGTCACTACCTGTGTTGAACTTGTTTAGCACACTGCAGTCTTCTATGACGAATTTTTTGTTACACATAATAAAATCAATTTCACTTGTCATCCCATTTGGATGTCTCCATGTCCATTTCCTGTGTGGCTTTTTCTTGAAGAAGGAGTTCAAGATGAAAAACCCTTCTGCCTCTGCAAACTCAACGAGAGTATTTCCACGCTGGTTTCTGTTGCCGTGACCGAATTTACCTACTGAAGTTTCATTCTGTTGCCGTTGCCCTATTTTTGCATTGAAATCTCCCATAATTATTTTCAAGTGCTGCTTACCTTTATTATTTAGATGACAAATTTCCTCATAAAATTCTTCAATTTCTTCTTCAGGATGACTTGTGGTGGGTGCATAAGTTTGAATAATCTGAGCCTGGTATCTTCTCGATAGTTGGATAACGAGTCGTGCAGCTCAGTCAGAGGAACTTTCAACTTCTACCACTTTATCCTTCAGTTTCTTGTTTATTATAAATCCAACACCACTAGTTCTGCCAGTATCTGTCCCACGATAGTAGAAGAGATGTCCACTTTTCAGTTCGATGAGATCTTCTCCTTTTCTCCTTACCTCACTTAGCCCCACAATGTCCCACTTGATCCTTTGTAGTTCCTCTTCCAATTCAAGAAGCCTTGAATCAGAAGATAGGGAGCGTCCATTGTACGTTGCCAAGGTCAGCATCAGATGGCAGCCTAGTCCGGTCCTCCTGGGGATTCTTAGCACCCTCTGCCTTCATGTCGCACTGGCCGCTGCCTTGGCCAGGTACATTCCAGCTGCCGGAGACTGAGGGCCAAGATTTAAGTTGTGGAGTCATTTTTGAGGGGTTTGGCCATAACTCACCACGCTGGCCAAGCGGGTTGGTGAGTGTGGGATAGCATTTCCTCTGATCCCGATGGTATAGTTATACCGCTATTGGCGGTCGTCAGAGCCCCTTTAGTGGGAACAGGATGCACCACGAGAAGGCGGGGTTGACATTTGTCAAGGAGAGGCTGTGATGTTACGCATCACCTGACCTTACATCCCTAATAGAATATATATATATATATATCACTAAGCTGTTCTCTGTGATTCAGAGGTTAGCTCCAAAAAGAAATACAAACTTCCAGATATTTTTACTTATTGTTGTCGTATCAAACTTCTCCATTTACAGCGATCTTGACATACAACTCGTGCTTCACTAATATCCATTGCACGTCGTACACAAGATCTTTTATACTTCATACTCATAATCTTTTTCTCATGCAGACACTCCTTAATCTGATCCACCCATGTCTTCCTTGGCCTTCTTCTGCCTTTCCTTCCTGTCACTTGGGCTGAAAAGATTTTCTTAGTAAGCATTTCATCACTCATTCTTTCAACATGGCCAAACCACCGCAGCATATTGGTCTCCACCTTGCTAACAACATTTTGCTTCACATCACACAACAGCAATACATCTTCATTTCTCACACAATCATATCGTGTCTTGCCACAAACCCCACGTAAGTAATGCATTTCTCCAGCACACAAACGGCTCCTATGTTTCTTCTGCAGTACCCAGGCTTCACTACCATACATCAGAGTAGGAACAATTACAATTTCAAACACAGCCATGCGGGACTCTCTAGAGAACCCATCATTCCTGTGAAAACCTCCCGGAGCAGCTATGACTTTCAAAGAAGAATTCACTTGCCTACTGATCTCACCATCCAACTTGTTCTCTCTGTCAAACATGCTTCCTAAATACACAAACTCACTCACCTGGTCAATCACAGTGCCATTTATACTTACATTACATTCAGTGCTACCCGTTCCTCTCTCAAATACCTTAACTATGGTTTTTCCCTTATTTATACTCAGTTTGAATTTCATGCAAACTTTGTGCATCCGAGTCAACATACTCTGCAACTCACTTTTGCTCTCTGCCAACAGGACAGTGTCATCAGCATACAGCAATCTGCACACACGGATATCACCAAGACATAAACCACTATTATCTATTTTGGCATCACGCATACATGCATCCATAAATATATTAAACAGCCATGGTGACATTACACAACCTTGTCTATCTCCTGCACCAATAGAAAACCATTTTGATAAAACACCATTCACTCGTACACAAGCTCTACTACCAGCATACATGACTTTTACACTATTAAGTAGATTCCCAGCAACACCATATTCATTCAATACCTTCCACAAAAGTGTCCTATTCACTCGGTCGTAAGCTTTCTCTAAATCTATGAAGGCAGTAAAAACTTTCTTCCCAACAACCAGATACTTTTCAATCATTGTGCGTAATGCAAAAATCTGGTTAGTGCAGCCTTTACCAGGCATAAAACCACTCTAAACATCCCACACTTAAAATAATGTAAGACCCCGTACTTTTTCAATAACAACCTTACCAAACACTTTCCCTGGCACACTCAGTAGGCTAATACCACGATAGTTCTTGCATTCAGTCTGATCACCTTTTCCCTTATACAAGGGAACAATGATAGCATCCTTCCAATCCCGAGGGGCCATTCCTAACTCCCAACACAACTGGCAAATTTCAGTTAACAAGTCAATTACAGTCACCACCATATTTCAACATTTCAGCAGTTATGCCATTAACTTACCATTCTTACCATTCTGGAGAGATTTTAGAGCTTTACACACCTCTTCTCTTAAGATCCCTCCTGTGCTTCCATCCTTCACTAGGACATCATCTGCTTCTGCCTCCGAATCATCTTTGCTTTCCTGATCTAATAACTCACAGAAGTATTCACCCCATCTTTCATTTAACTCATTGGGTTCCCATATCATTTCCCTGATCCTATTCTTCACACAACTTACAACTTTGTTTCCCCTATTTTTCCTGAGGATCATGTACTTCCAGAAATCTTCCTATCTTTCCAAAATAACAATTCCTGCCTTTCCACCTTCTCCTTTCTATCTTTTGCCTCACTCTGGCGAACCAGCTCAGCTGCTTCATACTTCTTACAGCGATATTCATCCACAGAAACTCTACCTTGCAACATCCCCCAAATAGGCTTCTTTCTTTCTCTTTACTGCCTCTTCAATCTCACTATTCCACCAAGTATCACATCTATTGTTACCCACTATTGTGGTGCCACAGACCTCTTTAGCAGTAGTGACAACACAGTTCTTAAAACATTCCCACTTCTTTTCTACATCCCTCTCACCAGACTTCAGATCCTTCAGTAGTTCTCTGAGTAAGTCAGAATACCGCTGATGATCTTCAAGGAGCCTATCAAACTTTATTCTTTCTATCCTGGGTCTCTTCCTATTCCTTTTCCTCCAACCAACATTAAGTTTCACTCGTGACACTACCAAGTAATGATCAGAACCAACATCCGCACCTCTCGTCACACGGGTGTCAACAACTAAGAATTTCGAACGCTGATCGTAGACAACAAAATCTATCGCACCAAGAGTATGATTTTCCCAAGTATATGTGTGGATATACTTGTGGTTGAAAAATGTATTAGATACACACAAACCATTCTCAATGCATAGTTCAATTAATCTTTCACCATTATCATTCACACAAGGATCATTAAACCTACCCAGAACATTGTCAGAAATTGCATTCGGCACACCTACTCTAGCATTGAAATCCCCTGCTATTATAACTTTTTCTTTAGCACCAAACTGGCTCAAAACAGCTTTTAGCTCATTCCAGAAATCTTCCTTCTTATCAGAAGGTTCTGAGTCACAAGGAGCATACACTACAACAATTACAATTCTCTGAAGTTTCACTTTCAAACGAATCCTGAGAATTCTCTCACTTACGCAACTATAGTGAATCAAGTTGTTCTTCATCTTTTCACTTAAAATCACACCTACACCAGCCTGTCCTCTCATATTATCCAATACTCCAGACCACACACTCTCCGTGCCATTCACTTCTTCTACCCCAATTTCCTTCTTTTTGGTTTCACTTACACACAGCACATCCAGTCTATACTTATTCATCTCCTCAATCACCTCACTCATCTTGCCATTTATACCTCTAGTATTCCATACACCAATCTTACATTCACTCAGCCGAGATCTCTTTCTCATACGCCGTTTAGAAAGTCCAGGTCGATTCTGTGGTGGACCGTCCTTCTCAAGTGTGGTAGGTCCACCATATCCCACACTTTAGTCATTCTTAATATTTCTTTTTGTCTTTTTAATCAGGTAAGTACATCAGTGTGGGGGATTAGCCCATAGCTGAGGGTTCCAGTTGGTCATTCAACCTAAGGATTCTGGAACAAAACCCAGTGAGTTGGGGTCTTTTTGCCAATGTCACACTGAACTAGCTTGCACCTCTCCAAAATTCACAGAGGCCCTAGTTGCTGTTGTGTGTGCCATTGGTTATATTCCATACCCCTTCGATACCAGGATGGAAATACCAAGTTTTATATTATCATGACAAAGAGGTCCTTTGCGACTTGTTTGTCCGAACACAAAAGAGACGTTTTGAAGAATAAATCATCCGCTGCCCATAATCTCGGGAGGTCATGGCATCTTCTGCTGCTCCACAATGGGCCAATTTGCAACAGATTGCACCATACACTACTGCCAGAGTAGAGTCATTAAGGAGTCTTTGGAGATCTTGTTTAGCAATGATGTGTCAATGGAGCTGCCTTTGATATGGCGCATGTTCCTGTGTGCATCTTGTGAAAGTACCTGATTCTTCTCAGTTTCAACTGTTTCCGCACGTGCCGTGCTGTCTCATTTTTATATATTTTATACATTTTACATGCATATTTAAATTTTCTGTTCATTCATTTAGATTACTAACGTTGTTCCAAAACCACTTCTAAGCCTGAAGAAGGTACCCGTAGGTGCTGAAAGCCTGCAACCAGTTGTTTGTTGTTTTATGCCAATAAACGGATATTATCGTTCTTTACTTACGTTGTGGTATATTACTTAAGTTGAGGATTAGTGAAGCCAGTTTTCCCATCGAGAGCAAAAGTGCTCCATGGAAAACCAGAATAATAATTAAAAAAATGTAACAGCTAACATAAGTGAATCTGAAAAATTAATGACAGGCAAATCTTAAAATTCTACATCATTTTCAAGAGTAAAATATCTATACCCGTTAACCATCCATTGAATAAAAAGATCTGGATAATAAACGAAATTTTCAATATAAATTCTTAAAAAGTTTAAAAAAAAAATTTTATTTTGAATTTTGATATCAAATTATAATTTAAAATAATTGTTTAGTATAAGTGTGCCTTCCCACTCCGTGCCAAAAGTTTCAGGGTTTCAAAATTTTCCTCGCAGTCATCTCTGATGTGTGTGTGTGTGTGTGTGTGTGTATTTCAATGCAAGATGTTTTAAATTTGAGAAGGGTGCATCTAGTTCCAAAGCATTTTTTGCCTTAGAGTTTTTGTTCTGTCAACTAATATTTTACCTGCTGCGAAAAAATGTTTTCTTACACCAAGAATGTATTTTATCTGTTCTAAAAATGCATTTTCTTGCTCCAAAAATGTATTAAAAACTGCATTTTGATGCTCCAAAAATGTATTTTACCTGCTCCAAAAATGCATTTTGCTGCTCCAAAAATGATTTTGCAACTTTCCATCACTGTACACACATTGAGAATCTATGTTTATGCTGTACCGGGACTCATCACTCAACGGAACACAGCCCATTGATCAGGGAGTCAAGGGGTGATGCTGTTGGGCTCAATTCAGATGGACGCTTGTGTGTGATGCAGCAAGTGGGAGACAGACCACTGGCCTTCTTGCATACATACCTCTCTTGTGAAATCTTCTGTAAACTGTTTGCCTCAATATTGTGGTTCCCGTAGCAGAGGAGAGCTCTTGCAAGAGTTGCCTGGCTATTGACTCGAGATGTAAGAGACAAATACCAGTTGTCTGGACTTGTGGCTTGTGGGCATCCTTCTCTTGGCTTACTCATTATTGTACCGGTTTTCTGAAACTGTCTCCAGAGATTGGATACCACTTGCATTGACACATTCAGCCATCTTGCTACTTCAGCTTGTGATTGCCCTGCTTCCAATATACCAATCACTCTCCACTATAAAGAGTCTCCTAAGTGATGGTGCAAAGCCATTTTTTCACTAACAGTCCAACTCAAGCTTCAATTGCCACAGCCCACTCAAGCTTCAATTGCCACAGCCCACTCAAGCTTCAATTGCCACAGCCCACTCAGAACATTTATCAAGGTCACTTACCTGCCAGCTTGATTACGTATGATTGTCATTTACTTGAGTACATCAACTTAGCATTTCCCCTTGCACATATCTCTGAAAAATCTTTGCAATTGGTCATCTTGCTTTCGACACATTCTCTAATTTGTGTTTGTCACATTAATTTTGGACACTAGTGTATATATAATTGTTATATATACACTTTAGCCCCAGCTTTAGTATTTCAGCATCCATAAGCAAAGATTGACTTGGCTCTCCCTAATAGTATTTTGAACTGAAAAAGATGTGTGGTTCATAATCGTTAAAATATAGATTTTCAATCAGATTTGAGTAACATTTTTATCTCAATGACAGGAAACTAAAATTTTAAAAGTGTGTATGTTACCGCTAAAGCTCGAAAGCCGTTAATGTGCACATTACCTAGCTAATCTGCAGATTAACTGATTTGCTCCGTTAACGTGCAGAATCAAGAGTTTTCCGCATTTTACCTAGGTAATGTGCACATTAACGGCTTCCGTATCATTAAAGTTCAAAAGTTTGTTTCTCTCATTTCCTTTCCCTACACCTTCCCCTCTCCCTCCACTTTTAGTTTGGTTTCGCCTGTTTCTCTCATTTCCTTTCCCTACACCTTCCCCCTCACCCTCCAATTTTAGTTTCGTTTCGCCAGCGTCTAGTCGTCGCCGGTTGTTTTTATTTCTCATAATTGGCATCGGCTGCCAGTGCGTAGCATAGCTAATTCTGTTTTCAAATTCGTGATGAAGCCAAGAAAGGTTTAGAAAAGCAAGCAAAAAATATGTTAGCAGTTTCTAATGCAAAGCACCCAAATGTCGACGAAGGTGTCACTGTGAGAATTAAAGTACCCGAAGTAGACAGAGCAAAAACTGATGCCCGCTCGATTTTAGCTGTGGTTCTTAGTAAAACAGAGGATGGCTTTTATAAACTTGGTACTAAAACGGGTATTTTAAAACAATTGTATGCAAAATCTGAATTCAGTGTTTGCAAAGAGAGATTTTTAACGAAAGAAGATGTTCCCGCTGTAGAAATATCTTTACGTCAAACAGCAATAAAACAATCCCTTGGTACTGGGCAGGATTTTAAAAAATGTGACTGCAAATCTAAATGTACCACAAATAGGTGTGCTTGTCGCAAAATAGCATTGCTATGTAATTCAAAGTGTCACCAATCTTTAGATTGCACTAATAAGTAAACATAATTTTATCATATGTTTTGCAAATTCATTTCCTTAATTATAATAATATTTTAAACCGTTTGATTCTTTCTATTATAATTTTTTAATTGATTAATGATTAATTCTATCAACTAATTTGTTGATTGTTTGATTGTATTAACTTGATTCTTTATATATCAAAAAATAAATAAATAACATTATGTTAATTTAAGCGTACAGAAACATTGCTGTTGTTCCAGCAAAGATCTTATTTTCACTTTAACGAGTGCCTAGTAGGTAATGTGCAGGTTATCTAGGTAATTTGCAGATTACCTAGGTAATTTGAGCAATGAAACAATTTTCTGCACTTTAACGGATCACTCCTAGTTAATCTGCACATTACCTAGATAATCTGTAGAATAACTGATTTCTGCACTTTAGCAGTAACATGTATATAAATTACTGAATATATGAACTTAAAGCTTATTTATAATCTTCTAAACTTCTCCAAACACTGCTTTCAGTATGTTTATTCATAAATGTCATTATACTTTGGTTTTGTGATTAGGATTGCATATAAACTTTTGGTCACATGACTAAAGGTTTAACATGAAACATAATATTTGCAACTCAAACAAGGAAACAATTCTTTTCTAGAGTGCTGTGATTCTTATAATTTAAACAAACATTATTTATATATGAATTTAAGAGCATGTTTTTGTGAAAAATGCTATACAAATAATGTGAAAGAAATTTTAATGTTTTAAAAAGTAACTTTTATTGCTTTTGTAGAAGCAAAATCTGCAAGTACTTGAGATAGGAAACAATATCATTTTCAATTGATATTACAGGTAGTTCAAAAATCAATTGTTTCATTGTCAATCTTGAATAATTTTTGAGAGGCTTTAATTTGAAAAAAATTCTTCCTCCTGATGCAGTGATGATTGCAATAATTAATAATATCTACAGGGTGATCAAGACATTTGAAAGTGTTTTATTTATTCTGCTCTCATAAAGGTAACATAACAACTGCATCTGTGTATCGGAGAGATATGTTGAGGTATAATGCTGATTAATGACTTTTTACTTCTGTTAACAGATATGTATTATCTTTATCATCCTATTTAGTAATTTGCCAAGAAATATTTTACGTTTTTTTGTATCTCTTTTTCAATTCCTCCTCTTTTAATTCTGATACACGAAAAAAAAAAAAAAAAAAGAAAGAAACAGAGAAAAAAAAATGGCAAAATGTTCTTCAAAGTCTTTTTGTTGTGTAAATGTTTCACTTAGAAGCTTTATAACATTGTTCCAAGAGCACATAACAAAATTCAATCTCACACTTTTCCTCTGGTTACTGTATCCCTTCATTCATTGCTTTGTAACTAAATTGCTTTTTTGTTTTAGATTACATTGAAAATAACTTTTATACAGAAAAATGTATTTGTCTTTGTCTGTTCCTAATCCTTCTGCTAAGTTCATGGATGAAATTTTAGATTCCACAAAAACATGTTCTTAAATTTGATAAGGAAATTTCTAGCATTATTAAAAAACTCAAGTGCTACATCTAAATTTATATTACTGCTTTTGTTCAATAAATTGTACTAAATCACTAAAAGATTAGTAATCCAGTAAGATTCAACAAAAAAGAATGATGCTTCACAAGGAAGTTGTAATGGGATACCAACTGTAATCTCCCTACTTCTTCAGCATACATCCTTTACTAAGGAACATATTTAGATTTACATTTGTCAAATAATTTGCTGTAGTCTTTAGTCAAATGTGTGAGAACTATAATATTGTGAAATTGAAAAAATATGAGACCGTTTCACTCAGTGCAGAAATTTGTTTATCTACCTTTTTTCTTATTGACTATGTATTCCTCCTTTGTTATTGCCTTTATATTTCAGAGTTCCCGTGGTCCTTATAAAACCTTAAAAGTCCTTGAAAAGTGATTATCTTTTTTTAGGGTGCTTAGAAGTCCTTATTTTATATAAAAATAAAAAAAAACAACTTATTTTTCCTAACTAGCTGTGTGAAATCCAGAAGTCACAATATAGTTCCTAGAACTTCTACTGCTTGTTGGCTATGTTGATAATGACGTCAGCTGAAAGCCTGTGGAAGAGCACGTGGCAGTGTGAGATAAGTAATTTCATGAAAAAGTGTAATTTTCTTAAGAAGTGCTGATTTTTTTGTGGGAGAAAAAATTGGGAATCCTGTATTTCTAAAGTCAACAGAAAAGTACAAACCTTCACTGCAAAGCAGTTAGAAGAGAAAAAGATTTTTTCATATAGCTTCACTTAACAGCATTCTACAAATGAAAAAAAAAAAAAAAAGTGGGAGAAAGGTGAATAAGCATACTTTGACTATTTGTATTTTTAGCGATTTCATTAATTTCCCTTTTTCCAAAGAAAATGCAGATTAAATATTGGATGATTAAAATATCAACATATGATTAAAATCCTTTGCCACCTAAAAATGGCAGTCTTCCTCACTTTGACTAAAGGCTGATCCCATATATACCTAGGAATTACTGGGCTAATGGTATATTAATTGAATTGCTTATATTTCTAATTTTAATTAGTAATATTTCTGGGTATCTAATCCATTTTTTTTCATTTCCTTGGTATAAAGCAGTAACTTAATATTTTCAAGCTTAGGAATTACATTATTTTTTACAATATTACATTAATGATGTGTTTTCTGATATCTGATACCAACTGTAAATGTGTTGTTTCGAATGATGTTTTAATTGGTCTTTTGTATTACTGATACATATGCTATTTTCTTTTTATTCTCTGCTAATTTTTATAAAAACATATTTTTCCTTTTACAAAAAAACTGATTGTATGGCTTATTCAATCACATTTTCTTTAATACTTTTTCTTTTGAATTAAATTATTTAACTTGTTTACATTCGCATGTTTTTGTTCATATTTTTTACTTTTTTTCTCTACAGAGAGTTGATTATTTGACTTACTTATCAGCATTTGACCAGTTATTTGATGTTCCAAAGGAAAGAAAAAAATTCAGATTATAAAAGGTAAGTAAAAGTTATATGAAATAATAAAGCTAATGTTCTCTTTAGCATCCAAACTATTGAAATTTAGACCCAGGCTAGTTTGTCGTTTAAGCTATATGCTGTGCTCAATTTAAGAAAGGAAATATTAAGCAGCATATATAATAATATAATATTTGGATAAGGCAAAATCCGATACCTTAGTTTAATGAGACTGGTTGAATGAGTTAGTAGAGTGACTTGCACTGTTCCCCCCCCCCTTTTTTTGTAGCATTATCGCTTTTACCTCTGTCCTTGTGACAAAGGGTACTATTTCAATCAGAAGCAATAAATAATTTAAATGGAGTCTAGTTGTGAAATCTCTTGTTCCTGCTGAACTGTGTGTAACCAAATTCAACATAACCTGAGTTTATTTTCACTTATAGTGACTCATTATTATTATATTATTATTATGATGGTTAAAATGATTGATGAACATGAGGTGAATAAGGGATTCACTTCATGTTCATCAAAATTCATATGTTTTACACAAGTGCTCTTTGCTATTAAAAAAAAAAAAAAAGCTTTAAATACTGTTTTAAAATATTTTGAAAATTATCTGCATGTAGAAAAACATTCCATATAATTTTTCATGCAGCAATCAAAGTATGGCTTTGAATTGCTCCAGTTTACTGTTCACCATGTAATATCATGTCAGAAAACTTGAAAATTACATTACCTTGGAGCAAGAATTGAACCTGCATCTCCTGATTTCCATTCCAGCGTGCTATCTGTTACATCACCCAGGACAACAAAGTTCCAAGTAACTGAAGCTAAGCAATTACCACTTAGAAATCTGAACAACTTCAGATTTTTGCTTATGTAAGCAAAAATCTTGCATCATTTTAGCATACTGAATCACCAGTGCCTCAGAGATGTAAATCAAAGAAGGAATATTCCTCATAAATATGTGGATATTCATATAATTATTCTTACAGCAATCAGAATATGACTTTAAATTTTTCCAGTTTCAGGGTTTGTATGGTGCTTAGAAGTTCTTAAGAACTTATTTTTATTTTGAATTTGCATTTCTAAGCCCCCTTAGAAGTGTTTAAAATGTCCTTATTTTTCAAAACATGTGCTGAGATTTTATTTGCTTATTTTGTTGTGTGCTTAAATGTGTTTAAATTTGCCATGTTTGTCTGCAGTTGAATTCTTACAGCTGGGAGCATCAGAACCTGTTTTGAAGTGGAACATTCCATATATTTGAATTACCAATCAGAAAATAGGAAACTGTTTCATTGGAGTTGTTGCAGGAGCATGTGTAATGTCTTCCCAGTCATCTTGTCACCATTGCCAGTCTTCATGTTTATTTATATCCCTAGCTGCCAATCCTATTTTACCCCAGAAACTCCTGATTTATTGCCAAAATGTCTTGGTTTTTTGTGAAATTTTTGTTAAGAGCATAAAAAAAAACTTCTTTTTTTTTTTTTTTGCATTTACGGGAGCAGCTGTATGTCTGTCAGTCCATGTCTTTCATCCCTTGAGTGCGTAAGTTAACGCTGCAAAAATTTCTCATGTATTCATCCAATTTTGTTTTTCTCATCTCATGATTTTCCTGTGTCCATATATACAGTATATATATGGGATGCAAGGTCAGATGATGCGCAATAATACAGCCTCTCCTTGACAAATGCCAACCCTGCCTTCTCACGGTGCATCCTGTTCTTACTAAAAGGGCTCTGACAACCAACAAATAGTGGTACAGCTATACTATCGGGATTAGAGAAAATGCTATCCCACACTCACCAACTCGCATGGCCAGCGTGAAGAGTTATGCTCCCCCCCCCTGAAAAAAAAAAAAGATGATTTAACAACTTAAATCATGGGCCTCTGTCTCTGGCAGCTGGGATGTACCTAGCCATGGCAGCAGCCAGTGCGACATGAATGCAGAGGATGTTTCAATCACCGGAAGACCAAATTAGGCTGCCATCTAATGCTGACCTTGGCTACATTTAACAGACAGTCTCTATCTTCTGATTCAAGGCTCCTTGAATTAGAAGAGGAACTCCAAAGGATCAAGTGGGACATCGTTGGGCTAAGTGAGGTAAGAAGAAAAGGAGATCTCATTGAACTGAAAAACGAACATATCTTCTACTACTGTGGGACAGATACTGGCAGAACTAGTGGTGTTGGATTTATAATAAATAAGAAATTGAAGGACAATGTTCTAGTTTAAAGTTCCTCGGACAGAGCTGCATGACTCGTTATCCAACTCTCAAAAAGATACCGGGCTCAGATTATTCAAGCTTATGCACCCACCACAAGTCATCCTGAGGAAGAAGTTGAAGAATTTTACAAAGAAATTTGTGTTTTAAATAATAAAGGCAAGCAGAGCACTTGAATATCATTATGGCTGATTTCAGTGTGAAAATAGGTCAACAGAATGAAACTTTGGTAGGTAAATTCAGGTGTGGGAACAGAAACCAGTGTGGAAATACTCTAGTAGAGTTTGCAGAGACAGAAAGGTTTTCCATCATGAACTCCTTTTTCAAGAAAAAACACACACACAGGAAATGGACATAGAAGCATCCCAATGGAATGACAAGTGAAATTGGTTTTATTGTGTCTAACAAGAAATTTGTCGTAATATTTGCACTTTTAAGGTATTAAAACACCAGTAACATGAGCATATTTACGTGCAATTCATTAATGATATATTATTAAAATAACCAATCACTTAACCGAAAGATCATGGTCACTTTATTCCTTTAACACTTCTAGCACATTATTTATTTGTCATTGAAGACTGCAGTGTGCTGAACAGGTTCAACAAAGGGAGTGATCATAGAATGGTAAGATGTAAGATGCACCTTTACACTAAACTTAAATGTAGCAAGCTCATAAAACAGACAAAATGTATTGACATGGCCAACCTTAAAAAAACATCATAATACCTTCAAATTGGAACTGAAGAACATATTCTCTGCTCTAAAAGATCTAGCATCAGAAGTAGATATCTCTGAAGTTAACAGAAAACTAAACAAGGCTCTTATAGAAACAGCAACAAAAATAGGTGGTACTAAAAGCAAGTTTCACATGAAGAAAATATCAGGAAAAACAAAAATGCTGATGCAAATTAGAAGGAAGATGAGGACAAATAAATATGTCTCTTCCAAAGTGGAGTATGTAGAGCTACTCAAAACTGTATGAATGAGATTATACATCTACTCTAGACATTACAAAAGGTAACAGTACCAAAGTCCCTCCAGTCTTCCTGGCAGAAGTTACACATGCAATTAAGAACATGAAATGGGAAAAGACTAGGAGAAGATGTAATTACTATAGACATTATACAAGAAGCAAATGGAGAAATTAAAACTAAACTCGTCAAAGTTTTCACTAGATGTCTCAATGAAGGGAAAATTCCTGAGGATTGGAACAATGCTACAATGATCCTGCTAAATAAAAAAAGGTAACATTGAGGGTCTCAGGGACTACAGGCCCATCAGCCTGCTATCAGTGGTTTATAAGATTTTCACTAAGGTTCTGTCACATCGCTTGAAATTAACACTGGACATGGCTCAACCAAGAGAACAAGCTGGATTCAGGAGTGGCTACAGCACTATAAATCATATCCATGTGCTGAGAGAACTAATTGAAAGAACGAGGGAATATGAAGTCCTGTTATGTATGGCTTTAATCTATTATGAAAAGACCTTTGATTCTGTGAAACCATTAGCAGTTACACAATGGCTTTGAAATCCTGTGGTATTGAAGATGCATACGTTAGTATTATTAGTAACATCTATGAAAATGCAAGTGCAAAGGTTTGGTTATTTGAGGATACAGCACCAATAAAAATTGGAAAGGGAGTGTGACAAGGTGACTTCATATCTCCCAAACTCTTTAATGCCACATTGAAAAATGTCTTTAAATCATTGAACTGGAAAAACAAGGGATAAAAATTAATGGAGATTATTTAACTCACCTTGGTTTTGCTGATTCGTTTAACTTTTAAGTAGTTCATCAATAGTGATATGTACAACCCATTCATTTGTGCAGACTTTTGTTTTGCTTTTCATTGCAGTATGTTTGATATGAAGTTACTGATATTCAAAGCAAAGCAAACTGAAAGATGCAAGCCTTAGGAAGTTAGTATTTTACAAGTGCTGTCAGAAAAAGAATGAGACTACAAATGTAGCAAGGCAATGGCATGATGTACGTTAAAATGGTAGTATTACTTAAAAAAAAACTTTTTTTTTTTGTAGTTGGTGTGGTGAAAGGTGTTAATCAGTAAAGACCATTCGGCAGACAGAGGGAGGGAAGTGAAGTTATATTAAATTTTAACTGCATGTGTAATAGCTGTGATAAGGAAAGAGCAGTATGCTGCATTGAAATTTTGTCATCATCTGAATAAAACAGCCACTGAAGCATATGAAGTGTTGAAGGATGCATATGAGGAAAATGTTCCACCACATGCAACAGCATTTGGGTGGTTTAAAGAATTTCAAGAAGGCCATCAATCAACAAACAAGGAAGGTGGGCCAGGCCATCCAGCGACTGTTGATACTGGTGAAGCGATCAACACTTCTGCTGTTATAGTGTGAGAAGATCATCGAATGGCAGTGAGCAAATTAGGTGAACTACTGTGAATGTCTCATGACAGTGCTCATGTGCTATTGCGTGATCACTTGCATATGATACGCTTGTGTACAAGGTGGGTTCCACGTTTGCTAACACCTGAACAGATGCAGTTGCGTGTTGATGTCCACCGAACATGGAAAATGAAGTTTGGCAATACTTTCCTGGATACCATAATAACCAGAAATGAATTTTGGATTCATCATTATGATTCGGAGTTAAAGCAACAAAGTTCTGTGTGAAAGTCACCTTCTTCTCCCACACCAAAAAAAGGCTAAGGTTGTGCCTTCCACTGGCAAGACAATGATTATCACATTTTTTGATAGTATCAGGATGATTTATCCCATACCGTACCATCTCACGTCCATCACAGGTGTTTGTTATGTCACTATTCTGCGATATTTGAGGGAGCTGTATCTGAAAAAAAAAAAAGGCATATTCAGCCCGTAGGAGGGTGGACACTTCACCATTACAATGCCAGACCCCCATATGGCAAATGTTGTAATGGAATACTTAGTCAAAAACAACATCTCTTGCCTGCCACATCCTCCCTACAGCCCGGACTTGGCCCTTTTTGACTTCTTTTCTTTTTCCATCATTGAAAAAATCATTACAGGGGCAGCATTTACCATCAGAAAAGGCCATTACCAAAAACCAGAGGCGATTTTGAAAGAGCAGTCAAAAGATGGTTTTTCTCGCATATTTCAAGAGTGGCAGAGGAGATGGGATGAGTGCATTTCTGCTAATGGTGCATATTTTGAAAAGAATCACAGTCACCTTGACACTGACTAGCTCTGTTGGTATGTTACAGTTACAGTCTCATTCTTTTTCTGACAGACACCATACAATTTATTAAGTGCAATTTCTTGTGAGTTGCATTATTGGCTAAATTTATTTTTAAAGGATTTTTATTTACTTGTTAAATGTTATAGATTTTATTTTTCTTCATTTTGTAGGTATCTTGAATCTTTATTGGAATATCTAGATGGCTATCTTGCACGTGTCAAGCCTCTTTTGGACATAAATGAAGTAAGTCCCTTTGTCTTTCAGCTTCTTTAGTTTAATATATTTTTTCTGTTTAAATCATCAGAGCAAATGCTAAACAACAGAATTTCCATCATTGTTCAAAGAAGTTTTGCCGCAACATAAACATGCATGGTAGCTGCTTTACCTCACTCACTTCCCATTAGCAGATGAGACCTAAAGCCACATTTCTGTTGTGAGATCTTAACTTATATTCTGTCATGAACTTCGTGTTATCAAAATGGGATTAGTAGGTATGTGAGGTCATATAATGCATGAAGATCACAGATCACTTATTCAATTTTAATTTCAGTGGAGAAAAACAGAGAAATCTACATGCATTACTGGAAATTTGAGATATTAAAATTAATGTGTTTGAATGTAACACACAAAACTATGTTAATGTACTATGTGAAACTACCATATACATATATCTGAATGTAAATTAAGGTGGCAGGGGGAATATTTATATGCAAGACATTGGTCATAGTTTCAAATTATGAGGTTCATCAGCCAATAGGAAAAAATGACAGTGTGAATCCTTTGCATTCATGGCAAAAGTAATATGTTGATTGTTTTTGTTACTTAATCTTCCAGAGAAAAGCAGATGTAGAAAAAACAGAATTTGCAAAAGGAAGTGCCCAGCAGTCTTGCACACCCTGTGTTTGTTGTTTATTTCATGAATCAAAACTGGATTCATCTAAATTAGAAATCACAGTAAAGTAATGACTTCTGCTTTTTTTTTTTTCTTGTAATCTGTAGAATCTGTCCAAAGCATAAGAATAAAAATATTTTGTGTGATCTTTTTATAGCAGTGTATATTGAATGTTCAGAATAATTTACATAATTGTGGTGTTTTGTGTTACTGCTATCAGGAATGTGTTACTAGTGTGAATAATGAAGTCTTACACATTTCTTTGAAAACAGAAGGTGAGAATTTTTTTTTCTTCTTCTCTCGTCACATAAAATTCAAGAAATAAAGTTTCCAAGAAACAAGATTCTTGCACTAATGAATGCATTGTAGATGTAGGTACATTTGCATGTGACACGAATAATGTTTAATGGAAAGCATGTAGATAACAGATGTTGCTAGTGTACATATGTTATGACTTGTTCGTATTTTTAATAATTATACATATTTAATTCCTTGTTGGAAACCCTACATCTTTAATTTTTATTATTGGATTTTTTGCTAAGTAATATTTTTTTCTCAATTTCTCGGTGGAAAAATAGAGGGTTGTATACATTTATATACATACATATCACTAAGCTGCTCACTGAGATTCAGAAGTTAGCTCCACAAGAAACACAAACTACCAGATAATTTTTACTTACTGTTGCCGTATCAAACTTCTCCCTGTACAGCGATCTTGACCTACAACTCGGGCTTCACTGACATCCATCACATGCCATACACAAGATCTTCTATACTTCAATATAGAAAATCTTGATATATATATATATATATATAAGTATAAGTATATGGGATGTAAGGTCAGGTGATGCGTAACATCACAGCCTCTCCTTGACAAATGTCAACCCCGCCTTCTCGTGGTGCATCCTGTTCCCACTAAAGGGGCTCCTGACGACCGCCCATAGCGGTATAACTATACCATCGGGATCAGAGGAAATGCTATCCCACACTCACCAACCCGCTTGGCCAGCGTGGTGAGTTATGGCCAAACCCTCCAAAATGATTCCACAACTTAAATCTTGGCCCTCAGTCTCCGGCAGCTGGAATGTACCTGGTCAAGGCAGCGGCCAGTGCGACATGAAGGCAGAGGGGGCTAAGAATCCCCGGAGGACCGGACTAGGCTGCCATCTGATGCTGACCTTGGCTACTTACAATGGACGCTCCTTATCTTCTGATTCAAGGCTTCTTGAATTGGAAGAGGAACTACAAAGGATCAAGTGGGACATCGTGGGGCTAAGTGAGGTAAGGAGAAAAGGAGAAGATCTCATCGAACTGAAAAGTGGACATCTCTTCTACTATCGTGGGACAGATACTGGCAGAACTAGTGGTGTTGGATTTATAATAAACAAGAAACTGAAGGATAAAGTTGTAGAAGTTGAAAGTTCCTCTGACAGAGCTGCACGACTTGTTATCCAACTCTCGAAAAGATACCAGGCTCAGATTATTCAAACTTATGCACCCACCACAAGTCATTCTGAAGAAGAAATTGAAGAATTTTATGAGGAAATTTGTCATCTAAATAATAAAGGTAAGCAGCACTTGAAAATAATTATGGGAGATTTCAATGCAAAAATAGGGCAACGGCAACAGAATGAAACTTCGGTAGGTAAATTCGGTCATGGCAACAGAAACCAGCGTGGAAATACTCGTTGAGTTTGCAGAGGCAGAAGGGTTTTTCATCTTGAACTCCTTCTTCAAGAAAAAGCCACACAGGAAATGGACATGGAGACATCCAAATGGGACGACAAGTGAAATTGATTTTATTATGTGTAACAAAAAAATTCGTCATAGAAGACTGCAGTGTGCTAAACAAGTTCAACACAGGTAGTGACCATAGATTGGTGAGATGTAAGATGCACCTCAACACTAAACTTGAACGTGGCAAGCTCATAGGACAAACAAAATCTATTGACATAACCAACCTTAAAAAACACCATAATACCTTCAAGTTAGAACTGAAGAACAGGTTCTCTGCTTTAGAAGGCCTAACATCGGAAGAAGTGGACATCTCTGAAGTTAACAGAAAAGTAACCAAAGCTCTTATGGAAACAGCAACAAAATTAGCTGGGTCTAAGAACAAGTTGCATGTGAACAAATTATCAGGAAAACCAAAATGTTGATGCAAAAAAGAAGAGAGATGAGGACAACTAAAGAAGATGTGACTTCCAAAGTGGAATATATAGAGCTATGCAAGACAGTAAGAAAAAGTATCACTGAAGACGTAAGGAAATTCAACTGTGAACTAGTGAGGAAAGCAATTGAAAACAACCAAAGCCTAAAGATAGCAAAGGGACATCTCAGTAAGGGAAGAAAACAGATTATGGCACTGAGAAAAGAAGATGGTTCTGTAACAAGAAATAGAGGCGAAATTTTGACAAGAGTGAAAGATTTCTACTCCAAATTATATGAAAGGGATGATATATGCACTCCAGACATCATGAAAGATACCAGTACCAGAGTTCCTCCAGTCCTTCCAGCAGAAGTTGCACATGCAATCAAGAACATGAAGCGAGGAAAAGCTCCAGGAGAAGATGGAATTACTGTAGACATCATACAAGAAGCAAGTGGAGAAATCGAAACAGTGCTCAAATTTTCACTCGATGCCTTAATGAAGGAAAGATTCCTGAGGATTGGAACACCGCTACAATGATCCTGCTACATAAGAAAGGTGACATTGAGGATCTCGGAAACTACAGACCTATCAGCCTCCTATCAGTAGTTTATAAAATCTTCACTAAAGTTCTTTCACACCGCTTGAAGGTAACACTGGACATGGCTCAACCGAGAGAACAAGCTGGATTCAGGAGTGGCTACAGCACAATAGATCATATCCACGTGCTGAGAGAACTAATTGAAAGAGCGAGGGAATATGAACTTCCATTGTGCATGGCTTTTATCGATTATGAAAAAGCCTTTGATTCGGTGAAACCATCAGCAGTTACAATGGCTCTGAAAACCTGCGGTATTGAAGATGCATACATTAATATTATTAATAACATCTATGAAAATGCAAGTGCAAAGATTAGGCTGTTTGAAAATACAACACACGTAAAAATTGAAAGGGAGTGAGACAAGGTGACACCATATCTCCGAAGCTCTTTAATGCCACATTGGAGGGTGTTTTTCAGTCACTGAGCTGGGAAAACAAGGGGATAAAGATTAATGGAGATTATCTAACCCACCTTCGTTTTGCTGATGACGTAGTCATTTTTGCAACTACCCCATCAGAGCTGCAGAGTATGATCCAGGGAACTTGCTGACAAGAGTAAAGAAGTGGGATTAAAAATGAACTTTTCAGAAGACAAAAGTGATGTTCAATGCTTTTACAAGAAATGAAGATTTATCGATTGATGGAGAAAAGCTGGAGATAACAGACACGTACGTTTATCTTGGACAGCAGATATCAAGTGAGGGTCACATTGATGAAGAAATTAATCGGGCGTACAAAACTTGCCTGGAGAGCTTTTGGAAGAAACAGCATAATTTTCAAGAGCAATATGCCATTATGTCTTAAAAGAAAAGTGTTTGATCAATGCATCCTTCCAGTGCTTACGTATGGTGCAGAGACGTGGACCTTAACTAAAAGAGACATACAAAGGCTGAAGACAACTCAAAGAAGCATGGAGAGGTGCATGCTTGGTGTAACCAGGAGAGATAAGAAGAGGAACTCGTGGATCCGAAAAATGACAAGAGTGGAAGACATCATGATCAGAGTTAAATCCCTGAAATGGCAATGGGCTGGACATACTGCCAGAAGGACAGATCATCGATGGACAGCTGAAATTTTAGATTGGATTCCAAGGGACAGGAAAAGACCCAGAAGAAGACCACATGGGAGATGGGTGGATGAAATTGAAAGTATGCAGGGGTGACATGGAGGAGACTGGCACAAGACAGACCGTTGTGGAGGAAACTTGGGGAGACCTTCATTCAGCAGTGGATTGATAATGGTTGACAATGATGATGATGATGATGATATAAGTATATGTTTAGATTCTTTTAGTATTTTGTTGTTGACTTGTATTTTATCATCTTTTCTTTCTGCTGTGTACTGTTTGTCATTTGTGACCTAGGTTACATTTCTCATGTAGCAGTCCACATAGTAAACACAAAGACAATGTTCCATTTTATGTGATAGTTTCAATTCTGTAGTAAGTCAGAATATTGCCATTTGTTGAAGTATAAATTCAGTTATTGGAGTACAGTGTCTTATGTCAGAAAAGCTAAGAAACATGAAAAAAAAAAAAACACTTTAAAAAACAGGAAATTCGAAAAAGGACAAGAATTTAAAAAAGGGTTGGATATTTAGCTTGCACAAGGATTTTTTTTTTCATTGCCATTTTTTTCAAAACATCTGCATAAGTGTCTTAATTATTCATCATTTACACTGGGTAGCACATTTCACTTCAAATTTTTTGCATTTAATTTCCACATTGCCAAAAAGCTCTGTTCAAATATGTGAATGGCCATTGTGATATGCAAATTGGAACTTTCATTTGCATGCTACTCTGAAAGAATGTGTAAGTATAGCAAAACAGGTGAATTTTACATGATGAAATAACTACTGGACAGTTAAAGAAAATTTATCTTGTATTCATTGTAGGGTTCTTGAAAATTGGATTTCTGAAACAGTTCTGAAAGGCTGTGTATGAAAGTGTAATTGTTCCTACTCTGATGTCCAGTGGTGAAACCTGGGTACTGCCAAAGAAACTTAGGAGGCATTTGTGTGCTGACGAGATGTGTTTGTTCTGATCATGCGAGGAGTGTAGGTGTATTGTAGATGTGTAACGTGCAGCAAAAGTTAGAGATAGATATCTTGAAGTGATTTGGCCATGTTGAAATAATGAGTAATACTATGCTCAGAGAATTTATTCAGCCCAAGTAGCTAGAAAGAAATGCAGAGGAAGGCCAGGGAAATTGTGGGAAGACCAGAGGAATGCCTTCAAGCGGAAAAGATCATGGTTATGAAATATAAAAGATCTTGTGTGAGATGCTTGTTGGATGTCAGTGAAGCTCAAGTTGTGTGTCAAGATTGTTGTAAATGAAGACTTTTGATATGTCAACTGTAAATAAAATCAAACACCATTACTAACTTTAATTTGACAAATGATCTTTCTCTAAGGAGTTGGCTCCTTGAAGAAAGTTCAGCTGAGTGCCATATGTGTTCATTGTAGGTGTAGAGAATGAGTTTATCACAGATTTCTATTTTTCATAGGTTTCCTCTGTGAAACTAATACTGTGTTGTTCTGATCATGCGAGGAGTGTAGGTGTATTGTAGATGTGTAACGTGCAGCAAAAGAGATAGATATCTTGAAGTGATTTGGCCACGTTGAAATAATGAGTAATACTATGCTCAGAGAATTTATTCAGCCCAAGTAGCTAGAAAGAAATGCAGAGGAAGGCCAGGGAAATTGTGGGAAGACCAGAGGAATGCCTTCAAGCGGAAAAGATCATGGTTATGAAATATAAAAGATCTTGTGTGAGATGCTTGTTGGATGTCAGTGAAGCTCAAGTTGTGTGTCAAGATTGTTGTAAATGAAGACTTTTGATATGTCAACTGTAAATAAAATCAAACACCATTACTAACTTTAATTTGACAAATGATCTTTCTCTAAGGAGTTGGCTCCTTGAAGAAAGTTCAGCTGAGTGCCATATGTGTTCGTTGTAGGTGTGTAGGTGTAGAGAATGAGTTTATCACAGATTTCTATTTTTCATAGGTTTCCTCTGTGAAACTAATACTGCTATTATGTTATGGATGAATCAACTGTCCTGGACTTGCAGTAATAATTTTGGCCTTGGATATTATATTTCATGGCAGACATATTATTGTCTATGGGCAGTTAAATTCATAGATAAAAGTGCCACAACTTGTGGACTTCATGTCTGTTATTTATTTTTTTGTTTATTATGAAAATATATTCTACCTGTAACATTTAGCTGTTATGACTGCACTTAAGTTACTGTGTTATTGTTCTACTTTATTTTTCTTGTGGGAGGGAGGGATGATTGACCCCTGTGAGTGCCTGAGTCTGTTAAAGGTTGCTCATCCCCAGTTATGAGCCATCAGTTCTAAGTAAGGAGAGAATTGGTGATTGAAAGATAAATATAAATCCTACATCTTATCTTACTCTGGGATTTGACTCTAGTTTCAGCAGCGTGAGCGGTCATAAATCTGCTTGTTAAACCACTCAGTTATTGGAGAACCTTATTGTTTTAGCAATGCAGTTTTGTGTAACATCAGTAAAAACAGGTTGCTAACATGCTTCTAAATCGGAAGTTTTATGTGATAGGCATTAGGAAAACCTACAGGTTTCATTTCAGTTGAAAGATAAAAATGCTGGTAATTTTTTTCTGCAAAATGAATACAACTACCAGTGTTAAAAGATGGCGGTGAAATGTTTTATGTTATTTTTATTGTTTGCATAGAGATGCCATCATGAACTATCATACATGTGACAAATTCTCTGAAAGGCTTGAAAATGCTTTTAGAAGTTATTTCTGTTTGAAAAAGTTATTTTCTTTTAGGTTTGCTTAATAATGCCTGGAAGAAAATAACCTTTTTCTTTCTAGATGGACTAAAATGTGCTATTCAAAGCAAGTAATTATGACTTTTTGGAACAGCCTTTGAGGAACATGAATCAAAACCATTGTGCTCATGTGTACCAACTGTGTGAGTCTTTTTTCAGTTTAATCTTTTTCTTCTTTTTTTTTTTTTTTAATTTTTTTAAAATCTTCACATAATGACTGGTATTGTAAATGTTTACAAAAAGCATGTTATTTACTCTATAGGAGTTAAATTTATGTAAGTGTGTGTATATAACAATTTTCCCTTTTATCAACTGATGACAATCCTTTGGTGGATGGATGCTATCTCAGGGTTGCCAACTGCTTTGCATTTTGCAGACTTTCTTCCCTCTTGATGAGGCTTGGCTGTTTTCAGAAGAAATCAACATTCAGCAAGTTAGTTATGACATCATTCTATAGATGAATGGAACAAATGCATAAGACAGTTTGCACTGAGTCATGTGGCAAACAGTGTTAAGTTGTGCATGACAAGTGTACAGGATGTTCATTTCTAAACACAGTTTGACTTGAAGTCACTACAGCACGTGTTCATTTTGTTGTTTGAAATTGAAAGTATAAAACATCTGAAGCATGTTGGACCAAAAAAGAAGCATTTGTCAAATTTAGTATTTTAATAAATGCTTTGTTTTTGGAATACTTTATTATGTACACTTTTGTATTGTATTAATGTGCACTTTTGTGTTACACATGGTTGCAAATTTGATGCTGGCTGCATGTGAAAGGTTCATGTCATGTGGAGAACCCAAAGATAAAAACTTAAAATAAAGAGATTACTTCCATGCTTCTTGAATCAAGCTTTATAAACGGTATTCAACCCGAAGCTCGGCTTACAGTATTTTTAATTGAGCACAATTGCCCATTAGCAGTTACAGATTACTATGGTAATTGTAATAAAATGGTGTGCTCTGATGCTGAGATTGTGGAAAGGTATTGTTGTGCACTTACTAAAACATAACAGCTGTAATGAAAATCTTCACATTGTCATTACAAGAGTACTTAATTTGACTTTCACTCAGGCAAAGGAAGTTTCCTTTAGCAACTGATGGTAGTAACTCATTATTGATGATAAAGTATTATCTGTCACAATAACATGTCATGATTGAAACAGAAAGATTGCAATGCCATTTTTGTCACTACCTATGTTTGGAAAAAGACTCAACTGGTGAAAACATTTTCAACTGTTTGAGCAATGAACTGCAGAAAAGGCAACCATAGTAGAAACACTGTGTAGCATTCTGTGCCAATGAGCATCAGAGTTGTGATTGGATAGTTTAAAGGGGTAAGTTTTTCCGTAGAACTCTGTGATCCTAACGTAATAATACATTGTTGTGCCTGTCATCTGATTCATTTGACAGAATAATGTGCATATAGTGTAAAATAACAAAGTATGGATCTGTATAGATGGCTTTTGATGTCAAGTGCAAACGATTGTTTTTTAGATCAGTGGGATCTACTTCTTAAATTCTTTAGTTAGGAAGACAAAGAAAGTTCTGCTGCTTTTTTTGAGGTTGAACTTAAACCAGGTTCTGCAAAAGATAAATTTTATGGCTTTAAGTACTGTAGTAAGTCTTCCAAGTACAAGATGAAAAAAAAAAAATTCTCTTACAGAACAAATTATATCAGAACAGGCAGACATCGCTGACATTAAGCCAAAAGGCAAACAGAAACTCTCACCTGTATGATACTTCGTAAGTTTATTTTCTTATGAGAATGATAAGAAAGGTAGAAGCTGAGTTTGCACATTTTCAACTTGATGTCTTTAATGATGAAATTATCAACTATGATGTAGCATGAATATTTGTTAAAAACTTAAAAAATCATAATATATGAATGTATAAATATAAATTGCTACTAGATCTTATATTGAAAGTTTTAACAATTCCACATAGTAATGCATCATGTGAAAAAGTTTCTTCAGTATCATATATAAAAAAATTGACTTACTATAGGTGCAATTTAGGACTTTCTGCTTTGGTCATTGAAAAATGTAGAGTTTTGGTAAAAAATTTGACTTACTATAGGTGCAATTTAGGACTTTCTGCTTTGGTCATTGAAAAATGTAGAGTTTTGGTAAAAAATTTGACTTACTATAAGTGCAATTTAGGACTTTCTGCTTTGGTCATTGAAAAATGTGGTTTTGCATGATCAGCTGATGAAAATTTATACTTTAAGACTTTATCTTTGAATGAAGTGTTACAAAAAGCAAAGAAAGAAAATTTATCTTTAAAAAAATAAGTCATATTTTACACGAGTTCTACTATTAGGTTTGTACTTCAATCAGGTAATGAAATTTATTATGTGCATATGTAAAAGGTTTTAAGGTTTGTTTGCTTTTTCATGCTGAAGTTTCTTCTTTTTTTTATTTATTTTTGTTTCTTAAAAAATCTAAAAATATCAGTAAATTCTGTTCTATGTTCATACCTAAAATATTTTTGCGTGATCAGAAATAATAGGTAAGCATATGATGACCCTGGTTTTTAGTTATGCATTTTGACATAATTATTTCACTTCTGGTGAAAGGACATGCATAGGGTTGATTTCTGTTGTAAGAGTTACTGTCAAATTAGGTACAGTGGAGCACTTATTATCTGGATTATCACTTGAGTACTGCATTTGGCACTATAGAGCATTTTTTCATGATGTCTTCTTTCAACTCACAAGAGCATTCTAATGACCAACTTGTTTCTGTGGGCCAAGCTGAAATCACATTTCCTGTGGAAGTCTCCACCTGTTGGGCATGTATGGTTGATACATGAAATTCCATGAAAGACATCACTCTTTGCAAGGCATGGAGCAAATTGCTGCAAAAGATGAAACAACCTATATGTTGCCAATGCTACAAGGGATTCCTAGGCACTCTGAGTGCATTCCTAATGATGTACAAGGACATAATAGTGACATAGAAGATCCAAGTTATCAACTTTTAACTGAAGATGAAATCATAGCAGAATTTTACAATCCTGCCTTTGGCAGCATTGCAAAATGTAAATTTTAGCATATAATTTTTAGAGATTATCATTGATACATGCGATCATTTTGATTGATTTTTATTTTTTTTTATTTTTCAGGAAGTTGAAACAATATTATCTGAATTTGACAAAATGTGGGAACAAGGCACATTCCCTGGATGGCAGGTATATTAAATATTTTCACTCTTTTTGTTTTTTCCTTTTGTTCAAAGAATTTATCAGTTTCAATGGAAATCAAAATTTAATTTTTATGAAACTAAACTTTGTACACTATTCTCTTATACACTGTAGTGATTTTCTTTATATTACGCATGGTCGAGTTACATTATTGTGACCACTAGCTAATATCCAGAGTAACTGCCGTGTGCAGTGCGGACAGCAGCTAGATGGGCTGGGAGTGACTCAATAAGGTGCTGGAAGGTGTTCACAGGTATGTGGAGCCATGCTGACTGCAGTGCATCTGACAGCTGCTGGAGGGTGTGTAGTGGAGGATCCATAGAGCGAACAACATGATCGAGGTGGTTCCACAGATGCTGAATTGGTTTTAAGTCTGGGAAATTAGGGGGCCAAGGAAGCACTTTGAAGTCTTCATCATGCTCTTCCAACCACTCTCGGACATTTCTAGCTGTGTGACTCATCGCATTGTTGTTCTGGAAGATTAGATCCCATCCGCCCAAGGAAGACAATCAGCATGTATGGGTGTGTGGTCTGCAAGGATGGATTCATAACAGATTCGGTCCATGTTTCCTTCCACAGGTATGAGTGGACCCAGGGAATGCCACGAAAACATTCCCTAGGCCATAATGTTGCCCCCAACCAGCTTGTGTTCTGCCAGCAATGATTGAAGAGTTTTTTTCTCCGATGTTTCTCGCCTTATACACCAACATCCATCCGTTCGATGAAGCAGAAAACGTGACTCATCAGAGAAGGCAATCCTTTGCCATTCAGCGGAGGTCCAAATCTGATACTGCCCTGTAAATGTAAGCCTTTTCTGCCATTGCACCTTCATTAGCATAGGTGTAGTGACCATTCGTGTGCGCCAGAGCCCCATACACAGCAGGGTTCACTGAACTGTCATTTTAGACGCACTTCCGGTAGCCCCCTGGTTCATTTGGCCAGTGAGTTGCTCCACTGTAGCATATCGATCGGCCCTCCTGCACCTTCACAGCCGACGTTCACCTCTCACATCAATGGCATGTGGTGCTCTGCAGTTTCCATGTTGCTTATTAGCAATGGTGCCATTTCTCCAATCCTGATACACTTTAACCACAGCAGCACTCGAGCAGTTCACAAACTGTGCTATTTCAAAAATACTGCCACCCTTGGCCTGAAAAGCGATAATCATTCCTTTTTGCAAATCTGATAAATCGCTCCTTTTATCCATGACAGCAATAAGTGATATGCTTTCCGAATGCCTACAGCACACCTTACTATATCCTCCAAGCCAGCTCACGACACGTGCCTTCTTTCATTGGCTACGCTCTGTTGACGTCAAAAGTAGGAGGTGGTCACAATACTGTCGCTCAACTGTGTTTATTGATGTGTACTTCCCTAACATTTTAATGCACTTGTGTTACCATAGCCTGAAAATTCTCAAATGTTGGGTATTGTAGTATGATGTGTGGATAATTTGTTTAATTGTTAGTGTAGCCAAACTGTTTCATGATCATCATGAATTTATTGTCATTCATGTTTCATGCATGGTAATTTCCAAACATGTTTGATGTATGAAACTCGAAATTTTAAATTGACTAATAAGAGAATTATATTTGTTTAGGAAGTCAGCGAACTGAAATTGGGTGATATAGAATGAAGTTGATCCAACTACTTTGAAATAATATGTTTCCAAATGGTTTTTGTTACAAACTGAAAATGGTGAATAGGGCCAAAGGTAAACACCACAGTTGTGCTTTGGAAGAAATCAGACATTCTCTATATAATTCGAATTAATGTCAATTGGGTAGTTATAATGTTTGATAGATTTTAAATGGTCCGAGTAAAATTTTTAAAAAGTCAGGATTAAAACAAAATATTCTTTCACTATTTAGCATACTGCTTTTTTGATGGAGACCTTTGTCTTCTTTATAGAATATTTTATAAACATTTACCATTCAGTTTAATATATATTTGTTTATTCATAATTTATTTGAAAAATCATGTATTTATTTCATCTTTCCTGTATATATGGCAATAATGAATGTCGTGATTCAGTTCTTGTGATAAGTCACCTTGCAAGATCATGAATACCTGAAGTAATTAGTAATTACTAGATAAAAAAAAGGAAAAACAAAACATCTGTAAAGCAAAAATAGTGTTGAAAGTAATGGTATTGTGTGAGGTCATCGGAAATAATCCTTTTGAATTAATTTTAATAAGAGTGGATTGGAGTTGCATTTTCATAACCCCAAACACCATTTGCAGTTCTTGCTAATGTCGTTATCACTAAAATTGTAGACAGACGGTATCTATAAAATTCCATAGATTTGTAGATGAATATTCATATAGGGTGAATAGAAAGTGAATAGAATAGCTTTCCTTGTGAATAGCTTTCCTTGTTGAATAGAAAGTCTGATATCTAATACTTTCCTCTCTTTCTTTCTATCAGTTTTCAGTGCTGAGCTCACAGATTTTGATCAGTATCGTGTTAGGATTGTATATTTGAAAATTTTAATGCTTTTATTTGTATTTTGTGATGTGTCTGAGATTTTAACATATTTTTTTTTGCTGAGTTGCACAAATTGGGTAAGAAAGCAATGTTGCCTGTATATTGGTTAAAGAATATTTATATTTGTTTCATGAGGAAAAATGCAGTGATCCTAAAACTCATACATCCTCTTCTCTATATATCTATTGTAATAAATGTGTATATTTAAATTTTGAATACACAGACAGTAGAAAAGTAACTGAGTGTCTCCATTCATGTCAACCAGATGTGTGAGTTAAAAGAAAGAAGGAGAATTCTGAAAAAGTCAAA
The DNA here is from genome assembly GCA_039090855.1 of Macrothele yani. NCBI lineage: Eukaryota > Metazoa > Arthropoda > Arachnida > Araneae > Macrothelidae > Macrothele > Macrothele yani. The sequence continues at coordinate 89,543,467 of CM077010.1, forward strand.
CTGTTTGGCTCGATTCTCTGTATTGTTTCACCTTCATTTTACTTATACATTTTGGTAATACCCTGTGTGCATGCATACATAGCTATTCTGCAGTACAAGATGCAATATCTGTCTTCGTTTCAGCAGTCTGCTGTGTTTTTAATATCAATTCTCCTCTTCTCATACTTTTCATTATTTGTCATACAGAAATGTTTTAGGCAAAGGAATGCCACTAGCAACTGTTATTCATGTTTAGAACTAACATAATTTGGAAATTGTTCTATTCTGGGGCAGGAATTGAGCCTTTACTGATGTCTATTTGCAGATGCTAGAGACATTACAGCTTCCAGGATAATGCATTTCCAATAAATTGAAGAAGTGTTTCAAGCTGATGATTCATTAGGTGGAATGCCTAATGAAAGCATTCACCTCTTCAGAACTGCCTCTATCGAACTCATAATCGAAATAGGCGATTTCTTCTATGCTTATAGGATCCAGGGTTGTGCATTTTCAAATTTTCTGAGCACTATTTCACATGACAGTCATTGAAAGCATTTCTATGCTTGAAACAAATGTCCTTTGAATTATCGTGTTTGGGAAAAATTATTTAATTTTCACATTTATTTCCCATGCAATGGCACCAATGATTTCTGACTGTTATCACACACATAATAGCTAATCTCTTCACTAATGCAATTATGTCTAATGTGTCAGATGAACATACTTGTTAAATCCCATTACATTGAATACCAAACAACAGCACTTACAGTTTAATGATTTTTTTTTTCATTTTTTGAAAGTGCACCTGTAGCAAATCATTAAAAATATAATCATTTTAATGAAAGTAATGTAATGAAATGTTTTCAGTATAACTTCTTTTTTATAAAATGATGAAACAACACTTTTGATAATACTCAGCAATCAGTGTTTTTAATGCCCAATGAACAGAAAAATTTTTATCCATTAGTTTTTTAATCAACCTATCAAGTGACTCAGGGCTTGAAAAATATCTGAAAAGTTAATGCCCGACTGGGCATGTGCAGAAATTATTTACCTGCCCGGGTAGTAAAAGCTTAATGCCCAGGGAAATTTATCTTTTAAGTTAGCAAATCAGAAACTTCATTTTTTAAATTAAAAATAAGATAAACCTATTATACAGAAATGTCAACTATTCAGTTGTTGCATTATTTACTATTTCTCACGTTGTTGTTGAAGTGCTTTTGGGAAACATCTTTGTTTGACGAAGGGTTATAATTACATAACATGCCCTAAAGTTTATAATATATAGAAATAAATCGATAATAAGAGGTTAAGAATGTTACTCACATTTTGTCATGGAGCATTCCGGGATATTGAAGGGTCCTTTGTAGTCCTATTGCGACAAAATCCTGTTCATCATGTTTCAAATGGTAGACATCTCTTTTTTTCACACGAACATTGATTCAGTCAAATCTTCGTATTGAAGGGTTAAGTTCAGGCTTGATGTTTAATCTTGTTATTATTCTATATTTTGTTTCCAAATGGTTTAACCCTTCAGTACGAAGATTTGACTGAATATCAAGCCTGAACTTAACCCTTCAATACGAAGATTTGACTGAATCAATGTTCGTGCGAAAAAAAAGAGATGTCTACCATTTGAAACATGATGAACAGGATTTCATCGCAATAGGACTACAAAGGAACCCTTCAATATCCTGGAATGCTCCATGACCAAATGTGAGTAACATTCTTAACCTCTTATTATCGATTTATTTCTATATATTATAAAGTTTAGGGCATGTTATAATTATAACCCTTCGTCAAACAAGGACATTTCCCAAAAGCACTTCAACAACAACGTGAGAAACAGTAAATAATGCAACAACTGAATAGTTGACATTTATGTATAATAGGAATTATAACCACGTAAACAAATTCAACACCTTGATATGTTTGAAGAATTGATAGAATAAGATCAACCTTTTATTCCCTTTTGCCTTGCCATTTTAAGTATCTGTATTCAAAATATTTAATGCACAAAAGCATGTGTCTCAAGTTTTAAGAAAGGGAATAATGCTGAAATTGGTACTTGAGAAATTTAATAATGCTTTCATGTTCATGAATTTTTAAAATATATATCCTTGAAAGAAATACGGGATTACGCCATATGATACAAATTTTAAAGATGACAATCCGATTTTTGGCGTAAATGTGACAAGGATGGTAAGTCAGATAATATTTGAAAACTTGAAAATTTTCATCGTCCTGGAGCGGGACTCGAACCCGCGTCTCCCAGAAAACGCCTAGGTATGCTAGTCCCGCTCCAGGACGATGAAAATTTTCAAGTTTTCAAATATTATCTGACTTACCATCCTTGTCACATTTACGCCAAAAATCGGATTGTCATCTTTAAAATTTATATATATCCTTGTTTTGCTGAAAAATTAAATAATCATAATTTGAATATACAAGTTTAAATAATGTAGCAATGATCATGAATTAGCGATTTATGCAAGATTCCTGAACTATGCTATGGCAATTTTTTCATACACTTTATCGTAGTGCCTGGCTGTGCAAATTTTTGTTTTATTAACAATGTAATTCCAATTCTGAAAAGTGATGTAATTCCAATTCTGAAATTACATCACTCAGCAATGTGGAAGACATTTGTAACTACTGCAGACCGATTGGGAATTCCACATATTTACTTACTTTGTTGGATTTTTTCAAAAAAAAAAAAAGATATCCGATGCTTAACACAACTTGATCAACCGACAAGCTGCTGTTTGAATAAACTAAGTATCAGTAATGTTTGCTCTTCTCCCATCTAACTGGAATGCACATAGCGAAGGCTTGTATTTAAACAAACCTTCGTTATGTATGTTAAAAAAAAAAAAGCATAGAAAAATAGTGAAGGCTTGTTTTTAAACATTTGTTCATCAGCGGGAGCTCCCATGCCCTTGCTTCTTGCACTTGCTCAAGTTATACCAGAAACCCAACCTCACCAGGGGCTGTGCGATATCCTGTTGTCGTTCACTCCCCCCCCCCATTCCATACCATCACTCATCACTAACTGTAAACATTTGGAGCAAAACTACATATGACCTCAATTTCTTGACCTGGAGCATAATTTAATTAAATAAATGATATTCTCCTGTCTTTGGCACTACCATAACAATACAACTTCCTGTGATTTGCAGTGAAGTGAAAAATGATGGGTGACGACCATTTTATTTTTTTTTTTATGAAATTTAGTATTTAGTTGCACAACCAGTCAACTAGATTTGTTTTTACTTGCCCAAGCCAATAATTTACATGCCCCAGGCATCTTGGGCATGGTATTTTTCAAACCCTGTGACTATTAGAGAGAAGTGGAAATACAAGTGAAATCAGAAACTATATGCAAACAGAACCATCATCTGAAGTACTTGATGCCATTTTCAATCACATGCCTCATCCACACATAACAAACTGCTTTTGAATGACACACAGACCACTCTTCCTCAGATGAACATTGAACATATTCAGATGCTCAAAGTTATTATAGTGGGGATGTTGTTTATTGCTGAGCATGGTCTTCTAGGTGTATGCATTTGATGTCTGGCAGTTCCTTAAGTAAATACTTTTTTTATGTTTTTCTTAAACTCAGAGGTGCAGTGAAGTGCTCCGACCACACTACGTCATCTCAACCAGTATAAAGAATTCTTTTTTTAAATATTGTTTTTGTTTATCACCCCCAACCACCAAATGATTAAAAAATGTATATAGTGCTAACTCACTGTGGATGAGGAAAATGCAATTTGGGGAAAGTGGATTCTTGATAAAAGAGAGGTGATGTTGTAACATACAGTGTCTTGGAATATTTGTATGATCCTAAAAGAACCTGTTAAAATTGATATCAATATAAAGGACCCCATCCCTTAAGGTTTGGTGCATCATACAGTGACACAGACAAAGCTGTATTTCATTGTTTTCAATATGCTTCATCAATCAATAATCCAATAATTAACAATCCAATAATCTGCATAAAAGGCATTAGATGTGACTAATTTACTTTGACATAATAATTTAATTGAATGTAAATTTCAATGTCCAAGTAGTGCAGCTTCAAAGCTAAGTAATACAGTGTTCCAATATAATATGCAGCTAACTTTTATTTTTTCATTATAATGAATGAAATTTGGATTCCCTTGAAGTTTTGTTATAATGGGGTTTCACCAGTTCTTCACTGTATGAAAACAGATTGCACTGGATGGTGTAATAGCCACTGTATTCAACTGACATTAGAAGATGTTTCAATTTCAGTTCAATTTTAAATTGAATATTTACCATTATAATTGCCTGTTTTGTGGAGACATTCTAGAACTATTAAATATTAATTACAAGAGGAAATCAAACAGTAATGACAACATGCATCTAAGAATGAAATGATGTGCCGAAACTTGCTCAAAAAGTTAACATACTGTTATTCTGTGTTTTCCCAGTTGGCAGTATTCATTGTGTTTTGGACACTAATCTGATAATACGCTAAGTCTCACTGAATTACGACCACCTACCTTATACTTCATGAGCTTTCCTTTTGCCTGGAGAACGGCTGCTACCTGGCGTGACATAGACTACATAAGGTGCTTCTACAGTTGTGTGGGGATCTGCAGCCACGCTATTTGTGTTGTGAATTCTGGCATGGAGTGGGATGATGTGTCCAGCTACCTCACCTGGCATTTCACAACATCCCAGATATGTTCAATTGATTGAGGTCAGGCAAGTTTAAGGGCCATTTGAGATGCCTTATATAGCACTGTGTTTATCGAACCACTACATGAGACAGGCCGAATAACATGAAACATTATCATCCTGGAGGAAACCATTTTCCTCTGGGTGGAAGTACAACATTGGAGGATGTACATGGTTGTAGCTGGTGTCTGTACATTGGTTCACACGCGCCAATGGTACCAATGCATACCATCTATTGTACACCAGCCTCCACCGACATGGATAGTCAATGCCATGCATGAAAGAACCGTAGCCTCATGCTGCTGATGAGTCTATATTTGCTGATGCCAAATATAGACTTAACCATCAGCAGAATTGAGTACATATCGTGATTCATCAGACCAACACACCTGCTTCTTATCTGCATGCTGTTGGCACCAGAAGAATAATTTTTATCGAAGGTCTGTTGTTAAGGAGAGGGTGACATATTGGGTGTCTGCACTCTTGTAGCCCATCCATGCCAGTATGTGATGCATAATTGCTTGGGATGTTGCTCCTGGTTCTGTATTCTGTATTGGACCATCAACTGCAAAACTGTGCTGTTCCGATTGTCCTGTGCAAGGTACCAGTGTTCACCTCTGGAATCCACTTTTCCCCACTCATTACAGTTTTATTGCTGGTTGGTTGATTTGCCATTTTGGCACCACTCCTAGTGAACTTAACCACAGAGGCCCTCAACTGACCCACAAGTGTTATTTCCGAAATGGACACACAATTTGGCCTTTCATGAACTCTTAACAACCCCGTGGTTTTACTCATCACATCTATAATTTCGCTCTCAACTGTACCACCAACTTCGTGTATACACCCCTTTAACCTGCAGGCCACATCCTCCTCCTTGTTACACCTCTATTGGGTGTAACTTTGCATAGGTGTCGCCTTAATTCAGTAAACACTTAGTATATGCCAGCTTGGCATGCATTGTTAGTGAACATTAGTATTCTCCCTAGATTTGTCTTACAGATGGGTGTATTTTTAACGACTCCTCCCCCAATCGAATAAGAAAAAAGTATATTTTGTTTAATATTATTATACTTATTAAACATCTTTAGTGGTGTGATAGGCATTAATGTAACATAACATAATAAATAACATTAGAAAATTGTACATCAATGATTGAAAAATGAGTTCTTACTAATGAATCATATTCAACATGAATTTTAGCCAGTTTTCATCAATATTTATGGTGTATGTGAGAATAAGTTTTTCCACTCATTCTATTATTGGGTTGATGCATAAGTTCATGCCGTTTTTTTCACTGCATTACAGGAATATATTACATCAGAAGGGAAAACGAAATCAATCAGCTGTGTATTTCCCCCATTGTTTACCTAGATAGGTCTGCAATGCCATTCTTGAAAAAACATGCAGGCTTTGCTGCAAAGAAATCATCAAAGAAATTCTGGAGATCAACATATTGTTGAACGTTCTGCCACAGAGTGCATTCTACAGAGATCAGAGCAGGTGATACTCTGAAGGGGGAACATCTGGGGAATAGGCCAGATGTGGAAGGATCTCCCATTTTGTGTCCTGAATGGCCATTTTGGTTATGTTTTCACTGTGAGGGCATGCGCTATCATGTTGGAGGACTCCATGGTGCCGGTGTGGCTGTTTCTGCTGAATTGTTCCTTCCACACGGTGGAGTTGCTCACAATAGAATGCAGCGTTGATGATCTAATTCCTCGGCAGCATTTCCCAGTGAATAATGCCTTCCATGTCCCACCAGACACACAACATGATCTTCGCAGGATGAAGGTCATGTTTTGGACGTGGTGTGGGCGTCTTGTTTGGGCTTAACCATTCCCTCCGATGCCTGAAATTTACGTACAGGCACCACTTTTCATCTCCAGTAACAATACATGTCAAAAAGGGTTTGTGTTGCTGAGGACATTTGCGATAATAGACGAGCAAGGAACCACATATGGCAACGTGCTGATTTTTGTTGTCCTTCGTGAGAGTGTGAGGCACCCAAGACTCCAATTTCTGGACCTTTCCCATACATTCCAGGTGTTTCACCACTGTGACCTGATCACAGTCGATCTCAGTGGCCAATTCGTGTGTGGTTTGACACAGATCCAAGTGGATGAGGTGATTCAAATGATCCTCATCAAAGTGAGATGGGTGACCTGAGTGTGAAGAGTCTTTGAGATCAAATTGACCACCTCGGAACTGCTCAAACCATCTGCAGGCTGTCCTCGAAGCAACAGCATCCTCCCTGTACACAGCACAAATTTGTCGAGTGGCCTCGACAGCTGTGGATCCCTTGTAAAACTCATAGAGGAGCAGATGTCGGAAATGTTCATCCCTTTCTACTTGACACTCCATACTTTCGGACCGGAAAACCAAAAAAACCATTAGCCACAGCGCAATATGATTTACACTGCTGGCCACCCAAAATGTGACACCAAGAAGGAAGCATCCGATTGGCCTGAAATTCGCAGCATGCGTCGCCCGTGAGAGGACATGCAAACGATTAGCATTGCAGGGCATATGCAAATCATGTGTGCCCGGTATGCCACCGAGAAGCACTATACGAAGGGTGCACAGAAGGCTAGGTGTAAGTAGTGGAAGTGTGTTGTGCTGCCGGACCTGTGCGTGGGAAGCTTCTTGATGCCTCATCGCAGAATACGGCAGTCATTCCACCATTTTTCGGAGTTCGACAGAGGACGAATAGTGGCTTATCGCGACAACGGTTTATCGTACTGAGACATTGCCGCCCATGTGGGACGACATCCAGCCACAGTGAGGTGAGTATGGATTCGGTGGGTGCAGGAGGGACGGACGAACTGACGTGAGCGATTGCCGCAGCTGTGGCACACCACCGAACGAGAGGACCGGCATGTTGTGCTGCGGGCATTGACGGCTCGCACTGCCACATCACGAACGTTAGCGCAGGAATTAGGGTGTGTTGCACAACAACCTGTGTCAGCACGTACCGTTCAACGTCGTCTGCAGGAGCGGGGACTTGTCGCACGGTGCCCATTGCTCCGATTATCATTGATGTCGCACCACTGGGGAGTGCGGCAACAGCGGGCCATTGAACGCCGCACCTGGACTACGGAATGGCACGACGTTGTCTTCTCCGACAAATCCCGCTTCTGCCTGCAACACCACGATGGTCGGATACGCCTATGGCTGCACCGCGGCGAGTGACTGTATGACGCCTGCATTATGCATTGCCATACCGGTCCATCGCCTGGCGTTATGGTTTGGGGCGCAATTGGATATGACACCCGCACCCCTCTGGTATGCATCGCCGGTACACTCCTCAGCCACCGCTACATCTCCGACGTTTTGGAGCCTGTAGACCTCCCTTACCTGCAGGATCTGCCAGCAGCCACATTTCAACAGGACAATGTGTGCCCGCACGTGGCACTCATTGTGCAACATTTCTTCACGGCCCACCAGGTGTCACTGCTGCCGTGGCTTGCCTGTTCTCCCGATATGTCACCCATCGAACACGTCTGGTTGCTGATCAGCAACCAAGTGGCCCGGCAAGTACCACCCGCGGCTACGCCTGATGAACTGTGGCAATGTGTGGAAGCAGCCTGGGCTGACACACCCCAAGCCCACATCCAAAGCCTCTTTCGTTCGATGCCGCGGCTGTTATTGCCAGCCATGGGGGCCACAGGAACTATTGATGTCTGCGTGTTCCGCAAGTCGCACGGGCCTGTAAGCTCAATCGTTTCATCTTTGTATCTGTTGTTATGTGTCCAGTAAATCTGGCTTTGCTATCTCGTGTCCTTCTTGGTGCTGCATTTTGGGTGGCCAGCAGTGTAGATACACAATATTACTGGCTACATTTTGATATACAACTGGCCATCTGCACTGTCAGTACTGACCTGGGAAACACTTGTGAAATAAAATAGCATGAACTTGAGCATCAACCCAATATATGCACTTTTATGAAGCACAGTAAAAAGAGTACTCATAAATGATATCACAACTAATCCAAATAAAAAAAAATCAGGGAAATTGGTACTGAAAGAGCAATAAAACTATAATTTTATTCTTGGGTGCATGGTTAACAAGTTCACTGCCGGTGTGCTATTTTAATGTCAAGAACACTGTGCCAGTAAGAAACCCAGGCAAATCTCCGTAGACGCCACAAGGTGTCACGCAGCTACATGGATGAGCTTCTATGCATTCCGATCAACCGAGGCATGTGTTCACATCTCTTAGCTTTGCAAGACTCTGTTATTCTAAAATATGAGAAAATTTATCCATAATTGATATTTGTAGTTATAACCTTCAGTAACTCCAGGGATAAACACGTCAACAATGCATTTGCTGTAGACGTGTTTATCCTGTGCTGTAGACTTGCATATCCTGTAGACGGTAACTAATAAGTTGTAAAATTCTTCAGTCACAAAATAGATAAAAAAATCGATTGGTTCAATGTCTGTCACATTAATTTTCAGTCCTAGTACACTAAATAACAGAATTATTCTTGTGATGTTGAGAGCATTGTACCAGTGTGTAGCTAAAATCTGTTGACGCAGAGTTTTTTTTTTTTTTTTTTGAATGTTTAACGACTACTGTGAGCAACTCAATAGGCTATAAGCAGTCGTCCATCCCTAATTTAGGGCCACTGGTTCCAGGGAAGGGAAAGAGCCAGTGCCATAAGACAAACACAACATTCATGCCTCACTGGGATTCGGATCCGGACCCAACTCAGACGAATGACCATAAGCCATCGCTTAGACCGCTGCGCCACCGGGACGACAAGGCAGAATATGAGAGAGAACATTGTATTCTTCGTTTTTACTTTCACTGCTGGTCGTACTGCAGCTACTAAAAGAATACGTATCTGCATATGATGACAAATTATTGGGATCATCTATTTCCATGGTAGGATGTGTCCCACCAAGGAACTTTTGGTTGAGAGGGACCTGAGAGCCTTTCTAAATATAGTATATCCATTGTTTCCACAAAACTAAATATTGAAGTCAGTATGGGCTTCCTTCAAATCTCTTTAGCCTCCTCAATAGGGTGCCCTCTTACATATGAACTCTAAGCAGCAAATAGTTTTTATTGCCACTCAAGCATTTATTTATTGATAGTTTCCTTAACCGCAAAACCAGTGACGTTCAAAAGGAAATAAACAGTGCAGTGATAAGTGAACGCTGTGTTAAGTCTAGTGGAGTCAACTTACTTTCCCTTCCCTAAACCATGTGGAAAAAGATCTGCTATCCTAAAACTGTGGTCATTTTTAAACAGCTGGAGACTCATTCTCAGTGCCAGTAACAAAATAGATAACTCCCTTCAAATGCTGAAAGTTTTAAAAAGGTAATTATTAAGCCATGATCATGATATCACATGGCAGTGAAAGGGCTATCTAAGGTGCCAGGCAGAGTTTACGTTATTCTTAATTCCATATGTGATGTCCATGTATAACTACAATGTGTTCCGATATGAATTTTTCTTTTTTTCTTCCCTGCCCAGTTATCAACAGCTTAATCATAATGAAAAACAGAAGGATCAGGACATTCTAATGTAATCATCAATAAATTATGTAGGGTATCTGAGTCATTGTGTTTCGTAGACAGGTTTTAATTCTTTTCAAAGCAGATAATCCCCTTTCAAGTTCTGCAGTTGACACTGGTAAAGAGAGACATTGTTGCTAATTTGGATAAATTAGGGAATGATTCTGTAGTTTCATGACTGGTGGATAGTTTTTTAAGACAGTTTCTTGTTGACATTTCTTATATACGAGTCACTTCTGATCATCACTGATGCCACACTTCATTTTGCTTTTGTTGCAGTGTAATTAATAGGTGGATTTCATTTTTTGAGTAATGAATAAACAATTCTTTGCATAGCTAACTCTTCTCTTGCAGTGTTTCATTTAGAGCAACAGGGTTAAAATGTAATAGAAAATAGTGCATATATGAGACCAACAAAGGGAAAACAAAAAAGCCAAACTTTTTAACTTCAGTGAGAAATGAAAATGTGCAACAGAAACATGGACTACATTCCATTTGTCTTTTGTTAAGTCTTCAGCTTCACAGCATCTGTTGCTTAATGTTTCTTTCTACTGACATCTTTTTCTTCCCATTTCTTCATTGTTGCTTTTTTTTTTTTTTTTTCTTTTTAATGTTCTCTAATGACAATTTCATCCATCGTGCTGAAAGAACTTTTAGCCTGAGAACCTTACTTATCAATACCTTCAATGCATGCTATCAAAGCTTTTACTATTTCAAATAAATGGTGCGACTGAGAGTATTAGCTTTTGAGCACCATGCATCAATTCTTACACATTTTCCAACTTCATCACTTCCATTTTTGGACACCCCACCTCCACCCCCATGTGCTCATACACTTTAAATGCAAACACTTATGGGGAAAATAACATTTGACAATATAGAAGAGTAGAAATATTGCAAGGGAAAAAAATGCCATTACAAGAGAAATCTTTCTCCGTCCAACTTCTGTTTTCAGACATTTTCCCTCCATTTTTGAGCTGAAATAAAAAAAAATATGGAATCAAATTATGTTTAACAACAATTTTGGGCAGAATGAACATCACGGAAAAAAAAAAAAAAAAAAAAGATTGTGGGAGAAATCCTCACTCCATCGACCTTTTGTTTTCAAAAGATAGAATTCCATTCTCAGATGGACAACGCCCACCTGCCGCCCCTGTGTGGCGCAGTGGTCTAAGGCGCTGGCCTCTGATCATTCGTCCGTAAAGGGTCCGGGCTCGAATCCCGGTCAGGCATGGATGTTGTGTTTGTCTTACGGCACTGGCTCTCCCTTCCCTGGAACCAGTGACCCTAAATTACGGACGGGCGACTGCTTATAGCCCATTGAGTTGCTCACGGTGGTCGTTAAACCTCCAATCCAAAAAAATTCAATGCCCACCTTCCCATGTGACCATCAATACCTTCAAAATTGCTGTTCATTGATCTCATAAATAACCCAAAATGACAAAGAAAAAGGTGAAATTCCTCGAATCCGCAGAAGAATCTCGTGCCTGAAGATTTCAGGGAAATTTTCACGCAATCTAAATTCCGTTTTCGCAAATTCTTGCCTACAGTTTCAAACTAAAATACAAACAATATTCACAAAAATGATATTCAACAACAGTACTGGACAGAGGCAATATCGCAAGAAAAATAATAATTACAGAAAAAAAATTTCACCCCGTTTAACGAAAATCTTATTCTAATACTTACCCACATTTTTCAATGTCTGGGAATCTCTTCAAAATTTTATACAATTCCAATGTGTTTGGTTTAAAAAAAAACAAAAAAAAAAGAATAGCTTCATTTTTTTATACAGTGGTGGTTTTTGTTACAAAGAAGAGATTGACCGTAGCCTGGAAGTTCTTTCAAAAGCCAATGTAGCGCTGAGTTGCTTTCAGTTCTATGTCAATCAATCACATACCTTCCTTGAGGCAGGCAAGAGCTCCATCTTATGCCAGCAACCAGACTGGGATAAAATTATCTAAAGTAAAATTTCTCAGATTTTTAAAATAACTGAATGCAATTTTTACAGAGATCAATACACATTAAAATAAATTTCAGATTTAAATTTAATCCAGATCCATTGAAAACTTTACAGTTATGCCTTTTTTCAAAGCTTATTCCTTTTCACTATTATTAAAAAGAATATTTTAGCTTTGGTAATCTTTGCAGCCTTTTTGTTTAGAAATGTGGACTTTTTTTTTCTGATACTTTTTAATAGTTTAAAACAAATGGCAGTGTTTTACCATTTAAAACCATAAATTGAAGAAACATTTATTTGCTATTCTAAAGAATCACACAAACTTTTCAAACTACAGTACATAATTTTTTCAGTTTTTGGCATTAAAACACTTTCAACACTTTCCAACTTCATGGCTCTCTCTGTTTCATCTGCATGCATCTTTTAGGAAAAGTTGCAGTTTCGTTTGTTACAGAAATGCAAAAAGCAAACAGTATCAAAACTGCATACAATCAAATCATTCAGATATACTAACTCTTTCAGAAGACTATACCAGATTAAAATTCCAAACTTTTTTAAAGTACTTGTGATCTGGAAATCTTTCATTTCTGTAGCTGTCTCCGAAAATGCATGTGAACAGCAGTGACCAAGCACATGTTCACATGCGAAGGAAACCTCACTAATCTACCTTCTGGCATGCTTGAACAAAAGGGACCGAAGAGGTGAGATGATACAGTCTCCCCTCTGTCATGTGGGAGAGTGACTTGTCACCCCCTCTGACTTCGTTTTAATGAATTTGAGAAGTGAATGAGCAACACTTTCTAACACTTGGTGTTCTTATATTTGGAGCTTAAACAGCAGAAAAAGAAAAGTAGCACTAGCAGCCACAATGCGAAAGTTCAGTGTTGGAAGAAACAGCGAATTGCCACAATGATAAAGTTGTGTGTCCATAATTGCATCCACGGCTGGACGGCAGAGAAAATTAGCTGGGCAGGCTGCCCAGCAAAAAGGCTCTAGGAAAAACTCTAAACATCATAATATAATCATCACACTTTTATTTTTTAAGTGGAAAGAAATATTGAAATAAATTCTGTTTGCCTTTTTATTTTTTCATCCTTGTATGTCGATGATATATTTTGTTGCTTTAAGTGTGTTGCCATTTCTTTCTATACTGTGTTGCGTAATATTTCACTCCACTGTTGTAAAATGTATAAGAGAATTAGTGACAAATGTTGCCCCAATTCATTAAACCATCAGTTCTCAAAAAACTTCTATAATGTTATATTTTTCATATCATAGCTACTTGCTTTTTATATTAATATTTGAGATTTTTTTAATGCTTCTTCATCTTTCTAAACTTCTGATCAAACTGCATTACAGAAAGAAACAGAAGGTGCCTTAACCCATGCTGGTGCTCATCTTGACTTGTCTGCTTTTTCTTCATGGGAGGTTAGTCCAGAATAGCATCATTAATTTTTATGACCATATTTTTATTTTCTTGTCATTGTTTTAATTGCTCTTGTGATTTAAATATTCATTTTGAAATAATTTATATACAGTTAAGCATTTAACAAAAAGCTATAGGTCACTAACTATTGCTTTATATTTATTATTTTAAACTAGTTTGACGCATTGAAAATGATGAATCATCAGGCTGTGATAAACTTGTGATTATGTAGTTTATCATTCATAAAAAATGTATTATGCATATTAGCTAAAGTGTAATATAATGATACAAACATAAGCTTTTATCATGAACATCAATAGTAATATTACTAAGTTCTTTAACTGACTAGCTTTTGTCATATGTTGGCCAGATAGGCATGAATGTCTCCTACTTAATACCTAGGCTAGAGTTGCAGTTCTGAATTTCACCCTCCTATAAAGCCAGTATTTCAAAATTATAGGTGGGAAATTCCTCATCTCTGCAGACATGAATGTTAAGAAAATAAAAATTACCAGCAGTTTTTTTTTTTGCCATTGGGTTTGGGCTTCTCATAGTAAATAAAAGTTGATTTATTTTCTTGTGAATGAAACCATATTTTTCACATCTGGAAAAAGTCACCACAACAGTTTCTCGAATCTAAACTTTGTGAATAACAGTTCTTTTTTTGGGGGAAGGGGTAGGTGAAAATTTTGAAACTTTAGTTGAAGGCTTGCAATGGAAAGATTTTTGATAAATTTGTCAGAGAAAGTCGGTATAGTGCAAAAGGTAAGTAGAATATTATGTTACATATTAATGTACTTACTTGCACTCAACTCTGAAGTAATTTTCTTTTTCCTGTTTAAATAGCTGCTATGCATACATGTACACACACTCTATCTCACACATTCCATTAGAAGTTGCTTAAGAAATACAAATAAAATCTGTTTTGGCATGGACAGAAAATCTGTTTTGGCATGTACATGCTGTCATTAACTGAAATCCATGTGGCCATTTCTTCAGAAACTAGAAAATTGTAGCATCCTGTAGCAGAAAACAAGCAAACATCTCCCATGTTCTCTTCAAGTGTGGTCATCATTCTACCACCCAAGAACTGCATTTTAAACTTCTGAAATATAATATCGTAATTTTCGGACTAAGAGCCACCTCATCATAAGGGCCGCAGGCGAGAAATTTTGCAATCTTGGAAGCAAAAGTTGCCGTAAGGGCCGCACCTATGAAGTCGTGGTGCTGCTCAAAATACTAAATTATCTTCCTTATTTTCATGAATTAACTCACACCCATTGGGATTATACAGTATGTATACTTCAAAGGCTAATTCTGCAACTCAGTATCAATCTGCTTTATGCATTTATTTTTTCATACTGGCAAAAGCTTTTATTTATACATTGTTATTAATCGTGCTAATGATGTTATTTGTTTATCTTTATTAAATGTTCAAAACCATTTATTTAATCAATATAAATCACAGTTAATCTTAAGACTCCCATTACAATATTGCATTTCTTGTAAAACCGCACAATTGTCTAAGTTCCGTTCAATGTGGATGTCTGCAATAGGATGGTTCTCTGTTCACCGCAATAGAATCCGTCTTAGAAGTAATTAACTTATAAATTATCGCTTGTAATGCTTTTGATTAATGTTTTCTTTAATAATATGTTTCTTCTATGTTTGTTATGCATTTTTTTCTTACCTACAGAAGTTTTTGTTAGAATGAAGTTGCTTTTCTGTATTCTATGCAGCTTCTAAATGGGGTAGTTAACACATTTCTTATTCCCACGCTTCCTTTTACCAGCTGCTTCGCACATGTTCGCTGATCTCCCCGCCCACCACTTTGAAACAGTGGTGTCTCCGTTTTCTTGCTTTTTTTCTTTCAAGTGGTTTGACCTACTTTCATTTACTGTGCACTCAGCCTTCGCGTTGAGCTCCGCTTTTACAGGAATGGGAAAGCTCTCCCTTCTTTTTTTCTTTTGCGTTTGTGAAAAGATTTAATCTTCAGCCAAGTATTAATTACCCATTGTTAACATCAGATGATAATGCTACAGAGCTTATTAGTGAGAAAGCATTTCTAGCTAAAGCCTCCAATTTCCACTATCGTCAGTCAATAAAAAAATTAAAATCGAAGCAAAAACAGGAGCACAGAGCCAAGAAACACCTGTATTGCATTCCAGATGAACCAAGAAGGATGAACAGAATTTGTCTTTCCGTCCCGCCAGTATTGTTTGGAATAGGTCACTGCTAATGGAATCATCCTGCGGCAGGCTTTTGCATTGTTCATGTTCTTAAATTTTTTTCCCAGAGAAATGCCTTCAGCTCATCAAACCGGTCTGCCCACCCCAGTGAAAATCAACATTCCTTCCCTTGGATGCGTCGCACTTCCTGCAGAATGTGTGCTGCAGCCAACGAAAGAGATACTCTGAGCGCGCTCTCCTTGACTCTCCACAGAAGCCTCAGACATCATGCTACTGGTTTGTGTGCTTATGTCCCTATTCCATCCCCCTTCTATTAACATTCCATGCTACTGCCACTGGATGTGCTTCCCCCACTCCCCCAGGCAAGGGGCATTTGAGACAGACATTCCTTTCACCAGCATTTCCCCGTCCTCCTCCCACTTTCCCTCCTAAACCAAATCAAGACAGCGGAGTTATCTTTCAATTGATGTGTCTAACGTACGAGTAGAAGGGGGGGGGACTATCACAGTCGAGTTTGTGAAAAAAAAAAAAGATGTTTGAAAAAATTTACTAAGCACCTGCATGAAAAAAGGGGAGGGCAGAAACAGTCATATCGATAACAAATTCGGCATAAGGGCCACACAAGCTCTTACTTCACTTTTAGTAATGTAAGAGCTGCGGCTCTTAGCCCAAAAATTATGGTATATGCAATCTTGACACACACATACAAATTAGAATTTTTGTTAGTTGAAGCACCTGTCTTTCCATAGCAAAGACTCATGCATCGTGAAACAGGTACCCAGGTCAGAAGCCACCAGTAGTCCAGATAGAAAATTCATGGAAATTAATCAGAAATAAATTTTCTGAAGCACATGGTATTCAATATTACATTTTAAAGCATAATAGTCTTTAGTAATTTGTAAAAACCTGTGTCCTAGTAACATACTGAACCAGAGCTCACAAGGTAGAAGTTCATTTTCATTCCCAATACGGTGAGCTCTCAAATTTCTGGAAACAAAGGCTTTAAATGTGCTTTAGAAGATCAGTTCATTAATTTCTGTAATGATTCAAGAAATTGCCTCTCACTCATGTAGATTTTTAAATATTTCTTATTGAAGCAGATTTCTGTTGGTTTCTGTTGGCATGATTGTGAGCCACTAAGAAATATAACACATTTCAGAAGTATGCTGGAAAGATAATGTAATAATAACAGAATTCTCTTTTTGTCTTAATCTTTTTGATACATTTTTGCACATTGAGGAATTACTTAAACATTTGAAAAAAATTTAGGGACAGAAATGAATTCAGAAAGAATTGCCTGCAAGATTTAATTCAGAAACATGAAAGATAATATCTGTGCACCATGACTAATGGGAACATATACATAGTATTGCTTCACTATCGGTGGAAGTTCAGAATGTTCTTTATACGCAGAGTTGTATAAAAATAAAATGTATCTGCGTACACAACCATTGAAACAGAAATTTGCTGCAACCCAACGGATCACGATAACAATAGAATAAGATAATTTAAAGAAATATTAATAAAACAATAAATAATTATTAGAACATTACATATTCCCGTGAGGACAGAATAAGTTCATTACAACTGAACATGTAGCAATATGTGTGAAATGGACCTTTAGGGCAAAATATTAAAATAATGGACTATGAACCTCATAAAAACAAGAGACTAAACAAAGAAAGTTTTTATATCTAGAAAAACATTTCCATGAATGATCCCTCAAAAATTAGAAACACCATTTCAAAGATACTCTTGCTTTAACCCTAATTAGAAATACCATTCTCAACAACTTAATTCAAAAATAGTGGACTTACAAAATACACAAGCAAAAGATTTTAATTTAATAATTGACAACTGCAGGAGGAACCTGGCAATAAAATTTCAATTCTTTCTGTGTAAAAAATCTTTTGATACAGTTCTTATACATTGAGAACAGGCCTTGATAAAATCTAGAGGCCAGAAACATCTGTAAAAGCAAACCAACTCAGAAGATGTGAAAAATAAGTGATAGTTCTTCAAGTTAAAATATAAATAAATATATTTATCTGGGTAAAGCCTTGATTAAGTGTTTTAATTGTTGTAAATAACATTTAATATTTTTTAATCTATAAGCAAAAACTATCTGCAAAATCTGCTGATTATTTGGAAATTAACAGCGTACGCGTTTGTCTATATTCTGCTACTCTGTTTATACGTACATTGATTTGTACCAAATAAATAAATAATAAAATAATTTTATTTTTTCTTTGATTAGGTAAGTAACTACTATTGCCAGTTTATACAGTAAAGTGCATTGTAGTACTCCTAATTACTCACAGCATTTTTTTTGTTAACCCAAAAATTACAGCCTAGTAGCATCTTAATTAAAACATAACAGTTTTTATACTCCCTGAGATTGTTCTCCTTTCAAAACTGTGGTAACATTTTGAATGATGTTTCGTGACTACCAGTTTCTTATACTTCTATGCTAATGAAGAAATGTTTCCTAATTTGTACCCCACAGGTCTCCATTTTTTCCACCTTTTAGGGATTCATTGTTTAACCTGATTAGCACAGAAATTTGTTGGATAAATTACAGTTCCTTTGATGTAGCATTTTCTTTTGTTCATTAGTTAAATCAGTCTGAAGTAGTAGTTTTCAGTATTTATAAATGCTGTTATTCCAGTCAATCCTTCAGTGTTAAAATAATACCAGTAATAATTAGTGTATAGTACATTTCTAATTTCCTGTTTTTTGTCATAATATGGATTAATATTTTGAGTGTATCCAGTGTCATTGTTAGCAGATAGCTGTACAAACTCTTGCACTTCTCATTATGTTCTTTAATCTCAACATTATTGTCATTTCCATTCAAATCCTGTAACATTTCATGTTCAGTCTTCAAAATCAACATTCTGAATTCGGTGTTTTTTACCTTGAAATATTTATAAGAAGAATTACAAGTGAAATATTTTTTTTTAATTCTTGTAATGTTCATTAGATGAACCTTTAAACCATCATTCAAAACAAATGCTTTTGCCTAATATGTATATATAGCTCTTTGTTAAACAGTACCTAGTAAAATATCTGTTTTTTAAGTCTAGTACAGGAAAGTAGAAAAAATAATTTTGCTGTAAATTAATTATTTTAATGTATGGTACATATATCTTCAGATCATCACTCAAAACAAACATGTCTCCTAAAAAAACCTGAGAAAGGTCTAACCATTTCTAAAATCTTGTGGTAGAATGCTCCATATGGAACCAGTTTTTTTCAATGTGCTCTCTTAATGTATACAGATGGCAAGAGGTGGCAAGTAAGAATTTCATTTAGACACTCACTGCTTCACAGTGGTGTATTATCAACAAGTAATGAGACTATGATGAAAAAAAAAATGTATACAATATATAGGGCAACAACATTGTGTGTTGATTATTCATTGAGAGAGAGAGGAGAGAGACACCAGTGAAAAAGGTTGAGTACCTAACCCAGTATAACAAAAACAAATTAAGAAACATAAGAGACAAATTTATTTAAGAAAAAATCCATTAAGACAGGTAGCCCTTATCTCAGAAATACAACTGCTGGTTATCTTATTTGAGTGCTGCTGTAAGTTTTTCTAATATGTTGAAGTTCTAGTCATTTGTTTTATATTTATGGAATAATTTTCATTTTTTAACAATAAATCACAACTCCATAGGAACTATTTTTTTGAAGAGAAAGCTTTTGGAAAATATTTCTATGTTTCAGCCTTTAAAGCATGTTGCACTCATTCTCAATATTTATAATTTCATAATTTTTCAGGAGCTTGCATCTTTGGGGTTAGACAGATTAAAATCTGCACTTATGGCTCTTGGACTAAAATGTGGTGGGTGAGTATAATTATGCTTTTTGGATTTCTTAATTCAATTTTATATTGCAAAACTTGGTTTAATGCAATGAAAATAATTATAATTTATATATACAGTCGAACTTCCATATAGCGAATTTCTATGTAGCAAATTTCTCCATTTAGCATTTTTTTATCGGGAACTTTGAATTTTCATGAAATTTTTCATGCAAAATAACTTCCATTTAACAAAGCCAATTTCTATTTAGCAAAGTTTTTTTCAGAAGTTGTTTATTCTGGGATTCACAAACAACTGCCTCCATCCTTGGTTTCTCCTCTCCATGAACTTTCACCATTTATTCCCAGTGGAATTCACACTAGGTGTGGTGTCTGAGGGCAGAAAAAGGGTTTGCAGCCGCCACCGCCGTCTCATCCCCGCATATACAGTAAACATCGTCAAACAGTGAGACATGATGACACCTGCTGAAGGAGGATTAAAAAAATCCTTAGCAGAGGAAAGGGCAGCTAGGAGAGTTGTCCGAGTAGGGGAAAAAAGCAGCGCCCCCTACTGGGCCAGACCCCTTCTTAAAAGTGTTCCGATTCCACGGAAGTAAGGTGACCTCACAGTGGACACTTCCTTAGTTCACTTATTGGGGGTTGTAGCCAAAATGTCAGCAGCTTAACCTTCTGATTTACTGGATTAATTTTCTATCGAACTTCCAAGAATAACCTCAGGCTCATCACCAGTGCACCGCCCAACCATGTCAAACTGATGCACTAAAAGGCAAACCTGATTCTGTGTTGTAGTCAACCAGTTCAGGAAAAAATGTCTAAGGGAAAATGTTTGAGTATCAGCAAGAAAGTAAGAGTGTGGAGAAGTTGACAAAGGTTTTTTAAAAAAGATGTTGCTTCAAAATTTGGTATCCCAGCAAACAGTTGTTGACAAGTTAGCTGTGTATAAATGAGTTCAAATAGTTCGTGGAAAGAGCATGCCCATATCCGGACCATTAATTCAAGAAAAAGTGCTTGAGTATGCAAAATCCCTCGGGTATACAGAATTTCAGGCAAGTACTGGATGGCTTGATAAATTCATGAACAGGCATGGAATCGTCCAAAAGGTTATGGGGAAAAGTGCAACCATCAGTGACGAAGATTATGTGCAGTGGAAACAGTTTTCAAACAGCTACTAGAGGACTGTGATCCTAAGGATATTTTTAATGCAGATGAAACTGCTTTATTTCTTACGTGCCTTCTGAGCAAAACCTTAACATTCAAAAAGGATAAATGTTTTGGGGGAAAGCATAGTAAAGAAAGAATAACAGGGATGACCATGGCAAACGTGACGGGAGAAGAAAAACTGAAGCTATTAGTATAATAGGCAAAAGCAAAAATCCAAGATGTTTCAAAGGAATGCAATCTTTAGAAGTTCAGTATCACAATAAAAAATCATGGATGACTGGACAAATTTTTCAAGAATGGATTCTGAAATTTGACAAGCACGTGGCTAAGCAACATCGTAAAATAGCTCTGGTTATCGACAACTGTCCTGCCTACTCACAGGCAGTAATTTCAAAGCTGAAAAATATAAAACCTCTTTCTTTCCACCGAATATGACCTCAAAATTACAGCCAATGGATCAGGGTGTCATCAAAAACCTAAATTTCCATTACCGGAAAAGAATATTGAATAAAATTATTGTGGCCATCGAAAATAATCAAACAGCTGAAAAATCACTTAAGGTTTTACCCAGATATATTCCTTTGGTTCTAGTTTCACTTGAAAAAGTTGTGGATCTGTGATTATGCATTTCTAAATTGGCTAAAGCATGGCAGCATGGCGTAACAGAGACTACCATCTGTAGCTGCTTTTCCAAAGCTGGATTTTGTAACACTGCTTTTGTATCAGGTCAGGATGCTGATCCGAAAGAAGATGATTTGCCATTGGAGGAATTAAAGAAACACTGGCAACAACTAAGACAGCATGGAAATATTGGAGATGAACATGTTCTTGATGATTTTCTTTCAGTTGATGAAGAAACACCTATAGCTGACCAAACAAGTGAGGAAGATACTCTTGAAAGCGTGCGACGAAGTCATGGAATCATAGAAGATGAAGAGGATGAGGATAATGAAAGTGAGTATCCTGTACAGCCTTCAAAAGATGAAATGATGAAGGCATTTGAAACCATTCGACATTTGTTCCAGTTTTAAGCTGATGTACCAGACGATGTATTCTGCTCATTGCAAAGGACTGAGACTTTTTATGAATGTGCTGTTTTGTTTAACCCAAATAATATTCAGCAGAAAATTACTGACTACTTCTCGGCCTAAACAAACTGAAACCTTCTTGTTTTATATCTATGCTGACCTGGCAAGCATGTAAGTGAAAATTGATTTTTTTTTCTTTTTAATTAACATACAATAAAATTTCAGCTTTCTTTCTAGTATCAAAATAAAAGATAAGCGTAGTTTCTATATAGCGAATTTTCTATTTAGTGAATATTTTTGGCTGATCTTGCGACTTCGTTATATGGAAGAAGTTCAACTGTATATATACACACAGTGGAACCTCGGTTATATGTTTTCCGGTTATACATTTTCACCTTTATATGTAACTTTGCACTGGTAACGAAATTTTACTGTAGTTTCTATTGCCTTTTCAATTTGGTTATATGTAATTCATTTATATTTTTTCATTTTTTGTGATTATATGCTAAATTTTGAATTTCTGGTTATCAAGAATACATGGTTCTTTGTTTCTTTTATACATAATCCAGTAAGTTAAAACTTTTAAGACTGCCTTTTTTACAGCAGTAAAGTAGATTATGCTACTAAAAAAAGAAAACAAAATGTTCACAGTTTACTTTTTTTTCTTTGAATTAAAAAAAATGAGACAAGCAAAGATTATAATGAATATTTTAGTTGGCATTAATATCAACTAGTGGACAAACTGTTTTGAAAAGAGCGATATGCTCATAAATAAAGAAAGTGTAATAAGAGTATTGAATATAAAACAAAATCTTATTCGGACTTATTACTTAGTATTTCCAAAGGTAAGGGGTTTTTTTGGTATTTTTTATACATTAATACAACAACAACGTATATTTTTTTCATGTATTAAAAATATAAAATAATACAGAATTTCTTAACCCAGTTTTTATAATGAAATTAGAATAAAAAAATTAATACCAAATTTGAAAGAGACATCTGCATAAGGTAGCAAACAAAGTATGCATGTATGTCTTACATTATTAATTAGCATAATCTAAAATTATGAGTATCCCTGCCCCCCTTTTTTTCTTTTTGGAGACATTCAAAATTTTGCAATAATATTCAACATTTTGAAATTTCTTTTATATGTTTTTAAGGCCATCCCTAAAAACTTTCAGTATTAATACTTTCACATTATTGATTGTAAAATTTTTGTAAAGTATAGAAAACAAATATTCAGTGCTCGAGCATTTAGTATCAGAATGTATTTGTTAGCTTTTTAAAATGTTCAGGTTCAATTGTGTATGTGCAATGTCCCCGTAATATATTTGATAATTAAGATTAACAGCATAAAAGTAAATATAGTATCAACATCAGTTACAGAAACAGTCAAGTTTTTGTATCATTTCTTCATTTTTATTTTACTGACTTTTGTCACCATTGTATAATATTTAGATCACACCCATGCATGCAGTTATATAATATATATCAGAAATGACTGTATGGGTACAGTACGATTCCTCATGAAATCCAAAGAAACTCAGCTGCTTCTTAGCAATAAAGTAATTGATGTGTGTTAGATCAGATAGTTACCATTTGGTATAAAATTTGAATCTGTGGAGTAGGAGTTACATGAAACAGTCACTCATCATCTCCAACATGCAAGTAACTGTATCATACTGTAGACACAGAAGTGCGAGTAGTGTATACATAAGATCTGTCTTAGTGATCTGTCATGTTGTATACATTCTTGAAAGTTATGTACACTGCTGGCCACCCAAAATACAACACCAAGAAGGAAGCATCCGATTGGCCTGAAATTCGCAGCATGCGTCGCCCACGAGAGGACATGCAAATGATTAGCATTGCAGGGCATATGCAAATCATGTGCGCCCGGCACGCCACTGAGAAGCACTATAAGAAGGGTGCACAGAAGGCAGGGTGTAAGTAGTGGAAGTGTGTTGTGCTGCCAGACCTGTGCGTGGGAAGCTTCCTGATGCCTCGTCGCAAAATACGGCAGTCATTCCAGCACATTTTGGGGTTCGACAGAGGACGAATAGTGGCTTTATCGTGACAGCGGCGTATGGTACCGAGACATTGCCGCCCATGTGGGACAACATCCAGCCACAGTGAGGCGAGTATGAATTGGGTGGATGCAGGAGAGACGGACGGACCGACGTGAGCGATTGCCACAGCCGCGGCACACCACCGAATGAGAGGACCAGCATGTTGTGCGGCGGGCATTGACGGCTCGCACCGCCACATCACGAATGTTAGCACAGGAATTAGGGTGTGTTGCGCAACACAGCGCAACAACCTGTGTCAGCACGTACCGTTCGACGTCGTCTGCAGGAGCGGAGACTTGTCGCACAGCGCCCATTGCTCCGATTACCATTGACGTTACACCACCGGCGAGTGCGGCGGCAGTGGGCCGTTGAACGCCACACCTGGACTATGGAATGGCACGACATTGTCTTCTCCGACGAATCCTGCTTCTGCCTGCACCGCGGCGAGAGACTGTATCACGCCTGCATTATGCATCGCCATACCGGTCCGTCGCCTGGCGTTATGGTTTGGGGCGCAATTGGATATGACACCCGCACCCCTCTGGTACGCATCGCCGATACACTCAACAGCCGTCGCTGCATCTCCGACGTTTTGGAGCCTGTAGTACTCCCTTATCTGCATGACCTGCCAGCGGCCACGTTTCCACAGGACAATGCGCGCCTGTACCTGGCATGCAGTATACATATTGCACATGAAGAAATGTTGCACGCAGCGTGCAACATTTCTTCACGGCCCACCAGGTGTCACTGCTGCCGTGGCCCACTGTTCTCCCGATATGTCGCCCATTGAACATGTCTGGTCGCTGATCAGCAACCGAGTGGCCCGGCAAGCACCACCCTCGGCTACGCCTGATGAACTGTGGCGACGTGTGGAAGCAGCCTGGACCAACATACCCCAAGCCCACATCCAAAGCCTCATTCGTTCGATGCCGCTGCGTGTGGCGGCCGTCATTGCCAGCCATGGGGGCCACACAAACTATTGATGTCTGCGTGCTCCGCAAGTCGCACGGGCCCGTAAGCTCAATCTTTTCATCTTTGTATCTGTTGTTATGTGTCCAGTAAATCTGGCTTTGCTATCTCGTGTCCTTCTTGGTGTTGCATTTTGGGTGGCCAGCAGTGTATGTGCATTTCTGAATATAGTTATGCCGCTTTCAGAATAACATATTAAATGAACAAAAAATATATTTTGTAAACTCTCTTTGCTATTATATGAATAATTGTGGAAGAGTTTTATAATTTATCCTTCAAATTACCCATTTCACCTTTCAGGTCATGGCATGACAAATCATGAAACAGGCATCTTCATCATAACATGCATCTCTAGTTGTGAAAATTATTCAGGTTTGTAATAAAGCCTGGTGGCTCCAACATTCCAAAATAATGTAAAGCATTTCATTATTTGGAATTGCCTCCAATTCCAAAATAATGTAAAGTGTTTTTCTGATTCTAGAATCAGAAAAATGCTTTACATGATTTTGGAATTTTCTCTTATCCCACTCCCTTCCATGATTTTAACCTATGGTCCACGTTTGAAACTCTTCCACATATATTTTCAGTCCACATTTATGTTTACTGTCTACAGATCATTTTTAAATTTTTTACTGAAAAATTGAAAATTGCACTACATTTTTGGATTCTGCTTCAAATTTAATCACACAGTATTCATCTGTGGAAGTTTGTTGAAAACTTGAGCAAAGGTTCGTTATAAAACAAAATTACACGATTGTCCGTGAAGTTCTTACCTGCAAGCCATTTCCCAAGATGTTTATGTGTGTTAAAATATACATCAAGTGTTATGCCTTTTACCTAATAACCAGAATTATCTTATGTTATGCCTCTAACACAGTGATTTTCTTACAATTCTTTATTGTCTTTTTTTTTTTTTTTTTAAGTTCAGAAGTGATAAATCTTTTTTTTTTCTGTTTTTCATTCGTAGGACATTAGAAGAAAGAGCACAGCGACTCTTTGAAACTAAGGGTAAAATGTTAAGTGAGCTAGATCCTAACATGTTTGCTAAGTCAAAACCTGGCAAGGCTGGGAGGAATAAAGATTTTGAAAAACAGAAAGAAACTGCCATTTTTGAAGCTCAAATTTATCGACTTGTGGAATTAGTTTCTGTAAGTATCAGTCACTTTTGTTTCTGTTTTAAGTCAGGGCTCGACACCCAATATTTAAACTTTGGATTTTGTGATTGTAAACGCCTGTAAATACCATAAATTCTGTTGTATAATCTGAAAATTTTCTGTTAAAAATTTATAAATTTAGGTTCTGTGGATAATACACTAGGAAAGAAAAAGAAAAAAAAAAAAAACATTTCTGCCGCGTTTTAAAAAATCACATGATAATTGTCAGGATAGGTGGTGGTATTGAAAAAAATACAGAAAATGTGGTAACAGAAAAAATGCAATGCAACATGGAGATCGAGAACCGCAAAGAGATTGAAAGAATTATTTTTTTTTTTTACTTACGAGCATTCTGACAAAAAATATGATGCAACGAATGTGGTACTATTTGCATTCATAGGAGCCTACATACTATGAGAAGCCTGCAAAGCTATTCCGTGGTACGTAATCACTTGCAAGTTGCATTTGTTTAGTTCAGCTGTGCCAATCATATTAGTTATGGATTTTGTTTGCTAGTAGTGAGCGATGGGTTTGCCTCCTCGGGGCGCTCCGTGGTAACAATGGCACACACAACAGCAAATAGGGCCTCTGTGAATTTTGGAGAGGTGCAAGCTAGTTCTGTGTGACATTGGCGAAAAGACCCCAACTCACTGGGTTTTGTTCCAGAATCCTTAGGTTGAATGATCAACTGGAACCCTCAACTGTGGGCTAATCCCCCACACTGATGTACTTACCTGATTAAAAAGACAAAAAGAAATATTAAGAATGACTCAAGTGTGGGATATGGTGGACCTACCACACTTGAGAAGGACGGTCCACCACGGAATCGACCTGGACTTTCTAAACGGCGTATGAGAAAGAGATCTCGGCTGAGTGAATGTAAGATTGGTGTATGGAATACTAGAGGTATAAATGGCAAGATGAGTGAGGTGATTGAGGAGATGAATAAGTATAGACTGGATGTGCTGTGTGTAAGTGAAACCAAAAAGAAGGAAATCGGCGTAGAAGAAGTGAATGGCACAGTGAGTGTGTGGTCTGGAGTATTGGATAATATGAGAGGACAGGCTGGTGTAGGTGTGATTTTAAGTGAAAAGATGAAGAACAACTTGATTCACTATAGTTGCGTAAGTGAGAGAATTCTTTGGATTCGTTTGAAAGTGAAACTTCAGAGAATTGTAATTGTTGTAGTGTATGCTCCTTGTGACTGGAAACCTTCTGATAAGAAGGAAGATTTCTGGAATGAGCTAAAAGCTGTTTTGTGCCAGTTTGGTGCTAAAGAAAAAGTTATAATGGCAGGGGATTTCAATGCTAGAGTAGGTGTGCAGAATGCAATTTCTGACAATGTTCTGGGTAAGTTTAATGATCCTTGTGTGAATGATAATGGTGAAAGATTAATTGAACTCTGCATTGAGAATGGTTTGTGTGTATCTAATACATTTTTCAACCGCAAGTATATCCACACATATACTTGGGAAAATCGTACTCTTGGTCAAAAGAGTGTGATAGATTTTTGTCTACGATCAGCGTTTGAAACACTTAGTTGTTGACACCCGTGTGATGAGAGGTGCGGATGTTGGTTCTGATCATTATTTGGTAGTGTCATGAGTGAAACTTAATGTTGGTTGGAGGAATAGGAAGAGACCCAGGATAGAAAGAATAAAGGTTGATAGGCTCCTTGAAGATCATCAGCGGTATTCTGTCTTACTCAGAGAACGACTGAAGGATCTGAAGTCAGGTGAGAGGGATGTAGAAAAGAAGTGGGAATGTTTTAAGAACTGTGTTGTCACTGCTGCTAAAGAGGTCTGTTATACCACAATAGTGGGTAACAATAGAGGTGATGCTTGGTGGAATAGTGAGATTGAAGAGGCAGTAAAGAGAAAGAAAGAAGCCTATTTGGGGATGTTGCAAGGTAGAGTCTCTGTGGATGAATATCGCTGTAAGAAGCGTGAAGCTGCTAAGCTGGTTTGCCACAGTAAGGCAAAAGATAGGAAGGAGAAAGTGGAAAGGCATGAACTGGCTTTTTGGAAAGATAGGAAGTCCTTCTGGAAGTACATGAGACTCAGGAAAAATAGGGGAAACAAAGTTGTAAGTTGTGTGAAGAATGAGATTGGGGAAATGTTATGGGAGCCCAATGAGTTAAGTGACAGATGGGTTGAATACTTCTGTGAGTTATTAGATCAGGAAAGCAAAGATGATTCTGAGACAGACGCAGATGATGTCACAATGAGGGATGAAAGCACAGGAGGGATCTCAAGAAAGGAAGTGTGTAAAGCTCTAAAATCTCTTCAGAATGGTAAGGCTCCGGGAGTTGATGGCATAACTGCAGAGATGTTGAAATATGGTGGTGACTCTATAATTGACTGGTTAACTGAATTTTGCCAGTTGTGCTGTGAGTTAGGAATGGTCCCTCAGGATTGGAAGGATGCTATCATTGTTTCCTTGTATAAGGGAAAAGGTGATCAGACTGAATGCAAGAACTATCGTGGTATTAGCCTACTGAGTGTGCCAGGGAAAGTGTTTGGTAAGGTTGTTATTGAAAAAGTACAGGGTCTTACATCATTGAAAGTGTGGGATGTTCTGAGTGGTTTTATGCCTGGTAAACGCTGCACTAACCAAATTTTTGCATTACGCATAATGATTGAAAAGTATCTGGCTGTTGGGAAGAAAGTTCTTACTGCCTTCATAGATTTTGAGAAAGCTTATGACCGAGTGAATAGGACACTTTTGTGGAAGGTATTGAATGAATATGGTGTTACTGGGAATCTACTTAATAGTGTAAAAGCCATGTATGCTGGTAGTAGAGCTTGTGTACGAGTGAATGGTGTTTTATCAAAATGGATTTCCATTGGTGCAGGAGTTAGACAAGGTTGTGTAATGTCACCATGGCTATTTAATATATTTATGGATGCATGCATGCGTGATGCCAAAATAGATAATAGTGGTTTATGTCTTGGTGATATCCGTGTGTGCAGATTGCTGTATGCTGATGACACTGTCCTGTTGGCAGAGAGCAAAAGTGAGTTGCAGAGTATGTTGACTCGGATGCACGAAGTTTGCATGAAATTCAAACTGAGTATAAATATGGGAAAAACCAAGGTTATGGTGTTTGAGAGAGGAACAGGTAGCACTGAATGTAATGTAAGTATAAATGGCACTGTGATTGACCAGGTGAGTGAGTTTGTGTATTTAGGAAGCATGTTTGACAGAGAGAACAAGTTGGATGGTGAAATCAGTAGGCGAGTGAATTCTTCTTTGAAAGTCATAGCTGCTCTGGGAGGTTTTCACAGGAATGATGGGTTCTCTAGAGAGTCCCGCATGGCTGTGTTTGAAAGTGTGATTGTTCCTACTCTGATGTATGGTAGTGAAACCTGGGTACTGCAGAAGAAACATAGGAGTCGTTTGTGTGCTGGAGAAATGTGTTACTTATGAGGGGTTTGTGGCGAGACACGATATGATTGTGTGAGAAATGAAGATGTATTGCAGTTGTGTGATGTGAAGCAAAATGTTGTTAGCAAGGTGGAGACCAATATACTTTGGTAGTTTGGCCATTTTGAAAGAATGAGTGATGAAATGCTTACTAAGAAAATCTTTTCAGCCCAAGTGGCGGGAAGGAAAGGCAGAGGAAGGCCAAGGAAGACATGGGTGGATCAGATTCAGGAGTGTCTGCATGAGAAAAAGATTATGAGTATGAAGTATAAAAGATCTTGTGTACGGCGTGTAATGGATATTAGTGAAGCACGAGTTGTATGTCAAAATCGCTGTAAATGAAGAAGTTTGATACGACAGCAATAAGTTAAAATATCTGGTAGTTTGTATTTCTTTTTGGAGCTGACCTCTGCATCTCAGAGAACAGCTTAGTGATATGTATGTATGTATGTAAGTTGAAACATATTAAAAAAAGAGACAAATCTTATGGATTGTTTGTAATTTCTGCAGATTTTTAGGTTTAAGTAATGAACTATGGTAATGCTGAAAAAGCCAAGGATTGTAGTTCTTTATTTACTTAAAAGTAACACAAAAGTACTTAAAAATGACAGTTGCTTTTTTTAAAAGACGATCGTTTCTTTCTTAAATCTTAAGACTTCTGCATCAGTCATCCTGTGAATCAAGGCTTTTCTGTCAGGAATTATGGTTCAGAATGTACAATGACAGGCACGGATTATACAACAAATATGTTTTTTCTGAATTCCGTGGTCTGCGGCCACATCACATCACC
The DNA here is from genome assembly GCA_039090855.1 of Macrothele yani. Taxonomy (NCBI): domain Eukaryota; kingdom Metazoa; phylum Arthropoda; class Arachnida; order Araneae; family Macrothelidae; genus Macrothele; species Macrothele yani. The sequence continues at coordinate 89,573,685 of CM077010.1, forward strand.
AAGGGTTATATGAAGGGGAAAAAATGGTTTCTTTTAGGATTTCATGATCCGTGAATTATAAGCTGCCACGAATTAGGAGTCGGATTTATTTTATTTTTATTTTTTCGCAGCCTGTGGGTGATATGCTGCCACTGCTGATCTTAGGAAGGTAGGAAGGAATTTTTTTTTTTTTTCTGAATTTTATGGTCTGCAAATTATATGAAGGAAAAACTAAGAAATGCTTCAAATCATATAAATAAGAGATAAATATTTTGTTTTTCTATTTTGCTGAAGAGCATGTCCCTAGTCAGGTTGCATATTTGTTTGTTTTTTCAACTGTGCAGCGTAAAAATGCATAAAACTGTGTGTGTGTGTGTGTGTGTGTGTGTGTGTGTGTGTGTGTGTGTGTGTGTGTGTGTGTGTGTGTGTGTTTGTTTGTTTCAGTTTCAGTTTCAAGCCCAAATCAGACTGTCAAACTGTGTGGATTTTGTTTTTATCTAATTGTGCATCATGTTATCTTTTATTAGTTACTGGGGTTTCTTAGTATCTTAGTATTTGTAAGTATAATTTCTCTTATTTACTATGCAACAATGACTGAAATTTATATCCAACAAACGTCTACATCATTATTGGAATAATATTTTATTTCTGGCAGAATTATGATTATGAATATCATTTATGGATAATTTTTTTCACATTTTAGAATACCAAAATCAAGTAAAGCTATGAGATACGGACACATGACTATGTTGCTCCAGATGCTCCTGTGTGGTGGCATGTTGTGGCATCAGTGTATTTGCCCAAGTTTCTCACATGCATCTTCTGATCACCACTAAAATAACACAGGAGCAGCAAACATATTAAGCTATCTTTGTTAGCATCAGCATTGCTGATACTGGGCTATGGTTTCTGCTGTGACATGGGAGAGTTTGCCCCCGTCAAAATTGCCTCATCTCTCTCCAGTCAGATTGATGGGGATTTTTCTTGTCAGCCAGGTAGAATTTTGATTTGCTCTGTGTTTTGAATGTCATAGAAAGATTTTATGATTTTGTAGAAATAATAAAGAATAGAAAGTTTTCTGTTAACCTTTCTAAAACTTTGCATGATGTAGCAGCATGTGAATCAAATGGCTGCAATTCAGTATCCGTAGGAATTTTACAGTATGTCAGTGGGTACGTTCTATAAAAAATGTGAATCCCTTTCATATGTACGTGTTTATCTTTGCATTAAAGACTCACTCAAAAATCCTGTTTTTGATGTTGCTAAATAGCCTAAAATATGACCTGCGGACAAAATTGCTCCTGCAAGCATTTCTAATGACAGAATTACAGTTTTAACTGAACATTTTGATGAGTTGTTGGCAGTTAATAATGGGGGAAAGAAAAAAATCCAAGCAGATTGGGATGTTTTTAAGACATTTCAGTTAAGAAATCTTAATACTGGTCAAGGTAATTGCTGTGGAAATGGTCTTGAAGGTAAAGTACTCTGCTGAGTTTCCAAGTTTTTATATAAACTTAATTATGGATATAAAATTATTACCTACTCAAATGCCAGTTGAAAGAGGCTTTTCAGCTATGAATTGAAGTAACTCAGATTTCAAAAGCTGAATGGGTTCTAAAATGATTTTCTGGAAATAACATTAGAAGAACCTCAACTTTGCAACTTCCAATCAGAAAGAGCAATTGATTATTTCTTCGAAAAGAAGCTCCAGAGTATGAATGTGAATGAAGCTTTATTGTAAAAGACTCCAACTCTGTGAAATAGGACACAACTGTCACTCTGTTCTGGAAGTGGTACAGCCTCATAGCAAAAAAACTCAAGCTGGACAAAATAGATATATGACATGCATCTTGTTCAAAAGCAGTTCAACCATAAAATAGCAAAAGTGAGTAAGCAAACAGGTAAAGCATCACAATTTTTTGCATTCCTTTTCCCCTTGAGCAAAAAAAAAAAAAAGTGTATTGAAATTCAGATTTTTGTTACAGTATAGACTGAAGAAATTAGAGAGTAATTATTGATGGCTCAATGATAATTGATTAAAAGTATTAAAAAGTGAAGGGGGAGATAGAAAAAGTTACAAATCTGCTCCACAAAGTCACTTCATTGCTTCTTAATTTGAAATTTTGGGAACCATTTTACTGCTCATACTGAAATTGTTATATTTTTTCCTGCTTTGCACAAACCTTAGTAGGTGTCCTGTCATTGAATGCTGATTGTATTTTCTCCACTGTGGTCCTCTGTTTGGATATGGGAGAGGCAGCATTTACCTCAAATATCAACTGCCTATTTGCAGCCATACAGGGATGGATCCAGGTTTTTAAATATCATACCCATTTGTGTTCTACCTATTTTTGTGAAATTTACCCTATTTTTGTGTTTAGAGTAATTTTAATCCTCTATAATTATTTTGACAGTAATTATTGTTTTATTTTTTTAGTTACATTTCATTTATTTTAATTTATTCTTATTCTATTGCTAATCATGGCTCACGCTTTCTGAATTTGCACCATTTTCTGTTTTAGTGATTGTGTACACAGATTTTTCTTTTTTTAAATGCAACTGTGATTATGCTCCAGCTGAGATTTTAGAAAATAATAATAGTAATGAGATAATATTCCAGGTTGTATTAAACCAGGAAAGTCATCAAAGGTCAAAATTTTTAAGTACTGGAGAAAAAGAAATAACTAAAACAAAATTAAAAAAAAAAGTCAGTCATATGTCACAACAAGATCCCCCATAAAGTGAACGATCAGCACCTCCCCCATCATGCTCTTTTTCTCATATGTAAATACGTTTCCCAGATTTCCGGCCGGCTTGGCAAAGATTCATCGGAGTAGGGGTGGGCAAAAAATTTCTGTGTTTTTGAGCACTAATGTTTGGAACTGCAAAAAAAAAAAAAAAAAAGAAAAATATTTTCTACATGAAGTAAATGAATTTTACTTTGTTACATTCTTTTAAAGAGGAAGGAAAAATAATCTCCTAATGTCATCAATTAGCGATTTTTTTCGCTGTTTTGTTCGATGTTTCATCGCCGAAAAGCAAATTATTTCCCTCAGTGTTACAGGAGCCAATGCAGACCCCCACCGCCTCAAATTGAGGTTTCATGACTGATGTTTGAAACTGCAAAAGCATAATCCACTCGAGTTTTTTTAATTTTTCTGCGATAAGTAAATGAATTTATCTTTTTTGCATTCTTATAAAGAGAAAGGGAATATCACCTTTCTATGTTGCTCAGTAACGATTTTTCCCCAATTTTTTTCATGTTTTGTCACCAAAAATAGAGTTCTTATCCTCGATGTTACAAGCACCGATGCATCAAAGTTTACGATACATCAAGCATTTTAACAAGTATTATGGTTACTCGATGTTGAATTAGTGAGCTATCACTGATATATTGAACGACGATTTATTCATTGATGTGCCCATAACTGCTGCAGGTGGGGAAAATGCAAGTTCTTCAGCTCTTTAGCAAAACATCGTGGTTTTTGCTGATACATAGAAGATTTCCACTGATTCTACCGATACGTGAATGTTTTGGGAGTGAGTATCCACCAATGTGCCCATCCCTACTAAGCCCTGAAAAATGCATGTGGGGGAGGGGGAGGGATGCTCCCATAATGCTTTGGGAATCCATTCAGCGAGGTTTGCCTGAGCTGCTGCTAGTGATGATGCAGTGATTGATGCGCATCCATCAGTGACCAATTTACTGAAAACAGTTCATAACAAGATAGAAAAAAAGCACAAATAAAACAATATTCAAGATGCCTGTCACACAAAAATATTTTTCTTAAGATAAAAGTTTGCTAAAAATGAAGACACCATCACAGTTCAAAATATTTTTGTGAAGATACCGTTAGCCGCCCCGGTGGCACAGTAGTGTAAGCGATGGCTTCTGATCATTTGTCCAAGATGGGTCCGGGTTTGAATGCCGGTAAGGCATGGATGTTGTGTTTGTCTTATGGCGCAGGCTCTCTCACTTCCCAGGAACCAGTTGCCCTAAATTAGGGACGGGCAACTGCTTATAGCCCACTGAGTGCTCATGGTGATCGTTAAACCTCTAATAAAAAAAAAAATAAAAAGAAGAAGATACAGTTTGAGCTAAAAGTATTTTTGTGAAGATACCGTTTGAGCTAAAAGTATTTTTGTGAAGATACCGTTTGAGCTAAAAGTATTTTTGTGAAGATACCATTTCAGCTAAAAATAGTTTTGTGAAGATACCGCCCAACGGTATCAAATGCCACCTGGATCGACCCCTGAGCCACATATTTCCTGGTGCCTGTTGATTTTGATGCCCTGGAACATGTGGGCAATGATCACACTTGAAATTTTTAAATGTTCTGCTGTTGCAAAGATTAAACATCCACATTCCCTGTACTGACAGTCTGCCTGCAATTGAACTTGCTCAGGTTGCTATGTTCACCTATCATTAGCATCACAGGTATGCTACACAGCAAGTAGGTATCATACCTATTTATATCCTGGAGGTGGTTTTATCTGGCTGCATTATTGTTCCAAGGCAGAGTAGGGTTGTGGTGTGTGTGTGTGTGTGTGTGTGAAAACTTGTGCTTTCAGTGTGAATTGCTGTGATAATGGTTTTTCACAAACTGGCAGTAGTTTTTCAAGGATCGTGGAAAGGAAAGGAAGGTCATTGGAAGTTTCTTAACTACATGTACTTTTTTTCTTTTTCAATTCAAAAAATATTTTTTATGGAGAGCGTTTCCTATTTTATGATTTTATGTGTTAAATTTAGGCCTCTGTACTCTCCTTCTACAGCAATTTTGTGCATTTCAATTACCTGTTGCCAAAAGCCTTGGTTGTTGTGTCACAGATTCATCAGCATCAGGTTTTTAAACTAAATATCTACATTATTTGGTGCATCGATTTTTGGAAACTAAGAATAATATTGTCTCTCATTCTTTTACCGTTAGTTTTGCTACCAAATGAGTCTGGTTAGTACAAGTTGCTGCTAGTAATCTGCTTTTGCATGTGGTTTGTTCTGTATTTAATAGGAGCAGCGTCAAGCTACTAAAGAAAATGTACAAAGGAAGCAAGCCAGGACTGTGGGTGAAAGGGAAGAGTCTGACAATGAAGCCTCAGAATCAGAATCTGAGGATGAAGAGGATAACGATGTCATATATAACCCCAAGAATTTGCCTCTTGGATGGGATGGAAAGGTATTTACTGTGATCAAGTTTTAAATTATATGAAATAGTGCTCTACAAAATTTACTGACTGGAAGTTAATTTTACATGCAGTTAGTGTCATAAATTTGAAACTTTTTTCTGTTGTAGTTTGGGTATTTGCATGTTTCCATTGTTTGTTAGCAATTAGCTCACCATTCAAAATATTTCAAGAAGGCTAATAGACCATTTCAAACTCAATGAATTGTTTCAGAAATTTCCTGTGCAGTTCCATTGTAATGCGATGATACAAGATCTGTATACAACTTGCTTGCACTATCTCTGGATCTGCAGCTAGAGACCAAGTGAGTGAGTGCATGCAGTCCATTTATAAATACCTCTGTGCCAGCATGCACCAAAACAAAAATCTTGCTACAAAAGGGTAGATTTTGTGCCATGGTGGGCCAGAACCGTCGTGCCCCGTCATCATCATCAGGACTTCAGCATAGTAATTCTTCATGCACACCGTTCTGTTTGATGCTGAGTGAGACCATGCAGTGGGAAGAAGGATTAAGATACTCCAAGTACTACAGATTTACATAGCTACTATGGAAATCATCAGCCCACTACAGACTACAGAAAACATGAGTATGCCATGAAAATTGAAAATCTCAGTAAAGTAGCACTGTTAAACATCTGTGTAAAGTTTATTTTCATATTTTCAAGATGTTTCAGTTGAAAAAAAATGGAAAAAAGTTGGCAAATCTCGCAAATGTTCGTAATCACGCTGAAAATTACTGCTGTAGCAGCGATGAGAATGTCACGTCGTTTTCCATTTCCACATATTAAATTTTTCTGACTATTTTTGTTTGGGTGGAGGGGAGGTCTTAAACCTATAATATATAATTTTGTTAATTATAAATTCAGGGGTGCATATATTCCGGAAATTTTCGGCGTTTTATTATTTTTTCCCCGGAAATGTTTGGCGGTTTTTTTTTTTTTTTTTGTTTGTTTGTTTGTTTTACGGAAATTTTCGGCGTTTTTTTTTTTTTTTTTTTTTTTTTTTTTTTTTTGTAGCCAAGGCATGTCACTGTCCTTTCCTTGTTTTCCCTTGGTTGGTGGCCAAAGCAAAACTCAATTCCACTGGGAGTTGGGAAATCTGACCGCCAATCTACTCCCACAGAAGAGAAGAGAAACAGGTCCACTCTGTGTCTACCCAATTCAGCTGGGAGGGATCCCCTCCCACCCCCCACCTGATGTTATATTTGTCTTCTAAAAGTGTGTTAACTGTTTGCTTTCCTTTGTGGTTTGGTGCTGGGTTTGCCCAGAGCTACTCCAAACGAAAATTTCTCACCCCTTTCTTTTCCTGGCAGTGCCCCTTCGCTCCTCCCCACCCCAGGGCTTAGTGGCCTACCCACTCTCTCTGTTGCTTTTGACCTTCAAGACTTCTCATCTCATCATCACAGAGATCTAGGGAGGATCTCCCTGCTGACTTTTTGTTCACCCCTCCCCCTTCCCTTTGGGATGACTGCTGGTTGCTGCTCAGAAAATCTTTGTCATTGGTTTCAATGCACTCTTTGACCTTCTGGCTTTCTTAAAATGCAGAGAAATCTGAGTCCAGGATGTAGGTGACTGTCCCCTCTTCATCCCTCCCCCACCCTGCTTCAGTAGTATGGTAACTTGAGTTTACTGCACTCCTAAGTACTTCAACTTGTTCCTGCTCCATTGGACTGCTGCTGCACTGGGAACCACTGGCTATCCTTGCTGCTTCTGCTGCTCCTCCTGGTGAAGTGCTATTCTACAGAATAGTTTCTGTTCCTGACATCGCATGTAATTTATCATAATGAAGTTTTTGAAAGATTCTGATGCTGAGCTTATAAAAGTTTTGGAAAAAGATATCCGCAATAAATATCACTGGGATTGGCTTCAGAAGCAAGATGCCAACGCTGACGCCATTGGGTATGGTGTCAAAAAACTGATTCTCCTGGGGAATGTTTCTGCATTTGGTGCAACAAAAGCATTTAATATAAAAAGGATAGTGTAAAAGCATTGGTAAGCCATTCAAATTCTTCACAACACAAATCTTCAAAAACATCTGTAAAGAGTTCAATGAACTTGTATTCTTATACGTCTGCAGAAATGCTGCTGGTGATGAAAAGCCACTAGATCTAAGTACCTGTACAGTTAGATCAGATGCTATTTTATGTTCATTCATAGCGGAACACTCTCTTCCCTATACACTTGGGCCTCAACTTATAAAAGTGGCCCAGACATTGTCAAAGGACCCAAAGGCATTACAGGCGTTAAGTATAAATAGGTCAACTGTTACATACAAAATGAGAGATAGCCTTGCTCGTACAATAAAAAACCAAATTGTCAGTACCCTCAGACAGACTCCTTCTCATTAAATATTGATGAGAGCACAAGTCGGGCGAATTGTAGTGTCTTAACTATTCTTGCACAATATTTTTGCCCTGAGCAACAAGAAGTCGTAATACAACATTTATCATCGATTCAACTTCAGGTTTGTACTGCAGCCAATATTTACTCAAAAATAGTAAATTTAATAGAAGAAAATGGTATTCCTTGGAGTAACCTAATTAGTCTCCTGATGAACTCGTGCAACACTATGAGGGGTAAAAAAAATGGTGTAGAAATATTAGTTCGTAACAACAAAGCTCCACATCTGCTTCATATTGATGGTGCTGCCATACTGTTAACAACAGTGTAAAAAGATTCACTGCTCCTTTTAAAATGCACATTGAATCATTGTGTGACAACATTCACTTTGACTTGCTAAGTGTTGACAAAAGAGAACTATTTTTCAAAATCTGTATGAATTTGGGAATTCATTCAAAAACTCTTCTCGCTTTCACGACCAAATCATAGATGGCTGTGTGTGCTCCCGGCAGTTGAATGCATGATTTTGTTGTGGGATGCTTTGCTAATCTTCTATTATTTTTGGATTAAAGATTCAGACAGAAATTTGTATAAGTCTGATTAGGATAAGTGTATGAGGAAAGAAAAATTAGTAATTCTTGTTTGTCCAAACTTGTGAAAATCCAAGATTCTTTGAAATCAAAAAGTTTTAACAGGAATGGGAAAAGAAAGGAAGAATAAAATTATTGAAAGCCTTTTTGTGGTGCAAAAGAAAACATTCCTTGAAATCCATTTGTACAAAGCTGTTCTGCCTATATTTAATGAATACATAAAGCTGTTTCAGATAAAAAAACCTATGTTGCATATATTGCATGTTGAACTTTTTGTGTTGATAAAGAAATTTTTATCATTTTTCATTAAACATGAAATAATCTCAAAGTGCAAAACTCACAAGGATCTTTTGAAAATAGATTTGAAGAGTGGCGATAATCACCTGCCAGACAAATGTATTTATGTTGAAGGAGAAGCCAAAAAACTTATTGCTGCAAGTACATCAAATGATTATATGGTATCTTCATTTAAGAAAGAGCTAAAGGAATGTTATCTGGCATGCTCCTTATACATGATCCAAAAACTTCCTGTGGGAAATTTTACTCTGATTAGTTTTTCAGGGTTAGACCCTCTCTAAGGGGCCAAACTACTACCTATATAGCTCTTTCAAAATTGACTGATGCATGTAGCTCAGTGCTATCTGCTAACGAATTGCTTGTTATCGATGAAGAAATCATATCATATCAAATCGATACAGCAATTAGTGATATCTTTAATTACTCAGCCAATGAGAAATGTGAAAAAAATAAAATTCCCAAAGGCATTGATGAATACTAGGCTGCAGTGTCAAAAATGTGCTCACATGATGGAATACAAAAGTACTCCTCATTGTGTAAACTTGTAAAAGCCCTCATCTCATGCTTTCATGAGCCAATTGTGGAAAGCTCATTTAATTTCATGGATAATATCATCACACAGCACAGAACTAGTTTAGATGCAAAAAGCTTGGACAGTTATCATACCATCAAATATAACCTCTTGGCAAAGAAATGTTCAACATTTGAAATGTTTGGTGTTGAAAATCTGATCACCACTGCAGTTGACAAAACTTTGTTACAGAACATGTTGCAAAGCTGGAAAATTCATCACAAATCAACTAAGGAAAAGTGTGAGAGAAGGCATGAAGTAATTGGAGATCATTTTTCTGGAATAAATAAATCATCAGTAGCTAAGCTCTGTAAGTACATAGATTGTGGTGAGCCCTAAAATTCCAACACAAAATCTGTCAACACCAAAGCAGAAATCCGGGTGCAGTAAACGTAAATCTCACACTAAGGATTTGCAGCAAAATAAAAACAAAGTAACCAAATTTTTTTCTAAAGCATTATGAAGTTTTGCTTCCATCAGCAGCATTGATGTGTTCAACAGAGATGAATGCAGTTCTGCATTCATTAAAACATTATATTCAACTGCAACTACTAGTTTATTCCATAGTTTTACTTACACCAAAAAATTACTTATTACATGAATATACAAATCATTTAAAAGTATAAACTGAACAAACTTTCATATACATTTCAGTCTTTTCTGCACAAGAAAATACACCATTGACACAGGTAGGCAGGGCATCAATTATGTAAGTTGCCTTTTTTTAGCACGTCTTTTGTAAAAAAAGATCGTGCTTATGTTATCGGTTTGTCCGTCCGTCTGTACACACGGTATCTCTGCAACTATTAGTCTGATTTGAAAAAATTCTTTTTGCATTTGGAAGCGTGAAATGTGCGAATGATGATCCTTCATTTCATTTTTTTTTACAATGTGCAATTTCGCCGCAATCAAAATCAAAATTACGTTTTATTCCACATATTTGCTTCTAAACATCCGATTGAAAAAATTATTTCATCTTTTGATTCCATTTATGTTGAGGAGTATTTTAGATATAGTTTCTTTTTCAAATTACGCATAGATTTTCCGCTAGGGGGCGTAAAAGTAAATTACATTTTCCCCGATAACTCTTCTTCTAAAACTCCGATTTGAAAAAAAAAAAAAAAAAAATCAGCGGATACGTCTCCTGATGGAAAATCTTTTGCATATAATTTCGAATTTTAGGTAAAGAATACTTTGGCCACCAGGGGTCGTAAGTGTTAATATTTGCTTCTGATGTATTTGCCATAAAATCTGAGCTTCTAAAATATCGATTGAAAAAATTCTTTCGTGGACTGATGCCACTCACATCAATAAACCTTTTCAGAATTTGTTTAACGACCACCGTGAGCAACTCAATGGGCTATATGCAGTCGCCCGTCCCTAATTTTGGGTCACTGGCTCCAGGGAAGGGAGAGAGCCAGTGCCGTAAGACAAACACAACATCCATGCCTGAGCGGGATTCGAACCCGGACCCCTTATGGACGAATGATCAGAGGCCAGCGCCTTAGACCACTGTGCCACCGGGGCGGCGAATATTTTCTTCCTAAAATATTCCACAGTTTCTCCGCCAGGGGCGTAGATGTATATCTTATTTTTGTCAATATCTCTACTTCTAGGAGTCCGATTTGAAAAATTCCTTCTTTGTTGGATAGTGTTTTCCGTGTGACATGTTTTTCATATAATTTCAAAATTTTCAAGTAATTCATAGACTTTCCGCTAGGGGGCGTAGAGGTAAATTGCGTTTCTCCCTATATCTGTGCTTCTAAATCTCCGATTTGAAAAATTCTTTCTACGCCGGATACAGCTCCTGATGGAAAATCGTTTGCACATAATTTCTAATTTTTGTAAAAAAATGGTTTGGCCACCAGGGGGCGTAAATCTTAATTTCCGCTTCTGATGCATTTGCAGCAAAATATGAGCTTCTAAAATCTCGATTGAAACTAACGTCGTTTGTAGACCGATACTATTCATGTCGACAAACCTTTTAGAAACATTTTCTTCTTAAAATAGTGCATGGTTTCTATGCCAGGGAGCGTAGATGTATATCTTATTTTTGTCAATA